>OZ024904.1:35642749-36920303 GCA_964017125.1 Flabesymbios commensalis | reverse complement strand
ATTGATGGAAAAATGGGGAACAAATTGCATATTTGTTTTCAGAAACCTGATATTCCCCTAGTTGGTAAACAGGCATCGTGTGAAAACAAATGACAATGCCAGGAGAAGCGATGGTAAATGCCATCGATCAGCCGGGGCTGTGCAAGACCAAAATGCTGTAACTGTTTACTTGGATAGTAAACAGCTACCACTGGTTATTGCATTTTGGCTTTGCACATTAGACTGGCTGGTCGTGCTTATGTTGCCAAATCTATTACGTAACCCTATAGATTCTGTGGGAGGGCCGAGTGGGATCGATGTAAGGAGCCTAATAGCCTTATTTGTCTGGACCGTTGGAGTCTTATAGCCTTCAGATAGAATTGTTTGTAGTTAAATCGCAATTGCATGTGGAAATATCTAAATATACAGAGCGCACACACAGTGTATGCTTCATAGCAATATAATAACTTTTTTTACAAGACTCGTAAACGTTTTAATTGTTTAAAAATTTATTTAAAATTTAATTGATATATTTAGAATTGCATTCTACTTATTGAGGTACTTTGAGGATCTCTAACAAGACAGTGGTGTGAAATTTAGGTATTTATTTCTTTAAATTCAGTATTGACTTCTTCTATATCAATTTTAAAAATGTATCTCTGCAGAATCCATTATAATTGGTGGATCAATTCGTGTCCTGCTGTGTAGAAACGTCAGCTAAACGTGCAAAATCAAATATTCACTCCGATGAACTTCGGGTCGTTATGTTTGTTGTGATTTCTTCAGTAATAAATTGCTAGTATGGGATGCATAAGCTAATAATGTAAATTTGATGTGGCAACGTAACATGATGCTTCTATTTTAAATTACAACCGCCGAATTGTATTAACTATTTGAGCGAGGAAAACAAACAGGAGCAATCCGACATGCCTATGAATGCAACCTCTAAAAACGGGTATGTGATACGCTTAAAAGGACAATATTTTTGGTTGCGCGGGACTAGATCGATGGAGAGGCCTTAATGGTCTTGTTTGGTCAGTAAATCATATTACGTCACAATAGTGATGCCTGCATAACATCACACTCAAGTATCTGTGTGTATCTACATTTGTACTCTCATTTTCTATTTTCTTCACTGCATATCAAATGCGCGAACAAAAACTTCTCATTTGATATGCAATTGAAATAACTCATTCAGAACTACTAAAACAGATCGCTTAACATTTTTTTCTAGTTTTTGCAATCCAATGTTTCACGACTCGGCCTTCCTCAGAGGGCAGCCCGTGCCGCTGTAGAGGGAAGAAGCCGTGTCAACGAAGCCCTTCCGCAGGGAGATGTTGTGGATGATGGCAAATTAGCGCTATTGTGCGTCAAATCCATGTTCTCATCTAGACTGAGCATTCAGCCAATAATATGACGTCATTGTGAGGTAATCATCTCCACGGGGACGGCTCATTCCGACGGACGGGGTCCCAAGCAAACACGAGACGTTGAACCAGTGCTGGGGTAACGTTGGCTCACCGTCTGCGACGCTGGCCCAACATTACACCAGCACTGGTTCAACATCTCGTATTTGCTGGGATGGATATTTCCTGCAATCTAGCCGGTCTCACACTCAACCACTTCTGTTATGTCTTGAAAACATTGCGGACGCAAAATGACATCATACAACAGTTTGACTGGCATTTCATATCGCATTTCTCCCACCCGCGTTGGTGACAAAATAGAACACACAATAAGTGTGAATTTGTTGCTGAATTGTTTATAATCTCAAATATTATTTAAAGGTACATAATTAAGTGCACACTATTTGTTATAAACTGTGTAGGACGATGAATGCGACAATAAAGCACTAGTTTGCGAAGCCAAAAGGCAGTAACCACTTCAAGTAAACAGTTCTTGCATTTTGACGCACGACAAAATAGTGAGACGTATAAATAGCTAGATAGTTCAATAGCAACACTCGTAAATCTAAAACATTTTGTTTAAATTTCGTCATGTCGATTGTCATTGGCTGGTGTAGGCTGGTTAGCGCTAGGTGGATAACTGAACTCTGAATGAACAATTCAACAAAGCGCCACTCCAGTGTGGGAATAAATTGTTGTATTTATTAAACCGAAGTTTATCAAATAAATATGTTCCCAATGATGGCACGGCATGTTGTTAGCTTGACAGGAATGTTCAGACAATCTATCCAACCATAAAAAAACCCTGACTAGCTTATGTCACACATTGTCTTGTGTGAGATTCAGCTTTGAGACAACCAGGGCATATTCCCCATGGGAGATCAAATAGCTCCAAATTGTGTGAGAAATCGCTTGGGATTACTCTTTCTTTCCCAAATACTTCCTTCTCTGACGCTGCATATTACAGCTCTTTGTCCAGTCATATAACGTGGCATCATGCCGATAACTATGCTATCATGATATGACGTCACATTGCAGACGTCATAAGAATGGTGTCATTTTGTGTGACTCCATGTCATTGTGGAGTTTACATTTTATTATAAGGCCTAGGCCTACTACACCAGATTAATACGAGCTGATGACGCGACATGATGCGCTCTGTGTTTAACATATTAAATCCCTACTTCATCATGAAGTCATGTTCATTATGTTCATGGTAAAAGTGTGAGTATAGGTTAATAGACTAATATTTACCAGCTCTATAAATCACAGTGGTGCATCACGTCCTCCATACAGTATTAGCTCCTAAGTATCCAGGCTTACTGTTGGTGATAATATTATGTTAGATTAGATTTATATCGCCTTTGAACACCGTGGAGCTAGTCGCCAGAAACCTTTTCCTAATCAAATAATTCTGAACCCGGTATTGTATTCTACCCCAGCCAATGGTAGAGTGGTACAGCCTGTCACATGACGAATACAGCCAATGAAATTAGTCATTTAGTTAATTAAATTAAGGGATACAATACCATTATTGGGCTTTATTTCTAATTAATTATGCTAAGATTTGTTTTACTATATGATTCAAAGTTGATAAACCACGTTGGCCTTTCATTGCCAAACAATCATGAGTTTACTGCTCTGTTTTAATTGCCAGCACGAGTGGTGTATCTATTTGGTTGCGAGTGATCTATACGTTTAAGCTCGTGCTATAAGATATCCCAGATACCACGTCCGGTACCAAATACAGCATTTTCATTCCACAAATATCAGCACGTTACAGTTATATTGATCGTCGTTGCTGCGACATCGCCGATCACCCCTGCGAGAGAAGGCGGCGCGGCGGCGGATGGAGGGGAAGCGGTGCAGCCGGCCCACCAGAAATAGGCGCCAAATGAGGCAATTTGAAAATCAAGGCCAATTTGGGAATCAAAAGACGACAAAATGACTACATTGTAGTTTTCATTAGCCGCGGGCCGGACCGCCTAATGTGGGACTTGTCGCCAGCGCGTACCACTTAGCCCGCGGGTAACGGACCGAGGGAGATCCAGCAAGATGCCAACGCTGTCTCATTGCTGAACCAACGTCACAGACGTTGGCCCAGTGATAGACCAGCGTTGAGAAAAGGTTCCGGCCAGCTAGCTGATCCATGTACACCCGGCACGTGCACAGATCCCCCCCTGACTGAAGTCCTGCCGCGCGGGACCTGATTCACACCCGCGCAGGTTTGCATCCAAGGTGCTGAAAGACGGAGTTGCATTGTTCCAAGAAAAAAACATTGGGCCAACGTTAGATCAGGAGCTTTGATTGTGTTCACAGAACGTTTTTTACACAGTATAATAGCCTGGATATGTTTGGCAAACAATTAAGAGGCAATGAAAGATTATCGAGATTGAAGTAGAAAACATTACTAAAAGAAAATGTCCTATGATTCAGTTTATTACGTTTATTCCATACGTGATGGGATTGTTGAAATCGATTCGCGACATATAATTAAATTATTAAATAATCCGCTACATATAATTGAATATTATTTCGATAATTCCGAGTTGTGTATAGATGGTTACTGATTTGTATACATATAAAAGGTTGTGCGTACCCTTATCTAAATAAATATGAAATTAAATAAATTATCATTGTCTAAATAATAAAATTGTTTAATTTTGCTTATTATTTTTCTCTTTAATAGGTGAATAAGCCTAAATATTAATTTTAAAACTACACAACGTTTTGCATCTCAGCCACGATAGGATGGAAGTATGTGTATGATATTATGAGTCCTAATTCTGTTATCTTGTAACAAATATCTATGTTGTACCAAGTTCTTGGTTGTACTATACAGATTTGTTCTCACTTGAAACATAATAAGAACTCAAGTGTCAAATATTTATGTTGTACTATCCAGATTTGTTCTCGCTTAAAACCTAATAAAAACTCAAGTATCAAATATTCATTTATACTCCCCGCACAAACAAACACATACGTGTCATTGTCATCACGACTGAATGGAAAACCATCGCCAGTTAATCTTGCGCTAGCGTATAATAATAGAGGTTGGCCGTCCTTTTTGGGAAATTACAGGTCGCTCTCGATCAATTACAGTTGACAAATTCAATCACCAATCCGCAACCGTCATTTTGGTGTTAATTATAAATACTTGTAAGGTGATATTTATTTTGCTGTAGATTTGCGTTATGATAATATGAATAATATAAAATTATGACTTATTCGGAGTGACCCAATCCAACAAACACAAGCCAATGAACCAATGTCGTGCATTCAGTTTGGCTCCCGAGATAAATCGGGGCAACGAGTGGCAACCACAATACTGGTCCAGAGAAAAATCAGGTATTTTTGTTCAAAAAGGTTGATTCAACATCTGAATAAAAGGGGCGCCGGGGCACCAGGAGTTCGGTAGCCTTCAACCGCCAAATTATTCAATCTGAATTTTCACTCACTTGAAGTTGTGTCTCGCTGACGCGATCCACAACTTCAAGTGAGTGAAAATTATTCAGATTTGAAAAATGGAGGTCAACTGTTTTCAAATATTGCCGATTGATGTCACATTTTATCTTTGACATGTTTCAAAGGTGGTACTTAATGTGCTAATATAAATGAAAACCCGAATATATGCGGCACCGGCGGTTAACCCTTTCAAGCCTGAGTTTACCATTGTCATCTTCATCCACTATAAGCCGCGAATTGCAGTCGCAATTTTCGACTTGTAGTGGATGAAGATGATTCGATGTGGGTGATAAATTAAAGAAAATTACTATGTATTCGTGGAACAATTTTATCGAAATTTGCCCTCTAAAACCCTTAGCTGTGAAAAAATCAAGTAAGTTTTCAATGGTGTAAAATGATGCTTTAATGCATCGTGGGGGCTTAAAGGGTTAAAGGGTTAATTAAACCACTACTGAAATGGTAGAACGTATTGAAATGGTTAAAACAACAGTGGACCAGCGTCTCGTGTCTGTGTAAGTACACACGTATCACACAAGTCATGTACATACAAGCAACATTAGTAATTGATGTGTGTATAGTTAGCGACAGATTATTTATCAACAGCCATGTAGGCCTATATATATTTTATTTGTCTCCACAATAAACTTGACAATTACTAATTAAGATCAAGACACAGTGTTGTTCAATGAGGACTGTTTTGTTCCTGGAGCGGTAGTTCGAACTGATGTTGAATGTAAACAACCAGCTATTGATCTTCGGTTTGTTCTAGGCAACGATGTGTGACGAGTACCGGCGTGTAGGCAAATCAAATAATGATTTCTCCAATCCAATCTAATCAAACAGTCAAAATGCCAATGGAATTTTGATCAGGTACGGAGCATGAAAAAAGGCGAAAAAAATAAAATTCTAACTGTTACTTATTCATGCTGAATTTTTGATGCACCACAGCCATTGAAATTGTGTTTTCCATCAGTCTTCCGCGGGTCTGTGATCCTGAAGATACTGTGTTTTTGAGTCCACACGGGTGTCGCCCGCTATTGACATAATCGTTCGTGTTACATAAAGATCATAGCACATCTATATACGCTGAGCATGTTTTTTATTTTACAATTATTCCAATCAACTGTGTTAACATTGAGCACATTATATTTTACACACCAAACCTAAGATCGCTGTAGCTACCCAACATGATCAATGCTACTGGTTCTGGAATATATCGACGGAATATATTATGGGGTACGGAACGTTGAGGATGCATTACTTATCAGAGCTACGTATGTTTGACCACGCTCGGCCACGCTCAATACCAGGTTTTATTTAGCACAGGACAGCGACACAATGATTACAGAGATTATTCTCAGATTGAAGGAGATATGCAAATTTTTAGTCACTTGAAGCAGTGGATCGCTACCGCGATCCACAGCTTCAAGTGACTGAAAATTACTCATTATAAGCCACGTCGACAGTTCTAGTGGTGCTGATATTGTGAACATTGTGAATAGTTAATAATGACCCTGGTGCCGCGAGATAAATACAAAGCGGGTTGCCTTCGAAGACAATGCCGAGATGATTCAATATTGTGTGCAGCCCGATTGCTCACACTGGTCCAATGCTTGAAATAACCTCGTAATATTCTGAACAAGCGACAGTGATAGTGTTAACGGACATGACGACGGTCAATGTGAGGATACAACGTATAAAACACCCAATATATCGGCTATCTGCATTACAATCCTAGACCTGTTATATGAACATAGAGATAAATCGTACTACAAAGGAGTACATGTGGTGACATATAAATAATAACATTAAGATGTGCTTTCCAATACCGCGAGGCCAGGAAGATCTTGGAAAATGATATTTCTCCATCGGGTGAGCAAGACTGTTATTTTACGCACATTTATTGTGTTCTGTAAAGCCAAAAGGCAATAACTGCTTAAGCAGTTACTGTCTTTTGGTTTTGCAGAGCAGTGCTGTTTCATTTATTGTTTGCAATTACTGTATGCCTATCATTAGATATTTAATAGCAATTTACAGTTATTTAAATCTATGCATTGTCTGAGAGTGAAGCTAATTGAAAAATAAGCGTACACGCTTTTCTAAAAACATGTGGATCATTGTGATTCAAATTTGATGCAACACGAGGGTTTAGTAGTTACATGTTAAAAATCAAACATCTCAGAAGAACAGAAAACATAATATGTGCCGTGACAAAACATAGAACTACTATCAAGTATGCAAGATCAGAAATGACAAGATAATGCTGAGCAAGAAATAATTGGATGGGAAAAATATTTCCGGAAATGGAGGCATGCACAAGAAAACCTTCAATATGCATCTAAAAAATATTAGGTAAATAATAATATGAACAGTTCTTATTTGGTCTTATTTAAGAAACAAAATATGATGTTCATTCAAGGTGACAGATTTATTTAATGGAAACTAGCAATCGGATTCCGTCCAGGCCAGATCCCACAATAGAATGTAAATGTATCTGGATCCTCCTGATATACGAGATGACACACAAACAACTATGACAGCGGGCTGATTTCATTCCATGCGATGGAACAGCTTTGGTTTGTAAATCGAGATAGAAGCTACATGTATATTGTATGGTCCGGTGGAGACGTCATGTTGAGTGCACGACTTGACGTATAGTACATGTAGTATTGTAGACATGCACACTTCGCATGTGGTTAGGTCTAATGAAGCACTCAGTGTTAGCTGTAGTCCCAAGCCTATTATTTAGGTGCAGAACTGCATGTGTTCATGTTACGTTGTTATGATATATATTATATGCTCCACGACAGAAAATACTTAGCGGGATCGTTCAAATTGTGAAACAAGCACCAAGTTTGGTGTAAATCTCCACCAGGGGGGCATTCGTTGAAAAAATCACGTAAGCCAAGGAAAAGTTCAAAATGGTCCCCATTTTACAAGATGATCGCCATTTGGCCAAGGTCAAACATGAAATATAATTTTCATCAGAAAGGAAGCAGATCAACGATTTTAGTATCTATCGTACTCTTTAGTGATGGGGCAAGAAAGCACACTAACATTACATTGCGGTTAACATCCACATTTTTGAAGGTCAAACAATTAATATTATTTTCGACAAAATTGAAACATGATTATGTTTTCGGTGTCTACAATGGGGTTATCAGGTAGCCTACGTCTGACATTATGGAAAGGTCAGAAAGCATTCTAGACATTGTGGGTAAAATCCAATATGACCGCCACCTTTTTCAAGGTCAAACAATAAATTAATATGATTTTCGACAGAATTAAAGCAGATTCATGATTTTGGTGCCTATCTCGGGGTTCTCATGTACAAAAAACGTAATGTATAGGCCTACATATATAGCCTACATGTATATTGATAAAACCAGGCATCAAAACCCGAGACGTGGTCTGCTGACCTACTCTGTCTGTAACCATGGTGCAGCCAATCAATAGGCCGCTTGATCGAAAGCCCTGTCCTGTCATCTGCCACTTGGGAATCCCGACTAGCATGTCATAATGCCCCCATCGTATTTTCAATGGTGGGCCAACGCCTCCGAACGTGGCCCAGTATTGATCCAAATTTCAATTTAAGGAATAGTGTATACGCGGGGGACCACCTCCACCAAACAAAATCTCAAAGACCCGCCGAAGCCCCGGATGATACGAGACGCGTGTAAGTGGGTGTGATGAATTATTCATGAGATGACGTCACGTTTCTAATCGTTCATCAGTTCCGAAGTGCATTTGGATCTATTAGTTTTTTCTAGTTGAACAATCCAGAAAATGTGTGATAATTGGTAAATCACAAAAGTACACATATAACTTGTCTTTTTAGAACTATCGTATGATTGTAAATAGCAGTGACAGTTTTTTTATTTCATGATTGGATTGTAAATGCGATATAATAAAAAAAAGTTCAGGACTTGTTATTGCATTTTCGATTGTGAGTAATAGAAATCCTCATTTGTTGCCCTCTTTAGTTTCAAGCTTCACCATAGAAATCACTCGAGAAATATACAGTATATATGCCACTATTCATGACACAGTGCCGGGATATTGCGCAATGATGTCAGGATAAATAATTACAATGGTATGCTATGGGATTAAATGTTAGAATATGACATAATAATAATGGAATATTGTATGTTATTATGACAATGATATAATTATCATATTGATAATAGTTTTAATTCCGAGGCAATGGATTATTATGACAATATGTAGTATTACGATAAGAGTATATAGCATCACAAAGATAATACAAGGCACATTTCAGTATTTTGCAGTATGAAATCAGTATATGAGACTATAATATAGTCAAAGAGCCTGTACAGTCCCGTGGGATTTTTGGTATGAAAGCAAGCCACACATTCAAATATCTTAAGGGCAGCCCAAATAAAAAATTTAAAGACATCTTAGCAGTTCGAAATATGTGGTGGGCAAAATAGTTGAGCATATAAGAATATCTTAGTTGAATGACTTTTTGATTGACCAATATAAAATTTATCCACAGGATATTTTCAGATATTTTAGCAACGACAATGTCATTGTATTTTACAAACCAAACAATACAACTTTTACAGTGGTCATTGCTTTGTTAATTTATGCAAACTAGTAATAAATGACAAAAATAATGATCATTTTATTATGCAAGATGTTGCCGAAAGTAATGATAAATGGAGAAGTCATATGATACCAGTAATAATATCTGGAACTAGTTTATTTAATAAAATGTAGTAACTAGGTATACAACTTCCCCAAAACTGTTGTTCTTCGACTTTACCTACATATGCACGACAATAAATATGCACGACTCATATGCTTTGCACACAAATTGTGTATTATTTTACTGCCAAACATGATGGAATTGTTTTAGGACACTTTCGTCAGTTTCAAAAAAGATACTTTCTTCCAGAAGGAAAATCCAGATTTCAAATGATGTGTCCCTTACCAGATTACACACCAAGTGTGCATCTTCGGGGGGGGGTCAAAAAACGTTACGTGTAATAAAAAAAGTAAATGTTGGTTTTATCTGCATCAATGTAAGCTACGTTTTAATAGTGATAATTTCGAAAGTTGGACAATTTGTCAGAAATGTAATTTTGGGATAAAAATTAAATTAATTCAAAGAAAATAATGAGGTTATAGATGGTACGCAAACTCCAAAACATGTCATATAAAGACAGACTATGTTAACGTTGGGTTACAGTAGTCTTGTTACAAAATTATATTATCTTCATATCCGTCTGCTATCAAATACAGAGGTACTATAGATATAGAGTCCATCGAGAAAAAACCTTTATCATTCTGGGCGGCGTTTACACTGTTCACCATTGTCGAGAAGTAGGTAAGGTGCGACTAAGCCTACGCATTGTGAGGAGTGTAGGTGGCGTTGGGCCAAAATATCAACTTAACCCTTTCAGGCCTGAATTTACCATTGTCATCTTCATCCACTACAAGCCGAGAATTGCTGTCGCAATTCTCGACTTGTAGTGAATGAAGAGAAGATGATTGGATGTGGTTTAAAAATTATAGAAAATTGCCATTGGTAAACCAGTATCATGGGAATTTTCATTCTAAAACCCTTGGTTGTAGGAAAAATAAATCTGTTTTCAGGGATGTCAAATGATGCTTTAATGCATCGTGAGGGCTTAAAGGGTTAATAACCGATTAACCCTTACAACGCTGAAATATTTTTGTATGAACCATGGAGGCCAAAGGGTTTGAAATCGCTATAAATGTCTTAGTCAGCTCTTTTCGTTTTATTTGAAGACCTATGTTAAAACCATTATATTTTTAAAATGCTATATGTCAGTGTGTGGGGACCGTCTTTAAACGTCAGAATAGAGACGTCAGATTCTGACGTCTAGAGACGGTCCCCACGCTGAAATGGTTAACGTACATTAAAATATGATTAGCTCTTATGTGGCACATGTGATCACAATACAATAAATATATTTATTTTATGTCACGTATTAGGAATTCGTTGCCCCAAACTGAATTTTTGTAGGGGTCACAAAACATACATTAAAACACGATTATTTCTGATGTGTGATTTTTTCATATGAATTTCTATGACCTAACATCATGAATAACCCTGAAATGACCTTGAAACAGGATGTAGCCAAATCAAAAAGAAATGCACTTAAATTTTTCTTTGGATCATCTCAATCGATTTTACATGCCCAAAATACACCAAAATCATAAACATCGACTCATTGGATTATTCCACCTAAAACAGAGTAAATTATGGTGATGAGTTTGAAATATACTAAACTGGACCCCGTGGAAAATATTTTTTTTACTGGCCCTAAAAAGTCAAAATGGATATCCTAGGAGGCTAAGACTGCTAAAACTGGTTTTCTAATTTAGTCTTAGGGTGTGCAATGGGGGCCTTTTTTACCTGCTGCACTATTACTTTATATTTGGATTATTACATCACCAACCATGCCAGCCGTATCTGTTCGTAACCTATAGACCCAATCGGTGTCACAATTCGCGACAAGTACTGTATAGGCCTACATGGCTGTATCCAACATCACGATGCGGTTACATTTCTATTAAGTAAGTTTTTTATACTAAATTCATAACAAGAATGAAAAAAAAGCTAGACTTGTAATAATCTTTTACAAATTGTATTTGAAACGCGTCCCAAGTGAATGAACTCAGAATCAGGTTCTGCAAATGAATGAAGTTGTATCAGCCCATTTAAGGCTACATAGCTTATAGACCAAAATATAATATATTTCAACTAGATTTACTAAGATTTAATTACTTGTAGCCATAAGGTTTATAGGGTTCACGTCTTAACAATTGTGGAGCTCTTACATTAGCTGACTGCCATGGATACCTCGATGCCGCCTTTGTAACAAAGTGAGGGATGTAATATTAGAGGGGAAGCCAATTTGGCGTGACACCGACAGCATACATTTAGAATATGGTATCTTGTTTTTTAATCCTGTAAAAATCTTTGAGTATCTTTACTCTTACAAGCAGTAATAAACACACGTGGTTTACTAATTAATATTGGATTAATAATTAATAATAGACGGCTTGGTTTCATTACTAATTAAGTGTTAATGAGTAATGATTTTTTTCCGAATCACTTCAATAATGCCCCTTTTTTAGTATAACTGCGTATGCAGATGCATAAAAAAGATGATGTGCTTTGATTCCAAAACTGCATATAGCACGAGACGCTGGTTCACAGATGGTTTAACGCAAGGCCAGCGTCTGCGACGTCGGCCCAGCGTTTAGCCAGCGCTGAGAAAATTCCGCGGTGGTCGTACCGGGATCGGGGGATTAGGAGAAGCCTCTCACGTGCGGATTGACACAAATTGAGACGTTTAGTGACGCTTCGTGACTGGTGGTGACGTGACGAGAAAAGGCTGTCTGTCACGCCAGCCTCATTGTCCACAGCGGGACAACATAACGTCACCTGATACCCCCCGCGATGCTCACGGTTCTTGTGCTGGAGGTAGTGCCACGCCCTGTCTTGAGTGACAGTGCGAGTATCGCAGTGCGATGGGGTCATAAAATGATCCACTCACTTGCTAATTCACTTCACTACAGATAATACTGTGATCGATTGGTCAATCAATCAATCAATCAATCAATCAATCAATCAATCAATCAATCAATCAATCAATCAATCAATCAATCAATCAATCAATCAATCAATCAATCATCAATCATCAATCAATCAAGCAATCAAACAATCAATCAATCATCAATTAATCAAACAATCAATAATTAAATCGATAATCAAGCAATCAATTAAACAATCAATCAATAAATCGGTAAAAGCGAATTGTGGCGCAGTCTATCACATGACGGGATCAGCCAATCACCGCCGTCAATCAGTTCATATTTAAATTAGGGGGTAGAATATCATACGTAGGGGGATCAGTCTATCAACTATTCAGCGAAAAAATTAATCAATCAACCTATCAACCAAACAGTCAATAGGTCGATTTGTCAGTCAGTTAATCAATCAACCAATAAATCCGGCAATCAGCAAATCAATCAATCAATCAATCAATCAATCAAGCAATCAATCAATCAATCAATCGATCAATCAATCAATCGATCAATCAATCAATCAATCAATCAATCAATCAATCAATCAATCAATCAATCAATCAATCAATTAATCAATCAATCAATCAATCAAACAAACAATTAAGCAATTAAGCAATTAAGCAATTATTCAATCAATCAATCAATCATTCAATCAATCAATCAATCAATCGATCGATAGTTCAATCCACCAATCAATGAATCGATACTTCAATCCACCAATCAATCATACTAATCATCAAAAGAATGTTCATAGATTTATTTCCCTAATGCCGACATAGTCACCTTTGTTGTCTGGGCGGCGGATATGTTTAAGATACGTATGAATAGTCACTGCCTATGTTTATATCTTTGAAGATAAATTATCCTAACAACATATAATTTGTGTCCACTGAGCTTTGTGTGGTCTGCATGTGCTGAAGACGGCCACAGTGTGCTGTATACCTGCTAGTCCCTGCGTGACTGAATGCCTTCCTGTTCTGGATCAGTCCTCATTATGTAGATCCTTTATAACGAGACTGACAGAAATCACAGACATCTAAACACCACCGCCGCCCCCGTAATTGCGCCATTTGCCATCGACCGTTTACCTCCTGTATGTAATTTGACGACGACGCAGAAATGGTGGATGGCTTCGATGTTAACCCTATGAGTGCTACAGGCGCACATCTGATACATACCTGCAGACATGACACATGGATTCAATATTGGTACATTATTGGACCACCGCCTGCGACGCTGGCCCAACATTTTGTCAACGTCGGATTACGATGTACGTCTCTGTCAGTTATTCACCTCGTGATGTATTATTAACTATTATATAAACATTACTCTCTAGCCCGGAGTCCCTAATATTTCAGTGATTCCAAAATTGTCGTTTACAGTTATTACTAGATTACTACAGTACAATAGTTGTGTAGGGTTATTTCTAAAAAATCTATATTATTTATATCATATTCATTACAGTGCATATTATTATATAATGATATACCCTAAATATTGTATATCGGATATTTATTTGTACTTATACAATCAAATATTTGTCTATCAATTATTAAAATATCATTTAAATGTGAAAAGGCTATGCATAGTGAATCGTTCCAGATGTAAATATATCATTGCGATAAGACATATAATGGAATATATAAGTGATGGATCCGAACACTATATACTGAGTTTGGCTCTTGAACGAAAGAGAAATTAGCTCTCGTATCTTCTATACTTTTTTCGGTTTTTCACTTAATGATTACGATCAATGAAACCATGAAATCATGACTGTCGATAACATTAATTCAAGTTTTTCTGCAGTTTAATACTTCGCCCTGCCTAGAAATCAAAGCCACGTTGAATGGTTTTGCAGAATTTTTGTAGCAGAGACCAAAAAGCATTGTTTCCACTGCTTCGCAACCACAATACGTTATACCAATGTTAGGTGAATATTGACGATGCTGGCCCGATGTAAGCTCAACTCAACATTGGGTAAATGTTTCGTTTCTATGATTCTAGGACACAGACTGCTCATTTTCCTTTGGGAGACGCGCGTCGGCTCTGCACACGCTATGAGTCTAAACACTGAGAACTGTTTCCTGGCGTCCCTTTTCCTCGGGGAGAGCCATACACGCAACGGTTTATGTACAGGCTCTGGAGACTTTCGTGACACTGGGCATTTTGTGTTAATCTGGACAACACAAGGATTTTAACCCTGGCCCCACTGGGCCAAGTGGTTAGTGAGGTCAAAAGTGTTAACCACTAGCATGCTCACCTAACATTGCGCATTAACCTCAAAGAAATGTTACTGATTTTCTAAAATCTCAGCCTAATCCCTATTGAAATGCGTACTGGCAGGAGTAGTCATTTTATTCTCTTCTTATAGCACTTCAAAGATGGGTTTCAAGAGATTATTAAATGAGTCTTCAAAACAGCTGGATAACATATACGTGTGCTTTACAGGATGTCATTTTCTCAAGTCAAATTAAATTTAGTTCGCGTCGATTTGTAACTCGCTGCACTTTCAGAATGTGAATGTGAGTGTGAGTTTCAAGTAATTTTAAAACTCAACACATACTCAACGTTATTACTGTACCATTCAAATCACAATGTATAGGTGTCTATCTACCATGTTTACTTTAGTATTTACTTAAAGTCAATCACAAATCACAAATTCCTCTGGACTTCAGGGGAACGTTCCTAGATACTTACCAAGAATTACCAGAAACATCATCAATGCAAACTTAGATATATACATGCTAGGGGTCTGTAACTTGCATCTAGATCTCCCCTCAGGCAATACTACAAAATTTAATGAACTTTTACATTTTTTTGTCTCATACGGCATGCACATTTTCCTAGACATATGATCATTGGCTTCACCTAATTATCACGAAATCCTCTTCTGATCACATAAAATCCGTTTTTCCGATGTATGGTATATCTGATAACCTGATTGTTGCTTCAGATGTTTATATTCTTAAGCTTGATTTGCCGAAAATCTCAACAAAAATTAGCAAAATTGACAATATCCTATATTTTAAATTTGTACAAAAACCTTGTACAAAAACCTGAGAATGTGCTACCAGCACTATGTAGTCAATATGACTCTGTACTATGCTCTATTATCGATAAACATGCCCTATTCAGACTAAACAAGTTTTAGAGAATTTTATTATCGCTAAGATGCAACATCGTAAGCTTAAGTGGAGATGGCGATGATTTCGCTCCCGTCTGGATCGGTAATATATCGAACTCTTTACAGTTTATATCATAGTTTCATAAATGGAGTAAAATAATAAAAACAGTGATCGTGCAAATAAAACCGAAATTTAAAAAGTGATCATGAAGTCTACCTCAAAGTCTGTAGTCTCTCAAAGTGATTCTAGATATCATATCAATACTATTGATCATACCACACAAACTGAGAGACATAGGCCTATGTCAAAAGTAAAGCGCAAAACCCAAAAAACATTTTTTCTCTCTTCTGAGCCTTTATATGGCACACAGCAAAAATCTGTATTGGGCCCTTTGCTCTTCATTGTTTACACGTATCCACTAAGTTCTATCATTTCTAGACAATCTGATTAAATTTTACACTGAGCATATACTGAGAATGTTCAGCATTAGTATTATGAGTGTCTTAGCTAGGCTGACACAAGCCAAGGTAAAACTCAATTCAAGTAAAAACTAATTCATTATAATTGTATATAAATTTCAAGGGAAAAAGTTTAGCCAGCTTTCCCCCTTCCAATTCCTAATAATAACACGAACGCAACATATTTGCAAGAAACCTGTGAGTCTTATTCGACAATAATTTTACTTTTCGCCAACATATTATATCTAAGTATGCCTGTTTTAAATGTAAAGTGCCTGTTTTTATCACATTTGGCATCCTCGAAAAATAATAAATTGACTTTTCCACCATAGCTCCTGGGCGGGGGCCTTAGTGTAGTGGTTAGCACCGCTGCCTTTCACGCTAGAGTTCGGGGTTCGGTTCCCGGTCTCGGCGGTTTGAAAGAAACAAAAATGTTTCTTCCCCATCCACGTGTGAAACTCAGTATTGTGGGGAGCCTCCGTGACCGAGAGGTAGCGTGCTCGGCCTCAGACCGCCAGGGCACGAATTTCGAATCCCGTGTCTGGAGTACAGTGTTATCTCATTCATCTCACCATCCTCAGGAGGCTCTCCTGGCCCAGTTTAGCCTGTATGTGCACAGAAGTGGCCTAAAGCCCGATTCATTTCATTTTTTAACATAGCTCCTTTGTTACCTGGTTCCCTGTTGACGACCATGCCTTGACTTGGACATTTCTTTGAACACGGATACGGATTGCCGCGTCTCTAAACTCGGTTCTCCGATGAATTGGACGCTATAGTGGTGCTTTTAACTGATTGAAGTGTCTTCATTTACATTATGTTAGACATTTTGAAGTTTGGTTGCAAAATTCCATTTACAACTTAGACCTGAAATATACAAATGTAGGTGATCGTAGAATTTAAAGAATCATTCAACTGCAAAATGCGCCTGCCTTGGACGGTCAAGTGTAGGCCAACAGCAGCCTACTGAGTACAGATTGACAGCATTAATATAGCCACTGAACTGATTACAAGATACTACTTAAACGAGATATTGATCCAAAGCTGTTTTAATGCTAGGACAACGTCTGCGACGCTGGCCCAACATTGAACCAACATTGAATAAATGTACAATGTTGAGAGAAAGTCCTCCTGCCCAGCAAACACAAGACATTTGTATAACATTTATACAACGTCGGCCCAACGTCTTCGACGTTGTTCCAACAATGCATAAAGTCATACAAATGTTTTGTGTTTACTGGGTGTCAATACAAGCTTGGGGTCAAGCAGTGTCCACATCCCCGCAGTAATACAGTCAGTTTGTTTGCAAGCCAGCGACCAAGTAGGGGCAATGGCCAAGGGCTTTGAATTATTAGCTCATAGATGTCACTCAAGTATATATGAACTTGTTGTGATTTGAGAACTTGTTCTTAATGAGGCTTTGGGTATGAAACGTATTTTAGTATTTTTATGGAATAGGGCCTTGGCCTACCCACGGGCCCTATTGCCTTCTGGGGACCCTTGTCCAGCCAATTTTGACAGTTGACCACACCTTTAAAAAGAAACAAAACAATAAATCCAATCTCAAATCACCGGAAACCATAAGTTATTCTTTCCTGAGAAACAAGTATATCAGTTTTAATTTAATTTTATTGTCGGTCATTTGTAATTGTATGCTTTGACCGTTTTTAACATCTCGCTGCACATCGATACCCTAGATGTACTTTCGTGTACATGCCTAATTCGTGGCTAATATCCAGCTTTCCACGTAATAATACCTGTACACACACGGGAAACCCGCTTGGAATTCAACGTGTTTGCTAATATAGGATGTGAGAGGAACATAGCCCAAGCACTTCCCTCTTATATCATTCATAAATCAGAGCCTACAAACGGGAATGGTATATTCAAACGCTGAATATAATATTATAATTGTATACAATCGTGTTTGCCATGGTACATGTAATTGGATGTCGCAAAGTGGATGCAATTATTCAGAATTGTCAGGCCTACATTAATTTTCCATTATACTGTGGCCATGGGGAGGTGCAATCCCACGTGTATGTGAACAATGCTACCCTCTTGTACATCGCTTGGTTCACATAGAAATGAGAAGCAATGTTATTACGGAAAAAAACCCAACGAAATTGACCTCCACAGACATAATTATATACTTGTATGTGCTTACCGCATCATCGCGCATGAACGTGCATGCACTTGTAAGTGAAAATCGACTTCTTTTAGCCATGGCTCCGAAATAGTAAAAATGCATGCATTTATATTTGAATACTACGTGCATGCACTTATATTCGAGAATTACTTCGCGTTCCACTATGTAGCTCAGACACATACTGCAGGTGAGAATAATATCGATATGTGTTCATTTATAGGAACCATTACTAGTAGGGCCTATATGTCCATAATAAATTTATGTTGATCGTAACCACAAACTACATTATAATTTTTATATATTAACGGGTAGACATTAGGAGAGAATTTCTCCATAATATAGATATGCGCCGACAGTTCAAGCCGTCAAAGCGATAGTGTATGAATGGGTTTGATAGCTGTAAAGCGTGGAGAAATGAGGTGTGATATGACAGCTCAGGCAGTGTCTTCACCTATTGCCCGGAGTCATTCCCACAAGTTAAATTCAAAGTAGCAGTCAGTGATTACTGAGGTTACCTTAGTTTACTTTGGATTGGGATAAATCAAATAATTACGATTTTAAAGAACGGTATATTTGAGTTATTAACCGTGGTTACATGCCGTAATTGAATAAATGTTTTGTAGGAAAATCGAATTATTGCGAACTTGGGTGGCTTCCGAGGATTCGTATTGTTGCAAATTTAGGTAAAGAAGGGTTTAATGACTATGACTACCCTGTAAACACAAAACATTCGCATAACATTTATACAACGTCGGCCGAACGTCTTCGACGTCGGACCAACATTGCATGAATGTTATACAAATGTTTTCTGATTACTGGGTAGCACGTGATCAAATAATTTTTCTTCACAGTTTTCGTCTGTTTAAATGGCATTGTTATTATGTCAAGGCGATAGAAGTGGTGAGCTTAGAGACAAGCTGGACGATGGTGATAGAACAATGACTGACCAGCCAGTGACCACCGGATCCATCCAGCAGAACCGCTCGCTGATGGATTAACGCTGGTCCGACATTGCAGACGCTGGACCAGCGTTACCCCAACACCGTATCAACGTCTCTTGCCATTGGTTTCAGATCCTGACCGGGAAGGAAGTAATCCTACCCCTCCCCACTCCATCTTCGGCCTTATCAGAGGGGTAAGGCTGTGCCGCATCCCAGAGCAGTACCCGCATCAGTACCTCCAGCAATAGCAGCAGCAGCAGCAGCAGCATCGGAGATGAGCGGCATCAGGAATGCGGTGAGCCCGCATCCCGTCAGGAAATATGTGGAGAGAGTCGCATCTCTTGACATTGAAGAGTATCCAGAATGGGACCTCAAGGTGAGAAATTTAAAAAAATAAAAAAAATGTCTGGACTTGTGATATTGTATGATATTGTGAGATGTATTTTCAGTTGTCGTATATGACCACGGTGATTAGCTGACCCGGTCACGTGACAGACTGAGCCACTCTTTAATTGGTCAGGTTTAGAATACAATACTTAGTCTGAATAACCAAGTGCCAGGTTTCAGTTTTTACTTGATTTATTATTATTCATTTTTTTAAATTAATTTGCTCTTTTCAATAGTACACCGTGCAGACATATTATATTAGTGACACTTTTTAACACAATTATCTTCGTTGCATTGTACAATAGTATGATTATGCGTTTACAAAAAATGTATTTACAAAAAGTATATAGCTAGAAACACAATTAAAGGTGAAAAAGAGTAAGCTGGATATTAATAATGTTGGTCATAAAGAATGAAACCCACATGGCATGAATGGCGACGAAGTGACATATAGCGTGGCACGATGACATAACTTACAATGTATGGTGAACATTCACCTGAATTTCACAAAAGGTGGGTCTAGATGTCGTGCTTCACGAGCGCTAAACCATGTAAACGGAAGGTCGATTTAAACAGGGAGCAAAACACAACTGCCACAAAAAAGATGACGGATATACAAGAGGAAAGACCTGGTAATTATTGATCTTATACTGTTGAGACGAGCATTACATCATGTTCACTCGTGTCACCAGTGTCTCTATCTCTACTGGTGACTGTGACACTCACTGATAGCTCAGTGTCTACATCATGCTGATCTGACGTCACGTAATAGAGATAGGTTGTGTCGCAAATTACACCCAACCCAGCAAGCACTAGACGTTGAACCAATGTTGGGGTAATGTTGGGCCGGCGTCGCAGGGACGTTTTGAGTTTAAGAATCCGTTTCATCTCGACGGATTGATCATGGCTATTCTCGAGAAAGAACCGTTTCACTATATAAATTACAGGACCTATAAAGAAAGAGACGGGCAAATTTAAATTTAATTAGAACATACAGATTGTCAAGGTAAAACATCAATAAAAACATTTGCATCCGTCTTGATTCGATGCGATCTTCATGCTTTTTTGTATTTACTTATAATATTTTTCACTTTGACAATCCTTTCTTGAAGTACTGCTGCCTGAAGCACTCGCTGATGTGAGGTCACGCGCATGCACTCATTTCACATTATTATTATTATTACACTCCATATCGAGATTCACGGTTACATCTTAATACGTTTTCATAATTACGGCCTCACTAAAATTTCATAGCTACATTTCGGTCAGAAATTCTCTTGATGTGCTATGACGAAGGGATATGTATTTCTTTCGTGTTTTTTCACTCTAGCTCTACATTTTACTTGTCTAATGTTATACCCGTTAATTAACCCTTTAAGCACCATTGACGAACTAAAGCAGCACATGGCACATTGTGCAAATAGTATAATCCATCACAATGAGGAGGCCGCTATTCGCAATTTAACTATAGATATATATTACACTCAGGCAAGATGTATTAATATCTGGTAGTGAGATAAGTGAAATGTGCATCGCAGTAGCGATACACAGCTTTAAGTGACTAAACAATTAAATAGTTCAGACCGCTTAGGTTAAGAGCCTGTATTTTCACATCTAGTCTCGACCCCAAAAACGTCAGCCCCCCCCCAGCCCCCCCCCCCCCCCCCCCACAGTGGCATATACTTATCTCGCTTATGGAACACGTTACCTTTTGTTATCCGAGATGCTAGTACTGTAGCTTGCAGATTTTTAAGAAGAACCTGAATGAATTATATCTCGCCATGGTAAACTTATTTGATGTGAATAATCTATGTACCTGGAGCCTGGCTTGTGCTTGTGTAAATTGTCGGATATAGCGGAACATTTTGTGTCTTAAACTACCTGTGCAATTTGAATCGGCTGTGAGACGGCTATTTGAGCTGTCACCAGCCACTCATGACTAGGGACGGAGGGCTCCGTTGTCGATACGCATTTGTTGGCAGATGACAAACCGCCCCGCCTTACTTATACTCGTGTATCGAATATATATCTATATATTTAGCACAAATGACCCCTTAAGTGATCGACCTATGAACGATAATCTGCGAATGTTGAATTGTGTTGTCTGCCTGGCTCGAATTCAGGCCGGAGACAGTCTCTGATACTGTTCGGAGCAGATCGACATCACTCTACATGATCACGCTTGTCATGATCTGACTTAGAGTATTACCACATGGCATGGATGGCTGTTCCCCTCAAAATTATTATTTGTTTTTTTTCTGTTTTATTTTTAGGTTTAGTGATTTTTCAGTAGCCTTTGTTTCCAGACCAGGTGGGTCCTTATGCTGAATTTCAAAGATCTCTAATCAACTGATTTACTTCTTGAGTTTGGGATTGTTTTTCCTCCAGTCTAAAATTGCATATGTGGTACTACTCAGCATATTTCGGCTGCGCGACGGCTATATGAGCTGACGTCAGTTGATGTATTCTAGGTTTATAGTATTACTTTTATTTAGGAATGTATGTAGGCATATGTTAAAATTAAGAGTGCCATAAGTTTTTACTGTTTTTCCTTTGCACATATCCTAGTTGTATGTCCTTTGATATAATAGACAACTAAAGCATTTAGAGGTTTTAATTAGGTTTCTACGCTTTCCAGAGTGTCCTTTTTTGCTACACGGTGTAGAGCACAGTGTAGCTATTTTATCTCTGGTTTTGGTGCGGGAAACAGATGACAGACAATTGTCGGTTATTTTATTTTATGTGTACAAATAGTAAACTTTATAATCTATACTATGTACATTTTTAAATTGCTATTGCTATTTTAAACAATGGATATTATTTTATTCTATAATTTTAATTCACTTATATGGTTGACAGGCATTGTAGAGGTCGTCTCGACCTGTTCCCGTCAACCAAAGTTAATAATATGTTCAAAAAATGATAATAATAATTATAATGTACCATTTTTGCATGTTTTTAACTGGAAGTCAAATAAACAATATACGACCCTTTTATACCATTCAATCGTAAATGCTGGGAAGGTTAGAATACGCGACAAATATTGTAATAATTCCCAAAATGTAAGACTCTTCTCCCCAATAAATAAGTTATTGCCAGACTGTATTCCTAGCAAACACAATACGTTTAACTAAAGGTGCTTTAATGTTGGCCCACCGTCTGTGACGCCAGTCTAATATTAAAACACCACTGGTTCAACGTCTCCAATGTGCTGTATACGTAGATTACACAACTCGCCATCTCTCGGGATCAAACAGGAGGCATTCCCCATAGCTATGCCGTCGTGCCTTCAGACGCCAGAAGGTGTGACGTCACTGGCGGGTTAACGATAACGAGGCTGATTATCCCGCGCTAATTGGTATTATGGGATGTACGGGTGTCTGATCCACCTCTGGGGTTGATTGAAGCAAATCACATTTAGGGACTCTTTGTCACCGCGATCCAAAGATTGTAGATTCCAAGTAGAAACCAGATTGCTGGATAATTCTGTCGTTGTTTGTCTCTACGTGGCAGAGTTCAGTGTCAGGGGCCCAGCCCAATACGAATCCTAAAATTAAGATTATATTACCTTTCTCATATTTTCATTAGAAAAGTTAAGATAAATCTTAACTTTTCCAACGAAAATATAAGAAAGTTAAGATAATCTTGGTCCGCCTTTAACCCAGTGTTGAGACATAGAATAATAGTACCTACTTCGTATTAAAGGGATGTGGGGCATTTTAATTCCAAGATGACGAGACGATACCTGCATGTCAGTCAATGAAAAAACGTCAGGGGTCAGGGGTGTTTTGCTCAGAGAAAAAATAAATTAGGCATTTTAGACATTCATGAAAGCAAGAGGTAAAAGGTGGAGTCTGATATTAAGTCGGAAGACTTATCGGCGCACTTTGGAATAACTTTTGTACCCCCTGGCTACTGGACCTGTTCATTCGTGTGCAATTTCAACTTCACGGAGGCATACAGTCCTGCAGCCATTTCAGCGCATTGAACTTATCGCACACATTGCCATCTCTGTCCTACCAGGTACTCATTTACACCTGAGTCAAGTAAAGCATGTAAGGGTAAAGTGTCTTGCTCATGGGACACAAACGAACATCGAAACATGTCCCAACGTTGAAAGGGGAAACACATTGTATTTAACTGAAAAATCTGCCTCAAGCGCGAAAGGAAGCGGTAATTGCAAAGCGCCACTCTCTAACCATTGCGCCACAGTAATTTTGTGAAACCCAATGACTTGACCTGCAATGTTTTCACCTTGCAATCTAATAAAATGAAGTATGGGGGAGGGGAGCTTCTATGACATTGTTTTCAACGAGTACCCATGCAAAAAGGTTTCCGGTGACGTCACTGCGTTTCACAGATTTGTAGTCTTACCATCTTGATTGGTATATTGTGAAAAGCGGAAGTGTGCACCAGAATAGTGCAGCACTCTTTTCAAAATACTTCAAGACATCGCAGCAAATAAATTTGCCAGTGCTGCATTACTCATTGACATTTTGTTTTGTCAATACTCATTAAAATGTGAAAAGGCTCATCTCATAGCTCGCACTGAATCATGTGAATGGGATAAATATGGTACAGCCAGAAGTCTACACTGCACGCCAGCATGGGCACTGAGTCAAGCACTGCATGGGAGTGTACCAGAAATCAATTATCTATAATATTTCTGACATGTATTGAAAATCAGCTTTGAGCAAAATTGAATTTCACGAATTTCTCTTTGTATGCAGTAGACTAAAAATATATATTATGAGTGAAGCTCAAAATTATGTAAGTAATATTGTTGTTGTTTAATGATATCACAGTAGATATATTTAAATGTCGTGCATTAACCTGTTAACATTGATCAACTTAACAGTTTATACATTACTAGTAAATGCATCATTATAGGGTATATATTAATTTCCTTATCTGTGTTATTACGAATACACTAATGAACTAAAGATGATTCAATCATGAAATAAGCTCAAAGCCGCTTTGCGATCTGAAACCACTTTTTTTCGGGGCATCACTGTCATAGCGCTGCCGAGTCAATTAATTTAATTAATCAGCTAATGTGGAAGAGATAGGACGTCACAGCTGTACTGACTGACATTCATTTATCTAAAAACACTCAGATGGACTTATATCTATAGACATCGGATAACAAAGGGAATTTTGATATTTTACTATGGGCAAAAGTGGAAGTAAAATATCAAAACATTGAACATTTTGATTAGTAGCACCCTTGTGCATACCGATTCAGGATAAAACAAATACACACCCATCACGACTCGAGATTTCTCATTTTATCGAAATGAGAAGTGTGTGGTCAATTTAGGCTACGTGTTTCAGACGAGTACCTGGCTATACGCTTAATGTTTAAGCCTTTCAGCGCGGGTACCGTCTTTAGACGTCAGAATCTGACGTCTATAGACGGCAGATTCTGACTTGTAAAGTCGATCGCCGCACTGAAAAAATAAAAATAAATTAAATGGCCGTAGACCCATAAAATACAGGTATTCAAATGAAGCGGAAAAATCTAAGACATTTATGACGATTTCAAATTGAAAAAAAACTTAGGTCTCCATGGTTTATAAAAATATATTTCAGCGTTGTTAGAGTTAAAAACAGACGCAACTAGAATCGTACGGTGATAGCCCATTGCTTGAGCATATAATGTGTTTTTTTCTATCTTGAGCTTTGAAAAAGCTGTTTTTTACCAAACCAATTTGGCTAAAATCAAAGAAAGATGAAGTGGATATTGTGACAAAGAGGGTGATGTCATGGGGCGCAGTCGACTGGAAATCCAGCCGATCGATATTTTCCAAGTATGGTCGCATGAAAGAAATCAAGCTCGCCTTATATGGGCATTCTTAGAGCGAAAACGGCTGCTGCACGATATCCCAGTATCTCTTTTATTCTCAATTCGTAAGTATACAAGGAAGAAAAAGAAGACCAAGACTTAGTTTTCCATAAAAAATACACTTTTTATTTTTACTGACTGTTCATAAGGTTTTTAATAACTGATATGCTTTTTCGTTAATTTTGAAGTTGAAATTTTCAATTTCAAATGAAAGGAAAATATAACTTTTACATAAATTGACATATTATTATGTGGTAGTGTTTGATTTTCTGTTTGTGTACCACAATATCTTATAAATTAGAAGGGTAGGCCTATTCAATTTGCTTTGACATTGGTTAAGTGACACAAACTAATGTTTGTATAATTTCACTAAAGTGCCCAGCTTATTTTTACGAAAGCCCACGCTGATACGACGTTTTCATATCACCCGCTCTCTCCGGCCGCCATTTTGTAGTCAATACAGACGAGTTGTGAGATTTCGTCCAAACAGACAAGATCCCGGATGAGATTAGCTGAGTCGGCTTTGAAGGTTGGCCGAGCAAATGAAGCGTGGTCCCGCGCCAAAGCCCGTATTAGACGCGCCATTAATGAACTAGTTAACCATGCGCAATAATACACGCCGGCTTCGGGCTGTTAATTTGTCGCGCGTTGAATGATTAGTCCGCCGGATTTGGTGCTCTGGGGGGCGGCTTTCCCGCCATAACTCCGGCCTCTCGTCTGCTTAGATTGAGTTACACCGTTAGGGCCACATGCAGCCCTCCTTCAGGAGCAGCCCCGTGGAGGAGATCCGCCCAGCAGTGGTTGCCGCGAGGCCAAGCGGCCAGCTCTGGAGAGAGCGGCCAAAGGCATTTATCACCACTTAATGACCTATTGAACCCAGAGATCCCACGTGCACCCTTTAGTTTGCCAGACCTGAAAATTGATTCTACCATCAAAGGAGAAACGTTGTACAAAATAACATTGTTTGATATATCTGAAGCATGTCATACAAATAAAAAGGCCGAATTGTTCAGTTAAAAAACAGCTAACACAAGCCATTCAGATTATAAGCGAACGATTAAAGACCGAGTGAACTAACAAAGAGCTAATGAACCCTCTATTTGGCCATTTTTTCTTAAAAATGGCGAAATATATACCACTTTAAATTTAGTTTTACAAACTCACGTTCAATAGTTGAGAGACCTAAAACCATAATTGTTTTCATACCCAATTATTTTTTACGGGAAACCAGCGGTTTTTATTGTACGGGAACCCCTCTTTTATATACTAAATCCGCTTCCCTGTCAGACGCCATAACGATCATATTGTTTGAATCAGTAAATAACCTAATGACCTGAAAGTCATTAATTTCATTTCTGATACAATTGAAGTATGTGCAACATATATAATTACAGATATGTAATCTTATGCTGCATTGTGGCAAAGTGAAAATCCTAAAAAACAGTAAAAAATAAATTATCATTCGGTGTGTAACAATCTGATTTGATTAGAATGTTTATTGTTTTAATCTTTGGCCTATTTTACCCGCATACAATTCTCCAGATGTGCGTCTGAAACAGGGCCATTTTCAAATGCAGATTTTGTTATATATTTTTTTTAAGGAGAGTTCCCGTGCATTACATATCATTACCTGAAGCAAAAAGATAAATAAATGTATGTGTTTCACAGAAAACTATTTAAAATTGAAAATATGCGTAACGCACATTACATTCATTTGAAACATCTTTCATTTTTTCATTATTAAAAATAAATTCTTAAGAAAAGTTATTTTTAAATTTCAACATTATTTGTGTGCTGCCAAGTAGCAAAATCAAATGCGTGATGTCAATAAGTATCTTCATTGTTGCTAAATAGTACTTCTACAATGATCATTTTTAAACCGCATTGATGTTATTGTATTATATTGTTATGCGATTAACATTGTTTTAATTACCATTTTTTTATTGTAAATGTGCAGACTTAAGAACTAAATTAAAAATCTGGCAACTAGCGTTACATGGACGAACATTTCATCGCCAAGCGAACGTTACATGGACAAAACGAACGATCAATGGCCAAACGAACGACCCATGGCCAAACAAACATTACTTGGACAAAACAAACGATCAATGGCCAAAGAAACGTTATTTGGACAAAACGAACGATCCATGGTTAAACAAACGTTACATGGACACAACGAGCACGCCATGGTCAAACGAACGATCCATGGCCAAACGAACGTTACTTGGACAAAACGAACGATCAATGGCCAAACGAATGTTACACGGACAAAACGAACGATCTATGGTCAAACAAACGATCCATGGCCAAACGAACGTTACA
The DNA here is from genome assembly GCA_964017125.1 of Flabesymbios commensalis. NCBI lineage: Eukaryota > Metazoa > Annelida > Polychaeta > Terebellida > Flabelligeridae > Flabesymbios > Flabesymbios commensalis. Next base: position 36,892,645 of record OZ024904.1, on the reverse strand, counting down.
TGAACAAAACGTACGTTGCATTGACATTTTGTAAAAACATATGCCTTTTCAATGTGATTTTCTAAAGCTGGCTGGTAAAAAACGAACGGGGCACACTATTTTGCACAATATTGTGAAATTCAATGCTAATTACCAAGGCCGTCAATATCATGTATAACGTTTATTGCAAAATGAAAAGATGTAATGAAAGGATATTTAATGAACAACTTACGATAATGTCAATTGGTGGTATACATCAAAGATTAGACAAACTAAGGGAGCATTCATAAGTTAATGGTAGGGGGGAATGGAGAGGACTTAGGGGAGGGGTCATTGATTTTGCATAAGTGAGTGTGGATATTTATTGTCTACACAAAAACTGGAGGGGGTCATTCATTTTACAAAGAACTGGAGGGGGCATTAATTTTGTACACATTTTCCACAAGTCACAAATGTTGATGACATGACAGTAAAATAACTAAATAAAGCGGATAATTATCTTTGTTAGAATGCTTGAGTGAATTTTTAATAAGGGGTAGGTCACGGACATCGCCTACCTGTCTGCCTGTCTGCCTGTCTGCCTGCCAGTCTATCTGCCTATCTGCATGTCTGCCTGTCTACCTACTACCTACCTACCTACCTACCTACCTACCTACCTACCTACCTACCTACCTACCTACCTACCTACCTACCTACCTACCTACCTACCTACCTACCTACCTACCTACCTACCTACCTACCTACCTACCTACCTACCTACCTACCTACCTACCTACCTACCTACCTACCTACCTACCTACCTACCTACCTACCTACCTACCTACCTACCTACCTACCTACCTACCTACCTACCTACCTACCTACCTACCTACCTACCTACCTACCTACCTACCTACCTACCTACCTACCTACCTACCTACCTACCTACCTACCTACCTACCTACCTACCTACCTACCTACCTACCTACCTACCTACCTACCTACCTACCTATCTACCTACCCACCTACCTACCTACCTATCTACCTACCCACCTACCTACCTACCTACCTACCTACCTACCTACCTACTTACCTACCTACCTACCTACCTACCTACCTACCTACCTACCTAACTAACTACCTACCTACCTACCTACCTACCTACCTGCCTGCCTGCCCGCCTGTCCGCCCGCCTGCCCGCCTGCCCGCCTGCCCGCCTGCCTGCCTGCCCGCCCGCATGCCTGCCTGCCTGCCTGCCTGCCCCTGCCTGCCTGCCTGCCTGCCTGCCTGCCTGCCTGCCTGCCTGCCTGCCTGCCTGCCTGCCTGCCTGCCTGCCTGCCTGCCTGCCTGCCTGCCTGCCTGCCTGCCTGCCTGCCTGCCTGCCTGCCTGCCTGCCTTGGGGGTGTGACACTGGCTAGATTGGCCATTTCATTCTACCATTCCAGGAATGAATTCCTCTGATAAATTCAGACCTCGTGGAGAATCTTGACAGCCAGATCTGTCACATCCAATCCCACGCCAGACAATTGATCAATATCAGGCCAACACGACGGTCGTTGGGCCAGCATTATGCCTATATTTGGCTAATGTAACCAATGAGACATAGCTTGAACACACTTGTTGTACCAAAGTAGTCTCTGAAGGGGGTCAATGACATGATGAGCAAAAGCTTAAACATACAATGTATATGCATGATGAACAGCCTTATGCCATATATCTTACTCATATTATTGTATACGATTTATCAATACATAGTCAGATAATCTTGTTATTTCATACAAAATGAAATTTGTTATCTAGAGTATAGAATGACAAACTGTTCTCCGATGCGACTTGGTAGTTTACACAGAGACTGCAACAAGACGTTAAATGCAGACAATGCCTTCATATCAGCATGTGAATCAATAACGCATAAAAACCTCTCGGTTCGAATCCTCATAATATCACTCATATTCCCCATCATATTCTCTTCGATCTGTCGCAGTTCAGCCTACATGTCGCAAAAGTTGTCACCGCGTGTCGTTATTCTGTCCCAGCTGTTGGCCCGCCGTCAACGACGTCGGCCCAACATTAAATCAGCATTGGTTTAGCGTATCAGGTTTGCTGGGATGTGTGTCTTCTGGACCTGGAGAGGAGAAGGTGCAGGTGATGGTTGATGCTGATACAGATTTCTAGAGGCGCCTCGCTGTCCTCCGCAGCCCATCATCTGTCATCCTCCCCCCCCCCCCCCATCCCCCTGTAAACATGAAACATTCACCCAATACTGATTTACTGATTTAATGTTGGGTCGCTATCCCATCACACACCATGAAAAGCTTGGCTTAGTGTTGAGCCAGCGTCGTAGACGATGAACCAACGTTAACCCGGCATTGGGTTAGTGCATCGTGTTTACTGGTCGTGTGAAATCAAAACACTGTATGTTGTGGATGTCATGAGGCCATCTTGTGGAATTTGGAACTTTAAAACCCACATATTTTTGAGGATGAGCAAACATATAAAAAATGTCTGGATGTTATACATTTGTCTTCCTCGAATAGTCAAGCATTACGTCACGAATACTTGAGAATTTGAGGGAAATTTGTCGGAAAATAGTGTGCTTTATCCGGTATGTAAATGTTCCAAAGTATTTTATTCCATAAAACTAAAAATTAATTCTCAGATAGAATAAAATGGGTTTCTTAACGTATGTTCTGTTTAAATTTTCATGGAGTGAATACATTTTGTTCAATTACCAGATTACCATTTCCCCTTAAGATTTACTTCCTATACATGTTACATCATTAGTGCAGTGTATACATACGTCAGCGAACCCCCACCCCAAACGCTTTATATACAACATCATCATAAGCAATAATACAGTAATAACCATATTGCTCCTTTATACACAAACTCTTTAAAAAATTGTTGATGCAGTTTAACCCCTAACAGTCGCTATGACTTGTTTAGAATATGTCAAAAAGAACTATCGACGACGCAGATGCCGCTTACACTCGTTGGATTCCACACTTCAGGAATAAGAGCTACGCGTATTTGTAACTGGTAAATATTTTGGTGTGCATATAGGGGTCTCTAACAGGCAAAGGGTTGACAAAAACAGCTTGGCAACCATCTGATCACAACAACAACAACACTTATTTAATATGACGGGGGCTCCCTCATAGTGAAGACACAATCAGCAAATTTATGTTATTATTGTGGTCACCAATTTAGCAACACGAACAAAATACAAGCAGCTCAATATCATTTTAGTCCAAAACATTAGTTTCTGCAGAGAAAATACACATTTCACAAATATTACCCCGCCCCGTATCCCCTATTGATTGCCGGTTTTGAGACCCCATTGAAGAGCTCGCCAGGTCACAGCACCTCCCAGCGAGCGACATGAAGTCTTTGGCTCCTGTGACAACTTAAGGTCGCAAGACGGCGACGGGCTCTGTCAATAGAGAAGAAGATGCACTACTCCGCCCAGTTTTGTACCGCAAAGAATGTGGCAGGCCCGCGGTTTTCACCAGGAAAACCTAATTTCATCTAATCTCGCCCAGTGCCGAGTATTGACTTTTCCTGGTCTGGCGCGGCGCGGGTAATTCCCGGCCAGAATTACCCCCCAGGGCGTGGTCTGCTGTGTCGGCGCAGCCCCCCCCCCCCCATTGCGGAAAATAACACAGTATCCTAAATGTTACGAGAATTGCGTCAGCCATACTGGTCCCGCGCAAAGTAAAATCTATCGATTATTGAAATTAGGAAATATTTTTAATCTGACAATATTTACAATATTTTTCAATAAGTACAATCTTTTTTCAATTTGATACTTGTAAATGAGACATTTGTGCCGAGCGTTTCCAATGCAGTTTACGTCTCCAAACACAATCATGGCGAAACATTTTTATTTCACATGGGGAGTCTGATCTTCTCCCAACAAACACATGTATGGCTTAATGTTGGACAAGAGAACACAACATTGATATAAAAAATTACAGTGTTTTACTGGGGTAGAGCGGTTTGATAATAATATTTACAAGGTTTCCACTTGATGTGCTCGGAATCTATTAGCAGAATAATAAAGAAGTAGGTCTTTATATTAATTTTATAAATTAATTATCCTAATAAATGCATAAGAAATTATATGTATATATAAAATGTATATACCTTACAAGGTAAAAAGTAGGTCCTCTGTGACCAAACGTACAGTAATTTAATGTGTTCTTCTGTCGCATATATCCTACACAATGCCTCTGGAATTCAGAAGGTTTTACGGGAGACTTTAGCATGCTATAAAAAGCAAAAAGTGGTCCGTCCAAGATCAATATAGAATTGGCAAGTTCCGGGAACGTCAACTAGGGGGCGCTACATCACAGCGGCCTGGAAGGAGGGCTTGATTTAATTTCTGGTCGCCATGGAGACGTGTCTGGCGGCATTGTCAAACTGAAACTTCAAACAATTTGACTTTTTGACCCCAAGACAGGAAGAATGGATAGCGTATGGACGCAAGAAGACGGCCAGATAGTAGGACAAGAAGGGAGGTGAACAAGTAGGCTAAGAAGACTATAGCATGTATAGGAAGGGGAATGGGGAAAGAGCCAAACATGATGAGAAAAATGTGATATATATTGTGGCCCATTCTTGTCTTAGGGTAAGGTGAATAATCTCTCAGCTCGAGTATCCAGCAAACACGAGATGTTGAGCTTAATACATTTGTCAAATGTTGGTATAGCGGGCGATGGTTCAACCTTTAAACAATATATTCTCAGCATATCGTGTTTGATAAATCAATCAATCAATCAATCAATCAAAATCAATCAATCAATCAATCAATCAATCAATCAATCAATCAATCAATCAATCAATCAATCAATCAATCAATCAATCAATCAATCAATCAATCAATCAATCAATCAATCAATCAATCAATCAATCAATCAATCAATCAATCAATCAATCAATCAATCAATCAATCAATCAATCAATCAATCAATCAATCAATCAATCAATCAATCAATCAATCAATCAATCAATTAATCAATCAATAAATCAATCAATCAATCAATCAATCAATCAATCAATCAATCAAACATTCAATCAATCAATCAATCAATCGATCAATCGATCGATCGATCGATCGATCGATCGATCAATCAATCAATCAATCAATCAATCAATCAATCAATCAATCAATCAATCAATCAATCAATCAATCAATCAATCAATCAATCAATCGATCGATCGATTGGTTGATCGATCGATCGATCAATCAATCAATCAATCAATCAATCAATCAATTAATCAATCAATTAATCAATCAATCAATTCAGTCACTTCAATAGCGCGTAAATCTTCAGAGCTCTGAGACGCAGAATTCAGAATCAATAGCAATATCGATGTCCAGAGCGAAAACTGAGCACTATATCTCAGTGAAAGGTGGAAAGGCTCAAAAATAAAATTAGCATCAGTTTTTTTTTTAATAAATCGATTAAGATAGCACGTCTCAAATTAACAGGTAAAAATGGAAGGAATTGCAACTGCAAAAGCCATATTTTCGAAACCTTGGAACAGTTAGCGTATTAGTGTCGGACGATCTAAGCAATCTAGAATATTTGGCGGTACTTATAAGTCAGAGATATCAATAAATCAATCAATAAAGCTTATATAGCGCCTATATCATCAGCGGACCGAGCTCAGAGGCGCACAAATCCTTAGCGTGATCATGTGTCATAATCGAGGACAAATCAGGTTCGTCAACAGGGAGCCGAGCTGCTGAGGGGCTAGAGTGGGAAAGCCAGGTCAAATAGGTGAGATTTAAGTAGGTAGGTTGATGAGATATGTAGGTTGATGAGAAAACGCGGCTTTATAAATGATGCTGATCAGCTTAAAATGTATGTCATATATCTTATTGGTAACCAATAGAGTGATCTCATAAGAGGCCTAGATCTGCTGACTATGTGTGCTAGATCATTTTTCTCTGGAAGGTTGTACAACAAGGTGTAGCTATAGGCTTATAGTCAAGATGACTGGTAACCAGAGCGCACACAATAAATATATTTCGATGCTTCATGGTTAATGTACCTTCCGATGCGCCATGTGACAGATGCATACATTGCATGTCTGGGAGATTTATCGCAATCGAATATAAATCCTATATTCCTGACCCTTTTTTCAGGTAATGTATCATGATAAAGTAATAGTAGAAGAAAAAGAGCTATATATCGTAATTGCTTATTCAACCAAATGATGAAAAATGGGATTTATTTGAAATCAGCAAGGGATCCTAGTTCTCCAGAATCAGACAGAAATATAATATAAATATATGTGTCGTCGGTATAGATATAATGTTCAACATCGTGCTAAGCGATGATTATTTATGTTTCGTTTTAACTGAAAATTTAGTGTTTATAATATTATGTTATCTAAATTGATTTTATAGCATTCCATTTAGGATAATATATCTTTCCATATAGAATAATATCACTTTCCATTTAGGATAATATAACACGATCTAAACAAGTATAGCGAAGTATAATTGCCAATGTTTGTAGTGGTGCTTAAAGTTTATACTAAATTTTTTTTTTCTATTTCAAGTCATTAAAACTGGCGTTATCAATGCCAGCTTCACATGTTGAATCGTAATAGCAGATAATGTAGCCCACAAATATTTTTAACAAATATATTTTAACACATATATCTGTGAGCCATCTATCAGTGACCATTTTTATTTCTCAGAAAACGAGACATCGAGAGCAATCTGACATCCACATGACTGTAGTGCGTGTGTGTCACCACACGCCTAGTCATAAAAGGCTTCACAATCCACTCATTATCGTCCACACCTTCCAGTGTCACGTCTCCCTCAATACATTTCTACGTCATCCAATACATGTCACTGTACTGCCTATTTGTCGTAACAGAATGCACAAGGACACTTTTGAATACTTCTACATTACTGTCATTGACGACCATCTTTTAGAATAAACTTTCAGATGTGTCAAACTGTCATTCCAAAAACCTTTGCCGTCATTAGAAGTCTAAGAGGAAGTCATAAAAAACGGACATGTTTTGGACCAGGGTAAATGACCTTAAAATTTTGAAAACCCATATCCTCCTGGTTCACATTCATATTATTCAGAATGTCAAATTGTCAATTTGTTTATAGATAAGAAAATATGACATGGGAAGGGATCTAAATATTCTTGAATAGATCCATTTAATTGAGATTTCAATAGATGACAGAACGTTTTCTGGGATACATACGTCACGAATTGCATTATCATCACACAATATAGACATGTACTATATTGAGAGCTTTACATAATAATGTACTTAATATGTTCTATCCACCAAATTGTTTATAAACATTCCTCAAGATCGTTTATAAACATAAATATGTCCATCGCGTCCATCCAAAGTCAGATTATGTCAAGTTTGAATCGGTTAAATCGCTTAAATAATATTTTTTTTTCAGACAAGGTGTCAGAAGTACGAATCTCAAAATAATGAATCTTTACCATTAAATGAAAAATAAACAGTTTATTTGTTTGGAGATGAATATCAAGAGCGGGAGACGAGCCTCGCACTCTGACACTCGGTATCCAACCCTTTCAAGTCCATGCGTAGTCAGGAACAAACATGTGTGTGTTTTATTAACACTTGTGTAAGGGTGGAGATTGTCCATCCCGTTCCATCTTTGAAGCCAGATTGATGCTCGACGACACCACATTGCAACACTTTACTCATAAGATCGATGTACAGCAATTCCATTCATAGTTATTGTCTATCATAAACAGTTTAGTAACCCGAAATTAGCCCATATTTTAGTCAATCTGTGAAAAAATTAATAGGAAGCTCATTTTAACTGATTTGGGTGGGTACGGGGTGGGTATGGGATAGGGGTTGGGGAAACTTTTTTTTTAAGAAAATCCAGAATGGCCGACACCGACACATATCGCCCCATAACTTTTGAACCATTTGCCACGGAATATTGTGTTAGATGTCTTTTTCCACTAATTTTGACATAAAAAATACATTTCTGAAGGTATTTTAGCATAAAATACTCCCCTTCTGCAGAAATCCAAGTTGGCCGACATCCGCACATATCGCATCATAACTTGAACCGTAACTTTGTACCACTGCTCTAGTAGCTGATAGTGGACCGGTCATTTTTCTGGGTATGACAATACCCGTAGCCAACCAAATCAGCTGAAATTAGCTTCCTACGATTTTTTTCACAGATGAACCTTAAGTTAGGGATACTAGTTGCCACTGTCTTCATCACTCAGTACGCAAGCAGCTCGCACTGTTTCGCATGACGGGGTGAGAATTATTGTTTAATGTGATGTAGCTATTAATACCTGATTCGAGGTATATATATTCAGTATCGACATAATCAGATGGAAACTAGCTGATACCATGCAGCACGTGGATTATAATTTCACGCCGTTCACTTCACTCACTCTTCCCTTCTGTGTTTTACAGAGACCTCTACCGAAGCTGCCAGTACCAGACCTGCAGTGCACGCTGGAGAAGTACCTGCTCTGCATCAAACCCCTGGTGTCACAGGAGCAGTACGAGCACACGCGACACCTGGTGGAGAAGTTCGGGGCTCGCGGGGGTCAGGGGGAGAAACTTCAGAAGACGCTGCTGGAGTTCGCGGAAACGCAAGAAAACTGGGTGAGTGGGGCGCCAAAGAATTATTATTTGAAAATGTAATCTGTATCACTGAGACAAATATCTATCTTGAATAAATAAATTAGCATGATAATTAACTAAAACTGGACTCGTATTCTCCTACAAATTACGATATATCGTAGGACTTTCGACCAATCCGAAGCCTACGATGTATCGTATCGAACATACGGCCATGGATTGGGGAAATACAATTTCAACCGGTCAAACAATACAAGTGGTAAACAATTCTGCGAGTTAAGATTTTTTTTAATTCAAGCATTTGCCTGCTTTTTTAATATCTCATCATTCAAAAGCCATATTTTGAACATTAAAAAAAGGGTTTTGAAACGTGTATTAATACATGTACTTTATTGGTTTACGGCTGATAATAGACACTTTCGCTGCTAGAGGACGGCATGGCATGCAGTTACATGTGTTTACCTGTTTACTTACAAACGCATTCTATATGATGTTTACAGGCCGTCAATTACTGGTTTGATGACATGTACATGAAGTTGAGACTGGCCCTTCCATTGAACTCCAACCCAGGCATGGTGTTTCCAAGACAACACTTTGAAGACAGAAGCGCACAGCTCAGGTAGGTTGTGGGCCTATAATAGGCCTATAATGATGTATATTTTGGACTGCTTAGCATGTGTTGAGGGCAATTTATATGACAATTCACTAAAATTGGACATGCTTAGACTGTTTGGCAATTTCGAAATAAATAATTGATGCGCTTACATGTTTCATAAAAAGTTTTTTTATTATAAAAATGTTTATTATTAATAATTTGTTTAATGCTTTCCATTTAGATTTGCAGCTAGATTGATTTCTGGGATACTGGACTACAAAACTATCATTGATTCGTAAGTATAGAGAAAACACATCTTAGCCATTTAACCGCCAAATTATTCAATTTGAATTTTCACCCACTTGAAGTTGTGTCTCGCTGACGCGATCCACAACTTTAAGTGAGTGAAAATTATACAGATTTGACAAAATGGCGGTCAACTATTTTCAAATCTTGCTGGTTGATGTCACATTTTATCTTAAACATATTTAAAATTTTGTACTTAATGTGCTAATAAAAAATGAGAACTCGAATATATGCGGCACCGGCGGTTAAAGAGATAAACAGGGATATGCAGTTTTATATCAGACAAAGAGCTCACAATATTTAAATCAAAAGACCCAAAACATGATCTCATTGCTAGTTTCAAGGTAGCTAGCTATCCTTGGGATTGAGGTATTCCACATTAATGTTCCTCCAAAGGGCTGTTCAATAATAACTGTACAATATTAATGTGAACCATCAAGTGTACAGACAAGTGAAAAAATAGAACACGGGTTTTGGGCAATATTGGTGCAAAACGCGATCATTGTAGCTCCATATTGAATCTGGATAGACGCTATAAGACACTACAAGACGCCACGAGACGCCGCGAGACGCCATGGTAAGCTACGATTATCTATTGAAGCAGTTCCTGATGTTCGCACCCATGTGCTTCACTCCAATTGAGTGTCAATTAACTGCCCCACATGGTAAGTCAAAGATCACAATGTGTACGTTAATCGAAATGGCAGCAGAGTATCTTATCTCCCTGGGGAGTTGAAATGGTATATGAATGAGCAGGTTCCGTGGCCAAGTAAAGGCTGAAATCTTAGCATTCACTATCATACACTAAACTATGCATTTATCTATTCTATGCAGACGGAGTCTACCCGTGGACCGGTGCCGTCACAACAGGAAGGGCCAGCCTCTGTGCATGGAGCAGTACTACCGCCTGTTCTCCTCGTACAGGGTGCCGGGGGTGGAGAGGGATCACCTGCTCTGCTCCAGCAGCTCTTCTATGTCCTCCAGCTCCAGCGACGCCGTCAAGAAGCGCCTTAACGACCCCGCCCACGTGATGGTGGCCTGCAGAAACCAGGTGAGCACTCAGCAGTCCCACTGATGGCTCCAACACTTGGCTCTCATTTAACCCCTTCAGCGCGTGGAGCCGTCTTTATACGTCAGAATCTGACTATATCATGTAACTATAATACTTTATGACAAATTGGTTAAAACGTATTGTAAACTGCCCAATTTGTCATTTTGTAGAATTGTCATCTGTTTTCTTAACAATCAACTCACAATCACTTCAATATTCATAGTCTATTTGTCACAAGAACAAATGCCATACAATGATATATACGGGAACAAGAAATAACGGAACCAAGGAGCAGGAAACAATACCCTGTAACATACAAATTAACCCTTACAGCGCGAAGATAGACCTTAGTCGTCAGAATCTGACGTCTGTAGACGTCAGATTCTGACGACTTAAGTCTATCCACGCACTGTAAGAGTAGAAATATTTATAATGGCCGTAGACCCTTAACATAGGTATTCAAATGAAGCTGAAAGAGCTAAGTAAGACATTTATGATTATTTCAAATTGAGAAAACCCTTTGATCTCCATGGCTTATACGAAAGTATTTCAGCGCGTTAAGGGTTATTTGGCTATATAATCATCATTTAAGGTTTATTTGGTTATATAATCTTCAGCTTTCTAATTGTTCTTGTTTGCCTTCAGCTGTTCGTGCTTGACGTGGTTGTGAATGGTTCCCGGCTTAGTGATGACAACTTGTACTGTCAGCTGAAGAGAGTGGTGAAGCAGGCAGAGGAGGAGCAGGCACAGGCCGCCAAAATAGGCATCCTCACCGGATGTGACAGGGATACCTGGGCCAGAGCCAGGATCAACCTGCTCCAGAGTAAGTGAATACCGGCACCAGAAGCTAGATATTAAACTGGCTGTAAACGTAATTAAGGCGTAGAGGTTCAAAGTGAAAACCACACCGTGTCTGCTTAGCGCCAGAGTCATTATATTAGTTTAATGTTGAGCCAGCATCTCAACCGTTGGACAAACGTTAAACCAGCATTGAGTCTATGTCACGTATATTACAATATTTCCTAATAAACCTGCAAACAATCGGACTCTATTGAAATAAAAAATAACATAGTAATACGCTGCCTGATTGAAAACCCTACCGAAAATACTTTTTTCATTAAATTGTTTCAAAAGTGAATCGTTTTTGGTTTGAAACTGGTTATACAAAATGAATGATACCTGCGAAGACAAACAACACTTAGGTAAAAGTAAGCAGTTATTTACTGATGTTTGCCTTGCTGTTACTTATATTACTTCTGTTTGCCTTTGTTCTTACTAATATTACTGCTGTGTGTCAGTTTGTAGTTGATATCTTCTGCAACATGTTATTTTTGATTTATAGATGACGAGAATCGTCGTAACCTATATCAAATAGAGCAGTGTATATTTGTCCTGTGTCTGGATAAGAGCCTGCCCCTGTCCTTCAACCATCCACAGACCAGCGGTACAGGAGAGCTACCACTGAGGGACGACGTGTCCCTGGCCAACCAGATGCTCCACGGCATGGGCAGCAGCCATTCCACGCCCAACAGGTGGTTTGACAAAACTATGCAGGTAAGCACTTAAGTGACACTTAGTACTATTAACTCCCAGGAGTGACACTTTTGTTGTTAAAATGTTCAGGTATATTGTCCGACCAGGTATCCCACCATTGGTCCAATCATAATAATTTTTCAGACGGGTATTTACAATCAGAATTTGTGTGATTCAGTGAATTGGTCCATGCTAAATCCATTTACTGGGCTCCATTGAAGTAAACGTTTCAATATTGCTCTTGCCGTAACTGTCCTTCGCTTCCATTAGAAATATTAAGATTTAACTTAACCTCACTTTTAACCACAAAGCAAATCAGCAAATTATGTTTTTTCTTTCTTTCTTCATTGTTTTTTTTTGGTAGAACACGAACACTTGAAACTTAAAAATGGTGAAATATATAAGTGTTATTATATGAAAGTAAATTAACAGGTTAAGTTACAGTCTGATATCACATTCAAAAGTTGCAGATAATTCTACTGACCAATTGATATATGTTTCTCTGTCCCGTGTTTTAGTTCATTATCGGAGAAGACGGAGCTTGTGGGTTGTGTTACGAGCACTCGCCGTCAGAGGGAATTGCTGTCGTTCAGCTTATAGAACATTTGCTCAAATACATGTAAGTGTGACATTGCAGATATGTAGGCCTACATATATAAAAGCTGGAAATAAGGCACAAATACCCTTTCTATTTCAATTAAAATAATCCAACCGAACAATATTTTAACAATAACAATTAGAAAATTCAACAACAGTTACTGTTGATGGACAAGGCAAATTTAAACTTTTGAGACAACCATGACTAAATATAACGGTGACAGCTTTTTGTCCCCTAGGTGTCCATCTGCCACATTTAAGAGCTGTCGGTATTAACTTTGGTCCACTAAATTTTAAAAGCGTGGCACGGGAAATAGTAAAAAAACATCAATCCATTAAACTGTAATGGTATTTATGTACAAATGTGTGTGTTTCTTTCATATCAAATGGATCAATACATTTTCAAATCATTCTATTATATAATTATGTGGATTTAGACTTTCCCGAATTTAACATAATTAAAAAATACGTAATTTATTTAGAGATCAAAGTTTTAAAAGCAAGTAATTTTTATCATTTACAGTATTGAGATGCGAGGTTTTTACTGTGACTACCATCGCGCTAATAATACACTATATAATATGTGTCTGTATGTATACCTGATGTGTATATTTGTAGGGAAGAGATCCGTGTACGTGGATTGAGGAGGCTACAGTCCCTGTGTGAGCTGCCACAGCCCCAGAAGCTATACTGGCATGTGGATCAGCATACACAGGCCTTCCTGGACAAGGCATGCGTAGAAGTGGACAGGTGAGTGGGAAATATATATAAAAAAATATATATATAAAAACAAATATAAAAGCTGTGCCAAATTTTGTGACAAAATCGACATGGGACATCATAGTAGATAGGTTAAAGGTCATCTATCACCCCTTATATGGTATGAATAATTATGTCCTTATATGGGGTGATTGGCTATCATGTGACCCTCTCAGAGGGTCACATGATAGACAATCACCCCATATAAGGAAACACTTGTGCCACATCTTGTGGCAACATTGATTTATTAGGCACACATTTATTCATACTATATAAGGGGTGATAGATCACATTTAAGTGTCCAAAATAGGGTGTTTACTTCAGATCATGATGCGAATATTTCCTTTTGCATAGAAGCACTTGAGGTTCATAAAAAAAATTATCTAATGAAGCAAGTTAAATCTGACCTTATATTCGAGCTATTCATGTTTTTCAAAATGGCCGCCAAAACGACGTAATATTTATCAATTTTTACATCTTCACTTTCAAGTAAAGAACCATTGTACATAGGTCATGTAGATATAATACTGGCAGCACTTTTTAGAGTTCAAATCATATATTCAGCTGAAATGTAATCGTACAGAGTTAGTGTATATATACTTGGTATGTCTCGGCATACAGCATTCACAAGACACACTGCAATTTGTTTTACACTGGCAAATTGCAATCTCTAATAAATCCCATGAAATGATGGGTGATGTAGTGTAGGTTGGAGTTGGGTATCTAGTTGCTATCATGACTCACCTATCGTGATATAGGCCTACATCTTGCAAATGTACATATATCTACAACAAGAGTAAATAGTCATAACATTGGGTTGCTTTTTCATGTTGTTCCTTGACAACAGCTACACTTTCTTGTGATTGAACGAGAATGACATTGAATGCTTTGCCTTTTATTGGAGCAATAATTATATATCTCCTTGTGAAATAATTATGTTTCAATTTAATTCTACTCAACTCACTTGATTCTTGTTTTAAGAATGGGTGAGTCCAGCTCTCTGGATTTAGACTAAGCCAAGAATTGACTTGGGATTATGCTGCGCATAGCTGTTCCTTGATCTGTAACATACATCAGTATAACTTTCCAAAATATTACTCATGGGCTGTTTTTATCGAAATATAAAGAACCGTTACATCTTCTTCAGATGTGTGTGAACAACAATGTAATAATAAGCTTTGAATCTGGTGAATGGTGTACAACCACTGCAATCAAGCCATATACGTCACTAGATATAGTTTATAACATGGTTCCTGTGAGCATTGTCTCAAGTATCACTGACAAGACTATCCTTCTGTCTGAGGAAATTGTCATTGGTGTTTTTGGCCAGTGAAATAGTTAGAGACTGCATAACATTGCCAAGCCTTAGTTAGGCTGATAGGACGCCCGGTAATTAATGGCATGGTTGTATAATTATGATCTTGATGGTAGGAATTCAGCAAACTCTATTATGCAAGCCTTTTATTCAGCCTAAAAGTTTGATTATATAACTACCAGGGTGTATTTCGCTAGAAGTTCACTCTGTAACCGATTTAAAACATGATGCAGGTGGCATGCCGGTACAATGGATCATAAAAATGACCGCTATTTAGGAAAAAAATATACAAAACGTGATCATTTGACGAGTATATATCTAAATCCATATTTCTTTGGCAGAAAATGAGATATATTTCACGTTGGTCTGGCTGGTTCATTCCCACTGGATTTAGGATGTCAATAAAATTATGAGTTTGCTGGTCGTCAGAATATAACCATTTATGAATGGTGATGCATGTTTCCACAGGGCAGAATGATGTTGTTATGGTTTATGATAGGATTGCGCTCTATACTATCAAAACTTCCTGCTGTGAAAAACCTCTTGATGACCTGAAGAGGAACTACAACACATGTCTGCTCCCAGTGTTTCATTACTGAATCTGATATATGTGAACTGATTATTCTAATCCGATAGTATGACACACATAAGTATCGCCTATACTTGACTTGCAGTAATTAAAGATGCACTGCCAGTTTGAAGGTACAGCTCAAGTGCAACATTACAGTCTTATTTGACGTGGAACACTATCACGTTTTTAGCCCTCAGCCAATCTGGCTGAAGATGATTGTCGTCCCCATGACGTCTGTGCGTCTGTTCGCTTTGATTGTTCAGAAATTTACTAAATGTGCTCACAATACAAACCTGTGGAATGAGTGGAGCTATGGCCGTGGAGCAGTGGTTAAAGCTGCTTGCTTGGAATGTCGGAGATCGCGGGTTCGAACCCCGCTCTGGCATTCAAGTTTCAAAGATTTGTAAACTAAAATTTAGTGGATTATATTATGTGCGGAATGAAAATTAAAACCCCAGAAGACTAACTCCAGTAAAGACTCAATATTGTGGGGAGTCTCCATGATCGAGAGGTAGCCTGCTCGGCCTCAGACCGCCAGGACCCGAATTTTTAATTATATGTCTGGAGGGCAGTATTATCGCATTCATCTCAACATCCTCAGGAAAAAGATATCAGCATCAAAAAGTGTTACTGTAAAGAAAGATCTATCCTATTAATGAAGCTAGTGGGTTTTCATTTCGACTACAGTTTGCTGAGAGCATAACAGAAAACCCCGAAAAAAGCCTTACGACTACATAAAATAGTAACACCGCAACAAATTTTAGCTAAAACTGTGATGAGGTCATCTAATTATTTTAGCTGCCGACTATTGTATGTAATGTCTTTGCAACATGAGAAAGACTTTCATATATGTCACAACGTTTTATAAATTCCGATGGGTCTTTTTTTTATCATTACCTCGCTTGAGAAAATAAAACATAAACTACTGTTATGCATATCTATGATGGCAGCTTTAGTCTTTCAGAAATTTCACGGTAAGTCTACTACACTTACATCATACTAATATTGGGCAAATAGAAAAATAAATCATCATAGGGTTTTTATGCCTATATATAGATGTTGTGTTTATGACGTCCCCAATTAAATGTACCGGGTAGCTATATATTAGGTGTTCACATATCTACAACTTTGAAGCAACTGCTTATAATAACATTGACTTGTCATTTTTGATAATGTAATTCAAATGAAGCTATATAACCCACTTTAAAGCACTGAATAAGACTAAACTAGTTTTATTACCAAGTTGTATACTGCCATGTAAAAAAAAAGTGAGTGCATTATACAACACGTTTTACCACAAATACCCACCGTCTCCGATCAGCCACATGAAAGACACCACCCTTAGCCTGCAGCACTGATTGCCTGCACAACGCTAGTTTCTTCATTCATACGATAAAAGGCTCTGAACATGTGTAGATGAGAATCCCTGGACTTGATCTAACAGTCGCTTGTCGGATGACAAACGATAAAAACATGCCGTAAACTCCAGAAAAATGATCCGAATTTAGGTAATCGGAGGCCAATCACGTACGTTACCTTTCAGACTATGATAGTTGTGATAAACGGAAAACTATTGTCATTTTAGTTTCACAAACTACTTTATTGCATTCATTGACCTCATAAATTTATTTGTGGACACACAAAAAAAAATTGTATCTACAACAGGAGCAAAGATATATATGTTAACATGACCCTACGGTAAATCTATACCAAAGGAATCGTTTGCATCATGATTTGAAGTCAAATGTCACTTAACCCATCCACCATCAGCCCTCCACCATATTAACGTTGGGCCAAGGCTGTAGAGGCTGTTGAACCACTGGAGTTTGTCTTTTTGAGGTTTAGTTTTCATTCCGCACATAATATAATCGACTAAATTTTATTATTGTAACTTATTGATTAAAATACTGGAGTATAGTTTAAAGGTAAATATCCCTTAGATTTTTTAATTTTTTTTATTTCACGATTGTACGCGAATCCTTAAGCCCTGCATTGCTTCCCGTACTGAAAATGTTGCTTTTTAGAGTGCTATGGATTCAAGGGTTTGAACTTACACCGTCGATGGGCTATTTCATTATAATATCGACCTTGATTTATTGCAGGATGATTGATGACCTTGACCTCTACGTCTTGAGGTTCAACCGTTTCGGAAAAGAATTCCCCAAGAAGCAGAACATGAGTCCAGACGCCTTCATTCAGTTAGCCCTGCAGCTTACATA
Source organism: Flabesymbios commensalis (assembly GCA_964017125.1). Taxonomy (NCBI): domain Eukaryota; kingdom Metazoa; phylum Annelida; class Polychaeta; order Terebellida; family Flabelligeridae; genus Flabesymbios; species Flabesymbios commensalis. Next base: position 36,875,107 of record OZ024904.1, on the reverse strand, counting down.
TTACAAGTCAGTGTAACCAGCCGTTTAAAAGTCGCATTGTTTGTCAAACAGCATTATTTTTTCAAACAATTGCCAAATAAAGGAGAGAAAAAAAATGTTTGGATTAAGACTTAATTACGAAGTAATGACAAATATTCTATTGAGCGTAATTATTTATGCAATTTAAATATGATATTTGCTAATTCGGACCGCATAGGCCACCGTCACGGTGGGCCTAGAGTTGAAGAATGGTTAGAGTGTGGTTTATTACGGGCACATCAATTCGATCAATATATTCATTAACATAGACAGACGGAAAAAAATAAAAACAAAATAAGGCGCAAAATTAAAATATTGATCTTGTGCTTTCTAATGAATTTGTATTTTCTACACAGTCAGGTGGTAAACATGTTTCGTTCATTGTGTTCATGACAGAGTAAATCATTGCCTCGTTTCCACCTACGAGAGCGCCGCAATACGACGCTTCCGGTTGGGCCGTGTGGACAACATCCGGGCATGTACGATAGAAGCACTGGAATGGGTCAAGGCCATGGTCGGCGAAACAGAGGCTACAGTAAGTTTACATTTCATCCAGATATGCATATCTGATTTACGACGGATAATATGAGTACATGTATTGTAATGTTGGGGAATTCTTTATGGGCTCCATGGAGGTGGTGAGTCGTAATATAATTTAAAAACTAAAATTAGACAGCTCAAAATATATCATGACTTTTTCAATTTGACAAATTAAAAAATGTTACGACAAATAATCAGAAAATTGAATATTTTAATTATGTTGTAATTTACGCTTTTTCAGATTTATATCATTATTCTCTACGTTAAATTGAATAATAAATTTGCTTGCGTTCATTGGCCACCAATAAGAGGGTTGCCATCTGATGAATATCTGCTATCTCCATTCCTAAACAAAACACCAGGTGTCTCTGGAATGTCAACCCAAACGTTTGTTTTTACAGTTAATAGTTGTAGACTTGACGAGTATTATAAAATTATCATGATAAAAAGTTGACAGAAAATTCGGGTCATGTCCATATATGACATATTATTGTATATCGACATGACACACATGCCACCTCCCTATGTGTTTATTTTTTACAGGATGAACAGAAAATGGCGCTGTTAAGAAAAGCGATGAACAAACAGACCAGTATTCTACTACAAGTTAGTACACAATTATTTTTCTTAGAAAATAAGAAAAGATTAACCTTGCATCTCATTGATCTAAAATAACGATTTGTATCCCAATGACAGAAGCATTCTTGAATATTAATCAGTTACTTCCAATTGAAAAGTAGTAGCAAAATCCAACACGTATTACAAATATTTCATTGCATCATAATATTTTCTATTGCATATGATACTGAATCCTTATTGTTTGCAGACCATCCTGGGAGCAGGCATAGACAACCACCTTCTGGGGCTGAAGGAGACGGCGCTCAGCTTACACATGGACGAGCCCGACCTGTTCACTGACCACAGCTATAAAGTTTGCAATCACTTCACACTCTCCACCAGCCAGGTTGGTACAAGTGCCCTCTCATCCCAGGAAACATGAGGCGTTGACCCTATGTTGTTTAAATGTTGGGTAAATTAAGCACTATTTACTGACGCACTTGTTACGTATTTATCTCATGGTAAATGCTATCCCATTAAACACGGAAACGATGTTGGATTAATGCTAAACCATCTGCAGCAATGATACAATTAATAATGATGAACTGGATTAAAATTACACGAATGAAGTGTACTATCCCTCACCATAGATAACGTGAAATATCAGAAATACATTATGCTAAATGGAGCCGGTTGAATTTGAATACTATTGCAATAAGGCCTACATATTTAAATGCCAAGATAAAGTACAAACTAACAAATGACAAGTAACAAGGACATGTTTATTTCGAATGACATTTTGTAGACGTAAAACCAAACGCTGTCGTCCACTGTGCACCAATATCAGGCTGTATGATATACCCAGAATACAACCGCGTTGGTGACAGAGATAGGCCTGTTTATGTTTCCAGTCATTCGCCAGGTGTCGCTGATTGATCATTGACTACAGGCGAAGAATACTATATTTAACACCGTTTTTAGCTGTTATTGTTATGTTTCTCAGGTGCCCACGTCTACGGACTCGTTCATGCTGTACGGCCCTGTAGTCCCCAACGGCTACGGAGCCTGCTACAACCCGCATCCTGACTACATCCTCGTCTGCATCTCCTCCTTCAAGTCCTCGGAGCAGACCAGCTCGGATCACTTCGCGTTCACACTGGAGTCCGCGCTGATGCAGATGCAGGAGCTCTGCCTCAACCTGAGCGGCCAGTCCCAGCAGCAGCAGCAGCAGCAGCCGAAACAGAGGCAAGGGTCAAACGGCAGCGCAGCGTCATCACATCTCATTCCGAACGGACACGCCAAGCCTGGCGTCACGACAAAGGTCACATCTAACCAGCTGCAGGTGTCAATGACCTGAACACCCAGCTGATCAACCACATAGGTCAGCTCATAACCTCCGCAGATTATCCAATTGTACTTTTCATCCACTTCAAGTTGTTTCTCGCTGACGCGATCCACAGCTTGCATTGAATGGAAACATTTGTCAAAACGGGAAGTAATGTTTTTTCTAAATTTTGCTAAGGGGAGACACTTTCCACATTCAATAGGCGCTTTTCAGAGTACTAATAAGGAACATTAGGACGACTGTGATGGTGATTGGCACTTAAAAGGTTAGAACAAAGCTAATTCATGGAGAACGTTAGTGTATTCTAGTATTCTAGTACAGTACGCAACCAGAACTTCAGAATATTTCAGAAAATTACTGAATCGTTTGAGGATTTTACTATAATTATATGCAAAGAGAAACTTTAAGCAGTTTGACGGCTGCGGAAAGCGGAAGGGCACGCAAAACTCGCAGCCGACACAGTGCCGGTTCGCAGCCCAGACAATGAAATACGTTGAACCAATGTGGGATTGATGTTGGACCAGCATCGTAGACGGTAGACCAGCATTAAACCAGCTGCACGAAGTGCCCGCTTGGTTTCTGTTTTTTGCTCGGGGAGACTCCTGCCACTGTGTATATCATTATACTGTCCATTATGGTCACAATACTTCACAAAGTGGCATATTCCGCCGTAATCATAGTAGACCAATATGCAGAATCGAATTTCAGATAAATTGTAACCCTTTGATTGCGGGCGACTCTTTTATGCACTCTCATTAACTGAAATGTGTCAAATGTGCAGGTCTGCTAAAAGCTAAAATGCAGTCACTGCGTATTAATAAAGAAGCAGTTACTTCGTTTTGAGTTTGCCTGGCAGAGATCTCAAATAAAGCACAGACTGATTATCATGACTGTAGTAGGATTCACATTATTAGCCGTTGTGAGAGATTTATGATGATATCTCATTCAATTCTCTACCAAATTTCACAAAAATTTTAAATGCGAAATTCTCACATTTGATTACAATTGGCGTGAAGGTGACAACTGGGTGAACAAAGGCTGCTTGAAATAAATAAATAAAATGACGATTATGCCTAATGCAGAAATTGTTCTTCTAAGTTTTAGCCAGTTTTCATTCATATGAAGCTAGCACTGCTCATTTCCATTTTCAAATGACGTTCAGTGGCATTACCCAGCAGACACAAGACGTTGAATCAATCTTGGTTTAATAACGTTAGTCCAACGTCGTAAACGGTGGACCAACGTTAAACCAACATTGATTCAACGTCCTGTGTCTGCTGGACACGGTCATAGCTATTGTGGAAATGAGATAAAAGCCAACCAAATAAATTTCGCAAACGAATAAGATATAATCATAATGTATGTACCTGTTGGCGAAATATATAATACGCAACAGTATGTATTGTGAAATTCTAGTCATAATGAATACCATTTGCTAAAGTGGCAGATAGTAATACATCCCTTTTATATCATCATTTGCACACAATGTAGACAAATTAAAAGAAGAACGAGTTCATGTCGCACAAAATGATGTAATAATTATGTACCAATATTTCAAATGTATATTATTATTGTAATAGGAAATGTGTTTGTATAATATGTGTGTATACGAATGCAGCCATGTACATGTAGGCTATGTTATACAGTATATAAAATAAGTCATGTGTATATATTAAATATATAAGAGGCACAAATTATAATTGTATGACATACATAATCATTCCGCTATTCAAAATGAATGTATAATATAAAACTGTCAAAAGTACTATGCTTATCTACATTGGTCTATGTTATATCAAAAATGATCATGATTTTGCAAAGCAGATTTGTTTTGTAAAACCACAATTCACAAATACCATACAAATTGGACTGATGTGTTTCAATCACATTTATTTATATGACAATTTATAAAGATCATAAATAATTAATGATCATACATACATATGATTAATAATTTTGTTTTTTACAAAATAGTCCTCAATGCATAGTCCTCAACCATTTTCTAAGTAAATAGTTGAACTGCCCTTTCATTCTAGTCAGCATAGGCCTTCAACATATATTATTATGTACACCATTTAGCACATCCGTCGACGACACTCAGTAAATACGTATATGTAATTATATGAAAATACCTATAGACTATAATTATGAATCATTGTGTTATAGATGACATATTACTTGATTATATCCATGTCATTATGTGTAGTCATTTATCAATGTTTATGTCTAGAAGTTGGCGTTGAGTGTACAGTTATAAACAAATGATTTTTGTGATACTGCAGTATATAATTTTGTTCACAGGGAACGAAAGGGTCATTTTCGCTACTTTATAAAGACGAAGACATGACCATTCAGTTCCAAGAGACAATCATTAATGTGATATTTTATAGTGTTCATCAGTTAGTAAATGAAATGCAAAAGAACGAATGGCCATATCGACCAAGCACATTCCTAAGATCTGGATAACCAGATAACTAGTTTTAAAAGTACCCTCCCCCCCCCCCCCCGAGGATTTTCAGTGCACAATCATGTCATTGGTGATTGTGTGTGTATATCTCTACAAACACGAGACGTTTTAAACCAATGGTTGTTTAATGTTGTTTAATGGGCAAGCGTCACAGACGGTCGATCATCATTAAAATACAATTGGTTTAATCACTATCACAATTGGTTCAAATATCACACATAAGTATAATAGGATTCGTATATGAAATACAGGCTCGACTTGATCGTGATAGTATTTTATTTATGCTCAGATGAAATAAATATTCGTATTTCACACATAAAGTAAAGATTTTGAGGGAATAACAAAACCGTCAGAAAAAGATATATAATGTAAATATCATATCCGTTGTTTATTCTAGAATAAAAGCTTTCTGTGTTATTTTTGCAGAGCAAAGAATATAAAGATAATTTGATTAAATTACCATCGGAACCTGTTGCTTTTTTATGTAACGTCATTTTAAATACAATCGCATATATTGCTTTAATGCTAATATAACAAATGAACAATCCAAACATGGTGTTTAACAGTTCAAGCTCAACATCTGCAATACTTGAAATTGCATAATAAATTAATGTTATTAGGCTATTTGTTAACGAATGCATGAAAATATTTATTATAGTTGTCGAACACTTTTTATTTATGCAATCTTTATATATAAGGGATTGTAATGTTGAGACAAGTTGTTGTTAATATTGTTTTATTTGACAAAATCATGTTATGTTATGACCATGTTTATTGTTACATGTACCACTACCATGACTATACCAGCAAACACGAGGCGCCCACTCAATGTCTATTTAATGTTAGCCCACCGTCTACGACATCAGATCGGCGTTGGATATACATCTGCTTGGTATGTTGTTTACGCATCTTTATTCGAGGATGATATTCTGAAATTAAATTTTAGAGGAGAAAAAAGGTAGCGGTTTTATCATATTTTTATATTTTATGGTTACAATTTCACATAAATTTGACACACTCACTTTTTTCACTCACTTTAAATTGTAGCTCGCTGACGCAATCATAGAACTTCAAGTGAGTGGTTATTATTTAGATTCGTCAAACAAATCGATGTCAACTATCTTGAAATTGTCTGAGAACGGACATACTGACAGGTGGAATTTACTTTATAATTGAGTCTAGCATGCTATTACATGTTATAAAACAGCTGTAAACATGTTGACTTGGACTGAAGAATACTGTAAAATACATTTTTTAATGGCTGATGAATGCATATGGATGTCTAGTCTGTCATACAACAGTGTACAGTATATCAAGATAATATTTGCTGGACTATGTGGAGCAAATACTAATAGCACCGAATAATAGTAGCATCAAACACTGTATTTTATGTTAATGTTATGTTAATACTAATTTAATAAAAAATAATGCTGCATTGATTTTATCACCAAGCTTGTAATCAGTGATGATATAATCTCAACATCATATTAATCACTTTTGAACGTTGATTCGTCAACATAATTAAAGTAACCAATCAAAAGCCTTTTAGTGGTAACATAATATTTTATAAAAAGCAAAGGTAGTTCTATCATGTCTATTTAAACTGTCAGATAGCTAGACAAGAACATATGTTATGAATACTAATAATGAGAAGAAAACAATCAAATGATAAGAATTGTTTTAATTCTCAGCAGACCGCGTTGTTAACTGATAGTTAATTTGTTGTGACATGTTAATATACTATTGTTATATTTTGTTTGGATTTTGCAAGAAACTAGTCATATTTTATGATAATATGTATGTCATAGTGTTGATCGTATTAGGATTCAGACATAGCATATATTCTCAAAGCGACTGATCTTAGGCTTGTCATTGCATCTCGACCAATCAAATGCCTAAATCTAGGTCAATTGCTTTGAGAATATGCGCCCAACTCATTTTTCTGCCAAAACTGAGTCAGTTAGGCTTTTTTGCTTTAGGCTCTGCGACAGGCCACGCCAGCAAACACAAAATATTTGTATAACATCTAAACAATGCTGTACCAACGTCAAAGAACGTGTATAAATGTCATACAAATGTTTTGTGTTTACTGGGAACCCACAGAGCAGTAGACTTATAATAATACAACAATAGACACAATACTTTGCCAACCCCATCGTAGACATCAGTACTGTTGTTAACGGTAGTAACTGTGGCAGAACATATCTTATAATAAACTGATGTATACACGATGCGTTTGTTCACCATGCTTACCCCCCCCCCCCCCCCCCCCCAAGTCATTCATATTAATCACTAAGCATTTGTATAGCATTTCTACATTTTCGGACCGACGTTGTAGAAATACACAAATATTTTGTGGTAGCTGGGTTGTAATGTTTTGATTAGTCGAAATGCTACTCACAGCCTATTATCTCAAAGATCGTCTTCAGATTATGTTAGTATATTTCACTATTCAATTATTCTTACACTTAGAATAAAACAGCATTTGTATTAAAGTGTTCTACTTGAATTATCATCCCTGACATGTTTCCACAGCAGAAAAAGGTTACATTTAAACGCGATTTATATGTGTCCTGAATCCAGTGAAAATATAATCCAATGAAAGATAAAGGTATGTATACTTAGTTTACACAGTTAAGTGTTTACACAGTATCTAGTGTGTTAAACAATGCCACATATGTGTGGAATTACATTCCACTGTAGGCCTACAGTACATGAACATGTATGTGTTGTGGAGTTATACGTGGGTTTTTTTTCAATAATATACATATAAACAGGCATGATATGAACAATTCCGACAAATGTCCTCACGTGACATATGTACTCCTATGTATTCTAGTTTTATAGTAGAGACACATAGTGTTATTCCCCCTGGTTATTGAGAGGATGATTGGGTGTAATGTTATAATCATCCCTTTCTGAGCTGAATATCCCTTTCTGAGCAAAAAACACGTGTCATAAGATTTGTAACAAATTGTAGGCTTAGTTTAGATCAAGTGTTGAAAAATGTATCACGTTACGCAGAATTCAAATATCTATTGGATAAAATATTATACATGTCGTTTACAAAAGTAACCTTGTTGCATTGACTTGTTTAATTAGGAATCCATCAAATTACACGTGTTTTGTGCGAAAAAAAGTGATGTAGGCTACGCCTCAGAGTCCGTATTCTCGTACAAGCTACGATATATCGTAGGCTTCGGATTGGTCGAGATGGTCATCCCGACCAATCCGAAGCCTACGATATATCGTGACTTATACGAGAATACGGGCCCAGAAAGGGACACACGATTATAGCATGTGAAGGATGTGATGAAAGCGTTTACACAAACCCGACAAACACGGGATTTGAACCTCTGCTGATTCAATGTGGTACCGGCTCCAAAGTTGGTCCAACATTCAGCCAGCATAGTCCATGGGGTTGTCAAGGCATGTGGCTGACATGACGCCACATAAGAGTGCTTGAATTTGACCAGTGTTAGTGTTATCACTCCTTAAACCAGTAACAGTATTTATAGTAGCCTGTCCTATCACAAAAGTCTCTTATTGGTTCAGATTACGTTCTCAACCAATCAGGAGAGGACTAAAAGTAGGACTAAACACGTAGTGAACACAAGTCCAGAATATTAAGCTTGTAGAATATTTATCGTGAGATAATTCATTAGCACAAACAGATTGATGCTTCCCGCCTGGAATTTTCGCTAGGAAAATGTTTGCAAATAAACAAAGGTTGTTAGACTATATTTTTGTTGTTTTTTTATTGCACCTTTTTTGTAGAATAAATAAGATGGCTTGACTGTTTGTTACACTAATATAGCTCATGAAATTTGACAGCCATTTAAATGAACGACAATTCTGTATAGGCTTTGTCATTTTTTGGCATTATATTTACCGGAGCGACAAAAGCACCACATTTGGTACACAGCTTCTCTAAGGTCAACTGATGAAATTTATTCGTTTAGCCTGCTTATTTTATGGCGATGCTTTTACACAAAACCCAAAATGGTTAATGAACATTATTTTCTCCCTATACATTAATATAAACCTAATAAATCTAATAAATGTGCGATCGAAAGTGACTGTCGTTGATTCACGTGATTTCGGCATGATCTATTTCTTTTTGACAAAATAATTGCATTTAGTTTTGTCATAACGTGAGCAGTGAAGCATCTTACATCTACCTGTTTACGTTTTGAAATAATATAAAAAAAATAATGAGAAACAAAATAAAGAAAAAAAAACGAATAATAAAGTTATTAAAATTTAGGTTTTCAAAATTAAATAACATTATATCGGAAAATCTGAAATCGATTGAAGTATGACAATGTCTCCGGATTGGACTCTCAGCTATAATAACATCACTATTGATTTTAACATTTCTTCCAACACTAATACGGATTGTCGCACCTCCTTCTACCGAGGAGTAAGGTGTTATAAAAGTATTTTTAATTGAGAGTAAATTGAATTTAATCTGTAGCATTATGCGCAGTTGACATACCATTACAGCTGATGTAGGTTTATTTTTTGACACAAAGATAGGTAGGCACAGGTCATATTACATTATCAATTGAAATTTGACGCGAACAAGCTGCAAAATGGATTACTAAGCGTGAAAGTGTACAATAAACAACAAAACGGTGAATTACGAAGTTGTGATAAAAAACAAGGTGACTTGCATCAGGTGCACACGTTTAATGTAAAGAGCAATACACCAACAATAAACTGAACTAACACAATCAGAGGAAACTCTTTCGGATCACAGAGTAATTGTGTAAATTATTAAGAGAAAAATGGAAAATTAGCACATTGTCTAGAAGGCTTGAGAAATAAAACCAGAAGATACACTCGCTTCAACAAAAGCTACCGAAATAATTCGCAAGGATATATTTTCTAGCTCTAATCCTCATGTGATGTTCATCATATTTTATTCAAGATACATAATTTCAGTGATTATGACTCTAAATAGTTTGTGACATAAGCAACAAGAGGCCAGCCCGCCACCATAACCCACCGCCCCGCTCACGTGATACACGTTTTTCAGGGTATCCCTCCCTGAACTCTCACATTCAGTGTTACAGTAATGGTCTACTTATTTAGCACAGTATGCCATTTATATTACAGATATTAAAGACAGTGATGGTCACAGGTCTTTCATTGAATTAGATCAAGTTGGACATGTTTTTTCCCTGAAACCACACTTTGAACTTTGAATTGGTACTCCAGCAGCACCTCCTTTTTGGAGTATCAGGCTGGAGGGGAGAAAGGGCTGGTGGACTTAGTCAACCAGCTGAACTCTTGAATGCTGCCACAGTTTTTGATTCCATGGCAGCTGCTGGGAGAGAATTCCAATCAGGGATAGTTCGATGCCAAAAAGAATTTTGTCCCAGTGTGGTGTTAGCTCTAAGATGTTTATAGGCCTGATTGTGCCCACCACGTGTTCTTCTGTCCGCTGGGATTAAACGGTCATTGATAGGAATTTCGACTAGCTCATTCAAAATTTTGAACATGCTTACAAGTCTGGAATTTTTACGACTTGTTTTCAAGTCAGTCCAGGTTCTAAATGAGAGATGTCACACTGACTGTTTGTCTATAATTTTGGGTGACAAATCTTGCTGCTGATCTTTGAATTTTTCCTAACTTATCAATATATTTTTGTCTAAGGGGGTCCCAGACTGCTGAAGAGTATTCTAAGGATGATCTGACCAGGGAGAAATGGCAGTATCCCTTAGTTTAGGGGGACATGCCTTCAGGTTCCTCCGAAGGAAGCCCAGAGTGGAATTTGCTTTACTTGTAATTTTGTTAAGCTGGCTTTCGCATGAGTGTTTTGATCGAAAGCCATGCTGTACAGGTGTTAAAATTTTGTTTTCCGAAAAATGGGACATAAATTGTGTACAAATGATGTGTTCGAGTAATTTGGCACAAACACATGTGAGGGATATCGGCCTGTAGTTTGCCGGAGAGTGCCGATCCCCTTTTTTGAAGACTGGGGCAACATTATAGCCTCTACCCAGTCATCTGGTAATTTGCCCATCTGTAGAGATTGGTCGAAAATAATTTTAAGAAAGGGAGATATTTCGTTGGCAGCATTCTTCAGAATCAAGTTCGGGAGCTCGTCCGGTCCGGATGCCTTTCCGCCGTTTAAACCCTCAAGTAATTTAGTTACACCTTGAACGGTAATTTCGCATTTAGGCATTTCAGTATTCGGTGGTCTTGGTAATTTAGGTATATTATTGGTGTCTTCCGAGGTATTTCGGCCTTACGTCCGCCATCTGAATGCAGCTGGCCGTTTTCCATCAAGGGAGAGACACCATTTCCATCCTTTAGATTTAATATAACGCCAGAGTGGTTTTGATTTTTTTTGTTCTAAAGATTCAGAAAAATTGTTTTTCAAAAAAGACTACCTGGCAGACCTGATGGCACGCTGGGTCTGCCGTTTACATAATTTATATTTTGCCCAAAGGTCAGCTTTATTCGTACGCTTGGCTTTGCTATATAAAGATGTTTTTTTCCGAATAGATGCAAGTGATTTGGATAGCCAAGGTAGATTCTCCCGATGGGAAGTCATTTTAGTTGGTATAAATTTGTCCAGGCATTGGTTTAGTTTGGATTTAAGTTTCAACCAATTTTTATTAACAGAACGGCTGGGACTGTTTTCTGAAAAGGTGGTCCAGCAGCTCCTAATTTGTTGCCTGATAGCTTCCCAATTAGCCTTTTTGAACTGACGCACTGGGCGGGGTTTTGTACGACGGTAGGGTGGGTCAATATCCAGTTCGGTCACAACAGCACAGTGATCCGAGATTCCAGGTACACTATGAGAAGATTTTATCAAACCGGGTTTATTTGTGATCAGGAGGTCCAAAATATTTTCTTCTCTAGCAGGTTCTTTGTGAATTTGGGCCAAGGCATGTGTATCTAGGCTTGACAAAAGCAGCTCGCATTGTGATTTTTTTGCTGCTTTAGGATTTACTACTCCATTGTCCCAGTCAATACCAGGCAGGTTGAAATCACCTCCCAGGACAATGGTCAGTTTGTTTTATAGTAATGGCCTAGCTATCTGACACAGTTTCCCGATACTACCCATATTGATGTCAATAATGGTCATTTTAAATTCGATCGAGTTGAGATGTTTATCCCTCACTGAAAGCGCACATTTTGTTTTATACTTAATGGTCTAGCTTTATATCCAATTTCTTATTTCGGACATGCATGAGGAATACGGAAAGTTCGTCTTTATATCTCGCTTAGCTGGTAAATGCGCAACACCAAAATTTGAAAACTTACACAATTCTGGTCTATGGACATGTTTACATTATATGGTCATATTAAGAAGTCAAAATAAAATACTGTTTTTATTTTTATTTTAGCCCGATTGTGTCGCTTTAAGTGTAACAGCAAGCGTCACCTGGTGAATAAATAGGGCGCTTCCCAGTAGACGAGATAGTGTCGTCATCTGGTGAAATAGCCGACATAATCATTTGACCCATCAGACCCACAGAGCGCCAGCAGGATTGACATGAGCGTCATCTGGTGAAGTTATGTAAAACGTCACCATATTTCCACCAATAAAGTGACGTTATAACAAAATTATGTATTATTTTAAAAAAAATACAGTATGGATTGGTGAGATATTACGTAGTATTCCGCTATTTTAATGTTTAAAATGATATCAAGAAATTCAATAGATATTTATACATGATGCGTACGAAAAACCAAACACATTAATTGACTCCTATTACATATGTTGTCTTTATGCATTTCTACTGCAAAAACCATGGGTCTATGCGCATGCCCCGCACATTTATTCGCAGTTCGTTTATGGTATAACCGTCAAATCGTTAATCACAATTAGTATAATCATTTTCATAAGCACATCAAGGGGCATTGGGGTGATAGTTTAGGTCTCAATTTGAACAGTCAGTAACCTAGGCTTAGTTTGCATCCACTTGAAGTTGTAGGTTGATGTAGCGATACACAATACTAGCCAACATTGCATTGTAACAGCTGTAGATTTAAAGGTAAAAATTCAATATCAGAAGGAAGTATTTGCTGAGAGAGAAACAGCTCCCATACCGTATAAACCAGCAAACTGTCTTCCACAGGTGAGTCTTTATGTCTGTAGGCATATCAGGATAGCACATACCAGAGGAACTCGTACTGTAAAATGTTTGCCTACATTTCTGCAATCTGTTATGTATGTCCATGATTTCACCCTTGCCATCGTTAGTAAATACAATACCAAGAACATCTAGAATTTTTCATACGTTGAGAGCCTAAGCACCAAGATGGGGACGACAAAATAAATCGACACCTGAAATCATGCATTTAGATTGGCAATACCAAATTTAAACTGCCATTTGTTCGTATACGCAAGGTAGATATTATTAAGTGATTGTCACTAAGCTTATAAAGAAGCGCACAGTGCCATATGGAATCAAAACATTTTTCTGCATCTAAACTACATGTGAAAAACCTCATCTCTGGCGGAAATACGAGATTATATCATTATAAATAAGGCGACTGCAACAAATTGGCCGTGCACACACAAGCATAGAATAATGAGAATTAATAGGCCCGAGCCCGTCTGAATTTTTACCAATGAAGTATTACTAGTTTCATTTAAAAAAGCATTGTTAAAAATGAATGTCCACCACTTTGATGGCCTTATTACTCACGAGAGTAAGCCCCTAATATAATGATACATGTATTGCATTCTATGTTTATTGTGTGGTGTTCGGACTATCGTATCCCTCTACTCCGCATATAGGCTCATGCTCCTATAAGTGAGAGTGAGCTTAACTTCACTCATAGAAGTGAAGTTAGACTTATAACCGAAACCCTAATAATTGCGAAATGGGCACATGTAATAAGTGAAGTCGTTCGAAATATTAAACCACATTAGATATAGGCTCCGTTTGCTGGGAAACACAAGACGTTGAGCCGATGGACCAGCGTCGTTGACTCTGGACCAACATTAAAACAACATTGGTTCAAAGTCATGTGTTTGCAGGGAAAAAACCCGTTCCAATTGGGGCTTATAATTATTATTACTATTATTTACTTTTACTTATTATTATTTACTTATTCTTTTATAGCGCTAAACTCCATTAAATGAATCTTAGCACTTTGCACCTAAAAAATGTTTTCAAACATGTAAAAAACAACATTTCTTTAAAATCAGTGTATCTATATTGTAATACATTGTTTACTCTAATAATGCCCCCCTTTTTAATGAGTTTAAAGCAGCTCCATATGTTGACATGGTGATTTTGAAAAACAAATTGATAAGAAATTATATAACCTGCTGAGCTTAACTAGAAAGTAAAAAAAATCATACGATTTATTAGTTTTATTTTTGGGTCGTATATTGCCATGTAAACAAAACTGTGATCAGCCTGTGGGCTCCAAGGTCTTCAAAGCCACCGACGTTAATTGGCATGTGGAAGTGGGGGATTCCCCAGTGTACAAATAGTTTTGTGGGTTTCTTTCTGGATTCTTAGAAAAGTTGATTGAAATTTTTTTCAAAATCTAAAAATTTTGAAAAAATTGAAATCATGATCTGCGTGATATATAAATACCAAAATTGATGTCATCCCACGAAGCCTCTTTAATGCAAATATGAACTGCTTTTCAAAATATTATCATAATATTGATTAAAGAACTCAATAGAAGTGCGATGATTTCAATCATAAATTATAAGAAGTTATAACAATAGTAATCATTTCAGGGCAAGTAGCTGTTTAAAATGTCTCAGAACTGCTTGAAACAAAGATATTATTTTGAAGTTGAGAGTGTGTCAGCAGGAATATCTAAACTATAAATAAATGAAAAAAATCGTTATTCCGAGAGGTCGTTAGTCCGACATGTTAATTGTCTGACAAGCGGGTCGATATTCTCGACATGTCTATATTCCAACAGGTCTATATTCCTGGACTAATAAAGCGAACCTTGTATAAATATTGGTTTCAACGTTTGAAAGGCTGAACAAACATCGACAATATTCCGTGCTTGACAAGACGTTGAACTATATAATGAGTTATCGTGGGTCAGTGTTCCAGGCGGTGGAGCGATATGCCAGCGACATCTACATGGTATTCTGGGATATCGCCTCAACGTTATTCTTTTAACAGGGTTCAATTTACCAAAGCTATTGAGATGATTTCCCTGTAAAGTTGGCGGCTCAGAAAGCGTCTTAAGGATGACCCTAGCACCGTAGGCGCTGAGAGTAGTTTATGACTGTAATAATCCCCACAGGTAGAAGAACCTGAGGGGGGGGGGACATTCGGCCAAATATTGTTTTTATATTTATTTGTCGTCTTCTATGGCAAGTCGGAAGCTGCAAGGGGGGGGGGGCGGGGAGAGGCACAGGCTCAGAGGCAAAGGCTCGTCCGCAGTTTTTCTTGATTCAGAGCGTGGTATAGGAGACCTTAAGACTGAATCTGAATTATTAATGTTGTTGTTTGTTTCTAAGGATATTTTGTTTCAGGCTGAGCGTAGATATAGGAGACCATTACTCAGTCAGTTATGTTGTTGTTTTCTCATTGTCTTCACCGTCTTCTCTATTGTTTTTGCATTTATTGTTGTTTTTATTGATGTTTTCTTTTACTCTTCTCTTATCTTCTCTCCTCTTTCCGTCTTTCTTCTCTTCTCTTCTCTTCTGACCAAGCTCAGATTTGTAAGTAGAGTGTGATATAATTCATCTTTACTCTTTGTTTGAGCTCGGTCCTCTTTGTTTTCTTTCTTCTCTTCGTTCTTCTTTCTTCTCTTCGTTTATTCTTTCTTCTCCTCATTCTTTTCCCCATTCTCTTCATCTTCTATAACTAGTCGTTTTGTTGATGTTTGTTCGCACTACAATATTTATGTGAAAATTGCTCGTACATCTAGCCAGTGCTTTGTCATGCTTCCATGTAACACGAGACGTTCACATAGTGTCGGCCATTGTTGGGGGCCTTTGTAGACGGTTGATGGATATTAAAGGTGATCTATCACCCCTTATATGGTAGGAATAGTTATGTCCTTATATGGGGTGATTGGCTATCATGTGACCCTCTCAGAGGGTCACATGATAACCAATCACCCCATATAAAGAAACACTTGTACCCCATCTTGTGGCAACTTTGATTTATTTGTCACAAAATTATTCATACTATATAAGGGGTGATAGACCACCATTGGGTCAACGTCTCGTGTTTCTTGGAAAATTGAGATCCCGGTGCTCCCAGAGTCCCTCAGCTGCTCGCCTGATTGCTCCACATCCCACCTGGTGTGTAATATGGCAGACACCACCTATCAAACCAATGGAACAACAATAATTGTATGCGACACTGGTGAGCCGACCGAACCAAGATCGTGTCAGATGGCGGGACCAAAAGTAAATTTTAAATCTCATTTGAACGTTGTTTTATTTTCCATTGAACACATTTATGGATGGGTCACTGACATACACTGATATGATGTTTTGCAACCTTGAAAATCATCACGTATCTCAGACTCACTTGGCATACAGACCACACTTGATAATAAATAAGCCTGGTCTGAATCTAAATAAGTTGAGTCAAAATGGCGTCGTGGTTATACATAATGAAAGTGTCAATGACACTGTAGATCATCCTTGTAATTGAGGGTGTATTTGATTTGAACTTTTGATATTTCCTGGTGTATGTTTACATCAGCAGCGGATTTAAAGTTGATATCAGATATTGTGTTAGAATATAATACAATGGCCACTCTTATTGCTTGTCAAAAGTGGCTGTTTGGTAGGGATTGGCCGCCCATAGGAAATTAAAAGGAGGTTTTTTTTAATTTCAAGTTAAACAACAGAACCTCAGAGTCAGATGTCATTTCAACTGCTGCAATTCACCAGGTGGCGTTATATTAAGAATCTGAAGCATCGAAATCTGTGCATTAATTTGAATATTATGGTCAGCATTGGAATTATTCTAGGCCGGAAGTATAATATTGTGACCGCTGGTTTCACTGGAGTCTACATATGAACAACCTGAAAGGGCCCTAAAATACGACAATGATTTTCAATGTCATTGACGATGACATGTGTGACAATTGAGTCGACACTGACAGACCATGAAATATGACAGGAGCACACCCTACATAGGCTACACCCCTACTTAAGCATTATTTCTAATTTAAATGAAATCCATGCAAGACTCTAGGAGAAATAACATTTTCATCTGGAAAACATGTAGGCTGTAGCAAGATCAGGCTGATCCACTGCTGTAGCCATAACCGTGACAGGTGGTGCCACCTGGAGCACACCCTATACACTCCTACCTGGTCAAAATTGTGTACAGGTTTGAATTAAATCTACTCAAGACTCGAGGAGAAATACCGTTTTCCGTGAAAATGCTTCTGACAGCACTGTAGCCATAAACGTGATAGGTGGCGCCATGTATTGACCAGGTTCATAGGAGCATTGTATATGAATTTTAGTTAAATCCTGCAAATTGTTTGAGAGAAATGGCGTTCGGCGCAGAGTACGTGTCACTTGAAAACTTAAAACGACTGTGATTTCTGAAATGTTAAATATGACAGGTGGCACCAACTAGAGTACACCCTATAATTATACACCCCACCTGGTGAACATTATGTACAAGTTAGAATGAATTCAGAATTTGATGTCTAAAGTCGATCCTCGCACTGAAATATCAAGATATTTATAATTGCCGTAGACCCTTGACATAGGTATTCAAATGAAGCGGAAAGAGCGAACTAAGAAATTTTGATGATTTTAAATTGACACAACCCTTTGTTCTCTTGGTTTATATAAACTATTTCAGCGCTTTAACCCTTTAACCGCTAAATTATTCATTTTAAATTTTCACCCACTTGAAGTGGTGTCTCGCTGACGCGATCCACAACTTCAAGTGAGTGAAAATTATTCAGATTTGACAAAATAAAGGTCAACTCTTTTCAAATCTTGCTGATTGATGTCACATTTTATCTTTAACATGTTTAAAATATGGTGTCAGATGGCGGGACCAAAAGTAAATTTTAAATCTCATTTGAACGTTGTTTTATTTTCCATTGAACACATTTATGGATGGGTCACTGACATACACTGATATGATGTTTTGCAACCTTGAAAATCATCACGTATCTCAGACTTACTTGGCATACAGACCACACTTAATAATAAATAAGCCTGGTCTGAATCTAAACAAGTTGAGTCAAAATGGCGTCGTGGTTATACATAATGAAAGTGTCAATGACACTGTAGATCATCCTTGTAATTGAGGGTGTATTTGATTTGAACTTTTGATATTTCCTGGTGTATGTTTACATCAGCAGCGGATTTAAAGTTGATATCAGAAATTGTGTTAGAATATAATACAATGGCCACTCTTATTGCTTGTCAAAAGTGGCTGTTTGGTAGGGATTGGCCGCCCATAGGAAATTAAAAGGAGGGTTTTTTTAATTTCAAGTTAAACAACAGAACCTCAGAGTCAGATGTCATTTCAACTGCTGCAATTCACCAGGTGGCGTTATATTAAGAATCTGAAGCATCGAAATCTGTGCATTAATTTGAATATTATGGTCAGCATTGGAATTATTCTAGGCCGGAAGTATAATATTGTGACCGCTGGTTTCACTGGAGTCTACATATGAACAACCTGAAAGGGCCCTAAAATACGACAATGATTTTCAATGTCATTGACAATGACATGTGTGACAATTGAGTCGACACTGACAGACCATGAAATATGACAGGAGCACACCCTACATAGGCTACACCCCTACTTAAGCATTATTTCTAATTTAAATGAAATCCATGCAAGACTCTAGGAGAAATAACATTTTCATCTGGAAAACATGTAGGCTGTAGCAAGATCAGGCTGATCCACTGCTGTAGCCATAACCGTGACAGGTGGTGCCACCTGGAGCACACCCTATACACTCCTACCTGGTCAAAATTGTGTACAGGTTTGAATTAAATCTACTCAAGACTCGAGGAGAAATACCGTTTTCCGTGAAAATGCTTCTGACAGCACTGTAGCCATAAACGTGATAGGTGGCGCCATGTATTGACCAGGTTCATAGGAGCATTGTATATGAATTTTAGTTAAATCCTGCAAATTGTTTGAGAGAAATGGCGTTCGGCGCAGAGTACGTGTCACTTGAAAACTTAAAACGACTGTGATTTCTGAAATGTTAAGTATGACAGGTGGCACCAACTAGAGTACACCCTATAATTATACACCCCACCTGGTGAACATTATGTACAAGTTAGAATGAATTCAGAATTTGATGTCTAAAGTCGATCCTCGCACTGAAATATCAAGATATTTATAATTGCCGTAGACCCTTGATATAGGTATTCAAATGAAGCGGAAAGAGCGAACTAAGAAATTTTGATGATTTTAAATTGACACAACCCTCTGTTCTCTTGGTTTATATAAACTATTTCAGCGCTTTAACCCTTTAACCGCTAAATTATTCATTCTAAATTTTCACCCACTTGAAGTGGTGTCTCGCTGACGCGATCCACAACTTCAAGTGAGTGAAAATTATTCAGATTTGACAAAATGAAGGTCAACTCTTTTCAAATCTTGCTGATTGATGTCACATTTTATCTTTAACATGTTTAAAATATGGCACTCAATAAAAAATGAAAACCCTAATATATTGCGCACCTGAGGCAAATATCAGTCACATCTTGCTGTTTCTCCTGCATAACAGTAGGCCTACTGTAGTTAATGAAATATCATCAAAGGCAGCGAATAGTTGATACACAATTCTCACACAAGCAGACATTTTAAATAGGGAGATTTAACCTGCTGAATAGAGCTTAAATCTATCATAGTTAGCGAATCACTGCCCCCGTCGAGCAGTTTCCCACAGAGATTTTGCGTGAGAAGACTTGGTGGTTGTTGGTTCATTTAATTTGCAATTCATACGATATTTTTCCAGTTATTTTGGCTTTCTTCTGGTGATAAATAATTCCCACCACTTCCTTTTGATCACTCGTCATCACCCCTGGGAATGTGGGTGACGAAAACCATATTAACTCTTAAAGTGCTAGCTCTGAGCTCAAATATTTGTTATTTTGTCCACTTGAAGTGACGGAACAGATCCAGAAGTTGACATGTATTACAAACCAGTGTGTCGATAAATATGCACAACTGACAAATAATATGAATTTTAACCCATTTGAAATTGTGGCAGTCGAATTTCAAATTATTCAACTTAGACCTTCGTAGGTGCCATATTTCAGCGAGAACGGTGGGATATGTTTCACAAAGAGATGACAATTGAGCAAATTGTAGAAAATGTATGATGCTTATAAAATTATAGATGAGTACACTTTCAATAACGACTTAACGTTGATTTTAAGCTGTGAATTGTCTGCTCCAAGGGTCATCTAAGCTGTCTGTTTCATTCATTGCCTTTAGAGATTATGGGGTTCTTCCTTTGAAAATACAATAGCCAGACGAAGCAGGCAATTCATTCATTAGGCAAACACGTCCCGTCAATTATGTGCTGCCCCTGGCGGGGATTGTAGAGACAACATACATCTTGTGTCACCTTGTCATCATTTATGCTTTTATGAATTGTCCCGGTAGTGTCTAGCGGATTTACTCAGTTTACTCATAATCTTTCATTTTTATAAACAAGATATGTGGTAGTAGTACATTGTTGTTTTACGCCACTTTTCGGCACTAATGGTCATTTGAGTGACATTGTAATATGCAGTCCATTGATGAGATGATAGGGTGCGGTGATGAGATGATGGGCTGATAGGGTATGGTGAGTTTTTGAGAGTGGTTTCACTCTCCCAATAAGGGGTTTTTGGCATGTCTAGGAGATTTAACCCTAGGCATGCCCAGTTGTCCAGAAATACGTTTTTTTCTACAAAAGCGGCCCCGCTATCCTCTTGTCAGATAATCCCCAGACTAACGAAAGCTGAGGGTAGCTTCATTTATCCCACGTGAGAGACATTATGTCAAACACTCTATTTTCGATTGTTTCAAGGCTACCATGGCAAACAGCACTGCCTGCACTCTAGTGACACTGCTCTGGTAGTGCCTGCACTGATACAGGAGCTGCATTGGCACCGCTGTTAAACGGAGGAACCAGGGTTATTCCGCTGGCAATCCGCCCGAAGATTATGGCCAGACAGGTGGAGGTTGCAGCTTCCCTTGAATTGTTGCTTTCGTACCATGAAGTCCAGCATGCAACAGGCGGAACAGATCCCAATGAACCTCCCAGGATGGGGGTGAAAGTACTACTACGAACCCCGACAATATATATGTATGTAGTTTTTAATTTAGTAGTGCTGATAAGCTATAAACATGGTAAAATATTAAGCAATATTTTCCACATTATTCACTCAACGTGCGAATTACTTCAGCCCACGTGACAGACGAGTCATCTCTAAATATAGGAATTACTTCAGCCCATGTGACAGACAAGTCATCTCTAAACATAAAAATCACTTCAGCCCATGTGACAGACAAGTCATCTCTAAACATAAAAAAAACTTCAGCCCACGTGACAGACAAGTCATCTCTATCCTTATCAATTATTTCAGCCCATGTGATTTCTAAACATTAAAAATACTTCAGCCCATATGACAGAGAAGTCATGTCTAAACACAAGAATTATTTCAGCCCATGTGAAAGCCGAATCATCTCTGAGCTAAATAATTACTTCGGCGCATGGGACAGAAGAGTCATGTCTAAACGAAAGAATTACTTCAGCCCACGAGTCATCTCTAAATATAAGAATTAATTAGGCCCTTGTAATAGACAAGTCATCTGTAAACATATTATTTCAGCCCTTGTGACAGACGAGTCATTTCTAAATATAAGAATAACTTCAGCCCATGTGACAGACAAGTCATCTGTGAACATAAAAATTACTTTAGCCCATGTGACAGACAAGTCATCTCTAAACATAAAAAAATATTCAGCCCATGTGACAGACAAATCATCTCTAAGCATGAAAAAATAATTCAGCCCATGTGACAGACAAGTCATCTTTAAACATAAAATAAACTTCAGCCCATAAGACAGACAAGTCATATATATCCTTATAAAATACTTCAGCCCATGTGACAGACATGTGACCTCTAAACATAAAAATTACTTCAGCCCATATGACAGAGAAGTCATGTCTAAACACAACAATTATTTCAGCCCATGTGAAAACCGAATCATCTCTAAGCTAAATAATTACTTCGGCGCATGGGACAGACGAGTCATGTCTTAACGAAAGAATTACTTCAGCCCACGTGATAGACGAGTCATCTCTAAATATAAGAATTACTTAGGCCCTTGTGACAGACAAGTCATCTGTAAACATATTATTTCAGCCCTTGTGACAGACGAGTCATTTCTAAATATAAGAATAACTTCAGCCCATGTGACAGACAAGTCATCTGTAAACATAAGAATTACTTCAGCCCATGTGACAGACAAGTCATCTCTAAACATAAAAATCACTTCAGCCCATGTGACAGACAAGTCATCTCTAAACATAAAAATACTTCAGCCCACGTGACAGACAAGTCATATCTATCCTTATCAATTATTTCAGCCCATGTGATCTCTAAACATTAAAAATACTTCAGCCCATATGACAGAGAAGTCATGTCTAAACACAAGAATTATTTCAGCCCATGTGAAAGCCGAATCATCTCTGAGCTAAATAATTACTTCGGCGCATGGGACAGACGAGTCATGTCTAAACGAAAGAATTACTTCAGCCCACGAGTCATCTCTAAATATAAGAATTAATTAGGCCCTTGTAATAGACAAGTCATCTGTAAACATATTATTTCAGCCCTTGTGACAGACGAGTCATTTCTAAATATAAGAATAACTTCAGCCCATGTGACAGACAAGTCATCTGTGAACATAAAAATTACTTTAGCCCATGTGACAGACAAGTCATCTCTAAACATAAAAAAATATTCAGCCCATGTGACAGACAAATCATCTCTAAGCATAAAAAAATAATTCAGCCCATGTGACAGACAAGTCATCTTTAAACATAAAATAAACTTCAGCCCATAAGACAGACAAGTCATATATATCCTTATAAAATACTTCAGCCCATGTGACAGACATGTGATCTCTAAACATAAAAATTACTTCAGCCCATATGACAGAGAAGTCATGTCTAAACACAACAATTATTTCAGCCCATGTGAAAACCGAATCATCTCTAAGCTAAATAATTACTTCGGCGCATGGGACAGACGAGTCATGTCTTAACGAAAGAATTACTTCAGCCCACGTGACAGACGAGTCATCTCTAAATATAAGAATTACTTAGGCCCTTGTGACAGACAAGTCATCTGTAAACATATTATTTCAGCCCTTGTGACAGACGAGTCATTTCTAAATATAAGAATAACTTCAGCCCATGTGACAGACAAGTCATCTGTGAACATAAAAATTACTTTAGCCCATGTGACAGACAAGTCATCTCTAAACATAAAAAAATATTCAGCCCATGTGACAGACAAATCATCTCTAAGCATAAAAAAATAATTCAGCCCATGTGACAGACAAGTCATCTTTAAACATAAAATAAACAGACGAGTCATGTCTAAACGAAAGAATTACTTCAGCCCACGAGTCATCTCTAAATATAAGAATTAATTAGGCCCTTGTAATAGACAAGTCATCTGTAAACATATTATTTCAGCCCTTGTGACAGACGAGTCATTTCTAAATATAAGAATAACTTCAGCCCATGTGACAGACAAGTCATCTGTAAACATAAGAAATACTTTAGCCCATGTGACAGACAAGTCATCTCTAAACATAAAAAAATATTCAGCCCATGTGACAGACAAGTCATCTCTAAACATAAAAAAAATAATTCAGCTCATGTGACAGACAAGTCATCTCTAAACATAAAATATAATTCAGCCCATGTGACAGACAAGTCATCTATATCCTTATAAATTATTTCAGCTATGTGACAGACAAGTCATCTCTAAACATAAAATAAACTTCAGTCCATGTGACTGACAAGTCATCTATATCTTTATAAATTACTTTAGCCCATGTGACAGACATGTCATCTCTAAACATTTAAAATACTTCAGCCCATATGACAGACGAGTCATCTCTAAACACAAGAATTACTTCAGCCCATGTGACAGACGAGTCAACTCTAAACATCGGAGTTATTTCAGTGACAGACGAGTCATCTCTAAACAGAAAAATTACTTCAGCCCATGACATGACATTGTGACAGCTAGACGGGTCATCTTTAAGCATAAGAATTAGTTCAGCCCATAAGACAGACGGGGCATCTCTAAACACAAGAATTATTTCAGCCCACGTGACAGACTAGTCATCTCTAAACATAAGAATTACTTCAGCCCATGTTAGCCTATAATTAGAAATTCATGAGCATCGTGTGCGAAAATTGGCTGGTAAATACCATTAATGAAGTCAAATCATTACAATATGATTGCTATCCTCAAACTGTGATTACTAATTTTTATGACGTTTTGGGTGCCTGTTTTGAAATTGGGGATGAACCCTATGAAAGAAGCTTAAGCCCCACCCTCACAGTAATGCCTAATGTTAGGCTTAGCCCATGTGACAGACGAGTCATCTCTTAACATAAGAATTACTTCAGCCCATGACATGACACTGTGACAGCTAGACGGGTCATCTATAAGCATAACAAATTATTTCAGCCCATGAGACAGACGAGTCTCTAAACATGTGTCATGTTTTTTTAAAGAACCATCTGTGCCAACTCCAAAATGTACTCAATCCTCGTGAATATATCTGATTGTGGCGTCGATGAAGAGAAAATCACAACAACCCTTCCGATGTGCGTGTCGCCCACCCGCGGTTGTGTTTGGGTGTCACTTCTACGAAAAAAAATCACCTCGTGACGATGAGACATACGTATCGTCGTTAACGAAATAATCACATTTTGCCTAGTAGCAGATCTCTCACGTCATCGAGGGAAATAACCACCTCAGGGCCCGTATTCTCGTACAAGTTACGATATATCGTAGGCTTCTGATTGGTCGAGATGGCCATCTCGACCAATCAGAAGCCTACGATATATCGTAACTTGTACGAGAATACGGGCCCAGCCGCTTTGCAGACGTGCCATCTCGCCATCTCTTTTAAACGAAAGAATCACCTCAATCCTTTGACCGACGTGCCGTTGGCTCCATGTTCACGATGTTGATCCAATGTTGGGCCAGTGTCGCAGACGGTGGTACATCAGAGTCGCCTCTCGTCTGTCTCTCTGTTCATCCACTACAAACTCTCGACAAAGCAGAACAGCTTCACACAACCACTACAGCGTGTTTATCTTCATTTGCTAATGCATCAACGCCGACAATGAAACCACTTGTGCTGACTCAATACAATGCCGGCAAATTGTGTTATCTTCCTGTTTTTCCACCACCCTATTCCCGTGTCACCTCCCGGATACAGTACTATGGCATTAAATCCCCAGTCAACTCCGGAATCCGCATGCGTAGGCAGTATATATGAATAGCCACGAGAAGGGACTCCTCAATAATAATAAGACGGTAATGATACAAATCAACATCCGGTCACGTGTAGGTCTACAATATACAGTACAGGTTGCTTGCCTTCAGCTCGAATAACTCACCTGATTACAAGACTATGGATACTACCCCAACGAGACAATCACAATGCATTTTTAATGTTAGACCAACATCTGAGATGCGAGCTTAACATTAAACCAACATATTAGGTGAGTGTGCCGTATTGGTGGAATTATGTCCCTGAAGTACATGGACTTGCAATGATTTGGGAACTTAAAGTGGCATTGGGTATGAAACGCAGTATTATTATCTTGCCTGATGCATGGTTTGATGACTGTGGGTGTGGTGTGATATGTCATTGTGAAATACCCACGGGCCACTGTTTCATTCTGGGGACCTCATGTTCCGTATATTATAATCGATTTTAATGAAGGGGGTGTCATACTACAACGTCATACCAGCGTAATACTATGTCACAGTATTGAAAATATCACTCATAAACTGGTAGGTCTATACATTGACAAACACTAGGGGTACGTTGAGCAATAGGTTACATACGATTCAAAGATGGCGGTACATGATGGTATGTGCTGGCATTCGCTGGCATATGTTTATGCTGGCACACGGCATGGCCAAAAAATATTTAAAACATTTTCTGTGTATGGTGTATACGCTAAGCAAACACTATGCTCACGTTGAATACGTTAAAGGAATGCTAGATGTACGTTGCTCACAGGTTAAATACGCTTGTTGTACATGGACATACTCTGGTAACGTAATTTTACCGTGTGTCTGACGTATTTAAGACGCATACAGATATGTTGGCGTATGTCTAACGATTGAGTAACGTATTTAACCTATAAATAGCATAATGGTCTGCGTATGGCCAGCGTATCATCACCATTTGGGGCTAAACATAGAAAAAAATGGACAATAAATTAACAAGATTTTTATTTGTAACATCTAGCTGCATTAGACTGGTAGCCAAAGGTTAAATTTAAGACACATTTATATTGTGTCTATTCCCACATTTTCATGGTCAAGGTTTGAGATAGGATACAAATGAAAGCATAACAATTCATAAAATGCAATTCCAATATGAGTTCTGTGCGGTTTTTACTTGCGGAGAAAGCACACATTTTTAGCCCGGCAAGGGAAATAAAGCTAGTAAGACTTTCGGGCTTACTATGACGTTGGCGCTACCTCTAATTAATTAATTGCTAATTAGGCAGCCTTTGCCAGAAATAGATCTTCTCGCGATAACTTTGAAACCATTTGTCATAGATACATGTACGCCAATGACCAGATTTGTGTATGCCTTAAAAATGAGTGTTTCTTATATTCATGAATGTTATATATTTGGTTTAATGAAAGAATATAGCACCCTTTTGTAAATTGTGTGTATTTAACATGGGCTGAAATTTGAAACATTGAACTTTGCTCTGCATATTATTATATATTTTGTTATCGACTTGGTTTTACATAATTTGGTTGTGCTGAGCTCTAATCTGTTGGATAACATTCGATAACTGCTAGCCTTCACCGTCAAATTAACAAAAACTTATGATCGCCAAAATGTAAAGAAAACCCAGTATTTTATATGGTTTGTCGCACATGAAAGCACAATTTATCTATGGTTTCTGTAAGCTTTTTATTAGAGAAATTTATTTCTGGTGTCTTTAGAAAGAAATGTCTTTTATTTCAGTTTCAAATCCAAGACGTCCACCGTTTTTAGGTATTTACCGTTACTATAATTATACCTCTAAACATGTTAACGATAATATGATAGATTTGTTGTAACTTAATGGACCAGTAATAAAATATGCTGACGAGTATATTTAAAAGAAAAAGAATATATTTAAAAAAAGACATTCACCTAAAATTAACAAAAAAATAAATGTGTTTACAATGATTGATTAATGACCACGCAACGCTTATCTAGAGTTTGCTCTTACACGCTGATGTGCATTCAAAGTTTTGTGCATGCTTAAAACTATCGGCATTCATCTGCGATCAACCACGACTACGCACACGACGAAATCATAGGGCTGGTCCAGCAGCCGTTTCCAGCGTTCGCCAAGGTGTGACAGTGTTAGATGGATACAGGCTCCCAGAAAAATACGAAACTTTTAATATCGGTCCACCATCTGCGACACTGGCACTACGGGTGTTTGTTGAGCTTGCACCCCCCGTCAACCCTATCCTAGAAACGCTCGCGGCACACACGGAACGCTAAGAAAAATGACGGGCGTCCCCAGGTGCTGATATTTCTTTTTGCCCCCTTATCCTTCAGTCAACGAGCTAAATTGAAAAACACAACTAGATTGGGAGAATTCTCCAGTGCGTCATCGCACACGGACTGGGGGGTGTTCCCCGAGACCCGGGGCGGAAGTCCCTCCGTACAGTCAATAGCCAATTTGAGGCCCGCCATTCCACTACAAATCTGAGCTCCGCGGTGAATGTTGGGTAAGATGGGCTCGGGAATTTTGGTCGCGTTATTATTTTCGCGAATTTCACGCCTGTGAACTATTGTTTTCACCCAGCAAATACGAGGCGTTGACAGTGTGGTATGCCTATTATCATTTTCACACAGATCCCGCGTGTCAATATAGGCCTTATATTGGTAAAAAAATAAGACAAGTTTGTTAAAAAAAAAGTTATATTGTATGTGTAAGTATTCATAGACAAAGAATAACCATCAATTAGAGTCTAGGATCAGTAAAAACGTACACATAGCATATAATGTTTTCATTTTTATGTTATGATAATGTTTACTAAAATTTCTGACAAAATTTATTATTTTTTCAACATTATAAATATAGTCAAATAGTTTCACTGGATAGTTTCTCTAAAATGATTTTTTTTTTTTCTTCGATCGGTTCTGATTAAATAACGGGTTTAAGGCAAAAGTCGGATGATGCAATGAAAAGTGTGTTGTTTGAGCTGTGCCGTTATAACGTTAGACATCATAGGAATATTAGTTTAGTGATCCATTTTCAATTGAACCCAAATTCCCGAAATATAAAAAATAACAAAAAACCTGATTTGTAAAAATGAAGATTTACAGTACATGTGAACTGCTGCGCATCCTATCCGCGCAGCTTCCTGCTATATCATAATAATGTGATTACCGGAGTAACGGATGGCGCTCTCTGCCTCGATGTTTTACCTCTGCTGTAATGCAGTTAGACCCCGCAAACTGCCACCAAGGCCTCCAGGGGGCGCGCAGATAATTAAGTCATAAACAGGCCGCCAGTCACCGCCACAACTCTTCCCTATCAAATTTAAATTCGGCTGTAATCGGGTTAATTGTAACATGGCCGGGCAGGGCGGGGGCAGGGTAACGGCTCCCCGTTGGCCAGTCTAGCAGCACTCAAAACTGAGATATGGACCATTCCACAGAGGAGTGATAGAGAGTCTAAGAATGGAGGGGAACAGTGGACAGGGAGCATTTAGTTTCCACATGGGGAGAAAGTCGTTTGTCTGGCTTTTTTTCTTGAAAGTTATGTCAACAGCGGTTTGCTAAATCTCAAAATCGTAATCAATTTTTTAACATGTCTAATAGAATGTTTTTATTTGGTTCGTGATATCCTACTCACCTAAACGGATGATATATATCGATGAAAAACTCTCAATGATTTAGATATATCTTGGATATACCTTTCCGTAGGTGTCATCCGAAGATCACCCGTATCAATCCCCGCAAGTTGTATTCGTAAGTCGTCCGTATAATTAGGATGAATCACAGATAGAGGCACTTGCGAATAGTTTTGTTGCAAAAGCAATATAAAGTAATTGCCTCTCTTAGCACACAGCTCCTATGTTTAGTCTCATCTTCATTCACCCCGTTTGGTGCAGGGTTTTCAGAGAAATATGATGTTTATCCACTCTCAATCTTGGCACATTGTTTTGATGTTGTGTCCCTGTGCAAGGCACTTAGACCTCAAATGCTCCACTTGAAATAGTGGTTGGGTAATGCGTCTAATATCCGCAGGTGAGCAGTTCCTCAACCTAGGTTCTGAAAAGTGCCTGTTTGTAAGTATTTCTAAACTGTATCAACAGCCATATCTACAGTCTAATCTAATCTAAAATCAGCATTGAGAGAGCAAAATGAAGCCGGTATATACATGTAGTGAGTAGACATGATAATTTGCTACTCTGTGTGTGTCACAGAGTGGCATTTTAAATCTTTTTTGTCAAATTTCACCTACACTATGAGCAATAATGGTGCAGGATATCCAAGCATGAATACCGTTCGCTGAACTCTAAAATAAGTCAATTTTATCGCTAATGTCCAAATATTATTGGCTATTTTTGGTGAGCATAGTAGTAGTAATAATAAATATTGCTTCCGCCAGCATAGCTAAATACAAGAAAGATAACTGGAACCTGGAACTTCTGTAGCAGTATTATCATGCACACTCACCAGGTGGCTTCAGTAGTAAAATTAATCATCATTGCAAAATGGTGACACTCATCGATACTCAGCGATTTTAATGCTCAAGGTTGATTCAACCCGTCAAAAATAGCATAGTTTAACTGATTATCATACACGTGTCAATGTGTTTAATACGTTTGTTTATTGCATACAAGTAGCTTTTTCAGCAAACAATAAATGTTTTGCCTAAATTTAGGACATTTGTTCGGTGAGACACAGGACGTGGTTCACTGTTGTGATACAGCTTCTGGAGGGAACATAATATTGTATGCCCTGGATAGTGTTTGAAGCCAACCATATTGAAATACACTAATAGAAATTCATGATGAACTAGTAAAATATATTTCATGCTTACTGCTATCAATCGCTATATGACGCCACAATGTAATCATGGTAAGTTGTGCAAACAGCAACAATGGTCAACACCGAGCTTTTCTATTGTCGAACAAAATGTTTCGTTGCTGATATTTCAATAACTTGTGAACGAATAATCTTCATGCTTGTTTAGTGGCCCCAAACATGTATATGCCTAGTAAACATGGTTGTATTGGACCGATATTGGTCCTGTATTGGCAGTATAGTTATGCCAGGTTTGGTCCAGTACGGTCATGCCAGTATCCCATATGGGGCTAATATTGGTCCAGTATAACTTTGTTATTGTTTGCACATGGGACCTGTACTGGGCCAATATTGGCAAAACGGTATATGGCCAGAATATAACCAATATGAAACCACTATACATAAGCTGATTTGATAGTGGTAGCCCAGTATTGGCCCAGGACATTTGTATATTGGTTGACTGGCTGACCAATAAATGTATGGCGGTTTGATATTGGTTACCAATTATTGGCCCAGAATTAATGTATATTAGTTAGGTATTGGCTGACCATTTTACCTTGCCAGTTAAAAAAATAACATGTGAAAGATAAAATTGCACAAAAATTGCGATTACTAAAATATATTCCATATCTGAATTGCTTGTGAAGTGACTGCATGAGCTCAGCATCTGAAAACAAAACAACCAAAGTAGCCTATATAAGTCAGTGTCCAAAATAAGATTAGCTGTAACTTAAGGAGAAGGCCCACTGATCTCTTACTGGCAATGGCCCGATTATATAGCGGGAGGCCAGGCTATGTAGTAGGAGTACGTTAACATGCCTAGGCCTACTAATGCATGTCACTGACTACCTCGCAATATCGCCCATTAGCGGCAAAACATTCATGCTCATGTTAATTAGACTAGTCTAGTTTGGTCGATCAGCAGTTGTAATTACAATGGAAAAGTGTTATACAGAAGCTATATATATATTTTATGCTATTTGCGTATACTTTTAATAACTAATATGAACAAAAACAGATGTAACTTGATGTGAACAAACAACACTTACAATTCTGTCCAAAAACGTGGCGATGATCCAATGAAGAGTGTGGTGCCCCCTGGTGAAGACACTGGTCACACTACCACGAACACAGCGCCCCCTATATTGCCTATACATGCCAATATATTACCAGATATACAGGTTACTATAGTGGCGATAAATTGTTTTGCCAAAACTGGACCGATATTGTAAATTATTGGCACTACACCATTTCGCACTTATGGGTTTGCCAAGACTGGACCAATGTCTGTAGTTATTGGCATACCTGTATGCCAGTATTGCCAGTATATGCCAGTCTGATACCAGTACTGGTCCACAAGGTCCATGTTTACTGAGTGATTGTAAACGAAAATATTCCCTGCCTATGCTCCATATTGTCGGGGGGGGGGGATTTGATAACATTCAGTTTATTATTTAATAGAGTCCGATTTGGTTGTGACCGTGGTAACATTGCATTTTGTCTAAGCTCTTTTTATTGAGATAAAGCAGCCTCAGAAGTGTAATCAGTCTACCGCAACAAAGAGAAGAAATCTGATTGATCAGCAAGTTAGATAAACCCTGCAAGTCACGTGCACTCAGACTGTCGGCTAATAGGTTTATAGGCCTATTCACGTGGATGTATTGCATTTTGGGGGAGAGCTGACAAAAACAGTTTTTGTAAGACTTCCTTTCAGAAAGTAGTTGTCATGGTTGTTATTCACAAACTGATTCGAAGTAACATATCTCAAGTATCTCAAGTTAACCTTGTTGTTAGTAGTAGTAGTAGTAGTAGTAGTAGTAGTAGTGGTAGTAGTAGTAGTAGTGATGAGATGAATGATGAACAGATGATGACGTGAGGGTGGGGTGGTAGGGTATGGTGGAATGTTGCCAGTGTTTTTCTTCACTCGCCCAAAAGGGGTTTTGGGCATGTCTCAGGAATTTATCCCCAGGTAAGCCCAGACGTCCAGATACTCTTTTTTTTCTACAAACCACGGCTCAGCTATCCTCAGGTCGGATAGTCCCCGAAGTAACAATTGCTAAGGGTAACTCCTTTCATCCCATGTGAGACCCATAATGTCTTACACTCGTATTGCCAGTTGTCACAAGGCAACCACGGACAACACCAGTGCCTGCACTATAATGACACTGCATTGGCATTACCTGCACTGATACGGGAGCTGCATTAGCATTGCTGTTGAACGGAAGAACAAGTAAAGGGTACACCGCTGGCAATCCGCCCGAAGATTATGGTCAGACACGTGGAAGCTGCAGCTTCCTTCAGATGCATTACAGCATGCAACAGACGGAACAGGTCCCAGTGACCCTCCCTGGATGGGGGTGGAAAATACTACAATTAGCAATCATCCCAGAACCCCTTTCTAACAGTAAATTCACTAAATTAAACAAAGAAAAGGTCAATAATAATTCAACTTTCCATTTGAGAATATAAAAGTTCTTAACAAACTACATCTGCTGACAATATTCCGTACTAGATTATATCATTCAACGGTTCATTAGTCATTGCCTGATATTTAATCATGTAGCGGAATAAGAGGAAATAAAAGGCGGAAATGTACATTTCAGTATTTCGCATTCAATTCCAAGCAAACACGAGACGTGGGCGCGATACTTCTTTAATTTTAGGCCAGCGTCGTAGATAATGGACTAACTTTTTGCCAGCATCGCATCCACCATTGCTTGGGATTGAATGCAAAATATTGAAATGTAGGTTTCCACTTTTCCTAACTTCCGTCTCGTGTTTTCTCGGCCATGTGCCATGCCAGACACTTTTCCTAACTTCCGTCTCGTGTTTTCTCGGCCATGTGCCATGCCAGACACTTTTCCTAACTTCCGTCTCGTGTTTTCTCGGCCATGTGCCATGCCAGACTCTTTTCCTAACTTCCGTCTCGTGTTTTCTCGGCCATGTGCCATGCCAGACACTTTTCCTACTTCCGTCTTGTGTTTTCTCGGCCATGTGCCATGCCAGACACTTTTCCTAACTTCCGTCTCGTGTTTTCTCGGCCATGTGCCATGCCAGACACTTTTCCTAACTTCCGTCTCGTGTTTTCTCGGCCATGTGCCATGCCAGACACTATTCCTAACTTCCGCCTCGTGTTTTCTCGGCCATGTGCCATGCCAGACACTTTTCCTAACTTCCGTCTCGTGTTTTCTCGACCATGTGCCATGCCAGACACTTTTCCTAACTTCCGTCTCGTGTTTTCTCGGCCATGTGCCATGCCAGACACTTTTCCTAACAGACAGACAGACAGACAGACAGATATTTTATTGACAGAAAGAAAGTCAATCCAGACTTATTTGTCATAGAACTAGAGATATGTACATGTATATACAACATTGTTAATTTGTTAAAATCATATGACAATATACATAGTATGTCATACACAACTAAAATCATGTTAACTGGCATTGCCATAAGAAACACTGGGTATGTACTTTAAATAAGATTGAAAGGCATTGCCAGGGTAACATAAGGTCTATCATTTTGTTTCCCGCACCAAAACCAGAGATAAAATAGCTACTATGTATGACATGCTAATTATATATATAGTAGCAAAAAAGACACTCTGTAAAGCGTAGAAACCTAGAATATATACAAGTGCATATTTATGCTACAGTAATTTGAGAATGTATTAGGACAATGTTAAAAATTACACGATATTTTTAAAAATCAAATATTATATCATGCAAGTACAATCAATGTGACAATCTGCGACACAGGTAGCTCCGAGCCATGTGACCATGCAAGGACAGTCGCTATGAACTCGGCGATTCCCTGATATAGACTAGTGATGTAAATTTAACAACGTAATAACAGTAATACCACCGAAACACAATATATACATACTAATAAAAGTCAGACATGGTGGTTCGTCGACTGCCAACACAAGTTGTGCGACGACAAGTTTGCTTGTAAGTCCGCAGATACATACTATAGAAATGATCCCTAAAAGTATGCTCTTATCCATAATATCGAGTGTTGGAGACTTAGTGATGTAATAAGAATAAAAATTACGGGTAATAATTATGCGTGCCATTCACGCAGGACATGGCACTCACACAATAGCAATAACGTTGGTTTAATTAACTAGTGATTTATTATCTTTATGGCCCTCGCACAAAAACATTCACTATATTGTTTAGTTCATACCATTTCACTCACGACCTAGTTAGTACCACATACTTAGGAGTTACAATCGAAGAAAAACATTCCCGACCTCATAGAGAAAATCAGTTGACTTAGCAACTCTGAAATCCTCCATAAGGCCCCACCTCGTCTGATAACAAAGGCGACGGAAACGTCCCTAACCGGCCCTAAAAAGCCAAATAATAAGATCCGAGAGCAACAGCCGTCCTGATATGTGGTAATACCCAAGTCAGATCATGAAGGCATGATAATATGGATAATATAGCGACAGGTGACTTGTGATTGTTCTACTTAAAAATGTAACGTTAAAACGATAATAATGATAATAATTAATCATGCTAGTCACGACACACATACAAAATATTTCAGCTAGAAGATGAATTTACATTTATCATACTCAATATTTTTAACCCTTAATTTGTTTAAAACAACCATAGATAAATTTTGCTAGCGACTTTACCACTGTTATGTCTCTAGATGTCATAATTCGTAGAAAAATATCATTTGTTGGTTGCATATTGATAATTCCGGCTATAGAATTAAGCAAGATTTCGCGTTCATTGTTCATGGCATTACAGTGGAGAAGAAGGTGTATTTCGTCGTCAATTTCGTTTGATTCACACCTTGTGCATATTCGTTGGTTTATTGGAGTTATTGGATTATTGAATCGTCCTCTCTCTATTTTTAAATCATGTGAGCTCATTCTATATCTCGCCATTGCTGTTATGAGGTGGTTCCCCTTTATGTTTAAGATGTATGGTTCCACACACAAAGATTTTTTCACTAATGAATATGTGCGCAGCTTACTTGAACTCTCAATATCTTGTCTCCACCGCTG
Source organism: Flabesymbios commensalis (assembly GCA_964017125.1). NCBI lineage: Eukaryota > Metazoa > Annelida > Polychaeta > Terebellida > Flabelligeridae > Flabesymbios > Flabesymbios commensalis. The sequence goes on along the minus strand of OZ024904.1, from coordinate 36,839,867 downwards.
TGTAAATATTCTAACAATTGAATCTTTAAAGGAAAGCATGAATTTATTTGTATTGCCAATGTGCTGCGTCTCCCAAGCTTGGTCTAGCCCGGTTAGTTCAAGGACAGACCGAATACGCGAGCACCAGTTTGTGAATCCAGTGCCATCTAGCTCTAGTAGCATATTGTAGGCATTTCTGACAGGGTGGTTCTGAGATAGGTCTAGAATTCTACACCAATATTTTACAGCTTTAATATGTTGCCTGATAATCAATGGAAACCGTCCTGTGTCACCATAAATTGCAGGAGTGGGTGTTTGCTTTCTAACACCCAGCGTTGATTTAATAAATTTTAGATGTATTTTTTCCAAATCGTTAACACTATCACCGGTATACCATATATCACTTGCATACTCTAATATGGGCAGTATTTGACAATCGAAAACCTTGAATGCAATAACAGGTGACAATTTACCGACTACGGGACGAGATTGCTTGTGTAGAGAAAAAACTGCTTTACCAGCTTGGGAAGCGAGATGGAGAAACGTTTCTTTCAATACATTCTTAGGATATTTAGTGCTATATACAACCCCAAGGTATTTATATTTTTCATTTTTTTCTATTATGTCATCACCATAGTAGAAGCTGTCACATTCTGACGTATGACGTTTGTTAAATATGAGAACTTTTGTTTTAGGAATGCTGACTATTATATGCCACAGAGAAGCATACTTATACAGGGCAGTTAATTGCTTTTGCAATCCATTTGCAGAATCTGAAAAAAGGACAAGGTCGTCTGCAAATAACAAGTATACAATTAATAAAGTGTCTACGGGGATACCCTCACCTTGATCAAATGATTTGGATATATCTTGCAGAAATTCTGTAAATAATTTGGGGCTGAGCATACCACCTTGCAGGACACCAAATTCGCTTTTTAATATCTCGCTGATGCATGAATCCCATTTTACACGGCACTCAGCTTTAGAGAACATACTCTTTATTACATTTAAAAAATTGCCGTCTATTCCTCTGCTCAGTAATTTATAGTACAGTGCTGATCTGTCAATATAGTCAAATGCTTTTGTAAAATCAACAAAACATGTATACAGGGGCTTTGAAAGACACCTAACTTCCGTCCCGTGTTTTCTCGGCCATGGGCCACAATAGACACTTTTCTTTAGACTGTGTGCCGTGTTGAAATGATTTGTTTAAATCATCCAACTAGATCGATATGCGTACCATAGTATTATTATATATAAACAACACTATTAATATAGAATCGATGTGGAAAATATTCCAAAAAAAAACTAGGGGAAGTTTCGCTTCGGCATCTTTGTGATACCATCAAACCAACATTGCGAGCAAGAGAATCCCGATCATATTACCACTACTTAATGCTAAAATGGTTAGGCATTATTTTGCCAAACTTTTCTTTCCTGTCATTGTAACTCCCCACTAGGATGTTAGGCATGGTGCTGTCGCATGCAACTAACAGATAAATATACGATTACAATGTGAGTTTCCATGTATATGTAGCAAGTCTGCGACCTGGGTCTGCAGCCTTAATATCCAAGCATCAAACAAGTTGCTAACATCAAAATACTACACACCTATCATTTTGTCGTGTGCCAGTCACATAACCAGATAACAGCCATCTAGTTCTGAGGATATGAGTATAACTAAGATGGCAGACATGGTCTTGCTACATCCAATCACTGTAGAAATATATGTTTTTCCTGTGTAAAACAGTACCATGTCCGCCAACTGGGTATGCTGTATTTTATTACTTAATTTTATTCCCTTAAAGTCTCTTCGGTGAATCCGCTTCAACCAGGTATTTTGTTATGAAAGTATGCAATAATTGAATTCAGATGTGTGTAACAAATAAATGAATGAGTCTGATTGCGAGTCTGATATTCAGAACATATCTGCGACGCTGGCCCAACATTGAACCAGCATTGTTAAGTTACGAAAATTGTATTTAACATTTCAAAAATATTAGTGTTGTCCGTTTCTTCATTATAGTTATCTTGTCATTACCTATTGTCAATCAATCTAAAACATATTTATAATTCAACAATTCTACAATTAAAAGCATAGGTCGTTCACTTTCACGCAAAAATGTTTTGAGTGTTCAAAATTTACTGATCTTGCAAATAATATTTTTCTTGTTAGGCCTATGTACTGTTTTTTTACCAGTATACGTACAGTTTAGAGTTAACAGATACAGCCAGTAGATGTCAATATCACAGAATATAATCACCTGTATAACCTATTGGGGGGGGGAAAAAGCAATACTGTAGTGCAAAACTGCTTTATTTTCTAATCAGCAACTTAGCATTGACTGATGTTGCCTCTGCATTATATCAGACGTCCCCTTGACTAATCTGGGTTGAGTGAAAATAAAGTGATAACGCATAGCAAAAGTGTAACAGTGACTCATTTTTGTTTCCTGCTATTTTGCTAATTTTACATCAATTATTAATTAATTTGACAAAATACATGTTCATTTTGATCCGTTCACATACTAAACGATGATTTGGAGGAATACAAATGTTTGTAATCGTCAATATAGTAGAAGAGCTAGCTCCTGTAGGACCGTTATTTAAGGAGTTGGTACAACCCATCATACTGACAAAATCTGATTGTATATTATGTTAGAGCAAACCCGCCTGGTCATTTCATTTATAGGGTGGGCGTAAAGTAGAATTGTGGTATCAGTTCTTTTTGTACAGCCCATTTACTAACATAGGGGATGTTTTCGCTTTTTTCGTCAGAGTGGAGGTCAAGCTCGGTAAATAGCCATATCTTTGCAACGAATAGATCAATTCTTACACTTTTGATATCAATGCACTCAGTATTTAATTATCTACATGTTGGATCCGTCTGGTCACATCGTGTATTGTGAATATATACCAACTTTGACCAAGTCACATCTCAATAGTAAATCCGCTATGGATTTGTTTGTTAAATATTTACAAGAAATGAAATTATACCACGTGTGTACTGCTTTATATTACCAAAATAAACAATGTTTTGATAAAAAAGTGAGACAAAATTTGATCCCATGGGTGTAACTTTATTGTGACTGAGCTCACTTCATTCAGCATACGGTCCTGGTGATTATTGATATATTCTAGTTGTCATTGAAACCACCAGATTTTTTTTAGATAAGGGGGTTATGTAAAAGTTATTTGTTGCTGTTCTAGTTCACCAATCTGCACATGGAAATTCTATTGTCGTTACAATGATATATTGCATTTTGAAGTGGAGTAATCAGTCATATCTACACAGACGTTGAAACATAATTTGTATTTGAAAGTAATCAAAATCATCAACAAACCAAACTAGTCAACATGGTCAATGAAAACCTATCAATAAAACATAATTTTGCCCATATCCCCATTAGGCCTATGTTTTCTGAACCCAGATATGTATTTGTTCAGCACTCAGTGGTATATTGTTTTATAACTATTGATTTATTATTTTATGTAAGAATATGGCAGCCTGTTATGAAAATGTATGTATTTAGCCTGGGCTGTAATCTGAAACATTGAACTTTTCCCGGCATTTAAGTGTGTAATTTGTTATGCACTTGTTTTTACATAATTCGGGTGCGCTGGAAGCGAATCAGTCAGATAACGTTCTATATATAGTGTCCTTCACCTTCAAATTTGGCAAACAAAAAATGGCTGCCAAAACACATCTCTTCTCCTTTTTTCCTTCAAATAAATGCACAATTTCTCGTTTCTTTATGATTTGGAGCTGAGAAATTTATGTTTCATGTTTTCCGATTAAATTACATTTCTTTGACCTTCAAATTTGAAATGGCTACCACCAGAACAAAAGAATAGCGTTTATATAAACTATAATATAATAAAAAAAACTTTTTCAATGGGAATTTAAAAATTAACTAGGTAATACGACAGATTTGCTTACAAAGCATTCGAAACAAGGTTTAATTACAATACATTCTAACCTGCTTTGCTGTGCTCCGCATTTGGAATGACGTCATGATTTTAATTGTAAATATGTAAAATGACGGCCATCTTAGATTTTACGATAAAATCTAGATCAGGCATATATATACAAGATAAATATACATCGGACATGCGTGCTTCGGTCCCCAAATCATAAACAAATTCTATATTAAGCATTTCCGTGCGACAAACCGAAAAAAGAGGTGTCATTTACATTTTGATAGCCATTTTGTTTTACGTTCATTTGAGGGTGAATGTCGCGGCCATTTTAAATTTTTTCTTCAAAATTTACTCGATAGTAATGTTTATTCTTGGTTCACTAAGTTACTACAAATAAGTCATATTATTTTCAGCATATTTAGTGGTGTAATTATAGTGACAGTAAATATTTAAAAATGGCGGACGTATTTGAAGGTGAAATAAAGGTAATTTCTTTCCAATGACACTCGAAATAAGTTTATGAAATAAAAGTCTTACAGAGACCAAAAATAGTGCTTTCATGTGTGCTAAACCAAAGAATATACGGGCATTTATTTGCATTTTGGCGGTCATTTTATGTTTTGCTTATTTGAAGGTCAAGGTCATCAAATATAGAATATTATCTGACAGATTCGAATTCAGCACACCCAAATTATATAAAAACAAGTGGATTGCAAATAATACACTAAAATGCCAAACAAACTTCAATGTTTCAGATTTCAGCCCCGACTAAAGACACACATTTTCATAAAAGGCTGCAATATCCTCCCATTAAAACAAAATATGTGCCATTTCTAAATACAAATAACACTCTTTTTTAAGCATAGACATATCTGGTTCAGAAAACATAGGCCAGATATGGATACGTACAATAATTATGTTTCAGTATGTTGTTTCCTCCGACCATGGTGACTAGTTTGTTTAGTTGTTTATTTTGATGATTTCATAATAAAAATTATGTTTGAGCGTATGTGGAGAGACGACTATTTGCTTCACTGCAGTGTGTCATATATCATTAGAACGGACATTAAGTTATCTGTTATATGATATATCGCGTGTGTCGATTGGTTAAGCAGAATAGCAATAACAGACCTTTACGTAATCCTAACCCCTAATTCCTGACAGGTTTGAGGGTACCCCCATATAAGCGGTCAAAATAAAAAAATGATACCACAATTTGACTTTATGCCCACCCTTTAAATGATCAGGAAGGTTTGCTCTAACAGAATATATAGTCAGATTTTGTCAGTATGGTGGGTTGTACAGACCAATTTTTTCTCAGGTCTAGCTCTTCTACTAATAGTTAATGTTTCCTGCTTAGTTCCTACAGATCCGTCATCACCAGTTTAATACCTTTAACCATTCACATAGGGTTAGCAGGGCACATGATCATAAGTACAATGTCTTGTTATTTGAGTAGGCCTATTCATAAGAATTTCAACCAATGTGTTTATATTTTGAACTTGTTTGAGCCTTAATTGCGAGGCCTGAGCCTATAATGAACATCTTTTTACATTGTACCATTTGCTAGTTGTCGTGTACTAGCTTTTAGTTACATTATTCCTTTAGTCAGACAACATTCCATCTCTTATTGCAGTACATGTAACACGTCCTGCCAGATATAGTTTAAAGGCAATTTCTAAGTATTTAAAGATGGAACACTTCGTAAAATTCTAAAAAAGATATATTAAAAAAATTATAAATATTGTTTTACAATTTCACAATCAGCTGTTTTTGGGTCTGACTGCAGAATCCTGTGTACATAATTATAACCTCATCGTTTTCTTCTGTAGGCTTATGTAAGCTATTGTGAGTTCAACTTCCCAGATTAGAATACAAATGGCCGCATTAGATTATACAGGTTAAAACCACATCCAATTTTGTATTTCTTTGTTCCCAACAAACACAAAACATTTGATTAACTTTTATAAAACGTCGGCCCAACATCTTCGACGTTGGTCTAACATTGTATAAATAGGATACAAATGTTTTGTGTTTGATGGGTTAGGAGCTCATAATGATTGATTGACACATCATTTGCGCTCCCCAGTTTGCTGCGATGAGATTATATTAGTATATGTTAACAGGTTAACATGATATGATGCAGGTGGATGGTCAACACATACCGCACTACGCGTCATCACCCTTTTGATCTCGCACTACAATGTGCTTACTCTTGGCCTATTTGGTAATAGCCCACTGCCTGAGTGTATGAAATCAGTGGATCAGGATTTAGGACCCGATATGTAATTTGTAAAATGAGAGTCCCCGAGGATGTCACCTTCGTGTCCAGAGATAACTTGGTGATCGGATTCTGCGGTAGGTCTCTTAGTTACAACAACGCAACCAAAAACATGCCTCTATTTCTGAAAAACATACACCCGCAAATGGCCGGGTAAAAATGTTCTCTTTAGTCAGTTGTTGATGCGCGTGAAATAACGTTACTATGCACATAATACTTTTTTTTCATGTGGAGTCAGAGCCTAATAATAATGTTTTTAATTGTCTAGGGTTCTTCATTTTTAACATACTCCCTTTGTGAGCACCGTTTCATTTCTTGTTACATCTTTTTATATAGTATAGCTATAAGATGGATGGATGGATGGATGAATGGATGAATGAATGGATGGATGGATGAATGGATGGATGGATGGGTGGATGGATGGGTGGATGGATGGATGGATGGATAGATGGATGGATGGATGGATGGATAGATGGATGGATGGATGGATGGATGGATGGATGGATGGATGGATGGATGGATGGATGGATGGATGGATTTATGGATGGATGGATGGATGGATGGATGGATGGATGGATGGATGGATAGATGGATGGATGGATGAATGGATATAGTAAAATACATCTGTCATGAAGATGATGTTGTATTTTAACAGCAACAGGAAAGTGCAAATTGCAATATCTGACTAAATACAACATATGATGTTCAGGCTGTTCTGTCGTGTTGATGTCTGCATCCACTGCTGCTGTTTGAGCCACCTGCAACAACAAAAGCTACACCATCGGAAATGGAAGCAACAACGGCCGAAACAACAACATTACCAGCAAACAGGAGACGTTTAACGAGTGCTGTTTAATGTTATCCCATCGTCTGCAACGCTGATCCAACACGAAAGCAACATTGTTTCAAAGTGGCATGTTCCTAGATCAGTTGCTGTTGCAGTGCCCCCCTCCCCCCCCCCCCCAATGCTGGCAGACGTCCCTCTGTGCTCTGTCATAGCACTTGATTCAATTACCACCCGCTCCTAATGGAGGAATTATGCTTTTTGTCCTATCAATGTTTCATCAGGCGGGGATACTTGTAATTCATTGACAGATACAGTAATCAGGAGTTCATCACTGTTATTGAATTAACTAACGGAATCAGCTGAATTATTGATGCTGTGGTTTATCCAGCCTGTAGGGAAGTGCGGTCACTCCGCAGGGGACGGCAAACCAAACATTGTACCATCCAGCCAGCCAACCAGCCGGCAAGCCAGCTAGCCAGACAACCAGCGGACCAACCAGTCAACCAAGCAGCCGGAAAGACAGTCAGCCAACAAGCGAGCCAGCCAGCCAGTCAGCTAGCCAGACAGCCAGCCAACCAACCAGCTAACCAACCAGTCAGCTAGCCAAACAACCAACCAGCCGGACAGCCGGCGAGCAAACCAGCCAGCCAACCAACCATTCAGCCGGCCAGACAAACAGCCAGACAGCTACACAGTCAACCAGCCAACCAACCAGCGAAGAGTCAGCGAGTCAACCAGCCTGTGTGTTATTCTTACGATGATTCAGTCTTTTTATGTCTTGAGTTTGTATCATGACAACGCTATCCTTTAGTGGGACTTTTTTGAGTGCATTCAAACTTTTTCGAAACAACAACATGAAAACATTCAATCCATTTGAACATTCTGAAGCTGACATGCATTTGGGTCAACAATGCTAGCTACATGTGAATGATAAAGGGCGTAAATAATACGTACATAAGTTTAAGCGGGATCATCGCTGAATGGATTTTTTATGGTAAACACCAAAGAATAAACATTATGTTATCTGGGATGGTTGCTAGTGGTAGTGTTTTTCGCCCCCGCCTGGAAGGGTCATCAGATATCTTTTCCGTATGTTGCATGTTGTACGGCGTGGTACAGAAGCACCATAGTCCGTGATAAGGCCTTAAACTACCGACAATATAGTATTTGACATTAGGTCTCTCACGGGGGATGGATGGAGTTAGCCTCAGCTATTGACTCAAATTTCGAATCTTGTGTCTGGAGAGTGGTGTTATCGAGTACATCTCACCATCCTCAGGAGGTTCCCCTGGCTTAGTTTAGTATTTGCACAAATGTATTTACTCATCCACTATTTTGAAACAGATTTGAAATTTCGCGTCACAGGAATGACACAGGATTCCTTTCCATTGTGTACATGCACATATTTCCCCCGTATAAGTTAGTGATCCAAAGGTGTGTCAGTGTCGCAAGTCGTCCGTATTTTTCACTACAAAGTTGCTGTCCTGCGTGTTGACAAGGTGTATATTCCGTTTGCACGCCCTGTTCATCGGTAACTATTGAAGTATGAAGTATAACCCATAACCCTGTCATTTGAAACCGACAGCATTCGAAGTTCAAATTCTGTGTCTGGAGGGCAGTGTCATCTCACTATCATCTCACAATCCTCATGAACCAGGTAACTCAGTCTAACACATAGCTACGTGCACTGAAGCCCACGAGCTCATTCATTTGTCCATTTGTTTATCAACTAATTCATCCATTCATTTATTCATTCATCCACTCATTCATTCATTCATACATCCATTCATTTATTCATTAATTAATTAATTCATTCATTCATTTATTCATTCATTCATTCATGTAGTCATTTATTCGTTAATATCCATTCATTCATTCATCAATGAATTTATTTATTACTTAATTTATTTAATCACTCATTTCTTGCTTCATTCCTTCACTCATTCGTTTACTCGTTCGTTAGTTCGTTCGTTCGTTCATTCATTCATACGTTCATTTATTCATTCATCCATTTATTTATTCATTCATTCATTCATTCATTCATTCATCCATCCATCCATCCATTCATTCATTCATTCATTCATTCAGCCCGGCTCGCTTTCTTCAGCGTCGCTCGCCGCTGCAGCTGTTACTTCCCATTTTTGGTTGTAATCGATGAGGCCAATTGGATCCTCGCCTGTAATAGGAAGCTGTAACGGTGCGGGGAAGACTTTCTCCCTCAAAGACTTCCTCTGTAGCCCCCCCCCCCCCCCGCCTGTCGTCTATAGCTGAGGCACATCCATTATAGCTGGAAGGGGTTTCTCCGAATTTCTAAAATGCAATATAAAACACAGTCAGATAATGTGCTATTTGTATTATTTATTTAATTGTTCAATTTATGTTACTAGATTCAAACTGGGAGTAATGACAACTTTAAATTTATACATCTATTTTTGACACTTCTCAAATTGAATGATTTCATTTACTGATCATCTACCACAAAATATGTTATCAAATTCAATGGCATATAATTAGGTTTTAAATCTAATAAATTACCTTCTTTGTAAACAGATAGGAGAACATTGTCGCCGTTTCAGGCTTCTTGGCACGTATGGCAGGATATTGCATCAAAATGCTGGAGTGACACTCATCATATGACTCATCTCGCCCAAAAATAGAAGACCCCGCCTAAATTCTGGATGCACCCTCTCCAAGCCTGCACCCCCCCCCCCTCCACAGTCCCCACCTAATCCCCGCCAAGATGATGTTTTCAGCACGTGGTATCTCTACTAATCACTTTAATTCCCCTGTAACCGAATAAAACACATTTCGCTCATTCGATCCGAGATGAAGATCTAATTTAGCCTGAATGCCGCAGAAATCATTTTGGATATTGGAGGCGCTGCGCCGTGCCGCCCCGCGCGACCCTGGCTTAGATTTAACCTTTGTCACTCCGCCGCCATATATAGATGCGCTCTCTTGTCGTGCCAATGTCAGGCCAAATTAAACGCCACTTAAATTAATGGCAGTCAAGAAACTTAGCCAATGTTTGTAGTTTTGGTGTTTATTATTTTTTTCATTTGATGGTGGAAATTGCGATAGTATTACTTCGACTAAATGAAAAACAATAAATGTAGTATTTTAAGGGTTAACAATCTCAACGCTAAAGGCAAATTGTGCAAAAATAAATGGCACAATAAATGGATGACTACAAAACAGTATTGTATTAAATATCTTATATACTTTGAAGTGGACGGACATTTTTTAGCAAATATAGGAAACATGAAGAATTTTTTTTATGTGCAACTTCAGCTCAATTTAATTAACGAAATTATCTTAATTTTCCGTTTTCCGCTCTAATTATATAACAGGGTATATCTATTATGCATATAATATGAGCAGATAATGTCCATATATAGGCCTACCCTACTTTATCTGAATTGAATTGACAAATAATGAAATCTTTAAATCATTTTATGTAAAAAATATCATAACAAATATATACAGACATAAACTTATGATCGTCTAGTTCTTGAAAGGTTAATACCCGTAACCCACCCCCCTTCTGATAATTTGACTTGCGCTAATCCCATAAATTATGTAGCGATCCATTCTGGGACATGGGGAATCCTTTTATTTCGGCGGGAATGCGCGCTAAATCCTCTTAACTTGTGTGGATCGTGGTCATCTTTGATGTTAGGGATGGAGGCCGGGTCTGGTTGAGTCGCCCCCGTCTCCCGGGAAATGTGCCGCGCGCCGGCCTGGTGTCGTCTGCCCCATCCGTGCCTCAGTCGTCCGTGCGACGTTGGTTCAATGCCACGAGACGTTGGCCGAGTGTTGACCCTTTCAAACCTGAATTTACCATTGTCATCTTCATCCACTACAAGCCGCGAATTATAGTGGACACAGATAACTGGAAGTGGGTGGCAAATGTTATTATTAAAAGCCCCTAAGTTTTAGGAAATTAAGTCATTCATCAGAGATGCAAAATGAAAAATGATGCATCGTGAGGGTTTAAAGGGTTAATTATTCAACCCCACGAACACGAGACGTTGAGCCAATGGCGGTTTGATGCTTGCCAAGCGTGGTAGCTGAAAGAAAAATCTCGAATTTACAAGACTTAAATGTTACATGCCAAAACAAAATCCAGAACTTGTCTGTGGCTTGGATCATTATCCATTAATAATTACTTTTATTCCATGCGTCATATATGTACATTGGAAGGCAATATTGCCACAAAATCGCCATTGACGTGATCACTCCTGATTTGTATCCATATCCTCTCGTATTCAAAGTGATCGCTGACCTGAGACATACGGACAGACGGTGAAGGAGCGCGCAGCGCCTGGCCATGCTCCAAGTTAACGTCGATACACTGGTGTCAACATTAAGTAGAAAACGCCGCCATTAACGTGATCGCCTAGTCACATTGAGAGGGGAGAAACGAGGACATTTTTCTGACAACGCATGCATAACTGTCATGGCAGGCAGGCGTTCTACAGAATACAATGCGGCACGTCCCCCTCTCCACGGAAAGAGATTTTATTTGTGGAATGACAATGGTAATATCCCTTGTCATGCAGTTTTCACACATATACACCAGGGCCGGTACCCTCCGAACTAGATATTAGGCACCTGATTGGCCGACCAATCAGGTGCCTAATATCTGGGTCAGTCGCTTTGAGAATATTAACGGTCCTAGTGTCCAAACTTACTAAGTCAGATCAGGGAGCATTGACAGTGTAGAGTTACACGGCCTCTTGACTGACGAAGTCTCCACTAAGCTTATTGATGCACTGGACATAATTGTCAGTGATTTTCATGTCAAGGTCTTCTTCGCTGTCTAGACACTGCTCGGTTAGTTGATATTACGAAGAACACCATGCGCACAATAATTTAAAACATTAATAATAATAAAACATCTGTAATTAACTTCCCCCACGCCAAGACTTTTCTCCGGAGCGAGACGATCAATTCATCAGCGCGACTGTGTAAGAATATACATGCTGTAGACGCCACATGAATATCTTGAAAAATATCTGTTCACATGTCACTGATATATCAGCAGCGGTATATTTCGCTCAACAATCAGCTCGGGTGTCATTGTTGTCGTGGTTTGACCTTACGCTGTACTTTGCAGCTATGACAGGAAGGCATCCGAAGGGTGCACACTCTACAAAATCCTATCTGTTGGCGCCGTATAGGGATTGATGTCAGTGCTAAAGCAGGGGGACTATGTGTTTATGCGATAACTTAAATCTTAAATATTAAATAAAATGTAGATCGTGTATGGGACATCGCAATTACATGTATACAATCTGATTGCCCTGTGTTGTCATACCGGAAACAGCTATATGGATTTATCTTATACATTATATTAGTAATTACCATGTCGACGTTTCACCTCGGGCTCCATTTACCAGTCGATGTATTTGTTTGTTTTAGTCAAGTAAATTGAATGTTATTTGTATAGGTTTGGAAATATATACAAAATGTATCTACTGAATCTAGAGATTTCATTATATTCAGCAAGTGAACCTTTATCTGATATCAGCGTATCTTAACTTACAAGATTTTGCAATAATGATGTGAAAATTGACGTCATGAAAATTGGCGTACTCTTATCAGGTATAGATCTCCATGGTATTATTGAGCTCTGGTATAGTGGTTAAACATTGCCGCCTGTCACGCTGGAGCTCGTGGGTTCGAACCCTCACTCGTTCAGATTCAGTAGTGTGGGTAGCTTTCGTGGCCAGAAGGTGGTGTGCCAAGGCATATACATGTAAGAGACTATAAGCTGCAGCTATATACATCACAGTTTTATCATTATCGTCTTTGTTATATACATTCATCGCTAAATGCCAGTGTATCGTGTGTGAAAGACGAAAAAAATTACGAGTTCCAGAGCCACCAAAACTAAGATCCTGTAAAATAAAATAAAAGTGAAACATAATACCCCTTTGTGGTTGCCTCTTCTTTCTTGGATTACAAAAATAATTTAGCATAAATTAAAATGTAGACTGATAATTAATTATACACGAAATCGAGTAAGACCTATAATAATATTATTATCGATTCGTGCCTTAAAAATAATGATAAACTCAAGATGTTTGGAAAAACAAATGTTACATCCAATGTCATGCAGACCAAATACTGATCCAATACAACGGTGGGCAAATACTAGTCAAATACAATGCTGGTCAAATACTGGTTAAATACAATACTGGTCAAATACTGGTCAAATAATGTGTTGGACAAATAAATGCCAGTACATTTCTATGCTGGACAAAAATTGGTCAAATAATAATATGCTGGACAAATAAATATTTGTCAAATACAATACTGGCATGATACTGGTGAAATAATATGCTGGACAAAATTTGAATAGGCATACTGGACAAATGCAATGCTGGACAAATACTGGTCAAATGCAATGCTGTCAAGGCCACTTGTGCCTTGACAGCATTGCATTTGACCAGTACAGGAATCCTCAGACCCGAGGCTGAAGTATGGATAGTATCCTTGCCTGACATCCAACGATCAGAAGCTGGCTGATGTGTCACCGGCCCAATTGTTTGTAAATGCTGGACCGCCATTTGTGACGTTCATCCAAACTTGACCAACCTTTCGTAGAGTCTGAGACAGGATGCCCTCTGGCGCGTCAACGACTAGAAGTCGCCCTAATCGAGTTTGCGTTGATAAAATTTGAAGCTGCGTTTTCGGAGGGTTTAATTCGCTCAGGCGGGCGTTATTGAGTTAGCGGCCCGGCAGCATACTGACAGATCTGAGGCGAGCTAGGCGTGAAGGGTCAACCAGCAAGTGTTACTGTCACTCCTCAGATAGGGTGCTGTGTGAAAAGTCAAACACCAAGTGGTAATGTCACTCCTCAGATAGGGTGCTATGTGAAGGGTCAAACACCAAGTGTTACTGTCACTCCTCAGATAGGGTACTGTGTGAAGGGTCAACCAGCAAGTGTTACTGTCACCCCTCAGATAGGGTGATATGTGAAGAGTCAACCACCAAGTGTTACTGTCACTCCTCAGATAGGGTGATGTGTGAAGGGTCAAATAGCAAGTGTTACTGTCACCCCTCAGATAGGGTGCTGTGTGAAAGGTCAAATACCAAGTGTTACTGTCACCCCTCAGATAGGGTGCTGTGTGAAAGGTCAAACACCAAGTGTTACTATCACTCCTCAGATAGGGTGCTGTGTGAAAGGTCAAACACCAAGTGTTACTATCACTCCTCAGATAGGGTGATGTGTGGAAAGTCAAACACTAAGTGTTACTATCACTCCTCAGATAGGGTGATGTGTGAAAGGTCAAACACCAAGTGTTACTGTCACCCCTCAGATAGGGTGCTGTGTGAAAGGTCAAACACCAAGTGTTACTGTCACTTCTCAGATAGGGTGATATGTGAAGAGTCAACCACCAAGTGTTTCTGTCACTCCTCAGATAGGGTGATGTGTGAAGGGTCAAATAGCAAGTGTTACTGTCACCCCTCAGATAGGGTGCTGTGTGAAAGGTCAATTACCAAGTGTTACTGTCACTCCTCAGATAGGGTGCTGTGTGAAAGGTCAAACACCAAGTGTTACTTTCACCCCTCAGATAGGGTGATATGTGAAGAGTCAACCACCAAGTGTTACTGTCACTCCTCAGATAGGGTGCTGTGTGAAGGGTCAAATAGCAAGTGTTACTGTCACCCCTCAGATAGGGTGCTGTGTGAAGGGTCAAATAGCAAGTGTTACTATCACTCCTCAGATAGGGTGCTGTGTGAAGGGTCAAATAGCAAGTGTTACTGTCACCCCTCAGACAGGGTGCTGTGTGAAGGGTCAACCAGCAAGTATTACTGTCACTCCTCAGATAGGGTGCTGTGTGAAGGGTCAAACACCAAGTGTTACTGTCACTGCTCAGATAGGGTGATATGTGAAGAGTCAAACACCAAATGTTACTGTCACCCCTCAGATAGGGTGATATGTGAAGAGTCAACCACCAAGTGTTACTGTCACCCCTCAGATAGGGTGCTGTGTGAAGGGTCAACCAGCAAGTATTACTGTCACTCCTCAGATAGGGTGCTGTGTGAAGGGTCAACCAGCAAGTATTACTGTCACTCCTCAGATAGGGTGCTGTGTGAAGGGTCAACCAGCAAGTATTACTGTCACTCCTCAGATAGGGTGATGTATGAAAGGTCAACCACCAAGTGTTACTGTCACTCTTCAGATAGGGTGCTGTGTGAAAGGTCAAACACCAAGTGTTACTGTCACTCCTCTGATAGGGTGCTGTGTGAAGGGTCAAACACCAAGTGTTACTATCACTCCTCAGATAGGGTGCTGTGTGAAGGGTCAAACACCAAATGTTACTGTCACCCCTCAGATAGGGTGCTGTGTGCAAGGTCAAACACCAAGTGTTATTGTCACCCCTCAGATAGGGTGATATGTGAAGAGTCAACCACCAAGTGTTACTGTCACCCCTCAGATAGGCTGCTGTGTGAAAGGTAAAATAGCAAGTGTGACCGTCACTCCTCAGATAGGGTGCTGTGTGAAAGGTCAAACACCAAGTGTTACTGTCACCCCTCAGATAGGGTGATGTGTGAAAGGTAAAATAGCAAGTGTTACTATCACTCCTCAGATAGGGTGCTGTGTGAAGAGTCAACCAGTCAGTGTTAATGTCACCCCTCAGATAGGGTGCTGTGTGAAAAGTCAAACACCAAGTGTTACTGTCACCCCTCAGATAGGGTGATATGTGAAGAGTCAACCACCAAGTGTTACTGTCACTCCTCAGATAGGGTGCTGTGTGAAGAGTCAACCACCAAGTGTTACTATCACTCCTCAGATAGGGTGCTGTGTGAAAGGTCAAACACCAAGTGTTAATGTCACCCCTCAGATAGGGTGCTGTGTGAAAGGTCAAACACCAAGTGTTATTGTTACCCCTCAGATAGGGTGACATGTGAAGAGTCAACCACCAAGTGTTACTGTCACTCCTCAGATAGGGTGCTGTGTGAAAGGTCAAACACTAAGTATTACTGTCACTCCTCAGATAGGGTGCTGTATGAAAGGTCAAACACCAAGTGTTACTGTCACTCCTCAGATAGGGTGCTGTGTGAAGGGTCAAACACCAAGTGTTACTATCACTCCTCAGATAGGGTGCTGTGTGAAGGGTCAAACACCAAATGTTACTTCACCCCTTAGATAGGGTGATATGTGAAGAGTCAACCACCAAGTGTTACTGTCACCCTTCAGATAGGGTGCTGTGTGAAGGGTCAAACACCAAATGTTACTGTCACCCCTCAGATAGGGTGATATGTGAAGAGTCAACCACCAAGTGTTACTGTCACCCCTCAGATAGGCTGCTGTGTGAAAGGTAAAATAGCAAGTGTGACCGTCACTCCTCAAATAGGGTGCTGTGTGAAAGGTCAAAGACCAAGTGTTACTGTCACCCCTCAGATAGGGTCATATGTGAAGAGTCAACCACCAAGTGTTACTGTCACTCCTTAGATAGGGTGCTGTGTGAAAGGTCAAATAGCAAGTGTTACTGTCACCCCTCAGATAGGGTGCTGTGTGAAAGGTCAATTACCAAGTGTTACTGTCACTCCTCAGATAGGGTGCTGTGTGAAAGGTCAAACACCAAGTGTTACTTTCACCCCTCAGATAGGGTGATATGTGAAGAGTCAACCACCAAGTGTTACTGTCACTCCTCAGATAGGGTGATGTGTGAAGGGTCAAATAGCAAGTGTTACTGTCACCCCTCAGATAGGGTGCTGTGTGAAAGGTCAATTACCAAGTGTTACTGTCACTCCTCAGATAGGGTGCTGTGTGAAAGGTCAAACACCAAGTGTTACATTCACCCCTCAGATAGGGTGATATGTGAAGAGTCAACCACCAAGTGTTACTGTCACTCCTCAGATAGGGTGCTGTGTGAAGGGTCAAATAGCAAGTGGTACTGTCACCCCTCAGATAGGGTGCTGTGTGAAGGGTCAAATAGCAAGTGTTACTATCACTCCTCAGATAGGGTGCTGTGTGAAGGGTCAAATAGCAAGTGTTACTGTCACCCCTCAGATAGGGTGTTGTGTGAAGGGTCAACCAGCAAGTATTGCTGTCACTCCTCAGATAGGGTGCTGTGTGAAGGGTCAAACACCAAGTGTTACTGTCACTGCTCAGATAGGGTGATATGTGAAGAGTCAAACACCAAATGTTACTGTCACTCCTCAGATAGGGTGATATGTGAAGAGTCAACCACCAAGTGTTACTGTCACCCCTCAGATAGGGTGCTGTGTGAAGGGTCAACCAGCAAGTATTACTGTCACTCCTCAGATAGGGTGATGTATGAAAGGTCAACCACCAAGTGTTACTGTCACTCTTCAGATAGGGTGCTGTGTGAAAGGTCAAACACCAAGTGTTACTGTCACTCCTCTGATAGGGTGCTGTGTGAAGGGTCAAACACCAAGTGTTACTATCACTCCTCAGATAGGGTGCTGTGTGAAGGGTCAACACCAAATGTTACTGTCACCCCTCAGATAGGGTGCTGTGTGAAAGGTCAAACACCAAGTGTTATTGTCACCCCTCAGATAGGGTGATATGTGAAGAGTCAACCACCAAGTGTTACTGTCACCCCTCAGATAGGCTGCTGTGTGAAAGGTAAAATAGCAAGTGTGACCGTCACTCCTCAGATAGGGTGCTGTGTGAAAGGTCAAACACCAAGTGTTACTGTCACCCCTCAGATAGGGTGATGTGTGAAAGGTAAAATAGCAAGTGTTACTATCACTCCTCAGATAGGGTGCTGTGTGAAGAGTCAACCAGTCAGTGTTAATGTCACCCCTCAGATAGGGTGCTGTGTGAAAAGTCAAACACCAAGTGTTACTGTCACCCCTCAGATAGGGTGATATGTGAAGAGTCAACCACCAAGTGTTACTGTCACTCCTCAGATAGGGTGCTGTGTGAAGAGTCAACCACCAAGTGTTACTATCACTCCTCAGATAGGGTGCTGTGTGAAAGGTCAAACACCAAGTGTTAATGTCACCCCTCAGATAGGGTGCTGTGTGAAAGGTCAAACACCAAGTGTTATTGTTACCCCTCAGATAGGGTGACATGTGAAGAGTCAACCACCAAGTGTTACTGTCACTCCTCAGATAGGGTGCTGTGTGAAAGGTCAAACACTAAGTATTACTGTCACTCCTCAGATAGGGTGCTGTATGAAAGGTCAAACACCAAGTGTTACTGTCACTCCTCAGATAGGGTGCTGTGTGAAGGGTCAAACACCAAGTGTTACTATCACTCCTCAGATAGGGTGCTGTGTGAAGGGTCAAACACCAAATGTTACTGTCACCCCTTAGATAGGGTGATATGTGAAGAGTCAACCACCAAGTGTTACTGTCACCCTTCAGATAGGGTGCTGTGTGAAGGGTCAAACACCAAATGTTACTGTCACCCCTCAGATAGGGTGATATGTGAAGAGTCAACCACCAAGTGTTACTGACACCCCTCAGATAGGCTGCTGTGTGAAAGGTAAAATAGCAAGTGTGACCGTCACTCCTCAAATAGGGTGCTGTGTGAAAGGTCAAAGACCAAGTGTTACTGTCACCCCTCAGATAGGGTCATATGTGAAGAGTCAACCACCAAGTGTTACTGTCACTCCTTAGATAGGGTGCTGTGTGAAAGGTCAAACACCAAGTGTTATTGTCACCCTCAGATAGGGTGATATGTGAAGAGTCAACCACCAAGTGTTACTGTCACTCCTCAGATAGGGTGATGTGTGAAGGGTCAAATAGCAAGTGTTACTGTCACCCCTCAGATAGGGTGCTGTGTGAAAGGTCAATTACCAAGTGTTACTGTCACTCCTCAGATAGGGTGCTGTGTGAAAGGTCAAACACCAAGTGTTACTTTCACCCCTCAGATAGGGTGATATGTGAAGAGTCAACCACCAAGTGTTACTGTCGCTCCTCAGATAGGGTGCTGTGTGAAGGGTCAAATAGCAAGTGTTACTGTCACCCCTCAGATAGGGTGCTGTGTGAAGGGTCAAATAGCAAGTGTTACTATCACTCCTCAGATAGGGTGCTGTGTGAAGGGTCAAATAGCAAGTGTTACTGTCACCCCTCAGATAGGGTGTTGTGTGAAGGGTCAACCAGCAAGTATTGCTGTCACTCCTCAGATAGGGTGCTGTGTGAAGGGTCAAACACCAAGTGTTACTGTCACTGCTCAGATAGGGTGCTGTGTGAAGGGTCAACCAGCAAGTGTTACTGTCACCCCTCAGATAGGGTGCTGTGTGAAGGGTCAACCAGCAAGTATTACTGTCACTCCTCAGATAGGGTGCTGTGTGAAGGGTCAACCAGCAAGTATTACTGTCACTCCTCAGATAGGGTGCTGTGTGAAGGGTCAACCAGCAAGTATTACTGTCACTCCTCAGATAGGGTGATGTATGAAAGGTCAACCACCAAGTGTTACTGTCACTCTTCAGATAGGGTGCTGTGTGAAAGGTCAAACACCAAGTGTGACTGTCACTCCTCTGATAGGGTGCTGTGTGAAGGGTCAAACACCAAGTGTTACTATCACTCCTCAGATAGGGTGCTGTGTGAAGGGTCAAACACCAAATGTTACTGTCACCCCTCAGATAGGGTGCTGTGTGAAAGGTCAAACACCAAGTGTTATTGTCACCCCTCAGATAGGGTGATATGTGAAGAGTCAACCACCAAGTGTTACTGTCACCCCTCAGATAGGCTGCTGTGTGAAAGGTAAAATAGCAAGTGTGACCGTCACTCCTCAGATAGGGTGCTGTGTGAAAGGTCAAACACCAAGTGTTACTGTCACCCCTCAGATAGGGTGATGTGTGAAAGGTAAAATAGCAAGTGTTACTATCACTCCTCAGATAGGGTGCTGTGTGAAGAGTCAACCACCAAGTGTTACTATCACTCCTCAGATAGGGTGCTGTGTGAAAGGTCAAACACCAAGTGTTAATGTCACCCCTCAGATAGGGTGCTGTGTGAAAGGTCAAACACCAAGTGTTATTGCTACCCCTCAGATAGGGTGACATGTGAAGAGTCAACCACCAAGTGTTGCTGTCACTCCTCAGATAGGGTGCTGTGTGAAAGGTCAAATACTAAGTATTACTGTCACTCCTCAGATAGGGTGCTGTATGAAAGGTCAAACACCAAGTGTTACTGTCACTCCTCAGATAGGGTGCTGTGTGAAGGGTCAAACACCAAGTGTTACTATCACTCCTCAGATAGGGTGCTGTGTGAAGGGTCAAACACCAAATGTTACTGTCACCCCTTAGATAGGGTGATATGTGAAGAGTCAACCACCAAGTGTTACTGTCACTCCTTAGATAGGGTGCTGTGTGAAAGGTCAAACACCAAGTGTTATTGTCACCCTCAGATAGGGTGATATGTGAAGAGTCAACCACCAAGTGTTACTGTCATTCCTCAGATAGGGTGCTGTGTGAAAGGTCAAACACCAAGTGTTACTGGCACCCCTCAGATAGGGTGATGTGTGAAAGGTCAAATAGCAAGTGTTACTGTCACCCCTCAGATAGGGTGCTGTGCAAAGGGTCAAACACCAAGTGCTACTGTCACCCCTCAGATAGGGTGATATGTGAAAGGTCAACCACCAAGTGGTACTGCCACCCCTCAGATAGGGTGCTATGTGAAGGGTCAAATAGCAACTGTTACTGCCACTCCTCAGATAGGGTGCTGTGTGAAAGGTCAACCACCAAGTGTTACTGTCACCCCTGAGATAGGGTCTTGTGTGAAAAGTCAAATACCAAGTGTTACCGTGACCCCTCAGATAGGGTGCTGTGTGAAAGGTCAAATACCAAGTGTTACTGTCACTCCTCAGATAGGGTGCTGTGTGAAAGGTCAAACACCAAGTGTTATTGTCACCCCTCAGATAGGGTGATTTGTGAAGAGTCAACCACCAAGTGTTACTGTCACTCCTCAGATAGGGTGCTGTGTGAAAGGTCAAACACCAAGTGTTACTGGCACTCCTCAGATAGGGTGCTGTGTGAAAGGTCAACCAGTAAATGTTACTGCCACTCCTCAGATAGGTTGAGGAGGGAAAGATCAAACACCAAGTGTTAATGTCACCCCTCAGATAGGGTGCTATGTGAAGGGTCAACCAGCAAGTGTTACTGCCACTCCTCAGATAGGGTGTTGTGGGAAGGGTCAACCAGTAAGTGTTTCTGCCAGTCCTAAGATAGGGTGATGTGTGAAAGATCAAACACCAAGTGTTAATGACACCCCTCAGATAGGGTGCTGTGTGAAGGGTCAACCAGCAAGTGTTACTGCCACTGCTCAGATAGGGTGCTGTGAGAAGGGTCAACCAGCAAGTGTTACTGTCACCCCTCAGATAGGGTGCTGTGTGAAGGGTCAAACACCAAGTGCTACTGTCACCCCTCAGATAGGGTGATATGTGAAAGGTCAACCAGCAAGTGATACTGCCACCCCTTAGATAGGGTGCTATGTGAAGGGTCAAATAGCAACTGTTACTGCCACTCCTCAGATAGGGTGCTGTGTGAAAGGTCAACCAGTAAGTGTTACTGCCACTCCTCAGATAGGGTGATGTGTGAAAGATCAAACACCAAGTGTTAATGTCACCCCTCAGATAGGGTGTTATGTGAAGGGTCAAATAGCAAGTGTTACTGTCACCCCTCAGATAGGGTGCTGTGTGAAAGGTCAACCAGCAAGTGTTACTGTCACCCCTCAGTTAGGGTGCTGTGTGAAAGGTCAACCACCAAGTGTTACTGTCACCCCTCAGATAGGGCCCTGTGTGAAAGGTCAAATACCAAGTGTTACCGTGACCCCTCAGATAGGGTGCTGTGTGAAAGGTCAAACACCAAGTGTTACCGTCACCCCCTCAGATAGGGTCCTGTGTGAAAAGTCAAACACCAAGTGTTACTGTCACTCCTCAGATAGGGTGATGTGTGAAAGGTCAAACACCAAGTGTTACTATCACTCCTCAGATAGGGTGATGTGTGAAAGGTCAAACACCAAGTGTTACTGTCACCCCTCAAAAAGGGTGCTGTGTGAAGGGTCAAATAGCAAGTGTTACTGCCACCCCTCAGATAGGGTCTGTGTAAAAGTTCAAACACCAAGTGTTACCGTCACCCCCTCAGATAGGGTCCTGTGTGAAATGTCAAATACCAAGTGTTATTGTCACCCCTCAGATAGGGTGATATGTGAAGAGTCAACCACCAAGTTTTACTGTCACCCCTCAGATAGGGTGCTGTGTGAAAGGTAAAATAGCAAGTGTGACCGTCACTCCTCAGTTAGGGTGCTGTGTGAAAGGTCAAACACCAAGTGTTACTGGCACTCCTCAGATAGGGTGCTGTGTGAAAGGTCAACCAGTAAATGTTACTGCCACTCCTCAGATAGGGTGATGTGTGAAAGATCAAACACCAAGTGTTAATGTCACCCCTCAGATAGGGTGCTATGTGAAGGGTCAACCAGCAAGTGTTACTGCCACTCCTCAGATAGGGTGCTGTGGGAAGGGTCAACCAGTAAGTGAAGTGTTTCTGCCAGTCCTAAGATAGGGTGATGTGTGAAAGATCAAACACCAAGTGTTAATGACACCCCTCAGATAGGGTGCTGTGTGAAAGGTCAACCACCAAGTGTTACTGTCACTCCTCAGATGGGGTGCTGTGTGAAGGGTCAACCACCAATTGTTACTATCACTCCTCAGATAGGGTGCTGTGTGAAAGGTCAAACACCAAGTGTTACTGCCACTCCTCAGATAGGGTGATGTGCGAAGGGTCAACCAGCAAGTGTTACTGCCACTGCTCAGATAGGGTGCTGTGAGAAGGGTCAACCAGCAAGTGTTACTGTCACCCTCAGATAGGGTGCTGTGTGAAGGGTCAAACACCAAGTGCTACTGTCACCCCTCAGATAGGGTGATATGTGAAAGGTCAACCAGCAAGTGGTACTGCCACCCCTTAGATAGGGTGCTATGTGAAGGGTCAAATAGCAACTGTTACTGCCACTCCTCAGATAGGGTGCTGTGTGAAAGGTCAACCAGTAAGTGTTACTGCCACTCCTCAGATAGGGTGATGTGTGAAAGATCAAACACCAAGTGTTAATGTCACCCCTCAGATAGGGTGCTATGTGAAGGGTCAAATAGCAAGTGTTACTGTCACCCCTCAGATAGGGTGCTGTGTGAAAGGTCAACCAGCAAGTGTTACTGTCACCCCTCAGTTAGGGTGCTGTGTGAAAGGTCAACCACCAAGTGTTACTGTCACCCCTCAGATAGGGCCCTGTGTGAACGGTCAAATACCAAGTGTTACCGTGACCCCTCAGATAGGGTGCTGTGTGAAAGGTCAAACACCAAGTGTTACCGTCACCCCCTCAGATAGGGTCCTGTGTGAAAAGTCAAACACCAAGTGTTACTGTCACTCCTCAGATAGGGTGATGTGTGAAAGGTCAAACACCAAGTGTTACTATCACTCCTCAGATAGGGTGATGTGTGAAAGGTCAAACACCAAGTGTTACTGTCACCCCTCAAAAAGGGTGCTGTGTGAAGGGTCAAATAGCAAGTGTTACTGCCACCCCTCAGATAGGGTCTGTGTAAAAGTTCAAACACCAAGTGTTACCGTCACCCCCTCAGATAGGGTC
The DNA here is from genome assembly GCA_964017125.1 of Flabesymbios commensalis. NCBI lineage: Eukaryota > Metazoa > Annelida > Polychaeta > Terebellida > Flabelligeridae > Flabesymbios > Flabesymbios commensalis. Next base: position 36,816,330 of record OZ024904.1, on the reverse strand, counting down.
CTGTGTGAAATGTCAAATACCAAGTGTTATTGTCACCCCTCAGATAGGGTGATATGTGAAGAGTCAACCACCAAGTTTTACTGTCACCCCTCAGATAGGGTGCTGTGTGAAAGGTAAAATAGCAAGTGTGACCGTCACTCCTCAGTTAGGGTGCTGTGTGAAAGGTCAAACACCAAGTGTTACTGGCACTCCTCAGATAGGGTGCTGTGTGAAAGGTCAACCAGTAAATGTTACTGCCACTCCTCAGATAGGGTGATGTGTGAAAGATCAAACACCAAGTGTTAATGTCACCCCTCAGATAGGGTGCTATGTGAAGGGTCAACCAGCAAGTGTTACTGCCACTCCTCAGATAGGGTGCTGTGGGAAGGGTCAACCAGTAAGTGAAGTGTTTCTGCCAGTCCTAAGATAGGGTGATGTGTGAAAGATCAAACACCAAGTGTTAATGACACCCCTCAGATAGGGTGCTGTGTGAAAGGTCAACCACCAAGTGTTACTGTCACTCCTCAGATGGGGTGCTGTGTGAAGGGTCAACCACCAATTGTTACTATCACTCCTCAGATAGGGTGCTGTGTGAAAGGTCAAACACCAAGTGTTACTGCCACTCCTCAGATAGGGTGATGTGTGAAGGGTCAACCAGCAAGTGTTACTGCCACCGCTCAGTTAGGGTGCTGTGAGAAGGGTCAACCAGCAAGTGTTACTGTCACCCCTCAGATAGGGTGCTGTGTGAAGGGTCAAACACCAAGTGCTACTGTCACCCCTCAGATATGTGATATGTGATATGTGAAAGGTCAACCAGCAAGTGGTACTGCCACCCCTTAGATAGGGTGCTATGTGAAGGGTCAAATAGCAACTGTTACTGCCACTCCTCAGATAGGGTGCTGTGTGAAAGGTCAACCAGTAAGTGTTACTGCCACTCCTCAGATAGGGTGATGTGTGAAAGATCAAACACCAAGTGTTAATGTCACCCCTCAGATAGGGTGCTATGTGAAGGGTCAAATAGCAAGTGTTACTGTCACCCTTCAGATAGGGTGCTGTGTGAAAGGTCAACCAGCAAGTGTTACTGTCACCCCTCAGACAGGGTGCTGTGTGAAAGGTCAACCACCAAGTGTTACTGTCACCCCTCAGATAGGGCCCTGTGTGAAAGGTCAAATACCAAGTGTTACCGTGACCCCTCAGATAGGGTGCTGTGTGAAAGGTCAAACACCAAGTGTTACCGTCACCCCCTCAGATAGGGTCCTGTGTGAAAAGTCAAACACCAAGTGTTACTGTCACTCCTCAGATAGGGTGATGTGTGAAAGGTCAAACACCAAGTGTTACTATCACTCCTCAGATAGGGTGATGTGTGAAAGGTCAAACACCAAGTGTTACTGTCACCCCTCAAAAAGGGTGCTGTGTGAAGGGTCAAATAGCAAGTGTTACTGCCACCCCTCAGATAGGGTCTGTGTAAAAGTTCAAACACCAAGTGTTACCGTCACCCCCTCAGATAGGGTCCTGTGTGAAATGTCAAATACCAAGTGTTATTGTCACCCCTCAGATAGGGTGATATGTGAAGAGTCAACCACCAAGTTTTACTGTCACCCCTCAGATAGGGTGCTGTGTGAAAGGTAAAATAGCAAGTGTGACCGTCACTCCTCAGTTAGGGTGCTGTGTGAAAGGTCAAACACCAAGTGTTACTGGCACTCCTCAGATAGGGTGCTGTGTGAAAGGTCAACCAGTAAATGTTACTGCCACTCCTCAGATAGGGTGATGTGTGAAAGATCAAACACCAAGTGTTAATGTCACCCCTCAGATAGGGTGCTATGTGAAGGGTCAACCAGCAAGTGTTACTGCCACTCCTCAGATAGGGTGCTGTGGGAAGGGTCAACCAGTAAGTGAAGTGTTTCTGCCAGTCCTAAGATAGGGTGATGTGTGAAAGATCAAACACCAAGTGTTAATGACACCCCTCAGATAGGGTGCTGTGTGAAAGGTCAACCACCAAGTGTTACTGTCACTCCTCAGATAGGGTGATGTGTGAAAGATCAAACACCAAGTGTTAATGTCACCCCTCAGATAGGGTGCTATGTGAAGGGTCAAATAGCAAGTGTTACTGTCACCCCTCAGATAGGGTGCTGTGTGAAAGGTCAACCAGCAAGTGTTACTGTCACCCCTCAGTTAGGGTGCTGTGTGAAAGGTCAACCACCAAGTGTTACTGTCACCCCTCAGATAGGGCCCTGTGTGAAAGGTCAAATACCAAGTGTTACCGTGACCCCTCAGATAGGGTGCTGTGTGAAAGGTCAAACACCAAGTGTTACCGTCACCCCCTCAGATAGGGTCCTGTGTGAAAAGTCAAACACCAAGTGTTACTGTCACTCCTCAGATAGGGTGATGTGTGAAAGGTCAAACACCAAGTGTTACTATCACTCCTCAGATAGGGTGATGTGTGAAAGGTCAAACACCAAGTGTTACTGTCACCCCTCAAAAAGGGTGCTGTGTGAAGGGTCAAATAGCAAGTGTTACTGCCACCCCTCAGATAGGGTCTGTGTAAAAGTTCAAACACCAAGTGTTACCGTCACCCCCTCAGATAGGGTCCTGTGTGAAATGTCAAATACCAAGTGTTATTGTCACCCCTCAGATAGGGTGATATGTGAAGAGTCAACCACCAAGTTTTACTGTCACCCCTCAGATAGGGTGCTGTGTGAAAGGTAAAATAGCAAGTGTGACCGTCACTCCTCAGTTAGGGTGCTGTGTGAAAGGTCAAACACCAAGTGTTACTGGCACTCCTCAGATAGGGTGCTGTGTGAAAGGTCAACCAGTAAATGTTACTGCCACTCCTCAGATAGGGTGATGTGTGAAAGATCAAACACCAAGTGTTAATGTCACCCCTCAGATAGGGTGCTATGTGAAGGGTCAACCAGCAAGTGTTACTGCCACTCCTCAGATAGGGTGCTGTGGGAAGGGTCAACCAGTAAGTGAAGTGTTTCTGCCAGTCCTAAGATAGGGTGATGTGTGAAAGATCAAACACCAAGTGTTAATGACACCCCTCAGATAGGGTGCTGTGTGAAAGGTCAACCACCAAGTGTTACTGTCACTCCTCAGATGGGGTGCTGTGTGAAGGGTCAACCACCAATTGTTACTATCACTCCTCAGATAGGGTGCTGTGTGAAAGGTCAAACACCAAGTGTTACTGCCACTCCTCAGATAGGGTGATGTGTGAAGGGTCAACCAGCAAGTGTTACTGCCACCGCTCAGTTAGGGTGCTGTGAGAAGGGTCAACCAGCAAGTGTTACTGTCACCCCTCAGATAGGGTGCTGTGTGAAGGGTCAAACACCAAGTGCTACTGTCACCCCTCAGATATGTGATATGTGATATGTGAAAGGTCAACCAGCAAGTGGTACTGCCACCCCTTAGATAGGGTGCTATGTGAAGGGTCAAATAGCAACTGTTACTGCCACTCCTCAGATAGGGTGCTGTGTGAAAGGTCAACCAGTAAGTGTTACTGCCACTCCTCAGATAGGGTGATGTGTGAAAGATCAAACACCAAGTGTTAATGTCACCCCTCAGATAGGGTGCTATGTGAAGGGTCAAATAGCAAGTGTTACTGTCACCCTTCAGATAGGGTGCTGTGTGAAAGGTCAACCAGCAAGTGTTACTGTCACCCCTCAGACAGGGTGCTGTGTGAAAGGTCAACCACCAAGTGTTACTGTCACCCCTCAGATAGGGCCCTGTGTGAAAGGTCAAATACCAAGTGTTACCGTGACCCCTCAGATAGGGTGCTGTGTGAAAGGTCAAACACCAAGTGTTACCGTCACCCCCTCAGATAGGGTCCTGTGTGAAAAGTCAAACACCAAGTGTTACTGTCACTCCTCAGATAGGGTGATGTGTGAAAGGTCAAACACCAAGTGTTACTATCACTCCTCAGATAGGGTGATGTGTGAAAGGTCAAACACCAAGTGTTACTGTCACCCCTCAAAAAGGGTGCTGTGTGAAGGGTCAAATAGCAAGTGTTACTGCCACCCCTCAGATAGGGTCTGTGTAAAAGTTCAAACACCAAGTGTTACCGTCACCCCCTCAGATAGGGTCCTGTGTGAAATGTCAAATACCAAGTGTTATTGTCACCCCTCAGATAGGGTGATATGTGAAGAGTCAACCACCAAGTTTTACTGTCACCCCTCAGATAGGGTGCTGTGTGAAAGGTAAAATAGCAAGTGTGACCGTCACTCCTCAGTTAGGGTGCTGTGTGAAAGGTCAAACACCAAGTGTTACTGGCACTCCTCAGATAGGGTGCTGTGTGAAAGGTCAACCAGTAAATGTTACTGCCACTCCTCAGATAGGGTGATGTGTGAAAGATCAAACACCAAGTGTTAATGTCACCCCTCAGATAGGGTGCTATGTGAAGGGTCAACCAGCAAGTGTTACTGCCACTCCTCAGATAGGGTGCTGTGGGAAGGGTCAACCAGTAAGTGAAGTGTTTCTGCCAGTCCTAAGATAGGGTGATGTGTGAAAGATCAAACACCAAGTGTTAATGACACCCCTCAGATAGGGTGCTGTGTGAAAGGTCAACCACCAAGTGTTACTGTCACTCCTCAGATGGGGTGCTGTGTGAAGGGTCAACCACCAATTGTTACTATCACTCCTCAGATAGGGTGCTGTGTGAAAGGTCAAACACCAAGTGTTACTGCCACTCCTCAGATAGGGTGATGTGTGAAGGGTCAACCAGCAAGTGTTACTGCCACTGCTCAGATAGGGTGCTGTGAGAAGGGTCAACCAGCAAGTGTTACTGTCACCCCTCAGATAGGGTGCTGTGTGAAGGGTCAAACACCAAGTGCTACTGTCACCCCTCAGATAGGGTGATATGTGAAAGGTCAACCAGCAAGTGGTACTGCCACCCCTTAGATAGGGTGCTATGTGAAGGGTCAAATAGCAACTGTTACTGCCACTCCTCAGATAGGGTGCTGTGTGAAAGGTCAACCAGTAAGTGTTACTGCCACTCCTCAGATAGGGTGATGTGTGAAAGATCAAACACCAAGTGTTAATGTCACCCCTCAGATAGGGTGCTATGTGAAGGGTCAAATAGCAAGTGTTACTGTCACCCCTCAGATAGGGTGCTGTGTGAAAGGTCAACCAGCAAGTGTTACTGTCACCCCTCAGTTAGGGTGCTGTGTGAAAGGTCAACCACCAAGTGTTACTGTCACCCCTCAGATAGGGCCCTGTGTGAAAGGTCAAATACCAAGTGTTACCGTGACCCCTCAGATAGGGTGCTGTGTGAAAGGTCAAACACCAAGTGTTACCGTCACCCCCTCAGATAGGGTCCTGTGTGAAAAGTCAAACACCAAGTGTTACTGTCACTCCTCAGATAGGGTGATGTGTGAAAGGTCAAACACCAAGTGTTACTATCACTCCTCAGATAGGGTGATGTGTGAAAGGTCAAACACCAAGTGTTACTGTCACCCCTCAAAAAGGGTGCTGTGTGAAGGGTCAAATAGCAAGTGTTACTGCCACCCCTCAGATAGGGTCTGTGTAAAAGTTCAAACACCAAGTGTTACCGTCACCCCCTCAGATAGGGTCCTGTGTGAAATGTCAAATACCAAGTGTTATTGTCACCCCTCAGATAGGGTGATATGTGAAGAGTCAACCACCAAGTTTTACTGTCACCCCTCAGATAGGGTGCTGTGTGAAAGGTAAAATAGCAAGTGTGACCGTCACTCCTCAGTTAGGGTGCTGTGTGAAAGGTCAAACACCAAGTGTTACTGGCACTCCTCAGATAGGGTGCTGTGTGAAAGGTCAACCAGTAAATGTTACTGCCACTCCCTCAGATAGGGTGATGTGTGAAAGATCAAACACCAAGTGTTAATGTCACCCCTCAGATAGGGTGCTATGTGAAGGGTCAACCAGCAAGTGTTACTGCCACTCCTCAGATAGGGTGCTGTGGGAAGGGTCAACCAGTAAGTGAAGTGTTTCTGCCAGTCCTAAGATAGGGTGATGTGTGAAAGATCAAACACCAAGTGTTAATGACACCCCTCAGATAGGGTGCTGTGTGAAAGGTCAACCACCAAGTGTTACTGTCACTCCTCAGATGGGGTGCTGTGTGAAGGGTCAACCACCAATTGTTACTATCACTCCTCAGTTAGGGTGCTGTGTGAAAGGTCAAACACCAAGTGTTACTGCCACTCCTCAGATAGGGTGATGTGTGAAGGGTCAACCAGCAAGTGTTACTGCCACCGCTCAGTTAGGGTGCTGTGAGAAGGGTCAACCAGCAAGTGTTACTGTCACCCCTCAGATAGGGTGCTGTGTGAAGGGTCAAACACCAAGTGCTACTGTCACCCCTCAGATAGGGTGATATGTGAAAGGTCAACCAGCAAGTGGTACTGCCACCCCTTAGATAGGGTGCTATGTGAAGGGTCAAATAGCAACTGTTACTGCCACTCCTCAGATAGGGTGCTGTGTGAAAGGTCAACCAGTAAGTGTTACTGCCACTCCTCAGATAGGGTGATGTGTGAAAGATCAAACACCAAGTGTTAATGTCACCCCTCAGATAGGGTGCTATGTGAAGGGTCAAATAGCAAGTGTTACTGTCACCCTTCAGATAGGGTGCTGTGTGAAAGGTCAACCAGCAAGTGTTACTGTCACCCCTCAGACAGGGTGCTGTGTGAAAGGTCAACCACCAAGTGTTACTGTCACCCCTCAGATAGGGCCCTGTGTGAAAGGTCAAATACCAAGTGTTACCGTGACCCCTCAGATAGGGTGCTGTGTGAAAGGTCAAACACCAAGTGTTACCGTCACCCCCTCAGATAGGGTCCTGTGTGAAAAGTCAAACACCAAGTGTTACTGTCACTCCTCAGATAGGGTGATGTGTGAAAGGTCAAACACCAAGTGTTACTATCACTCCTCAGATAGGGTGATGTGTGAAAGGTCAAACACCAAGTGTTACTGTCACCCCTCAAAAAGGGTGCTGTGTGAAGGGTCAAATAGCAAGTGTTACTGCCACCCCTCAGATAGGGTCTGTGTAAAAGTTCAAACACCAAGTGTTACCGTCACCCCCTCAGATAGGGTCCTGTGTGAAATGTCAAATACCAAGTGTTATTGTCACCCCTCAGATAGGGTGATATGTGAAGAGTCAACCACCAAGTTTTACTGCCACCCCTCAGATAGGGTGCTGTGTGAAAGGTAAAATAGCAAGTGTGACCGTCACTCCTCAGTTAGGGTGCTGTGTGAAAGGTCAAACACCAAGTGTTACTGGCACTCCTCAGATAGGGTGCTGTGTGAAAGGTCAACCAGTAAATGTTACTGCCACTCCTCAGATAGGGTGATGTGTGAAAGATCAAACACCAAGTGTTAATGTCACCCCTCAGATAGGGTGCTATGTGAAGGGTCAACCAGCAAGTGTTACTGCCACTCCTCAGATAGGGTGCTGTGGGAAGGGTCAACCAGTAAGTGAAGTGTTTCTGCCAGTCCTAAGATAGGGTGATGTGTGAAAGATCAAACACCAAGTGTTAATGACACCCCTCAGATAGGGTGCTGTGTGAAAGGTCAACCACCAAGTGTTACTGTCACTCCTCAGATGGGGTGCTGTGTGAAGGGTCAACCACCAATTGTTACTATCACTCCTCAGATAGGGTGCTGTGTGAAAGGTCAAACACCAAGTGTTACTGCCACTCCTCAGATAGGGTGATGTGTGAAGGGTCAACCAGCAAGTGTTACTGCCACTGCTCAGATAGGGTGCTGTGAGAAGGGTCAACCAGCAAGTGTTACTGTCACCCCTCAGATAGGGTGCTGTGTGAAGGGTCAAACACCAAGTGCTACTGTCACCCCTCAGATAGGGTGATATGTGAAAGGTCAACCAGCAAGTGGTACTGCCACCCCTTAGATAGGGTGCTATGTGAAGGGTCAAATAGCAACTGTTACTGCCACTCCTCAGATAGGGTGCTGTGTGAAAGGTCAACCAGTAAGTGTTACTGCCACTCCTCAGATAGGGTGATGTGTGAAAGATCAAACACCAAGTGTTAATGTCACCCCTCAGATAGGGTGCTATGTGAAGGGTCAAATAGCAAGTGTTACTGTCACCCCTCAGAGAGGGTGCTGTGTGAAAGGTCAACCAGCAAGTGTTACTGTCACCCCTCAGTTAGGGTGCTGTGTGAAAGGTCAACCACCAAGTGTTACTGTCACCCCTCAGATAGGGCCCTGTGTGAAAGGTCAAATACCTAGTGTTACCGTGACCCCTCAGATAGGGTGCTGTGTGAAAGGTCAAACACCAAGTGTTACCGTCACCCCCTCAGATAGGGTCCTGTGTGAAAAGTCAAACACCAAGTGTTACTGTCACTCCTCAGATAGGGTGATGTGTGAAAGGTCAAACACCAAGTGTTACTATCACTCCTCAGATAGGGTGATGTGTGAAAGGTCAAACACCAAGTGTTACTGTCACCCCTCAAAAAGGGTGCTGTGTGAAGGGTCAAATAGCAAGTGTTACTGCCACCCCTCAGATAGGGTCTGTGTAAAAGTTCAAACACCAAGTGTTACCGTCACCCCCTCAGATAGGGTCCTGTGTGAAATGTCAAATACCAAGTGTTATTGTCACCCCTCAGATAGGGTGATATGTGAAGAGTCAACCACCAAGTTTTACTGTCACCCCTCAGATAGGGTGCTGTGTGAAAGGTAAAATAGCAAGTGTGACCGTCACTCCTCAGTTAGGGTGCTGTGTGAAAGGTCAAACACCAAGTGTTACTGGCACTCCTCAGATAGGGTGCTGTGTGAAAGGTCAACCAGTAAATGTTACTGCCACTCCTCAGATAGGGTGATGTGTGAAAGATCAAACACCAAGTGTTAATGTCACCCCTCAGATAGGGTGCTATGTGAAGGGTCAACCAGCAAGTGTTACTGCCACTCCTCAGATAGGGTGCTGTGGGAAGGGTCAACCAGTAAGTGAAGTGTTTCTGCCAGTCCTAAGATAGGGTGATGTGTGAAAGATCAAACACCAAGTGTTAATGACACCCCTCAGATAGGGTGCTGTGTGAAAGGTCAACCACCAAGTGTTACTGTCACTCCTCAGATGGGGTGCTGTGTGAAGGGTCAACCACCAATTGTTACTATCACTCCTCAGATAGGGTGCTGTGTGAAAGGTCAAACACCAAGTGTTACTGCCACTCCTCAGATAGGGTGATGTGTGAAGGGTCAACCAGCAAGTGTTACTGCCACCGCTCAGTTAGGGTGCTGTGAGAAGGGTCAACCAGCAAGTGTTACTGTCACCCCTCAGATAGGGTGCTGTGTGAAGGGTCAAACACCAAGTGCTACTGTCACCCCTCAGATAGGGTGATATGCGAAAGGTCAACCAGCAAGTGGTACTGCCACCCCTTAGATAGGGTGCTATGTGAAGGGTCAAATAGCAACTGTTACTGCCACTCCTCAGATAGGGTGCTGTGTGAAAGGTCAACCAGTAAGTGTTACTGCCACTCCTCAGATAGGGTGATGTGTGAAAGATCAAACACCAAGTGTTAATGTCACCCCTCAGATAGGGTGCTATGTGAAGGGTCAAATAGCAAGTGTTACTGTCACCCTTCAGATAGGGTGCTGTGTGAAAGGTCAACCAGCAAGTGTTACTGTCACCCCTCAGACAGGGTGCTGTGTGAAAGGTCAACCACCAAGTGTTACTGTCACCCCTCAGATAGGGCCCTGTGTGAAAGGTCAAATACCAAGTGTTACCGTGACCCCTCAGATAGGGTGCTGTGTGAAAGGTCAAACACCAAGTGTTACCGTCACCCCCTCAGATAGGTTCCTGTGTGAAAAGTCAAACACCAAGTGTTACTGTCACTCCTCAGATAGGGTGATGTGTGAAAGGTCAAACACCAAGTGTTACTATCACTCCTCAGATAGGGTGATGTGTGAAAGGTCAAACACCAAGTGTTACTGTCACCCCTCAAAAAGGGTGCTGTGTGAAGGGTCAAATAGCAAGTGTTACTGCCACCCCTCAGATAGGGTCTGTGTAAAAGTTCAAACACCAAGTGTTACCGTCACCCCCTCAGATAGGGTCCTGTGTGAAATGTCAAATACCAAGTGTTATTGTCACCCCTCAGATAGGGTGATATGTGAAGAGTCAACCACCAAGTGTTACTGTCACCCCTCAGATAGGGTGCTGTGTGAAAGGTAAAATAGCAAGTGTGACCGTCACTCCTCAGTTAGGGTGCTGTGTGAAAGGTCAAACACCAAGTGTTACTGTCACCCCTCAGATAGGGTGCTGTGCGAAAGGTAAAATAGCAAGTGTTACTGCCACCCCTCAGATAGGGTGATGTGTGAAAGGTCAAACACCTAGTGTTGCCGTCACCCCTCAGATAGGGTGCTGTGTGAAAGGTCAACCAGCAAGTGTTACTGTCACCCCTCAGATAGGGTGCTGTGTGAAGGGTTAACCAGCAAGTGGTAATGTCACTCCTCAGATAGGGTGATGTGTGAAAGGTCAAACACCAAGTGTTACTGTCACCCCTGAGATAGGGTGCTGTGTGAAAGGTCAAATACCAAGTGTTACTGTCACCCCTCAGATAGGGTGATGTGTGAAAGGTCAAACACCAAGTATTACTGCCACCCCTCAGATAGGGTGCTGTGTGAAAGTTCAAACACCAAGTGCTACCGTCACCCCCTCAGATAGGGTGCTGTGTGAAAGGTCAAACACCAAGTATTACTGTCACCCCTCAGATAGGGTGCTGTGTGAAAGGTCAAACACCAAGTGTTACCGTCACCCCCTCAGATAGGGTGATGTGTGATAGGTCAAATACCAAGTGTTACTGCCACCCCTCAGATAGGGTGCTGTGTGAAAGTTCAAACACCAAGTGCTACCGTCACCCCCTCAGATAGGGTGCTGTGTGAAAGGTCAAACACCAAGTATTACTGTCACCCCTCAGATAGGGTGCTGTGTGAAAGGTCAAACACCAAGTGTTACCGTCACCCCCTCAGATAGGGTGATGTGTGATAGGTCAAATACCAAGTGTTACTGTCACTCCTCAGATAGGGTGATATGTGAAGGGTCAAATAGCCAGTGTTACTGTCACCCCTCAGATAGGGTGCTGTGTAAAGGGTCAAACACCAAGTGTTACTGTCACCCCTCAGATAGGGTGATGTGTGAAAGGTCAAACACTAAGTGTTGCCGTCACCCCTCAGATAGGGTGCTGTGTGAAAGGTCAAACACCAAGTGCTACTGCCACTCCTCAGATAGGGTGATGTGTGAAGGGTCAACCAGCAAGCGTTACTGCCACTGCTCAGATAGGGTACTGTGGGAAGGGTCAACCAGCAAGTGTTACTGTCACCCCTCAGATAGGGTACGGTGTGAAGGGTCAACCAGCAAGTGTTAATGTCACTCCTCAGATAGGGTGATGTGTGAAAGGTCGAACACCAAGTGTTACTGTCACCCCTGAGATAGGGTGCTGTGTGAAAGGTCAAATACCAAGTGTTACTGTCACCCCTCAGATAAGGTGATGTGTGAAAGATCAAACACTAAGTGTTACTATCACTCCTCAGATAGGGTGATGTGTGAAAGGTCAAACACCAAGTATTACTGCCACCCCTCAGATAGGGTGCTGTGTGAAAGTTCAAACACCAAGTGTTACCGTCACCCCCTCAGATAGGGTGCTGTGTGAAAAGTCGAACACCAAGTGTTACTGTCACCCCTCAGATAGGGTGCTGTGTGAAAGGTCAAACACCAAGTGTTACCGTCACCCCCTCAGATAGGGTGATGTGTGATAGGTCAAATACCAAGTGTTACTGTCACTCCTCAGATAGGGTGATGTGTGAAGGGTCAAGCACCAAGTGTTACTGTCACTCCTCAGATAGGGTTTTTGAAGGGTCAAACACCAAGTGTTACTGTCACTCCTCAGATAGGGTGATATGTGAAGAGTCAAATAGCCAGTGTTACTGTCACCCCTCAGATAGGGTGCTGTGTAAAGGGTCAAACACCAAGTGTTACTGTCACCCCTCAGATAGGGTGCTGTGTGAAAGGTAAAATAGCAAGTGTTACTGCCACCCCTCAGATAGGGTGCTGTGTGAAGGGTCAAACACTAAGTGTTACTGTCGCCCCTCAGATAGGGTGATATGTGAAGGGACAAACACCAAATGTTACTGTCACCCCTCAGATAGGGTGCTGTGTGAAAGGTAAAATAGCAAGTGTTACTGTCACTCCTCAGATAGGGTGCTGTGTGAAGGGTCAAGCACCAAGTGTTACTGCCACCCCTCAGATAGGGTGCTGTGTGAAGGGTCAAACACCAAGTGTTACTGTCACCCCTCAGATAGGGTGATATGTGAAGGGACAAACACCAAATGTTACTGTCACCCCTCAGTTAGGGTGCTGTGTGAAAGGTCAACCAGCAAGTGTTACTGCCACTCCTCAGATAGGGTGCTGTGTGAAGGGTCAAATAGCAAGTGTTACTGTCACCCCTCAGATAGGGTGCTATGTGAAGGGTCAAATAGCAAGTGTTACTGCCACTCCTCAGAAAGTCTGCTTGATCATGTTCATTGCATGATCTATTTCGCGTGCGTGTATGTGTCGAGTAAGAATAGACGATTCCTTCATATAATTATTTGTGTGCAAAAATGTATTGTATACAATAAACTCGTTTGATGAAATACCTATACAAAGATTGTATCAGCATTATGCATGGTGAATATGTTAACTTCAATATAAAGTTAACAGCTGATGTGTATATATTTCACACAAGCATGAACATTCTCATGCAATTCTCACCCTTGTGTGGAATAAAAAATCAAGATATTCATCACATGTTTACCCCTGTGGCGAGTGGCGGACCGTATGTGTTTAGGGTCAATTTGGTAACAGAGTTATTGAGTTAGCGGGCGGTTGAAATCGTGTTTTTGTAGAAGGTACCGATTAATCCGGGGTCGAGGTGGTCGGCTGAGGTAAAAGAGGCCGAAATTGACAATTGAATTTGGCCGGGGAACAGACTCTACGCGGGCTTGACAAGTGCTCCCTTTATCGGCTTTGACTAGTGAAGTACCAGGGGGCAGTTTCACGAAACATTATCGTCAAAACTTACACAGCCATTATACATCCTTGTCAAAAAAAATTTAAGATTAGCCCCCGGACAACTGTACTAATGTGTGATAACAGTCACAAGATAAATATTAATTAAATGGTCTATATTATCATGTATATACTGATGTTATAAATAAAATAATTGATGAAATAATTATGATCATTAAAATAATGATTAGTCGAAACTGCTAATAGAATAAAAAGTACGTTTGTGTATGTTCAATTTTTTTTAATAAGCAAAATTGAAATCTCCCAAATTATTTTCACAAATTAATTAGACCTATGTTTACCCACATGAAGACTTATCTCGCTGTTGTTCACAGCGATGAGCAAAGCGGGAAGAGGGCCAGAGCGAGACAAGTCTTCATGTGGATTAAAAAAATTAACTTGTAGAAAAGTCCTGTTGCACAATTATAGTAATATAACACAATACTGCTGACAGAAGCCTAATTATCAATAAAGACAGGTTATATGGAAATATCTAAACGACCAATAATAAATATTTCTATTTTATAAATAGCGTGGTTCACATCTATAGTGAAATATGTTATATCCCAAAATAAAGGTGACGCTTTAGTACCTAAACAGAGCGCACGGTGGCTGGCTGCCCGGGGCACGTTGGAGCATCAACCTCACAATTGCATTAGTGACGATGGCGCTAAACGAGTTAAGCAGAATGGGGTCAGAGGTCGGGTTTTCCTGGCAGGCCTTCTGGTGAGCATTCTCCTCATGACGTCACGTGATAGATGTAGACCCGCGTATCTGCAGCGTTTCTGAGATTTGGGGCATCGCAGATAGAATCATGGCTGTATGTTGTGATTTCATAAAATAAACTGTACAAATTTGGGGAAAATTGGACCAAATGAGTTCATGAATTTATGAATGAATGAATGAATGAATCAATCAATCAATCAATCAATCAATCAATCAATCAATCAATCAATCAATCAATCAATCAATCAATCAATTAATCAATGAATGAATGAATGAATGAATGAATGGGACTTTGTGACGCTTTGTGCACATACAGACTAAACTGGGACAAAAAACCTCCTGAGGATGGTGGGATATATCAGATGACACTGCCCTCCAGACACAGGATTTTAAATCCGAGTCTGGCGATATGAAGTCGAGCACGCTACCCTTCGGTCACAGAGACTGTTGAATCTCTACGAGTGGACGGGGAAGAAATATCTTGTTTCTATGAAGCCTGAACACTGCAGAGCTGCATGGGAGAAACCCTCGAGCTCTGACGTGACAGACGGCAGCACGTAACCGCTACACAAGGCCCTAATTGTTGGAGTAAATTGATCCAATGGGAAAAATGGAATATGGAAGTAAATCAGTACACTCAAGACTGACAAGCAGTTCGAATGTATGAAGCCAGAAATATTATTGTCAAACGTTATAATTGTGAAGATGGCTAAATGTCCCACCTATAAAGAATTAATGCTAGCTTTAAAATAAATAAATTCAATATTCTGCAATAGTTTGCACTATTTATGAGTTATCTTACCAGTCAAAACGTAAAATCTGCGTCAAACTAAACATGTAAACCAAATTACCGATCCCAGGTTTAAGAATAATTAATTTCAGTGGTGAACGACTGTTGTCGTTAGCCCACTTTAGAAGTAATCCACATAATTTCTTGTGTACTTTTCCTGTTTTATTAGATATCTTCATTAGCATTATCCATAGGATAACACCGATCACATTCAATTACATCTCAGTTTACTCTGTAAAACGAATTCAGACCATCGTTATTAAATAATGGAATGAGATAAACGTGATTAACCAGAAACTAGATGAATTACTTTAAAAAGTGAGTTTTAATTAGACACGTATTGCTTAATTGATTTGATAATTTTCCGAGATTCAATCAGGATAACATTCCTTGGTCTAATATTGCTCAACTATGATACTTGCACAAGTAATTACTCCTGACAAGCAAGTCGTGGTTATCTCAATTACATTTATTTCAACTTGATTAGCTTCTAAAATTAATTACACTAATTCATTTTAATAACATGGTTAAATAAATTAGTCAAGAGACTGGAAATGAGATGGCATGCATGGTGCTTCTATGTAGTACAAAATGTAGGTGTTAATGAACGAAGGAACGAACGAACGAACGAACGAACGAACGAACGAACGAACGAACGAACGAACGAACGAACGAACGAACGAACGAACGAACGAACGAACGAACGAACGAACTCACAAACTCTCCCACCCAAATTCGCTCGCTAAATTCGCTCGCTCATTTATCCGCTCGTTAATGCACTCGCTTACTCGCTCACTCACAGACGTATTATCTCACTCGCTCCATCACTCCATCGCTCATTAACTCACTCACTGACCTGAATGTTGTGCGGTCACCATATTGTCTTCCAGTGCATCAAATGACGTAAACCATAATTCACTCAATTACGTCTTATACCATGAATATTTAGACAAGTGCATAACAGAGCAGCATTAATTAGTCAGACACTAATGGAGGTTTCATTGATGATAAAACACCAGCAGATTTTTGGCGCTGGAGGGCGCTGCTGGAGGGCAGACTGGCAGATGGCACGTGGCAGGGATGCGCATGCGCATCTCATTGTGGGAAAGATGGGCGGTGACGTCATATTAAGGAGCTCGGCAATGACGTCACAGGTCATGTGACTGGGCGGTAAGGTCTTGGAAAAGGTCTTAACGTGGCCATCCATTTCGTAATGAAGGGAAAATGACTACATTGAGCCAATGCTGAGCCAGTCAAGGCATCATAATATCATGAGCGACGATGATAATTGACAAATTGGGCGTTAAACATTGTCTTTCTAGTGGTACAATGTCGGCACCACGGCTGGCTACGAACATTATAAGCCTATAGTCAAAGCGGGCCGTGCGAGCTCCGGTGTGTGTGGGTTGTGCTAGTTATATTTTCCACATGGCCCCAACGGCCAATGAAGGCATATTTCACCACCTACTAGGACCAACTATGGAAATCAAAAGGGTAAAGGCTCGGTCACAAAGATAGAACAAATGGATTCATGCGAATTTCCAGCTCGTGCAAATTCTGAGGTTCAAAAACATCCGTGGAAGACCCACCGTCTCTTAAGCAACTAAGACATATATTGTTTAAGTTTAATCCACAAGAACAGCCTTCTTACAAAGTGTTCTTGTCGTAACATAGCCGTGGTGCCTACTGCATCACTATTGAGCAACTTTTGTACAGGTGTAGGCCCTATATATTTCCCACTTTCCTTGTTTCTTGATTGTTTTTCCTTTTGGTCACATGATTTACTGGTGCGTAATGGGAGATAACGACACAATTACCCTCACTGAGGGGTATGTGTACACTGTAAGAGCAACTTAACGTGTCACATGCGGCCAAATTTCGATCACTATAGAAATTCCTCCCTATTATCTTGACAGTAAAACATCTGCCAGCATCGTACGTAATTATTACGTTGTTCCCAAAGGCAATGGCTCCATTAAAGCGACAGTGAAGATCTTAGACAAAACCTGGCTACAATTATAAGAACAAGCTACACATTTTGTTTTTAATTAAGGCCAAGTTGAGTAGGACATAGAAAGTAGTCCCAAAAATCGTTTGTACGACATTACGACGTTCGTAGCCGTTCGTACCGGTCAATGTGACTGAGGCTTATGTCATCGCCAAATCTTGCCAGTGCATCCGTGCAAAGGTTAGCAGCAGCAGGCCTAATTGGTATTTTTAAGTGAGCACTTAGTGCTATTTTTTACGGCAGAATAGGGCCCAGAACAGAACAGGACCCAGGGTGATATTTCTTAACAATTTTAGAATCAATTTAAGATCATGTAAAAATAAAAGGTAAAAATGTCATCCGTTACAAACGACAGACAATGATATGGATAAGTAGAAAACAACTTTGATCGCTGAATTGTCATACCAATCATTTCATTAACCCTTTATCCGCCGGTGCCGCATATATTCGGGTTTTCATTTTTATTAGCACATTAAGTACCACATTTTAAATATGCTAAAGATAAAATGTGCCATCAATCAGCAAGATTGGAAAACAGTTGACCTCCATTTTGTCAAATCTGAAAAAATTTCACTCACTTGAAGTTGTGGATCGCGTCAGCGATACACAACTTCAAGTGGGTGAAAATGCAGATTGAATAATTTGGCGGTTATAGGGTTAAGGATGAACCCTTAAAGCGCTGCAATATCTTTATATAAGCCAAGAGATCAAAGGAGTTTATTCAATGTGAAATCATCCTAAATGTCCTAGTTAGCTCTTTCCGCTTTATTTAAATACCTATGGTATGGGTATATGGCCGTAATCAATATTTTACCCTTACAGTGCGGGGATCGACTTTAGACGCCAGAATCTGACGTCTCTAGACGTCAGATTCTGACGTCTGAAGTCGATCCTCGCACTGAAACGGTTAAGCAGGTCACATTTCCAGATGACGTGATTTCATGGTTAGCAGGCAAGATAACTCTCCAAGTAAATTAATGAAACAAAAAATCACCACTTGTAGAAAATAGAGTGGGTGCTTGAATCCACTGACCCCCACCATGATACCCCATCGAGGTGAGGATTCAGAAGTTAAGCGCTGACTGACTATAACACGAGATTGGCTCAGCATTGTTTCAATATCGGGCCAACGTCTGTGACGTTGGCCCAATATTGAAACAATGCTAGGACAGATATTATTTGTCTTTGATCTGGATCGCCCACTGAGTGAATTTGCCAGTGGCTGAGTGTTGACTTGTCCCCTCTGGTGGCAAAGCTTCTCATGCTCTCACCTCTGCTGAGCGTTTGTTGAGAAAATAGAATTTTCTGGATGGGTGCTTTTGCGAATTGGAAGCGAGTGTGGAGTGGGCCTCAGTCTGGACTGAGAACATGATCAGACTGGTGAAGTGTGTGTGCGTGCAAGTGTGAGAGACTACCTGCCCTGCCTGTCTGTCTGCCTCCCTGTCTCACTGCCTGTCTGTTTGGCCTGATTTGTCTGCCTTGTCGACATTTTCTGCCTTTCCTGCCTCCTTTGAGTTTTTTTTATTGTTTTTACTATCTTGTCTGTTTGTCGTGTATGTCTTGACTACCTGTTTTAATTGTCTCTCTTTCTTTACATCTGTCTTGTCTGCTTACCATGCCTGTGTGCCTTGCCTTGTCTGCCTTTTCTATCATGCTTTGTCAGTAAGTCTTGCCTGCTTGTCTTGTCTTTCTGTTTTGTGTCTCTATTTCATCTGATTGCGTTTTATGTCTGCCTCGTCTAGGCTACCTGTCTTGTCTGTCTGCTTTGTCTATCCGTCTCTGCCATCTCTTTATCTTGTCTGATTATCTAGTCTTCTTGTTTTTGTTTTATCTGCTTATCCTGTCTGCTTATCTGGTATGTTTGTCTTGTCTGCTTGTCGTGTCTGCTTATCCTGTCTGTTTATCTTGTCTGATTATCTTGTCTTCTTGTTTTGTCTGCTTATCCTGTATGCTTATCTGGTCTGTTTGTCTTGTCGGCGTGTCGTGTCTGCTTATCTTGTCTGTTTATCTTGTCTGATTATCTTGTCTTCTTGTTTTGTCTGCTTATCCTGTATCCTTATCTGGTCTGTTTGTCTTGTCTGCTTGTCGTGTCTGCATATCCTGTCTGTTTATCTTGTCTGATTATCTTGTCTTCTTGTTTTGTCGGCTTATTCTGTATGCTTATCTGGTCTGTTTTTCTTGTCGGCGTGTCGTGTATGCTTATTTTGTCTGCTTATCTTGTCTGTTTATCCTGTCTGCTGTCGTGTCTGCTTATCTTGTTCGTTTGTATTGTCTGCTTGTCTGCTGGCCTTGTCTTTTTATCGTGTCTGCTTGTCTTGTTTGTTTTGTCTTTTCTGCTTGTCTTCTTATCTTGTCTGCTTGTGGTGTCTGCTTATCTTGTCTGTTTGTCGTGTCTGCTTATCTTGTCTGTTTGTCGTGTTTGCTTAGCTTGCTTACTTGTCTGTCTGCTTAGCTTGTCTGTTTGTCTTGTCTGCTTATATTGTCTGCTTGTCTTGTTTGTTTTCGTTGTTTTATGATATTGTCTGTTTGTTTGTCTCATTTGATTGTTTTCTTATCTTGCCTGCTTATCTTGTCTGCTTAACTTGTCTGCTTGTCGTGTTTGCTTATCTTGTCTACTTGTCGTGTCTGCTTATCGTGTCTGCTTGTCTTGTCTGCCTGCCTATCTTGTATCCTTGCTTTGTCTTCTTGTGTTATCTGTTTTCCTGTCTCATTGCTTTGTCTGCTGATATTGTCTGCTTATGCTGTCTGCTTGTTATGTCTTTTTATCTTGTCTTGTTTTTTTATCTTGTCTGCGTGTCTTGTTTGCTCGTCTTATATGCTTGCTTTGTCTTCTTATCTTGTCTGATTGTCTTGCCTTCTTATCTTGTCTGATTGTCTTGTCTGCCCATCTTGTATCTTTGTCTTGTCTTCTTGTGTTGTCTGCTTGTCATGTCTTATCGTTTTGTCTGTTTATCTTGTCTGCTTGTGTTGTCTGCTTGCTATGTCTTTTTATCTTGTCTTGTTTTCTTATATTGTCTGTGTGTCTTGTTTGTTCGTCTTATATGCTTGCCCTGTCATCTTATTTTATCTGATTGTCTTGTTTTCATGTCTTGTCGTCTTATCTTGTCTGTGTGCCTTGTTTGTTTGTCTTGTCTGCTTGTCTTGTCTTCTTATCTTGTCTGATTGTCTTGTCTTTTTATCTTGTATGTTTGTCTTGTTTGTTTGTCTTATCTGCTTGTCTTGTCTGCTTGTCTTGTCTGATTGCCTTGTCTTCTTATCTTGTATGTGTGTCCTGATTGTTTGTCTTGTCTGCTTGTCTTGTCTTCTTGTCTGGTCGTCTTATATTTTCTGCTGATCTTGTTTTCTTACCTTGTCTGCTTGTATTTTCTTCTTATCTTGTATGTTCGTCTTGTCTGTTTGTCTTTTCTGCTTGCCTTGTCTGCTTGTCTTGTCTGTTTATCTTCTTATCTTGTTTTCTCACCTTGTCCGCTTTTCTGTTCTTCTTATCTTATCTGCGTGTCTTGTCTGTGTGTCTTGTCTGCTTGTCTTGTCTGCTTGTCTTGTCTTGTCTTCTTGTCTTGTATGCTTGCCTTGTCTGTGTGTCTTGTCTGCTTGTCTTGTCTGCTTGCCTCGTCTTGTTGTCTTGTATGCTTGCCTTGTCTGCGTGTCTTGTCTGCTTGTCTTGTCTTCTTATTTTGGCGTCTTATCTTGTCTGTGTGTGTCTTGTTTGATCGCCTTGTTTTCTTATATTGTCTTCTTGTTTTGTCTGCTGGTCTTATGTTCTTATGTTCTTTTTTGCTTATCTTTTGTTCTTATCTTGCGTGTTTGCCTTGTTTGATTGTCTTGTCTTCTTGTCTTGTCTGCTTGTCTGGTATTTCACCTTGTCTGTTTGTCTTGACTTCTTATATTGTCTGTTTGTCGTGTCTTTTTGTCTTGTATGCTTGCCTTGTCTGCTTGCCTTGTCTGATTGTCATGTCTGCTTGTCGTGTCTGCTTGCATTGTCTGCTTGCCTTGTCTTATTGTCATGTCTGTATGCTTTGTCTGCTTGCCTTGTCTGCTTGTCTTGTCTGCTTGTCTTGTCTGTTGGCCTTGTCTGTTTGTCTTGTCTGCTTGTCTTGTCTGCTTGCCTTGTCTGCTTGCCTTGTCTGCTTGCCTTGTCTGATTGTCTTGTCTGCTTGCCTTGTCTGATTGTTTTGTCTGCTCGTCTTATCTGCTTGTCTTGCCTGCTTGTTTTGTCTTATTGTCATGTCTGCTTGCCTTGTCTGCTTGTTTTTTCTTCTTATAATATTCTTGTCTGCTTGTTTTGTCTGATTGTCTTGTCTGTTTGTCTTGTGTAACTGTCTTGTGTGCTCGTCATGTCTGCTGGGTTTATTCGCCGTGTCTGTTTGTCTTGTCCGCTTGTCTTGTCTGCTTGCCTTGTTTGCTTGTCTTGTCCGCGTGTCTTGTCTGCTTGTATTGTCTGCTTGTCTTATCTGCTTGTCTTGTCTGCTTGTTTTGTCTGCTTGTCATGTCTGCTTGCCTTGTCTGCTTGTTTTGTCTTCTTATAATATTCTTGTTTGCTTGTTTTGTCTGATTGTCTTGACTGTTTGTCTTGTGTGCCTGTCTTGTGTGCTCGTAATGTCTGCTGGTCTTATTCGCCGTGTCTGCTTGTCTTGTCTGCTTGTCTTGTCTGCTGGTCTTATTTTCTTAGCTTTTCTGCCTATCTTTTCTTCTTATCTTGTTTGTTTGTCTTGTCTGCTTGCAGTGTCTGCTTTTCTTCTTATCTTGTTTGTTTGCCTTGTCTGCTTGCCTTGTCTGTGTGTCTTGTTTGATTGTCTTGTTTTCTTATATTGTTTTTTTTGTCTTGTCTGCTTGCCTTGTCTGCTTGTCTTGTCTGCTTGTCTTGTCTGCTGGCCTTGTCTGCTTGCCTTGTCTGCTTGTCTTGTCTGCTTGCCTTGTCTTCTTGCACTGTCTGCTTGCCTTGTCTGATTGCCTTGTCTGCTTGCCTCGTCTGCTTGCATTGTCTGCTAGCCTTGTCTGATTGTCATGTCTGCTTGCCTTGTCTGCTTGCCTTGTCTGCTTGTCTTGTCTGCTTGCCTTGTCTGCTTGCCTTGTCTGCTTGTCATGTCTGCTTGTCTTGTCTTCTTGCATTGTCTGCTTGCCTTGTCTGCTTGTCTTGTCTGCTTGCCTTGTCTGCTTGTCTTGTCTGCTTGCCTTGTCTGCTTGCCTTGTCTGCTTGTCATGTCTACTTGTCTTGTCTGCTTGCCTTATCTGCTTGCCTTGTCTGCTTGTCTTGTCTGATTGTCATGTCTTCTGGCCTTGTCTGCTTGCCTTGTCTGTTTGTCGTGTCTGCTTGCCTTGTCTGCTTGTCTTGTCTGCGTGTCTTGGCTGCTGGCATTGTCTTCTTGCATTGTCTGCTTGCCTTGTCTGTTTGTCATGTTTACTTGTCTTGTCTGCTTGTCTTGTCTGCTTGCCTTGTCTGATTGTATTGTCTGCTCGTCTTATCTGCTTGTCTTGTCTGCTTGTTTTGTCTTATTGTCATGTCTGCTTGCCTTGTCTGCTTGTTTTTTCTTCTTATAATATTCTTGTCTGCTTGTTTTGTCTGATTGTCTTGTCTGTTTGTCTTGTGTAACTGTCTTGTGTGCTCGTCATGTCTGCTGGGTTTATTCGCCGTGTCTGTTTGTCTTGTCCGCTTGTCTTGTCTGCTTGCCTTGTTTGCTTGTCTTGTCCGCGTGTCTTGTCTGCTTGTATTGTCTGCTTGTCTTATCTGCTTGTCTTGTCTGCTTGTTTTGTCTGCTTGTCATGTCTGCTTGCCTTGTCTGCTTGTTTTGTCTTCTTATAATATTCTTGTTTGCTTGTTTTGTCTGATTGTCTTGACTGTTTGTCTTGTGTGCCTGTCTTGTGTGCTCGTAATGTCTGCTGGTCTTATTCGCCGTGTCTGCTTGTCTTGTCTGCTTGTCTTGTCTGCTGGTCTTATTTTCTTAGCTTTTCTGCCTATCTTTTCTTTTTATCTTGTTTGTTTGTCTTGTCTGCTTGCAGTGTCTGCTTTTCTTCTTATCTTGTTTGTTTGCCTTGTCTGCTTGCCTTGTCTGTGTGTCTTGTTTGATTGTCTTGTTTTCTTATATTGTTTTTTTTGTCTTGTCTGCTTGCCTTGTCTGCTTGTCTTGTCTGCTTGTCTTGTCTGCTGGTCTTGTCTGCTTGCCTTGTCTGCTTGTCTTGTCTGCTTGCCTTGTCTGCTTGCATTGTCTGCTTGCCTTGTCTGATTGCCTTGTCTGCTTGCCTCGTCTGCTTGCATTGTCTGCTAGCCTTGTCTGATTGTCATGTCTGCTTGCCTTGTCTGCTTGCCTTGTCTGCTTGTCTTGTCTGCTTGCCTTGTCTGCTTGCCTTGTCTGCTTGTCATGTCTGCTTGTCTTGTCTTCTTGCATTGTCTGCTTGCCTTGTCTGCTTGTCTTGTCTGCTTGCCTTGTCTGCTTGTCTTGTCTGCTTGCCTTGTCTGCTTGCCTTGTCTGCTTGTCATGTCTACTTGTCTTGTCTGCTTGCCTTATCTGCTTGCCTTGTCTGCTTGTCTTGTCTGATTGTCATGTCTGCTTGCCTTGTCTGCTTGCCTTGTCTGTTTGTCGTGTCTGCTTGCCTTGTCTGCTTGTCTTGTCTGCGTGTCTTGGCTGCTGGCATTGTCTTTTTGCATTGTCTGCTTGCCTTGTCTGTTTGTCATGTTTACTTGTCTTGTCTGCTTGTCTTGTCTGCTTGCCTTGTCTGCTTGTCTTGTCTGCTTGCCTTGTCTGCTTGTTTTGTATGCTTGCCTTGTCTGCTTGTCTTGTCTGCTTGCCTTGTCTGCTAGCCTTGTCTGCTTGCCTTATCTGATTGTCATGTCTGCTTGCCTTGTCTGCTTGTCTTATCTGCTTGTCTTGTCTGCTTGTCTTGTCTGCTTGTCTTGTCTGCTTGTTTTGTCTGCTTGTCTTGTCTGCTTGTCTTGTCTGTTTGCCTTGTCTGATTGTCTTGTCTGCTTGTCTTATCTGCTTGTCTTGTCTGCTTGTTTTGTCTGCTTGCCTTGTCTGCTTGTTTTGTCTGCTTGTTATGTCTGCTTGCCTTGTCTGCTTGTTTTGTCTTCTTATACTTTTCTTGTCTGCTTGTTTTGTCTGATTGTCTTGTCTGTTTGTCTGGGGAGCCTGTGTTGTGTGTTCGTCATGTCTACTGGTCTTATTCTCCTGTCTTGTCTGCCTGGCCTGCATTTCATGTCTTGTCTCTCCTACCTGCCTGTCTAATCTACCTGCCTTGTCTGATTCAATGTTACACTACTTCAATTATGTGTAAGAAAGTGGTCAATAACCAGATTTACGCCTGAAGAATATGTCACTAAAACATGTGGTTTAATAAATAACTAACTTTATTTTTGTCTCAAGCAAGATGCATAGGATATCTAATTATCTTGTATAAGAGAAATTTGATTCACTCATTTACTCACTCAATCACTCACTTTTTTCAGTCGTCGGTTTCCTGTTAAAACCTGATATCATCTCCATTTTCTTTTTTTTTAAAAGGGGCAAAATACTATTCAACATACATGTAGCTATAGTACTATATGATGACACTTTACACTGTAAACGTCTTCAAAATTTGAAAAAAATTATGTTCAATCACAATCTCAATATTGAAATAATTTCTTTGACATTTAAATAAAGTAATAAAAAAGGAGATATTTTATCAGGGAGAAGACACATTATTGTTCACTCTGTCATTGACTACAGCTGATCTCAAATGTATTAAAAAGAGACAATTTTACTAGTACTGCTCAGAGATACATAAACACAATATTTATGAATACACTAAGCATATTGCGTTGAGAAACCACATTTCGTAATGGATAAATCGTCCTCTTGGTTATTAAATCGTTCATCTCTCACTTTACAAAGTGGGCTCCTTCATATGTCCATAATATGTCAACATGTCCATGGACTAGAATTGCGCATTTAACAGTTAAAAGAGAAATAAGGACGAGATTTAATTTCAGACACGCATGTCCAAAATAAGAAATACAGGAATAACTGATAAACGGAGTTTTCGTACACTTGTTACATTGCCACAGTAACCCAAAATTTAAAAGATTTCGCAATTCCACTTGTACATGAACATGTTCACATATTATGGACGTATTATGGGGCCAAAATAAGAATGATTATTTTTGGAATGACCGAGTCGCTTTAAATATCTTGTTGCTAACCTTAATCTTAAAACCTATAACTGCAGCGTAATTTTACTAGATGAGCATCGCCAGAGCACACTTTCATCCTACAAGTACACGGAAGATAGACAGTGCCCTTTATTATCGCACAGCAAATTACGTCTCCGCGTAAAAGACCAACTTCCATCCGGAGATAATCCCCGATTATCGGCTAATAACCTGAAAAAGCACCGGGAACAAATCGCTAATAAATGACAAAGTACTCCCTGAATACCTTGTCACCTCTCACGTCAATAGTCAGAGCCACGCGCACCCGCCAGCTAATGCTAATTGGCAACTAATTGGCAAGTTGAGCTAATTAGATTGGCGGTGTGGGCGTGTCATATCAGTGGGGGGCGTGTCCCCGGTCTGTCTGTCAGGCAGCCGCGCCCCACGCGCCTTATGTCTCACAGCTCTACGGACACATTAATTCCACCTGATCAGATGAGTTGTTATTATTCGGCGCCTTGCATCCAGAGTGTCGTATGTGCCACTCATTTAAGTGGCACATACGACATTCTCCTAGGGGTCATTAACGGGAAATATTTCACATCGTGTTTTTGAGTCGTACGTTCATGAAGGTAGAGATTATGTTAATGTAAATTGCGAATAAGCAGGAATTGGTAAACACGAATACTTTTGTTAAAAATAATGTTTTATAATGATAATTCTTTGAATTTTTAATTGAAAAATTAAATATTTTTGTGAGTCTGCATCAATATTAAGTTGATCCCTTATTCAATAAGGTGCTTACATCTCATAAATTATTTCGCTGTACTGACTGTACTGACTGTACTGACTGTACTGAATGTACTAAGTAGGCATATGCTAACTTATCATTATATAATGACAATTTATTTCCCATCATTTCTTGATGTAGGCCTACATATAAAATATTTACTGTATACCTATACATTAGCATATACACCACGTATGCTTTACCTGAAGACTATACTATTGAGCTTACAAATGTGGACTTGGATGGTGAAAAAGTTAAATTTATAAAAAAGATACCTTCACTTTTATCAGGAAACAGAAAGTATACTGGGATCAATGATTGAAAATACAGCCTCCACTGTCCATCTCAGTGCTGTTAGGGTCACCCCCCCCCCCCCCCCCCGCGTCCGTCTGGTCACAGGAGGTAGGCCGGGGATCATTAGTCGACCCTATTGCCGGAAAATTCTAGGCTCACACGGTAATCTGCATAATATGTTGAAGGACCTGATTCTGGCGGGACAAACCGCTTCAGAGTGTGTCATTGTAAGGCTATCAACTCATTACACGGGCCGCGTTAAGGGCGATTAGGTCATGCAATCACAAGACATCTCACCCAATGTTGGGTCAATGTTGGGCCAGCGTCGCAGTCGCTGGGCCAACAAAGAACCAACAGTGGGTGAGCGTCTCGTGTTCGCTGGGGGTCTGCCTCTTGTCACGCCGCGCGAATGAAGATCTGATTACGCGACACAAAAGAGAGCATTATGCAGTGCGCCGCGAGGGGGCGCCTCTAAGCCCTAGATACAATTTCTCCCGTGAATTTCGCCGTGTTTCCAAATTAGCGGCCCTCTCGCGGTGCCAGGAAATCGACCTTAAGTAATTTGTGTTTGCCGAATTGACTTGATTCGATTCGGCCGGCGACGCGGCGATTAGATTTAGCCGCGCGGCACCGCGACGCGGGACGGCGACCAAATGAAATTTGTGCGGCGGCACCGGCGATATATCGAAAGTGAAATTGGCGGACGAGCTGCATGTGTGAGACAGAGATCGTGGGTCGTGGCACAGACGCCGCCTGATCGTACCTCATCCTGCTCATCCCGCTAAGGTCGCGGGCCCACTGGACACATGACTTCGTATCAGAAACCTTGGGGCAGACAGTTCGAGTATCAAGTATAACCAGTTTTCTTCTCTCAAATAAAATGTGTTTTTTTAAAGTAAAGTCTCAAGTAGCAAGTGACAAGTATTGTATGCCAGGTGAGCATACGTGGTAAAAATACATTTCAGATTTTACTGTGACTAGTAAATGAATTGAGAACATTTGGAGGTTTTCTATGCATAGAAAAAAGTGAAGGTAAAATCTTGGAACTTATTTGTGGTATAGTATATAACAGATAAAGGTGGAACCTCTCAATGGTATGTCCATACTTATAATAATATTTCTAATTTTAGGATCGTCGGGTCCTCTCTGTGTTAACCCAGCACAAACAAAAGACACTGACCCAATGTTAGATCAACGTTGGGACAGTGTCGTAGACGATGGACAAACATTGTCCTAACTTTGGGATGATAAAAAATGAAATGAATCGGGCTTTAGGCCACCTTTGTGCACATATAGGCTAAACTGGGCCAGGAGAACCTCCTGAGGATGGTGAGATGATTGAGATGACACTGTCCTCCAGACACAGCTTTCGAAATTCGAGCCCTGGCGGTCTGAGGCCGAGCACGCTACCTCTCGGTCACGGAGGCTCCCCACAATACTAACTTTCACACGTGGATGGGGAAAAAACAATTTTGTTTCTTTCAAACCGCCGAGACCGGGAACCGAACCCCGGACTCTGGCGTGAAAGGCAGCGGTGCTAACCACTACCCTAGGGCCCCCGCCCTTTGGGATGATACTTTGTGTTTGCTTTGAATATATTCATAAGGAAACAATTATTATCTGAATAATCCACCGAAGTCAATTTGTATAAGATTAACGCCGATAATTCTATTCTACAGCGGAGTTATATAGAATAAAAATCCCCAGTAAGTTGAATGGGCAGAACGACCTGCGCTCACGTCAACTCCGTTTGCCGTGCCGCACGCCGGACACGGGGACGGGAACCCGCCGTGCCGTCCCGGGCCGTCCGCGGGGTACGTACCTACGTCCCGGGAGTCCCGAGCCCGTCAACGTCCCGACCGCGCCCCGGGACGTCGTCCCAGCGCCGGGCCAATGCCGGGCCGCCGTCTGTGACGGCGGCCCGGCATTAGCCCGGCGCTGAGACGACGTCCCGGCGCGCGGATCCCAGCATCACCTGATCCCAGCCAAGTTTGTTTCTCGGGAACAATTGCATTATCGGCGGTATAAGTTGGCGTGGACAAACAACAGCCGCGGAGCAAATGCAGTTTGCCGGCCGTTGATCATATTTGGGCGATGCGCGGGCCCAATGAGGCGGCGCAATGGTCAATTCGTGAATTTATGAAACAAATCATGCCGGCTAAATTATATTACCGCCTGAGTAATTGACATTCTGTTCGGATCAGAAAGCGCGGGCGTCAGAGTGGGGGGAGGGGTGCAGTGCGGTAAACCGGAGCGGGGTTATTTAGCCGGATGCAGGTTTAGCGAATTAATCGAAATTGTGCAAGTGCACAGTATTCTTGTAAAAAGAGGCTGGAGTCCTGTATCCACTATTTTGCAAAGTATCATAAAATGGTTTTGATTTTAAATTACAGATAAATTTATTAACGTGTGGGCACGAATAAAAAAATGAATGCAACTTCTGCACTACTAGTTTGTGTGACGAAATTATATGAAGAACAGTATAGCACAATTATGATACTAATGTAAAAAGTGAAACGATAATAGTGATATGCTTACAGCTCCACTGCATCTGCGCATAAGGATTCGAACCCTGAATCCGCAGATTTGTGTTTGTGGCAGAGGGCAGAATATACATTGCAAGTGGGAACAGACTGAGTTAAACAGCGAAATTTAACTATAGCATTCAGGAACGATTTCACACTTTTGTAATGAGATGCTATTTTCTAGGTTTACCGCCTTGAGGGGAGGGGTGCCGGCCACGCCCCGACCTGCTCAGCTTCCCCATCATCCCGCCGTGATCCAGATTCTTTTGCCACTTCACTTAATCCTGATGCAACAGCAGCGGCGGCTGCAGCAGCAGCTAATGCTGCTGCTGCTGCTGCCGCTGCTGCTGGTTGCTAGGCGGCCCTGCTGGGGGTGACTTCTGACGCTGTGTGCTTCCCAGGGACACATGACTGTCACGCCCCGACAGGGAATCATCGCGGTGACAAACAGTCCGCTAACCTAGCAGGGATCCGTGTAGTCGTCTTGGACACGCAGCGTAAAGCACGTGTCACGCGTTAGAATACGTGACGGGCGACACGCAGTGAAAATAGCGCACAGCAACTGGATTTACCCCGTTACCAGAGAGACCAACTGCTGCCATAGCAACGACAATTAAAAGAAGTCAAGCACCCGTGCCATCACAAGGTGAGAAATATGTTTTTCTGTTGTTTTTTCATATAACATCTATCTGCATAATAACTGAATTTCGTGGGTTATTGAGGTTATCATTATGACGCTGTTTGAATTACGTTGTATCAGCAAGAGTAGCGTTGAATAAAAATATTGGCCTTATTACTATTAGTTTTGGATTATATATAGCCATATACTTTTTTTATGCTTGAAAAGTATAGTATAAATGTCATTAATATATATTTTTTTAATATTTAAGATGATTGCCTATAAATATTCGACTCATTTTATAGGCAAAGATAAAGGCATTGCTTTAGCAGTCTTTCTTTTGTTTTCACATTGTTTCATCCAGAGCTCTGCACTTGGAATGGTATACTGCAAATTACATGATTATATAAAAATATATAATTATCTTAGACTAGTGGCGCGGATTCAGGGGGTATCCTACAACTGTTCGGGGTCCACAACTCAAAACATGATATAGACTGTTGATCACAGTTTATTCTTATTTCTGTCTTCTCCAGTGCTCATACATTGACATTCACATTCATAACTCATGCCTCTAAAACTATATCTTATCATCTCAATCTCTCTATATATTATATCTGGTACTTTCTCTCTGATTCTGACTCGTACTAACTATCTTCATACTAACCTAACTAGCCATCTCGCGCCAAACACACAGTCCTCAATTAACAGGACGGCACTACATTGGGGATTGGGATTCCATATTTCAAAAACTAAATACCCAAATGTCATTTCTTGTCACTCGCAAGTTCCTAATTTTCTCATGTGGGTGCAACGAACCACATTTTCAACTGAGAAAACTAAAAAATCATTGTCTTTACCCAAAGATGTGCCAAAACCTGCAATATTATTTTAAAAATAAGAAAGAGTGGAACGGAAACTGTTTTTAAGTAGTTTATGAATGGTATATGTTCAAGAATGTGATCGCTTATTACTGGTTAACGGGTAACTCGTTAATTAGTAATGAGCGATATATGTCTTATTAAGTGATTTTATTGATCAACCAGTTAATTTTATAACTAGTTAATTTGTTAATTATAATCCATACATTCATTTATTCATTCATTCAGTTATTCATGCATTAATTCATTAATTTATCGTTCGTTCATTCATTCATTCATTCATTCATTCATTCATTCATTCATTCATTCATTCATTCATTTATTCATTTATTCATTCATTCATTCATTCATTCATTCATTCATTCATTCATTCATTCGTTCGTTCGTTCGTTCGTTCGTTCATTCATTCATTCCTTGATTCATTCATTTTTTCATTCAGTCATTCAGTCATTCATCATTTCATTCATGAACTTATTCACTCATTTTTAGGTATTATGTAATATTTTTTTATGACAAATGCATTTTTAGCAATAATTACTGTCATACTGTCTATTTATCATTTATATACTATGTGTATTTTATGTTTGAATGCCTCTTACAACTCATTTCTGAGTGACCATTTTATTGTAGAAGAGAATAAATAAATACTACTACCCAAATGTATTATTTATTTATGGAGGCCTATCAAATACCAACGTGGACTCTCATTTTCCTGAATTCCATATCCGCACCCGTTACGCACTTAAATTAATATTATTAACCAACTCTTGTTATATGTTTATATAAGATGCTGACCTGATGTTCATGTATTGGCCACGAGTCGTGGTGTGCCAGCTATGGTCAAAGATGTCACAGCTCTTTTTGCATGCAGAAAATCTCAGTAACTCTTTGAAATTGTAGATACATGGTTTTGAACTTGTTGTTAATTGTTTGATCAACATCGCACACCGCATTTTATTTATCCCGAAAATTTTGATCTGACGAATGGGTGTTGATATTTTGTATTGTTTTATTTCCAGATGTTTTGCTTTCACTGCCCACCACCAGTACATCCCGCGGCCAGAATGGGGATGGATTACTCATGCCCCCCTAATCCTTGTGAGTATAACCAAGTACTCCACTGAATAGCCATAACTGTGTACTTGTTATTGCTGTTTGCATTGTATTGCAGTGTCGCATAATACTTTTAACCTTTTAACCGCCAAATTATTCAATTTGAATTTTCACCCACTTGAAGTTGTGTCTCGCTGACGCGATCCACAACTTCGAGTGGGTGAAAATTCCAATTGAATAATTTGGCGGTTAAAGGGTTAAAAGGAATTTAATGGTCACTGATTAGATTTGCGCATGTTTAAGGTGATATTTATTATTTTACAATTACAATTCTGATTCTAGTAATAACACTATGCCTGACAGTCGATTGAAGAATCGCACCTCAGTTTGACCTAACAAGATGTGATTACAAAAGTTGCATGTTGTGGTAAAGAACAAGCGACAATTGTGAATGCCATCTCACGAATACAAAATAGCATGGGCACCCTGTTTTCTTCGATATCTTATCAGCTTTATAGCTCTGGCTCCCATATAGCTGTATAGCTATATAAGATGGGATAACATTAAAAATAGGTCTACTATTGGGCAACATCAGAAACGAATGGTAAAGACTACTTTAGTCAGGTGATGAGTTCACCTTATATGTGAAATGATGAAGAACGATCGAAATGGCAAGAAAAACATTAGTCGTTTTAAAAAATAACTAATTGTCACTTCAAATCAAGCGAAACCCTCACTTCTCCTAACAACCCCTTTCCTCCTTGAGTTGAATGACAATTACCTATCCGAGTATAACTTATCAATTGAATAAAATATAATCTCGGGATGTGTTTATTATAATGTAATGTACCATTTTATCTCAGTCGAATTATGTTTAAGATATATATACACAACTGGGCATATAGGTGGCTATAGGGTTAATTAATGCTTCGCCCATCAAGCGCTACACTAAACATTTGATTGGTAACATCATGCAGATATATTTTGCCATGCGTTATCACACTTGAAAAAAACTTCTATAGCGCCAATATCCTCATTAACATTTTATGGGAAAGTATCAGCTCCCAACCAACAGCATTTTTGCATTTTCCAATCATTGTAGTATTGTATTGTTTGCTGTTTTTTGGAAAATGATAATAAATGAATAGATATAACTGAATAGATATAACTGAATAGATATAAATGGATAAATGGATGTATAAATAAATGTAAAAATCGATAAATGAATAAATGAATAAATGAATAAATGAATAAATGAATAAATGAATAAATTGATAAATAAATAAATAAATAAATAAATAAATAAATAAATAAATAAATAAATAAATAAATAAATAAATAAATAAATAAATAAATAAATAAATAAATAAATAAATAAATAAATAAATAAATAAATAAATAAATAAATAAATAAATAAATAAATAAATAAATAAATAAATAAATAAATAAATAAATAAATAAATAAATAAATAAATAAATAAATAAATAAATAAATAAATAAATAAATAAATAAATAAATAAATAAATAAATAAATAAATAAATAAATAAATAAATAAATAAATAAATAAATAAATAAATAAATAAATAAATAAATAAATAAATAAATAAATATATTTCACCCCCACTACGAAGTTGTGTCTCCCTGCCGCGACCCACAGCTTCAAGTGGGTGACAATTATTATTTTTTGTTTAATTTGAAACAAACCATTTACATATATTAATTTCCAAATATTTCATTCTCAATATCAGTGATTTGTTGGTCGGTGAATAAAACGGATTAAAAAGGACCATAGTCGCGCTTAGAGATGTAAGGGTTAAACCCTTAGAGATGGTATTAATTAAATAAACACCACGTCGAGAAGCTGAAAGCTTAAAATTGTTAATATAACAGGAGAAGCGTTAATTATACGCCAGTAGTTTTCAATAAATTCAGAAAGTATAGGCGGCGATGGATAATATAATAACACCAGATGCATATTATATTATTCATAAATCGTCCAGGAATGTCGTATACGATATGACTGTCTGATCTGTGACGCTGTTAATCTGACAATAAGCTATGATTGTCCGATTAAATTACGCGTCACGATTTCAATTAAAGTGTGGCTTGGATATCATTACAAAGGTATTGTGCTTTGTATGTCAACCTCCACCCTACCCCCCCTTAACCTGAAATCATAGACGCCACGATTAGTAAATAGTCGGTTCAATCTAACGACTCCTTAAATGTTGTTTTAAAGAATACATTAATGATAAACTGCGATACTATACATACGATGTCGGTCTTTTTTTATTGGGAAAACGTTTTGCCCTCAAAAACAATCTCAAGTAGTTTATCTTTAAGTCAGTAATTAATTTAAATTCCTGATATGTTGATAAAAATAAACATAAAATAATCATGTCTTATTATTTTCATCATCTTCATAAATGTAGATAAATCATAGCAGTGAAATCGTAGTGCTTTGTCAATTGTCATCAGTATACATTAAATGAAAAAAATTGATGGCAGAACGTCTTCTTAATAAGAAAAGATCGACATCGACACATTTGATTGTACTGTGGAATCAGAGACGGATTTTGATAAATGGGGTGAAATCAAATTTTAAAAATTGTACAATTGTACAGCAATTTAATATCAGTGAGATTAAATATTGTTCAACTGACTTGGTTATATATATTTATCTAAATTTATCAAAATTATTTTATATGGATAAAAAACAGAGCGCTGTCAGAATGAGACGTGTTGGAATCGAATGATATTTTTGACCGTGATTATTTCAATGGTGGTACATATTGAACAATGCATGAAGACGTGACAATGAAAACAATGTTAATAATGCTGTCGGCTAGTGCCGAGAGGGTGTTGGGAAGGTCGGTCGCCCACCCCCAACTAAAATCTATATTTCCTCCTTTTCACATGTTTAGGTTAACAAAAATAAAACATTTTGCCCAATGTAAACGACTCTCGCCACGTCCTGGATACGGCTAGGACTTGTATTCTCGTACAACTTACGATATATCGTAACTTGTACGAGAACACGGACCCTGAGCTGCTGTGCGACTACAAAATAACTACTTTTATATCAAATAATATAAATTATTCCAGATACCCCCCCCCCCCCATATATATATAATAATAATATTCGTCTAATCTGTTAATTGCATTTTGACAAACATCTACTGCCGTGACTGAGAGCCAGGGATGTGTGATATAAACATGGCCTGATACGTCTAACAAAAAAAACTATTAAATTATCATTTCGTTCCATTAACTGACTTTTTTGTTGTCTAATATTCCCAGCACATCCAGGTCTGCGTGCTGCTAATCTGCCTGTAAACACGTAACATTCACACACCGCTGTTCTGACGTTGGCCCACCATCCGCGACGCTAGCTCAACGTTGTGTTTGTAATCTGATGAGTCTGAAGTGGGTGATGATTATGATCTAAATATAATTACTTTGTAATTATATCATCAGGGTAACTGAGCATTATCTCATTTGACTTTTCTCCGAATTAATTCGTGAAACAATAACTTTACAGAAATCGTTCAGACCAGCACTTGAGTTATTTATCCAATTTTGTGAAAAAAAACCCATGAACATACACTAAACCAAACCAAAATCATGCACCATGAACATTTACAGAATATTATAATTCCATTTAACTCAGCGAAGAGACTTACATTCAAAATAAAATGGTAATAATGCTTTATCCACCGTCATACTTGCCATAATTATTCATTATTAATACATACATCATAATTTATTGTGGAAACAGATTTAATTTTACTACTACACCATATTGCTAAATTGACATAATCAACGCTTTACACACTTCAGTGCTCCTGGGGCGGTTATCAAGATTATATAAGTACATTCGCCATTTCGCCCTGGATTTCGCCATATCAAGGGAGCGCATGAAGTCCAATTTACTATGTAATCCACATTAACCCCTAGATCGCTGAGCTATTCAATTTAAATTTTCAGTCACTTTAAGTTGTGTCTCGCTACCGCGACACACAACTTAAAGTGACTGAAAATGTATGTTATTTGTGAAATATAAGTCCCTTATAACAGTGTTTTAAGATTAAAGGCATTTTTCACTTTAAAAAACTGTAAGCGTTAAATGTTGGAGGTCGGCTCGCTGCTCTAGACAGTGTTTGACTGACACCGTGAACTGAGCCACGTGGCTCAGCCAGAGCAACAAAAAAATGTGTGGAGATAAAAAAGAACAGGTTGTCTTTCAGAGGTGCATGGTAGAAATACGATTTGGGAGTTGCTGCAACATTGAATCAACGTCGTCGACGTTGCTCCAATGTCTACGTCTGCGAGGCCGGTCCAACATTAATGCAACATTATTCGTGTTTGCTGGCGATCATATATGGGCCCAACAGAAAACTATAAATAACACGGATTACTAATTATAATCATTAAAAGTACATTTTTCTCTGTGCTAAATAGATACACTTATTATCCCATGTAACGGTAATATGGTACGCATATCTCATTTCTACAATTAATTTATAAATGAAAACGTTTTTTTTTATTGTAAGCACCACGTAACTTGGCCTGTATGCCCCAGCTTTTAATCATCAATCACGCACCCGGACTAAATTAAATCTCAAAATTAAACATTAATTTACAAAAGTGATGTTGTTTTTTAAAACAAAGGGTGAAAAACGGAAGACATTTTTAGAGGTCAGTTCCTGTGCGCTGTGAGACAAAGCGGACGTATCACATTACCTATGATAAAACACAGTGATCACCTTGGTCGACCATGGTCCGTGACCCGGTTATTTGGCAAGCTTTTGTCTCATCTAGGGTAGTTTTTCCTACCTCGGGCGTCCGTGAGGTATATACGGAGCATTTATCGCCTATCGTTTCCCTCGAACAAAACGGTGGTGTACGTGTCACATTGTAAAGTGGCACTTTAGTTTTGATGGAATATAAAGCAGGCCTATGTAAATAACCTTACATGTTTTTATTGTACTGCACGCTAATACATACTAGTGGTTCGGCGGAGACATTTTTGCTCGTGAAATGCATCAACCCTTATTATTTTTAGTCTCATATTATTTACATTGAGATGTGGATCGCAGTTCCCACCTAGATGTTATTTCTTAAACCGCTAAGAGCGACTAGGCCTATAGTCTGTTTTATTAGTCGATAAAATCACTGATAAAATCACTGATATTCGGATTGAAAAATGTTTGGTCTCAAATTAAATAAATACAACTTCAAGTCGGTAAACATTTAAATTGTATTTATTATATTTATCTCGCGCGTTAACAGGTTAAGGTTCAATGATAGAATGTCTGAGGTTTTAAAATACCGATATATATGTGTGTAATAGAACCTGGGATATCTCGCTTCGCAAACCTCTTCATTTGAGCTATATATAGGCTAACATTTGTCTCTAAAGTCGTCAAGTTATTAATGTCACTTATTAAATATATTATTGTTAAAATGTCAAATCGTGGTCAAACCTTTCATATAAAGTGCTTTTAAAAGGTTTAGTTCTCCAAATAAAACATTACACATTTTGTTTTTTATTTAAAATAATACGGTACTGGTATAAAGTACAATCTTAACCTTTATAAACAGTATATACACTACGGCGTTTCTATATCATGTTTTTGTGTATCTATAGAATAAAAGGAAGTAAATAATTGTCCACTGTCCACTGTCCACGTGTGATATTAAAATAGAGCATGGCAGTATGAAAATAATTCATGATGATGAAGATTAACTCATGGGATAATCAGAAAATGAAAAACAAAGGCTTTTAATCCTATTTGATCAATCTTTTCTGTAACAATTTCAATACCCGTCGCCTGCAACGCGATGCCAGCATCGCATACGGTGGACCAGCATCAAATGAACATTGGGTGAGCCCCTCGTCAGCTGAAAGCTGACTTTCTGTATTTTTACTGACATTTTGTATGGAATAAAAATAAACACGGTCCGAGTTATCAATTCAGTTCATTGCATTTTTTACAATCAATATCGCTGAACATAGGGTGAAGCCTCGTACCGGCTGGGTACTTTTGGCATTACGCGGTACAAAGTACTTGATTGCCAATGAAGAGGCGATGTATTTAATAAGGTAAGTGGATCGTGCTGATATTTGTTGCCAGGTCCACGATCCCGGGTCATGTGAAATGACAAAGCGATCAGATCAGCCACGGAGATCCCGGTCAAATTAAACAAGTCACCGAGATCCCGCTCAAATTAAACAATTTGTAATTTAATTACCAATAAAGCGAATAGGTCCGGAAAATTCCGGTATCAAATGCACGTTATTAATGTCCTCGTCCCAGGTACGGAGGAGGGGGGAAGATAGATTTAAATCATCCATCCAACAGCTAAATTTTAAAATTTAAATATGCATCCATGTCTTCATATATATGACCATTTCCTAATTTTTTACATTTTCCTTTCACGTGTTTTTTTGTGTCATTGATTTATAAATAATTAAAAAGTATATTTTCTTTGTCAATGGATTATGGTACCTCTAAACAATCAAAATGATATTTATTTTAATATGATGCTATATTTATTAAACTGTAAAAAATAAGTTGTTTTTTAATCTGTCTCGTACCAAAGAATCAGAATATCCTCATTGTCTGGGTTTTAATTATATAATTAAAATCTTAAGAAACATCGAGATTTCTTACGAGGTAGAATAATATAGATTTCAAAATAATCGATGATAGACGTATAAAGACGGTCCCCGCGCTGAAAGGGTTAAATATAAAGTCAATAATGTATCATGTTCGCCGGGGTGTTGAAATGAGTTATAGACACCTGATTGATATCCGTTCACCGGACTGGAAAAGTAGAGTGGTGGCCCAACGCTGAGCCAATGCTTAGCGTCGACTGAGAGGATTACAATAATATATTCATAGATCTGTACAGCTTATAATGATCGCACAGATGTAATCACGTGTTTAAATATGCTAATTCTAATCAGAGAGTGTCATTTGATTACGTGTGAAGTGCCAGTTATGGGACGTCCCTGTTATGCCTGCAGATAATGCTCCCCATTTTCATTCAATGACGTGACAGCCCCTGGCGAGTGCGATTGACACTATTAAGGGATGACGTCACAATTTGTGGATGCTTTAACGCGCATGTGTAACTGGAGGACAATGACGTCATATTGCACCGGAACATTGTCAATGCCGAATCGGAATTCGGTT
The DNA here is from genome assembly GCA_964017125.1 of Flabesymbios commensalis. NCBI lineage: Eukaryota > Metazoa > Annelida > Polychaeta > Terebellida > Flabelligeridae > Flabesymbios > Flabesymbios commensalis. Next base: position 36,778,323 of record OZ024904.1, on the reverse strand, counting down.
GACATGATTAACCCTCCATCTACATGCATGTGAGGATGCTTCAGAAATGGTGGCCTAATATAGACCATTGCCAACTCCACGAGGTACACAATTCCTAACATTTCAAACATTATTCATATCATTTGTCCATAGAAGTATGATTTGTCAACTACTAGTCCATATTGCTGGGTACATTCGAAGCTATATGTTAATAATAAATGTTGTTATCATCAACTCGACCACATCTATCTGAAAAATATCTGCTCATTATGTGCATGCATCGATATCTCAACAAATTGTAGTTTTTAACAAAAAATATTCAAACAGTAATTAGATAAACTTTACTTTCATATACCTATATATGGTGCCCATATTTAGTACACTTATAAAATATTATTCTTATTTTATTACTATGAAGTAGGCTTAGATTTATACGTTGGTTTCACGTGATAGATATATTTGTTCATCACTGCCAGTGATGTCTTACAACATCAGTCACCGGTCACAAATCCGCAGCTTATGCTAATTTTGTCTGATTGCAGTACTCTCGGCTTACGGTACTCTCGGCTTACGATGGCTAATTTACTAGCCATCAGATATTTACCTAACAGGGAGTCATGGATCTCTCACCTAGACAGGGTTCATAGTGCCATGTAATTAACATCGAACCATAAGAGACCTGGTATAGAGTTATCATCCATAGTTCTTCTGAAGGGCGGGGGCCCTAGGGTAGTGGTTAGCACCGCTGCCTTTCACGCCAGAGTCCGGGGTTCGGTTCCCGGTCTCGGCGGTTTGAAAGAAACAAAATTGTTTCTTCCCCATCCACGTGTGAAAGTTAGTATTGTGGGGAGCCTCCGTGACCGAGAGGTAGCGTGCTCGGCCTCAGACCGCCAGGGCTCGAATTTCGAATCTTGTGTCTGGAGGACAGTGTCATCTCAATCATCTCACCATCCTCAGGAGGTTCTCCTGGCCCAGTTTAGCCTATATGTGCACAAAGGTGGCCTAAAGCCCGATTCATTTCATTTAGTTCTTCTGAAAAACATCAAAAGGGAATTTTTGAACAGGCCCTTCATGATTTTGTACTGCTCTCTTCCTGTTTATAACTCGGAGCGGGTTCGGATATTTCCGAACATTGCTAATGCATTTCACCCCGTTGCTGGCTAGACATGAATACATTGTGTCAGGCTAAGGAATTTAGCGTAGCTTGGTCAGGCAGAGCTGCCCGTTGTGCGTGACTATGTGACTATTCTGTCACGCACTGTTATTATGGAACAATTTCATATCCATTAATTTTGCTATTTTAAAAAGTCACTTTCAAAATGTCGTGAAGTAGACATGTCTTAAAAAAGGATAATCACACGGAAGGTAATGGTACATTTATTGGAATTAATAATTATACGGGCAACTGTCCCTTGCAATGCATCTCCTAGATATAAAAGGAGATATAAAAACATTTTAAAAATGTGGTCATGATAGCCTCATCATTTGGACGTGTCTGGAAATTGACCCATCAATTAATTTGGTTTCTTCTAATTCTATACGAACACTAGGCCCATAAACCACAGTTTCACAGTAAATGCGTCATTGCGAAAGTAAATAAACAAATGGAGCGCAAACGGTTGTGAAGTTACTAAGTGGGTCTGAAAAGAAAAATGAACGAAACAATGACAAAAATATCTCCTATTTCAACACATTCGGGTGATTTCGAACAGTATCATTTCCAAATATAACTTTGTTTTATATTTTTCTTTATGGAAGAATTACATTGGGCATTTATTTTATTTTTATCATATTTGAGTATACTGCTTCCTGTTTCTAAACTGGTTATTTTCTCTGGGGTGGGTGCTCGATTATACCCTATTTGCTGTTTGAAATTACCCCGTCCATTTCGAGCATACGCGCCATCACTTGAGTACGACAACTTCCTGTACAGCTTTCAGATTCATGAATGGCCATTCACGTGGTACATTACGTCATCAATCATAGTTTCATTCATCAACTGATGTCACGTGGGGAGCTGATTGACAAATAAGGACACCAGAAATCAAGTGCACAGGCTTACGTGTTCGAAAATACCCGAACCCGTGTTGTTCATATTGAAGTTAAATTGAAGATTTAAATTCATAATTATACATGTATATATATTAACAAAGGAGACAAACAGGTGGGGGATACTGTCTTTTTTCACCTATAGCTGAAAATTATATTTGTTTCCTTGTCGTGAATCATCACTGAGGAGCTGATAGGTGATACAGTCAATGAAATGCTTAAGATAAATATCATGATTTTCATTTGATACAATACGACGAGTCTCTTATGAGATGAAGGACAAAATAAGATAAAAAGAATTTGACATCAAACGATATAAATTTTACCTTCTGATATCAAATACTTTTACCTCATTTAGAATGTAACAGAACTGACTAATCGGGTAGTGGCACATGTCCATCCTGTGACGCTGCATCCACGTGTAATCCCTTATTATCGCCTATTTCCGGTAGTCAGTCAATTATCGCTCATTTCTGAATTGCTAACCTGTCATCGATGCCGTTACCATTGGTTACCACTCCCTGTATGCGATATGATCAAGCCACATTTTGTAACAGGAAATGATCATAGACAGATCCTTCGACACAAAAAAAACTAACGCCTTTTCTTCCTTGAATCCAGAAATACGCCAATCAATTAGTATAACGCGTGTGCGTTCTAGAGCATGATTAGTAAATCTGAACTCATTTTTTTGTAAAACAAGCCGCTTATATGGTTTAAAAGGACCGGCCCAGGCTAAAATCATGCAAAATCGCTGATTTTATTTTGGCTTCTTAAAATGACCATTTGATGAAAACATGTTCATAGACTAGAACTGCAATTTTTTTTTAATTTTTGTTCTGCTCATTCAACAGTTAGGCTAGATATGGAGACGAAATTCCTGATTTCTAATTTTTGACAACCATGTCGAAAATAGGAAATCGTTTCTATATCTAACCTAACTGGTGAGTGCGCAGCAGAAAAATTAAAAAACTTGTGCAGTTCTAGTCTAAGAACATGTTTACATCATATGGTCATATTAAAAAGCCAGAATAAAATCACCGATTTTTTATGATTTCAGCCTGGATTAGTCCCTTTAAGCTTACACCCAATAATATATTGTAACTATTTTTTAAATTAATGCTTCATGCTCGAACCAAAAAATATCTGTGCATTTTGTAGAATTATGGTATCGCGGCTTGCGAACGTTCGCACCTTGAGTACCTGACCGACCGATATTGTTTCAACAATGTCCATAACGCTGTGTGAATATATTTTTTTTTAAATTAGTCTAATGTTCCATAAAAAAATATAATTAAAAAGCTGACTTGAGTAGTATTTGGTTATTATACTGATCTGTGTTACAATCTGTGTTACAAAAATAAATGCACACTCGGCCCCGACATGGACCTATAGATCAGTTCAAATAGAGTAACAATATTTAAACAATATGCATGATGCGAGATAGAAAGCTGTATCAAACAATAAAATCTACAAAGTGAAAAACATCTGTTGAATTTAGTTCCATTATATACTGAAATTTTGCATTAATTTCCATCGGTTCAAAAAATTCGTTTCTTTCAATGATGCTGGTGTACAATTTAAATCTTTCGGTGGCATGTATTGGACAAATACATAAAAGTAAAAATGTTAACCTTTTAAATTTGTTCATGAACATAGCTCATCCATAGAACTTATACGAGTTGAAAATGCATTCAGTTAAACACTACAACGCCATAGATAAGATTGCCAAACTACAGAAATGTTATTGACAAAAATGTAATATAGGTAAGATCAGTGGTAAGATTCAGTTGGAATAAATGGCATGTTAGGTATATCTATTGCGTCTTCGACGATGGAGAGATATGGACAATGACACTTTTATCAATGGCATTATTGCTGTGTGCCATTTTACCCTTTTTAACCATTTTTAACCATTTTTTTACCAATGGCATTATTTTGTTAACCAAAATAAAAAAATCGCATCGAAAAACACGTAACCAATATGTCAAACATAAAGCGAACGTGATATATGTTTGTGCTTTTAATATACTTATGACTTTATTTTTTTTCAGATAACCCATACGGTCTGCACCCGGACATTCACGATGACAGCTTTGCTCGTAGAAAACAGAGACGTAACCGAACGACCTTCACCTTGCAACAGGTAAGTCGAAACAAGGTGACTCATAAAATACGTGAAACTAAACATGATTGTTTACACAAGCATTCTATAAAATCCCCTAAATTAACATTTTGTGAGATATATTTATTCAGAAAGGTAAAGAACATGAAACATAGTATTATTCACAAAATAATACAAATATTTTTGGAAATTCGTCGCGTGGTTCCGCAAAGTTAAACATTGACTTTCAACTGATTTTTCAGTCACCCATATTCCAGCAAACACTAGACATCGACCCAATGCTGGTTTAATGTATACCACGGTCTGCGACGCTGACCCAGCATTAAACCAACATTGGGTTGATGTCCCGTGATTCCTGTGACCCTGTTTACTATATAGTAGCCTATTACTAGTTGCATAACATTATTAAAAACAAACCTTGAACCAATTAACATTAAAACAACATTGGTTCAACATATCGTGTTTCTTTGGGATGCGTAACTTTAGGCCTTTCAACGCGGGGACCGTCTTTATACGTCACAATTTGACGTCTGTAGACGTCAGATTGTGACGTAATAAAGACGATCCCCGCACTGAAAGAAGAACAAAATTTATAATGGCCGTAGACCCATAACATAGGTAGGCCTATTCAAATGAAGCGGAAAGAGCTAACTAAGACATTTATGATGATTTCAAATTGAAAAAAACATTTGGTCTCCATGATACATACGAAAATATTTCAGCGTTGTAAGGGTTTTAATAATACTTGTCCCATACTATACTCGCAGCTAGAAGAACTAGAGAAGGCCTTCGCGCAGACCCACTACCCGGATGTGTTCACGAGGGAAGAGCTGGCAATGAGAATCAACCTGACAGAAGCCAGAGTACAGGTGAGACTCACTCACTCACTCCATAATGTCCGCCAAGGAAAGTGAGAATATCTAATTTAACCCTTTAACCGCCGGTGCCGCAAATATTCGTGTTTTTTATTTTTTATTAGCACATTAAGTACCACTTTTTAAACATGTTAAAGATAAAATGTGACATCAATCAGCAATATTTGAAAACAGTTGACCTCCATTTTATCAAATATGAATAATTTTCACTCACTTGAAGTTGTGGATCGCGTCAGCGAGACACAACTTCGAGTGGGTGAAAATTCGAATTGAATAATTTGGCGGTTAAAGGGTTAACCAAATAATTACTATTAGGGCCTATATGAAACTGAAACAAATAACGTAAAAGGCATAGCAGTTTAGTTACATACATAATTATTATTTCACTGGGTGGATGGATTCAGCAGAGAAAGAAATTGTAAAACTAGTAAAGACTAGCAAGCATATCCACTCTTTGTTGTTGGTGCCATTCCGTCTTGTAAAATAAAATTGCCACGTTAACGTCTGCTTATCTGAGATGTTCAATTTGAATGCTAGTAACAGTAACAGTAGCCTATATATGACACAGTCAGGATCAGGTGGTGATGAGTTATCCAAAAAGTATTTTGTAAGATAATTCCAAAACGCATTTGTGAAAAGTTTAGAGGCCCACATCAGATAAAACATGCATTTTGAGTTATTTTGTCCACGCTATAGCGCCCAGAGTGTGCCTCAGAGGGGAGATAAGAAGAAGGGAATCTGACTAGGAAGTAAACGTAAGGATTGACGGGGGAAGATGGGGGCTGAGGGGGGGGGGGGGGGGGGTAGAAGGAGAGACGATTGAGTGAAAAGCAGCTTGTCAAACGCCACGAATGATTGTGTCAATTAGATCACGTGACATGATGACCCGGGGTCACAGATGGATGACGGGATGACATTTTGTTGAGAGCGCCACCGTACATTGTCTACGTATACACGTGCGTGAGGAAACAATTATCCCGGGGCACAGGCGTACAATATAATAAAAGCCTTAAGGTGTGTTCACAGGTGAAAATGCTGACGAGAAATATTGTTTTCTGAAGAGTTGAATTTAGAAAATACAAAATTAAAGGAGATCGTAAGACTAAAAGTAGGCCAACCATTAGATGCTTTGCGCGGAGAACAGTAAGAGGTTTTGATTATAAAATTATGCAAAAAATTAGTATGCCGTATTTTTCCATGCGTTAATCCATGCGTTAATCAAGAATGATGTGCATAACTGCAGGATTGAAGGCGTCAGCCCATCTAATACGGGACATTGGAACAATGTTTTTTTAAATGTTGGATCACCGTCTACGACGTTGGTCCAACCTTAAGAAAACATTGTTTCAATGTCAGGTGGTAGGTGGGAGTAGATGGGTTGTTTGGGAATTAGTGTGAGTCCCTAACACGACCGGCAAATTGATTTAAGTCAGTTTAGGGACAAGTGTATGGAAGAGGGATGGGGGTAGCTGCAGGGTCCTGCCCACAAAATAACACACGCTCACCCAATGTTGTTTTAATGTTGGGTCAGCGGCGCAGACGGTGGACCAACATTAAACCAGAATTGGGTTGAAGTCTTGTGTTTCCTCGGTGGTGGCTACACACCCTCAGGCTGTACGGGCACACAGGGAGAGGAGACTGGGACAAAACAAAATAATGGTGCTTATGTACCAAGTTAGGTGTCAATTTATGTGTCAACTCCTAAAGGAATGATCGCGTCTATGATCATTTTCTGATTTCAACAATGATTGTGTCAAATATAGCCTACATATTTGCTTTAAAACACGAAGATAAAAAACATGTGGACTTGAGTTTAAATTTCATCAATCCAAAATTCAATCCAATCCACACAAATTATCATCTAGCTCAAGCCTGAACAATCCTCATAAGTTCCTATCTAAAATCATTAATCGCTCAAAACCTATTGCGAGTCTAGATTAAAATTTACGTGCTAGACCTATTAAATGTTGATATAAGGAAAAAACTCCGAATTGTGGAAAACATATGAAATACAACAGAATAAAATTCAGCCATTATTATAAATATAATCCTTCTAAGGGATGTTTTCGAGTGATATAACTGTACCTTTTGTCTTCAAAATCGGTTTTGGAAAACAGAAAAATACGGATTCAGGGTCTACTTACCCTCCCCCCCCCCTAAAGGCTACACATAAAGGCACAGGTGCGAGAGCCGTGATGTTATAATTAGGTTTACATAATACGATCAACAAATTTGGCCATTAGATTATCGCCCGTGCCGTCCCCGCGGCCGTGAGGGGCAGAGCAAGGCATCAAGTCCCGGCCTCGCTAAGAAACATCGGCCCTTTGCTGGCACAATGTTGGGCCAGCAACGGGCCGCGACCTGAGAGGCTGCCGGAAAGACCCGACCGACAATTCAGAATTATTACTGCCTAATTCGATCATAAATAGAGCTAACGCGATTACTCGGCATTAACTCTAATAAGACTTCTTGTCCTAATTTCATTAGCGGAGAATCGCGGGACGCAAATTGCTTGTGTGTCCCCCTGAAAATTGTCATTGCATTTTTCTGGCTGGATAAAGCGGGGTCTGTTTTACATTGGGGGACTTAATTCCCCTGGACTGCCTCTCATCTTTGCATCCTTCTGCGTGCTTCTCGCTTTTCTTGCCGTTTCTGCACGTACATGTATCTGTGTCTCCGGCTCTCTCGGTTCAATCGCATCATGGAATTAGAAATGATTCGCCTTTATTGATTTAACGCAACAACAAATTAGGGATTAATTTGACGGGTGAATTGCCGATCTAAATTCACTTAGTTTTTGAGTACCGTACATTAATTTTGTAGTCGCTTTAGGAGATATTTACACTCTGGTTTGTTTTACACTTAGGCCTACTTATGGAGCTATCATATATTTTGCAGACATAATGATCGTGCTATTCAAAATATCCGATTAAAGCTCATCTTTGATTCGCAAAGAAACAAAATTAGGATTAAATAGACTGCCGATTGTTTATCAAAGAGTTCTACCATTGTACTCGATCTATATTCAATTCAATTGATAGAATACATAAACAGAAAGAAGAAATCGAGTTAAATTCAACAACCACTTAAAGGGCGTTAGGTAACACAATGAAGACATCAGAGAATTAGACATTTATAGAGGAATAACATATTTTTTTCAGAAAAGCTTTGGAAAGTGTATTATTTCAATATGCAACTAAAGATTAAAATTGCTACATTATGTGACATGAAAGTTAAAAATACTTAAATTGTCCCCCTTCATTTCACAGTTACCCGTTAGTGTAAATGAATACCACAATCAATCCTATGATCACTCCGTAAGATCAAATAATAATACCACAAAAGATCCTGGAACATGCAATCAAAAACTATTACCACATCCGGCTAATAATTATTGTAGAACTGTCCAGTGTTATCAGAGTTTAGCAGCCTACATCACTGGACTAACACTAAAATAACAACATTGGACCAACGTCATGCTTGCTTTCCTTTTTGCGTCCGTTCGTTATAATAATCTTACACCGAAACGAAAGGGTGTTTATAACACTACTATATTACTATTACTTTTCAAGTAAGCAGTTACTGTGCATATATAATATATACATAACAATGTCAGTGGACACTTGTTTTCATCAGGTCATAAAGGGAAAGAAGTTGGCCATATTTAGATAATTTTGAATGACCTAATGGTGAATTATAGACACAGGGGGCCCTGGAAAATATGACAAATGATCCATTTGTCTTGATAACGGATATAATTGAGAGTCAGGAGTGAGACATTATAGGCTGGCGGCTGTATGAGATGGACGGAGCGGATGAGAATGGTGTACCCAGGGGACATATCCAAGATAATATAAAGGAGGTGTGACGCCTGATAATTTGAAGACACGTCATTAGTTATAATCTGGTGGTTAAAATTAACCTTATCTATACCCATGTCGCCGATATCCACCATTACGACGTATTATGAAGGAAATTCAATCAAAATAAAATAATGTACACTACCTCAAAGCAAGGTCGTTTCTAATTTTCATAATAATATGATGTAATTAATGTGTACTTTATATAATTTTAACCCCCCTCCCCAGGTAAAGGAAAATGTGCTATATCATTTGATGACTTCACTTAAATTAAAACAAAAAAAAACAGTAATACATACATTTTGCTAATGAGGTCAGTGGAAGGATTAAAAAACATTTTTTCAATTTCAGAAATATTAAAAAATGAATAAGTTATAATTACGATCATGACAGCTGAAGGGCTATTATATGCGTCCCGGAGATGGTAGGGTACACGCTCCATGGAGTCATGTGCACGTTGAGATGATAGGGTGCACGCTCCATGGAGTCATCAGGTGCACGTGGAGATAATAGGGTGCACGCTCCATGGAGTCATCAGGTGCACGTGGAGATAATAGGGTACACGCTCCATGGAGTCATGTGCACGTTGAGATGATAGGGTGCACGCTCCATGGAGTCATCAGGTGCACGTGGAGATAATAGGGTGCACGCTCCATGGAGTCATCAGGTGCACGTGGAGATAATAGGGTGCACGCTCCATGGAATCATCAGGTGCACGTGGAGATAATAGGGTGCACGCTCCATGGAGTCATCAGGTGCACGTGGAGATAATAGGGTGCACACTCCATGGAGTCATGTGCACGTGGAGATATTAGGATGCACGCTCCATGGAGTCATCAGGTGCACGTGGAGACAATAGGTTGCACGCTCCATGGAGTCATGTGCACGTTGAGATGATAGGGTGCACGCTCCATGGATTCATCAGGTGCACGTGGAGATAATAGGGTGCACGCTCCATGGAGTCATGTGCACGTTGAGATGATAGGGTACACGCTCCATGGAGTCATGTGCACGTTGAGATGGTAGGGTGCACGCTCCATGGAGTCATGTGCACGTTGAGATAATAGGGTGCACGCTCCATGGATTCATCAGGTGCACGTGGAGATAATAGGGTGCACGCTCCATGGAGTCATGTGCACGTTGAGATAATAGGGTGCACGCTCCATGGAGTCATCAGGTGCACGTGGAGATAATAGGGTGCACGCTCCATGGAATCATGTGCACGTGGAGATGGTAGGGTGCACGCTCCATGGAGTCATCAGGTGCACGTGGAGATGGTAGGGTGCACGCTCCATGGAGTCATGTGCACGTGGAGATAATAGGGTGCACGCTCCATGGAGTCATCAGGTGCACGTGGAGATAATAGGGTGCACGCTCCATGGAGTCATGTGCACGTGGAGATAATAGGGTGCACGCTCCATGGAGTCATCAGGTGCACGTGGAGATGGTAGGGTGCACACTCCATGGAGTCATGTGCACGTGGAGATAATAGGGTGCACGCTCCATGGAGTCATCAGGTGCACGTGGAGATGGTAGGGTGCACGCTCCATGGAGTCATGTGCACGTGGAGATAATAGGGTGCACGCTCCATGGAGTCATCAGGTGCACGTGGAGATGGTAGGGTGCACGCTCCATGGAGTCATCAGGTGCACGTGGAGATGGTAGGGTGCACGCTCCATGGAGTCATGTGCACGTTGAGATAATAGGGTGCACGCTCCATGGAGTCATCAGGTGCACGTGGAGATAATAGGGTGCACGCTCCATGGAGTCATGTGCACGTGGAGATAATAGGGTGCACGCTCCATGGATTCATCAGGTGCACGTGGAGATAATAGGGTGCACGCTCCATGGAGTCATGTGCACGTGGAGATAATAGGGTGCACGCTCCATGGAGTCATCAGGTGCACGTGGAGATAATAGGGTGCACGCTCCATGGAGTCATGTGCACGTGGAGATAATAGGGTGCACGCTCCATGGATTCATCAGGTGCACGTGGAGATAATAGGGTGCACACTCCATGGAGTCATCAGGTGCAGGTGGAGATGGTAGGGTGCACGCTCCATGGAATCATCAGGTGCACGTGGAGATAATAGGGTGCACGCTCCATGGAGTCATGTTCACGTGGAGATAATAGGGTGCACGCTCCATGGAGTCATCAGGTGCACGTGGAGATAATAGGGTGCACGCTCCATGGAGTCATGTGCACGTGGAGATAATAGGGTGCACGCTCCATGGAGTCATCAGGTGCACGTGGAGATAATAGGGTGCACGCTCCATGGAGTCATGTGCACGTGGAGATAATAGGGTGCACGCTCCATGGAGTCATCAGGTGCACGTGGAGATGGTAGGGTGCACACTCCATGGAGTCTTCAGGTGCAGGTGGAGATGGTAGGGTGCACGCTCCATGGAATCATCAGGTGCACGTGGAGATAATAGGGTGCACGCTCCATGGAGTCATGTTCACGTGGAGATAATAGGGTGCACGCTCCATGGCGTCATCAGGTGCACGTGGAGATAATAGGGTGCACGCTCCATGGAATCATCAGGTGCACGTGGAGATAATAGGGTGCACGCTCCATGGAATCATCAGGTGCACGTGGAGATAATAGGGTGCACGCTCCATGGAGTCATGTTCACGTGGAGATAATAGGGTGCACGCTCCATGGAGTCATCAGGTGCACGTGGGGATAATAGGGTGCACGCTCCATGGAATCATCAGGTGCACGTGGAGATAATAGGGTGCACGCTCCATGGAGTCATGTGCACGTGGAGATAATAGGGTGCACGCTCCATGAAGTCATCAGGTGCACGTGGAGATAATAGGGTGCACGCTCCATGGAGTCATCAGGTGCACGTGGAGATAATAGGGTGCACGCTCCATGGAGTCATGTGCACGTGGAGATAATAGGGTGCACGCTCCATGAAGTCATCAGGTGCACGTGGGGATGATAGGGTGCACGCTCCATGAAGTCATCAAGTGCACGTGGAGATAATAGGGTGCACGCTCCATGGAGTCATCAGGTGCACGCGGAATCCTGGATTTTGGCTACAGACACCTGACCACGGTTGTGGTCCCCGGAGAGGGCAAAGGTCATAGGTCAGGACAAGGCTCATCCTCTACCTCTGTTAAAGCTATTTCTTAACCTTTTAGATCTTGTGACGCGAAAAACCATTTTCGTGATAGGTTGCTCTTAAGTAATTCAAATTTTAACCCAATTCAAGTTGTCTCTCGCTACCACGACCCACAACTTGAGTTTGGTGAACATTATTACCTACGCCAAAGGAGGTTATGTTTTGGTCGTGTTGCTTTGCTGGTATGTCCGTCCGTCCATCCGTCAGCAGGAGTACTTACAAAATAATGAACGGATTTGCATGACTTTTTATTAGAGGTGTGTGTCGGGCCAGGGTACAATCCATAACAGTTTGGGGATGGTCCGAATTACGATCCGGATTACGATTGTTTATCTGTCTATATAATATCAGCTTACGATCCGAATCCAATACACAATCACTGGGGCGGAGGGTTGCAGTCTCTGAATATTTATTCACTATGTATTTACTTTTAGAAAAAGTATTTGTAATTCTTGTGGATCAGACACAGGTTTCTAGAAGTCCCAAGAAACGTTATTTGACCTATACGTTTTACCCTTTAGGTACTAGTAACGAATTTATGAGGCATTATTCTAAGGCTATGTGGGTACTTCTCAATGAAGACACGATTGCCTCTAGAAATGTACACTGAGAAATCAGTTGGAAGAGAAAGTACATAGAGTTTGCAATGCGATACAGACTACGGTGGCAATTTTCGATAATTTGGTCGGGTCAGACTCTGACCGATGGAGGTCGCTCAAACTTCAAGGTTACCATCTGCCCGCTAAAGTTCACTAAAGTTGTCTCGTCCCACTACAGGTCGTTGAGGTTACAAGATTGTTTCTGACCAAGGAGGATAACCTCCTTGTTCTGACTGTCACCAAGGATCCTTGCTGGCACCAAGGATACCAAATCGTTCTGGATGTGGAGTTAGAATCTTCCCGCCAGGGGTCGCGCCGCCTATGGGGACGTGAGATGACCTTGTGGGTAATCGGCTCAAGCCTTGTCGCGGATGCCACCAATTAGACTGTTTGCATCCGTACGTGGAGAACGAGTAGAATACAGGGACAGATGAGGGGATCGGGGGCTCGTGTATGACGTTTGATATCAAAGACAAGGGGCTCATCGCACAATCCTAAGATTTTTCATGTCGCAACTTTCTGCTATGTTCATGATAAAAGTGAAGATTTATTTGTAGATTTTAGTTGACTTAATTTTGTGATAAACGTGTGTTATCACGCTCTAGGTCCCGCACTTAATGTTTGACTTTCAATGGTTGAGTTTTGTGTATTTTGCACAATAGCACATAAATCAGTGTTTGACTCTCGAAAGTTGAGTTTTGTGTATTTTGCTATCACACACAGGGAAGTGATGTTTTGTTGGGAAAAAACATTACTAAATTTCATATTCATGAGGGTTTATTCACTCACACAATCTATGTGTCATTATATTATGATAAAATGCTATCACCTATGTTTACCGGACCTGTGTAGAGGCGATGACTCACCACTCGTGCTTCCGTGGTTCTAAACATGTACACATTATTACAGTGCATTATGGCGCGCAGTGACATACCACTATACGCCACCGCCTTGCAAAGACAAACAGCAGTAAACTGCTTACTTTCCAAGTAAGCAGTTACTGCTGCCTGGCTTTGCATTGCAGACCAAAACGTTACACAGACAAACAGTTAATAATTAATTTAAAGTAGCATATCGCCTAATTCCACTTAGCAGAGACCGTACATTTACTAATCAACTTACAAAGAATAATTAAACAGGACACAACTAATCTGGATTTACTCCTCACGTACCGAGTTCTCATTCCATTTACAAGTATTATTTCCCTTAGAAAGAGCTGAAAAAGATATTGTAGATATCCCAACGTATATTGTATGAATTGTCTATAAAAGACGCGCTATTTAACAAAAAGACACGAGCACATATTATCACACAAATCGCATTTATTTAAGCCGTACATGTATACCCACTAAACACGAAACATTTGTATATCATTTGTACAATGTCGGACCAACGTCGAAGATTTATTCGGTTTAAAATCTGCTTGAAAAATCCATATATACACGGGCTGAGGTTCAAAATAGCACAGTTTGTATAATCATTTTGACAACATAACGCAACAGTTGCAGTTTAAACCTATCTCTAATAATTGTCATATCACTATAAAATAATATTAAAGAGATATTTGCATTCTATAATAGGCCTACTCAAAATCAAAAGCTGGCCTTTTTATAAGCTTCTGGCTATTTGTTCTGGCAAGTGCATGTCGTTGTTCTTATTTCGATTGATTAAATTTTAAATTGTCATTCTCCGCCCATTTTACCCCCACCCATTGTCAAAATAGGTGGCCTACATAAATATAATTTTTTCTGTCACAAAGATTATTGATATTAAGAAACTATAATCTACTTCACTGCATTCCAAGCATGGGTCATACATTATAAAGTCCAATCACTGTATCAGTAATCAATTTGTATTCATTCAATACGAGAATTCGTATTGAATGGAATAAAAATCCCACATCCTTTCTTGTTAAATTACGCAGTTCGAGTTAAAATAATCCCGAAAAAAGCACAGGGATTATAAATTGTACATCACAGCCCAGATAGAGAGAGAGAGAGTGCAGCTGCGGCATTAATGTTAGATGACTTATTAATGGTATTTGTCAGGCTTTACAGCTTAATGTGGCACTATTAAATTAGCGCTCCCCCTAGAGACCGTCTCAGTCATTGGCGCTCCCGTCTAATTTGCTGTACTGTCCGCTTTTTGTCATTACATTACTTGATAATGCAATGCGAAAAGTTAAGCGGATTTACTTGAATTTGTCTTTTTTTAATTGAATTTAATGTGTCATTTTGTGAGTGCGGGCCTACATAGGCCTACTGTCGGTGTGTGAGATTTGCTAATTATTGATTCTACCAATCATTTGGTAGAAAAGTAGGCTGCATATTTTAACCGTTGCAGTTTATTTGAACGTTATTCATGAACGTCATCAACTATCAAATTTGATTAATTGTATAGTATACTACGTGTAAGGGGAGTTGTCATCCCACTAATCCAGTGTTGTCAACAGATGTAACCGTATTTCCTGATATAGACAGCACCCCTAACCCCGTTATTTCGATTCCACATACATATCATATCTATACCGGTAAACGATTTATCTGTAGGGCCTACACATGTCATTTGCCATATATAGTAACTTTTGTGACAAATAAATCAAAGCTGCCACAAGATGGGGCACAAGTGTTTCCTTATATGTGGTGATTGGCTATCATGTGACCCTCCGAGAGGGTCACATGATAGCCAATCATCCCATATAAGGACATAATTATTCATACCATATAAGGGTGATAGATCACCTTTAACTATTGAAAAGAAGTTCAACAGAATTATCCAAGCAATCGTACTTAGCTTTATGATATTTTGTACGACACTTCAGACTGCATTTCAGTCACGCTCTCCAAGCATTGGCTCAATAGAATGCCAACAACGTTGAGCCAGTGTTTCTTGTTTGTCATGTGGGCTATAAGGCTGTAAATTCACCATGATAATTGTATTCCCTTTGCTCTACAGGTATGGTTTCAGAACAGGAGGGCCAAGTGGCGTAAAAGTGAGAGATTCCAGCAGCAGCAACAACAGGGTGGAGAGAAGGGGGTAATACATGAGGGTAAAGAGGGTGAAGGTGAAGGTCAGGGTGAGGAGGATGATGATATGACATTGGTTGTGGACGTACACCCTGATTCCCCTAGTCCGGGAATTGACCTCCATGATACATCGCCAAGGTCAGAAGACGCGGTCATGTCCATGCGGTCTGAGATCACTGCCAAAATAGAGAAGCCAGAAGTGACGGACTTATCACAGAGGTCAGAGGTCATGACCGTGGCTCCAACAGAGGTCGCGACGACCTTGACAGAGAGGTCACAGGTACCAGCCTTGATGCAGAATCCAGAGGTCACGGTCATCATGCCGCAGCCGGAGGTCACCGCCCTGACACAGAATCAGAATGAGGCACAAGAGGACGAGGGGCGTGACAAAGGCCCCGCGGAAAGCAGAGAGCATCAGGAATTCACGACAAGACCCGAATGCAGCCCTCTGCACAGACTGCCCCGAGAGCTGGCGGCACGTGGTGGAGGATCCCCCGAGACCAGGAACTGCCCCCAGCAACGCGAACCGGAAGAGGGGCGAAACAGCCCGATGTCACCCCCACTCAGAGCCCAGCACAGTCCATCTCTGCATCTGACCGACCACAAGCCCCATCTGCCCCTGTTGTCTGACCTGCCCCCTATCAGCAGACCTCCTTACACCGCCGCCCCATCACTACTCATGACGTCATTCTCACATGCTGCGGCGCACGCGCATCCCAACCCCTTCCTGCAGGGACTTCACAATCACATGAATCCCCACGTGACACCACAGCACCGCCCAGCCTTCCCGCAAGCCTTTGACCTGTAAGTATACTTATCATCATTATTTCGTGTGAATTAAATATCAGGAAATATTTAAGCATATCAAATCTAGGTAAAATCCATTAAATCTAGTAAAAAAAAGAATGGTGACAAAGACCGGCATGCCATTCTTCTGGTTGTTTCTATCTCATTAATATTTATCTTCTTCAAAAGCTAATGTATGCAGTCAGCGAGACAAGTTGCTGGCAAAAGTGTTTGTTGAGATTGCTGTAGAGTTAAAAATTATCTCACATTTAAATTCAAACAGATTTTTGCAACTGTCCCTTACTCCTATGTTTTTTATTGTTACAGATTGAACTTTAAACCCGGAATGTTAGATCACTTGATGACGTCCCGCGCCTATCTACCCCCACCACACATATCACCACTGGCTCATCACCCAGCTTTCAAAGGTAAATGGGGCAAAAGCATTGGAGATAAAACTGAAAAGCAGAAATATATATACCAATAAAAGCTCGTGCCTAGTTGTTTTAAAGTGTGCTGAGAATTTGTCTTTTATCACACAAAAAAGTAGCCCCCCCCCCCCCCCCATACACCAGGAATGTTTTGTTACATTATTTAGTAGAGTAGTGAAAATTACATGATAATATATTAATTTTAAGTTATTTTGTTTGATTTAACACCTGCTTAAAACACAATAATGAAAGCAAAACATTTGAGCAAAGTTGTCGCATAATTTTATGCACCACATGACATAATGTTTAGTAAATTTATTTAAAAATTCCATATCCATCGCGACATGGTATTTTGAGTTGCATCTTACGGCAGCAATTCATATCCAGGGCTAGGGCCGATGAAGTATCTCTGTGTTCAGATTGTTAATGTGTGTGGTTTTGTGTTTACAGGTCTCAGTCTATGTGCCTGTTGTCCAGGAGGTTTACCCGGGGCCCGACACACCCCGGCCTCCCCCGTGGGGGTGCCCGCCCCAGGGCTACCTCCGATGCTCGCGGGCCACGAGCACCGCAGCTCCTCCGTAGCTGACCTGAGACGTAAGGCTCGCCAGCACTCAGAGGCCCTGGCCATGGAGATGCTCGGTCCGGGGCATCCCGCATCCCTGATCCCGTCACCTGCCTCCTCAGCAGCCACGTCCGTCACATCCCCATCGCTCACCTCCTCCTCGCACAGAAGCAGGACACCATCACCACGGAAACTAGACTGAGTACCATCGTGTCCTTAAGAGTGATGGAAATACAAAGATACATTCCTGCTACCAAACCAAGCCTCCCTCACACCTCAGACAAAAAACAACCTTCTACATACTAGGGTGTACTAGCAATTTTGTTCTAAGAGCAATATTCTTTATCTCCTTGAAACTGTGTTTGTTAAAGTTGTTTGCTGTATGGCAGATCAGAGAGAGGTTCCACATTCGCGTGGAGCCTCTCTCTCTTCTTCCATACAGCAAACAACCTTGAAGAATGACCTTTCGTTATAGTGTTAGCTCCATCATATACACATTCTGATCTGCTATATCCACTATTAGCAAAAACAAGACCCACAAGAGAGCTTCTTCCTCCTGTTTGGAGATAACTTTAAAAACAACATCATCCCATGTCGGGGATAGACAGAAATTGTCATCTGTGATCAGTAGTAATCAATATAATTTGAAAAATCGAGAGGCGCCACACAGAACAGAAAATCCCAGCCAAAAGAAACGTTGAAGAAAATGTTGTTTTAATACAACATTGGCCAACATTAAAACATAATTGGTTAAACTTATTGTGTTCGCTGGGATTTCAACTTCTCTTCAGAGAGACTGATTAAAACTCTTTATAATGAAATGCTATTAAATAAGTGGCCTTGATATTATTAATATAGTGTGTTGAAGAGTAAAAAAAAGCCTATAATATGTCCACATATTTTTTCAATTTTTTTAAATAAGCAATGCTTCATATTTCTTCGGAAACTATGTCTTATATCGGAAACAGAAGGCAATGCAATTTTTCAGTTGGAAGCGACGTTTTTGTGATTTGGCCACAAATAATACATACATAAATAACGCTTAGTGGAGAACACGACCCTGAGTAACACAAATACTGGTGTGGTCCAGACTCACTTATAGACCTATATATGGGACATGCACCACGTGACATCAATGCACACTATTTATTTGCTCAATCATTTACGTGTTTATTTGATAATTATAGAATACATTGTCTGATCACACGTTTTCTCGAAAGTAAAGGTCTGCGGTAAAAGTAATGTAGTGGTTTGCGGTAAAAGTACATTATTATTAATATGTGAGCTCCGCAGTGAAGAACATTATGTTACTGAATAGGGTTATCCATTTGCATTTTGAACATTGATTTCATTGTTATTTTGTTAATTAATAATCATATCTGCTGGTCATATATTACATTGTTATTATTTGTTTTATGTTGTTATTGATTAAATATTTTGTATCAAGTGCGTGAATATCATCAAGTATTATATAAGTGTCCATTTGGACCACTCTACAGAGAAGGGAAACAGTGTGCAATGCTAGTCAATTAATAATGAGATTTGTATATACAGGATATCATATTGTTCATCATCTGTTGAATGAGTGGTTTTATGTTTTGAATAAAATGGAAACAAGAATGAGATATGTTCTGAGTATTTTTCATAGAGCCTAGAAACATCGTTCTTGATGCGAGGTGCATAGGCCTACGGGTTTCAAAGGAAATAATAGAACTGTGTACAGCTATATAGGCCTAGTATGATAAAATGTCTGCACTAATATCCCTAAATGTACTGCCTATCCGGATGGGCTATAGCATACGTGTAAAAAAACGCTGATTTAACCATCGCCATTGATTTGAAAAAACTCACCTCCATTGAAATGACAGAATTTTGAAAAAAAATATACAGGACCTAGCATGATCAATATTTTAGCATATAACTCG
Organism: Flabesymbios commensalis; assembly: GCA_964017125.1. Taxonomy (NCBI): domain Eukaryota; kingdom Metazoa; phylum Annelida; class Polychaeta; order Terebellida; family Flabelligeridae; genus Flabesymbios; species Flabesymbios commensalis. The sequence continues at coordinate 36,758,974 of OZ024904.1, read as the reverse complement.
CTGGAAATGGACTGTTGTGATCCCGACGGGATTCCCACCTCAGAACAGATCGCTTTAACCCCTGTGATATGTGTTTCGGTTGAAGTCTTTAACTCCTGTAATACGTGTTTTTCTTTAACTATTCAGCCCCTACTGTAATGCGTGTATTTGATGATTTTTTAACCTCTACTCAAAACTGAAAACAAAATTCCATGATACCAGGCTATTTTTCCAGGTTGCTCAATTCCGCTTTCGTTGCATGTGTAATTTGCCTAAATTGTTAATATTAGCCTATATTGTTTTACGTCAAAATATTTGGACACAAGCAACCACCAGTAGTCAAATATAAGGCTAAGAAAGAAACACAAGTGACAAAGAAAAAAATATGCAAAATTTATTCTGCTATTGAAAACAAGGCACGTCGGTGACCGAAATAGGCCTCAGCCTCTAATCATCGTTTAAAAGTGAAAATAATTTGAAACAAGAGCACACTCGATAATAGCCCACCGCAGTACCGGTATTGAAATTGTCCAAGAACTGGTTATTAGCAGCATGCAGTACAAATTTGAGCAGGATGCAAGAAAAACTTTTGCAGGTAAATCGCGCCCACAGGGTAAAATTATCGACATAACATGTTAAAATTCACAATAAATCTGCCACTTTGAATTGTTTTCAGCCATTTATGAACTTTTCCGTGAACATGCATATTACAAATTTGAGCAGGATACATGGAAAACTCTTGAAGTTATCGCGCCCACAAAGCAAGATTATTAATGTAAAATGTGAAAAATCGTAATAAATCGGTCATTGTGCATATTTTTTTCTGCCATTATTGAACGTGTTCAAGACCTGTTTACTAGCAAGATGCAAAATGCAACAGCCCAACTTTTTTGATTAAAACGTGGGCTAAAAATGACCACATTTTATTCAATAGTAATGGGCTAGCTACATGCTACGGTTCCCCAGATATTACGCATTTTGAAGTCGATAATTGCCGCATGTCAGCCATTCGCCCTGCCAGCCTGATATAAATTTTACAGTGTGAATACTTTCCTGAAGTCTCAGATGCTGTTCTACAATAATGATCCACCTATCTAGCACAGATTACTGTGTATATTACAGATATTGAAGTCAATGATGGTCGCAAGTCAGCATTTTTTTAATTTGAGCAAGTTGACATTAAGAGGGTATATACCTCACTGAAACCATACATTTCGTTTTATAGTAATTATCGGACTGGTGTAATTATATCCTATGGAATTTCTGTTCTAAGGTCTAATGTATGAATGCATCGCATAGATTTAATGCATTATCAATGTTGAATTTTGTTCGCTATTTTGATTTTATGTCTTCTTCTCTGGCAAACACGGACTCTCCTTACCCTAAAAACTGACCCATCGTAAACGGTGATGGCACACGGTTGAGACAATGACTCACTTTGCTTCTCCTGTGCACGTTTCAAACACTTTTATAACAATCAGGCTATTTTTTTTTGTCTGCCATCTTGAATTTATGCAAATTTGGACCGAATGTCCGGTACTTAAAAAAGTTGAAATCATATTATTTTTTGGAGCAGAAAAGTTAAAGACGTGTACAAATAACTTTTATCATCATGATTTTCCAAATTATGCCAATTTTAAAGATTAGAGCATCTAACCATCTGGCACGGTTTGTCCGGTATCAGGCATATTAAGTTAACTATGGCCGATAATCGGCCATTTTAAACTTGATCAAGTTGAACATTTTCTGAGCATATCCTTACCTGAAACCGCACATTTTGTGTTGTAGTAATGGTCTAGCTATATGGCACGGTTTGTCAGATATCAGGCATATTAAAGTTAATTATGGCCGATTTTTAATTTGATCAAGTTGAAATTTCTCAGAGCATATCCCTACCTGAAACTGCACATTTTGTTTTATAGTAATGGTCTAGCTATCTGGTCGGGTTTTCCAGATAGTACGCATATTAAAAAAATAATGGCCGATCATTGGCCATGACCTAGTTTCTGTCCAAATCTTGCCCAATTTCGAACTCATCCGAGCTATTAGTGAAATGGATATAAATTATGGTATAAATTTTGGAGCGTTACATAAAAAAGTGTTGAGTAAATCGCGTTAACGAGAAAAGTTGTCGATCAGAATTGGCCGCAGGTCGGCCATTTTGAATTTGATCAAGTTGAAATTTGTCATGGTATATCCCTACATGAAACTGCATATTTTGTTCAATAGTAATGGTCTAGCTGTCTGGTCTGGTTTTCCAGGTATTACGCATATTAAACAATTAATGGCCGATAATTTTTGGCCGCCATGACCTAATTTCTGTCCGAATCTTGACCAATTTCGAACTCATCCGAGCAATTAGTGAAATGGATGTATGGTATAAATTTTGGAACGATACATAACATTTTTTTGAGTGAATCGCGTTAACGAGAAAATTTGTCGATCGAAAAAAAGTCAAGATTATAGGGGTCACAGAAAGGTCAAATGTGGAATTAGTCAAGCTTTAGTCATGATTAACCTGTCTGTGAAGTTTAATGTGCATTCCAGTTACGCGAAACAAGTCATAGTGCTAAAAGTGGCGGACAGACGGACAGACGGACGGCTGCGCCTGATGACGACAATAGGCATCCGCCAAAATTTCGGCTGAGGCCCAAAAATGCGGATAACTGAAAAAAATCCATGATATTACCATGAAAATGTCCTTATTTTTAACTTCCTTGATTTTTTCATGCATGGGTTTTTTTAGGCCAAATTCCAGGTTTTCTAGATTTCCCCCTCCCTAATACGTGTTTTGTTTGAACTTTTTAACTCCTGTTCCACGTGTCTTGGTTGATCTCTTTAACCCCTGTAATACATGTCTTGATTGTACTATTTCTCCTCTACCATAATACATGTTTTGGTTGAACTGTTTAACCCCTGTAATTAGTGTTTTGGTTGAACTATTTAACCTCTAACATAATTAGTGTTTTAGTTAAACTCTTTCACACCTCTACTATAATACGTGTTTTTGTTGAACTCTTCAACCTCTACTATAACACGTGTTTTTGTTGAAATCTTTAACCTCTACTATAATACGTGTTTTTGTTGACCTCTTTAATCTCTACTATAATACGCGTTTTGTTGAATTCTTTAACCTCTACTATAATACGTGTTTTGTTGAATTATTTAACCTCTACTATAACAGGTGTTTTGTTGAACTCTTTAACCTCCACTATAATACGTGTTTTTGTTGAATTATTTAACCTCTACTATAACACGTGTTTTGTTGAATTATTTAACCTCTACTATAACAGGTGTTTTGTTGAACTCTTTAACCTCTACTATAATACGTGTTTTTGTTGAATTCTTTAACCTCTACTATAACACGTGTTTTTTTAACTCTTTAACCTCTACTATAATACGTGTTTTTGTTGAACTCTTTAATCTCTACTATAATACGTGTTTTTGTTGAATTCTTTAACCTCTACTATAACACGTGTTTTGTTGAACTCTTCAACCTCTACTACAATACGTGTTTTTGTTGAATTCTTTAACCTCTACTATAATACGTGTTTTTGTTGAATTCTTCAACCTCTACTATAACACGTGTTTTTTTAACTCTTTAACCTCTACTATAATACGTGTTTTGTTGAATTCTTTAACCTCTACTATAACAGGTGTTTTTGTTGAGCTCTTTAACCTCTACTATAATACGTGTTTTTGTTGAACTCTTTAATCTCTACTATAATACGTGTTTTTGTTGAATTCTTTAACCTCTACTATAACACGTGTTTTGTTAAACTCTTTAACCTCTACTATAATGCGTGTTTTTGTTGAATTCTTTAACCTCTACTATAATACGTGTTTTTGTTGAACTCTTTAATCTCTACTATAATACGTGTTTTTGTTGAATTCTTTAATCTCTACTATAATACGTGTTTTGTTGAACTCTTTAACCTCTACTGTATTACGTGTATTTGTTGAATTATTTAATCTCTACTATAATACGTGTTTTGTTGAACTCTTCAACCTCTACTATAATACGTGTTTTTGTTGAATTCTTTAATCTCTACTATAATACGTGTTTTGTTTAATTCTTTAATCTCTACTATAACAGGTGTTTTTGTTGAATTATTTAACCTCTACTATGATACGTGTCTTTGTTGAATTATTTAATCTCTACTATAACAGGTTTTTTTGTTGAACTCTTTAACCTCTACCATAAGACGTGTTTTTGTTGAAGTCTTTAACCTCTACTATAACACGTGTTTTGTACGAACTCTTCAACCTCTACTATAATACGTGTTTTGTTGAACTCTTCAACCTCTACTGTAACACGTGTTTTGCTGAACTCTTCAACCTCTACTATAATAGGTGTTTTTGTTGAACTCTTCAACCTCTACTATAATACGTGTTTTTGTTGAACTCTTTAACCTCTACTATAATACGTGTTTTGTTGAACTCTCCAACCTCTACTATAATACGTGTTTTTGTTGAACTCTTTAACCTCTACTATAATACGTGTTTTGTTGAACTCTTCAACCTATACTGTAACACGTGTTTATGTTGAACTCTTTAACCTCTACTATAACAGGTGTTTTTGTTGAGCTGTTTAACCTCTACTGTAACACGTGTTTTTGTTGAACTCTTTAACCTCTACTATAATAGGTCTTTTTGTTGAACTCTTTAACCTCTACTATAACACGTGTTTTGTTGAACTCTTTAACCTCTACTGTAATACGTGTTTTTGTTGAACTCTTCAACCTCTACTATAATACGTGTTTTGTTGAACTCCTTAACCTCTACTGTAATACGTGTTTTTGTTGAACTCTTCAACCTCTACTATAATACGTGTTTTGTTGAATCTTCAACCTGTACTGTAACACGTGTTTATGTTGAACTCTTTAACCTCTACTATAATAGGTGTTTTGTTGAATCTTCAACCTGTACTGTAACACGTGTTTATGTTGAACACTTTAACCTCTACTATAATAGGTCTTTTTGTTGAACTCTTTAACCTCTACCATAACAAGTGTTTATGTTGAACTCTTTAATCTCTACTATAACACGTGTTTTTGTTGAACACTTTAACCTCTACTATAATAGGTCTTTTTGTTGAACTCTTTAACCTCTACTATAACACGTGTTTTGTTGAACTCTTCAACCTCTACTGTAACACGTGTTTTGTTGAACTCTTCAACCTCTACTATATTAGGTAGGGGTCACAGAAAGGTCAAATGATGTAGGTCTATGTACCATTATATGTCACAATCATAGTACATGACACCCCTTGAAGACCTATTGCGCCGGATACCCTTCACCAACTACATGTGTGATATCCTAATAATTGTCTGCAAGTACAACGTAGACAGCGTTAAAGATTTGTTTACAAAATGGGTAATAATTCAAGTGTTCAACATTCTAAAGAAACACAAAAAAAAGAAGTAAAAGTTGTGACTTATTGTCAGTAGGCAACAGTTTTAGATTGGATCATAATGTGAATAGAAGGTGTCAGAAAAGAATTAGTGGGAAATGTTAGATAGATCTGAAGTGTGTGAGTGGCTCAGAAAAAGACTGGTACAGTCAACGGTGCCACCTGGTGACATGCTAACAGAAACAACAATACTTTAAAAGACGTGGATCGAAATGTGATCGTCACCACAAATATCGTCAGTCACAACAATAAGTTCATAACCAGATATTATTGGGCTTCAAAGTCCATTTAGGACAAATATAGGTTTTTTGTAGGTTTATTTCATAACAATATAAGCTTTTATAGGTTTATATGACATAAAATTATAGGTTTTTATAGGTTTTCCAGTGAAAATAATGTACATGTAAAAATGCATATTGTTTTACTTTTCCAAAGTCATATCTACCGTATTTAACAGAGTATATTGTATAGTACACACCTCAGAAAATACAGTACAATATGAAGGGCTCAAAATGCATACTTTTTATACAGGTCTGTCCATCGTCATTTGCCGGGTAATCAGCTTATGGTTATACATGTAATATGGTATTTCAAAATTACATAGGCAACAAGACAACCCAGCAAACACGAGACAATAATCCACTGTTGGTCCAATGTTGGCCCGCCGTCTACGACGTCGGCCCAACATTGGTTCATGTCTCGTGTTTGCTGGGAAACTGTTGGCCGTAAGGAAGCCATGTTCAACCAGAGGAGAGCTGGTGTGATTGAATTGGACAAATTATTTATTGGACCTTCTAAACTCTTCGCACAAGTTTACTGAGGAGTTGATAAGCCTACATATATTTATTTATAAATAATTATTTATTTCAGACTAATTTGAGGACTTGAATTATATTTAAAGCATTTCTTTGTGAAGCAGAGAAAGTTATTTGACACAAACACATTCCCACAAGTAACATAATAGTTCAACATAATGGGGTTTTTCCAAGCAAAATCAAAATATAGGTTTTCATAGGTTATATAGGCTATTTTCAGAAAAATATAGGTTACTTTTTCAAATATAGGTTTTTATAGGTTTATAGGTTTTACTTTGATGCCTGTATTATTATCATGGTAATATTTCAAGTTTCAATCTAGATAGGATGTCATCCATAAACTTTTTAATATTGGGTAACCGTGTATTCAATTTACCATGTTAACAAAAACACTTAATATAATAACTTGTTTTTTTCTGATAAAAAAATTGCTAGATCATTGCAGGTTGTTAAATTTTATATTCAGCATCGTAGATGAGTTTGTCAAAGAACTGTTCATTAGCAACATGCAAGAAAAATTAGTGGAAGACTAAAAATCCATAAAAAGTCATTTGCTCCCAAATATGATATGATCCTAAATTGACGTTTAGAAAATATAAATCAGACATTTACAACAAATCTTATGCCATGCACGGCAAGCTTGAAGTGGGTCACAGTTACAGGGAAAGGGACACCGACGATGCTGAAATTTAATTTAAAAAACCCACTTTAAAAATAAGTCAAGATAATACACAAACGATTTGATGGCTTGTCCAAGAAAAAAACCTATTTGAGATAAAAGCAAGACTTACAAGATCTGGAAATACTAACTAACTTAACGATTTGCATTTCTGATCATAGTGTTCATCATTAATAATGTTTACACAAAAAGGCGAAAACCTAAAATAAGCATAGCCTCTCACAAGTCAAAATCAATTCTATTTTATTTATCAAAATGTTTTCTAACGAGCCTACCACACAGCCCCGAGCCAAAATACACCCTTGAATATACGGTTTGGTGGGGTGGGGGAGATATACCATTGAATAATCGGTTTCGGGTGAAAATATACCCTAACCTAAAGTTTTGGAGGTAAATAAGTTTTTTCAAATCCATTTTATTTGCTGATCAAAGCAGTTGGCCTTGATTATAGAGCTGGTATGTATTATTGAGCCTTTGAATATACAGAATTATTCTAATCCGATTTTAATCCTAAATCCACCCTTGATACCTGTCCAGTCCTCACACTACTGCTAATCATACTGTGCAGAAATTTCGTTTAAACGGAAAAGGAAAACGATGACTACATCTCTAATGCGCCATTGTTTTTTCTCAAATGAAGACAGGGTAGTGGGTTTGCACTACCTGCCTGTCACGCCGGAGCTCGCGCCCCGCTTTATTGGTGGGGCCCATTCAGTTTCTTCCCCGTCCACTCGTAAAATAATAAATATTGTGGAGAGCCTTCTTGACCCGGAGGGTTAACGAAAATCACCTCTTTCATGCCAACACCGCAATAAATACTGATAAATTTCAAGGAAAATTGCCCGATTACGTACCTTGAAAATACACTTAGAAGTCAAAGGGACTAACTCGGGCTGAAATCAACAAAAAATCAGTGATTTTATTTTGGCTTATTAATATGACCATATGATGTAAACATGTCCATAGACTAGAACTGCAGAAGTTTTTTTAATTTTTGTAATTTAATTGTCTATCCTAACTAAATTAACTGATCCGTGGACTGGTCCCCTGCCTCGATTTCATCCTAAGCGAAATAAATCTATAATTCAGTTCAGATTGTATCATATATAGAATAACAACTTCATTTTGACCACTAATTTTTTTTTAATTAATTGAGGATAAAACTGAAGCAGATATGTCGAACAATTCAGTCAGCTGTGAAACGGTTTTTTAACTGAATTTTATCCGCATCTTAGAAAATAATTGTCGGTTCAATTGAGGTCAATTTTTTATGACAATTCAACATATAACATGTAGGCCTATATAACGTACATCTGTAAAATTAGAAAACAAACTGCGTAGATATTTATAGCTTCGGTGATAGGCAAACGATTTTGTTTTAATATTTTTTATTTGATTCATTAAAACTTAAAACACAATTTGCAGTAAAAAAAACGTATTTTGATGCATTTTTATTACCATATTTCAAAAAATGGATCCAATGGTGTAAACCCCAGTGAAAAATTTGCGAGGCTGTAAAACCTGGCTGCAGGTGTGAGTTAGCGATGGGGATTCCCCCAGGATCCCCCTGTCAGATCCCCCCCCCCCCCTCTCACAGATACACACAGACCCGCGCCCCTAACTCGGCCGGCCTATTCTGCACAATACAATCAGTGAAATGCGCATTTATAATCCCCTCACAATAGAATCAAGCCCGGCATTATCACACTTGGCGCGGGACGTTTGTGAAGGCAAATGAAATTTGGCGAATTGCCGTCCGACTGGTGCGCAGCACTGGCATACGTCACAGGGATCCCTGTGAAATCAAAAAGCGGTATCCAGATTTTATCTCAAATCAGATGAATATTGCGGCAGCAATGTTTATTTTATTTGGGATAAAAATCGAAAATCTCAATTGATAATTCATCACGATAAGGCTGTATGTAATAGTGATTTTCTGGATTGATAATACATGTGCTACTTTTCACTGCACATCTCACTTGTCACACAAGCATACAGAGATACAGTGTTTTGACTTCACATGGTAGTCTGGAGAGAGGTGGAGGCGCGAGCCGCAGGCAGACCAACCACGCTTGATTTCATTTGGCCACTTGTCTATGGGGACATTAGGCCCCTGGCACAGCCTAATAACCCCCGATTCATAACGCCTATCCCTACACGGACTATACACGCCGTATATTGCGCTATTTTCGCCGCAAAATACACTGGATTGTATCAAACACACAAATACCAGCACTAATGTTTGGGATTTTTTAAATTTCACGGGGCAATGTGTTTTTACTTTTTATAAAATTTACGTGTGGTCTTCGCAACTATTAGGCCTACTCGGAAAAACAAAATTATGGAGACTTGTGGCGATTGTTTTAGCATCATGTTGTGGTGATGAGCATCAAATTTAAATAATGACTGACTTGGAGTTTTTGCGCCTACATCAAATTATGGAGTTCAACTGTGGCGCCCACTTTGAATTTTGGTAACATTTTTACAAATCACTTGCACATATCCCATCCTCCCCCGCAAGGCTCACTACTCACGAGGTCGCAGGCCTGACGGCCTCGCTTTATCAAGCCTTGCTGTCGGTGAGACGACATAGCTACGTTGTTAGGAATTGTGATTGCAAAACATTTAATAATTTCTGATAACAAGTTTTTGCGCCCACGAAAATTATGAAGTTGAACGTTGGTGGTAATTTTGCAGCATCCTTACAAAACACTTGTACATCTCCATGTTGTTGAAGAGGTGATTGTAAAATTTGAATAATATCTGACTAATTATTTTTTAATAGTTTTTGCGCTCACTAGAAATTATGATGATGACCCGTGGCGACAATTTTGAATTTTGGTAGCACCCTTAAAACACTTGCACATCTCCATGTTGTTGGGAATGTGATTGTAAAATTTTAATAATTTCTGACTACCAGTTTTTTTTAAAGTTTTTGCGCTCATAAGAAATTATGAAGTTGACGCGTGGCGATAATTTTGAAAGCACCTTTTAAAAAATACTTGCATATTTCCATGTCGTTTAGAATTGCATTGTAAAATTTTAGAATTTTCTGACTATGTTTTTGCGTCGACAAAAAACGTGACGCCTGACGAACGCAGGCGTGACTAAAACCCCTAATATTACCCTGCGAGTCAGGGGGGGGGGGGGGGTAAAAATAATGGTTTCACGCCTAAATTAAAAATAAAAATTGCGGGAGGTCAAGCAAATTACATCGGACACCCCCTTTCCTAAGTTCTAGCTCTGCCCCTTATTCAGGCCTATCCCAGGTCGTACTGCATGAGGACAAGAGACTCGCAGCAAAAAAATGGCGTTATTAATTCTCCCGAAAAGGTAATGGCAATCACATTAATTTGTTTAAGGGTTTTGGTGTCGCACAGTAAGTAGCTTGTCGAATTTTGGTATATTGTGGATTTTGGCATATTTGTCGGGTACAGACTTAGAATGTCTGACATTTTGGCAACTATCTGTCGGGTTTTTAGTAGGCTCTATTACAGAAAAAACAAAACTACAGCCAAATAAATAACCACGGAAACGTCCTTCCAAGAGAGACATACCGTTACTATCTTTAGCATTCAGAGTGTCGTATGTATCACATAGGACACTTTGGCTGCTGGTGGTAGTAATAGGATAATAATATCAAGGTGACGACGTAATCCACAGTGCATCAGCTGGTTCGTCACTACACCCATAAAACACAAAACATTTGCATAACATTTGTACAATGTCGGACCAACGTCGAAGACGTTGGCCGACGTTGTACAAATGTTATACAAATGTTTTGTGTTTGCTGGGTAGTGCATATCGCCGGCATCCTAATAAATTGCTGTGTTTGTGTTGCTTGTTATTACATTGTCCTGCCATTAGTCTGTTATTATTGACCACGTGGCTTTCCCTCCTCTTGCTCCCCGGGGGGAAGTCTTATACATCCCTCTCGAATCACTATGCTGCGTTTGGCACTGTTAAAACAAAAGTCCTTGATAATGGAAAGCTTCAATACCTCACCAAAGACGGGTTAAAGTGACATCTATTATGGTCCAGCGTAGAATAAACTGCAACCAAATACCTTTTCAGAATATTTTACCAGACCATCAACAAATTACAGAAAAGGTACACAAATTATAAGCGAGGGAAAATATTTTAATTGTTTAATTCGGAAATGATGCCTACGAATAGATGCCAAGTACAGGGAAAATGAAGATGGTAGGCATTATTTGTAGAAGATAACTGCAATAATAAGTTATTATCATGCACAAGGATCAAATATTAAAAAAAAAATATATAATATACTGTATTATAACGTATATGTGGACAGCTGGGTTATATTTTTAGGCCTATTCAGAAAGTTGTGACTTATTTCATCAATAGACTTATCTCATTTCTTCACGTAAATAATTACATGTATATTTCCCCGACATTTTTAACGCCTCCACAGCATGATATTGACTTTCAATTGTACACATTCTGCTCATTCATATAGCTTATTGCATACACGTATACACTTTATAAATCAAATTCAGAGCAGTGCAGAGGATGTCCGGATGTCCAGATACTACAGCTGTCCGAGGCCTAGCATATCCCCACTCGCGTTAGTCTTAGACGTCAGCAATGACTCAATGTTGAGTCAGTGATGCTTAACCACTTCACTTCCAGGACGAAGTGCATGCCAGGATCCAGGGATCCTGATGTAACTATAGTAAATCCGACGGAAATTTCAGTCATGTATGGTTACGTAACATGACGAATGACGACGGAAATTTCCGTCATGTATGGTAGTGAAGGGGTTAACCCTTTAAGCCCCCACGATGCATTACAGCATCATCTTACATGCCTGAAAACAGACTTAATTTTCCTAGAACCAAGGGTTTTAGAGCGAAAAATTACATGAACCTGGTTTACCAATACGTGGTAATTTTCCTGAATGTTTAAACCACATCAAATCATCTTTATTCACTACAAGTCGAGAATTGCAACAGCAATTCGCGGCTTGTAGTGGATGAAGATGACTATGGTGAATTCAGGCCTGAAAGGGTTAACATTGATACAACGCTGAACCAACATCCTCTCTCAACAAGGAATGCAGATACATCGGGGGAGTGTGCCTTGCCCAGCCAGCCAGGGGCAGTTATCAATAAAATTCTGATGATTGATTCTTCATCCTCATCAGGACCATTTGCATTGCAAAGGCAATTTGTTAGTGCGATGTTTGCGGCTAATTGTATTCATTCGTGACCCTCTGACAGGCGCGCGATGGCTGCGCGCGCAGGTCGTCATGGTCCCCTGAGACACGTGACGAGATCAGAGTATGTCACTGGCTGGGCAGAGGTTGTCATGGTCACTTTGGACGTGAATATAAAAGATGCATAACAATTCACCATTGTTGCAGTGGAATTTCGTGATTTTTAGCGAGATCTTTAGGCCCTGAATAAATTGTATTTATATAATCCCAGCAAACACTAAATAAACAATAATTTGTTTCAAATTTGGGGTGATATTTAAAACACGTTTGCCCAGTGTCTTGTCGTTGATGGAATTAACACTAGTTTGTTCCATGGGTTGTAGGGCCTACAAACCTTGGATTACTTGATGATATCTTTGAAACCCATTCAGTATTTTCTTTATGATCTATTCAGACCAACAATTCTGTGAATAAGGCTTTGGCATACATGACCAGAACAACCACGAATTTTAAAACTGCTAGGGTCATCAATTGGCAGAACCCCTCAGCTATAACTTCTATCCATCAATCTCAACAATTAGAAATGTATGTCTGTTTCCGTGAAATAAGATCAAGGTCACAGAGTATCGAACTTCAAGATTAGCGTAGTGCACGTGTGAATAAAAAAACCCCGAAGGACCTAAGCTTTAAGTCAAAACGTTAAGAAGTTATAGCGCTTACAAAATTTTCGTGACGTTGTAGATCTAGGTTACATGTAGGCCCACATTAGCATAGTGTACATATAGGTAAAGAAGATCACACTCGACAATAGCCCGCCGCAATTATTGTTGTCGCGCCTATTGTTGTCGTAAAATGCGACTAATCGAAATAAATGGGCCATTTAATTTTCAGTCAATTTTGAATTTGTCTGAGAACTGGTCATAAGTAGCATGCATAACAAATTTGAGCAGAATAATGAACAACTTTTGAAGTTACTGTACCCACAATGTGAAATTATTTATGTAAAATTAAAAAAATCGCAATAAATCGGCCATTTTTAATGTTTTTCAGCCATTATTAAACTGGGTATTAGTAGCATACATAACCAATTTAAGGATACATGAAAAACTTCATTAGTCATATGCATAACAAATTTGAGCAGGATACATGAACAACTTTTGAAGTTATTGTGCCCACAAGGTCAAATTATTGACGTAAAATGCAAAAAATCACAATAAATCGGCCATGTTGATTTTTTTTTCAGCCATTATTGAACTTGTCTGACAACTGGTCGTTAGTAACAAACATGCATAACAAATTTGAGCAGGATACATGAAAAACTTTTCAATTTACCGTGCCCACAAGTAAATGCTAACGCCGACGCTGACGAATTTCAATTGCAATAGCCCACTTTTTTAATTAAAAGGCGGGATAAAAATGAAGGCCCTAAGTCAACGTGTAATTAACCCTTTGACCGCCGGTGCCGCATATTTTCGGGTTTTAATTTTTTTATTAGCACATTAAGTACCACTTTAAACCGTTAAACACGAGATTATTATGCTACTGCGCTGTTTCTGAAACGAAATTATTTTATGACGTCATAGTTATCTCATGTAATCAAACCCGGAGATCTCCGGGGCTCGTATCTGAATGGTCTCCCTAAATCACGGAGATTTCCGGGGCTCGTCACAAACGGGTTAAATATGTTAAAGAACAATTGTGACATCAACCGGCAAGATTTGAAAAGAGTTGACCTCTATTTTGTCAAATCTAAATAATTTTCACTCACCTGAAGTTGTGGATCGCGTCAGCGAGACACAACTTCAAGTGGGTGAAAATTCAAATGGAATATTTTAGCGGTTGAAGGGTTAAGTTACCGTGCTAACAAGCCGATATTTTGTCTGTGATCTGATGACCTTGAAACTGGTTTTAAGATTGGCATAGGAAACATGTGGCTAAAAATAAAGGACCTAATTCAAGGCATTATAAAGTTAATTATGACTTACAACTTACAAGCTCCTGCACCACCCGCCAGTAGGTCAAAGCAAAGATACTAGAACAGTTCTAGTATCCTTGGTCAAAGTATAGTACTTACTAGAGATGTGTGACTGATATCAAGAGGATCGGACAAGTAGACACAGGGAGAGACGACCTTTCACCTTTCAATTCATTCTGACCAATCGAGATAAAAAATACCGTGCAAGCACTCAAACACCCCTCGGCTGATGCAGTGACTCCAAATGTCTGACACGACTGCTTACAATACGCTATGCCAATAATAGAAGATCAATGATAAAATAAAGTTGGCTATATATCCTCGGTTTGGATTGCACATGAAAACGAACAATGCCAATAGACTCGCAGACCCCGAAGACCTATATATGTCAGGTTTCAAGGCATTTAACTGTAAATTAAGAACGATTTACTAAAATTGATAAAACCAAAATGGCCACTGTAACCTCGTTTTCGGTCTCTCATGAAAATGGACAATGGTAAAAGACTAGCAGCCCCCGAAAACCTATATATACCAGGTATCAAGATAATTCTGAAAAAAATTAGTCGCCAGGTTGCGGCTATTTTGATTATCGGTGGAGAGCTGAAAATCTGATCAGGTGATCTCCATACTCATGGGTAACTTCTCATAAAAAAATTGGGTAGGTCAAATAATTATTTATCAAGTAATCGCGTTAACAGGAAATTTTTAAATTAAAAAATCAAGATGGCTGCCATAGCCTCGTTTTCGGTCGCACACGAAAACGGACAAGGCCAACAGACTCGCAGACCCCAAAAACCTATATATACCACGTTTCAAGGGAATTCTGAAGAAAAAAAATTAGGTAAAAAAAAAATTAGTCACCAGGTGGCGGCCATTTTGATTATCGATGGAAAGCTGGAAATCTAATTAGGTGATCTCAATACTCATGGGTAACTTCACACAAGCAAGAGGCCTGAAGTCCTATATCATCCCCCGCCTTAAATTAATTAGTTTTTTGCGTTCACAAATATTTAAAAAGTCGACTTGTGGTGGTGGTCTTTGCGCCCACAAACAAATATGAAGCTCATTCATGGCGGCACATTTTGAATTTGAGTAAAACCATAAAAAAAATCTCCATATCTCCATTCGCGAACACAAAAAAAATTGGAGTTGACCCCTGGCCGCTATTTTGAATTTTGGTAGGATCTTTAAAAAAACACTTACACATCCCCATGTTGCTAGGAATGTGACGTTAAAATTTAAAAAAAAATGACCAAACTAATATTTTGAGTTTTTGCGCCCACAAAAAAATTGAAGTTGATCCGTGGCGGCCATTTTGAATTTCAGTAAAACCTTGGAAAAGTCACCTGCACATCTCCATATGGTGGGGAATGTGATTGAATGTAAAATGTGGGGAATGTAAAATTTGAATAATTTCTGACTTTAAGTTTCAGAGAATTGTCTAGTATTTTTTGGAGTAGGTACAATGAGTGGAATCCTTCAATTCAGCGGTTGGAGAGCCAAGACAGAGACGTGAAAGTGGGTGCCCAGTAAACATTTGCATAACATTTATACAACGTCGGCCCAACGTCTTCGACGTTGACCCAACGTTGTATAAATATTATACAAATGTTTTGTGTTTACTGGGAAGAAGAGATTTTATTGAGAGGAATAAGGACAGAGAAGTGCGGGGTGATGACAATAGGCGTCCAGACCACAGATCCAGATTAGATTTACAACCTGGGAGAGAAACCAGAATATAGTCACTTTATTGTCCACAATGGGATTCACTATCAGATTGTGCTGCTTGTTAAGGTGTAGGCCTATCTGGTGCCACACTCATTATATTTTTCAGCAAACTCAAGAGCAAACTAATATTCATCAGCACCCCCTCATTATAATGATATTGTTACCTTGGAGTATCTTTATAGAATGGAATATGCACCTTATAAGATAGGCCCACATGGCAGTTCCTCTGATGACCAATCGTGGATTAATAAGCTGAATATTATAAAAGATAAAAAAAGGATAAATTTATTTGTTATCTTCACACAATGTAGCCAATCTTAGTTCTTAGTGAAGCATTTGTGTTAACCCTTTGCCTGCTGATCACCACAATAGTCGTTTATATTCGGTTTTATTAACCGATTAAATCAGTTATTGGAATGAAATGAGTGTTTAAAAAATAAAGATTGCACATATTTGGTGTCAAATTAAACAAATATCAGTAATTTTCAGCCGCTTGAAGTTGTGGATCGCGGTAGCGAGACACAACTTCAAGTGAGTGAAAATTTAAATTTTTTAATTTACCAGCAAAAGGGTTAGTGTCTTGACTGATCGCGAATGTAAGAGCATGTCTTTTCAAAACACGTTCACATTTCTGGATGCCCACATCCCTACAAACACGAGACGCTCACCCAATGTTGGCCCAGCGTCTGCGACGCTGGCCCAGCATTGTACCAACATTGGGTGAACGTCTCGTGTTTGCCGCGATACCGTATTTTCACTTCACACGGCCGTGTGGTGTGGATGCCGAGATCCCCCTCTTCTCTCCACTTCAATTCACCAATTACCACAGCCTTATTCCCGCGAAATTACGCGAATGGGAAGAAGGACACTTCGTTTGTGGTCGATGTGTGAAAATTCAATTGCTAAGTGGGGGAATTCGATTTTGCACTGTTCACTTGTGCTAACGAGACAACAATTGGGAAACTTTATCAGCTCATTAGCGCCCTACAAAAGCCTGCAAATGGCGGAATGGACCAGGCCGGCGCGAGTTACATGTATAGAACGGATCTAAAGAGCGCAGACAAGCGCCGTACAAAGCCTCACAAATAGTGCGGTGCACGTGTCTGACAAAAAACTACAGTGAATGTAAAGGTCCAAATCATCAGCGTGCACAAAAGAGAAGTGATGAAGTGATTCTTATCTGAGTCGAAAGACACCTGATATGCCATCTTACAGGAATGAATATCGGAAGATTTTCAAGTACATTTAGTGCACTCGCATGTTGAGTCTGGGGAATAACATGCGTCAAAGTATGACACACCTTGGTGTCCAACCTCTGGATTAGTATACGTCTGAGATCAAGTATGCTGGATTTTGCACTAGAGTTTAAGTAAGCCCCCTCAAGACATAAGCCTATATGCAATCGAATAGAATGAACGTTGAATCTATGCATCTGTTTAGAGCAATGAATGAATAATCGATTGACTGAATGAATGACAATTCTTGTGCACATAGAACCTACAAGATAAACTAGACCAGAACATTTTTGCGAATGGGGAGATGAATCAGGTGAAATGCGTAGCTTGGGTGGAGGGGGTCTGAGGCAGAGCACAACATGCGCCACACACTATTTACAACTGAGCGGGGAAGAAACATTTTATTTATTTGAAACAAATTTCTGTGACTCGTGTCCAGTCAGTGAATGTAATATAGATACAGATGTGGTAATCCTAGTTATATTGTACCCCTTGCCGATTATGTCAATAACGAGAAATACCTTAGACACTGAATGAACAGATAATTCTGGAGACAAAAAAGGAGAACAAAATGTTTGAATGACATACCGTAACATACGTTTATTAAATGCCAGTTTTCCGTAAAAGTATATAATTCAAATACATTTTCCTACATTTCATGGTACACCTATTTACATACAGATCTAGATGCAGGCTGCAGTTCTGTGTGAGTAACATTTAGTAAATTGCTGATTTCACCGTAAGACCCACGCCTACGAAGTTTTACAACAGTAGTTGTGTTCAAGAAGATGTAGTGGTTTCCCAGCAAACACGAGGCATTGACGCAATGTTGTTTTAATGCTAGCCCGCCGTCTTCGACGTCGGCACAAGATTAAAACAACATTGGGTCAATGCCTCGTGTTAGCTGGTCTATCCATTGTGTCCAAAATGTTCAAGAGCCTTGATATAGATCACATCAAATAACAATAGTCCTCTTATCATTGGGCATTCAGTTTATGATACATAAATAATTAATAATGTAATTTAGTATTTGCTGAAAAAGTTTGATATAGACTATACTAAATTTTAAAAATCATTCACTTCACACATCTTACTGGATAGATATTTTGTTTTAATATCACATTGTGGTTGATATGTGAAATAAATGATTTTTTCAATATTAGCACTGCACAGTTTAAAGGGGGCGACATGGAATAATAAATGCTACAGTTAGCTGAATACAGTGGTGGTGAGTGAACAGGTGAACGTTGCAAGCACAACAAAAATGATACCCTGCAAAGTTAAACAGCAGTAACTGTTCATATGAAACGTAAGCAGTTACATCTGTTTAGTTTGCATGACAGAACTGTACTGAATACAATTTTCTATAAATGCAATTTAGTTTACTTTATATTCAATAACTTCCCTGGTCTGATAAGTTGGCTCTCACCAATAGACATGAATTTCACACAACTTTCACACCGCCACACATTTATCCCAATAAACATTATACTACATTTCATAACTTGAATGTTCATATTCTGGAGTGTAAATCCTTGATACAAAATTATGTGAATGTTGAGAGTGTGACACCGCATACAAGTACCTGTACAGTCATACATGGGCATTACGATGGTACGTTAACCCATCATTTGAACAATTGTCTATGTTTTTCTAGTGAAATCATTCATTCAGCTTATTTTATACAGAATAAATGTTTGGTATTAATTCAAACTGAACGTATTCTAAAATCATCATTCGTTTGCAATAAACACAGTTGTAACAAAAATAATGAGTTATCTGAACAGTCTTGGGAAAATCGACACTATTCCAAATTTTCACTGGTTTTAATATTGGTATAACATATTTTCTCTTTGGTCATTACCTAGTATAAGAGCCTTAGAATGCTATATTAACCTTAAATTTTACATTTTTTTATTATTGATATGGAAAGTATTTATTTGTCAATTCTGTATGTATGGTATAAGTGCTAGATATTTATGATAAGTATATAACACATCGCAAATTTTTTTTAAAGTGAATCACATACATAGTATTTCGAAAACAGAAGCTTAGAAAAAACTGTTATTGCACATGCGCAGATGATTAGCTGAAACATACTGCATATGTAATGGGCCCTGAATAAAAACCGAATTACAACACAAAAACATCTCGCATTGGCATGTAACATGGCGCGTTCTCCAGATGTAATGTTACCTCTGTGTGGGAGGTATATACTGGGTGGCCAAAAATAGGGATGTCCATGACGTGAACATGCAAGGTTAAAACCAGTATCCTATCATAGTATAAACTAGATTTGCCTGAGGGACAAAGCGTGCGTCTCCACCCGCCCCACATAGATTTAGCAACCAAAATACATTAATTATAGAGAAATACAGTACTGTCACTAATTTTTTTATGTAAACCACGTAAAAATGTGATGTCAGAATCACACCAAAAGCTAATCAACATATGGCCAGGGTAAGTTGCTTCCTTGGAACAAATCTGCGAAGCAGTTCAAGCTCTTGAGAGTAACATGTGATTCGTCGGCCATCCTAAATTTTGTTGAAAACAATGAAAAACAATTCTCCTGACAATTTTCTCAGGACCAGTGAGCATACCCAAAAGATAAAATTTGAGCTGTATAACTATATTATCAAATGTTGATATTAGCCAAAATAAGCAAAAGTGAAATATCACCTAAAATCATGAAACATAATGTTTTTTATTATCATAATCACAACAAAAACTAATCAGCACACGGCCAAGATTGGGTTCTTTCTTTGAACCACACATGAAAAAAATCCATGAAGAAGTTCAAGCTCTAGAGAGTGACATAGGATTTTGGCGGCCATCTTAGATTTTGTTGAAAAAGCAGAAAACGCAAGAAAAAAAATACATGGCAAATTCCCCAGGGCCAATAAACATACTGCAAATATTTAGAAATAATCAGAGCAGGGGTGTATGGCTATATTACCAAATTTTTATGATGGCCAAAACATTTTGACGGCCATCTTGTATTTTGTTGGACAAGAGGACTGAAGTCCTATATCATCCCCCGCCATAAATTAGGTTAGACTTTTTGCAATCACAAATATTTAAAAAGTCGATTTGTGGTGGCCATTTTAAATTTCAGTAAAATCACATGCACATTTCCAGATGGTGGGTAATGTGATTGTACAATGTGAATTATTACTGATTTCAATTTTTCAGTTTTTTGCGCCCACAAAAAAATATGAAGTTTATCCATGGCGGCCATTTTGAATTTAAGAAGAAACCTTAAAAAAATCACTTGCACATCTCCATATCGTGGGGAATGTGATAGCAAAATTTGAATAATTTCCGACTTTAAGTTTTCGAGTTTTTGGCCCACACAAAAATTTGGAGTTGAGCGGCCATTTTGAATTTTGGTAGCATCTTTAAACAAGAGCACACTCGATAATAGCCCGCCACCAAATTATGATAAAGAAAGTAAAGACGAATGTCATCACGTAAATAACAACCCAAGATATAAATGGTATGTTAAACCAGCCGCTTTTCAAGTTATCGCGCCCACAAGGTCAAATTATGGACGTAAAATAAATGTGAAAAATCGCAATAAGTCGACCATTTTGATTTTTTTACCGGCCATTATTGAGCTTGTCCAAGAACTGCTTATTAGTAACATGCATAACAAACTTGAAGAGGATACTTGTGAAAATGTTGAAGTTATCGCGCCTACAAGGTCAAATTATTGACGTAAAATGAGAAAAATCGCAATAAATCGGCCATTTTGAATTTTTTTTCAGCCATTATTGAACTTGTCCAAGAATTACTTATTAGTAACATGCATAACAAATTTGAAGAGGATATGTGAAAAACTTTTCAAGTTATCGCGCCCACAAGGTCAAATAATTGACGTAAAATGAGAAAAATCACAATAAATCGGCCATTTTTTTTTTTCAGCCATTATTGAACTTGTCCAAGAACTACTTATAAGTAACATACATACCAAATTTGAAGAGAATATGTGAAAAACTTTTCAAGTTATCGCGCCCACAGGGTCAAATTATTGACGTAAAATGAGAAAAATCGCAATAAATCGGCCATTTTTTTTTTTTTCGGCCATTATTGAACTTCTCCAAGAACTACTTATTAGTAATATGCATAACCAATTTGAAGAGGATATGTGAAAAACTTTTCAAGTTTTCGCGCCCACAAGGTCAAATTATTGACGTAAAATGTGAAAAATCGCAATAAATCGGCCATTTTTTTTTTTTTTTCGGCCATTATTGAACTTGTCCGAGAACTGGTCATTAGTAACATGCATAACAAATTTGAAAAAGATATGTGAAAAACTTTTCAAGTTATCGCGCCCACAAGGTCAAATTATTGACGTAAAATGTGAATAATCGGAATAAATCGGCCATTTTTTTTTTTTTCGGCCATTATTAAACTTGTCCGAGAACTGGTCATTAGTAACATGCATAACAAATTTGAAAAGGATACGTGAAAAACTTTTCAAGTTATCGCGCCCACAAGGTCAAATTATTGACGTAAAAGGTGAAAAATCGCAATAAGTCGGCCATTTTGAATTTTTTTTCAGCCATTATTGAACTTGTCCGAGAAGTGGTCATTAGTAACATGCAAAACAAATTTGGGAAGTAAACATGAAAAACTTTTCAAGTTATCGCGCCCACAAGTAAATGTTAACGCCGACGCCGACGACGCCGAACTTTAATTGCAATAGTCCACCTTTTTTAATTAAAATTAAAAGGCGGGCTAAAAATCACTTGCACATCCCCATGTTGCTAGTAATGTGATATTAAAATTTGAAAAAAATTGACTAAATATTTTTTTTTGAGTTTTTACGCCCCCCAAAAAATTAAAGTTGACCTCTGGCGGCCATTTTGAATTTTGATAGCATCTCTAAAAAATCACTTGCACATCCCCATGTTGCTAAGAATGTAATGTTAAAATTAAAAAAAAAATTGACCAGTAGTTTTTGCGCCCACAAGACAACGTGACGCCGGACAGAATCCTGGCGCAACTAAAATCCCCCTTCCCCTACGGGCGGGGGATAAAAAATTGCAAAACGCAAACAAAATTACGAGGCAAATTCCCCAGGGCCAAAATGCATACTGCAAATATTTGGAAATAATTTTCGGGTTTTCGAGTGAGAGCAGAAAAAATGCGGCGGCGGGCGGACTCGGCAAAAACAATAAGTCTCCAGCACTACGTAGTGGTTGGAGACTTAATATATAGTCTACGATGAAAATATAGTACCGGTAAGGGTAAATATTTACTTCAAAAGCTGTTGACAGTTTTGATTGGTTGTTAGATACATGCACGTTACATAAATGTAAGTTATTTTTAGTGACTTGAAGTTGTGGACCGCGGTAGCGAGAGACTTCAGGTCTCTGAAAATGTAAATATTCTAGTTCAGAGCTATAAGGGTTAAACACCAAATAACAGTTCTTGAAATTAGACAATTTAGATTGATACTGATAGTGATTAGCCACTGGAGTTGATGGGTCGCAAAAGCGATTCACAACTTCCGTGGGGTAATCATTATAATTAACTGACTTGCTAAAGAAACATGACGAGGTCTACCCCGTTTTGGTTTAATGTTGGGCAAGCACAGTAGACCGTGTCCCAGCACCAAACCTACAACGTCTCGTGTTAGCTGGGGCGGTTTGCACTTCTGTCATCCACGTTATTTTTAAAGCGAGAATGAAGTCACTTTGGACTCACAAGGTGGTATGTAGATTAAGTGACCTATACAACTCATATTGTTCAGACCCAGAAAGTACAAGACACTCACACTACCGTCGTCAAGTGTTGGACCATCGTCTGTGACGCTGACATAACATTCTACCAACTTAACCCTTTAACCGCCGGTGTGGCATATATTCGGGTTTTCATTTTTTATTAACACATTAAGTACCACATTTTAGATATGTTAAAGATAAAATGTGACATCAACCAGCAAGATTTGAAAAGAGTTCACCTCCATTTTGTCAAATCTGAATAATTTTCACTCACTTGAAGTTGTGGATCGCGTCAAGTGGGTGAAAATTCAGATTGAATAATTTGGCGGCTAAAGGGTTAAGACCAATGTGTTTGCTGCGGAGGTTCGATGCCAGTGAGTTACACAAGACATCACATGAGATCGTGCATGCGGACAGTTTTGCGGACGGCGTTGGTGAACCCCTCCTGAAAGTGGAACCAGATGTCTCCCCCTATCTCTCCTTTCTTCTTCTCTTCTTCCTTCTTTTGGTGTTCTGTGAACAATAGAATATAAACGTGGCGTCATAGCAGGACAATCAAACTGACTGATTAATGGTGTCTAAACTGATTCGATGGGACGAAAGGGGTTTTGTGATTATTGACTAAGATATATGGCTCTTTTTGATGCAATATATGTAATCTTCAGTAGGCCTATTACGTATGAAATATTCGTTAATAGTCAAATTTGCCTCATTTTTTAAAAAATGGAAGCACTGCGGATTCGCATGGTTACTGAGAAGGATATTCCTGATATTAGTTGTCAAGAACTATTATTGTTGTGTAATACTGGTGAACACATCAGTATGTTATCCACTTGCAATGATTCTGTGTGAGTAAAATACAAGTGCCGTTGACGCATGAAGCCTCTGTTTAAAGGTTGAATGTCACGGCCTCGACGATGGAAGCAAAATTGTGTACACCAGGCATTAGGTTCCATGCAACGTTAAACGCACGTATTTTCATAATGAGACGTTAGCTTATTTGTAATTGCAATTGTGCTAATAATACTATGTTAAACAACTAAACCCAAATACGATGCTTTCGCCAATTCTCAGCAATACGCCTACAACAAACGAAAAAATGCTTAGTTAAACCCTAACGCACTAGACCTGTAGAGATGTGCAATACAGGTTACGTTCACAAGATAGCAATCTTTGCCAAGTATAGCAGCTATGTCGATTGCAAAACAAAAACCTGCGTCATTCCGTAGAGGGAAGTCGACCCACTTAGTTATTGTTAGGTGGTACCACATGGTGCATGTAAAGTATCAAGCGATATTTGCATGCCACTACAGGAACTCTTCCTACAAGAGCTGAGACTTCTCAATTCGCTGATCACAACAAAAGTAATATTTACGTCGCGAAAGACACTCATCTTACGCTTTGATTATACTAAGTTAGCCTTCAACAGTAGACAAGTTTGATGGTGATAAGTGTGTTCACCGAGTCCAGACGAGTCGTCTCCTTTAACAAATCCTTCAAGCAATTTTACGGAAAAAATGCCACCGTACTACACAGTCAACAAATGAATTGGGCAAGTTGATTTTGGCTGAGGGTATTTTTTGTATACCCGGACACGGTAAAGTAAGATCACTAAGATAATAAATTTAAATTTGCAGTCACTTGAAGTTGTGTCTCGCTACCGCGACACACAACTTCGAGTGACTGAAAATTATGTTATTTGTGAAATTTAAGTCCCAATATAAGATCACTGAGCTATTCAACTTAAATTTTCCGTCAGTTGAAGTTGTATCTCGCTACCGCAACACACAACTTCAAGTGACTGAAAATTATGTTATTTGTGAAATTTAAGTCCCAATATTAGATCACTGAGCTATTTAACTTAAATTTTCAGTTACTTGAAGTTGTGTCTCGCTACCGCGACACACAACTTCAAGTGACTGAAAATTATGTTATTTGTGAAATTAGGTCCCAACATTAGATCACTGAGCTATGCAACTTTAATTTTCAGTCACTTGAATGGTGTGTCTCGCTACCGCGATACACAACTTTAAGTGACTGAAAACCATGTTATTTGTGAAAATTAAGTCCCAATATATATGTATCAGTGTTTCAAGATTGAATGCATATTTTACTGTGAACAGCTCGTTATCAGGGGTTATACTGGCCAGTGGTGGTAATAAAAACACAGAATGTACTGCAGCGGACATCAGTGATCCAAGGGTTGATCATGCAGTCTGCTGCTGGCATAGCTTATGAGGACCGGCGAGTCACCGGGGAGACCTCTGCCGGGATTAAGTGTCACTTACCGTTACGACGGGACAAATTTAATGTATTAAACTGTCTGCCACTGCCACATGTGGTCACCTGTTATCCCTGGCCAGGCAGCACGTCTTACCAGGGGGCCGAGATCACCAGCCAGGAGGGCGAACTAACCAGACAGCCAAGGCGGCACGACTTACCGGAGGGCTAGATGGCCGCCGCGGTGTGGAGCTCAGCCGGGCAGAGCCGGCCAACTCAACACTAATTGTTTAATCTGATTGCGATTCTAACTCGATTTGTGGCGAGTTGAGCAGCTGCCGACTGGCAACTAAGCCGAGTTGTCCGATCTCGTGTGATCGTCAGCTAGCGAGAACGAGACGAGACTTGGATCCTGCTGCTTTAAGACTATTCCACCAAAAACGAGAAGTTAGCCCACTGCTGGATCACCGTCACTCACGGCGGGCCAGCAATAATATAGCACACCCAGCAGACACAAGACATTGAATCAATGTCGGTTTAACGTTGGCCCACCGTCTACGACGTTGGACCAACGTAAAACCAACATTGGTTCAACGTCTTGTGTCCGCTGGGCAGGGTGAACCTATCATGTATACCGGGATGTGTGCTAGTCTGACGTGTAAAGGCTAATTTGTAGCATTATCAACTCTGCGAAAAAAAATGCTAGAATGTGAATTAGTAACAGTCATCAGCAATGCTACCTTTTGAAATGCTTATAATAGTTGTAATTTTGATGATACGTGATTTCAGATAATGTGGAATCTTATAAGCGCTTCTACTGTTAAACAACCGTAAATGTTTCTCCTTTGTTGCTTCTCAGCCAAACGTCTTCGGCGAGGGGCTGCTTAGTTACATATATACTATAAGGAAGATTATATTATTGTTTCATTTAGTTATTTATAGACTTACTTGTAATCGCTACAGATGAGTGTCGTATCACTCTTCTTCCAAAAAAATCCACTTCCGGCTACAAAAACACAAAACAAAAGGTGTATATGTAAGTCACAAAGTGAAATGTTAAGATGATACAAAATAAACATGAAAAAGAATGGGTTAAGCTAAAAGAAAAATAATGGATGACTGAATTATAAAATAAATAAATAAAACAACTAGAAATGTGCTTCGCTATCAAGCTAAAACGTTTT
Source organism: Flabesymbios commensalis (assembly GCA_964017125.1). NCBI lineage: Eukaryota > Metazoa > Annelida > Polychaeta > Terebellida > Flabelligeridae > Flabesymbios > Flabesymbios commensalis. Next base: position 36,732,838 of record OZ024904.1, on the reverse strand, counting down.
GCTTGAATGCGAATGCATCCCCTCTATAACCTTTTAATTTCGCGGCCGGGCAGGCAAAGCCTCCACACAAAATCATCTTAAGCGTTTCGGATAAAAGGTCCTCGAGATATTCACAAATCCCTGCGAGCTGGCGGAGAAGGAGGCGACTATCTGATGAGCACATACATGCATCCCGGGAGATGCATAATAAATAAATAAATACATTTATTGACTGACTGACTGACTGACTGACTGACTGACTGACTGACTGACTGACTGACTGACTGACTGACTGACTGACTGACTGACTGACTGACTGACTGACTGACTGACTGACTGACTGACTGACTGACTGACTGACTGACTGACTGACTGACTGACTGACTGACTGACTGACTGACTGACTGACTGAAACGATGTACAGTTGATGAGAATTAGGTGGTAGGACATGATGGGTTGTTGGATAGTGTTTTCCTTCACTCGCCCGATGAGTGGTTCCACCATGAACTCCATCTTCCTTGAGCAAGCATTCCATCACGTGATGATGTACTAGATGTAATGCTTGCTCGAAGATAGACAAGCAAATGATATAACATCGTGCTTCTGCGTGGACAGATATATCTGGAACTACGCAAAAATTAGGGGTGAAGAAACTGAAATTTTACACTATTCACCGTTCTAACGTTATAGAAATAACATAATTAAATTGAGTAAATCAAGGCATGAATTCTGCATTACAAAGTCAAGCAGCAGCAACTATACATGGAAACTTCAGCAGTTAATACATTGCCTTGGCACGGCAAAATTGCAGTGGCACTTCCTCAGGAAACACGACACATCTATCCAATGTTTGACTAATGACCTGGGTCAGGGCTTGACACACATTAAAATTGTTCTAGGTATCTATTCATCATTATCAAAATGCAGCCTTACAGAGAAACAAGTGTTTTCCCGGGCTGACTTTCATTTGTAAGCACCGGGTTTTTTTCTCCAGCACGGTTGGTGTGGTCGGCTAAATGATCGGGTGATATCAGGCGCACAGTGAACGTGACTAGGTAGCCGCGCGGATATTATGTTGTCATCACATGTACTCAACCGTGTGCTATCAAATGAGGACAAGGTTTTATGCAAAAACGACGAAAATGAACTTTTTTAGGATAAGAGTTCCTGGGATCCACTGGTGGTGGAGAGATCTTTTCGGACTGTCTACACATAACTACATTTTCAACCCTTAGCACGATAATAACGGTTTAGATACTAATGCTGTCCTCCAGACAGCCGATTCAAATTCCAAACACCTCTTGGTCACCTCTTCTTGCAATAGGCCACTGAATCAGAGATATACAATTTCAGAGGGGTGACAAATTGTATTATATTGGGAATGTTAGCAGCTAAAAGCTAATAGACCTACTCGAATATCCCAAGTCTAAGTTACACGAATTTAAATTAATATTTTCGTTGTACGGTTGACAGTTAATATTCACAAGTGACAAAGTAGTATAATTTAAGATCCGCCTTTCCTTTTGATGGATGATTTGGTGGGCATTCATTCCAGCTCTTGCTGCGACATATTTTGCTTGGTACTGGCTGCAAATCAGTGTCTTTGCATTTTTAAAAGTACTAATGCTACATTCTTTTGTCACTTGAGGAATAAAGGTTCGAAACCGACATTCACAATCTGTCAAATCAGGGTCTTTCACTTTATCCCATTTTAACGCGGAATCATTTTTAAGTAAATGAATGCTTGAGTACATACAAGATTGTTATATTTTCCTTTCCATTTATAATTTCGAACCGGATGATCCAGTGAAACACCTAAAATCGTTTTATTTTCATTCCAGAATTAATTTACTTTTGCTAAAAGAAAGACTCGAAAAACAACCTACCATTAAGATAAGGCCCGTGGCCATAAGTAAATCTAAACATACATATTGTCGTGGAAGGAACACACCCAAAGATAAATTGCTAATGAGTTAAACTTTTCAGATCTAGATTATTCATGTTTTTCTTTTATTTAAAACTGGAATTACTGACACAATTTCCAGTTTCAAATAAAAGACAATGTAAAAAAAATAACATAAATGAATCACTCCATTTGCTGACTTTCTTACAGTTTGTTAATTTGAATTCCTTATTAAACTTTCTTATATGTGATCTAGACGCTGAAAGAGTCAAGTTAAATCATGGATGATAGAATGAATGGATGAGTAAGAGCACAATTATACCCTGAGGGGTAAACCAACTGATCGAATGAAATCACAAATTGAACGTGGAAAGGACTGGATGCTTGACTGAATGGAGCCCCGGGGCACATCTGGGCACCTGTAAGTTGAACCTGATACCATTACAACAAAGGCGATAATGTGTGCTTAATGCGAGAATGGTTGAGATTTTGAATGAATGGAATTATTACCAACGCCCGCAAGAATCAATGAAGTAAGTCTATGCTGAATGAATAAAATCAGAATTACTGAATATTTCACTGAAAATGCATCAATCTTCACAAAATACGGAGATTAATTAATGTTGGATTGAGGGATGATTAATGAAATAAAAATGATGCTATTCATTGGATGCATGTGGATATACATGACATAATTCAATATTTTTTTATAATCGATATCGAGTTTTTTTGTATTTGTAAGCAGAACAAGCGGGAGCGAACAAGCGATATCTATTCTACGAGTCCCATATCATTAAAAGTAACAAAGCAAGAAAGAAATCAATGCTATTTTCATTCAAATCAGCCCAGAAATGTCAATTTCATTTATGTTCTACATATCTGAAAAAATATATATCTGGACTGTAATTTAAAACAGTAAACAAATTGTCTTTGTCAGCAAATCAGGAAGCATATTTCATAAACTCATGTTCTCATCACCCTTAATGCCGATCCCATTAAAACGCATGTATCATGTAAATATTCTTAGTGCTGATTTCACCACTTCCATCCCTAGCAACCCCCACTCCCCCCCCCCCCCAGTATGTGACACATCATCATGTCCGAAAATGGTTTGTTGCCAAGTGTTTTCAAGCTACGCCCACTGGTTCTGGCTCCACTAAAAATCCCCACGCACATTCCCTGAAAAAGACACACATGACTTTCACCCACTGTCTCCCTCCGAACGTCTCATCAAACAGTTATATCTGATATCCTGCATGAAGGAAGAAATTCTATGTGCTTATTAAATATCAACAAAATTTACTTTTCTGTATGTTTTTTATTTCAACATCCGCATAAAATAGATTTAGTAATAGTGTGATGATTCCATCGATAGTAGGCACCTTCTTGGATGTGGGCTTATTTAGGGTGGTGAGACCATGTCTATAATTTTAGTCACCATGTGACGTTACACATAAATCATGTTGGTCGTGCTATCGTTTACTAGACTTACAGAACAATAATTCTAACATGAATTGTGCATTTGTATACGGATATACAAGCATTTGAAATTTAAAGTGTTCTCCACAAATTACGGCTACTTATTCGAAGATGATGGGAAGGCTTTATTTGTTTCATTATTGTTGGTGTAAGCGGCTGATGGCGGCCATGTTGGCGGCAGAGGATTGTGGGAGACAAGCAGCTTGTCTGGTACTACCAAGGCTTCTCACTGATGAGGCTTTATACCTGTAGACGGCAGATTCTGACGTATGAGGACGGTCCCCGCACTGAAAGTAGTAGTAGTAGTGAATCATTGCTTTACGTCACTTTTCGGCACAAAAGGTCTTTTAAGTGACATTGTAATATGATAAAAACGTTGCAGTCAATTGATGAGATGAAATGATGTACAGATGGTGAGGGTGGGGGTGATAGGGCATGGTGGGTTATTGAGAGCGTTTTCTTTCGCTCCCGCACTGAAAGAATTAAAATATTTCTAATGGTAGTACACCCATACCATAGGTATTCAAATGAATCAGAAATAGATAACTAGGATATTTATGATTATTTCAAATTGATAAACCCCTTAAGTTTAGTATCTATGGTTTATACAAAATAATTCAGCGTTGTAAGGATTGAACTGATGCGGGAGATTTTGTCAACCCAGCAAACACCTGACACTTGATGTTTTTTGTGACCACACTTGAGAGAGTTGATTTTACAAAAAAACATTACAAACTTGATCCGTTAAGTTTCTAATGATTGAAGCATAGCAAGGTGTATTTTCATCCATTACAAGTCGTGCATTACGTTAGCAATATCCGTTTCGAACACAAATGCAAAATGCAATGAGTAATGCAACAGTGATTCAAGCTTCCGAGCACGATAAAGAAAGGAAAAGGAATTTGAAATAATATATGCAATAAACAAAATGTGTTGCAAAATCGTAACGGGGCGCGAAGACGTTGTTAGATGGATGTCATGATGAACGTGAAACGCGCATAACGTTTTGAATTTGAGCAACGACGGGTGGGTTGCAGGACACCAATAAGAACGGTACGTCCCAATGTTGGACCACCGCTGAAGACGCTTGCCCAACATTAAAACATCATCGGGTATATGTCTGTGTTTGCTGGGAGACACACAGGAGCTCGTCAAACACAAGACGTTGAGTCAATGATGGGGGAATGTTACCTCGTCGTCTACGACAAGGGGTCGTGTCGTTAGGGGAAGATGAGAAGTGGAAAGGGAGGGAATGGCGAGCCGACCAGAAGCGCTCTAATCAAATTCGGGCCGGGATTAGGCAAATCAAACAGTGGACATTGTCCACACTTGAGCGGAGGTGCTCGGGGTAGATGGCCACCGTATCCTGGGCCGAGGCAGGGGCCGGGGCGCATAACACCCGGGTAAGGGCAGGACCACGGGAAGATAACACCTGGGTATAGGATAGGGGGTGGTGGAGATGACGAGAAGGAAGGGTGTAATCACCACATAAGGATGGGGACAATGTGAATAGCCGCTTCTCCACAATCAGAACAAGTTTGACCAGAGTTGACTGCGACGTTGAACCAACATTAAGATAAAGCTGCATCGATATATTTCAATAAATCCCAATTAAACCTCTTAATCCCTTCGGCTCTCAGTGTAATAACATTCTTATGAGATGCTATTCTACAATAGCCGTAGAAACTCTTTGATTTTTCAACAAAAGTGGTTTAGTCAGATGGTCATTACTGTCATGATCTTGATACAAAGGACATACAATGTATGATATCCTGCTTCAAAGCGAGTAAAGGTACCGAGGTCGAGGAGTGAGTGAATATTGCTTTACGTCGCTTTCTGCACAATCATGGCAATATCGCGACAGAAAGAAGCCCGAAGCCAGGACTATACTTACTCTTATCGAATGACTTCAACGGCTCTTTATAGTGCACAGTACCAATGTCCATAGACATCACTGCACATTCCAGGCCTTTGAATAGTTTGGAACACTGCATAGGCACAACCTCGATGACAAACATCTGACCCGACCGGGAATCTAACTCAGTACCTCTGAGTTTTGAGCCACAGCCGGATCGAAAGAGCCATCGGGGCCGGCCAAAGGTACCGATATAAAGCGGGACACGATTGTCATATTAAATGGAAGGAGTTTAATTATAGGAACTGTAAATACATAAGACGGAGGTGAATCGCATAGTACATTGGAGCGGGGAATTTCACTGGCTTGGCAACGGTTGTGAAAACGCTCTCTGGACAACTTACTTGCTTCAAATAGAAACAGCGATTATTTCAACAGCGATAATAAATATTTAAATTTATAGATAAAGAATCTAATACATTTTATTTATTCTTGAACTTAGTGATATGATCCCATCTTCCGCTTTGTTTCCAGTGATCATAACTATCAAACCTACTTAAAAGATCAATTTCAGTTTGTTTTTGTCAAAGACGTTGAAACACCTCTCGGCCACCGGGAAATTCACGGCATACTATTAAAGGTGATCTATCACCCCTTATATAGTATGAATAATTATGTCCTTATATGGAGTGATTGGCTATCATGTGACCCTCTGAGAGGGTCACATGATAGCCAATCATAGTCCTCTGAGAGGGTCACATGATAGCCAATCATCCCATATAAGAAAACACTTGTGCCCCATCTTGTGGCAACTTTGATTTATTTGTCACAAAATTATTCATACTATATAAGGGGTGATAGATCACTTTTAAATAAGCAACATGGTTTCCGCTCGGGCCACTCATGTGAGAGCAAATTTTTAATCACAGCCACCAGACGACGAGGGAGAGCATGTCGATATGGCTATATTTGATTTTTCCAAGGCCTTCGACATGGTCCGCCATCGTCGGCTGATGTCAAAACTTGAATAAGAGTAAATATACATACATGATGGATTTCACCTTTTTTTGATGAACAGAAAACAGTCTGTCATTATTGATGTTTTCTCATCTCCCCAGATAGTTGTTGATTCTGTTGTCCCGCAAGGATCAACTAGTATTCTTTTTTTTACTGTTTATAAACGATTTACACAAAGCCGTTAAGTCGCCGAGTGTCGCCTGTTTGCAGACGATTGCTTCAGCTGTGAACAGAGATATAGGTGATGAAATTTAACCCTGTAAAATGTTACATAATGTCTACAGCAGGGTTTAAATCCATGTTCTCATCAACTAAATGGCCATATTTTAGAAGCCGTTAAGACCAACGCTTACTTGGGAGTTACATTATCAGAGGACTTATCATTCAATCTGCCACCCTCACACTTGCCCGCAAAACGGTTCCATAGCTCATGCTAAGGTTTATTCAGCGCAATCTGGTAGGCAGACCACAACGCCTTAAAGAACTCTGTTATTTTAGCATGGTAAGGTCAAGTCTGCTGCATGATTCCACAAATTGGGATCCCAGTGCTCTTGAAATAGATCCTGGAGAAGGTACAGCATAGAGCAGCACGTTTTGTGGTACGCAAGTATTTTAGTCTATTATATAGGCGTAGGCAAAAAGAAGTTACTTCTGCAAACAGTGTTAAAACCTTGAAGTGTACACACCATTTACAGAAATCAGACGCACGCATCAGAGCTGGTACCAATAATTTAAAACACATCACGAATACATCAGCCTTGGTAAACGCTTTTAACTGGAACAAATTATCACCGAATATGAAGCCCACTCACGCCAACTAACCCCACTCCAGTGGCGCGATACCATATGTGGCGTGGATGTATATTTTGATTCAAAATATGTAAATATGACCACAATAGATTTTGGGATGCACAGGATAGTCCTCACAGAAGACTATTTCCTTAAAGGTCCGGTGGTAACCGTGTCGTTTGAGAAAATGTAAAATATTCTGCTTTGAGTTTCAATGAAATAAGCTAATAGGGCCTACTCATCAGTCAGATCAGTAAAACAATTATGTCACATTTTCACACATTCAATCCGGTTATACAGTCTGCATTTAGGTTTAACGTTTGACATAGATATTTTTCTTCTGATTGGTCCCGATTTCGGCCAATTAGAAAGAAATGTCTAGTAAAACAACCCGGAGAATAAATTGGCAATAATTGTATTTCAAAGTAAAATCAAATGAGGTACCATCTGCAACAGGCGTTATCATACACTGTTCTCCCTTGTTCTACAGTCATTAATTATTTTAAATTCCCAATGACTATGCGAGTGATAAGCTCAACTATTTTACGAACTTTATAGATGTGGATGTAGGGAACCATACATTACTAAGATTGACAAGATCCCGGCTCTAGTCCTCTAAATGTAGGCTAGTGTCATTTCATCTGCCAGATAGTTTAGAATATTTAATAATAAACTTTACTCATGCAAATCTTACAAAACATTTACGAGTCTTTAATGAAGCGACGTACTCAAAACGGCGACATTAATTTTCATTATAAAAATCGGTTGACAGTTGTGAGAAAGCACTAGACGTGATCGTGAGGAGAGGGCTGGGGTGTCGTGTTACCATAGTAACAGAGCTCACTCTGCTGGGGGCCGGGCTGATGGGCTCGATGATCTGACGCACATTAGGGTGATCACGAGGACAAGTGGATGGCGGAAAACACCGGACGCTCTCCAAATGTCGCTTTGTCGTTGGGCCATCGTTTTCGACATTGACCCAGCATTAAAGCAGCATCGGGTGGTGTTACTGGATGGTGACAGCGCTGATCCTGACATTGTCTGTCTACCCCCCCCCCCACCACTAGAAAATTAATCCGTACGGTTAACCCTACACCTGCTGTAGCGCCCCATTTACACAGTACATGTATAATTGAATTCAGGCTTAAGTAATGATCAAACCCTTTGAATGCGAGGACTGTATATAGGTTCATACGTTCTCTAATGCATAATTCAAAATTAAATACCTTCAAATCAGTTCAGTACATAGTTCAAGAAGTAGCCTAGCAATGGGGTGCTAAAAAAGTATTTAATAAAAGTACTTTTCCTTCATTTGCGCTAACTTTAAATGAAAAAAACGCGACGTTAGAACTAACGAAAATAAACGGAAGTTGCAATTTCAAGAATAAAATTTATGCAAAACTCATTGAATCCACCAACTTCTCAACTTGCTCAAAGGAGAAGGAATGCGATATTTTTTTCGCAGAACAGAAAATCAGGCGGCGGTGCCAATAGGGTGTGCGGACGCGATGCGGTGCCCGCTCCGCGACAACTCATTTCTGGCGGTTAATTGGATGGAGGTAATTCAGTCTCCAGAGAGTGCCCATTTCCCCCACTAGGTGGCTCCAGCTGACGGGGGGCGCCACTCCACACCTAGCTCCCGCAAATATTTGTCGCCCTCTGGTGATTATTTGACATATCAATAGTTAATGAGTGATGATTTGGCTGATTGGTGAGTACGGGTGCCGCTGGGGGCGCCTCCCCCCGGCCGCCAGTGACGACGGGACCAGACAGGACGGCAGGCTGGATGGCACGATGGACTCAGCTGGGGCTGATCCAGGTTTGACACGAGGATGGGGTTTGTCTGAGGTGGGTCGATACTTTCCATACAGGAAACGTGATATTGGGTTCCCAAAAAGCTCCCAAATACGAAATAGTATACAAATTCTAAGCGCAGGTATTCTCCAACACAATGACATACTTATAAACCTACGAGCACGAGATGTTAAAACAAATCTGGTTTAATGTTGGGCCATGCTCTACATGAGATCGGCCTTAGAGGGATCTAAGGTTAAGTCAATGTCTACAGGCTTTATTTTTACTCATTCACTTCATCGGGTTCATTACTCTGAGAAGTCAACGAATTCCCGTTGGTGTCCACCCCCTCAGACAGATCTTATGGCGGATGTTGTCTGACCGTGAAATCAGCAGGTCACGAGGGAATGCCGGGTAGTCCTGAGGAAATGACGTCATGTCAGCTCGCATTGTTACCTCCAATCAGACAGGTTCTCAGATTTGCTTCGTAATATGGATTTACGACCGCTTATTGTACCTCTTGGTTTCCGGGGACCAGGCCGAAACATCCTGCAGCACAATGGCCAACAAATACGATACATTGACCCTATGTTGTTTTAATGTTGGGGCAGTGTCTGTGACGCTGCCCCAACATTAAAGCAATTTTTGGTCAACGTGACGTGTTGGGTGGACACATCGCTAATTCTATCTATGTGTTAAGGCTCTGCGCCCCAAAATCATAAATGTTTGTGTGGCATCTATGTACCTATCGTCTATGAGATGAAAGGGTCTATCTACCACTGTAGAACATGACAGTTACGATACTTTAACCCATAAACCCTTTAACCCTAAAGTTATAGCCTACAAATGAAATTTTCACCCAATTGAAGTTGAGTTTGTGTCTCGCCATATAGGCTACCGCTACTTCAAGTGGGTGAAACTTACTTATATTTGTTTAATTTTAAACCAAACAGTTGCAAATATTGATGTTTAAACACACATTTTATTCCCATTAACAGTGATTTAATCGGCTAAAAAAACAGATGAAAAACGTACATAGTCGTACTTAGCGCCTTAAGGGTTAATCCCGATGTAAATCCTTAACCCTTTCAGCGCGAGCGTCGTTTATAATATTTGTTTTCATAATGTTTTTCTTCACAACAAGAGCACACTCGAGAAATATAAAAGGCCCGATATGGTCAAATATGAGTGAGTGATAATAATAAGTCGACCATTCATTTTATGTCAAACAGGGTGGTTATCAACAGACCGAAGGAAACATTTACATATACAGAATACACAAACAACTGATCCTAGGTGACATCACCTAGATCAGTTGAGATCAGATGAGATCAGATAAGATCAGATATGTCGGCCATTTTAGTTTTCTTCAACTGTTATGGAACTTTCCCCAGAAGTGCAGAACAAATTTTCTAGGGATACATACAAATTTGTCAAGTTATCACAACCACGAGGGAATATGCACCATGCTGACAACGACCCCGACTATAAATTGCAAAAAACCACCTATTTACAAAAATATATACACTGATACAAATAAGCTTTTAATGTCAATTGAGTATTACCCTCCTCTTTAAACATAGGCTAATTGAGTACTCAGACAATAATATTCCTCAACAAGTGTTTTATCACTTAATATACATGATTGAATAGAAAATGTGATTTCATTCATTGCACATAAAAGCATATTTAGATCGAGGATCTTTTAATGTCATAATATATTACTACAGTAAAAGGCCCCCATGGCTAGATGATATACTGCAGTTATTGATCGAAATTGAATATGGTACACAGATATTTAGAGTGACTTGAGTAGTCAACATTTTAATTCAGTATTGTTACGCATCTAATTGCGTTTTTGACATTTTTTAACTGGGTCAACCGGCCATCATAATCCCCCACCCCGCCTGTGTGACATCCTCACCTTAACTCTCACATTTTGTTTCACATTAATGTTCTAGCTATCTAGCATAGTTTGCCATGCATATTATTGTGCGGACTTGCGAGCTGGGGTTGAAGGACCCATCAGTGAGGTCTTACAGCAAGGTGAGGGTCCAGAATAAAACCAAACTAATCTTTACAGTGCCAGGACTTATAATTCGTGGTCTAATAAGTCTCTAATACAGTGAGCTTGACGTGAGCGACATCTATGTGTGGACAATGAAACTACAGAGTACAGTTCATCCCGGATGTAAGAGTTCAACTAATACTTACATCTAAAACAGGTGGCAAACTCTTTATTTTATCGCTTGTCGAGTAGTGGGAAGATACAATTCCCTCCTACAGCATTTCCACTACTTCAGACCAAACTGATTCACTGACATAGTTTACTTTTAAAATATAGTTCAACTACATACTCAGACTACATCTAAAAGTGTTCTTCCGTTTTTATATATTTTTCAACAATAATGAGGTAGACTACACTGCAATGCCAATTCTGTAAATAGTCTAACGATTTTTTAATTGAAAAACCCCCTGTTGTTTGTTTGTTTGATTGGTTTAGCTACAGACAATATATCGATCGCTCAATACCCTGACATTTGTCCAGTTATTTTTTCCTCTGATCCGTGTATTAGTCTGTAGAAAATGCAAGTACAGACGGTCGGAGTGACCCAGGCAGAGGCCTAGGCCCTACCCTAGTTAGCTCTAGTTACTAATAATTTTCGCTGGCATTCTTGACACAGCTTAATTCATATGACAGATCTATATTAAAGTTAATAATGGCCGTAAGTTTAGCCATTTTGTATTTTATGGGTGAATCCATGAAATCACACATTTTATTTTATAGTACTTAATGATCTAGCTATCTGGCACGGTCTACCAGTTATCTGGCATATTAAAGTCAACAATGGCCGCCCGATAATCAGCCATTTTGAAATTGATTAAGTTGGATTTTTTCAGGGCATATCCCTCCCTCGGTCATTTGGCATTCGATCGAGACATTTTTCAGGGCATATCCCTAATTGAAGCTACAGTAATGTTCTAGCTGGCACGGTTGTCCAGATATATAGCCGCAACTCATTTTGAATTTGATAGAGTGGAAATTTTTCAGGTCATATCCACACCTGAAACCACACATTTCGTTTTATAGTAATGGTCTAGCTACCTGTCACGGTTTCCCAGATATCAGGCATATAAAAGTGAGTTATGGCCGATAGTCGTTCATTTTGAATTTGATCCAATTGAACTATCCAGCTGACACTGTTTTCCAGATATCAGGAATATTAAATTTAATCATGATCGACAGTCGGCCATTTTGAATTTGATCAAGGTGAAATTTTACAGGGCACATCCCTACCTGAAACCGCATATTTTGTTTTATAATAATAGTCCAGCTATCTGGCACGGTTTGCCAGAGATCAGGCATATTAAAGGTAATTGTGGCCGATAGTCGGCCATTTTGAATTTGATCAAGTTGGCATTTTACAGGGCATATCCCCACCTAGCTATCTCCCACAGTTCTCCAGATAGATATTTTGGCCAAGAGATGTAGGTAAAAAAGTGGATCAAAGGTCATAACCCCAAAATGCACATCTACACCCCTGATGTGTGTGTGCAACATGAAGAAAATTCCCTCATGGGTTTCCGAGATCTGCTCCAAAAGCGGACATCTGTGATTAAACAAATAAGTAAAAAAAGTAATAGTAAAAGTAATAGGTTTTTTCATGTTGTTTTTTGTTATTATGTGACAGTATGGTGTCTCAAGTATGGTGTCTCATCATCTTGTTTTTGCTGGATTTGCTGGGATAGTTCATCTGGCCTCCACACATCGTCTTGGTCTTGGCTTATTACTTATTATCTGGACAGCACAGGGGCAGTCCAGCGATTACGCTTCGTTTAAAAAGTTATGACACGCGCTGCGCAGTTTGTCTACGTTTGGCAAGGACTTATTCGATTGCGGGACGTGGGGCCTGTTCTCTAAGATATTGTCCAAAAGCAAAAAGTAATTCCCGTGGCACCGACACTCTGACCCTCGGGGCGGTGATGCTGAATCCACACCACGTGATCAACCAATGAAATCAACAGTAGATGAGGAATTAAACGAGAGCTTTATGTCATTTAAAAAAAATATATATATTTTCAAGTCTTACGTCGGGATGGGCTTGCTCAAATACATGTTTTGAAACAATTTACCACGTGTGGATCGCGGTTCCTGCAGACCGATGGCTTATTAACAATCAATGGGGGACAGGCCGTGTCGCACCCGCCCCCCCCCAGTCCCCCTGCCAGGCGCGGTCCGGTTTGCCTCCCGCTCCCTGATCCGGTTAGCCATGGCAAATTTCCCAAGCTCTGTCACGGCAAACCAAGTTTGGCGACTCTTGCTATTGCCAAATTCGTTGGCCTCGTGACCCCTGACTACCACCAGCGACACCTTGTGAGCTCTGCGGCCGCCGAAAGGAATTGCAGATCACTGAAAGTCTGGGAAATCAATGGGATCGAACCAACGATGGTTTAATGTTGCGCCAACGTCCTGGGCCAAGGGCGGATAATGTGTGCATGCATGGAAATGAAATCATTTAAAATCTGTGATAGTCTGAGATGCCTTACTTATTATTTGATAATAGCAGAATAATTCCTACTTCTTAACTTATATGACAATAAGACACTCGACACAAAAATATCAACTGTTATTTGTCCGTTGATGAAGACACACATGTCTGGAAAATTAGATATATGTCTGGAGAAATACATGTGTATATAAAGGCTGATAAATGACACCATAAAATATTTCTCCGGGGACTTCAAACAGTCGTCGGCGGGGCAGTAAAGGCATAATATATATATCTCTGTACCAGCGCACCCTCCTGCACAGAGACACCTTGACAGTGTACGGCGCTGCAGCCAGCCGCAAATTAATCATAACATATCTAATTGTGGCTGTAAATGCAATGAGAGGCAGGCAATCTGCAGGCCTGACTGCCCCCAATCACACCCCAGCCATCAGTCTGCAGGGCTGTATGCAAACCTCTCAAGTTTATACAATGTTAAGTCAACGCTGTTGGGTTATTATCTTTTGGAACCAATAATCTTTCAGTCTAAAGAAACACCCGAGATATAATACTGTCAGATTCCTTGATGTCTGCATTAAATAGTTATGAGCCATTAACATAATTCACCAGATTTGTTTCCCATCTGAGTGAGTGAGTGAGTTGATGTGAGTTAGTTATTCTCTAAGTTTTCTAAATATTCAAGTCCACTAATTAACAGTAATTATGAACAAGAACGGACTCGACAACAGCCCGCCGCTATTATTGAACTTGTCCGAGAACTGGTTATTAGCAAAATGCGGTACAAATTTGAGCAGGATACAAAGAAAGCTTTTGAATTTATCGCGCCCACAACGTAAAAAATTATTGAGGTAAAATGCCATAAATCTAAATAAATACGCCGTTTTTAGTTTTTTTTTTCAGCCATTATTGAACTTGTCCGAGAACTGTTCATAGTTAACAACTTTTTCAAGAATAACAAATTTGAGCAGGATACATGAAAAACTTTTGAAATCAACGCGCCCACAAGGTCAAATTATTGACTTAAAAAGCGAGAAATCGCAGTAAATCTGCCATTTTGAAAAAAATTCAGCCATTATTAAACTTGTCCGAGAACTAGTCATTAGTAACCTGCATAACACATCTGAGGCATGAAATTTTTTTGAAGTTATCGCACCCACAAGGTCAAATTATTGACTTAAAACCAAAAAAATTAGGAAGGATCAGGATTTCCTGGAGGTACTTTTAGGGGGAAACTGGCCACTCCCCCAAAAAAACTGCTCGCACAGAAGGGTAACCCCACAAATCACTCTCAATCCCCCCCTCCAAACCCCCACAAAATCATCCTGGATATCCTGAGGATACATGAATTTTTTTCAAGTTATTGTGCCCACAAGCAAATGTTAATGCCGACGGCGACGCCACCGCCGCAAACTTCAATTGCAATAGCTCAGCTTTTTTAATTAAAAGGCGTGCTAAAAATGAAAGCGTACACTTTCTTTGGGTTGGACGAATCACATTCAAACGCCACCCAATATTGACTTTAGCCTTATGATTATATGAAGATCTAAATTACCACAATAGAATAGAAGGAATGAACAAAATAGGAAAACTAACTGGCGAATAGATTAAACATAATAGTGTCGATAATGTGTGCTTTGTTGCTTGTGATGAATGGTGCTCATCTACTTAAAACTTCAAGGCCAAGGGCAACGACTTGATAATTTACCTCGTATACCATTATCATTTTAATGAGATCTATTTATTGATATCATATGCGAGAATGTTTCAGAATAACTGTGAACACCCTAATTATTTTTTTCATCCATATCAATAAATAAATATTAAATGCAGGCTAATTTAAATGATTTTAAGAACGTAGTACACGGAAGTGTGAATTGGAGTAGAACTCAGTGTTAGTGTAATAGTGCAATGTTAGTGTAATGGTGGACCACCATCTGCGACGATGGTCTAGCATTAGATCAACATTGGGTCAACGTCTCGTGTTTGGAAAGTTATTATATGGACAAATAACAGGAGTTCTAGTAAACAGAGGGTCACCACACTCCTGATTATCAGACATTGTGATTGTCAATTCACTGCTTTATCTCACAGTGATGAGTAATTATGAAGACGACATTGAAGCCTAATGCTTTGATTTAACCCCATAAGCACAAGAACCACAGTCGTGTAATCAGCAATGGAATCATTTAAAAATTAATATTCAAGAAAAAGGTAGAATCTAAAATTTACGACGATCTAGAACTGTAAAATAGTTTAGGCGACACTTTTAATTTTCATTTTTTTATTTAAGATTAATTCAATCCCATACATGCTAAGTATTAATAATAATAAAAAGAAATAGTGAATTAAAGTTGCCGTGTTTACTGTTTACATGTAGATACTCGATGAACCTAGCCACGATTTAAAAAAATAATAATAATTATGTGATAAATATATATCACACTCACACTTCTTTCAAAAAAATTCTAGCTTATTGAAGTATTGTCTCGTTACAAGTCAGGATGCCAACATTCAAACTATTTATTGGGTGTTGATCAAATCCTTAGAGTTTTAAGTATATGCCGTGTTATATTTCAGAACTAATTTACAGACGTATACGGCATCAGGGTCCTGAGTTCTGGTCATATTTTCTTGTTTTTGACGGTCATATTTTCTTATTTTCAGCTTCAAATACAAGTAAACAAGTTTCGATTTGAAAAACACACATGTCTAGAATTTGAAAGATGAATTATTTTATTATCTGTCGGGAAATATTTCGCTTTGCAAATATTATTAAATGTGCATGCAAGTTAGCGTTACAGCGTCTTGAAATCCTATATGTGCGGTCTTGGCACACCAAGGGTTAAGTATATAGATTGTTCTCATTGTCGGTCATTAATTGCTGCCATGGTTTGTTAATAGGACATCTGCATTCACTATTTTTCACTTGAATTTGTCTGCTAATGATATGCGGTGACATTAAACGTTTGAAGCGGCAATACAAATTTGTTGAACTTAAGACATACATTTTGCGTTCTTTGCTAAATTAAACAATTTCTTTACTTCCCGGATACGGAAATTAGATGAGAAAAAAAGCTTATAGTCCCGATTGATAACAAAAAAAGTTATTTATTCAATGAAAAAACATTTGAAGATAAAGAGATTCGTGATACAATAACAGTACCTTGTCTGACCACCATTTCATCGTCTCGGAGACAAAAGGTCCCATTTGCCACTGCCACTGATCATTTGACTCTTTCGGCTTTGAGGCGAAGATTTGTATATTGTATACCAGTGGCGTATCCAGAATGTGCAAAAGGAGGGGGGGTAAGCCACATTTTGGCTAAAAAAAGGGTGTTACCTTCACTTTATTGCAAAAAATGCATGAAAATGCAATATTTTCACCAATAAGGGGGGGGGGGGGCGTATGCTGATCCGCCACTGTATACCCCATTAAGTTGGCGTCCATAATATTCGACGAAATCAGCCCAGGTAATTTTAGCGTACATGAAAAATAGCGAAGTCTTTTCACACAGTATGTTAAGACAATGTAGTTATTTGGCGAACATAAATATTGGAGATAAAATGCCCGATCGCGAGAGTCGCCAAACTAAATGGGACGCGAATATAATAGTGGTTCACATGGCAAAATGCAAAATCATGTATCAATCCAGAACGCACCGGTTACCTTTTTTGTTTTGATGTTGGGTCAGCATCTTAGACGCTGGCCCAACATCAAAACAAAACAAAATAGATTGTCAACAAAGTACTGCTCGCCTAAAGGCGCAGACCCTGTTTCTTGATTGTATTCACAATCACTGTCACGCGTCAGTAAATATAGTGAGCCAAGCTCTTTCAAAAGTAAATGGTGTAAATACGGCCGCACATCCTTTGTCATAATTTGTCTTTCATCACACACTTAAATTGATAGAAGGTCGTCCATATTAGCAGCTAGACTTACTAAATCCCATCCATCCAGCCAGCCAGCCAGCCAGCCAGCCTGCCAGCTAGTCGATCGGCCAGTCATGGATTACGAACTCCCGAATACTGTTCCTAATTTTCAGAATGCAACGTTGTAGTATGCACAGACGGCTATGATTGAAAATAAATTAGACACCATTTAAAGCTGGAAATGACGTCAGAAATCAGTTTTCTAAACTGAAATCAGTTTCATCAATAACCATTTCAGCGGACAACGGGTCAAAATCAGGCATATTGGATGGACAAGTCAATAAAAAAAGATAAAGAACAAATCAGCGCTTGCCAGGCTAATGATCCTTTTGTTAGGGAGGAAGCGAGAAAAAAAGTAAAAGACAAAACCCGTCATGAAGGACAGAAAAAATGGTTAAAAGATACTTGTCTAATTAATGAGCGTAATTGATCTGTATTACTGAGATGAGAGAGTGGAGGGGCGGCGCAGGGCCGGCTTTGTAAATAATATAATTACAAAGCAGCGAGAAGCCAGGCGTACCTCCTTTAATCATCCTCTCGTTAAATTAATCCAGTCTAATTGAAATTCTATTCAACATTGAGCCCGAGTTGTGTAAAGAATACTAAAGATGGTGGGTGAAGTAGACCGGTTGGTAGAAAACGATTACATTTCAGGCGGAACCGACATTCCAAGTATCCGTTTGTAATGTTGTCTACTGGCAGGTAAAGGCTCCTGTCTACCACTGAAATGAGTAACAGAAATGACACTATAGCTCCGATGGAACGATATAAAGTCAGGACGTATTTTTTTGTAGGGTACGTCTTCCACACAGAGACCAATAATAGGCTCTTTTCACCACATTTTCACCACCAACATTCATTTTGTAACCGGGTGGTAAAAGGTTAAAGCGATACACTTTCCTCCAATTTTGTTTGAAATAATCAAAGCCGTTTTTTCCTAATAAATACGTCAAGATTGTGTTGATAATTAGCCTATACAATTTCAAACCAATTAAAATGCTATTGATGTTGATAAATTAGTTTATGGTAAATGTCAATTCAATCAAATACTTACATTTGGGAGATGTTTATTTCCATTAACATAATATATAGCAATACTTTTCGTCAATTAAAGCTGGAAATTGCGTTAATTCCAGTAACAAATGAAACAAAATATTATCAGACAATTCAGCAGATAAGGTAATCCTGTAATTATTATATATCTGGATCATGATATATTACTATAAAGGGACTGGCCCAGGCTAGAAACATAAAACTTTTTAATATGACCATATGATGTAAACATGTCCATAGACTAGAACTGTAAAAGTTTTTTAATTTTTGTGCTGCGCATTCACCAGTTAGGCTAGATATAGAGACGAAATTCCTGATTTCTAATTATTGACAACCATGTCAAAAATAAGAAATACGGGAATTTCGTCTCTATATCTAGCCTAACTGATAAGTGCGCAGCAGAAAAATTAAAAAAACTTTTGCAGTTCTAATCTATGGACATGTTTACATTATATGGTCATATTAAGAAGCCAAAATAAAATCACCGATTTTTATACGATTCTAGCCTGGGCCAGTCCCTTTAAATAAGCAGAATTACAGCTACAACTTTACATATAAAGTATTTGGTTGCACATACAGCCTTCTCAGCAATGTTATTGGAAGTCTCGGATCTCACTCACCAGGTGTCGCAATCTTTGCTAGACACATGGGCCATGGGATATCACCAGCACCCCCCCCCCCCCGACTCAACCACGCCATTTTTTTAGCCTTGGTAAGTCCAAAACATAAAATGAGATGACACTAAAACATTTGGGTCGAATTTTATAATTTGATCACATTTTGGGATGTACCCTAAACCCATTTAGAATTAAGGTTAGGGTTACCTAAACGTATATCGTTGTTGTTTTAATCAACCAATATGGGCTCTGAGAAGCGTCGTTTGTTGTGGCATGTCAAAGTAATGAGCTCTCTATCATACCATTGCAGGAGGCGGATTGGGTCTAAAGCAATTAGCTCCTTATCATTCCATTGCTAGAATGAGCGGTAGCACGGCGGACACGCATGGTTGGCTAAAGATGACGGTTCAGTGATGGTGGTTTCATGTTCAATGCTCAAAGACAACAGAGCAGATATCAAATGGGTCAGTGCTTGCCCCTTTTTCTGGTGGTTGGTAGCCCAATGGCTGTTTCTTTATAGTTGTGCAGCCCTGGTTCCTTGTCTCCTGGACTTACTATGACAACTTGCTTTGTACACATCACCTACCTCACCAGGTGAAAGAGAGAGGCACTAAAAGGTTGATACCAGAACTAGTGCGTTATCTCGCGTCAGCCTTCGCTCCGTGCGCTACATTGATGTCCTGATCAACCAGTATTACATAATGATATATCACATAAAGGGAAACAAGACTACATAAGTCCAGAAGCTCCCGCTCCGAATTAGAATTTGATTTAGGCAATTTTGTATAGGGTCATTAATGTAGTCCTAGTCTAGGTCAAAAATCAAGACGCAAGACAACTAGGTCTAAGAAGCCCAGTCTAAGAGTAAGATAAGAACTAGACAGTCTGTCAGAGATTGCAAACCTCCATTGAAATTAATGATCCTTATCAGTATCCCAGTAATGGTCTACCTATCTGGCACGGTTTACCCGATATCAGGCCAATCGAGTTAACTAATAGCTGATTTACGGTCATTTTGAATTCGATATAAATTAGTTAAAAACTTAGGGTGCATCCTCCCCCGAAACCTCAAATTTTGTTTTATAGTAATGGACTAGCATCTAACAGTTTGCAAAATATTGGGCATGTGAAAGTAAATAATGGCCGATAGGGGGCCATTTTGAATTTGATCAAGTCAGAATTTTTCAAGATGCATCCTCAGCTGAAATCTCACATTTCATTCTATAGTAATCGTCTAGCTATCTAGCACGGTTTACCAAATATCGGCCATGTGAAAGTGAATAATGGCTTAAAGGCGGCCATTTTGAATTTGATCAAGTCAAAATTTTCCAAGATGCATCCTCAGCTGAAATCTCACATTTCATTCTATAGTAATGGTCTAGCCATCTAGCACGGTTTACCAAATATCGCCCATGTGAAAGTGAATAATGGCCGATAGGAGGCCATTTTGAAGTTGATCAAGTCAAAAAATTTCAAGATGCATCCTCTCCTGAAATCTCACATTTTGTTTTATAGTGATGGTCCAGCCATCTAGTACAGTTACCAAAAACCGGCTAAGTGAAAGTAAATAATGGCCGATAGGCGGCCATTTTGAATTTGATCGAGTCGAATTTTTTCAAGATGCATCCTCTCCTGAAATCACACATTTTGTTTTATAGTAATGGTCTAGCCATCTAGCACGGTTTACCAAATAACGGCCATGTGAAAGTGAATAATGGCCGATTGGCGGCCATTTTGAACTTGGACGAGTTGAATTTTTTTTCAAAATGCATCCTCTCCTGAAGCCTTACAATTTGTTTTATAGTAATGGTGTAGATATCTTGAGCGGTTTTCGTGATATTCCACAATATCAGGCCTGTCGAGGTGAATAAAGGCTGATAGGCGGCCATTTTGAATTTTATCAACTTCAATTTTTTCAAGATGCATCCTCTCCTGAAACCTTACAATTTATTTCATATTAAGGGTGTAGCTATCTTGAGCGGTTTTCATGATATTCCGCAATATCAGGCCTGTCGAGGTGAATAATGGCCGATAGGCGGCCATTTTTAATTTTTATCGACTTGAAATTTTTCAAGATGCATCCTCTCCTGAAACCTCACAATTTGTTTTATAGTAATGGTGTAGCTATCTTGAGCGGTTTTCATGATATTCCGCAAAATCTTTCAGTCGGATTTACCGATGTTATAAATTAGGTCAAAGTGCTGGGTCAACTTCAAGGTCAAGGTCCAAAAACCTGAAAAGGCACAACTAGGGACCTTAGAGAACATGTATGTGCAATATGACTGTCATCGGCCCAGTACTTTTCGAGATCTGCTCCGGAAACGAAGTGCGCTTTAAAACGTCTAAATAGGTCATAGTTCTGAACCAGAAGTAGGTCAAAGTTCAAATACCCCAAAAGGCACAACTAGACCCCCTAGGGGTGTTGTGTGTAAAATTTGAAGACAATCGGACAAGTACTTTCAGAGATATGCTTCGGAAACGAATTGTTTACGGACGGCCCAACGCCGTAACATCATCATTTTCTCCTCTGCAACCTTGCGTATTGAATTCAGATTAAAAATATTTTAACCTGTCCATTAGCCACCTGGAAGTAACCCACATACCAAAAATTGTTATCCTAGCTTATTGTCTTACAAAGTTATAGGCAAAAGAAGAGGCCAAAAAAAAACGGAGGTAGAATCCATAGCTCCCTCCGTCTCACCTACGGTGACGGCGGGAGCTAATTATTCTACGTTCTCATGATATTTAGAACATTGCAGTGAAGTAAATATCCATCTCCCCAGATCATAAGAAAGGGCCACACCTGTCACTAAACAAAGTGGTAAAATGTCAAGAAGGCTATTACCAGTCTTTTTGTTTTCAATAAATTCCTACAAAAGTTAATCAGATGATATCGGTTCAGATGATATCGCGTTCACAAGCTTCCTTCCTCCCACCAAAAGTATCTAGACAACCATGACAACAACTGAATGACGGTATTGATTGGCCGATCTCGTCATGTGACAGGCTGAAAAACTCTTCGATTGGTCGGGGGTAGAATACTGGACTTGGACAGTCACTTTAAGGGGGAAATTAAATCCATGTTTATTAAGATTTATCTTAAATTATATAAAAAATACGTGGCAATCGCCTAAATTCAATATGGAGGATGAAAAATCTAACTAACGAGAAGACGATAATGTATACAGATGGTCAAAACTAATATGTAGGCCTATATTACAGTTAAATACTTCGTAATATGTTTCCAGCTTACATGAAAAGCGAAAGCAAAGCTTAATGGCACAATTAGTCACCAGGGCTCTGCCTCCATGCTTAAAAACTGGCTGACATAAAAGCAGTGAAGATCCTGCAACTAGTACAATGCGTAATTTGAGATTAGATGAAATGTACCGTACATGATTTGAAAGACATAAAAGACAATTTTAAAGGCATCAAAGACAAACCTTCTTCTTCTGTTGCATATGCCCGTGTTTTACAATGAATTTAGAAAAAAATTGTACAACTGAACACATGAAGTGATAAATATTGATATTTTCCCGTTAGTTGAAGTAACGAAAACAAATGATTTAGGGGGGGGGGGGGGATACAGACATACAGACAGACGGCCGGGTTGCCTGTACGTCCACCCGGCCGTCCGTCGGGTTTATCATCACGATGTATCCGCTCCGCTTGCATCGTAATCATGTCCATTTCATTCCATGCATGTATGGAATGATGGCTCGAAAATAACTGATCAGATCATACAAATCTAGGTCAAGAGGCGATAACACGAATGCAATCTGTATATATGCTTCGAATTTCCCTTTTGCTTTAACTTAATATTTATCTTTAGTAGAAGAGCTGGACCTGAGAAAAAATCGGTCCGTACAACCCACCATACTGACAAAATCTGACTATATATTATGTTAGAGCAAACCTTCCTGATCATTTATAGGGTGGGCGTTAAGTCAAATTGTGGTATCAGTTTTTTTTTATCGATTATATGGGGGTACCCTCAAACCTGTCAGGAATTAGGGGTTTAGGGTTACGTAAACGCCTGTCGTAGCTATTCTGAGAAACGCAGTGACGTCACTCGGTGAAAACAAGGTTATATAACACCCCTCCCCCATACTTCATTCTGTGAAACGCAGTGATGTCACTAGGTGAAAAGAAGGTTATATAAGAAACCTCCCCCACAATTCATTGTATTAGCCAGCTCGGTGAAAACAAAAGAGGTCGAGGTCATTGAGTTTCACAGAATTCTGCTTAACCAATCGACAAACGCGATATATCATACAGCAGATAACTTAATGTCCGTTCTAAGGATATATCACATACTGCAGTAAAGCAAATAGTCGTCTCTATACATTCATTCAAACATAATTTTTATTATGAAATAATCAAAATGAACAACAAAACAAACTGGTCAGCATGGTCAAAGAAAACAACAAAATAAAACGTAATTATTGAACATATCCATATCTGACCTATGTTTTTTGAACCAAATATGTCTATGCTTAAAATAAGAGGGTTATTTATATTTAGAAATGTCACATATTTTTGTTAATGGCAAAATATTGCAGGCTTTTATGAAAATGTGTGTCTTTAGTCAGGTCTGAAATCTGAAACATTGACGTTTGCTCGACATTTTAGTGTATAATTTGCTATCCCCTTGCTATCCCCTGTATTTACATAATTTGGGTTTGCTGAATTCGAATCTGTCGGATAATATTCTATATTGGGTGACCTTGACCTTCAAATAAGCAAAACATAAAATAGCAGCCAAAATGTGACTAAAACCTCATATTTTCTATGGTTCACATGAAAGCACAACTTTTGGTCTCTGTCAAATTTATATTTGAGAAACTTATTTTGAGTGTCATTGGAAAGAAATTACCTTTATTTGACCTTCAAGGTCTCACAACCCTAAATAAGTTGAAATCCAAGGAGGTGTCTACTAATGATGGAATCATCACACAAAATATTTTCAAGGCGGCTGTTCCAACCTCTAGTGGAACAAAATAAAATACAGAGAAGTTATACTTGTGTGAATATTTAATAACCACACGTTATCTCCTTCGTCGAGGATATCAGATATAACTGTTTTATGATAATCTCGCAGGGATACCGTGGGTTTAGTTGATGTGTGTCCAGTCTGTGAAAGAGGGTACGGATTATAGTCCAGTTTGAGCTGTGTTGATATTTTTTCACGCTAGGGGGCGTAGCTCAAAATCCGTCTGGTCATCATACCCATAGCTGTCCTGTTTTTGAACAAGGACATTTAAAGTTTTATTCCGATATGCTACACTATATGTTTCATAGAGCAAAAATAGTGAAATCGGCCTGCGGAATTGAGGCAGTTTACATGTGTTTCAATGAGACTGGCATTTGGGGTGGTGAGACCATCAGTAGACACAAGGGGTCTGGCCTGTTCTTGGTTTTATTTGGCATACTCCAGCTGTTTGATACACATCTGCGACTTGATATCTATATATAATTGAATTTTAACGTCACTTTAACAACCTAAGACTAATAATTTTGATTAGAAAGTATATAATTGGTGTATAAAATGTGATAACTATGTCTAAAACAGATCTGAAGAGGGCGTGATTTGATGATTTAAGTCATGGATTAAATGCTGGGTTGGTAGCTTGGTTGTCATATGGGCCCAAATATAAAGAAATATAGTGAATTTAAGTATGAATACTACTAAAAACAATGTACTCTAATATGTGCAGCATGTTTCAACAACAATTTTCGAATTACAAGGTAACCATGGCGACTTTTTGTGACGAAATAGAGGCGGGAATAATCTCTTCGTTCAACGTTTTATGCAGCGCGACTTTTACTGAAATCAGGCTGATTTTCATGATATCAATGATTATTCAAAGGGCTCCGATGGCAAAAGTTTTCAATATATTTACTTAATTAAGAAAATATATTGCTCAGAACACATTGAAGCTTCATACCAGGCCGAAAGGGAATGAACAAAAAAATATATATTTCTATATATGGTCTCACCACCCTAAATAAGCCGAAATGATGGAATCATCACACAAAATATTTTCAATGCGGCTGTTTCAACCTCTAGTGGAACAAAATAAAATACAGAGAAGTTATACTTGTGTGAATATTTAATAACCACACGTTATCTCCTTCGTCGAGGATATCAGATATAACTGTTTTAAAATAATCTCGCAGGGATACCGTGGGTTTAGCTGATGTGTGTCCGGTCTGTGAAAGAGGGTACGGATTATAGTCCAGTTTGATCTGTGTTGATATTTTTTCACGCTAGGGGGCGTAGCTCAAAATCTTTCTGGTCATCATACCCATAGCTGTCCTGTTTTTGAACAAGGACATTTAAAGCTTTATTCTGATATGCTACACTATATGTTTCATAGAGCAAAAATACTGAAATCGGCCTGCGGAATTGAGGCAGTTTACATGTGTTTCAATGAGACTGGCATTTGGGGTGGTGAGACTTCAAATTCAATACGTCCGCCATTTTTAAATATTTACTGTCACTATAATTACACCACTAAATATGCTGACGATAATATGACTTATTTCTAGTAACTTAGTGAACCAAGAATAAACATTACTGCCGAGTAAATTTTGAAAAAAAAACTAAAATGGCCACGGCATTCACCCTGAAATGAACGAAAAACAAAATGGCGATCAAAATGTAAATGACACTTCTTTTTTAGGTTTGTCGCACGGAAATGCTTAATATATGATTTTAGCATGATTTGGAGACCGAAACACTCATGTTTGATGTTTATTAATCATCGTATTACCTAGCTCATTATAAAATTTCCTTTAAAAAAGTGATTTTCCTATTATATTATAGTTTAGATACATAAAAACGCATTTTTTTGTTCTGGCAGTAACTATTTTGAATTTGAAGGTCAAAGAAAGGTCATTTTGATCCAAAAACATGACACATAAATTTATCAACTCTTAATCATGCAGAAACCAGAAATCGCGGATTCATTTGTCGAAAAAAAGGAGAAGAGATGTGGTTTTGTTTTTCAAATTTGAGTAAGTAAGAAAGTAAAATGCTTTACTTCACTTTTCGGCCAGTATGGCCATTTAAGTGAAAATTCCAAGTATTACAATATCCCGTATTGTATAGTTAAAGTAGCAAAGGAAAGACAAAGCTAATAAAAGCATGTTCGTACTAAAATATTCAAATTTGAAGGTGAAGAACACTATATATAGAACGTTATCTGACTGATTCGTATTCAGCATACCCGAATTATGTAAAAACAAGTGCATATCAAATTATAAATTTAAATGCCGAGCAAAGATCAATATTTCAGCTTTCAGCTCAGGCTAATTACACACATTTTCATAACAGGCTGCTATATTCTTACATTAAAAAAATATATCAACATTTATAAAACCAAATACCACTGAGTGTTAAATAAATACATATATGGGCTCAGAAAACGTAGGCCATATGGAGATATGGGCAATAATTATGTTTTATTAAGTGGTTTTCATTGACCATGTCGACTAGTTTGTTTTGTTGATGATTTTGATTACTTTGTAATACAAATTATGTTTCAACGTCTGTGGAGAGATGACTGTTTACTCCACTTTAACATGCAATATATTATTGCAACAGAAATTGAATTTCCATGTGTAGATTAGTAAACTAGAACAGCAACAAAAGACGTTTACGTCACCCAACCCCTAAATCTAAACAGGTTTGGGTGGTCTCAAGGACAACTAGAATATATCAATAATCACCAGGACCGTATGCTGAATGACGTGAGCTCAGTCCCATTAAAGTTACATCCATGGAATCAAATTCAGTCTTACTTTTTCCCAAGACATTGTTTATTCAGGTAATATAAAACATTTTTAGCCAATACATTTAGTATAATTTATGCTTCAATTCTTGTAAAGATTCAAGAAAACAATCCATAGCAGATTTACTATTGAGATGTGACTTGGTCAAAGTTGGTATATTTTCACAATACACAATCGAACCTAAGGCCAGACGGACCCAACAGTTAGGTAATTTGATACTGAGTATATTGATTCCAAAATTTTAAGAATTGGTCCATTTACTGCAAAGATATAGCTATTTTCCCCCACATTGACAAACATAGGGAAATACACCCCCTATGTTAACAAGACTACATAATTACAGAAGCTCCCGCTCCGAATTAGAATTTGATTTAGGCAATTTTTTGTAGGGTTATTAATGTAGTCCTAGCCTAGGTCAAAAATCAAGACGCAAGACAACTAGGTCTAAGAGACTCAGTCTAAGAGGAAGATAAGAACTAGACAGTCTGTCAGAGATTGCAAACCTCCATTGAAAATAATGATCCTAATCAGTATCCCAGTAATGGTCTACCTATCTGGCACGGTTTACCCGATATCAGGCCAATCGAGGTAAATAATGGCCGATTTACGGTCATTTTGAATTCGATAGAGATTAGTTTAAAAAATTCAGGCTGCATCGTCCCCCCGAAACCTCACATTTTGTTTTATAGTAATGGACTAGCATCTAACACAGTTTGCAAAATATTGGGCATGTGAAAGTAAATAATGGCCGATAGGCGGCCATTTTGAGTTTGATCGAGTCTAAATTTTTCAAGATGCATCCTCTCCTGAAATCTCACATTTTGTTTTATAGTAATGGTCTAGCCATCTAGCACGGTTTACCAAAAAACGGCCATGTGAAAGTGAATAATGGCCTAAAGGCAGCCATTTTGAATTTGATCAAGTCGAAATTTTTCATGATGCATCCTCTCCTGAAATCTCACATTTTGTTTTATAGTAATGGTCTAGCAATCTAGTACGGTTTACCAAATAACGGCCATGTGAAAGTGAATACTGGCCGATAGGCGGCCATTTTGAATTCGATTGAGTCGAAAGTTTTTAAAAGTCATCCTCTCCGGATACGTCACATTTTGTTTTATAGCAATGGTCTAGCTATCTAGCAAGGTTTACCTGATATCAGGCCTATTGTCAGCCCTTTTGAATTCGTCAGTTAAAAAATTTCAGGGTGCATCCTCCCTCGAAAATTCACATTTTGCTTTATAGTAATGGGCTAGCATTATAGCACGGTTTACCAAATATCGGCATGTGAAAATGAATAATGGCCGAAAAGGCGGCCATTTTGAATTTGATCAAGTCATCATTTTTCAAGGTGCATCCTCATCTGAAATCTCACATTTTGTTGTATAGTAAAGGTCTAGCCATCTAGCACGGTTTAACAAATATCGGCCATGTGAAAGTGAATAATGGCCGATAAGCGGCCATTTTGAATTTTATCAAGTTGAAATTTTTCAAGATGCATCCTCTCCTGAAATGTCACATTTTGATTTATAGTAATGGTCCAGCCATCTAGCACGGTTTACCAAATAACGGCCATGTGAATGTGAATAATGGCCGGAAGGCGGCCATTTTGAATTTGTTCAAGTCGAATTTTTTCAAGATGCATCCTCTCCTGAAATCTCACATTTTGTTTTATAGTAATGGTTTAGCTATCTAGCATGGTTTAACCAATATCAGGCCTGTCGAGGTGACTGATGGCCAATAGGCGGCCATTTTGAACTTGACTGAGTTGAATTTTTTCAAAATGCATCCTCTCTTGAAACCTTACAATTTGTTTTATAGTAATGGTGTAGCTATCTTGAGCGGTTTTCATGATATTCCGCAATATGAGGCCTGTCGAGGTGAATAATGGCCAATAGGCGGCCATTTTAAATTTTATCGACTTGAAATTTTTCAAGATGCATCCTCTCCTGAAACCTTACAATTTGTTTTATAGTAATGGTGTAGCTATCTTGAGCGGTTTTCATGATATTCCGCAAAATATTTCAGTCGGATTTACCGATGTTATAAATTAGGTCAACATTAAGGTCAAGGTCCAAAAACCTAAAAAGGCACAACTAGGGACCTTAGAGAACATGTATGTGCAAGATGACTGTAATCGGCCCAGTACTTTTCGAGATCTGCTCCGGAAACGAAGTGTGTGTCAAAACGTCTAAATAGGTCATAGTTCTGAACCAAAAGTAGGTCAAAGTTCATATACCCCAAAAGGCACAACTAGCCCCCTAGAGGTGTTGTGTGTAGAATTTGAAGACAATCGGACAAGTACTTTCAGAGATTTGCTCCGGAAACGCAATGTTCACGGACGGCCCAACGCCGTAACATCATCATTTTCTCCTCTGCGACCTTGCATATTGAATTTTGATTAAAAATATTTTAACCTGTCTATTATCCACCTGGAAGTAACCCACACACCAAAAATTGTTATCCTAGCTTATTTTCTTGCAAAGTGATAGGCAAAAGAAGAGGTAAAAAACAGAACGAGGCGGAATCCATAGCTCCCTCCGGCGGGAGTTAAAAAATGGCATGTACAAAAAAACTGATACCACAATTCTACTTTACGCCCACCCTAGAAAAGACCAGGGAAGTTTGCTCTAACATAATATACAATCAGATTTTGTCAGTATGGTGGGTTGTACCAACTCCTTAAATAAGGGTCCTACAGGAACTAGCTCTTCTACTACTTGTGCGTCTGTACGAAAAGGTTCGACATAATGTTGAGTGAAATGGTCCTCGCTCTTGGAGACAGCGTCTATTCTGACTCACAAAGACAAACAGTAGTAACTGCTTACTTTTCATAGTTTGTCTTTCCACGGCAGTACTAATCACAGCATAGATGTGTCTATATACATAATCACAGCAATAACGAATACCATTTGGATAACTTGAGCTTCGATAAGTTCCAAGTTACCAACGCGTCTCCGCCACAACCAATCACCACAGACAACGCCAAACAGAACAGCGAGTCCTCTAGTGGCAATCCTTTCAATCAGGGTGATAGATTTGGTGCTAAATGTGATCAGCAGGCGTCGCCATACAGCACCCAAACTAAGTGAATCCAGAGTTAGGCGCCGACGCCCGGGTAACCTCATTTACATACGTGTTCTACACTTCTGATTTAACCCTCGTGGTACATGGAGACTAAGTGCCATGTGAGTACCACTGACGATAATTTCATAACCTGGGAAAAATGTCCAGCTAGCTCTGTGGGTGAGCGAGCTAGAAGTACTTCCGCAGCAGAGCGGCGATGACGGCACTCTTTGACCGCCAAATGGGGAATTTTCACCCACTTGTCGAAGCTGCATCTCGCTGAAGCGATACACCCATTATTTAGATTTGTCAAAATGGAAGCTCGTTCGTTTTTTCGCAGCCTGATTAAAGTATATTCAACCTTTAATGCTTTAAATCTGTTTTATTAGCCGATCAAATCTGAGTAATCCCCCCCCCCTTCAAGATGTGGGTAGCGGTAGCGAGGAACAATTAGGTGAAAATTAATTTAGATAATCTAGCGGATAAAGGGTCAAAGGGTGCTGAACGCTGATAAAAAGCGCTGATAAAAATTTAAAACACTGATAAAAAAGTTGAAAAAATGATTGTAGGCCAAGCGACTTTAAAAAACGATACATAATAATGGTCCGCCCATAAACAATGTAATCTTTGTTTATCAATGTTTCTAGTAAAAAAGATGTGAATTAAAACCTCAGAATAACAGAACAAGCAAAGGCATAACGATATAAGTGGAGTAGGTATTTATAATTATGTCCTATGTTCGTAAAATATAAACTGAGTGTACCATTCTATTCAATTATAAGTGAATTTCAAATATCCATATAATATATGAAATGTGTACTGCAGAAATGACGAAAAAAATTTAGACACTCTTTTAATTAGTCAAGGGTAGACTACTCTACTTGGGCCATAACATGCAGGGCC
Source organism: Flabesymbios commensalis (assembly GCA_964017125.1). Lineage (NCBI taxonomy): Eukaryota > Metazoa > Annelida > Polychaeta > Terebellida > Flabelligeridae > Flabesymbios > Flabesymbios commensalis. Next base: position 36,702,148 of record OZ024904.1, on the reverse strand, counting down.
GAAATAAAATCGTTTTCGTCTCGTCCAGGACACGTAGTCTCGTATAAGTTACGATACATCGTAGGCTTCTGATTGGTGAGATGGCCATCTCGACCAAACCGAAGCCTAAGATATATCGTAACTTGTACGAGAATACATGTCCTGGTTCATGTGGTTTGGAACGCAGATACGTGTGATTGCATTGGTTCGGCCTAAGTAGCTGCAACGACGTTACTTTCTGGTAGAGCGGCCATGAGCGGCGATAATGAAACAGATTGTCTCATTTGCCGCCTCTAGTAGCCTAATATACCACTTCAGTCATGGATTATTCAAACAGAACACCTCATCCGCACCAGGCGCCCTTTTCGAAGCGGGCCCATGTTGGCTTAACGTTGGGCCACCGTTTCAGACGGTGGCCCAACGTTAAGCCAACATGGTCCCGACGTCTCGTGTCACCGGGCGCGATTCGTGATTTGTGTATATTAAGTAATTATATTGATGCTGACTGTGTGATGGCAGGGTTGTGGCTGAGCGTCGGAGTCGGCGGCAGTGAATTATATTATTTGTCGCTGTGGTGGGAATGGGTGGCGCTAATATAACGGATTATCCGGTTTTTCACTTGTGTGAGAGTCAATAACCCTTATCACTCCATTGTAAATATTACAAACATTACGGTGTTCAAAATATCTAATTTAAATTCAGCTACCACAATAAAGATTCATTAAGAAATACAATCCTAAATATTGTTGCAGAAACGCCATTTGTATTCCACTGTATATATTCACGATGCAGGAATAATCTTTACAGATATACTTAATAAAAATACCAAAATGCTCCACAGTCCCTGCTGTATTGGACAATGCCCCGCAATCAACACAAACTTACCTGAATACAATTTGAATTTTTATAAATTGAAGGTTTCGTGGAAATGAGTATAATCTAAAATGCAAGCCGCGCCTTTGCAAACGACTACATTCATTTCCATCCCGTTCGAAACTCGGATTGCTCAGGTGTTTTTTTTATTCTCCGTGGGAGCATGGAATATAAAAAATTGTATTTTTGTACTTTTATTTGTCTGGATTAGACGGATGTCGCGCGCATACACTGGGTAGTTTGTCGGCCATTGTGTCCTGATTCTCGCAAAATAACTGAATAACCAGTCGCCCGGGGCAAGTACCATTTGATAGCGTTAGCCTATCTAGGCCAATCTGCATGCATTGTCTACTAATCACAACCAGATGTAGCAGCCTTGCTTAGTCCAAATTGTATGTAAAATTAATATAATAATTTGCTCATATCCGAACAAACGATTTTGTATTGTTTTTGAGGTCGAAGAATGAATTTATTTGTGCCGTCTATGAAGATTTAATATCAAATTAAAATATAATGCGTCATACAGCAAAAGCCTGTCACTTTGTCCATATAAAATGTTATCTTTGCTTTCTCGTAAAAATTTGAGAATTAAAACCGCATACAAAATAACAGAGCAAGCAATGGCCTAATGATATATTAAGTGGAGTAGGTCTTTTAGATGTCCTATATTCGCAAAATTTAAAATGAGTGTGACTGTGTACAATTCTATTCAGTCATAAGTGAATTTCGAATACCCATATATACATCTATATTAAATGTGTACTGCAGAAATGACGAAATAAATATAGCCATTCTTTTAATTAATCAAGGGTAGACTACCCTAGGCCTACTTGTGTGATAATTTGCAGGACCGAAATAAAATCTACTTTTTTTCGTCCTGGACCCGTATTCTCGTACAAGTTACAATAGATATACTATACATCGTAACTTGTACGAAAATATGGGTCCTGGTTCATGTGGTTTGCTAAAAATAAAGGTGTTCTCGTTCATTTGAAGCTTCAAATAGCTTCAGAATTGTAGGCCTCAAAATTAATGAAAAATACTAGATCTTACATCTGCATAGAAAATATGAAAAAGTCTCCACCTTCCACAATTGAAAGTGTATTGCCAATGCAGTAACAATGGGGCTATATGACAGGAGTGCCATGGCTGCCATGTTGGATATGAAAATTAGCTAATTTTGGAGGGCAATCCATCAGAGGGCTGTGTTAAAAAACATTTTGAGAGGATTGGATGAATATTGGCGACTGGAGAGCGTTTGGGTAAACGTCGTTCTTGAATATGCAAATTAGCCCATGGCGGCTATCATGAATATGCAAATTAGCTGATTTTCGAACTCAACCAGGATAATTCATCACGGAGTGTTCAGAAAAAAATCGCTAAGATCGCATGAATATTGGCGACTGGAGAGGTTTCACGCTTTACATCGATCTTGAATATGCAAATTAGCCCATGGTGTTCAGAAAAAAATTCACGAAGATCGGATGAATATTGACGACTGGAGAGCGTTCACGTCGATCTTGGATATGCAAATTAGCTCATGGCTGCCATCTTGGATATGCAAATTAGCTGATTTTCGAACTTAGGCAGGATAATGCATAAGAATGTTCAGAAAAAAATCGCTAAGATCGGATGAATATTGGTGACTGGAGAGATTTCACGCTTTACATCGATCTTGAAAATTAGCCCATGTCTGCTACATTAGATATGCAAATTAACTGATTTTCGAACTTGAGCAGGATAATTCATCAGAGGGTGTTCAAATTTTTTTTCGTGAAGATCGGATGAATATTGGCGACTGGAGAGCGCCAACGTCGTCAAATTGTTGACTAATAATAATAATAATAATAATAATAACAACAACAGTAGACAGTACTAAAACAATAAGTCTCCACCACATAGTCACTATGTCATAGTGGGTGGAGACTTAATTAAGAAAATAATTCTTCACTCGAAGTATTAATGGGTCAAAATGTATGTTGCGCATTGTTGTGAAATGAAAAGTGAATCAAATTAGATGGAAATGTATCGAGATTCAGTCACCGACATATTAACGCATCTATAGACATGGGTACGCCAGAAATGCATGCATGCGTAATTTCATCGCTCGATTGAAGAAAAAAATCTCACAAACTCGTAAATTTAAACACGTTTGAGCGACGAATGTTCATGAAATATAAAACTTGATTGGGAAGACGCGTGGCTTGAAACCCTTAAAGCGCAAATGATTCTTTTTTAATTTTTCACCCATTTGGAGTTGAACCGATAAACAAAATAATTCAGATTTGGCAAAAACTGGAGGCCAAGCATTATTCACTTAAGGCAAGACTTAAAGTGGGAATAAAACTGAATAAAACGATTTCTATAATGGTGTTTGCACTTAAAAGGTTCACGCGTCATCAGCATGCCTAGGAAGGCGTTAATGTGAATATTACTGGTGAAGCGCAATGATATACATGGCGCGATCAACTTAAAAATCGCGAAATCTGCGGTGAATCAAAGAAAAAAATGAAAAAATGTCCTCCATTCAGAAAGCCCATAATTTGACTAATATGGTAGTGACTTTTTGATGAGGCGTCACGTATGTGTGTGTGTGTGGGGGGAGGGGGGAGGGGGGGCGGAGGGGGGTACAGACTAGCAGATAATTTCGCCTGATTAAAAGCACTATCTCCATGTTAAAAGTACTCATACTCAGTAAGTAAATCTTGGGAGAACAAATTATCCGCGAATTGGGGCTTTATATATAAATACATTTATAGCGAGAAGGACAACTTCGCGAATTCAATAATCTCGCGAAAATGATTATTATAATAGCGATACTGAAGAAAAATTTTACATCCGGCTTTACACAAGGCATGCATCAATGAGCCCTTCAAATCGAGTTCTCCCACGACACCAACGCTTTCTGTGGGAGCTCAGATCAAAGGAAGCTAAACAAATCAGAAACCAGGCGCTTTTACCAGTGTGGCGCTTCGCGTCCTGAATTCCACGCAGATTTGTGGTGGATCTGGATTTGCACCTCAGCTACCGCCCAACCCGCGGGCCCGCAATCTTTGATTCGTGCAATGACATTCTGCTAATTATCCCCGGTTTACTAGTCCTCCTGAAGCTATGACCACTTGCTCTTCAATTTAAACAACATCGGGGCAATGCTGGGCCGCCGTCGGGGACGCCGCTCCAGCATTGCCCCGATGTTCATATGGCGTCCGATTTTTTTCCCGGGCGGGCGGCTGTGTGTAAAGCCTGATGAGACTAATCGTGTCGTCAGAGAACCGGCCTGTTACCACGTCAGCGATCACCAGGGACAACCAAATACACGCCTTTTTGTCGCTCGCTAAAAAGCGGCACATGTGTAATTTGGCTGGCCGTGCGCACAGTGGCTTGTTGTCTGTGGCCAGCGCCCGGGTAATCGCCGCAAATCATGTCCTAAGCAACGGCCTTACAGCATCAGTGGCTGACCTCAAGGCATTGCAGGCGGGGTTTACTGAAGGTCATTTAAGATGCAGGGGTTGGGTGCGAGGATAATTGGTAGTCTCTGAATAGAAAAATCTGTTCATTCCATACCCATCATGCAGTTGTATTATGTTGAATTCTATAATTTATCCTTATTTTGTAATATGGTGACTGGAAGATACTTAATTTCTTACAAATTTCGTTGATTTTTTTCACTGGTGAAATAATCTCATATGAAGGCAGGTAGGTAAACTATTATATATATTTTACTACTTCCACGTTTAGAAAGATAGATAGATGTTTTGTGTATGTATATATATGGATTATTTTATTGTTGAAGTCTTACACAGTGGTAGGCCTACACTCATATAGGTCATTCTGGGTCAAATCAACAAACTTTCCGAAAAAATTCACCACACTAAATTGCTTTTGCTTAAAAAAATATACGTAAAAGAAAAATGTAAAAAATGCATATCCTGAAATTTCCAGTTCAAACGGACCATTATTGACAACGTAACGGCCATTTGAAATGTCTAGAAAAGGGTGCAATTACAAATTTTTAATCGTGACGAGTTACAACAGCAATTTCAATCGCTTGTAAAAAACCGTATTACTTGACCTGGAGCTCTGGAGAAATTGTACACCTTGACTAACTGGCCTGTGAAAAATTCATATGTTGCATTATTTTGAATACATTTCCAAAACTGACAGAGCTATATACACTGAAATACAGCTTTTCTCCATTCGGGATATAAAATGAGCAGGTAAATACATTACACAATGATAACTAACATTTATTTTCATTTGTCATGGTCACTCGGTTCCAGAATAAGAAAAAAAATACAGTGTAAAAATGCCCAGGACATTCCACTGAAAATCATTTTCTGTTAACTTCTGACGTAAACCGAACTAGTCATAGATCCAGGGCTATTCATTACTGACCTCAAGTTGTGCAGATAAAAATCACTAATATACATGTTGTATGTCCAGATGTAGTGACAATTTTGTAGACGTGTTCTAAATGTTAAATAGCTTTATAAATCTCGTGCTTTTTAAAACTACTAAGTTTTAAACCTAGACTATAATTGGCCTCTCAGGGTTCCCAGCATTTCATGGGAACACAATTCCCTGAATTTGAATTGACTTTTCCCTGATGAATTTTCAAAATTCCATGATGAGGGTACATGTCAAATTGACCACAATCACCAAGCGAGAGAAGGAAAAGGAGAGATTTCCACACTAGAAAGCCACCATAACCAATCATTATTATTCAGTGAATATGTCATTTGGTTATGAAAAAACAACAACAGACTGATGTCACAATCACTTTTGGGCAAGTGAACATGATAACATTTCCTGACTTTTCCCTAATTTGAAACACCATCAAATTCCCTGACTTTTCACTGACTGAAAAACTTGAAACTCATTTTCGAGGGTGGCTGGAAACACTGCCGGTGTGTAATTCAATTTTTGTTATATTTTACAACCTGACAGAACTATGATGCACTAAAATACAGCAGTATTTTGTCATTATGATCCATGTTCCGGGGCTAAATATATCATACAAAATAACTAATATTTATTTTCATTTGCCATGGTCACTCACATTGTAGTTCCATAATCAATGGGAGATCTAGCTAAATAAATGTCACCCAGATGTCCGTCTACTGAAATATATATACAAATTAGTGATAATCGTGAGGGAAACAAACAAGAGCACACTCGACATTAGCCTGCCGCCATTATTGAACGTAGAGGTTATTGCGACCACAAGGTCAAATTATTGACGTAAAATTAAAAACATGAGCGCTGACGCTAACGATATCCCCCGCCATTAATTAAAATCAATAATGGCGTCAAAGTAAAAAAATAGCTCAAAGGTCACAACCCCCCAAAAAGCACATCTACACCCCTAAGGGATGTGTGTGGCAATATGAATCCAGCAAACGCTTTCCGAGCTATCATCCGGAAAATGAACTTATCTTCTGCCATCAATTAAAGTCATTAATAGCCTCAAAATAAAACGTAAAAAAATTAGGTCAAAGGTCACAACCCTCAAAAGGCACATGTACACCTCCTGAAGGATATGTGTAAGCAATATAAAAACAATCAAGCAAATGCTTTCTAAGATATCATCTGGAAACTGAACCTATCATCCGCTATCAATAATGGCCTCAAAATTGAAGGTCCACAATTAGGTCAAAGGTCATAACCCCAAAAAGGCATATCTACACCCCCTGAGGGATGTGTGTGTGCAGTATGAAAACAATTAAGGAAACGCTTCGTGAGATATCGTCCGGAAACTGAACTTATCATCCAAAATCAAATAAAGTCAATAATCGCCTCAAAATCAAAGGTAAAAAATTAGGCCGAAGGTCATAACCCCCAAAAGGCACATCTACACCCCCTCAGGAATGTGTGTGTGCAGTATGAAAACAATTCAGCAAACGCTTTGCGAGATATCGTCCGGAAACTGAACTTATCATCCGCAATCAATTTAAGTCAATAATCGGCTCCAAATCAAAGGTAAAAAATTAGGTCAAAGGTCATAACCCCCAAAAGGCACATCTACAGCCCCTCAGGGATTTGTGTGTGCAGTATGAAAATAATTCAGCAGACGCTTTGCGAGATATCGTTCGGAAACTAAACTTATCATCCGCAATCAATTTGAGTCAATAATCGCCTCCAAATCAAAGGTTAAAAATTAGGTCAAAGGTCAGAACCCCCAAAAGGTACATCTACACCCCCTGTGGGATTTGTGTGTGCAGTATGAAAACAATCTAGGAAACGCTTTGCGATATATCGTCCGGAAACTGAACTTATTATCCGCAATCAATTAAAGTCGATAATCGCCTCAAAATCAAAGGTCAAAAACTAGGTCAAAGGTCAAAACCCCCCGCAATATCCCCCGCCCCTACTTCGTGGGCGGGGGGTAAAAACGCATTAAATCTGTCATTTAATTTTTTTTCAGCCATTATTCAGCTTATCCGAGAACTGGTCATTAGTAACATACATAACAAATTTGGGAAGGATACATGAAAAACTTGTCATGTTATCGCGCCCACAAGGTCAAATTATTGACGTAAAAGGCGAAAAATCGCAATAAATAGTCCATTTTAATTTTTTTTTTCTGCAATTATTAAACTTTTCCGCGAACTGGTCAGTAGTAACATGCATGACAAATTTGGGAAGGATACATGAAAAACTTTTCAAGTTATAGCGCCCACAAGTAAATATTAACGCCAACGCTGACTCCGACGACGCCGAACTTCAATGGCAATAGCCCACCTTTTTTAAAAGGCGGGCTATAAAGGGATGGTCTCAACAATTATCATAATTTAAAATACCGTAACAGTACTAAAACACCTCACATTTAAAACATTGTAGATTCTCCCAGTTCTTCCTAGCTCATATTCATACAGGTCTGTATATTGTACAGATCATATGAAATAAACTATACATGTCTTATAAATGACGAATCACCGTGACCTTAAATTAAAAAATGGTCAAAGTCACTTATCTTCCATGCATAGATATGACTGTGGACTAATTGAAAATGCTTAAAAGTTACTGCTCATCGAAGGAATTTTAGCGACGTTATGTCATTAACCTGGGTTAAGGTCACACAAATTCAGCTGATAGTTTTGGCAACTACAAATCCAATTGTTTGTGAAATATGATGAATATACTTATGTCAAGCAAATAAAAATAAGATTCTATGAAACCAATTTTGAAAAACAAAGTTTTGACGTGGTCCTTGAAAATAAGTCAAGGTCATTCGCCTTCAAACTGATAATATAATTTAGTCATTGATAGTGATCGGAATTATTTATTTTAAATCATTAGAAAACACAAAGAACAACAAAAGCGGCATGTAAATAAGAAAGCACTTAAATGAAAGTTCCAAATTGAATAATGCTGTAAGAATAAGGTTAAAAGTGCCCATAACAACAGAAATATTGAGCAGGTGAAAAGGAAATGGTTTTCTCCCATTCACGGCTGATAAACGTTTGTAACTGAGGCGTAACATATTTGTCAGATGACGCCGTCTATATAATGTGGCGAACTGATTTAAGCAGATTCTGGCCACACCCAGGTGACTGGGGATAATGATGGAAGCGATGAACATGAAGCCAGGGATTGAATATGATGTATGATAACAAAAAACAGAAGAGACATCATTAATCGTACTTGCATAATGATAAAGCGCATATTTAATATTATTTTATTAAATATTTATTTCGGAAAACACTAAAGTATTGTTGTGGTATTTGTTAACTAGCAATGGACCAGGTGTTCTTAGATCACATACAACATGTTGCATACTAATACATAGGCTTATGAATGTTTTAGGGGGTTGAAGCAGTAAATTATTTGAGAAATATGAAATAACAAACTAAGTACTTAAATGATTAAATGGCGCTACTAAAGTTGAAGGTGATGACAGGATAAAAATCGTTTAAGCCTAAATGCGACATAAGTATGGAAGCGAGGGGAGCAAATCAGATTGCGAGCAAAGATTAGATAAGGTTAAAGTATTTTGCAAGACGTAAATTGTATTGAATATTGTTGTCAGGAATGCGAAAAGTAAATGTTATGATAATCGTGCGACCCAAACACAGTGATAGCACAATTCTATGCACAACTGTCAAGCCAATTATAAATTCATATGACACTGTTGTAAAATATTAGCATGTCTTCTAAGCTAAGACAACCAGCGCGACTCAATCTTCACAAATGGATGAGGATGGATGGGAGAGAAATGTATAGTGTAGACTATCACAGAACAAGTGGAAGACCTGTGTATTATTGACTGTGATATTGCATAAATCTGACAACAAAAGGTTAAAACTGTGAGTTATGAAAAATAATTTTCTTCGGAAAAATACATTTACCTCACATATTGATTTTTCAGTCTTACTGAACATGATAAAGATGATGATACTGATAGATGATGGGGATGATACTGATAGATGATCACCTGTGAGAATTTATGTGACGTCATAGATTATGATGTGACGTCATACATTGCGTCGCATTTCCAAGAGGGTCACATGATAGCCAATCACCCCATACATCTATAAGGTCTCACCACACAAATTCATACGCGCATATCATTAAAAAGTTTAATAGTGAGAGTCACGATTTTTTTTTTAAATGTGGTGATTTAAATATTACATTTATATCATTTTGATACCAATTCATTTAGATTGGGTAACCATTTCTTGCTTCAAAAACATTGAAATCGGGAGAAACAGATATAAAATGTAGTCCATACGCTGGTAGTAAAAAGGCATATGCTTCATTCGGTAGTTCCCGTGGATTGGCAGTTCTCAATTTCCATCTACATGCGAAAATAGAAAAAAAGCCCTTTTTATTTTTTATATTGATAGAGTCCGTCCTGATGATTAAAAAATATAGGTTTATACAGATATTTTCACTTAAAGAATGCTGGGAGGACCACGCGTATGGGTCATAATACACGTAAGTCTATGGGAGGGGTATTATGTGTGGTGAGACGATAAGGGAACAATTGTGCCCCATCTTGTGGCAACTTTGATTTATATGTCACAATATTATTCAAACTATAAACGGGGTGATAGGTCATCTTTACCTATACTTATATCCACCATGTATATGGTATATTGATTTGTACTTAACGATATTTTATATGGCTGGATAACTACTTTATATTCCAGATATAATACTGATTATAGTGCCACAGGTTACAATCTAATACGTATTGTACACCACACTACACCATAAGTCGTACTCAACATATACATTAACGGAAATGTGTAATATAGTGCATGAAAATGCTCTGAGATTTTACTTAGAGGTACATAAATTTACACTTTTGCCTGCTTTTTATGGGGAAATGGGCTGGATTGCTGTCAGATATAGACATTATTTAAATACTTTTAGATTCTGGAATAGAATGATGAAACTACCTAATACTATTATAACCTTATATGTTTTTCAACGAGATATTGATCTATCAATAACAACTACAAACAACTGGTGCAGTAACTTTAAACAATTGCTAGTATGATTCTCTCTATAATTTTTGAAAAATTTATGGAAAACTAATTGTTATGATTTGAATGAGATAAAGTCGAAATTATTTAAACTACGGAGACAACCTGGTTGACTGATATGCACAATAAACCCAAATTACGTAGATATATAATATCACATTTAAAACCACATTACTTATTTCTAACCACGTTAAGGAATATATTTCAAAACAAAAAAGTTTAGTACATTATTAGGTTCTAAAAAATGGGATTGTATTCAGTCACAGATTGAAAAAGCGTTGTTCTAAAATTGTCATATGGGAACATATAAATACAGAATGAATTTCGTCTTCGGTTTCAGAAATGTCACACATATCACACAAACGTTATTCAACCTTAGATTTTATACTCGACATAATGATTTATTTTCTACATTTTTTTAAAGTAGTAGTAAATCATTGTTTTACGTCACTTTTCGGCACAAAAGGTCTTTTAAGTGACATTATAATACGTTAAAAACGTTGTAGTCAATTAATGAGATGAATGATGTACAGATGATGTGAGGGTGGGGGTGATAGGGCATGGTGGGTTATTGAGAGCGTTTTCCCTCGCTCGCCTGATAAGGGGTTCTGGGCATGTCTAGGGGATATACCCCCAGACATGCCCAGACGGCCGGAGACTTGAGTTTCGCTGTACAATTTAATGATGAAACTCTGTGGCATTTCGCGCAGCTCCGCTATCCTCGGGTCGGATAGTCCCCAGAGTAACAATAGGAAGGATCACTCCCTCTGGGTAACTCCATTCATCCCACGTGAGAGACCTAATGTCAAACACGCTATTGCCGGTTATTTAAGGCTACCACGGCCTACATCAGCGCCAGCACTAATGCGGGTGCTGCATTGGCTCCGCTGTTGAGCCGAGGAACCAGGGTACGCCACTGGCAATCCGCCCGAAGATTATAGCCAGATACGAGGAGGCTGCAGCTGCCCTTGGATGATTGCTGTAGACTAGTGCTTCCGTACAATGCCGTACACAGCATCCAACAGACGAAACAGATCCCTAATGACCCTCACCGGATGGGGGCGAAAAGTACTACTACTAGCAATCATCCCAGTACCCCACATTTTTTTTTTTAAAAACGACGATTAAGAGAAAAATACAAGGTGCTATGCTAAACGAAATAACTAACAATACATATAACTCAGTCCATTCGTGGGACGTTTGGAATGTCTCGTTTCGAGTGAATAAATCAGTGTTCCCCCGAACATTAGATTTCAAACTCGGCTTAATATTTTAGTTTCTATATTTTTGTAAATTACGATTAAGATAAAAATACAAGGTGTTATGTTAAATGACATAACTAACAATACATATTTTGTCCATTCGCGGGACTCAGATTGAGAGACCTGACAAAGAGGGAGATAAGACAATGAAAAGTAGTAGTAGTAGTAAATCATTGCTTTACGTCACTTCTCGGCACAAATGGTCTTCTAAGTGACATTGTAATACGATAATAACGTTGTAGTCAATTGATGAGATGAATGATGTACAAATAATAATGTGAGTGTGGGGGTGATAGGGCATGGTGGGTTATTGAGAGCGTTTTCCTTCGACCATGATTAAAATAAGTGGAGTTACTTCGAGCAGTTGGAGGGATTTGCAGAGAAAAGTTCGATGGAAAGATAACATGTCTCTTTAAGTTTTAAGAATATACTATACAGTATAGACCACCAAATGATTACCATGGACGTAAAAACCATATTGTTTCCTCTGAAAAGCTGCTACGTGTACTGAATTCCCCTGTTTTTTTACGTTCATCAAATCTCATATTTTTCCCTGATTGAACACCACAATTTCACTTTCCATAGATCCTCTGGTGCCGAGTGCCAGGTGGAAGTCAGACAATAGTATAGTTCTGTAAGATTTCTCTGTTACCTCGACGTCACACACACACCACAATGGCCTGTCATGTGACATGCTGGCAGTCGTGTGTTGTGGTGACTGTCATCTGACGTGGCGTATGGCGTGTGATGTGGTGGCTGCCGTGTGACGTGGTGGCTGTCGTGTGACGTGGCTGTCATGTAACGTGGTGTCTGTCGTGTGACGTGGCGTATGGCGTGTGATGTGGTGGCTGCCGTGTGACGTGGTGGTTGTCATGTGATGTGGTGGCTGACGTGTGACGTGGTGGCTGTCATCTGACGTGGCGCATGGCGTGTGATGTGGTGGCTGCCGTGTGACGTGGTGGCTGTCATGTGATGTGATGGCTGACGTGTGACGTGGTGGCTGCCGTGTGACGTGGTGGCTGTCATGTGATGTGGTGGCTGACGTGTGACGTGGTGGCTGTCGTGTGACGTAGCTGCCGTGTGGTGTGGTGACTGCTGTGTGACGTGGTGGTTGTCGTGTGACGTGATGGCTGTCATGTGATGTGGTGGCTGACGTGTGACGTGGTGGCTGTCGTGTGACGTGGTGGCTGTCATGTATGTGATATGGTGGCTGACGTGTGACGTGGTGGCTGTCGTGTGACGTGGCTGTTGTGTGGTGTGGTGTGGTGACTGCTGTGTGACGTGGTGGTTGTCGTGTGACGTGGTGATTGTCGTGTGACGTGGTGGCTGTCATGTGACGTGGTGGCTGTTGTGTGACGTGGTGTCTGTCGTGTGACGTGGAGGCTGTCGTGTGACGTGGTGACTGTTGTGTGACGTGGTGGATGTCGTGTGACGTGGTGTCCGTCATGTGACGTGGTGGCTGTCATGTGACGTGGTAGCTGTCATGTGACGTGGTGACTGTCATGTGACGTGGTGACTGTCATGTGACGTGGTAGCTGTCATGTGATGTGGTGGCTGTCATGTGACGTGGTGGCTGTCATGTGACATGGTGACTGTCATGTGACGTGGTAGCTGTCATGTGATGTGGTGGCTGTCGTGTGACGTGGTGGCTGTCGTGTGATGTGGTGGCTGTCATGTGATGTGGTGACTGTTGTGTGATGTGGTGTCTATTGTGTGACGTGGTGGCTGTCATGTGATGTGGTGGCCGTCGTGTGACGTGGTGGCTGTCATGTGACGTGGTGGCTGTCATGTGACGTGGTGGCTGTCGTGTGACGTGGTGGCTGTCATGTGACGTGGTGGCTCTCGTGTGACGTGGTGGATGTCGTGTGACGTGGTGGCTCTCGTGTGACGTGGTGGATGTCGTGTGACGTGGCGGATGACGTGTGACGTGGTGGATGTCGTGTGACGTGGTGGTTATCGTGTGACGTGGTGCCTGTCATGTCACGTGGCTGTCGTGTGACGTGGCGACTGCTGTGTGACGTGGTGGTTGTCGTGTGACGTGGTGTCTATCGTGTGACGTGGTGGCTGTCGTGTGACGTGGTGGCTGTCGTGTGACGTGGTGGCTGTCGTGTGACGTGGTGCCTGTCATGTGACGTGGCTGTTGTGTGACGTGGTGACTGTTGTGTGACGTGGTGGTTGTCGTGTGACGTGGCGTCTATTGTGTGACGTGGTGGCTGTCGTGTGACGTGGTGGATGTCGTGTGATGTGGTGGCTGTCGTGTGACGTCGTGGCTATCGTGTGACGTGGTAACTGCTGTGTGACGTGGTGACTGCTGTGTGACGTGGTGACTGCTGTGTGACGTGGTGTCCGTCGTGTGATGTGGTGCCTGTCATGTGACGTGGTGGCTGTCGTGTGATGTGGTGACTGCTGTGTGACGTGGTGACTGTCGTGTGACATGGTGGATGGCGTGTGACGTGGTGTCCGTCATGTGACATGGTGGATGTCGTGTGACGTGGTGTCCGTCGTGTGATATGGTGGATGGCGTGTGACGTGGTGTCACGTGTCACGTGGTGGATGTCCCGTAATGTGGTGGCTGTTGCATGACATGGTGGTCGCCGTGTGACGTGGTGGCTGTCGTGTGACGTGGTGGCTGTCGTGTGACGTGGTGGCTGTCGTGTGACATGGTGTCTGTCGTGTGTTGTGGTGGATGTCGTGTGACGTGTTGACTGTCGTGTGACGTGGTGGCTGTCGTGTAACGTGGCTGTCATGTAACGTGGCGTATGGCGTGTGATGTGGTGGCTGCCGTGTGACGTGGTGGCTGTCATGTGATGTGGTGGCTGACGTGGTGGCTGTCATGTGATGTGGTGGCTGACGTGTGACGTGGTGGCTGTCGTGTGACGTGGCTGTCGTGTGGTGTGGTGACTGCTGTGTGACGTGGTGGTTGTCGTGTGACGTGGTGGTTGTCGTGTGACGTGGTGGCTGTCATGTGACGTGGTGGCTGTCATGTGACGTGGTGGCTGTCGTGTGACGTGGTGCCTGTCATGTGACGTGGCTGTTGTGTGACGTGGTGACTGTTGTGTGACGTGGTGGTTGTCGTGTGACGAGGCGTCTATCCTGTGACGTGGTGGCTGTCGTGTGACGTGGTGGCTGTCGTATGACATGGTGTCTGTCGTGTGTTGTGGTGGCTGTCGTGTGACGTGTTGACTGTCGTGTGACGTGGTGGCTGTCGTGTAACGTGGCTGTCATGTAACGTAGTGTCTATCGTGTGACGTGGTGTCTATCGTGTGACGTGGTGGCTGTCGTGTGACATGGTGGCTGTCATGTTACATGGTGACCGTCGTGTGACGCGGTGGCTGTCGTGTGACGTGGTGTCCGTCGTGTGACGTGGTGTCCGTCGTGTGACGGTCGTGTGACGTGGTCTTCGTCGTGTGACGTGGTGTCTCCCGTGTGACGTGGTGGATGTCGTGGTGGATGGCGTGTGACGTGGTGTCCGTCGTGTGACGTGGTGTCTATCGTGTGACGTAGTGTCTGTCGTGTGACGTGGTGTCCGTCGTGTGACGTGGTGTCCGTAGTGTGACGTGGTCTCCGTCGTGTGACGTGGTGGATGTCGTGTGACGTGGTGTCCGTCGTGTGACGTGGTGTCCGTTGTGTGACGTGGTGGCTGTCGTGTGGCGTGGTGTCCATCATGTGACGTGGTGGATGGCGTGTGACGTGTTGAATGTCGTGTGGCGTGGTAGATGGCGTGTGACGTGGTGTCCGTCGTGTGACGTGGTGTCCGTCGTGTGACGTGGTGTCCGTCGTGTGACGTGGTGTCCGTCGTGTCGTGTGACGTGGTGTCCATCGTGTGACGTGGTGTCCGTCGTGTGACGTAGTGGATGTCGTGTGACGTGGTGTCCGTCGTGTGACGTGGTGGATGTCGTGTGACGTGGTGGATGTCGTGTGACGTGGTGTCCGTCGTGTGACGTGGTGGATGTCGTGTGACGTAGTGGATGTCGTGTGACGTGGTGTCCGTCGTGTGACGTGGTGGATGTCGTGTGACGTGGTGGATGTCGTGTGACGTGGTGGATGTCGTGTGACGTGGTGGATGTCGTGTGGGAAGACGCTGACTTAATATAGATTCAACGCTGGCCCATCGTCTGTGCCGCTGGCCCGACATTTTGTGATGTGTCTGCTGGGAGTAGTGTGACGTGGTGGCTGTCGTAGGACATGGTGGCATCACACACGACCCCCCCCCCCCCCCCACCCCCTCCCCACCCATACAGGCCACGCTCACACGAGGGGAGGGGGGGGGAGAAGGTGTAAATTAGTTTGATCATGAGAGTACGGCTGATGTTTCTTTCTGCCTCTCTAACCACTAATCCGTACTGCCTGCCCGTGACGCCTGTACCCCGCCAGATTTACCCCCGCCAGTAATTGAATCGTCACCTCATTTGTCACCAGTTATTAACGCTTTAACTGCTGCAGGGGCAGCTGATTCACTGGGATACCATTACTAACCATCAGTATGCTACAGGTATCCCCAGTTAAGTCGCTCCGGGAAAACGGTGTGGCAGCATTGAGATCATTGGTTTTTTTGGGGGTATTACCACTTCTCATCTAGGCAGAAACTTCGATGTAGTGTTATGTATATATTTTATTGATATATGGCATCGTGTCTATCCATTGCAAAATTATTTTTAAATTTGATAATGCTCACATTAGAACAATGAAATTTAACGGTATTTCAGAATTAGATGCATATTGTTTGTAAAGGCAAATTTAACTGGCGAATTAACAGCAATGTTTCCTCTCCATACTGACTCGATTTTGTAACAAATATAAACAAAAAATACAAATCAGTTGTGAAAGGTTAGTTTGAAATATTTTTTAAATGATATTTAATAAAAACTAACAACTGCTTCATATCTTATTGCATTGATTTATACAATTGTTCATTGAACTCCACACAACCGGAAACATGTTTTCAAACCTGGAAGATGGACATCATTGTACTTCCATGTAAATTCAAAGAATCGTATTAATTTCCACCTGTGGCGAGTTCGGTTAACAAGACACTATAAGGCCGTTCATTTTGTTATCATACGTATCAGAGAGTTCCTGCTCTCTGAATTATGCGTCCCAGAACCATTCCAGTCATGGACCGGTTTTGAAGTTTCTCCTTGTACCGCCGGATTGTGGTATGTGGCACATATACGACAATCTGGGTTGTATGGGTCGATATATTTATTCGGTCCTATAACTCCTATTTGCATATTTAGTCACTCAATTTAAATATTTATTAATAATTTTTCAATGAATTTTTTTATCAGACATTTTAATATGGTTTATTTCATTTTTTATGAAATATAAAAAAAAATTCATCTACCTGAAATTGACAACTCAATACGTACAAAAAATTGATTTAATTTTTGCTCAGCAGGCCTACCTTCCACCAATCTCTGTGTGTCAATTATTTTCTTTTCTGTCTCTTTCTGTGTCCTCTAGCCGTGGGACGGTTAATTTGTTCTCGACAGGAATCAACTAAAGCTCAGCTGACGTATTATAGCGCGATGCAAATCCAAACAGCAGTAACTGCTTACTTGAAAAGTGAGCAGTTACTGCTGTTTGCCTTTGTGTTGGCAGCAGAGAAGCGGTGCGGCCGTTATTAGCAGAACACACTAGTGACAGACGTGCGCCTCCCCTCCCACTGTGCGCGCGCATCTCTGAGAGGCGGGGCCAATGTCTCCGTGAAGGGAGGGGGCGGATGATGTCCATCGCTAACAACATCGCCGGCTGCTGTGAAGAAACGCTGCAGAGGAAACTGTCGATGGTTCTAAAATATATTCGACGCCAAAAAGTAAATACAATTTTCTATAAGAATTACAATCTTTCGTAGAAGAACTTAATTGTTTATATACCGTTTAATTGCGACTGTGATTAGACATTGTGATAAATTTAATTAAATAAATACATCTTAAATTAATTTATTTAAAATCCCCATTGGATTATTTACCGTGTGAATCATTTACGCCCATGTTTCGAGCCGATGCGGGCTTCTAAACTTTCATTGACTTGTTGATGCGTGTTCAAACGTTTTGAAATTTTCTACTCATAAAATTTTAGATAAATTGATCGTTTATTCGTAACCTGGGACATCATACTTTTCATTTCACAATTATTTGCAAGTGACAGTCCAGTCTTGCAATGTATACTATTCAATTGTAGGCCTATTTGGAATAAGGTTAGAGTGCGCTATAACATATCAGAAGCCCCAATTAACTGGATTACTTACTTTTTATTTTAGATTTGATAAACAGAATTTTTAGAAATTTTAATTATTGAGTGATCTGCATTAAAAATGAAACAGGGAATAATTTGCTTCAGAAAAATTGTGTAGCAGTTTAGCATACTGTTATGTGCCAAGCTATCATTCTCCATACGATAAACTGCTACACCAACATACTATTGTGTAGCATTTGCCCCAAATTGTGTAGCAAACTGCACCGCTACACCAGACAAATTATTCCCTGTGAAATGAAATGAATCGGGCTTTAGGCCACCTTTGTGCACATATAGGCTAAACTGGGCCAGGAGAACCTCCTGAGGATGGTGAGATGATCGAGATGACACTGTCTTCCAGACACAGGATTCGAAATTCGAGCCCTGGCGGTCTGAAACCGAGCACGCTACCTCTCGGTCACGGAGGCTCATCACAATACTGACTTTCACACGTGGATGGGGAAGAAACATTTTTTGTTTCTTTCAAACCGCCGAGACCGGGAACCGAACCCCGAACTCTGGCGTGTAAGGCAGCGGTGCTAACCACTACCCCAGGGCCCCCGCCCATCTGCATTAAAAGGATTGTGATTGCTGTTTTATACACCTTCCTTGCACCCCGGGAAATTTCGCGATCAACATCAGGTTTTACTTTTTCAGAATGACAAAATTATTGATAATAAGTTATTCCATGCTTGAAATAACCTTTTTTGTCAGTATTGCTATATTATTGGAAAGTCAGATCTCAGAATATCTTGCAAAACCTATAAATATTGCCCCCCACGATACTAAGCTGTTCTTCCAAGGCAAAAGGTAGTAGCTGTTCACTCGAAAAGTAAGTAGTTACTGCGTTTTGTCTTTGCACAGCAGTACGGCTCATTCTAGCGAATCGCTCGTTTCTAGATTCCAATACCAAGTTTACCATATTGAGAAACATAGCCTACGCTAATGGTGATATGGCGAAAAGTGTGAAAATGACAAATACATTTAAATTAAATTTACGTAAATTGATCATTTAATCTGGCACTGCCAAACATTTGAATGCAAGGCATGCACTTATTCCTTTTAAAAAATATTTCTCAGTGTTTTCATAAATTAAAAATTAAATAATTTACCACAAGGTTGTAATGATTATGGTGTAAGAAAGTTATCGAAATATTATGTGTACCAAACCCGGACAAATTATTTATTTGTTTAAAATACCCGCTACAAGTATAATTAATATGTTAATAATAATATCTCAAATGAACGAACATGGGTATTCTGGGACGCTTCGAGCTTAAATCACTCACTGAATCTCCATATTCAATGACTGATAATATCTTTAATTTATTTATTTAAACCATGGCGACAAAAGTTTTTTTTAATTTGAAATCATCATATATATATGTCTTAGTTAGCCTTTTTCGGTTCATTTAAATACCTATGTTATGGGTCTACGACCATTTTAAATATTTCTATTCTTTCAGTGCGGGGACCGTCTTTATACGTCAGAATCTGACGTCTGTAGAGGTCAGATTCTGACGTATAAAGACGGTCCCGCACTGAAAGGGATAATTATCCATTCAGAATGTTTGCCAGCTCCATAAATATCGTCGATTTGTAAACTATAATTGATTACACATAGAGTTTACAGGGACATGTCCAGACATTGGACAGTGGTGGGCCGTCTTCGCATCAATAACGCCGTTTTCATAGTACAGCCATGTTTTTATACTCAAAATACTCAGGTTTCAATGTTTTTCCAACTGTTGTGGTGGGCGGCGTATCAGAGTGCTGGGTACGGCCGCCAGCGCCGCCCATCGTGGGCAGAACCCTCAGTTTATGTCGTTTTACATTGATGATTTTTCTAAAATTTTGGTATCTGATGATGAATGATATTGCAGGAACTAATACGTCTGGCTTTTTTTGAAGAGTGCATTATTATTTAAAATCACCAACAAAACAATTCTTCAAAGAAAACATAATCCCTTTACATTGATGATTAAATAATACATAATTCATAATAATTATTATTTAATGATTCATAGATTTATTTGCAATCAAGCTACTTCAGATATTGACTTGGTCGGAATTGTTGGAATACGCTGTTACAATAATTACTGGTTTGACTGGTTCCTAATTTATGTTTAGTTGTTTTATATCACTTTCTTAGTATTTTAAAATTCTGGAAAAATCATCAGAATTAGATTAGTTCTCTACTTATAAATAGAGTGGAACGAGAGCAATGGTTGTACATTATTAAACAACAAGCCGGGTGTTAATTGAAAAGCAAATATAAATAAAGTCTGCAAAAAGAACAAGTATTTATCTTTTATAAGAGCACTAGAATGTCTCTGTGATAAGTAGTCAGTTAACCCTTTAAGCCACCAGTTGAAGTGATCTAATTCTAATGTTCACTCATTTCAAGCTGTGTCTCGCTGGCGTAGTCCACAACTTTAAGTGAGTGAAAACAATTCGTCAAATCAAAAGCGAAAAAAAGTCAAATTCTACCAGCAAAAGGTGATCAATTCAATGTGATAATAAAAAAAAGAAGACACGCTTATTGTCGTGATCGGCGCTTAAAGGGTTGAAGTGGAACATAACCCCCCCCCCCTTCGATGCCTTCAGTCGGTGGTGACTGGTGTAATTAAGGTGGCTTCCCCGTCCAGCTCAGAACGTCTTCGCGGCGAGCGGGAGAAGCGCGAGAAAAGAAGGATAATCCACATAATACCCAAAGTGGGAGTAAATTTCCCGGCGGGAGCAGATCTAGGCATGTAATCAAGTAAGCGCTGATTTGGACGGGCATTGTCGGGATGATGGGCAAATGATCTCTGGCCAAAACCAATTTGCCATAAGAAGGCATGTTCAATTAAGTGGTAGCCAGATCCGCTCCGGGCCGTAAGCTTCTTCTGTCGCCCGTCCTCTCCCCCAGCCCAGGCGAGACGCTGAGCCGTGTTGTTCCAATGCTGGGCCAGCGTCTACAACGCTGGGCCAGCATTAAATCAACATCGGGTCAGCGTCTCGCGCCTGCTGGGTCTGGAAATTGAACCTTCTGGTCTCCAAGGGGGTGTCATGGGCCCCAAGACCCCCGTGCGGTGCCCGCGGTACTGTGGATGAAGGCAGCGATGTACATGCCTCCACGTGGACAAGTCAAACGCCGAATTTAAGGTATCAATATAAAATGCTTCTAGGGTGAAATATGTAGGGGGCCTACAGCCTGACTTTCGAAGCCCAACACTAGTTTCTTTGCGGCATTTCCCAGTCATTCAGTCATTTACTGTGAGTGTGCGAATTAAGTAATCGTCCATTTTCTGGACAGATATTTTTTCTGGACAGAGAACAACATCACAGCAAATACTAGTTATTAATAGATGTTGATCAAATACTGGCCCATCGTCTTGGATGCTGCCCCAGCATTGGGTCAACTAAGGTTCAGCGTATCGTGTTTATTGAGATAGTACTGGGCTGTCGTGTGCTGGTCTGGTTACAAGATGAAACATATTAAAATGAAATACTTTCCCATATAATGTTTTAGGCATAGGCATGCCCAGGAATATCCAATGTAAATACACGACGCTAACATTAAAAGTAAGATCCCAGAATATACCCTTAAAGCGCTGATCACGACTGTAGTCCTTTTAATTTGTTTTATTAACAGGTTAAACCACAGTTATTGGAAAAGAAAGGAGTGTTTAGCCATCAAGATTTGAAAATGTTTGGTCTCAAATCAAACAAAATATGTGTAATTTCCACCCACTTGAAGTTGTGGGTCGCGGCAGCGAGACACAACTTCAAGTGGGGGAAAATAAAAATAAGATAACTCGGTAGGTAAAGGGTTAATAATAAAGTCGTACTGTTAACGGTCTCTGTTGAGCAATGGAAAACAATGAGGGCGGTGTAATCTACACAAAGCAGTACCACGTAAAAAACCTGCAAATCATAAGAAGTTTATTTATTACTGTAATAGTATTACTCTTGAAATCTGAATATAAATATTATTGTGAGGCAACCAAGTGCAGGTATAAATTCAAAGGTTAGTTTACATTAGAGTGTTAGCTAATACATGTACGCTATCTAGCACGGTTATCCCGGAGGATTGGAAAATAACCGCGGCAGATTGATCAATTCTAACGCTGGGCGATCATACCAGCGTTCATAATTCGATGCTGTTCATTGTTTTGACATATACATATACATTTTCTCCTTTTTCTGCAGGGATGACCGCACTAAAATCGATCCATATTATGACCCGAGAACGAAAATAATACTGCGGAAGTAAAACTGTGTATACAACTAAACAAACACATTGACAAAGACATTGACGAAATGTTGTTTTACTGTTGGGCCAGCGTCGCATAATCAGGGTTTATTCCAGGAATTTGTGAGTGGGGGGGGGGGGGTGTCCAGAGCGCGCTGGGTCCACGCCCGCAATGCGCCCGCTGTTCGTTTCGCCTGCCAGCACACTGGTGGAAAATGCGCGAGGGGGTTTACCCCTTCGAGCCAGAAAAAATATCCGATCCCCCCACTAATCCTGAGTGGGGGGTTCCAGATCCGTCCCAGTCCCCTCCCTGGAATAAACACTGGTAGTCCAGCATTGAAACGACACTGGGACAACAGCCAGTGATTTTTTACTTCTAAGTCATTTATAAGGACATCACTATCATGGTTAGGATAATATAGAACACATCTTAGAAAAACATCTTAACGTTTTCTCATCACCATGACCACTGGCCAGCGTCGTGTGGACCGTGGTGTACACTGATGCGTGACATGATAATATATGCCAGTTCAATTAATCACCCAGCTAATTGATTTCAAAACGCTGTAAACGACGTCGGTTAGTGGTTGTGCAGGGAGACATATTGAGCACATAAGGTCCACGTGCTCATCAGAGAGTGGGAAGTGAGCTCATTATGAACGGGACAACGGAGGAAAAGTTGAAGGCCTTGAAGTAGGTGGGGATCACAAGACTATATTATTATTAACCACGAGCAACCAGCAAACAAGAGACGATGAACAAATGGTGTTTTAATGCTGTGCCAGCGTCGAAGACGATGGCCCAGCGTTCAAACATCATTGGTTCTATGCATCGTGCTAGCAGGGGATCTACAAGACTATATAACCACAAAAGACAAGCCAGCAAATACCAGTCGTTAAACTAATGTTGGATTGATGTTGGGCCAGCGTCCCAGACGGTGGACCAACATGAGTCCAGCATTGGCTGAGCGCCTCGTATTTACTGGGCAGATCACCCCAGGCGGGTCACGCCTGTCCACGTGTTGTCCACGTGGCGGGGTCAGATTAAACACGTCCGGCGTCATTGGGGCACACAGACAACACGCGGCGGGGTGACGCACGCGGCTTTGAGTCGAACCCTGGTCTGCGGCCTGCGGCACCACCCTGGGATCGGCGGAGTAAAAAAGGAAGATCTTTAACAGCATGACTCGAGGCATTGACGTAATAATAATTTACCATTGTCAACATCTCTGTGCATATAATAACACAAGAGGATAAGAATAATGGGTCACAAATATCACCATAATTATGTGGGTTGATCGATGAAATACTATTAACAATCAAAAGCAGCATATCACTTTCCATACCAAATAATACTAAAATCGGATAACGAATATTAAACCATACATAATTATCTGGACACTAGTCTGGAAAAATGTTAAACTAAACTAAACATTATACTATCCTATCAGCCACAATGAAGTTGCTTGTGATTGGGGACATTTCATGTCTTGTCAGAATATTTTTTAAAGTCTGATTGACGATGATATAATATCGAGTTATACTATACTTAATCCTGATAACAGCGTTCATGTCTGTTTGTAAATAAACACGGTTGGTCGGGATAGACTGACGGACAGACTGACAGACAGACTGACGGACAGACTGACGGAAAGATTGACGGCAGCCATCACCCTGAACAAGGTACATAGTGAGTTGTATAGTCTACTCACTCTTTCTGCCATAGGGATCTCCTTAGGCTGCAGTGTCTGTTTGTGATTGGGAACGACTGGTTTGGTGACGGGCGTCTTCTCTGGTATCACAGACCTTTTTACCACATCTTTACTGTGTAATAACAAGCAAATCAGTCAGATGGTGGCAACTCTTTACCTGCCCAGTTATTCCTTGAAAATTACCTCTTCAAAATGAGGAAAAAATAACAGATTTTGTAAGATACTCTAGACTAGTGTGAAACTTATGTCGTAAAAAATACTAAATGTTGCCAGTTTCTATTTGTTTTCAAAACATACCAGAGCAAGACATTTAACCAATGTTGGTTTAATGTTGGTCCAGCGTAGACGCTGGGCCGACATTAAACTAACATTGGTTCAACGTCTTGCACATATACGACATGGATGCGTAAAAAATAATCATTACAGAGCACAAAATTATCATATCCTAATCGTATCTTATTACGACTAAGCTCAGATCTCTAATATTAACATTTTAAACAAAATGACTGTTCATTTATTAAGTTTATACTTACACAGGTACGGCGGGGGTTTCTGTCATCGGTTCAGCTCTTCGCATCTTCTCCAACTCGATCTAAAACATAAATAAATGGTGATCTTGAAGACACATTATACCCCAAATAAATTTACCCCTTTAAACTCTCGTAAAGCTTTAAGGCATAATTTTGCAGCCGTTTAGAGTAGTAGTAGTAAATCGTTGCTTTACGTCACTTTTCGGCACTAATGGTCATTTAAGTGACATTGTGATACGATAAAACCGTTGTAGTGAATTGATGGGATGAATGATGTACAGATGATGATGTGAGGGTGGGGGTGACAGGGCACGGTTGGTTATTGATAGCGTTTTCCTTCGTTCTGGACATGTCTAGGTGATTTAACCCCAGACATGCCCAGACGGCCGGAGACTTGGGTTTCGCTATGCAATTTAATACTGAACCTCTGTGGCATTTCGCACAGCTCCGCTATCCTCGGGTCGGATAGACCCCAGAGCAACAATATGAAGGGTAACTCCATTCATCCCACGTGAGAGATCTAATATCAAACACTTGCCGGTTATTTAAGGCTACCACGGCCTACAGCAGCGCCTGGACTGATGCGAGAGCTGCATTGGCCCCGCTGTTGAGCGGAGAAACCAGGGTACGCAATTGGCAATCCGCCTGAAGATTATGGCCAGATAGCAGGAGGCTGCAGCTTCCTTGGATGATTGTTGTAGACTAGTGATTCCGTACCATGGCATACAGCATGCAACTGACGGAACAGATCCCTAATGACCCTCCCCGGATGGGGGCGAAAAGTGCTACTACTAGCAATCATCCCAGTACCCCTGCAGCCGGTTATATGGAATATTTTGGCATGCAGCTATTTCAACAATATATGGAAATTGTCTTTAATTGGTCACCCACGTTACGTTATCATTATCTATGTCCGCGGCGTGTATCGTATGAGGATTACACTGGCAAATCTAAATTGAAAGGGTTAAGTATTTTTCTATTGGTCTAAAAATATCGGTTCCTTATATTTCATCATTCCACAATAAGAGCACAAAGGGATTTAAATGTTTTATCCAATTAGTTCTCAAAACACAGATATTTCACTATTCAATTCAATCATTAAAATGTCCCCTGCAAGAACATGGTATGTACCATATCATGTATCAATCAACAACTCAGTTAGCTAGATATAAAAATAAATTAAATCAGATAAACGATCCAAATATATATATATATATATGTAAGGATTTAGCAAACGGTGGGCAGCTTTCTCAAAAATAAGTATTTAATTCACGATCCCGTTCTATGGCAAACAAAAGTTTAGGAGATCATACATAAGTATAAGAAAAAATTTAAATACAGTCTGCATATTTTAAAAAAAAATCAACAATTTAGGTCATGCTGAAGATCAGCTGTCAAAATCGATCGGCATTTTCAAAACTTCTGATCCTTTGCATTAGCACTTGTTATACTTGGAAATCTAAATAAAGGTTTATACCAAAATTTCTGATACATACTTTGTTTTTAAAATTACCATATATGTACATATGTATGTATGCCAGAGTACGCTAGCTTTTAATATTTCGTCTCACGTAAAATGTGGAAAAATGAAATTATCCAAGGGAAGTATAAAATACTGCAGCAGCATACATTTTAATGTTATTCTATATCTTACCCTAGAACAATGGTGAAAATATATTTTTGACTTCGAGAGATTTACAACCGTTGTGTAGTTTCTAAACGTGGCGCTCTTTATTAACATGATTTATCTAAATCTGGAAGTAGAGTATGTGAGCTACTTAAGATACATGCCCGGTGCTAACTAATACAATTAACTGTAAATTAAATCAGAATTTAAAACAATTATAATACTGTCTTCGAAATAATTATCAATTTCTTGGGGATACAACTATGTCCATATTTGCCGTCCTGTTTCTGAAAGGATTTTGCAATATAATAAAATAATTAGATAAAAAAGACCCAAACACAATTTGTGACAACGGTGGGAGAAACGAAGAAGATGTTGTCACGGACAATCAGTATGACGATGGCCCGCAGCCGTGTCAGGTCGGGGGGTAGGAGCCCCTGCTCTGCCTTATGTAGATCCTGCTGCCCCCGGGATAATCAGGTCAGGAGGCTATCTGTCACCTGCCCTGTCTAAAACACACAGACACAATGGGAAGTACCCAGCATACACAAAACACTTGTATAACATTTATACAATGTCGGACCAGCGTCGAAGACGCTGGGCCGACATTGTATAAATGTTATACAAGAGTTTTGTGTGTGCTGGGAATGTAGGCCACGGCGTTGCTCAATGCTTGACAAGCGTCGCAGACAGTGGACCGACATTAAACTAACATTGGGTCGACTGTCACCGAGAAACAAGAATTAGAGGAAGATAATTAACAGATAGCAGATTATTTTCCAAGAAGAACCAATTTTATATTATGAAAATCATGTCTCCTCTATTTAGTAATTGCTTGATTTGATTCGATAGAATGAATCCGCATGCTGGATTTCACATATTACCGTTCTATCTGGTGATTTCACCACTGTTGGGATACATTCTTTCATTTAACCAGTGTTTTCTATAACTCTATACAGACCAGAATTAAAACATAATTTATTGTTTTAAAAAAGTGTACATTTCCAGTTGTCTCTGACAACTACATATGTAAACATATGACAGCGACACCCCTAAACAAAATGCAGACCCCCCCCCCCCCTCTGCCCTATGTAAATCGGTCAGGTCGGGCCGACACGGGGGCATACACCTTTCACCACTCAGCCCGCCAAATGTTACCCCGTTCTGACAACGAGCCGCGGCCCGCCCCGCACACGCCAGGAGACATCTAGCGAGTGGCAGCAGCACTAGCGAGCCGGAATGATTTTATCGGATCAGGTCGCATTAGGTCATATAATAAATACATAAATATTTCACAGGCAATACCCAACCGTGATATGAGTACACCGCCCCAATGTTGGCTCACTTTCCGGCCAACGTCTTCGACATTGACCCGGAAGTGAGCCAACGTGGGGAAATAGCATAGTAGCTGGATATCAAGCACTAGAATTTACATAATATGAAGAGCCCTACATCCGGTGATTGCGTCAATATAATTTGTGTGATCCCAGCAGCGCGAATTAGATCACCGGTATTGAAGCAGAATACCCCCCCCCCCCCCACGGGAGTCCGCTACGCCTTTTGAGCTCCTAAATAACTTTCCCAAAAACAACATTTCCACCGCACCACAATTTAGATGATGGAAACAACCAAGCTGACACAAGACGTTGAATCGATGTTGGTTTAACGTTGGTCCACATTCTACGACCTTGAACCAACGTTAAAACAACATCGATTCAACGTCTTTTGTCTGCTGGGAACAGGCAGGTTTGAAGTTGCTATCCGTTTATGCGACTGTACATTATTATATAAAAATATGAGGATCCATCTATAGCCGCTTCTCAAATACATTTATATTAGCTAATTTTCTATCTACTCAGACTAGATTTCCCTATTGTGGTAATGTAGGTTTCAATAATGATAGTACTGTTATGAAATTGACAAGCATAATGCAGTCTGCTTTGTTTTTAATATTCTAACCGAAGTTGTTTTAGAACACTATATACAGTTTTAGTTTCTAATTGCAAAATACACATTTTGAAGATGATGTATGTGTTAGAAGTCTTAGTACATTAGTCTTAAGTATGGTTGGACTGACCTGAGCAATATTCACCCACAAGTCGTGACTAGCGGTATTGAGGAACAACTTCACGCAGGTGAAAAGCTGACAGTGGTAATAAAGTTTAACGAATGAAAAAAAACGCATTCATCCAAATAATTAACTCATAACCATGTTATAATATCCCAGCAAACACGACACGTTAAAACAATGATGTCTTAATGTTCGACGCTGGCCCAGCATTAAAACATCATTGTTTCAACGTGTCGTGTTTGCTGGGATGACATGTAATGCCGATTGCTGTTTTGAAGTTGGAGACATTGGACCAACATTGAAACAGTGTAGGATTACTGTGTTGTGTTTGCCGGTCGTGTCACTATTCATACACAATAAGAGCGTGATCAGCGTGATTATGGTTCAATGGTGGCCGTGATGGCATGTGTTGGACAAGAAGTGAGCAAAAGACTCTGCAGTGAGCCAAGCCGCTTGCAAGAAGCCCGTCCGAAGAATATCCGATGGGAGAACGCTCACTTCCGGCGACAGGAGAATCCATGCACCACAATTCTCCAACCCCGTAGCACAAAACTAGGGTGACACCTGGTGTAATTTATTTGCAAGGTGAGTGACCTCGGTTGCAGCCTGACGGTGGCATCAGCTTTTGGGAAAAGAGATTTATCTCAATGAAATGAATCAAAATGTCCCCAGAGTTCTCATGAAATATTCATTTTTAAGAAAGTACCAACATATTTTAGCTACACATACAAGCAGAATGATAAAAACATCATTTTAATACAGAATATAATTCAAATTCTTGGTACGTATTTGGAAGTAAAATGATATTTAAGTCTAATGTATATTTCGACAGCATAACTGGAGTATCTGAAATTGAACGATGTATTTATTGACACTACCTGCGGGGAAAATAATGTCAGGTAAGATGCCAGACCCCACAGACTTGACTCATACTACCTGGATATATCCTGAGCAGGGGAGGGGGGGGGGGGGGGCAGACTAAATACTTCTGTTCTTTACGTTATATTCAACAAGTTTATTGTATCCCAATGAATTGTACAAAAAACGTAGGAGAGATACTACATCAATCATTATAATAACATGGCTTGCGTCAGAAAAAAAAAATAGTTAAAATGCAGAAAATGTTTGAATTGTTTCATACCTTCTTTTATGTAAATAGTTAATTTGCGTAATTATTTCTCATCGTGCGAGCTCAATGGGTCTTTTAAATTTCCAGTTTGAATGATTAGTGTGATACATTTCGGACATATATTTTTTTCTAATAATAACTAAGGTATTACATTGTATGATTCTAATATTAAGTTATACTCATTTTCAATTTTTCTCTGTTGCCATAAGTTGCAATAGCGCTCTTCTTTATTAGTTTATGTATGTTTAAATGTCTTCCCAATTCGTTTGGTAATTTATGATCGGAAATTCTAACGTTATTCGATTATAATATGTCAAGGAAAGTAGATGAGGCTCTAATTCAAAATCTCTTTTAAATATGTGATAACTACAACATTTTCTAAGTGTATTACTATCGGAATACCAATCTTGCTTAAATTGATGTCTGTAAGTCGTGTTTTAACAATATACATAAAACTATCTATATTATCTACAGCTGGTGTCTTCCAGTAGAAGCCAAGCCCGTTCACATTCAGAGTGTTTTCTACATATTTTCACCATGGTGATTTGTAGTCATTATTATTGTACAACATTGATAATACATTATAAACTTTACTAGACAATTTATCTGGTTTAGTCAACATACTTTAAAATTCTACATTTTGCAGTACGGTGGAAAGCTTTCTTTGTACTTTTATTCCACAAAAACACGCCATCTACCATGTTATGTTTTCTTTTCTGTAGTGCCAAAGTAGTTAGCTAGTTTTCTTGCTTTTGCCATATAGCCCATAGCATTTGATTCCCGTCAAGTGAGCCGAGAGGGACTGTCAGCGCTGTCCACAGCTAATACAAAATAATTGCAAACCATTGATACAACGTCGGCCCAACATTGGTTCAAACATTGTATAAACGTAATACAATTTTTTTGTGTTTGCTGGGTCTTTATTGCTGTTGTCAACTTGTAACCTACTTAGTCCAGAAACAATAGACGTTGATACGTTAAATGTTGAGCCAGCGTCGCAGACAGCGGGACAGCATTTGACCAACATTGGGGCAATGTCTAGAGTGTGCTGGGACTGGAGTTCCGTTCAACGCTATCGTCACCACTGTCATTGTGGTTAATTGTACTTCATGCACGCCTACATAATTTCAAATTTGGTGCATATAAGCATGTGAATCTAGTTAGTGGTCCAACTAACCTGTAATTCCTTATATTTCCTGGTACTTACTAGTATAGGTATAGCCATTGCCCAGTAAACACAAAACATTTGTATAACATTTATACAACATCGGCCCAACGTCTTTGACGTTGGGCCAACCTTGTATAAATGTTATACAAACGTTTTGTGTTTACTGGGTGGGGTCCAGGCGATGACACGTATCATTTTCAACTCTGGGAAATGGGATTGATAACAATTTTTATATTCAATCTGAAACATTGTTATTTATAGGCCGGGAGCCAGATCTAGCCCTCGTACTCACAAAAGCTAATAAATTTTCACTGCGATTTTTATTTAGCTTGACCATTGGGACATATCTAGTTTTGGTTCTTTTTTGCCAAACAGGACGCTTGAAGCCCTAGGGCCTATTTTACAGTTTTTAAAAGAACACTAAACTAAAATTGACAACAATTATAAAAAATTGTTCAAAACAGTAGTAGTTTTATATATTTTCACTATTGTTTTAGTCATAGCCCTCGGCCATATACACATCTAGGTCACGGAAAAATATTTGTGTCCAGATTATATTTGAAATATTTTTTTCAACCCTTTTATCAATACGGGCGCCTAAAAAAACCCATATGTGTCAAGTTTGGAAATCTGTCATTTTTGTTGAGTGCTATCTCATTATGTCCCTAGGTGATTGGAAGTTAAAGTTTAAAAAAATATGTTGCCAATTTTTTTCTATATAGAGGATACGCGCGTCTTTATCGAACTCTAATTTGCGGTAAAATTCAGATGTGCTGATATTTCTGCCTCCAGTAGGATAATATCATAATCAGGTTAACTCGACATGTTATGGTTATTTAATATTCTATTTATTATATATGAATCTCATATTGGTGTTTGTTTACATTTTTACGGAGAACCAAATAATATATAAAGTGACACTTTGAATGCTAAAGCTGATTTTGTGTTTTTAAAATACTATATCTACTATGGCTATTTATTATTATAATTAACATAATTATTTCATGTTAATCTCATATTGATGTTTATGTTTACATGTTGTATGGCAAATTATATACATAATGACACTTTGAATGCCAAGGCTGGGTTTAAAAAATAAACGTAAAATAATGTAAAATAAGGCACAATGTGTGAGACCTAGTAGGTTGTATCTTGATTATTATGACATTATCCTAATATACCTGAAGATTATAACAATAAATGGAAATTTCTGTCTACATGTTTTATGGAGAACACACTAATATGTATATATATAATGACACTTTGAATGCTAGGGAATAATGTTTGAGACAATAGATGGTCACTCGTATCTCGAGCATTATTTTATAATCCAGATATCCCTAAAGATAATAACAATAAACAGAAGATAACTATATTATATTTATGCTAATAAATCATCTCAAGTACAAGGTAAAATTACCATACCTTCTTTTTACACAGCTAGATGTATAAAATTAATTTCAATATAGTGATATTTCCTGA
Organism: Flabesymbios commensalis; assembly: GCA_964017125.1. Classification (NCBI taxonomy): domain Eukaryota; kingdom Metazoa; phylum Annelida; class Polychaeta; order Terebellida; family Flabelligeridae; genus Flabesymbios; species Flabesymbios commensalis. The sequence goes on along the minus strand of OZ024904.1, from coordinate 36,670,351 downwards.
TCAGATAATTAAAGAAATTAGTCATGTAACATAATTTCATTCAAATGATAATATAAGTTTAATTTATCCACGTCATTACATAAACACTTTTAGTAAAGTATATATATTTATTCTTAAATATAGAATAACGATATTCAACATTAATTGTAGCGAAAATATAGATATACCATACAGCAAGCAAACAAATAAATTACCGCTGAGTTCTTAAATTTGGAATATTGTTAAACTCCAAAAAGACTGCTTATGGAATTGTGCTCATGTTGTTCCATTAAGCATATTTACTTCAAACATCATGATGTATAGCATGTTGTGCCTCGTTGAATTGACATGTATCATAACCAGCTGCCGCACCAACGCTATTAAAAAATGCGGGCATAAACACAAATTAGGGTTCATAAATAAAAAACGATAATGTATTTATTTTTGACCTCGCATTCAAAAATTAAGTAACCCACCAAAACTGTTGGTGGCTAATGTAAAATGCCTTAAGAGAAACACACAATAGAGCTGACACACTTCTCAGAAATGATGCAATTGATGCTGCACGATTCTCAATTTCATGAAATCATGACAGGACAATAAACTATAATGGGACATGCAAATTCGTCTTCCGGTCCAGGTCCAGACCGCCAGAATAAATAGAATCACAGCAAATCTTCAAGTCTATCAAATCACTCAAAGCAACTCATGAACTAGTTGATTATGCTCATAAAATGGGTGGTATGCCATAATTTTATGGGGATAAAGATGAGTAGCAAATACTTTCGTCCAACACAGGTAAAACGTAGTGAGAGTCCTATCATACCCATCTATCAATTTTGCCCTACCGCCGATAGCAAATAACCTTTTATCAATGACGTAAATGCCAGATTTTACATCAAAGATGTTCCAGCTTAAATGACCGATGTTGCTAATATAGTTTTACCATCCATTCATAAAGTACATTTTAGCACTCAATCGTACCAAGAAGGATATGTAAAATATCTGAACGTCTCAGAAGAGGTCCACATTTTTAAATAAAAAGGGATAAAGTAAAGACCTGCAGACTGAAAAGGTTCTTGTTGTCCAATAACGAACATGAACGTCAACTGATGAGTCTGCTTAAACTCAAGTTGTGCTATGATACCAATGCTTTAGAACTTGAAAAACAACATCTTTCGCCATCTAGAGGGTGGTGAAGCCACATGGTTGTTTTCAGATATTTCAACAATACCAGTATCTGAACTAAATCTTAGTTCTACACAGCACAGAAAGAAACTGATTCTCGAATCATCATGCGTACACATTGAATATGTTAAAAAGAGTGGATACACCTCACAATCAAAAAGGACTCAATTGCTTCTGTATGACCAAAATGTGCATTTTGTAATAAAACCAGCTAAGTTGATTGAGCAGGATCTGATAATAACACAAACAACATTGAGCAGCTTTTAACCGCTCGGTGTAATTCACTTGAACAGGTTCTGTTCTGATCATTTGCTCTCCTATGAGTTTTAAAACCTGCTAAAGTTGATTGAGCAGGTTCTGTTTTCACGGGTAGCAATGCTGTTGCAACATTTAAACGATGGGGTAAAGTTAAACCTTAAGTTAATCCTTAAGAATATCTATTGAATCATTTAACGTAATTCTGTTGCACTGTTTATGGTTACATATACCCTAATATGCTAATGAAGTTCGGGAGGTCAAAGTTAAGAATGTATGTGAAAACTTGGCTACCATCAAATCCTCAGCAGCAATTGATTTATTCAATTATCCACCTTGTCATCGCACTTTAAAACAAAAATAGCACTTTTCCAAGACACCATTTGGAAAAGATCACATCAATCCTCTTAGAGCGTGCCACTTGCTGCTACACATAATGGATGGGCCATTGAAAAAGAAAGTGGATTAAAAAACACTGTGGTTTCTAGATTACGTTATTATACAACAATTAGTTGACATTTTAACGTAGCAAGGGTCATCTCTAGACAATCAAATAGATTATGCAAATATTGCACAGTCTGACGAAGATGACAATACAGCTGATGAAGATTATTTGCCTAATTAACTTGTTGGTGACATAGTTTTTTCATATTATGTTTGTATAATCAAAGCAAATCGACACATATTTCAGATGCACATCTATTGATAATTAAATCTCGCCTGAATTATGTCTGGACAATATGGACATACATAACGTACATACACACTAATAACATGTGAGGAAAGATTAATTATATGGACATAATACCCCTTCCTTGGTGGATATGCCTACTCCACTGTCAGTTTCCGTTATTTTTGTTTTTACAAAAATTTTAATTTTTTCATATGCCGCAAAGTACACGTAGATTATTAATAGTATTTTACAAGCAAAAAATCTGCCCTAGCATTCAAACTGTATAAAACAAATAATTTTTACCTTGTTCCTCCAGTCAGTTGATAAATATAATATATGTATCCTGTGCTTATTGTTATAATCTCTATGGATATCTGGGTAATGCCACATTGGTCAACATACAAGTTGCATTGTGTTTTATTATATATCATTTTAGATTTATAAAAAAACTCAGCCTTGGCATTCAAAGTGTCATTATACTTATTATTTGGTTTCCCATCAAACATTTAAACATATACATCAATATGAGACTGATATTAAATATTTGTATTACATACAATATTAAATATCCACAGTATATATACACTGTTAACAAAAAATTGGTCTTAGCATTCAAAGTGTCATTTTATATTTTATTCTTCATAAATATGTAAACATAAACATCAATATGAGATTCACATAAAATAATCATAATAAATATAATGATAAATATCCAGAGCATGAGTTAACTTTATTATAATAGCCTATTGGAGCCCATTTGAATTTTACCGCAAATTAGAGTTAGGGATAATGACGCACGTATCCCAAATATGTAGTTATAGAAAAAAAATTGGCCCTAGATTTTTATCTTTTTAACTTCCAGTCCCCTGGAGATATAATGGGGACACTTTTTGCGGATTAGCTTGCTTTTAAGTACCACTCAACAAAAATTACAGCTTACCAAACTTGACACATATTTTATAATGTTTGTATTTTTTAGACGCCGAATTGATAAAAGGGTTGAAAAAAATATTCAAAATAAAATCTGGGCACACATATTTTTCAGTGACCTACATGTGTATATGGCAGAGGGCTATGAATAGAACAAAAGTGAAAATAAGCAAAACTACTACTATTTTGAAAAAAAATTCGAATTGCTGTCAATTTCATTTTGGTGTCCTTCTAAAAAATGGTAAAATAGGCCCTAGGACTTGAAGCGTCCTGTTTTTACAAAAAGAACCAAAACTCGCTATATCCCAAGGGTCAAGCTAAATGAAAATCGCAGTGAAAATTTCTCAGCTTTTGTGAGTACGAGGGTTAGATCTGGCTCCCGGCCTATTATCTTTTAGTGCTTGCAGTCGTTCATAACATTATTCGGACACTACACACGACACTACACACCGCATATCCAACTTATTGCTATATACATCAATTAGCCATTCACGTGACATATCACATGACTAAACATCTGAAATCATGAAAAGCAAAGTCATTTCGTCGTTGGCACGTATTTCAGTTATCGTGGTAAGCTGAGCACAGGACCTGTCTAGTGAAGATGAGAAAACCAAGCTACCATGAGATGTCGATCCAATGTTGGTCCCCCGTCTATGGCACTGGCTCAACTTTAAAACAACAATGGCTATAGGAATCAAGTTCGGATATTGGAATGTGTTGGATTCTCATGTTATTGGACGTAGCCCTGGGCGTCAGGGGCCACGAAGGCCTAGGCCTACGGTTTTACTCTACAACTAGCTGCGCACCAACGTGGCGTAGTGGTGAGGATGCATGCGTGGAGTGCCGGATTTCCATGTTCAAATCCCACCAAGGATATATTTTATAGGAGGGGGGGGGGGTATTTTTACTGATGGTATAGACTAGATCTGATTTATAAATTATTTCTATATGTGACTGATAAAAATATTTGTCATAGCTCCATTTTTAAAAAGTTTCACAGTAGGTCTAATTGTAGGCCTAACACTAGCCTAACATGTTAGGCTAGTGTTAGGTCCTACAGTCAGGGCCTTCTTGCCAATGTCTTAGGCCTAATTATAATCAGTCCAAAAGTTAAACCATCATAATTAGTCTAGCCTAGAATTCATCATGATTATACAACGAACCTAACTTCACAAAATACATAACAAAATGCAGGAACAGTGGCAGTGGTTACCAGTGGCAGTACACAGGCTACAGATGCCATTTGACATGCAAATCAATTCTGGACTTCAATTCAAACCAATTTAAATAGGTTTATAGAGGGGCATCGTAATTAACTACAGACTATAATAGTAGCCTATAGGCCTAGCTGTAGGCCTAGGGCCTTGTAAGTTGTAGGCCTAGGGCCTACATCCATGACATCTAGTAGGCCTAGGCCAGGGCTAGGTTTATAGCCTAGGCAGATCTATAAAAGACAATTAAAAACAAAAAACTAAGTTACATTGACACATATCTTGTCTATTAAAAAAATGGACCTGTCAAATAGGCTTACAGCCTTACAGACATGACAGAACTTCACAAGTTATGGCAATAAGGAGTGTAGGCCTCAAGTAGTCCAAGCTGGTCCCTTGCGCCTCGCTAACGTTGCGAAGCAGAGTGGATCAGCCTGATCTAGGCCTCTAGATGCTAATGAGAGGGCAAGACTGGAACAGCCAGATATGACATCATTGACATGTGTGAGCTAACACATGTCGGGCTGACTTGTGTTGTGGAATATAGTATGACTTTTAAAGTGACAGTTATGTTTTAATCAACATCAGTTTCAAATGAATGCAAAATAATATTATCTATGAACAATAGACATCTCCCAAATTGAATTATTTAATTAACTGACCATGTACCAAATGATATTTTACAACATAAGGTGACATTTTATTTGGTCTGAAATTTGCCTGAAACGTATATAATTTTATTCGGTCTTAGCAGCACAAGGGTTAAAGTAGCTATAGTTGTGAACAGGCGTGTCTGGTTGTGGGTTTACCTTTACTAAAAAACCTCTATGAAAGGGGATCAATATGCATTAATAATGTGATCAATGGCAAGGAGGCTTAATAGAATAAACATATCACATATTTTAACAAGATGCTTGACAGCAATACACTGTACTTACCTTTTTGTCAGATTCATGAATTTCCACAGCAAAAATTATTCAGAAAATATAAATCAGTTAAATGATATGTTTGGAAAAAAATCAGAAGGGTTTTGAAAAATATATAAAATGGTTGTGAAAAAAAATTGTCCTAAAGTTGGTGGGGAAAATAATCTTACATCAAATTATTTTGCAGCTCTCCATGTGAGATGAAATGGTAACGCCGGTTAAACAATGTGCCAAACTGTATATTGGGCCACATTATTGTACAAGAGCTTTAGAACTAACTGTAGTGTAGAACAAATGGTTTTTCTGTCCATGTTATGGGCAATATTGTTTTTTTCCCAAAGTCCTACAGCACCCCCACCCCCATTAGAAAATAAATTGGTATCTCTCTCATCATGTTCCTTTAGCATGGTCGTTTCTTAAATAGTTTGAAAATGTTGCCTTAACCCTTTCAAGCCTGAATTTACTATTGACATCTTCATCCACTACAAGCCGCGAATTGCTGTCGCAATTCTCGACTTGTAGTGGATGAAGATGATTTGATGTGGTTTAAAAATTAAAGAAAATTGCCATGAATTGGTAAACCAGTTTCATGGGAATTTTCATTCTAAAACCCATGATTGTAGGTAAATTAAGTCTGTTTTCAGGGATGTAAGATGATGCTTTATGCATCGTGAGGGCTTAAAGGGTTAACATGTGGTCTCCCATCTCAGTCGCAGTAAGCTGGATATAGTGTATCTACACACCTCACGGGCAATCAGTTGTTTAGCGGCGTATGTCAGTTGGCGTCTGGGCTTCAGTCCTGTGTATCTCACCAGATCATCAACATTACTACAAAAAGATAAAAATGAACATTTCAAGATCTAATTCTATCTCAGTAGTTGCAATGCACATTTTTAGACTAAAGATCATAGCAGTGACAAGGATACATATATGTGGCAATAATTTAAAATTTGATACCGAATTATTAAAAAATATTTATAGAAGTTGGCTGCTGTAGTATGTATCCCTGATGAAGTTTACTAACAGGTAAGTAAGACATGGGAATTACAGGGCTCCATAATCAAAGCGTGTGAAATATATATTTCAGGAGTGATAAAAATCATCACCCCAGTAGTTTTAACAAACATGAACAAATATTGATAATATAAATGAGTAGTATTCACTAGTGATAGAAAAAATGTACACAAACTAACACTTCCAGACAAAATTTCTAAACGCGAAGACCTGGAATTTTTACAGTGAACCAAATATTTACAGCAATCTACATCAGTAATACAAAGTTTAAATGTTAAGTTTATTTACAACTTCTTGGAATTAATATCAATGAATATACCAAATGTCTACTCGTTGTTTATTTAATGTTTGACCTCAGTCCAGCATAAGCAGAACATGCTGGGATATAGTCGTGTAGTAGAAATTGATATATCTGGCTACTCTTACTAGCAAGTAGCCTACGACAGAGATATTCCCATCTGTACTACCCGTATTATCAGAAATGCATAACATAATGCATTTCTGGTATTATACAAATAAGCATTATTAGCAGGTTCGATACCATGTCAATAAATACTATTGCATTAAAATCTTTATCGGGTGTAAATCTTTATACGGCAAACTGACTTACGGCGTATATATATTTTCACCCAGGTGTAAATATTAACCTGCTTTTAATGGTTAAATTTTACTTTTATTTTTCATATTATCAGCTTATTTTTCATATTTAGCCTTGCCCGAATGTTCAGTAAGTTTAATCAGATCACAAGGAATGCTACCCTGATGACATCGCAAGGCTCTGACAAACTGACCGCCATGTTTTAGCGGGCCTGGCTCTACGGTGATCACCAGAGCGCGCTAGCTGACTAGGGCCAACACCGTTACCGTCTTATCGGTAGGCGGAGTCACTGTCTTTTTTACACGGGCAGCTGTGGAAAAATGGCAGTCACTGCGGCCGAGCTCCGCGCAATGTGAGTAGCTTGGCTTAGCCGGGTAAAGGAATGCTACAATAATTGTAAAATATTTAAAAACTATGTTTAAAAGGCTGTAGATCGCAACAAATTATTTTGTGTCTGTAGACCCCCTGTGTACTAATGACGATATGTTAAAATGTATTGTACAAAGTGTAGGTATACAATGTGACCAGGCTGTAGCACATACGTGTCCGGTCAATCTCCATTAGTAAGAGGTGGATTGTATGTGTAGTTTTTTTTCCAAATGGCTTTGAATACAATATTCGCCATCTTGAAAACGTACACTGGCTGATAGTGCACAGTTGAATGGTAATTCTGAGGTAAGCTACATTTCAAAAGTATTATTAAAACACAATTTAATGCTTATAAAAATAACATTTATTTTTAAGACAAAAACATTTATAATATATCAGAAATGTAGGATTTTGTGCACGATCATTATCATAGCTAGACGTTGAGTCTAGCAAAGTCAATATTGTTCCTCTGATGCAATATAGATGTGCAGTATGATATATTGTGAATGTACTGCTTAGTTTCTTGATATGTCCTTAATCCTGTTTTTCCCATTGTGTACGTGCATGTACTAAAATGTTGTATGTGTTACAACCTGGCCACATTGTATACCTACATATAGCAGGTAAATATATACATCCGGTGAAAATATTTATACGTTTGCGTATGAAGATCTTCATCCGTTAAAGATATAAATGCGATAGTATTTATTGACATGGTATCGAACCTGATTAGAATGCATTTTCACAGGTAGTTTCCATAGCATATTTCCTGTACGAAGTTGTTGGTAGTATTATGCTACTTACGGATCTAGCGTATAAGTGTACTGTCCTTCTACAGTACGTTCTTGGTGGTACGTGAGGTTGTACGACAGCATGACATTCACAAGTTGACACATATCTTGTTTCTCACGATTACTGTACAGCTGTGTATTCACCTACAAAATAATACAAAATCAGTTGACTGATAATATTAACATTTGTGCCAGTGCCACCGAGTGGTACGTGTAATATTAAAGTTTTCTTTGAGATTTAGAATAAAACAAATTCGCTTAACCCTTGGACCGCAGCATGAAAATGATTGCTTTTAACAATTATTTATTTTAATTTTTATCATTATTTTTTAAACGTTTGCGTTTGCTGTGGATTGTTTTGAAGTATATTCACATTATACTGAGGATGGATCTTTAGGGTTAATTTCACATTTATTCTCCACATAAATAGTGTGCTAATGTGAACATCACTTTCTGTATCAAGACATAGGATGTCTAAAGTCAGGTATCCCCTACATTTTTTAAACTATTTTGGGAGTTCTTTGAAGTGCACGCCGCAGACCTTTGAAAGGTTTGATGCATTCTATAGCCATTATAAAAGACATCTAACCCAGCCAAGATTAAAACCCAGTACCGCCATTTACAAATTTACAATTACAAAACCGTAATTACCAATGTCTAATATTCTATTAATAGGCATGAAAACATCAATTGATGACAAGGACAGCAATGATTCTACAAATAGTAAGCAAAAATAGTAAAAAAAAGTGTTAAATGAGAGTAAGTTATACATACTGGACGAAGTGTAGGCTGTATTAAGTCTAATAACATAGGTAGAAATTCTGTGACCGCTACAGATGGCTGAAAGTTCTTTCTGACTACTGGTGCCATGTCAGATTTCAGACTGTCGAGCAGACTTTGTGACTTTGTCAACTGTGTGAATGTCTGAAAAAAATATTCCAGAAGTACTGGTAAATTTTAAAAGTTCCTAAATTTCATACACATTATATATATTATATACATAAAAAGAAAATTATATCATGAATTTGTAACAATAAGTTAATATAAGGTCATGTAATGGTTTCAGATTTGTTAGCACGTGTAAAACTGATTGTCATGCACATTGTTAGCTGGAATTGGGCTGACAGGGTGTGTAAAAAAGTTTTCAGGGTGTGTAACAGGGTGTGTAACAACCAGGGTTGGGGTCAATTCCGGAATTGAATGGGAATTGAGCTCAATTCCTGACTCAATTCCAGGAATTGGACTAGGAATTGGAATTGAAAAAAAAAAGAATTGGAATTGACAAAAAATGCCCGGAATTGATAAAGGAATTGACTTTTTTCATCCATGTTTGTTTTTTAAGCGCTATTAAACGTATGAGTGATCATCACTTTTGTCATTGCAGTATAATTTTACCTGCTCTATATGTTGATTGATATGTGTATTATAATAATAAAAATAAAATAATATTAAAAGGTTTATTTAAGTTATGTAAAAATACTTATTTAAATAACTTATGGCCATCAAGATTAAATAAGACTGTGATGTGCAATCTAAATAATAGTTGTAACAAGATTGCCCCTGCTAAGTCGGAGCAATTCAATCTAACTATCAAAGATTGGTGTGTGCGTATATACTTGTTATTTGTTACTTGTTTCTACTATACACCCTTGATTTACTCCCGCGGACTGATGTAACCAGCCGGTAACAGTTTTGCCGAGAAGTGCGACTCATGACAACTCAACTAGTGTCAACACCTACTGTATAGTGAGAATCACCATCGAGTGGCTGAATTATCATCAAAATGAGACGCAGAGCCGGCGTTGGTTTAATCTTGGGCCGTCATCGGAAACGACGGGCCAACATTATATCAACATTGGGTCAATGTTTCGTGTTTGCTGGCTTAAAGTTCCGGAAATAATTGTACTGTTATTTTATTAATGCTTTCCTTATATATTCGCGCAAGGATGATCAAACTGTTTAACTATCACTTTTGTGCCACTTAACAGCATTTTTTAACACTTGTATTTAAAAAGTAATGCTCGTCTCATGGGCATAATTTTAGTTCTCGTATTTGTTATATTTTTGTCATTTGGACGTCTACAGTTTATAAAACAATCACGAGTCATGATTAGACTTAGGTGAATAAATGGCTTAGAACATAACTATCGCTTGTCCTTCGAGTTGGTAGAACAAAAGAAATATCGGGACCTTGAAACGAATGCGTTTCCAATAGATGTTGAGCCAATGCTGATTTAATATTGGGAAAGCGCTGAAGACGGTGGAGCAACATTAAAGCAACACTGGGTTAACATCCAGTGTTAGTAGGAAGGAAGTTATGCAGCGTAGCCAAGCGCTCTAATTGACCCTTTGATTACTTCGCTAATATGCCTTTTGTGCCCTGGAGGTTATCCTGATATATTTTCTTAGGGTATATATTTATTCTCCACACGCTATAATTAGATATTAAAAAATAGTATAATCGAAAAATAAATGATGTGAATAATTGCATCAATTGAAATAGCCTACAACAATAGATCCTACGTTGGTTTATTTTTAATACGAGTTTATTTGAGTGAGGTGTGGGTCGACACGCCGTAGCCTCCACCGGGTCAGACTTATCAGAGTTTCAAGTAGCACGGCTTGTCGTGAGACATTGTGTTAATTACACTGCCGTGTTGATGGCAATTTTCGCCACACGCTAGAATTAGATATTAAAAAATAGTATAATCGGAAAATAAATAATGTGAATAATTGCATCAATTGAAATACAACAATAAATCCTACGTTGGTTTATTTTTAATACGAGTTTATTTGAGTGAGGTGTGGGTCGACACGCCGTAGCCTCCACAGGGTCAGACTTATCAGAGTTTCAAGTAGCACGGCTTGTCGCGAGACATTGTGTTAATTACACTTCCGTGTTAATGGCAATTGTGGAGTAACAGTTAGTCTATAGAAATAACACGCTCATATCCGCGTCCACACGAGTACAACTCCGTCATCAGGTATTAATATTGAAGTTTAGTAAGTGTAACATGTTTAAATATGTTTACAAGACAATAAATAAAATGTATTTTATTTTATATCAGGTGCTATTATTTTATTTTATATCAAGTTATTATACAGCTGTTCTATGTGTATCAAAAGTCTCATTCTTGTGTGGAATTGATAAGGAATTGACTTTTTAGGAATTGGAATTGAATTGGAATTGACTTTTCTCAAAACCAAAAGAATTGGAATTGACTCAGGAATTGCTAAAAAAGAATTGGAATGGAATTTGGAATTGATAAAAAGGAATTGACCCCAACTCTGGTAACAACCCCTTTACTATAAGAAGGAGAGTTTTGACAGGGCGTGGTAGTAAATTCTAGGGCGTGTTGCGACGGTTTTGGGCGTGCAAACACGCCCACACGCCTCTCTAGCTAGCACAGTGTTGTCATGTACTGTAAACCGGGAACTATTGGTAGCTTTAAACTTTAGCGGGTTGGGAAATGAGAAAAATTGAAGGAGCTTAATATTGGTGGATTTACTGCCCGCTGCAGCAATCCTTAATTGGAACACTGATCTGTAAATTTGTACATTCATGTTGAATGAAAACTCAACAAGCCTTTATGATGGCCAGAATTTCTATATATTGCTTCCATTCTAAAAGATGACAGTTAAATCTTTGAAAGATGCCCAGTACCTCAGTGCTTTAGGTTTAAATTACTGTAAACCAGTGAATATTGGTGGCTTTTGTGGTTTGGGGAATGAAAAAAATGGCCATTAACATTGGTGGATTTACTCCCATGGCAGGGAGTAATAATACACTTACAAATAACCATCTGTATAACAACATTTTAGAAGGTATTGAAGGAAGGAATATTTCTTGCAACAAGCATGATAGGATTCCTAGCTAAAGAAAATAGTTGCAGATCTAAATTAAAAATATTTTTCAGCTTATATTTTTATTCTTTATCACCATTGCAACAACACCAACAACAGCATCTTTTCCACTGCTGGTAGTCCTTCTCTGACATGAATAGGCTTACTGCAGCGTTTCAAATGTTATTGTTTAAAAAATGACAAAAAAATTCTTACAATATAGTGTAATTACGGTAAATGTGAACGAATGTTCCACAAAAAATCTAAATTGGTCGACTGATGTGATATGCTGTGATATAGATAGGCCGTGACATAACAGCACAAGACTACAAACATATAAGCCTATGGCACTGCCACCAGGTCATTTCAGATAGTATATTAGTCAAGTGCTATAACACTTAGTAATTAGCGACCATAAATATTAGCAGTAAAATGCATAATTTCAAAAGTCGCCAAATTAAAGCGGATATGAATATATGGTAATCGGGTATACAGTAAGAGAAAAAACTGCACAATTATCAAGTTCCCCCATCGTAAAATCAACCAGTAATTGCCACTAATTGGATATTCAGATATGACTAGCAACTGGCTGTTGCAATTTAGTGGAGAAAGTACTTACCTCAAATTGTGAGCGCGGATATGCAATCTTTGCAGGCGCATTCGTTGCAAACAGCAAGTGAAAGAGAACAGGCAGGTAAATGTTATAGCGGCCTAAGCTGTAGTTTTGTGATCTCGCCACGAGCTGATTCATATGATCAGCAAAACAAAGCCAATCTTCAGCGAGCAAAAGCTACAAGAACATATAGCAAAAGTGGAATATTGCCTTTAACATATTTATCACTATAACATATTTATCAATCCTAAGGTTTTCAAATTTGAAATGACAACTATGTGAAAATACACATAAACTCATAAACTCATAATTTTTGTAGTTTAAATTCAAACATAAGGAACGTATCTTCCCTTTGTCTGCCCCTGTATGTTTACAATTAATTTAAAAGATTTGAACGATGGTAAATGAAATAAAATGAATCGGGCTTTAGGCCACCTTTGTGCACATATAGGCTAAACTGGGCCAGGAGAACCTCCTGAGGATGGTGAGATGATTGAGATGACACTGTCCTCCAGACACAGGATTCGAAATTCGAGCCCTGGCGGTCTGAGGCCGAGCACGCTACCTCTCGGTCACGGAGGCTCCCCGCAATACTTTTAGAACGATGGTAAACAATATTGCATAAAAGTAGGCACAGCATGGAAGTGTATATTCCTGTCCCTCCTCTCCATTACAAGAAATTTAAACTGATCATCATACATGTAATTCAATGCTGTATATAGGCTGCGTCTGTCATAGATTACAGCATGAGAGCGATTTATTTTACATTGAAATATAAGAGCCAATCTTAAAAAGACTTAAATCACCAAAATAAAGCGGTATATGATGTAAAAGTTTCAAGTCAGCACTTGCATAGTTAATAAATCATGTCATTTTCATTCAGTTTGAGGTGAGAATTGCAGCAGCAATTCTCACCTCAAACTGAATGAAAATGAGAGGGGAAAAATCTGATGTTGAGGGGATTAATCTTTGGTGATTGATCTACCTACAGCATCCATATGAGGGTCTTTGATCCTAGCATTCAGAAAATTCTCATGCAGCCCCTGAGTGACTTTATCTTGATCACCTGCAGCCGTTACCATGAATAGAGTGTGCTGAAATCTACAAGAAGATGCAAACAAATCGAAATGTCAGAGGATTGGCTTAGTGGTAAAGATAAGAAAATACCAGAAATGAGAGAATATGTTGAAAGCAAGTGATGAAAAATTGCATCTGCAACCATTCAGCCATTTTTCATCAGTGGTGTTTTCAATTGAACGGATGAATAATGTTTTCATCTTTTGAAGAGAGATTCCAATTTTTATCTTTGGATAGGAGTGGGCTGGCGTGATCAGCCATTAAAGATTCTATGACCTCTTTTATTTTTTTGTATACATTAAGCACACTTTGAAAAAAAATTCAGAAAATACACTGTATTTATTCTAATAAATGTTTGCCTGAACAATATGGATGAACATGTCCTTGATCACCTTGATTACAATTTATAAAGGTGACCAGTATCTTGACCGATTGTCGTAGGAACTAGAAGCCAATTAGAGGTAAATAGACCAAGTTAGCATGCCATGGCCTCAGCGAAAATTCACCAAAACTGATATCATTGTTATAATGGATTAAAAGTATCAAGTTTGAGAGTTTGCCAAAGATAATTTCTTACCATTTTCTAAAAATTAATGTGATCTATATTTCGATTTTAATGCAGAGAGTATGTGTTGATATAAATGGTGCAAAAAGTTGAGTTTAATCGCACGGGTGAGAATTTCATAAAATTGTGCACAAATCCATGTCCACCCTTTATGATTATTTTGACTATGCAGGGCTGTTTCATTTCAACAGGGGTCTCATGTCCCTGTGGGGATCACCCACAGAACCCACACCCCTTTTGGACTCCCCACTCAAACATTCCTGGTGGAAACCCTGCTGCCCAATAACACAATAATTTTGGTGCACAATAATATTCATATTATATGTCAGCTATCATCACTCCTTAACATTTAATATTGTGCTCACTGAAAAAATACTTAATTCCGGTAACATTTTACTCCTCGAACTAAAGGATCAAAAGTGTGCTTTTATGAGCTTTAGTTTCAATGTGGCCATTTTTAGTACATATTTATTATCAGTTATTACTAGCCTTGAAGAAAGTGCCATATTGTTTTGAGCAGCTGCAGCTTCTTGAATCTCTGCTTCCGACGGCCTATCACCTCTGTCATAAGGATTAACATAACGTGATCTGCAAAATGAAACACGCACATTTGTCTGAAACATTAAAAAAACAAAGTAATGGTTTTTTATGCTAATGTTTGGAGGCTGAAAAAAAATGGCCGACTGGCAGCCATTTTGGATTTTTTTCAGTGTGAAATTTGTCATGGGTTATCCTTGTGTGAGACATGGTCAAGTCATTTTGCATTTAAGTTAAGTAAATATTACAAAATTCAAAATAGCAGCTAAATTGTTTGATCCCAAAAGTTAATCAGGTCATTGGCTGACATAGCCGAACATATTTGCCAAATTAAAAGAAGATCAGATGGCAACTTTTGCCTAAAATGCACCAACAAGCATTTCTTAGTTAGTGGCCATAGTAATTAAAGGGTTGATGATATGGTGATCAAAGTGTCACTAAAACAATTCCCCAGTGGTATGTGATGGCGGTGGCGGCGGCAGACCGTGTGGAATACAGTAAGCAGCCCGCCTCGGCGAGGACTGCTTAATGATCTTGAAATGGGTTAAAGTCGAGGTCAGTAAATAATAGCTGTTCCCAGTTAAACACAAAACATTTGTAAAGGATTTATACAATGTCGGCCAAACGTCTTCGACATTGGTCAAGAATGATTTGTATAATTATACAAATGTTTTGTGTTTACTGGGTTGCTATAACAAAGGGCTTCGACCTATCTGAAGATAATCAATGTTGAAGTAAAATAATAAATAAAGAATAACAAAAATAGATATATCAAAAACAATGATTTTTGTTCACCTTTTGGGCCGAGGCATTCTAAATATATCATCCCACACTGTGAACAGACTTTTATGAGCGTCCTTCTGACCAAGGCTCATAGACTTCACTGTTTTTAATGACAGCTCCACCCCTCGACTTCTCACAAACTAAAACAAATCACATACAAAATTTCTGTCATCATCTCATCAGGAATAATATATAATTTACACAGGTAGAAATAAAAAGAGAAAATTTGAAGAAAAACTACAGAATTATTTTTAAATTATTGCATTGTGTTCAATTGAATTTGAGAAAAAGATTGCAAAAATAAATTAGGGTTCAGCAAAAAAAACATTTCAATTGAAACACATCTGGAATAAATTTGCAGTGAAAGCGGACAGTATTTCTTGTAAAGCAGCCAACAAAATATGTAATTTGCTCGATGATGATTGTGATCAATAAAAATGAATACAATATATTTTCTAATAAATATATGCAAACCCTTGATTCTTATAAAATGTATATACAGTGCTCTATGGTAATAAATTTGTGACAAATTCTGAAAAAAAGTGTTAAAAAATTGAGAAAAGAAATATATACCCGGTATGTATATTAATTCAAACACCCCTGAAAACTAGATACCAGTAAACCATTTCTGGCCATTTAAAAGAGGGGTTATATTTTAACCATCGTCCCTACAATTTATCATAGGGTAATTAAAGTTGTCTTGCATATGTCAAGGTGAACTGTCAATGTGATCAGATAAATGAAACAAATTCCATCTGTCCATGTTTAGAACAGTTTTAAAACCTACCTAACTAGTATGTTAGGAGAACTTCCAAAGCATATAGACTACACATGTGTCTGACCCCAATGTCCCTCCAAGTGAGTAAAATTATAAATGGCAATTGGGCACTTTAGATATATAGCACATTTGTTAGGTAAAAAACCTTGACAAGTCGAAATTTATGTCCAAGAACAGCTGTACACATGCTTAAGACTACAAGAACTAAAATGCTGCAATTATCTTCTTACCAATAAAAAGTTACCTCTGAGTAAACTGAGGCACTGGCCCAATGTTGTATCACGTCAGCAAATAAAACATTGTTGTGTTCATTGTAGTATTTTATTATTCAATGTTGAGAATTACCTGGAGTGTATTAACGCAGGAGCGAATGTCATTATCAGTCTTTTCACACAAGGCGAGTAGTGTGGTCAGATCTGTCTTGAGACGTTCTTCTCGTGCTATCTGAAATATCAAGCAGTCATCTTCAAATCAGAAATCATCAAACATTCAATCTTATAAAACTTAATAAAAACTCGAGCTAATCTGCCACAATCTCCATCTCAAGATGAATTAAAATTGATTATTGATTAATAAAAAGTCAAAGTGTAATACATGTAACATAAACATAGCATATTATTGGTGGATCATTTAATTTGGTAATAAAGGAATTTTATTGAGATATACAATTTGGTTATATGCACTCATCAGCTCATGGGTAGTTAAAGGTTGGTTTATAAAAAGGCACTCAATAACTGTATAAAGTGTATATACGTGTACCAGCAAAACAAAATTGTATACTAATTTAACACCATCTTGCATTTTTACTTCTTTATTACAAGTCGAGGAAACTTTGTTTTACATCAGTGAAATATAAACTACATAATACCTCTAATAGTCTGTGAGCCAATTTGTTGGGTAGTGTGGGTGGAAAGTTAAGAACAAGCGCCAGTTGTCTGAGCTGTTTTAATGCCGGAGTATATAGATCGTTACAGATGCAGATTATCGGCCTGAGCAGCAGACTCTGATTCTTCTTCTTTTTCTTTTTCTCCCCAGCTTCTGGTGCTCCAGCTTTTATTGCAGCCAGGAGCATGTTAATTGCTGGCTGAAAATTGGATTATAATTTTTCTCGATGAGTAACCGATGACAAAGCTCTTCATGTTTTATGCATATGTTAACCTTCTGCATACTGGAATTATTTTGATAAATATGGTACTGCCACAGCCTGGGCTATTAAATTCCATTGTAAAAAAATCTAAATCGAATGAACACATCTTATGGGAAAAAATATGTAATTTATTAGTTAGAATGATTATAACTGATGGTCAATTCCATTAAAATTAGTTTGGTTACTGAACACAAGAAAGTTGATAATGTATACAATTTGCTATTGAATTAATCTTCAGGCCACATGGACATGGACACAAAAAAAAATATATAAAAAAAATAATGAGATCTGTCAACAACTCAAAAAGGCCTCAGACTCTACCCATTATTCATCTTTTGAAAGCAATAATTATTTGAAAAAGTATATAATTTGTTTTCCATAGATAATGCTGTAGCTTTCAAAATTTCGACTTTTATATCTAAGGATCTACTTGATTGCTGTAGAATATCGTTTTTGAGACCTGTTGGTTAACATAAACAAGAGGTCTGAAGTCCTATATCATCCCCTGCCATAAATTAGGTTAAAACTTTTTCCGGTCACAAACATTTAAAAAGTCAATTTGTGGTGGCCATTTTACATATCAGTAAAATCACCTGCACATTTCCAGATGGTGGGTAATGTGATTGTACAATGTGAATTATTACTGACTTTAAATTTTCAGTTTTTGTGCCCACAAAAAAATATGAAGTTTATCCATGGCGGCCATTTTGAATTTCAGTAAAACCTAAAAAAAATCACTTGCACATCTCCATATCGTGGGGAATGTGATAGTAAAATTTGAATAATTTCAGACTTTAAGTTTTGGAGTTTTTGCGCCCACTAACAAATTTGGAGTTGACATCTGGCGGCGATTTTGAATTTTGGTAGCACCTTTAAAAAATCACTTGCACATCCCCATGTTGCTAGGAATGTCATGTTAAAATTTAAAAAACAATTGACCAGTAGTTTTTGAGTTTTTGCGCCCACAAGAAATCGTAACGTAATTAATCAATAATTGGAAGAATGAATGAATGAATAATTGGAAGAGTGGATGGAGTTTTAAGCCACTATAAAGCACACAGTCTAAACTGGCTAAACAGTTGGATGCCTTTGTGCACAACTGAGCAAACCCCCCAAAAATTGGAAAATTAGTGTGCCAAGTGATAGACATTATGCAGCAGGCCTTTAATTTATTTGAAAAAATTCAGAGTCCTCAGATGTATGTACACGCCACCTGGTAGAGCGGAACAGTCCAGCAATTGTAAAATTTATTTATGCACAACTGGACCAACCCACACCTTTATTTTTACCATCAGCCTCGCAGTCCCATGATTTCATCTAAGCTATAACAAGTGGCTAGCCAGCCACCATAATCCTATCTCAGCCCGCATTCAGGGTGCATTCTACCGTAAACTCTCAGATTCTTTTTGACAGTAATGGTCTACCCATCTAGCACAGTTTGCCATGTATATAACAGTTATTGAAGTCAATTACGGTCACAAGTTGCCTATTTTTTAATTTGTTAGAGTTAACATTTTTCAGGGCATATCTCTTCCTGAAACTGCAGATTTTGTTCTATGTTTATGGCTTAGCTCTTTGGCATGACTTGCCAGATATCAAGTTTATTAAAGTCAAGAATGGCCAATACATCAGGCATTATTAATTATGGTTGATTGTCAGCCGAATACTTTGTTTAATAGTAATAGTCTAGCTATCTGGCATTTAAGCTTGGGTTGCTTATGTAATTTCCAAAGGTAAACAAATTCACATATCTAATAACAATACAACAAATACTATTTTCTACAATTGACTCTTGGAAAATTGTTACAAATATACATCTACACAGATTCTACATCATGAGAAATAAAATGGAAGAAAAGTAAACACAATCTACAAAAGCTAATTGGAATAAAAATAGTTAGTCATCTCAATTAAAAAGTATTATCTTCCCAATTGACTTTTAACAAGACTAAAATAATTTTATTAATTAAGGCATCAAGGAGATTCATTTGATAGATTTGTAAATATTTTGAGATTGAGTTCTCAGATTGAGTTCTCAGATCTCTGATGTTTTTGCACACTTCAAAATGCAACAGCATCTAAGTAGAATTGATTTCCTGCCTTTAATTTCCTATAATCATACTGGCCTCGAAAAAATGTTATTCCTCCAGTCCGGCACACGTACTGCCAAAAAATGTGTAGGAATAGCAAACTTTGTTATCAGCCATTAATGATAAATCGACAAATTTAAGAGTCATCCAGTACTATGACAATGACCTCAAAATGTAATTCCACCACTGTTCATTGCTGAACTGGGTCTATGTCATCCAAGACCTATTATACTACAATGCTACTAAAGATACCAGTAAACTTACAAAAATAGACAATTCCACTGGTCACTGGTTATAACACTGATGATCAAAGATAATTTATTATGGCTTGTTTGGTACACCAACTACAATTATGATGATCATGAATCGATTATCATCAAAAAATTAATTCAGACTGATTCAAAATTCATCAAAAACATTGACTGAGCCTGAATTATACCATTTGTAGTGCGCTCCAATTCCAACCAATCCCCATTATGGCAAACTTAACAATCTCAGATAAAAAAAATTTCAACATGATACGATGGAACATCTAAATAAAGTGCTGACTGGATTGTGAAATCTACATTATAAATATAAATTAATAACTCCCTAATGTTTGTAAATTGCAAATGCAACGAAATTTTTGACAAAGCCATAAAGTTGATTACCAGCTGACAAAATTTCCAGTGTTAAACCTTTTATCATTTTATCAAATATAAATTTTTTTCAAACTATTATTATCAAGTGGGTGAAAATTTAAATTATTTACCTTAGTGCTCATTCCAGACGGAGCTCGAGATATCTCAGGCAAGCTAGTTCGACGGTACAGGACGGAGCCCAAGATGTTATGTGATGTCATACAAAATACATTTTTAAAAATGTCCCGTCCACAGAAACATGTATGCCGTCTTGAATGAGTTAAGGGTTACAGTTGTGGGTCAAGGAGGGGGACAATTTTTATTTATTTATTAAAATGCTTGAAGAAATTTCTATTAAATTAATTAAATTCAAAAACTGCCATATTCGACATCGATTGGTAGAAGGCTGAAATTGAAAAAAAAATTGTTGCTTAATTTCTTCCTATAAGCTGCACTATTTTCAAGGTGTTTTGAGAAAACATAATACACTAAAAGCATCAGTTCTTTGATGATAACATATATGAGCCAAATGTGAAACCAAAATCAGGTTAGGGTCCAGGTATCGGAATAATCTTCTGTTAGCAGAAAAATAAAAAAACGAGACAATTCATCGCCAAATGAACAATTTCACATACTATCAACTGGGCCACATCCCAGCAAACACGAGTAGACGGTGGCCCAACATTAAAACAACATTGTGTCAATAATTTGTGGTTACTGGGATTAGGCCCTAGCCATTACACTGAATTTACCTGTGGAGCTCCATCTATCTCATCAATGATCAAACAATTAGGACGCTGATCTGCAGCAAGCACGGATTTCATTTGGGTGGCAGATTCCAAACGATTCTTGAAAATTTCCACACTTCGGTCATCACTACAACATGGTAAAATGTATTACACATTTGTACAACATTACTCTCATTACTATTTTTATACTTCAATTAAAAATAAATTAGCCACAATGTTGGGTTAATGTTAACCCAACATTGTGGTGTGGCGAGTCGTTTGTTTCTATTCTTCAATCATTAACGCTGGGATTGCTAACATGATTTCCAGCTTGAAATGACAATAAAGTACGGTTATTTATGAAAACAGACTGTTGGTAATGGCAAACAGGAAAATATACCATATTTTCAAGCATTAACCCTTTACCTAACGATGCATTAAAGCATCATTTTACATCCCTGAAAACAGACTTAATTTTCCCACAACAAGGCGTTTTAGAATAAATATTCCAATGAAACTGGTTTACCAATACATGGCAATTTTCTCTACTTTTTCACCAAATCATCATGTCAATTGTACAAGTTATCGTTGTTTGTTACTCTGTATTCTGATTGAAATAGTCAATGGCTAACACCAGGATTAAAGTTCAACAGACAACACGGACAAAACAACGCACGCACTAACACAGACTTTATCTTTACGTGTATACACTCTTGAAGCACTGGAATACACGTGGCTGTGAATATGGTTGGCACGAGACATCGTGCAGTGTTGCTCTAATGCTGGGCCCCCGCCTCATTGGCGGCATCAGTTTGGCGTCTCGTGGCGGCGTGTGCCCCGTTCACATTTTCCCCCCGTGATGCTATACCCTGCCTCATTTTCCAAATCAATAACTTAGCGAGTTTAGGAGTTATCATTATCTAATTTATATTTATTTTCAGTGTTCAATAAGCTTTCTGGTAATATTTAGTACATGTCCGTAAGACCATAATTGAAAGAGTTGGAATTTGTAGTGCGATGTTTATCACAACTAGCCGACAACCTGACACGGCTGGCGTCCCCTGTCAATTAGTGGTGTAATGCACCTTGTAAAGATGTTAACTGTGCCGCATATATAAAATATTTACATTGAAAACCCCATTCAAACATGGTTTTAATTTAATAACAGACAAGCTAAAAAAAGTATTTAAGATACAGTAAAAATAGTTATATCACTGGAAAGAATTTTTCAGAGACTATAATCTGAGTTATACATTTAGTCGGCTGGAAACACGAAAAGTCGTATATTGTCAATGCAGGGCCGGCAGACATCTGCAGACGTGACACAGCCTGTGAACAGCTAATTTCAAAAAGTTATATCTTCAGAAAGATATAGCTATCTGGTACGGTGATTTGAAGCTACAAGTCTGCACACAGCGTATTGACCAATGTTGTGTCAATGCTGGCCCACTTCATATGACGCTGTACCAGCCTTAAGCCGACAGCGATATCATTCTAGCAAATCGATTCTCAACGCCTCATATACAAAGCCCACCCTCTCATTATACCTGTCAATCACTTCAAAGAATACACCTAATTTTTGCACGAAATAGAGAAGCGTATTTCTTATAAAACGTCTACTCTAATCAGGCCTTGTGTGATCCCATAGTGTGCACAGGGTCGGTGTAGATCCTTTACACCTTCCATTCCGGCCTAATGTCGCACTTCAATCTGTTAACTACACATGAGTGATTTCACGGAGCACAAGATGTCATCATATCTCGCGAGTGTTAATACATTGTTATATCTCGCGAGTGTTAATACATTGTTAAATCTATAGATATAAATAGATAGTTTTATTAACCAAAGTAATACATGTATGTTATAAACATTGTAATATCTAGTACATACTAGCATAGCGACTACCATCGTCTGGTATAGCGTGTTCAACTAGACCCAATGTATTGACCATTAGCGGTAGAACCGTGGGCCCGCTATAGCGCGATCCACATATAACGCGATCCCGTTTCTTGGACCCCAACTACCGCGTTACAACACTCGTTTTTTTGGTAACTTTTATATATTTTCTGGAATGTATGACGCTGGACTAAATGCTCCGATACTGTATAATTGTGTCATTTAATACAATCAATGCCTTGAATAAGAGTAAAAAATAATATAGGAATAATCGAGCGATAAAGGAATAAATAAAATGTTTTTATATTTTACCTACTGTTAGTTATTTATTTATTGGGCCATTAAATATCACAAACAGAATAAATTTATCCCAAAACACAGTCTAATGTAAGTGAGAATTATTGTTTAATGCACTGATATGTTTATGACTTGATACGACCTTTAAATATTTTATTAGTCAAAGATTTTGTTACAATTTTTTATTAATCAATTATTTTTTTAATTCATTATGTTGTTAAAATATCTTACCAATCTCAAAGTAAAGTCGCTATAATAGTTCCTCTAACACGAGAAAGGTGTTACCAACACTTACTTCGCACCTTCCCCATTGCATAACCAGATAACAAGCAGGATGAACATTACGTCACCTTGCCGCCCCAATAATTATTACTGTTTAACCCTTAGTGCACCGCATGCGATTTAAAAAAATCTATAAAAAAAACGATTCCGGTTTAGACAGGTGAAATAGAATACAATTTATGCATTTGGGGAAAAAAATGAGTCCGGTATTTGGAGTAGACAGGCTCTGGTTTGGAGAGGGTTAATTAGTATTGTTTGGAGTGTAATTAATTCGGGACTAAATAATTATTACGGCATAGATAGGATTCCGGTTTGTACAGGGTCCGGTATGTACAGGTTGCCATGTATATTGCTTGTACAAAACAGACCTGGCATTCATCTCTACTCCATTATATCCTCCGTGTTTAGCTATAACATGTGCCAGCGTTGTCTTGCCCAAGCCTGGAGGCCCACACAGCAGAGTCACCTAGTGAATGGCAAAACAGATATGGTTGTCTACCAATTCATTCATTGACATTAAGAAAGTAATACATTTAATGATACTAAGCGCTATTACCTCATATATAAATAAAATCAGTAACCTGTTTTATGAGGTATTTGGCATTCTTTTAAAGAATAAAACGAATACAGCATGTTGGTTGACAAAATTGTAAATCATTTTTTTAAAATGCTGAATCAGAAAACAATAAAATCCAATTTTTTCACCTTATATTTTTTTCACCTTTTTGAGCCATTTGAAAAATAAGTAAAATATACTCAAAACATGAATAGGTTGATTATGTTAACAATAAAAAGTGAATATTGTGAATTAAAGATTTATTTTTGAATATATATTACAAACAAATTAGCTTTTAATCAGACGAAGATAATCTATCTTATCAATAGAACCTTTTGATCAGGCCAATAAGCTGATTATCAAGGTTTTTTTTCTTGAGCCCACTACTAGATACATACAACTGGTATATAAACTAGATACAAGTGTTTACCATGTAAACACCCAAGAAGGCTCCCCCTCCCACTTTTCAAATAAGAGTTATACATTAATTATAATTTTTGCAGATAATCAATTCGTACATGTAATTATCAAGTAATATTATGAAGAAGAGGCTAGCAGCTTTAGGCTAGGGTGATAAGGTTCTAATTTGAAGAAAAAAGACTAAAGATGGCCGCCATGACCCGGATATTTTCCCAAACTTTTTAAAAAATCAATGCAGTCTAGGAAATACTACTACTATGCACTATGTTGAATATTGAGTATATCAAATGAGTGGCTTTAAAGTTATCAGGGTGACAAGGTCCTAAATTGAAGAAAAAAGAATAAAGATGGCCGCCATGACCCAAATATTTTCCCAAACTTTCTTAAAAATTGATGCAGGCTAGGAATTATCACTACTATGCAGTATTTTGAATATTGAGTATATCGGATAAGCTGCTTTGAAGTTATCAGGGTGACAAGGTCCTAATTTGACGAAAAAAGATTAAAGATGGCCGCCATGACCAGAATATTTTCCCGAACTTTCCAAAAAATTGATGCAGCCTAGGAATTAATAGTTGCATCCAGTATGTTGAACACAAAAAGAATCGAAAAAGCGGTTTGGTAGATATCAGGGTGACAAGGTCCTAATTTGACGAAAAAAGGTTAAAGATGGCCACAATGACCCGAATATTTTCCCGAACTTTCTGAAAAATTGATGCAGCCTGGGTATTAATACTTGTATCCAGTATGTTTGAATACCAAAAGAATTGAAAAAGCGGTTTTGTAGATATCAGGGTGACATGGATGAGAGGCGGTGTCCATGCCCGGCGGAACCGCCACCGTTGCCCGCACGCGGTGGCGGACGAAACCGTACAAAAACTTAAAGCCTCCCCCTGGTAGGGGGGAGCCTTAATAATGAATCTATCTAATATAACAAGGTATTGTGGATTCACTTTATGGAATGGTCGATTGTGTTGGTCCAGCTCTTCTGGTATGTCTATCTGTCCTTTATTGCTCCACTTTCCATCTTTCTTCCCTCCAGCCCCACCAGCACCTGCACTATTTGAATCTTTCTTCTCCTTCGATGGAGCTTTCTTTGGTTCACGTCCAAAAACCACATAGTCCCACAACTTGAGCCACTTGAGTAAAGTACGGTTTGTACTCTGAAATAATATTAACCCTTAGAGTTGTAATTATTTCTAAAGCATTCTTGTTTCATATAGTATACTTCTTTGTTTTCTGTCAACTTGTAAAATTTTAGGTCAATTGAGGTTGTGCATATTAGTAAGAGACACAAGTGAATTAGGTGGATTAAAATTTAAATTTTACGGTATACAGTAATATCAGTAATATCAGTAATACAAGCTAAACTTTTTGTAAATAAAGCAGCTAGTGAAGAATGTATGAAGAAAAGATTGGGGAATAAAAATACCCTTTGACGCTGGCCCAACATTAAAACAGCATTGAGTGAATGCCACGTGTTTTCTGGGTAGTATGTTTTGAGCAATTGTTCTCACCTCGTCACTGAGTAAATGTGTGTATCGCTGTGGTGAGTAGTACTGTACCCACAAACTGTCCTCATTCTCTGGCTCCTCTTCATCATCTAATGCTTCCTCAGATATTGTCATGTCATTCTCCTCATTATCCCTAAATAGTAAATGTACAAATAAATGCCAGGGTTGATGATACAAATTGAATGTTCAATGGCCAAACTTGTTAATTAAATTTTTTACCCACTTGAAGTATTGCTTCATTCAAGTGAGTGCAAATTGTTCAAATTTAATTATATGTATCATTATCTACCTTATATAAAAAGAATAATAAACTACATGTGAATGAAAGTTGATATGATATTTTAATCAACCATCAGTTTCATATCGTTTATTAAATAGTTGAGATCAACTTTATGTATCATCAATCACATTGGAGGATGATGGAAACAAATTGTAATAATTGATATGTAAAAAATCTTAATCAAAGATTACAGTGCTAAGCAAGCTTGAAAATAGAGCATTAATATACAGAAAAATAAATGAGTATTGCAATTTTCATCACACATCGATTTGAATTAAATTGATTATTTTAGTGTTTAATATGGAAGAGCAGAAAAATCAAATATAACTACAGCTTGCTCACTGTCCGTATACACCACTCAAAAAACCACTTGCACTATTGAGTTAAATTGGCAATTACAATGTACAAATACTTTTTGAGTATGCCATAAAACATAAAAAACAATACTAATAATCAGGTATTTAAGTTGAGTAACAAAGATATTCTGAGCTTTCATCAAGATGACTATCAAAATATAAAAAAGAGAATTAAAAGAGCATTAGTAACTGACCTTTTGTGTAAACTTCTATCTCTTGTAGCTATCATTAGTCGATTCATTCTCTTAAATAAACAAAAAATAAATTCACTTTATATTTCTAGATTGCGGGAGAAGCACCATTTGAGAATATGAAATCCTGCGCAAACATCCCTTTTGCCCTAATATTCCGATGTTTGCCCTGCTTTTTGTAATTCCTGGCTAAGACACTGGAGAGGAATTATTGGTTCACTTTGGTTACAAAGAGGATCCTATAAACAGATCATAAACTCACTTTTAAGTAAAACTAAATGATGTTTGATCAGAAATTACTTTCTGCAAAAAAAAAGAATGCTGAGCAGAGGTATTACTGTAACATTCAAAATAATTGTGTTTGTCTTGTAAACAGTTACGGTGCATTAAAATTATTTCATACATGCCTCATAACGTGTAAAAAAGCGATGCAGGGAAAGCCTCAATGGAATTACTTCCCCTGGCAATATCCCTCATGATGAACACTCTTTTTGTTAGAGAGAAACATTGGAGTTTTTTTATCAATATTTCCATGTTTGGACAGTATCCAATTTGGACGGTGTTTTTCACTTTTGGAAAGAAACAAATAAAGCTAATAACTTGTATAATTGACATAGCAGGTTATAATTCAGAGTACAATGTGGGTAGAAATAATAGGTGGCTATATGGAAATTGATATAATAAAAGAAAAGAACATTTTTTAAGGAACTGTGTTTATTATATTAGAATAATCAGCGTAATACATTTAGACATTTCTCCCTTTTTAAGGATGATTAATAATGCATTAGGCCAAAATTATACCTCTGTTTCCGATTAACCTCACCTTTTTATGGCAATTTCTAGAAATAAAAATGTCCCTTCCCAATCATTTTGTTAATCAATGTGTATTTTTGTGTGAACAGCCCTTTTGGGGCAATTTGGCCGTTTTTTCACAAGTGAAATTGCAAAAAAAACATTATCTACCTACCCCATTTTAGTGGGCCATGTAACCGTAATCCAAAAAAAATGCTAAAGAAAAAAGAAATTATTTTTTTAATATCTTTTTTCAGAATATAGAGGCCTAAACCTTGGAAATTATCTCCAGATTATGCCAGAATGCACCATTTCAAGACTTTACTTTGGAAAAATTTCTGGGGGCATGCCCCCATACCCCCCTGGGATCTCGCGTCTCTGGCGCGCTTGCTTCGGGCATCACTGGTTCACAACACCAACAGCGCATTTTTAAAAAATCCCCCCGCTCTATTTTTTTTTCTGGGGAAAGCCCTGCTACCTACCCTGTTTGGGAAGGGAAAATAATGAGTCTGATTTCCAGAATAGACAGGTTCAGGTTTGCAGAGTTGATTAGTCTTGTTTCAGTGTAATTAATTTGTGACCAAATAATCGTTCATGGACATGATTACGGTTAGTTCAGAGTTTGGCATGTATAGGTTTCACGTTTTAATATTTAATTTTGATAAGCTGCAAGATTGATAGGAAGAAAAGGATTATAACTCTTTGTCACCTAACAGGACTGATTAGTGACAATAATGTTATTGCTATGTTCACTTACACTGCCTCACAAACCTCAAAGACATGAACTGCTCAACTATAATTACTGCGTTTTGGCTTTGCAGGACAGTACATGGCAGTCATGGTCATGGTCAATAGGCTACAGAAAGAGGTTGGACAATTATTAATGGCCAGGTGACGATTCAATACAAAGTAGCCAAAAAAGGTTGTTTTTTTATTCTACATGATTTTAACAGATTGCAAATTGACCAAAATTTTGCAAATTGACCAAAACTTGTGTATACACACAAAATTATAAACCCATAAAATTAAAACTACTATAGTATTGAGCATTGCTTACTTCCTCTTCTGCTTGAGCTCTCAGATCAGCCAGTGGAACACCTAGCAACTGTGAGGTTTGGTTGACTGCAAAACTGGCTTTTATCTGAAAAAATATACAATAAGGAAAAAATGCATTGAGTGAAGCTAGTTGTCTCAAGAAGTCTAGATGGCTAGATCACAGCAGGTTAAG
This sequence comes from Flabesymbios commensalis, assembly GCA_964017125.1. Lineage (NCBI taxonomy): Eukaryota > Metazoa > Annelida > Polychaeta > Terebellida > Flabelligeridae > Flabesymbios > Flabesymbios commensalis. The sequence continues at coordinate 36,641,821 of OZ024904.1, read as the reverse complement.
AGTCATTATCCACATGAATGATGTATTAAATTTAGATACAAAAATTGTAAAAAATGTGATGATACTTCTACAATATTTTATGAAGTGCTTAAAATATATTTTTTTTACTGAAAACTCCTCACTTCTCTTCTCAAGTCATCTTCTGTCTTAACAGCCAGATACACACGCTGTCCTTCTATGTCTGTAGCCGAGACATAATTTCCTGCTGGAATTCTTCTTAGTATGCGAGGTCTGTAGTCATCTGGAGGATTCCATTTAAGTGAAAAGATAAATACCCACTCCAGTTTGATTGAAAAAATAAAAAAATGATTATTATTTTGCTTTGATCTTTGGCTAGTAATATTTCAAAAGCTATGAATGTAAAATTTCAATAAATATAAACAGTGTTCAAGCGAGGAATTTTGTGGAATCTGCTTTGAAAGGAGTGACTTTAAGAGCCAAATTGGGTTTCATGAGAGCAACTGAAAACACCTTTGCAGTTTAATTACAGTTTCCTTATCATGAAACATCAATATATATTGACACTCATATAAACAAAACCTTGTGGATAACCTGGTAAGAAAAAAATGATGCTAAACAGACACTAGTTCACAAAGGGTGGGGGAGCAGGGGGTTGTCATGTCAGTAGGGTAAATAACTCTTAACAAGTCTTTAATCTCCTTCAATGAAAACTGTATATTTTGTGGTGTGTGTGCAACTGCTGTGCTGATGCAATCAAGCAGTCAGAATATTAAAGAGATGTAGTGTAGAAAATTCAGGTCGATTGGGTGAAAGCTGAGAGGGAAATTGCCTTCAATTATCGGCCATAGAATAATAATAAAAACCAGCAAGACTCCATTGTAAAATCAATAAATTTAGACATAGTATAACAAAACTTAATCACATATGTACATAAGTTTATATGATAATGTCAGAAATTAAGGCTGAAAATTAGGAAAAAAAGAATTGGAATTGATAAAAATGTAACCCACATGCACGTACCAGCAATACAGATAACAATCATCATTTAAAAGACACTCCCCTTAAAAGATTAATACTCACTCCCCTTTGAGATTGAGAAACTGATGATTACCCGGTAATGCATGGAAATTACTCATTGTTACTAGGAATGGCCATCAAAGCTTTTATGTTTCCAAGTATGCACATACACCATATCCTGATTTTAACCTTTTAAGTTCTAAGCATGACTATATTTGTTTTTAATCTAATTTATTGGCAGGTTATAAATCACAGTTATTGGAAAATAAATGGTTGTTCAAACATATTTGCAAAAGGTTAGTTCCAAATTTAACAAACACAGGTGAACATCGTTATATCACAAATTGTTACAGCACAGATCGGTTATAGCACGATAACGTCATGGATCCCAAAATTTCATATCCCTTTGCCAGGTTCTCTTCCAGAAAATCGTGTTACAAAAGCCAGCTGTTACGCCTACGCAAGTTATTAAAACAGAGAACGACTCATTACAGCTGACAACACAAACGGGCGTGCTTGTCACAGCGTTCACACAACAGTTTGCCAGCTATTACAGAGACGCTATGCTCAATATTGGCTCAACGTTGGACCAGCGCTGTGCCAACATCTGTGTTTTCTGTACAATCATCAGTGTTGCGTCATGTCATGACGTTTTGATCATCCACGAATCCTGTTATACTCTTGAATAAAAATCGTGTGAGTATTGTGTTATAATTTGAGCAGATTATAGCAAGCTACAGCAAGAACAATCATTTCTTACCATTTTTCTATTATAAAAATTGTGCTATCAATTTACTAAAGTAATATTGTATTATAATTCAAACATATTGCCGTATTTGTAGGAAGAAATAGCGACTTGGTATGGCATGGTGCGAGATTAGGAAAACACAATCTGTCATTACAAATAACCCTTGTGGCGTCGCCCCGACATTGCCTGATCAGCGGGCCGTAATTGGACTATTGTCTTATTTTAGGTTAATGTGCAGAAATATAACTAAAATGTCATATGTCAATATACAAAAATGTCATATTTTTTAAATTCAGGTGGGGTTTAATATAACCAGGCATAAAAAGTAGGCCTAATGTATACATATATATCATGTATATGTGATTCTGGATAATAATACATCTCTCAAATATATTATTATATTGTCCACTAGCATCCATGCGGTCGCCAGACATGGCACAGTTTCCAGACGACACCTGCCCAGCTACCCAGCAAACACGAGGCATTGAACCAATGTTTGTTCAATGTTGGTCCGCCGTCTACGACGTCCGCACAACATTGAACTAACAATAGTTCAATGTCTCGTGTTTGCTGGATAAACACATGCCTAATGTTGTGCATTTGCCATGCTCATACAGACATCAGCGCCCAGGCACACATGAAGCATTGACCCAGTGTTGCCTCGACATTGGGCCAGCATTGCAGACAGTGGACCAACATTAAAAAAGCATAGAGGCGGGGTTTTCTGTCTGCTGGGGATTGCAACGTTTTCCCTTGAATAGTTGTGAACGATGTCGCAGATATTATCCCAGCAACGGCCCGTACTATACCCTGCATTATGAGCAGTCCACGCGTGTTTGTATATTCACACTTCGCCGAGACGTTGTAGTGCGGTCTAACACACCTGTTAATATAAACACACACGTTTGTCTTATTAAGTAATGAATTACTGTTTCCTTTGTGTTATTTTTATTGCCGTTATTTTAATAAAGGCATACTATAAATAATTGATCAATATAACTGTAATACATCTTAGATACATGCAAATATGACCACTATGATAATGTTTGATTGTCATACGATTGATTCATTCTTGTATAACACGATTCACTTACAACACGGTTTGAGTTATTGGACCCCAACGATTGTGTTATAACGATGTTCGCCCGTATAAGTGATTTTCACCCACTTGAAGTTGTGTCTCGCTACCACGACCAACAACTTTAAGTACGGTAGGTGAAAATTTAATAAAGATAGCGGAAAAAGTTAAATATGAAATGTAGAGGACTCAGGAGTAAACAAAGAACATATCTGACGTGAGAAATCAATCAGATAACTGACACTGCCTATGATCTTCATCTTGAATATCGGGTCTTGGTAATGAGGTCTTCACTGGATGCTTCTGGTTTCTTCTGGATAAGATGAGCTGTGTCTCATCTGGAGATGGCGGTGGAGTAATCTCAAAGTTATCAATGTCATCTTGCTCTGCTTTAGTCAGTTTTGTTCTCTTCCTTGAGGGCTCTGCATTGTACAAATGATTCAAAATATTATGCATTCGAATGCTAAAAAGTGGGCCTAAAAAAAGTTGTGTCTTATATGCCGAAAAATACTGCACGGATTAATAAAATATAAATATAATAATGTAATATATGACAATGATACAATCTAATTAACCAACTGTAAGAGTGCAATTCCATCTGTCTTGACATATTATATATTGCAAAGGAAAATATATGTAGAGAGTTGTTACTACAAATGTTGGCAGAAGTCACCACATCAAGACTCAGCCTCCAAGCAATGGATTGTTGTCAATCTCATTAGTCAAACACACCATTCCTAAGTCTCGTCTGGGTAGGACAATTATATAAATCTACGTTTCAAGATGGATATTTCTTAGGACAGAGATGCATTAATTAGGCAAATTATGGATTTTACTTGGTAAAGGTGATAACTCTGTATCTATCTGCAGATTTATATCATCATCACTATCTGGAAACCAATCTGTAGCAGGCCTCTTCTGTGATTTCCTAGACTCGGATTCTGTCTCCTGAGCGATTTCTGGGGTGGTAAGCAGAGGTCTCGCAAAACTATCATCAAGTGAAATTGTATTTCTACGATCAGGGCTTGGGGTCAGTGGAGTTTTTGTTTTTAATGGTGCATTCTTCACATATGGCGAGGAAAAGTCAAGACTCTTCCTACTTGTACCAGGAAAATCTATAAAACATAAACATATAACGGAAGTAAATCATTTTCATCACATTCTGCTGCAGACCCATTCAATTCAAATTCAGTTTATTTATGCCTAAACCTACATTTGTATACACTTTCTAAAAATGCAAAGGAGATCTGCAAAAGGCTTTTAACAAGCCGCTTCCAAGCAGGCATGTGCAGATAATTTTCTGCCCAAAAACAACACAGGGTGCATCCTTCCCTGAAGTCACATACCATGCCATTATTATGAAGTTTTATAGTAATGCCAATTAGGAAAAAAGATGCCAGATCTCGCCTTTAATTTCATGAAAGCTGCAACAAATGCTTGAATAGGTAAGTGGGACAGGCATGCTGTGGCCCCTTCTGATAAATTTTTTTACGCAGGTGCCATTTTTTAAATTTTTGTAAAAAAAATGCGAAAAATGAAAATAGACTATGTTCACTGCCCTATGAGGAAGTTCTGGAGGACATCATCAAGACCATTTGGACAGAACAATGTGGGAATCTCAAAGAAATGAGATACCTGGGGAAGGCTGCACTAGTTTATCCAGGGTAAAACCTGGGTAAAGTTTTGTTTGCCTACCCTGCACTTCCTCATGGGGCGCACCGAGGGTAAAAAGGGAAGTTTCATAGCTATAAGGATGAGAATCAAAAAAAAAATCAAAAGTTATGTTCTTCCTTGACCCCCTCGTGGACCAAATTTCTGATTGTTATTTGCATATATGGTCCATTTGCTACTGTTACTGTATTGCGGGGCACTCGTTGGGTGCCCTGGTGTATCTAAAAACAAAACTCTCAACAGCGGCAACACCTCAGTAATTTTCTTCAGATGCCTAAAAAAGTTCAAGTGTCTGGGTGATGTTTTGGATTCTGTTACCCCCATAACCGTTTGCCACATTGAGGTGCCACCTTTTGGACGTTTTTATAATTTAGCTCAGATTTTGATCTAGCACAGCATTTTTCTTGCTCATTGAAAACTGTGGAATGTGGTCAAATATTTCTTTTAGCATGTTTGAAAACTAAATAAAGATTTTAACAGTGCCCAAATTGTGTTTTATTGTCAGTCAATGGGCGCTATACAGTGCAATGTAGCGGGTCCCCCGAAACGGCGAATAGTAACAAATAGTAACACAAATATCGAATAGTAACGAAAAGGACCAGGAAACGGCAAGGTATCGATTTTTTTTTAATTTCATCATGTATAATATGCCCTACTGATGATATATCTGAATTTTTGAAACAAAATAAATATTTTAACAGTGTTTAAATCGTGTTTTATTGTCGCTTAATGGGCGCTATACAGTGTAATGTATTATCAATGGGATTTTACATAACCGGCAAATAGTAAAGAATAACACCAGAAAACGGCATAATATCACGTTTTTATTTATTGTCACATTCGTAGTATACCTTAACCCTTTCACCACTGAAGCCCGTTTTTTTGTGCTGAATGCTATGGCATTCAGCACATAAAAACGGGCTTCAGTGGTGAAAGGGTTAATGCTTGTATATGTGGATTTTGAAAACTAAAAGAAAGATTTTAACAGTGCCCAAATTCTGTTTTATTGTCAGTCAATGGGCACTATACAGTGCAATGTATTATCAGTAGGATTCCGTACAAACGGCGAATAGTAAATAAAACTGTATAATAACACGTTATTATTTATTGTAACCTGTTTAGTCTTCCTTAATCCTTGTATATGTGGGATTAGAAAACAAAATAAAGATTCAACATTGCTTAAATCGTGTTTTACTGTCAGTCAATGGGCGCTATCCAGTGCAATGTATTATCAATAGGATTCCGTACAAACGTCGAATAGTAAATAATACCACTGGAAAACTGTATAATAACACGTTATTATTTATTGTAACCTGTTTAGTCTTCCTTAATCCTTGTATATGTGGGATTCGAAAACAAAATAAAGATTTAACATTGCTTTAATCGTGTTTTACTGTCAGTCAATGGGCGCTATACAGTGCAATGTATTATCAATAGGATTTCGTACAAACGTCGAGTAGTAAAGAATAACACTGGAAAAATTATATTTTTCTTTCAACATTACACGGGTACACTTCATTCGAGTATTAAAATCATTTTGTTTGTGTAATGACCACCGTCAGTAAATATTCTATATAACAGAAATGGAAGGGTTAATCATCGACGACCGGCAATTATGTCGACGTAATCAGTTGATGCACTGAGAGATAAGATTACGTAATCATTAATGGAGGGGAACCAGCAAACACGGCATATGCCCTGCAAAACATAAGATTATATAACATTTGAACAACGACGGCCAACCGTCAAAGACGTTGGGCCGACATTATACAATTGTTGTGTTTGTGTTTGCTGGGTGATTATGTGGAGAACGACATTTTTATTGCTATGGCAATTTTGCCGTACTAACTTCATTTTAAGTAGTTATATTATTTTAACAAATAAGGAAAGGCTTAAATCGGAAAAAAATATGTTCAATACATTATTCCAATTATATTTGTTATCTTTTTGTTTAGTATGCGGTAATATTATTATCATGTAATATATATAATCTACTACAGAAAGATATAGTAGCAGACATAACCCTCTAACCGCCAAATTATTCAATTTGAATTTTCATCCACTTGAACTCAAGTGAGTGGAAACTATTCAGTTTTGACAAAATTGAGGTCAACTGTTTTCAAATCTTGCTGGTTGACGTCACATTTTATTTTAAAAATAACAAATATGGTACTTAATGTGCTAATAAAAAATGAAAACCCGGATATATGCGGCACTGGCGATTAAAGGGTTAAAGAACGTCTTTGTATTACTTATGTAAACTGCTCCAGGCGTGAGGTTTTAGTGTTGATTAGACAAGCTGTTGCAGGAATATCTGTGATTTATACTTCTTGACATAAGCTCCGTGACACATCTGTATCAACACCTGGACATAGGTATGAAGTGAATCATTACTTTCTTAACGTTCAATAATTACTGCTATAAATTTATGACGTTTTATATTATATTATAACGCATATTACTATTGAATTAGTCTATTCTGCCTTAGTTTTAATGTCTTTTCATAGCTCTCATCATGTGACCTTAAGGGTAGTTTCACAGTCAGGGTACACACGCATATATTAGCCAATATGGCTTATTTGCTTCTGCTATGATCATTTAAAGTGGCATTTCACCACAAAAAATCAATCAGAACCAAACGATGAGCCTACACTGCAAAAAAATGAACAAAATCGGATAATTTGTACTCGTTTGATGTGCTTTTATACCTTTTTTGGACAAAAATAGCTGTCTCACATAAATTAAAACAATATTCCTATCGTGTTTAAAAAAATTCTGTGTACTGGATATGTAATTTATCTGTGAATTATGTATGACTCATGTGTTTACTGCAATGCTGCCAAAAAAATACAGCAGAAGAAAACAATTTTTTGTGAAAATGTCATTTTGCCATTTTTGTGATTTTTCTCGTCAAAAAAATGTCCTCTCCGAATAGCACATCTTTAACATTGTGTATTTTTTTAAATAAAAAAGATAGAGTTGATTATTTTATGTTTATCTAACTGTGAAAATGTGTTTAAAAAGAATGCATGGAAATTTCATTAAAATATGATCAACTGAAAAGTTATTTTCACTTCCATATCCTCATGTTGGCTTTCCGTCAAAAAATGTCCTCTCAGAATAAAACAATTTTCAGTATGTCAATAATTTACAAGTAGCAATACATAAAAAAATTGTATTGATATGCCTAAGGTGTGTCTCAATGCACAAAACTAACATACTTTTCTATGTTTTTCTCGTCTGATTTACCTGCAAATTTCCATGTAAAAAAATGTCCTCTCCGGATAATTAGGCCTTGTGTACAAATGGTGCCTAATACACAGGCTAAACAGGTCTTTAACTCTGTTATTGGTTTTAATGTGCTCATACATCCAAGTATCAGTGAGTTTATCATCTTTGTTTATTAAACAATGGTTAAGTGAATATTCTTCATCGCTTTATGTCCATGAGAAATTCTGTCAAAAATTGTCCTCTCCGAATAAACTAATTATACATTATTTTTGTTCAGTAAAGCATGATTTGGTTTATCTATGCCAGAAGTAGTAGCATTGTGATATTAGTGCATATATTAGCTATAATTTATTCTTTGGTTAAATATATTTACTCATTTTTTAGGCATGTCAAAAAATAGTCTTCTTCGAATAAAGTCCATGTAAGATTGCTTGAACTAGTCAAATAGCGAGGTAGAACCACACAAAATACATTTCATATACCCCATGTCAAAAAATAACCTCTCCGAATAAATAAAAGAATATTTTACCACTTCTTCGACAAGAGATATTTTATTAACTACAATATTTACAAGCACAATGTTTTCAACACAGCATGTGAAATATGCTCTGTGTTAATTTAATAATGCATTATTTGAAAAAATTGATGTGTATTGATAAATAAAACATTGTGCTCTACCATGGATTTAAATTTACTGTACCGTTTTTATGCTAAAAAAAATAATTTAAAAAAAAATGTATCTGTTTTTTAAAAAAAGGTGCTTTAGTATAAATCATATGACAACTGTGATCAAAATAAAATAAATAACTTTTGATAAAACAACATTTTTGTTCAATTAAATGGGCTTTGAGTGAAGCCAAAAATAACCTTCAAATATCATCACAATTGAATAAATCGAAGCCTATAGAAAAAAATCTAGATAGTTGTAGGCCTAAAAATTTACATACATAACTCTGAATATACATACTAACCGAAAAATAGAAAAAGAAAGCAAGCAAAGGATTTCAGATTTTTAGTAAAATGAGACACTTTCATGTACCCTGACTGTGAAACTACCCATAACACCATTTCATTTTCAAATTCAACATATACTTTTAGCATTAAGGTATACTAGACATGTGACAATAAATAATAACGTGACAGTATACCGTTTGCTAGTGCTTTTCTTTACCATTCGCCGAATATATTTACTACGAAGCTTTAGCTGATCATTATAGCCTATACATTACAGTGTATAGCGCCCATTGACCAGCCGTAAAACACGATTTAAGAGGGGATAAAATGTTTATTTCTTTTTCATATTCTGCATATATCATCAGTTGGGTATATTATACATGTTACTATAAAGAAACATGTGGTTGTATTCCATTTTCTATTATTTTTCTTTACTATTTTTTATGAAAACCTGTTGGTTACATCTAGCGCCCATTACCCGACAATTAAACACCCTTTAAGCACTGTCAAAATCTTTTTTCCTTTTTAAATTTCACATATACAAGCATTAAGGTATACTAAACATGTGACAATAAATAATAACATGCAATGATACCGTGTTTCTAGTATTCTTCACTATTCGCCGTATGTATGAAGTCCTATTGTTAATACATTACAATGTATAGCGCACATTGACCGATAATAAAACAAGATTAAAACATTTTTTACAATATTTATTTCGTTTCCAAAGTCCAGATATAGCATTAATGGGGTATGATAGTTCCATTCAATTCAATTCAATTCAGTTTATTTATTTATGCTTGAAACATACATACATGCAAATAATTATAAAAATGCAAAGGAGACCTACAAAAGGCTTATGATAAGCCGCTACCATGCAGGCCACCCTTCAATAAAGTAATATATATAGTTTCTGAAAAACTGCATACGTCGCGGGGAAGACAGAGAGACAAAAAGACGGCCAGTAATAAAATAGTAACATTAATGCGGAGGGAGAAGCAGACAAATACGAGTGTAGTCTATGTATCAACGCAAAAACAGAGACACAAATTAAATATATTAAGAACGTTAAAATTAGCGGACTGCACGGATATAAAATATAATAATACGATCTTATATAATAACCTTCACCTTGGCCAAAATATAAGGCCAAAGAGGGCCAGCGTCCAAAGTGCACCGAGTATTACGAAACAGCAATTTTTGAACATATATAGCAGTTTGGTATTAAACATATTGAGTTGTATGCATTTACAAGAAAACATTTAAGATATACTGAAAATCCTCTTCGACTATGAGTTTTTATTTTATCTGTTATAAGGCTGCTTGATTTATTTAAAATATCCGGAATACAAAAACGCATACATTTTTGAGCAAATACATGTTTTACTCGTGCAACTGAGTAGTTTCTTTTTTGTCTGATGTTATGATGGTAGATTACTGGTTGTAAAAGTGAAGACATGTTAATGAAATATGCAGGTAAATTGTTATTTATCAGGTCAAAACAAAACGTTAACAGTTGAAGCTTAAACATACCATCAATTTTAAGCACATTTAGCTTCTTAAAGAGGGGCTCGCTGTGAGAGAGGTAACCACTCGAACATATAATTCGCATGGCTTTCTTCTGTAATTTTAAAATTCTTTCCTGGTTGAAACCCTAGCACTTAAGACCATAAAGTATATGTGGTTTAATCAGCCCATTATATATGGTTAAAAGAATTTCAGAAGGAACCATGTGTTTAAGCCGGTACATAACTCCTATAATATTTAAAATTTTAGAAGCTATTTTGTTTATGCGTGAATCCCATTTTAAATGCTTGTGTATTGTTAACCCTAAAAAATTAAATTCATCAGCAGATTCTATTTTGCTATTTCCAATCTCTATATTTGGTATATTGACTTGTTTTTGAGGCATATGAAATACCATGAATTTGGATTTTTTTATGTTGATTGATAATTTGTTCAACTTTAACCAGTCTGCAACTTTTGTCAATTCTAAATTTAAATTTTTGGAAATATAATTACCAAAAACATCCAATGTGGAGTATAAAGTAGTATCATCAGCATAAATAATCATCTTAAACAGTTTACTGGCGTTGCATAAATCATTAATATATATGATAAATAAAAGAAGGCCCAATATAGACACCTGAGGCACACCAGTGGATATACGATACATATCAGAATTAGTTTTATCATAAGAAACATATTGGGTTCTATTTTGTAAATAGTCTTGAAAAAGTTTTAACTCTACTGACTTTATACCATAATAATTTAATTTCTGAAGTAAAATAACCTGATCAAGAGTGAGAGATCTAAGAAAATGGATATCGGTATTTTGCCTTTATCAAGGTCTTGAGTGATTCTATCAATTAGTTCAATCGATGCTAACTCAGTGGAATGACCAGCCCTAAACCATACTAACTGGCATATAAAAGTTTATGTTCATTTACATATGTACTCAATTGTTTGAAAATTAGTTTTTCCAAAATTTTAGATATTGAGGGAAGGAGTGAGATTGGACGGTAGTTTGATATATCGTTCAAAGACCCTTTCTTATGAATAGGTATTACTTTAACTATCTTTAATTTTTCTGGGAATATACCGGTATTTAGAGACTGATTAAAAATACATGTGAGAGCTGGTATTATTTCTGTTTTAATTGCCTTTAATAATCTCATAGAAATATCATCAAAACCTGTACTAGATTTATTTGGTAGATCAATAATTATTCTAAGTATCGAAATGTCGTCAATTTTCTTAAATTAAAATGTACAGTTATGCGTGCCAGTTAGAAAATCTTCAACGTTAATGTTTTTGGGCATTTTTATGTTTTTGGCGAGGCTAGGTCCAATGTCGGTGAAATATTTACAAAATTTATTAGCTATGATGTAGTCCAGGAATTTTAGGCATTTTCAGGGCTAAAGATGGAAAAAAATAATATAAAGCTGAAAATTTCAGGAGTTGTTCAGATGGTCATCCTTAATAACCTGTAAAAAGTCCCAAAGTTTCCCAGGAGCGGAACATGTTTTCTTTCGCGAAAATCCAAAATTGCCACTAGAGGCCATTCAAAAATTGCAACATACGAAGAAGTTAACATATATTCCTTTGTAATACCTCTTTTTCACTTAATTTTTTACGGCGAACTCATTTCAGGTCTTCTTTTTAAGTTTTAAAGCCTCATTCGTGTTTTATTTGCAAAAATCCAAAATGGCCGCCTGATACAATACTGTAACTGTAACTGATGAAGAAATTCTAATATATTCCTTTGTAATATCTTCTTACTGCATAATATTTCACGAGAAACTTAATGTTGGTCCTATTTTAACATTGTAAAGCTTAAATGTCATTTCACAGTTCAAAATGGCCGCCATCGAGGTAGAAGAACAATTTCAGAAATTATGTTATTTTATGTCTACATAATTTTTTATTTGGAAAGATAGTGGCAGTAAAAAGTATTTCTGGAATCAAGGGTGGTTATGCTATGTGATTTAGTCCAGTAAATTGTCCTCGGTGTTGCTCCAGCCTTTCATGTGATAATATTAATTATAAATTAAGATGCATAAAATTATTACAATGACAACAGCGTCCGTTGTGCCATGTCACAACAGCTTACCACACCAAGACGGCTCAACGTGTCCATGGTACTACTATTTTTTTTTTCAGCACTAAACAGTATATTTTCAAAGGAAAGATGATTTAATAAATCAAATAATGTATGTAAATGTGTATCTGTTATTACTCAATATAATATGATTTCATCATTCATAACAGAAACACGGGAAGCAGGGACACAATAAACATAATTCACAAAAAATCAATTTATCTAACGAGACAAATCAATTACATCCAAAGCAGACATCAATCAGATATAAAAAGGATTTAAAAAAAAACAGATTGAGATTGGAAGCAAGAAATTGGAATGCATTTTTGCGGACATGTGTTCAGTGTGGTGCCTGACAAGTATCTGTTGAACGGGTCAGTTTAATAGCAGCTGGCCTATTATTACATATTTTGGTGGTCATATTGAAAAAATCACGGTCATTTTGCTTTAGGGTTTGCCTAACATGCTGTTCTCACAGTACCCTCAGGTGCATACACAGACCAATTTTGGTGCCGTTATCACCATTCATAAATTGATAATATTACACGTTTATATGTCCCATATAAGGGTTTAGGATATAGACCTTCCCAGCTGAACCACACTACAAAATATCTGTCATCTATACACGTGTCGTTATTTCAAGTGAATATTGCTTTACGTTGCTTTCTGCACAATCATGGCAATATCGTGAAAGAAGGAAGGGACTATGCCCTAGTCTTATCTAATAACTTCAAGGGTTCTTTATAGTGCACAGTGCCATAGACATCACTGCACACTCCATGCCTTTGAACAGTTTGGAGCACTGTATAGGCACAACCTCGATGACTAACATCCGACCGGACCAGGATTTGAACCCAGTAGCTCTGAGCTTCAAGCCACAGCAGGATCGAATGGGCCATCGGGACGGCCTCGTTATTTCAAACACAAACAAACTTATTCGGGGTCCTATTAATGTCGCATCGAATATATATAAACATGATAAATAGGGCATAGGACCTTCCCTAGGATCCTGCAGGCTCGGGTATGATACCTTGCATTGGACCCTTATGCCCGCATTTGAGGTGTGAGATCTTGCCTAGGACCATAAGGGCCTAGGTGTGAGTGCTGGCCTATGACCCTGTAGGCTCTAGTGTATGACCTTGCCTAGGACCCACCGTCTCGGGTGTGAGTCCTAGCCTAAGACCATGCGGGCTCATGGTAAAACCATGCCTATGACTTGTAGGCTCGGGTTTGAGACCTTGCCTAGGACGCTGCGGGCTCCGGTGTGAGTCCTTGCCTAGGACCTTGGCGGCTCGAGTGTAAGTCCTTGCCTAAGACCATGCGGGCTCACGCTAAATCCTTGTCTAGGACTTGAAGGCTCAGGTTTGAGACTATGCCTAGGACGCTGCGGGCTCGGATGTGAGGCATTGCCTAATATCATGCGCGCCTGTGGTTAATCCTTGCTTATGACCTCTAGGCTCGGATGTGAATCCTTGCCTAGGACCTGTAGGGTCAGGTGTTATACCTTGCCCAGGACCTTGTGGACACGAGTGTGAGTTCTTGCTTAGAACACTACGGGCTCGGGTGTGATTCCTTGCCCATCATGGACCATACATGTGTGTGTGTGAGTCCTTGCCTATTCACTGCGGGCTCGGTGGTGAGACCTTGTCTATGACATGTAGGATCGGGTGTGAGTCTCTGCCTAGAACAATGCAGCCTTGTGTGTGAAACCTTGATTATGACCATGTGGACTCGAGGGTGAGCCCTTGCTTAGGATATTTACTTAGAACCCCAGTTGAAGCAGTAGTAAATAACATTTATCACTAACATATCTAAATGTACAAGAATTCCATGGCAACAGATTACCACCAACAGGCTGGGGATGTCAATTTTAAAATAAAAACCTGTGACCAGTTTTTGAGGAGCTTGATGCAGCACTTCCCAAATTAATGAGAATGATTAAGTGTGAAATTCAGATTGATGATTAGGAAAAAAAATGGCACAACTCTCTCAGACTAACGTTGTTTTATTGATTGAATATGATGTTTTGGCTATAATGTATTATGAAATAAATGCATTAAAATGTGTACTGTATATTTCTTTTGGATATAGAGTTATTTGTTACTGGTCATTAAAGACTGGTAATTTATAGATTTAAAAGCGTATATGTATCTGGAATACGAATGACAATTGCTCCCAATGAAACCTTAAATGACGGCCATCTTGGATTTATTCTTTAGCGAAACCTTAAAAGTTACTAATAACTTCAGAAATGAATTCAGCATTAAAAAGCATGTGGAAATGAGGTATTACATAAAAATATATGTTTAATAGTTCAGGAATTACAACTTCAACATAGCGCTTGGCAGCCATTTTGAATTTTGTCAAAAAAATATGTTCCACTCCGGGAAAAACCTTGGGACTTTTTACAGGTATTAAAGGAGGACATACTGGTAGTCTATAGATTTAAAAGCTTATATGTATCTCAAATACTAATGACAATAGACTTACTCCCAATTAAACATAAAATGGCAGCCATCTTGGATTTATTCTTCAACGAAACCCTAAAAGTTACTACTAGCTTCAGAAATGAATTCAGCATTAAAAATCATGTTGAAATGAGGTATTACATAAACATATATGTCAAATAGTTCATGAATTACAACTTCAACATGGCTCTTGGCGGCCATTTTGAATTTTGTCAAAAAAAGGATGTTCCGCTCAGGGGAAACTTTGGGACTTTTTATAGGTAATAAAGGAGGACATAATGAACACTTCTTGAAATTTTCAGCTTTATATTATTTTTTTCCATTTCAAAACCTAAAATTCCTGGACTAATGTTTGAATCACTGATTTCTTCTCCATTGATCTTAAAATGATTAGGAAAATCTCTTTTGACTTTACACTGTTGTAATAAATCCTTTAGTTTATATTAGTTCATGTAACATTATTTTTATTATTATATTTATATATAATAGACGAGGTAACCACTCAAACATATAATTCGCATGGCTTTCTTCTGTAATTTTAAAATTCTTTCCTGGTTGAAACCCCAGCACTTAAGACCATAAAGTATATTCGCAGAACAAACAAACAAAGAAAAATATGTCTTTTATCGCAGTGTATCACAAATTCACAAATCACAAATTTTGAACGAACAAAGAAAAATATGTCTTTTATCGCAGTGTATCACAAATTCACATAAATCCTGAAAAAAACACACAAAAAAACGGGTGCGTCCATACCCTGAAATATGTCGAAATATACCTATAAACCCCGAAATAGACCAAAATAGACCAGAAATACTTTATTAATTCACTAAATACCGGTTGTTTAATGAGCATTGGTTTGTTATAAACATTTGTGTCACTTATCAAATCAATTTAATGAGTTTAACCCGACTTTTAGAAGTAAAATAAACGGGTATATTATGACTCTATTATCCATAAGCCTACTGACTGACGTTACAAGCCTATACTATACTGACTATAACATTCGGTGAATGTTATATTCTTTAACTAATGTGTTACTAATGTGTTACTATGCAATGATATATAATTATTACTATAGACATATCGATGTCAATAAAATATCTATCTATTTGTATCATAATTAGTTTAACGCGATGCGACGATGTTTTTATAGCTTTCAAGAAATTTTGCACAACATTAATACAATCTTATTGACTGAAAGTGATTTGGATTGTTTTCAACATTTTACAGTGTTTTAGATGGGTAGGCCTAATTGTTTCAAAAGAGGCCTTGGGAAGTAAAGATTGAGCTATTAAAGTCATACAAAAATCATTATTTTCGAGGAGATTGGTGCTCAAATCAGTGATTTAATTATACAAACAGGACATATCGAGCGGATGCTGGGTTAACATCACAGACAATGAGCTAGCATTGATCCTGCGTCGGTCCGATTACTTCTGTGGAGTTCCGCAACAATAGAGAGCATGTTATGTGTGTAGGCCCATTGTCTACCGGTCCAGGCAATTAGCGTCGAACTGTGATAAGACAAAAGAGCTTCTTGTGTTTCTGGTTTCTGTGGTGTATCCCTCTGGATATCCCAGCTATAACAACCAAAGAGAAAACTATAATATATCTACCAAGTTGCTGGGTGTGATAATAAGCAACGATGATTCATGGTAAGGCAGCACAAAGACTATGTCTTTTGAAGCGGGAAGGTGTGGAATCATGCATCCATATCGTAAGGATATACGTGTCACATTATGTATGAAATAACATTGTCAAGAATTAAAACTAATTAATAATTAAATATATTTAAATAATAATTGACACAAGCCTATTAATTAAATTATTAAATCTTGTAAATGCTGTTTCTCTTCGCGTACATCGTAACATTGTGGAAGTAACGTTAGGCATACAGTGTCAGTGAGGGAGTGACTGCTGTCAGCCATGACAGCTATTGGCATTGCTCCCGGTTGGATACATCCTATTAACGTTAGTATTATAATATATATATAAATGATAGATTTAAATCTATTGTTTTACTTTTGCCTTCAACTAGAGACAGAGTCTAGATGCACAGCCACAGGACAGGTCGAAAGACATATTATATTACACGTTTAAATAGGAATAATAACATTTGGCATGCCTAAATAGGTCTATTTCGGGGTTTATAGTATATTTCAGTATATTTCGGTATATTTCGGGGAATGGACGTACCGCAAAAAAACACAAAAATGACGTCTTTGGACGTACCTAACCGGTGGGCGATATAATAAGAAGTTAAAATTTGTGAAATAATGCTGCTTTCTCACCATTTTCTAAGTCACGCAGAGCATCTAGATCGTCTTCAAATTCAAACTCAAATTCCATAACTACAATTGAAATTATATTTGTTTCTCAATAAAGTGAAAAATACATTTTAAAGTTCATATCGGTTTGTTGATTTTGAGGGATTTCTCCCGCGAAATTATAACAGTTCCATACATCCTTACAAAAACCCATTATTATAATCACTATTCACCAGGTGGCTCACACGGTGCAAAAATGTTGTGTGTCAAGAATTCTGACACATTTATCTACCACATAATATCGCCACCTTGCCAGTACTAAGACTAGAGCAGTAGAGGGTCGTATACAACTGCCACTTTGTAAAGTCTTAGTTACAAGCCTCTAGGCCTAATACCGAAATGACAATATTTATTAACAATACAAACCAAGCCAGTACGAGACATCTGCTAATTGTAAGTGGGGCCTAATTAAGTTTTCTGTAAACCTTTCCGAAAGGTTTACAGAAAATTTCATTGAAAATACTTGTAAAAAGTTGATATAAAATTAATTATAAATAAAAAAACATTTTCCATGACCACAACATACACTTTTAGTCATAACATTATCACATAATGACTAGACTGGCTTTAACCCTTTAAGCCCCCACGATGCATTAAAGCATCATTTCCCATCTCTGAAAAATGACTTAATTTTCTGAAACTAGGGGTTTTAGAACGAAAATTTCCATGAAACTGGTTTACCAATACATGACAATTTTCTTTAATTTTTAAACCAAATGAAATCATCTTTATCCACTACAAGTCGAGAATTGCGACAGCAATTCGCGGCTTGTTGTGGATGAAGATGACAATGGTAAATTCAGGCTTGAAAGGGTTAATATAGGCCTACATGTATATTATATAATTATTGTAAATTTAAATACAACTCAGGCAAACTAGTAGGCCTAGGCCTAATATAGAAAGTCTGAGTTGTATTCGCTCACTATAGTTTATCTATTAGGTAGAGTCTCACAGATTGTTCAAGAGATGACAATGAGTTTAATTTCTTTATTTTCAAAGGCAGTTTATTCCATGATTTAATGCCATTTAATTTAAAAGCCTTAGATCCGTTTCTCCCAGTCGATGGCAGGGATAGGGCGTACAGACAACGTTCAACATCATATAACCATTCCAAAACTCTCAGTAAGATTTCATGGAGCTCCGCCATGGACAATCCTGTGCATGATGTTGATATTTAATGTTCTATTCTGACATCCACTGGAAGCCACTGCATGCATCTCCAGGAAATGTGTGATGTCTAAATGTGTCCGGGGGGGGGGGGGGAGTGATAAATCAAGAGTAAACCGTATTGTTTTGTTTTGTAAAATTTAGAGTTTATGTTTCATAGTTTTTTGGAGGCCGCTATATCAGGCTCAACGAAATGGCCAAGAATTAGGGCTGCTGTTAACAATTTTCTAGATCTAGTGCTCAATATTTTGCCTGTCTGTACACAAATTTCAATCACAAATTTCCTTTTTTTAAATATTTTCAACAATAGCTGTGCCGCTTAGTGTTTGCTCTAGATCTACCCAGAGATACCTTATGACAGTCTTTGATGAAATTACATTATTTCCACAAGAAATAGCTAATTTGAAATGCTTTGACAGCATATGTTTGGTTCCAAATAGAATAGATTATGTTCTACCTAGGTGAAGAGACAACTTGTTGTCTATCAGTCAGTTGCTGAGAGACAACAAGTTGTCCCCCAAAGCGTTTTCAGTTGTTTTATGTGTTTTCCTGATACTAACAGGGCAGCGTCGTCAGCATAGAGTATTTTCTTATTATTATCACTTTGGCGATATATGTAGGCCTAATGGGCGCGGTAGGCTAATCGCAAAGGTCCTCTCACAAAGAATACAAAATGTTCTTTCATACAGATCGACGTGTTTAACATTTCCATACATGACAAAAACTCTTGTGGGGCCTAGGCTACATATAAATACTGGACATGTTTTACAGTTGGTATTTTATTTTAGATCTACACCTGGGCGGACAAAAAACACAGTGCTTCAGAAGGACATAATAAAAAGATCCATCCATTGAGCCAACGTAAATTTTCCACTACTTGTGCATAATCTCGTGAAATCCAAAATGGCCGCCACTTCACCCATGAAATAGCCAGAATAGTCAATAAAATTACGTTCTGGTGGGAAATAAACAATTATGATTTAAAGAGTATTCTATCACACATTGAAATATTAAATTAAAAAAAAAATTAATATCCAAACATTTTGAATCTGCATGTCAAAATAGCGATATCCATTGCCACGATATCAGTGAAAAAAACATGTAGGCCAGCCTATCATTGTCATGATCCCATGTCTAATGAATGTACAACGACAATAGGCCTTATAGGCCTAATACAATTCAAGAACTAAACAACAATATGATACTAAGCAACACAATTTTTTTTCACTTTTTGTGAAGAGGTACAAGTCTAAATTAACAACAACGTAACTTACGGTATATGTTTGTGACCGAGCCACATGCAATTGATATTACATGTTGACAGTCAGTAAAGACTAGTGATCTTGATTGAAATTAAATACAATAAATGAGAAGCTTATCCTATATCTTTTGTTAAAATCATACAAATCCTTGAGATTGGCTTTACAGTATTTAAGTGTGTAGGCCTATGGGGCTTACATCTGATAAAATTACAAAATGCAACAATATCTAGCGAAAACCATGGAAATACAACGCAAGGTGTATACATGTTGTGGTTTTCGTATAATAATATATTTATAGAACGATTTCACAACATTATTCTCAATTTGGATAACATATAATAATAAGCAAGCCATGTAAAGTACAAGAAGAATGTATAAAAAATAAAAAATAAACACCTTTTAAAATAGGTATAATACAAGACCTAATAATGCAAATGACATACTGGGATAGTTATTTTTAAAATGAAAAATATTGCAGGTTACTTAGAAAGCGATATAGTATTATTACTTATTGAATGAAAAAAGAGCAGTATAAATTGACTTTCTTGTTCTCAGAGCCAGAGAGAATCTCATTTAATTAAATAATTTTTGCCTGATCATTTATTTAGCAGCTCTTGAAGCCTGATCCCTCGTTCCCCGGCCCGACTCTTGTGAGCTATGTAATGCTATGTAGCCTAGATATCCCACCTGATGGTTATTCTAGTGATATCATGAAGCCGCCTATCAAAGTGACGATTGCAAATTTGCTGAAATGTTCCAGGGACTTTTATATTTTAAAACCTGTTGTATATTTAAGGAACAGGTTTTGATTGACAGGTGAATATAACAAATTCAGCACAGCCAAATTCTATATACTATATATCCGCATTGTTTTACTTCCGTTCAGATATTACAACCCCTGAACCTTCCATCTAACTTGATTAAGATGCAGCCATCGGAACTATCACTGTTGCTCTTATTATGTTGTTTCAAATGACTTGGCTGAGTATGTGCTCAGTACGACCCAGTTATTCTCATCTACACATAATTTTGCTAGAAGCTGGGACGGAAATTCATGCATCATAATTTATATGATCCAAGGCGAAGAAAAAAATGGTGCTACCATCATCATTGATACTTTTAATGCAAGACTGTATTTGTGGAATTCTCAAAGTGATTGTAAACCATACGTGGCATTGCTTTATCAATTTTTTCATCTACTTTTCGTCTTCAGTTCAACACCATGGAACACTACCATAATTATCAATATGCTTGGTGGCAGTTTCGCTCAGAACAAATCTTGTTTCACCAGGTAATAACTGAACTTGGCGACTGGATATGGCTTGTTGCTGTGCTATACAACCGAAGACTGGGGGTAGTTGAACTTGAATTGCCACCCACATCGAATATACCTAAGAAGTGCTGATGCTACAACACCATATTGTTGAAAAGTCAAAGCAGTAGGCCTACTTCCAGAAGTCTTTTAATAAAGCTACAACAATGCCAAAATCATGGAATTGTTGAATAAGTTTAACCCTTTCACCGCTGAATTATAACGTCATAGAATGCCTGAACGCTGAATTAATTTTTTTTTTAATTTTCAAGGAACATTCAGTCGTTCATGAGTAGGAATTGATGTAGCTCATGATGTTTGACTATCATAAAAGTAAAAAATATAGCTCTTTTCCTCGTGTCAAACATAGTAATTAACAGTCTTGATGTGGTGCATTGATTTGTTGCTTTATATCAAAAAGTATTTGTAATCATAATCACTGAGATCATGTATTTTGAACAAAATATTAAAACACCTGCGAAAGCGAGCCAGAAAACACATCCTTGCGTATTATTTTTGTAGCTCTTTTTGGAGGGAGTTCATCTTCAGGTTTTATGATGTATATATCAGGCCTTCTAGACAATGTGCTAACTTTCCATTTTTACATAGATAATTATACAATTACTCTGTGATCTGACATCATTTCCTCTAATGCAACTTTATCTTTTTCTTGATTGTTTCAAAGAACTTTGATTTCTTAAATGTGTTATTGATTTTAAGTTTATCTATCTACTAGAGTCCACCCTATGGCGTTGTATGTTGTCTTATAGTTCAGTAATCTTTGTTCGTGTGGTGCTCTTTAGAGTAAACGTGCACACCTTATGCAAATCAGCTAGGCTGTTCGACTATCCGCCTTTTTCACACCTTATTTGTCATTTTGTTGCTCATTTTACCGTATTTTACACTTTCACGCTTTGTAATAAAGCTTGTAGTTTGTTTGCGACAAATTCCAAGTGATAAGACCTGTGCCTTTCTCTCCTTTTCAAATATTACACCTTAGACATAAATTTAAACTGTAATGGTATGTCGAATACACATAATGGTACATTTTCAAGTCAATTTTCTTTCAATTAAATGCCTCTTGCGCCTAACGACGCCTCGGCGGACCGAGATCGCTGGTGCGGCAATCCGTATCAGTGTTCGAGAAGTGTTCAAGGCAATGTTGATGTAATTGTAGCTGATCGAGAGTCCAATCCGAGGGTATTTTCATACTTCCATTTATTTCAGGGTTTCTGATAAAATATTATTTAATTTTGATATCTAAATTGTAATAACTTTATTATTCGTTATTCTCTTTATTTTTTTATTAGTATTTACAAAAATCAGATGCAACATTTTTTATTGCTTACGCTATATCAAAATGAATTGCAATTTTGTTTGTCAGAAAGTAATAGAACATGCTGAAAACACATGAAGGAACGACAGTCACTTCCGAGCTCACATTTATTAAGTAAGCAGTGGTTCTACGTTTCAGGTGATCTTTTTCTTTTAGATAAATAGAAGAAGAAAATTATATGTCTTAGAAAGGTTTTTTAGGTTTACTTTAAGATATATATGGCAAAAATAATTTTCATTTTAGTACCGGAAAATGTGATAAAAAAATTGGCGGCCATTTTGGATTTTCGATTTTCTGGAAAAGCACAGCCAGCGTTTCAGGTGATCTTTTTCTTTTAGATAAATAGAAGAAGAAAATTATATGTCTTAGAAAGGTTTCTTAGGTTTACTTTAAGATATATATGGCAAAAATAATTTTCATTTTAGTACCGGAAAATGTGATAAAAAATTGGCGGCCATTTTGAATTTTCGATTTTCTGGAAAAGCACAGCCAAAATAATGAATGCTCAACGACTAAGTTTCATTTGCCCTTAGAGAAGTTGTGTACCAAATCTGGTGCTTTTGTCCGTTCGGTAAATATAATGCTAAAAAATGACGCTGAGGCATATAACTGTTATATGACTAAAGTTCATCAAATGACGTTATTTCACCCACGGGTTTGGTGGGGGCGGTTAGTTATGGCATACTCCGTCGTATAGATGGGTCAATGACAACGAAAGTGTTAGTAGTTGAGTGAGTAAAAGGTAAAAACCTTTCACAAAATTCACTGTAGTCGTAGGCTACTATACTTAGCTTCTGATATGTGTTTTCAATAACGGCACGGCATGTATAAGAGCATTGAAATATTGATGTAGTTTATAATGTCATTTGAGTTACATTTACTAAAATGTAACAGGGGGATCGTCTCGGCTTCTTAAACCCAGTGTTATAAGATCGATTGTTGTAAGAAACACGATCATCCCATTTCCCACGCATCTGAATAGTCGTACGTGTAGTGAAATGGCTGAGCGAAAAATTACACCATGGGTGATAGTGTTTGACACGTAAATATGATTCAGAGGTGGTTGTATACTTTTAGAGCTTTTCAACTTCCATTTCGAATAATACATGTATAGGACAGCTTCTATATTCTGGACCGACTCATTATTTTATAGTATAATCATGATAATGGCACGATATATTGTCATTATTATAGTTGAACACCGTTATTTTACGGTTGGCTAATCCACCGGAAAATTGGCAGCATAATCAAAACACCCAAGTTGTGTAGCAACTGTGACGAATAATACGTATATGAAGTATCCGGCATAGCCTACATTATATGGTACCGAACAATTGTCCTAATATTCCGATGAAATACTGCCAGTACTAGTATAGTAGTAATTCATACGACATTGTATTACTGTTGGATCAAGGTCATTGACGTTGGCTCAACGTTAATACAACGTATTTCGCCCAGTGGACATGATTATGTACTTGAGCCGAAAACAGGTTTCTTATGTAGGTCGTGCGTGTCAACTGTATATACCAGTACATGCATGGCGAACCATTTTTTATAAAAATAATTTCTGATGGCCGTGTTATCAGATCTAACATACAAAACTCTTTTGAAACAATTTTTCTGTAGAAATCATACACTCTATTGCTTCTTTTTCAATTCAGCTTTGTGGTGCATAGATTGTATGACCTGATAAGCGATATTATCTGGTAAGGTTAAGACAGTTATCTAATAATGATATGAGGAATTTGACATATTCTCAATATGAATATCAAATTATTATTATACTCTTTAAAACGAAATTCCAGTATTTAATATTTTGGACATGCATGTCCGAAATAAGAAATACGGGAATTTCGTCTTCATATCTCGCTTAATTGGTAAATGCACAACACGAAAATTAAAAAAAAAATCCACGCAGCTCTAGTCTATGGACATGTTTACATCATATGGTCATATTAAATTGAGAAGCCAAAAAAATACTGATTTTTTGATGATTTTAGCCTGATTGTGTCGCTTTAACCTCTACTGAATGTTGTGAGAAAAACGCATATAACACGTAAGTTAAATTGAAACACGGAGTAATTCGAGATAAAAAAATTAACAAATAATAAGGACAAATCGCAGTTTTATCACTATTTCAATAACACGACGGGTGGTGATTAGTTAACTCCAGTCACGTGACAAATTATGCCACGGTAGCTGGTCCGAGAAGCCCATGCAGTCCTAGAAGATTACCAAGCGCACACAACACGTTAAATCGATGTTGGTTTAACGTTGGTTCAACGTGGTAGACGGTGGAACAACGTTCAACCAACATTGATTTAACGTCTTGTGTCTGCTAGGTAAGGTCAATATCACTGTAAAAAGTAGAACTACATACTACTCAGGGCCCGTATTCTTGTACAAGTTACGATATATCGTAGGCTTTTGATTGGTCGAGATGGCCATCTCGACCAATCAAAAGCCTACGATATATCGTAACTTGTACGAGAATGCGGACCCTGTCTTACTTATTAAAGTGTAAGAAATAATATTTATTTTACATAACACTAAGCAGCATCGATATATAAGGTTGGTATTGTGGTAGCGAAAATAACAACCGGGTTCACAATATTTCATATTGTATTTATGTACAGAGCGCGCTTGCGGCATATGACACAACTTTATTCACACATCAGTTAGCAGTGGTAATGCGCATACGTTTTTAACAGTTTTTAAGTACCGTAATATTCCAATAGTTCGTGACGGTTCAGATAGTCCTTGGCCCAGACCAAAATTTAGTACCGATTGGGGTGACTAAACTTTATTGTGATTTTCAGTTAGATACATATATGAGGGGTCTAAAAAAGTATGATGGCCTTTTCAGAACGGTAGCTCAAGGGCAGTAATTTCTGTTTTAAAGAGGGGGGGGGGGGTCTCGGAATCAAAAAATAATTATTAACTATATCTTTTCATCTATTAGTCCATAATACATCGTTTCTGACATAATTCGGACCAAGGAATACGATTTTGATGTTTTGGAAATGATTTAACCAATATTTCGCCGACAAATCCAAGATGGCCGCCAATTCCAAGCTGTATTTCTTAACTCTATAGCATAAATGGTCTATTTATGTCTATGAAATGTTCGAACATTTGTAAGTAAATATTCTGGTTAGACAATCAAACTAGCTTTAAATTAAACTATTTTTTGTATATCTTGTAAATAAAAAAGCAGTTTAGTTATCCAACAGACGCGCAGTTTAGTTATCCAACAGACGCGTGCTTCATAGCACTTGTTGTGCGAACCGGAAGCGTATCTCTATGAAATGTGTCACAATAAGGCATACATGTCTAATATTTGTCTATATTATCTATTTTGTTCTTGGTGGAATCAAATAATAAATATTTATATTTTTCCAACAAAAATTGTTGTATGCCTTACACATGAACACAAATGTATGATGGCCTTTTCAGAACGGTAACGATACGACCTTTTATTTTATGTTCAACGTTTGTTGATATCATCCATTCTTTTCTTGGTGGAATCAAATAATAAATAATTATATTTTTCTACGAATTAAAAATAAACTGTAATTATAAATAAATTTATGATAGCAGGGTTCCTTTCTTTAGACGTTTTAGATTAGATACAGTGTAATCATGGTAATACTAGTATATATTTCTTCGGTTGTTATCATGATTATGTAGCATGGTGGTTATTTATCAACTTTGATAATTATCAACATAGTATATACCTGAGAAGCCATGGTAGCTCGATAAACTGTAGTAGTTTGAATAGGATAACAAGGTATAGTTCTTTGATTTAAGCGTAATGTATTAAATCCGTTTCACCTGTATAAATTTGAATTCAGCAGTAATGATGATCGTAAACAATGTTCAGTTTGGTCATTGTTTACGTATTTAAAACAGAACAGAAACCAACTGTTTTTTCTTAATGTTAAATCAGAACTAAGTTAAAATCAAATTAAGATGTCGATAAAATAAATTAAATACACAAGCTACCCAAATCATTACCACCATTCAGCTCTGTAAAAAAAACTACAGTAGTATGGTGTACAGTACATGTAAATATCGACATGTAGGCCTACTACTTAGCTATGTGATCCAATCACACTTTATATATTTACACACACGCTGTAAATGCAATGTTTGATATATCCTTTATTGCATTTGTCTTTGTTTAAGGTGTGAACACATTGTTAAACGAACTTTTCAATCTATCACACAAGTAATTCGGGTGTTTATTATTATAATTTATCATCACCTGTGTCATCATCCGAAGAGGAGCTGAGTGCCTCTTCATCATCGTTATTATACATGTTTGTACAGTCCTGCAAAGTACATGCATTTGTTCATTTTATTCTATTTTCAAGACATCGACACTGTGGCAGTTTACAAATGCGCTTACAGGTAGGCCTACACGAAAGGAGATTTAGCACAGCATCTGGAGCAGACATCAAGGTTTTATCTTAAGCATCGAAAATCCAGCCGCAATAATCATCAGGACGAGGGATATCAGGACAGATAACTAAACACCTGTGACATATGCCTGCTTGATATTTGGCACGATGGTATATAGCCATCTCCGCATGATGACCTTCTTATCCCTGAAATTGTTTATATCACACGTTAATGATTTTGGATGATATAAACGGCAAGTGAACTCTTGGAGTGCGTCATAGAGATCTGGTGACAGTGCCCAGTTTCAACCGAGATTTGCCAATGCATCTCTAAATTTGTGATTGTTTATGACTAGTGTCAAGGCACCAAGCTTAATACCTTGAACCGAAAAGGAACTTATGGTATCGCATCCTGTGTAACAATGTAGCCCTATAAATGTAACACTAATGTAGTCCTGTAATGTAATATCTATCAATTTCTGTGGAACTTTAGTACCACTTTGCATATATAAATGACACTGTATGTTAGGCTAATAATGAAGATATCAGTGGGATCTGCCACAAGAACAACATCATTGTAGGTCTAATATTCAGCGGCATGTTTTGCATGAAGCAGCATACGCGTATCTACTTCTTCAGTTGTACCAGCTGAAAGATTAATTATATCGAATTTTTTTTAAAAGGATTTGTCCTACTGGTTTGCAGTAGCTCTACAACGGACTGCATGTCAGTTTCATCTTTTTTAACACGTGATGGCTGAAGATCTGAATGAATATTATGTGGAGAGTCGACTTCAATAACACAGCTGCTTTATTGCTGTAGTTCTATATTCAGCATTGAGGTAGTTTTTACTCACTGCAGATGGTTTTTTGCTTAAACCTTTGGTACCACCTGCAGTTTGGGGTATCCTTGTTTGTGGTTTCGTCAATAGTTTTGTCAACAGGTATTCGACCAAGAGGGTTTCTTTGCTAATCTGAACGCTGAAGCCTCCACCTGTAAAATATTTGTAAATGTTCGGGTGTTCCTCTGGAAGTCTTGTTATTTGAGAATTGTATACCCTCATTTAGTCTACATGAATGATTAAGCAGAATTATATTCATTCTTTCATGGTGTTTTCATGAAGTCCCTTGATGGAGTCTCCTCACAATACGGATTGCTTACAAGCGAGTGGGGAAGAAACAATTTTTCCTTCAAAACATGGATGACAGAGTGGGTGAAGAACCTGCATCAAACAGTTTTAACCACTAAACCAGGGTCCACACCCTACATAAGAAATGTTGATATGTGAGCTAAGGAAGTGATGTTTGACTGATGTAATGCGGTCCAAATAGACAAAATGGCCAAATATGTGCTGCCATTTTAACTTAAAGCCTTTATTAGTCTACACTATACATCCCTAGTAAAGCTAAAGCCATTTATATGTGACAGTTTCGTTGGATGTTTCATTTGGATGTTACATTTTGAACGCGCGGGTAAAATATCAAGATTTCGAATGTACATACATGTATGGTGTTTTTTCTCTGAAATACAAAATATTTCATAACTTCCTTAACCCTTTCAGCACGGGGATCGTCTTTATACGTCAAAATCTGACGTCTACAGATTCTGACGTATAGAAACGGTCCCCGCACTGAAAGAAATACTTTGTTTTATAATGGCCGTAGACCCACAGCATAGGTATATTCAAATAAATCGGGAAGAGTTAACTAACACATTTATGATGATTTCAAATTGAAAAATCACTTTAGTTTCCATGGCTTATGCAAAAATATTTCAGCGCTTTAATGGTTAAGCTACCGCTCTGAAAAAGTTCATCATACATTTTTGTTCATGTCTAAGGCATACGAAGCTATCTAAGGTAGTTTTTTTCTAGTCACCCCGGAAGGTATTACATTTTGGCCCAATCATATGACATACCACTATTACCTCGATTACAACGTATCTAATCTGAAACGTCTAAAGTAATGAACCCTGTTATCATTAATTTATTTATAATTATTATTTCTTTTTAATTTGTGGAAAAAAATAGATATGTAATAGTTTATTCCACCAAGAAAAGAATATATAATATAGACCAACATTGGACATGTATGCCTTATTGTTACACATTTCATAGAGATAGGTTTTCGGGCCTCACAGCCTTAAGTGTTATAAAGTACACGTCTGTTGGATAACTAAACAAAATTTATATAAATTTGCAGGATATACAAAAAATAGTTTAATTTAATGCTAGATTTATTGCCCATAACTAGAATCTTTGCCTAAAAAAATTCGAACATCATAGACGTAAATCAACTTGTTATATAATAGAGCGAAGAAATACAGCTTAAAATTGGCGGCCATCTTGGATTTGTCGGCGAAATATTGGTTAGGTCATTTCCAAAACATCAAAAACGGATTCCTTGACCCAAATTATGCCAGAAATGATATATTATGGATTTTTGTAGGACACATAGATGAAAAGATATAGTTAATATTTACTTTTTGGTTCAGAGACCCCCCTCTCTTTAAAACTGAGAATACTGCCCTTAAGCTACCGTTCTGAAAGGGCCATCATACTTTTTTAGGCCCCTCATATATGAATCTAACTGAAAATCACAACAAAGTTTGGTCACCCCAATTGGTACTAAATCGTAAAAATTCGGCCCCTGGCCCAAGGACTAATAAAACTAAAGGTTGCAGGTGTAGAATCGGGTATATTTAATATCTATGTCATAACATTTAAAGCATGTAAAAGTGACGAAATAGCTTATTTCACATAATCTTATAACTATCCATTTATAATTGCTAATTAGTAAACATCATGATAGGTTAGAAGCATGCCGACAAGTTTACTTGGAAGAAATGGGGACATACTCTCTGTATTTCAAAGCTTACAAGTGTGAGTTATTTACCACTTTAGCAAAAATAGTTATAATAATGAATAAAATGGAATGAGGATGAAAACTACTGACAGGTCTGCGACATACGATGGTGTTTGTGAGAAGGCCGTTTTTTCACTACGATCCAGCACGCTGTGGCATGCCTACACTGTATGGTACTGTTTCTGAGAGGGCCGCAAAAACGATCCGGTTTAATACGCTATGGCAGTGGAAAGGATAATTATGTACACGCTGTCTTGAGTATACCATGACGCTGGGAAAGCACATAATTTATATTAGGCCAAGTCACACCCAGTCAGCCACTACAGGCCTACAAAGAGACACCACAGATAAGGTATGTAACACAAGGAAGGTGCTCTTAGATGATCATTTCAATAATATGGGTTGAATCGCATCATAATGTACTCTGTAGATTTAACTTTTGTTAGTGTTTCGAGGAGTTTTAGGTTATTATCCAGTGGGTTTTTATCGTCTCGGATTGTTGAGTGATATATCTGGAGTTTGACATTGGTATATACAATGTCTGCTATAACAGGCGTCATTTGTCTGTTTACGAGATACGATTTCCTGTTTTCGCCTTATTATGAGGTTATGTTTTTGATCGTATTAGTTTTTTTTTTTTGTATGTTTTCTGTCTGTTGGTTTGTTTGTTTGTCTGTCTATCTGTCAGCAGGATTACTTAAAATAACGTTAATTATTTAATTAAATAATTAATTAATTCATTTATTCATTCATTAATTTATTCATTCATTCATTCATTCATTCATCAACCATTTATATTTATTAATTATTTATTAAAGTATTATTAAATTAATTATTTAAAATAGTGCATGTATGCAATACTTTTCTATTGTTAGTGAACATACAATCCAAGCTTCGAGAAGCGTTTTCTACGGCGTTATTTCTACACCGATAACATCCGCTCGACAAAAAACCTCGGCGTCCGCCAATTGAAAACGAGGGTAGCCTACACCCTGCTACCAAGGCCTGTCTGTTGGTGTTGCATACCAATTAATGTCGGTGTGAAGCATATGTAATAACTTGCTGACCGAAATATACATTTATATGAAATAATTTTACACATCTTCGGTCATTTGTCTAACAAAAAAATGAATTGTCACTGCTGTATTATTTTAGTAAAGCACGTGTCCATCATTTGCTTCAACTGTGAGGACTTTTTTTATATTTTAACTCGTCCCACCACAATCCCCTTGTCTCCGCCATTATTCAAGTATTTTTATATTATATAAATTTGTATTCATGGTAACAGGGCGGTTTCATCCACCCCCTCCCTTTCCTGCATAATATTTTTAATAAACAGTCTTTTTTAAAAGTTGTACGATGTAGGAGTTACACAAGTGTGATAGCTCATCACTCATATTCTGTGCATCATGCGCATGCTTATTTTATATGTTTGTATGTTTTTGCTCTCACACATAATTGTTTGTTAACATTCTGCTCATGATGCTTTCTGATTTCTATTTTTATATGTCATTGTCAATAAATGACCTTTTCTGTCACACTTCTTTTATATTCACATTATGGTAAAAGCAAGCTGCAGTCGAGTTAGATGTATTGTATATAAGTAAAATATTGTTGGTAATCATAAATAGTTATTATTTCCTCTCATTCTGTTTGTATTATTGTAACAATGTTGTGTTTTATTTTCACTGTTTGTGTTAATTTCAGCATGATGGCTTGTTCCCCGCTAATACTCACTGTACTTCTCGTGCTGACTGTTTCTACAGGTAAGTGTTTGAATGAAGCCATGATTTTTCTTTTTTTATTATGGTTGATTGGTTGGTATGGTCGGACAGTGCATGATAGGTATGAAGGAGTGTGTGTAAATGTGTGATGACCTGTACCGTTCGTGGGTGGTTTTGTGGATTAGTGGGTGAATGAACAGATAAACAGAAAATGATATACACGGATCCCAGCGAACAAACAAACAAACAAACAAACAAACAAACAAACAAACCAACAAACAAACAAACAAACAAGTACAGAAAAACAATACCGTAACCAATAATTGTTTGCATATGAGTTTTTTCTGTATTCGCAACAAAACAATGGACTATAGAATGCGTCATGTAAAGCCGGCCTTGAGACTGTAACTGAACTCAATTTTTAAATTGTATTCAGTTTCGTTCCGTGTGTCCCAGCTTGTGTATAATCTATTAAATCGGGAGTTGCGTTTCGTCGCTGCCATGCATCATGTGCATAGAGCTACACCTTGCGACATAACCCAGGTCGACGCAACAGAATAGTTTTTAACTTGTTGAGTTGAGTCACGTCTCAATGTGTATGCGTCGTTTAAATTTACTGGTAACGCTATTGTCGATATCATAAATGCTAATGTCGGTAATGTTCTGCATTGGATCGTATATATGAGGCACTCACTAAACTTTATACGGATCACTCGATCAATCCAAATGTGACCAACGCTTGAGTATTTTGTAGATATAGATTATACTGCGAAAAAGCTCATTTTCACCAAATAATATTGACGGCCACAAACAGAGGGTTGTGAGAGCTTCTTTGAACAGATTATCTTAGAAATAGGCCTATTTTTAGCCAGAAGGCGGATTTTTAAAATTTTAACCGTAAAAAGTAACACAGCCAAGACACCCGGGGACATTTTATAATTTTGTTCGGTATTATACCTGAGATTTATTCTGAAAAAAAACAGTTTTCTAGGGTTTTTCCGGGTTCGTTATTTCAAAGAAGCAGTAGTCCTGATTCTGTAATATTTGGAATATGAAGCTAGAATTGAACCGTTTCAAATTACTTCTACGCTTAATAATATGCTGTGATTCAGAAATACGTGAATCAGAAACAGATCGGAAATTTCGAACTCAAAACTATCCAATTATGAGTGTCCAATGGGTATTACACGTATGACGGTGATAAACTGTCCGTGTTACTCATTCTTTATTTTGATCATGTCACAAAGTGACTGATTTATGAATTGCATATTTAATTATTTGAATTATTACAGCCATTTACAATATTTTGCATGTACATGTATGTCTAATGCTTTTTACCTGAAGGCTTATTGTTCTCCATATCACTAATGATCAGGTGATGTAATATCTTGGCAACATAATGTGAACACACATTCACACTTTACGTTGTAGTTGTGAAGTCTGACGATGATATCATATGTACTGAGATGAGGTATGACGAGTGTCTCATACAATATCCTTTCATGCCAAATGAGAAGCACCTAGATATACCATCTTTTGGCCATGAAACCTTAGGCAAATATTTCTGTACAAGGTAAGTGTCTAAATAAATGATTGCTTATTAGATAGATAACATATTTATAGATGTATAATAGTTGAATATGAAAATCAGAAAGAAATTCTAACTATCAATCAGATATTACCGAATAATCTATTTTTTCTGTAGCATAATTAAATCTGACTTTTCATCAATTTTTAGTACATTTGTTGAACCAGCCAGAATTAGACCTTCCTCAATAGCAACACATCAGCTTACACTAGATCACACCTGTGTAATTCATTTTTAAAACGCATGGCTATAGCTCATGGAAGGTGGGTTTGTATTAGTGCCTGTACATACCGGTACATACAGTGCTTGTACAATCATGTACATACATGAAGTGTTTGTACACTCAGGTTTGTGTCACTTTCAGAGAAGAATTGACTCAGGAAACCAAGTTCCTTCTTCAGAAGTACCATGCTTATACCATGTTTGTCTTAACATCGAGTTAACCCTTTCCAGCCCGAGTTTTCTTAATGAATTTTGAATAAAAATAAAAACGCAATACAAATATTACAATATCTTTTAAACGGTTATTCCAATGCACATGACATTCTCTACGCACATGGACAAGACTTGGGGGATCAACACAAACTTCTTATCATAACCCTCGAAG
Organism: Flabesymbios commensalis; assembly: GCA_964017125.1. Classification (NCBI taxonomy): domain Eukaryota; kingdom Metazoa; phylum Annelida; class Polychaeta; order Terebellida; family Flabelligeridae; genus Flabesymbios; species Flabesymbios commensalis. The sequence goes on along the minus strand of OZ024904.1, from coordinate 36,608,499 downwards.
ACGTACCCTTACTCCCTAGAAACGGTTTCCATGGGAACAGTACCCAATTTTATGTATTGTGTATTCTTCTTTATATATTAATAGAATTGTAAGAAGTCCGTGGACCATGTTACACAACGAATCCTCAATATAACATCAGTAGCTGTTGTTGCCATGGGTATATACGCCAACAACCATTAACCCTTTCCATGCGAAATATTTCATTATTTCGAAATAAAACGTAAAAAAGGAGTAATTTCAGTAGCTACCGCTAGACTTGCAAGACATTTTGATGATATTAAAATGGGCATACTAAAATATTAGTATGGGATGGGGTTAGACTCTGCAGGTACTCAGGGCCCGTTCAAGGTCATTTCACTTCACATGCTTATGGGGAACTGCCAACAATATGTGGACATATGCCTTGGCTTGGATAATTTTTTTTATTTGAAATTATGAAAATTTGACCTTGCAATGACCTTGAGGTGACCCAAATGTTGCATGCTCACAAAGGCCCGCCCCTGCTGAATCCCACATGTGTACATATGGTTAATAAACCTTTTAGATCCACAGTTAAAGCAATTATACCAAAACATGTGCATTTCCATCAAAAGACAACCATTATCCCTGGGTCCTGGCATGAACTTGAGAGTCAAAGGGTTAGCACATTTAAAGTTGAGATATGAATGGGATAGAGAGTAAATATATATATTTTAATTATAACTGAACTAATTAAACATTGCACAATGTATTCTGGCCGAAATTATATAATTTCTAATGTATTGTGGCAATCTAAAGGTCATGTGAAGGAAAAATACGGGCATGTGAAAAATGACGTCATATTTCACCGGCCCTCAGGGGCCGTATGGGCGTGAAAGGGTTAAGCCCTCACGATGCATTAAAGCATCATTTTACATCCCTGAAAACAGGCCTAATTTTCCTACAACTAAGGGTTTTAGAAAGAAAATTTCCATAAAACTGGCTTACCAATACATTGCAATTTTCTTTAATTTTTCAACCACTTCAAATCATCTGCATCCACTACAAGTCGAGAATTGCGACAGCAATTCGCGGCTTGTAGTGGATGAAGATGACAATGGTAAATTCAGGCTTGATGGGGTTAATGGCTGACAGACACAGTGACAAGCAGCAACACGGACGTAGTTATCTTGACAGCACGGTAGTTTTTCTTTTCATCTTTTTCAGAAATTACTTTAGGTTCAAGCTGATCAGTGACGAGATACGGATGGGGTGTTTCACGGTGGAGAGATTATGGCTGGAAGGTCTGCAAAAATCATTTGACTACGCGTGTGTAAACAATGTAGATTTCACATACCAAGGTTAGTGGTAATTCTAACACCACCAACAAAACTGTAGGCCTACTTACCCTTACAGCGCTGAAATATTTTTGCATAAACCGTGGAGACCAAATGGGTTTTTTTAATTTGAAATTATCATAAATGTTTGAAATATTTGAATACCTATGTTATGGGTCTACGGCCATTAGAAATTTTTAATTCTTCCAGTTAGGGGATCGTGTTTAAACGTCAGATTCTGACGTCTAAAGACGGTCCCCTCACTGAAAGGGTTAAATAAGATGGAATCATTAGAAATGTTGAAATCTAAAAATAATATTGACCTAAATGAGCTATGCTGTGTTGCTGGCACAACCATGATAAAAACAGTTGCTAATCCTTCATTGCACTTGTACCACCTTTTTTCTTAGTGTTTCCGAGTAATTGCACGCTTCAAAAGGAATCAGAGGGTTGCAGTGATGAATTGATGAAATACTATATTGCCCTTAAGGATATGATTGAATTTGGAATCAGCAATAAGTACCGCAGACAACATGCTGACCAGTTCTGCGAGTAAGTATGTGACACCGCATGAGGGGAGTATTTCCAAGTGCAACAACATTTTATCAGTTTCATGTCCCAAACGAGGATATTTATTTATGGAATACAATATTAAACTACCGGTGCATAACTAGGACAAAAAACATTGAAAATCAATGAAATAACACTACTTTCCCGATTTTATTCCACAAAAGAGTAAAATTACTAACGCAATTATTTCCGTTTGTGCAATAAAATATCTCACTAGAAATACTGATTGTTAGTCCATCCCAGCAAACACGACACGCCGACCCAATGTTTGATCACTGTTGGGCCACCGTCTACGACGCCGACCCAACATTGATCTACATATTGTTATGTGACGAAAGTTGAGAAGACAAGTGAAGCAGAGCGTTGAGTTTCTCACACAAATTGTCCAGGTTCAAACGGACATTTACCTATTTTTACATTTATTGCTTGCTGAGCATATTATATACAACCTCTCTCGTGAAAGGCAACACACAATTACAATACCTTGTCATCAGTACAAAAATAACCGTGTTTTATTGCAAGATACTGTTTAGTCTTTTTATCCCCCGCCCATGAAGTAGGGGTGGGGGATATTGTCATCACCATGTCTGGCCGTGTGGCCGTGCGGCCGTGCGGCCGTGCGTCCGTGTTTCGTTTCCGGACGATATCTCTGAAATCGTTAGCCGGATTGCTTTCATATTGCATACACACATCCCTTAGGGGGTGTAGATGTGCCTTTTGGGGGGTTTGACCTTTGACCTAGTTTTTGACCTTTGATTTTGAAGCGATTATCGACTTTAATTGATTGCGGATAATAAGTTCAGTTTCCGGACGATATCTCGCAAAGCGTTTCCTAGATTGTTTTTATACTGCACACACAAATTCCTCAGGGGCTGTAGATGTGCCTTTTGGGGGTTATGACCTTTGACCTAATTTTTTACCTTTGATTTGGAGGCGATTATTGACTTAAATTGATTGCGGATGATAAGTTCAGTTTCCGGACGATATCTCGCAAAGCGTTTGCTGAATTGTTTTCATACTGCACACACACATTCCTCAGGGGGTGTAGATGTGCCTTTTGGGGATTATGACCTTTCACCTAATTTTTTACCTTTGATTTTGAGGCGATTATTGACTTTATTTGATTTTGGTTGATAAGTTCAGTTTCCGGACTATATCTCACGAAGCGTTTCCTGGATTGTTTTCATACTGCACACACACATTCCTCAGGGGATGTAGATGTGCCTTTTTGGGGTTATGACCGTTGACCTAATTGTTGACTTTCAATTTTGAGGCCATTATTGACTTTAACTGATGGCAGATGATAAGTTTAGTTTCCGGATGATATCTCAGAAAGCATTTGCTTGATTGTTTTCATATTGCATACACATATCCCTCAGGGGGTGTAGATGTGCCTTTTGAGGGTTGTGACCTTTGACTTAATTTTTTTACGTTTGATTTTGAGGGTGTAAGTTCATTTTCCGGATGATAGCTCGGAAAGCGTTTGCTAGATTCATATTGTCACACACATCCCTTAGGGGTGTAGATGTGCTTTTTGGGGGGTTGTGACCTTTGACCTATTTTTTAACCTTTGACTTTGAGGCCATTATTGACTTTAATTAATGGCGGGGGATATCGTTAGCGCCAGCGCTCTTGTTGTTATTGCATGCATAAACTGACATCGTTGTGACATCTTTATTTAACTGCATCTGAAATACAAAAGGCATGGGCTGAAATTTGCACGGTTCCCATGTGTAACCGTCTGTAACGTTATACGTAGAATATAGAAACACATTTTTCAATGTCTGCTCTTTAATTGTTGGGTTACTTTTTCGTCAGCAATTCCTTTTTCGAATGAATCTATTCCAGAAAAGTGGGGCATACTACAGACGTTGGGTTTTTTCCTATTGCGATTTTACCACACAATGCGTAAATAGACGTGACACGTTATTTAATCACTGAAATTAATAAAAAAACGTAGTGGAGTGGGGCCTCAATCAAGATTATAGAGAATCGCTCGCTTGTAAGATGCTTGTAGATGCGAACTATTATTTTCTACAACAGTCAAATGTTGCTTATCCAGAGAATTGGGGCTACTCTTTTCTAAAACTGCATGTTCCATCTTCAGATCTGTGGGTGAGTCGGGTGAACTGTATGGATCTCTGTGTCGGTCCATACATTGTGTTGGCGTGGGCTACGTCTGTAGGCTCATCATATGTCTCATCTGTCAATCAGCTCTCTGTATAGCCCTTAAGACACAGCTTTGTACTGTCCACCAGCATTGTGCAAATGTAGAAAGCCTTTTTGTCAGGACTAGGTTGCATTACCCTGTGTGTTGAATCACCTTGACATTCCATAATGTAATATTAAAAGCACATTCGTAAGCAGATAACACTGCAATGATTGCAATGAAATCAGTGAAGCAAATAACACAGTGTATAATAATCACCCTTTACTCTGTGTAAGTCCTGGTAGTCTATGGTTGCTGTAAATTTAATGTCATGTTTCGTCACTTCTTTTACAGAGCCGTAGATGCATTAAAGGAATGCCAGGAGATTTTCTATGATGGACATTGTACAGATGCTGAAAATGTCAAAAAATGGATGTCAGACATGCATGACCTAAGACACGAGCCTCTACTGAGTGAACTGAGTTGTCTGGATACAGGTGAGAATAACTCGTTCCCGATTAACCCTTTGAACGCTCGCGATGCATTAAAGCATAATTTTACATCCCTGAAAACAGATTTATAATTTCTCTACAATCAAGGGTCTTAGAACTGGTTTACCAATACATGGTAATCTTCTTTAATTTTTAAACCACATCAAATCATCTTCATCCACTACAAGTCGAGAATTGCGACAGCAATTCGCGGCTTGTAGTGGATGAAGATGACAATGGTAATTCCGGGCTTGAAAGGGTTAAAGCCATGACCACAGTGGACGAGACCACGTACGTGTCACGGCGCGCTCGCGACCTAGCGAGATACTTCACATTCGCATAAACTTAGCTTGTATAATCCTAACATTTTGAGACAAATAATACAGTAAAAATATATTCTAATTGCTCTTTCCTAATGAGTCTTATTTTTCTTTCTCATCAGTGTTGGAGACCTGGCTTATCATTTGTATTCTGATCGCCGCTGTCTTCATGATCTTCATCATGGTCATCTGCGTGTGTTCAATGCGCAGCGCAGACGAAGACAATAAAACGCTTATCGAGTAACAAAATGGCCTCGCTACCGTGGAGATGAAGCAGCGTTGATTTAGCCATGATCATCTTGTCATGGTAATATTGTAGACATAGAATTTTTAGCGAGATGACTCAATTCAACCACTCTCTCAAATGCCATGTAACTGAGCCATCGATTCCGATAATGATTGGTATATAAATGAAATGAATCGGGCTTTAGGCCACCTTTGTGCACATATAGGCTAAACTGGGCCAGGAGAACCTCCTGAGGATTGTGAGATGATTGAGATGACACTGTCCTCCAGACACAGAATTCGAAATTCGCGCCCTGGCGGTCTGAGGCCGAGCACGCTACCTCTCGGTCACGGAGGCTCCCCACAATACTAACTTTCACACGTGGATGGGGAAGAAACATTTTTGTTTCTTTGAAACCGCCGTGACCGGGAACCGACTGTAACTGAGCCATCGATTCCGATAATGATTGGTATATACAGAGCTCCAGATAATTTTTTGGTTTGAGGAGTATTTCACTCATTGAAATTGGTGATGAGGAGTGAAAAAATAAACAAGGAGTATTTTTATTCATACAACAACATGAAAGCTTCATTGATCATTTTTTTCTTACACTCAGGTCACATAGTTCTGCTGATTGCTCACGTACAAAATACAACAATCGTTTCATCTTGTCTGTTTCTTTTACTTTGATGGGTATTTAAATAATTTTTTTATGAGTAATATTACTTTGTATTTGCTGTTTTTACATGCGTATTTTACGCATATACGCATGTTATCTGGAGCTCTGTATATATTATAAGCCTATATATAAGAATAATTGTGCGCTTGGTCTTTACTAACAGTGCATGCTTCCCTGGCATGTCACGTGCATCACAGATCAGCTGACTTGATGTGTTTCATGTATTATACTGAGATGGGCGGGGGCCCTAGGGTAGTGGTTAGCACCGCTGCCTTTCACGCCAGAGTCCGGGGTTCGGTTCCCGGTCTCGGCGGTTTGAAAGAAACAAAATTGTTTCTTCCCCATCCACGTGTGAAAGTTAGTATTGTGGGGAGCCTCCGTGACCGAGAGGTAGCGTGCTCGGCCTCAGACCGCCAAGGCTCGAATTTCGAATCCTGTGTCTGGAGGACAGTGTCATCTCAATCATCTCACCATCCTCAGGAGGTTCTCCTGGCCCAGTTTAGCCTATATGTGCACAAAGGTGGCCTAAAGCCCGATTCATTTCATTTATTATACTGAGATTAACGTATTATTCAGACACAGTGACAAATGTACAGTATAGGTGTCTCTGTTGTATTTATTGGTAATTACATCAATTTGTACTTATATTTGCTGTACTCCCAGCAAACACAAAACATTTGTATGCCATTTGTACAACGTCGACCCAACGTCTTCAACGTTGGTCCAACATTGTACAAATCTTATACAAATGTTTGGTGTTTACTGTGTTATTGACGGGCAATGTTTACTATGGAAAGGGATCAAGGTCAAAAACATGTAAATACGGGTCTAATAAATATACCCCATGGGAATTTCTATGTCCTGCAGGTAAAAACTATTTACCAGCAGGATAAATCTCGTCATCTGCGGGAGATATAAATTTACCCGCGGGACAAATCAATTCACCCGCAGAAAATATAACCTGCGGGTGATAAGTTGATTTATCCTGCGGGTCAATTAATATGTCCAGCGAGTATATTAATATGTATTTAAGTACGGTAATTGAATTTTAACTTTTATTGCTTAAATTAGTATTTTTTACAAAAAATACCCTTGTAAAAAAAAATAACAATAAAAATAGCATTAACCAACATTGATAACATGATCAGGCAAGTTTAGACTTTATGTCAACCATAATTAAAACTAGTGGCCTTGTACCTTTAAAGTGTAGGGTATTTCTATGTTTTTTGAGGTCCACCTCTTCCATACCATATACCTGGCTCAAAACAACACGTAGAGACTGGTGCACACTTACTTTTGGATAATATAATTACAGTTAAATGGATTAGATTAAACGATTTCAATTGTGTTATTATTCAAATAACTATATTTTTTATAGCACACACATTTACACAGTCTATGTTAGTATTATTGTGGAAGTACACTACTAGAATATAACTATCTAAACTAATAATCATTTGTGTGATTTCGTTATGAATGTATCTTGAGTAACAATCTAACGGATTAAAAAATAGTTTTGTTAGTCAAATAACTTACACATTTATACGATATATCAATTATAAGGCATAAATGATACATAATTGCACAATATATATTGTATCCTTTTTTGTTATTTTTGTTAGATCTTTGTCACATAATTATTATATTAACAAAAAATGATTAAATTCAGTGCTATTGGTTCAGTTCAAATAAATGTGTGAAGTGGCAAAAATGCAAACATTCGGTAGTGTTTTATTTATTTGTAAAGTCCTTTATAATACTCTTGTGAAATTATATTTGTAAAATACAACTATGTTATGCAGTTTTGTTTATATTTAGATGGTTCAATGTACTGAACTGTTTGTATATTTTGTCTGGTGTTCATTCAAAGTAAAATACTCATTTTATAAATAATTGCCATTGACAGTTGCCCATGTGAACATATTTTTACAATAAAGCTTGATTTAAAATAAAGCTTGAGTTTGCTAAATTATTGTTTGTTATAAGACTGATTGGACCTTATAGCTCATGTGAGTTAATTTATCAATTATGATCATGATTATTTTGAAAACGGGTCAGTGTTCATGAAATAAGAGGCACTGTCATGTAGTCATTTGATCTCAAACAAGAGAAGACGTAAGCCTAGATGGAATATACCGTTAATTCAATCAATTGGATGGATGTATGGATAATTACGAGGATGGATTGATGGGTGGGTGGGTGTATACATGGATGGATATAACTTCTTATGTGCATAAAACCTTGTCATTAAGTCTCATTGGCGCCTCAAGGCCGTTCCATTATCAATACCATGTACATTGCCGGTCAAAATCATCATCTAATTACAGAGTGATTTCTAATAGGTTGGATACCAATAGGAAAATAGATGTGTCGTCATTTTTTATTGTAAAGGTATCACTTGTTCTAATTTCTGATGTAAGATTATTCCAAAGATGTAGAGCTGCCACAGAGAGAGCACGGGCTGTTATTTTGGAGCTTTTGTCGATAAAGATCTCGGATGTATGATAGAAACACGATTTACATATCATGCTTCAAAATATAATAGGGAAAAGAAGTAAGAACTCGCTGAGGTTTGTGTCAATCAGAAAAAATCTGTTTCAGTTGTAAATTGTCGTCCAAGTTCCTTAGACATAATTTCACTTTTTTTTTTGTAGCAGCTGCATCTTGCATCGATACACCCTACGCAGATATAACCGGGTGTCATCGACGTACGGTTCACGAATGAGCGAATGGGGGGGGGGGGCATACAGGAGCCCACTTGCAAATGAAGGAGAATATAATAATAGAACCAGTTAAATAAATACACCGAAATTCGGAAATGTCATTACAATCCCCATCTTCAGGTGAATGAGGACTGTAGGGGGCTTACTAGAATTTATCGAAAAGCGGCATGTTGGTCTATATAGGGCGGCTGGAGGATAATGGGCGATTAACGCGCAAGCTAAGGGGGTAGAATCAAGAAAATAATCACATTAACGTGTGTGAAAAAGAGGTAACCGAAAATAGCTAAAAATGAACGAGATAATAGGCTTGCATATACAGGGCGCGCTTGCAGAACATGACACAACAATCGTCACGGTTCAGTTATTGCTCTTTTTAACACAGTACCGTGATATACCACCAGTAGCTCATGACTGAGTAATATAGGCCTACCCAAGTATATCAACAAAGACCAACAAAAATAAATGTCTGTTGGCCTACGCGTTTGTCCTCCGCGTGCATTGATATCGGTATAATAATGTGCATTATAAATTGTGCCTGTAAACACAAGCCAATGTTTGTTCACAGTCGGTCCATCAACCCTTTCTACTCTCACTATTATGGGTGGCTATATGTACACAAAGGGTTACGGTGTCTTGAGTATACCGTGACGCTGGGAGATCACACAGTCTGTGCCAAGTCGCGCCCAGTCAGCTGTCCCACTACTGTACTTGTGAGGAGACACCACAGAAAAGGTAAGCAACACACACAAATGCTGAGAAAAACAACTTTTAAAAGGTGTTTGTAGATACTTCAATAACATCTATGAAATCTGCAGATTTAGTTAAAAAAAAATTCGGGAGAGTTTTGGGTTGTATCTAACTGGTTTTGTCTGTGTTTGTCTGTTTTGTGGTATATCTTGAGGAGTGAATGTGTTTGACTGAGCATTTATCCGCTGTTTGCTATACGTATCGACCCCATTTTTGCGTTTGACGATGTGTGATCTCCTATTTGATCACTAATTTATTTTGTTATTATGAGATGAAAAGTTGCACAGTTTATTTAGTCATCATACATCCAGTATTCAACAACATAGATTAAGTGCTAGAAACATATTGTTGACACGTACATGTAGTCTACAGCAGATATGGTTGGCTTAAACTACACAATTCACATTGTAATATGTATTATGTGTGGTCAATAAATGTTTACAGTTTTCTTCTTAACTGATTTTCAACTACCCGAAGTTGTGTATCGCGGTAGAGAGTCGCAATCCCAAGTAGGTAAAACTATTTCTGGTAAAACTATTTCTAAATAATAGAGTAGAGATCCATCGTCTCGCTTTATCTAGCGTAGACAATGTCAAGCTTACTTATTCAACACAAGTTTTGCGAGATAAATCTATGCGTTTTATTCCATCTAATAAGTGAGCTTGTGGTAAAAATTATATAAAACAATAACACATAAGAAGTAAACCGCTAGTAACTTCATTAAACAGGTTGGCATTTAATACATATGCACTGAAGATACCAAGAGCAATGCTCTTGATATCTTCAGTGCAAATGTATTAAATGCCAACCTGTTCAAGGAAATAACTAACGGTTTAGAGCATATCGATCTGTAATAAACATTTTTGTGAAATATTTGAAACATTACATTTTTATATTATTTATAAAATGAGATATATCAGTGATACTTCTGACATCGTTTGGTAATTTCTTCCACAAGTAGTATATCCGGTTAAAAAAACTTCTAAATGCCCCTTTCTTAACAATAGGAGGATTGAGTCGGAAACTTTGTGAGGAGCTACGGTTCTGTCTGGGGTTATTATGGCTGGAGCTTACATTTTTTTACAACAGCCTAAACAAGCGTGTTGTTTGAATTTTACACAAATAAATAATAGTAATCATTAAAATAAGATAAAACGCAGAATATGTTTTTTTAGAAGTGTATACTATGAAAAATAAATAAATGAATGAATGAATGAATGAATGATGAATGAATGAATGAATGAATAAATGAATGAATGAATGAATGAATAAATGAATGAATGAATGAATGAATGAATGAATGAATGAATGAATGAATGAATGAATGAATGAATGAATGAATGAATGAATGAATGAATGAATGGACAATTGAATAATTAGATGAAATAATATAAGAATTGATGAATGAATGAATGAATGACAGAATGAATGAATGAATGAATGAATGAATGAATGAATGAATGAATGAATGAATGAATGAATGAATGAATGAATGAATGAACGATTGAATTGATCGATGGATGACTGTATGAATAAACGATTTAATAAAAGAATGAATGAATGAGCGATTGAATGGATGAATGAATGAATGAATGAATGAATAAATGAATGGTGTGCTGCCAAAATTAAACCCTTGTGAGTTGATCGTTTGCTGTATTGTGTTGAGAAGTGATCCCGAGGTTTGTTGTCAACCGGCATGCATTGTTCACGGGGCACCGTGGTATCCGATGGAAGGGGAACTATTATACTAGTATAATATTCAAAGAGGTACTACTATGCACTGTCGTATAGATATATAATATGTGGTCAGGGTGTGCTGTTAAGCTGTAGTCATGACGACATAAAGAAAACAACTTATGGTCGCCTATTGTAATTCTCCACCTCTCCTAGCAAACACGACACATTGTCCCAATGTTGTTTCAATATTGAGCCAGCATCGCAGACAGTGTGGCAACAATGAACTAACATTATTTTGTTCAATGGATCGTGTTTGCTGGAATCCGTGTGTACATACATCGCATTATATTATATTACAGTGCACTGATTTTTTTTATAAAGGTATATCATGTAAAATAATGTAGATCATTTTATGGCCTCATAGATATAGAAAGAATTAGTGGAGAGCATAATTTCGTTTTATATTGAAAGTACTAAAAACCAAACGACTTAGGTGTCAATCGCGTTTATTGACATCTATCGGGGGTGTCACACGTTGCCCGCGACTGCCCGGCGCCCTCAACGGGCAGCCATGTGATACAAAGCAAACGTATTTGGCGTTAATATAAAGTTGTTCTACATGCAGCGCGCCCTACGTGTTGCTGGCGGTCTTCTGGCGAGTACATTTATGCCTTCATATGGGTTCAACATTTTAAACACACCCAACTTCCTTTAGAGATTACACCTTGCACAAAAATATGCGTTTAGTGCAGCGCCCTCCACGAACCAGTAATGAGTGCTGACGCACGATCGACGCACGAAAGACGCTCTGGCAAAAAATAATAAATTTTCAGTGTGTGGGTCGTGCGTCGACTATGTGTGACCAAAGACCCTGTACAACAAGATGACCAACTTACGGATTTCACCATACAAATGCGTGTAATACATTGTGCAGTGTTTTCCCCTTTTAACGGGAGTTGGCTTTAGCAAGTGTATCATCATATAAAACAAGTGATAATTTCACCACTTTAGCCTCCAAATAAAAAATAAGTTTTTTCTAGGTTTGACAGTTATGACAATATCTCTGCAATATTTATTTTTGGAACGAAAATAACTGCTAATATAGCAAAAAAGTCATGTTATATTATCATACAATTTTAGAAATTAAAATGTCTTCATTTAAATATGTGGGCACAGAACGGGAGGGGGGTGACGATGTCGTCAAGCATAGCGACCACAAAGGAGGACGGGGCAAAACGTTGGTAACAACCATAACTTGGCAGACGTGTATTTTGATTCAAACTTTTATTATTTAAAAACACAAACCAAGATAACCAAGATAAGGGCACAAAAGCAATATTATAAAATTATAATATGTGAGCCTTCCCTCTCGGACCACTGCCATCAATGTCACTGAGGACTGGAGCGTTAGCAGTATATACTGATATCTTGAAAACAAGACACGTTCATTTTTATGACACGATTTATTTATAGTTGAATTTTAATAATTTTCTATTTATCCTGCCGTTACTGGTTTTAAGGTGTTCATTGTTTTCCCGCAGTACATGGTGTAGCCAAATGGGGACATAAATATGTAATATTAACGTGGAACATTCACAACTTGCACGTGATTTAGTGTCTTTGATGATGGTAATAATTTGATCTCTGTTGTGACTCCTATGTAGAATGTGTTCAGGTATATTTCCGAAAATTCGTTCATTTGAGCCAAATAATTGTATTAAGTTTTGACGTCAAACAAAAACCCCACACCTTGCATATTAAAATATTGCTTCTTAGACAGAAATGTATGCAATTTATTAGTGGCATCAAAATTACTTTACATTGATCACATGCAGATCGCGACACTTTGCGACAAAGATATCCACTGATATATAATATTATGCAAGAAAATTCTCCTCCTCAATGGTAATACCCGTTTGTGGCGTGAATGATTTCAGCATTGAATGAGCTAATTCTGTGACAGAATCAGGAGTAACAGTAACATGCTTTATATCAACAAGATATTTCTGCTCAGGTATATTCCGAATGATAAACATGATGATCCGTGTCATTAGACTATAATATATAGTAATATTATTTTTATAGTATATATATTATTTCCATTGCCCTTATCTTGGTTTTCTTTGCCCGTATCTACCCTTGCACCCATGTCACCTGCCAGCAGATACGAGAAGATGAACCAATGATGGGGTAATGCTGGTCCAGCACTGCAAACCTTGGACCAGCATTACTCTATAATTGAGTCGACGTCTCGAGTTAGCTGGGCGTCACTTGTTTGTAAACAATGAATATGCATACTTGTTTATACGGGCGCATCAGCCCCTGAGGTACCAATGGGAAGAAGACAATTAAAAAGTATTGATAACTAACCAACAAATTATTGGATAAAAATGGAAGTAAACCTTTGGTAATACTTATTTTTCCGATTTTTATGATGTAAAGTATGTATTGTTTTTAATAGGATCAATGTCATAATTACTCGTCGTAATATGGTAAAATCATACTTGATAGATGGCAAAAGCATTAGTTCCAACTCCCAATACCGGGGGACAGCACTGAGAGCGATTTCACGTTTTGGGGAGAGTTGACTGTCTTATTGTACAGGGTCTTTGCTTACGGTCAGAAAAACCCCTCAAATGCCGGCACTGAGCGCGCATAAAACGCCCATCCAACGTGTTCCTAATGCATGTCCAGCGGACATATAACATATCTGACTTATTCGTGCCTCGCGCTGGCGATGCGCGGTGTATTTGTTAATTCTGTCGCCCTGCTAACGCGCAACGCGGTGTCGAAACGCTGTGTATTCGCTGATTTATACACCTGATTTATTTATAACACGCTGTATATTCGTCTTAAACTCGCAGGCTCTTCTCATATCTGACAAAATTCATGGACGCACAACGACGCACTGCTCTATTTTTTGTCACTCAAGGCGTGGGCTGTGCGTCGTGTATGTGTGACTGGGGTATTTAGCAAAATGTCTGCGTATATTTTATACGCTAAGCAAACGTTATGCAGACGTGTAACACGTTAAAGGAATGCTAGATTCACGTTATCAAATAAGGTACGCTGGTCTTTCGCTGGTCATACCCTGACATGAAATTGTACCATGCAGCGTATTCATAGCGAAAATCTACTGTTTATATAGGCACATGATATTGTAACGTTGGCCATGGTACGCTACAAATACGCTATTTTTTTGTGTGTATGAAACTTAATTTAATAATGTTGACGTTTCTCTCATACGTAGTAGTTTGACACCCCCTTCAGATTATATTTATACTCAGTATGCAAGTAAACAGAATGTATGCATACTGAAAATACTAACTGTTTAGTATTTTGAAACAAAAATAACTTTCTAGTATTTTGGTTCACGGTATTACGGCTTAAACAATGTTTCTTCTCCGGCCATGTGTAACGATCTTATGTGTCCTGTGTCTAAATGTCAGTGTTATATAATCCATTCCATTAACTCAGAATATTCTCCTGGACCAGTTTACAAAAGCGGTATAAAGCCCCATTCATTTATTAGGTCAGGTAAATGCGAGTGTATACTGTATACGATGTAATTGCTAGCGCCTTTGGCAACTGTTCAGAAACTAAAGTTGAGGATATACTTGTGACATCAAGCAACGCCAGTGATAGGCGTATACATGTATAATAATACTGCCGTGCAAAGGCAACAGCAGTAAATACCTACTTGAAAAGTAAGCAGGTACTGTTGTTCGCCATTACATCGCAGAATAAAAATGATAATTAGCTTATGAATTAAAAGGATTTTTTGGCAATATAAAAGTTGATTTCCTACGCAGCAAATCATGAACTTGTGGGATGAGATATACCAAACTATTCTATGATACAATGTGAATCGTAAAGTTGTTAAGTTAAAAGATACACTCGAAAGGCATGTCACTGAATCGTTATTACTTTGAATTGCGATATGATTATTTTTTCGATGCAGGTGAGGGCCATGTGACGTATTTTGTGGTCACGAGATTATTATTTTATATATTAAGAATATGATAGACTGTGGACCAACATTAAAACAGCATTAGGTTAAAGCTGGGTGCATAGCTCACTCGGGAGATAGGGATTGTTTTTTTAATCCGTAAAGCATCTGAACTTTAGGACATTAATGAGCCTATCTATTTAGTTAAGCCAGCATTAGATCAATATGTTTTCTGGGAATATACCCGGGGAATATACCAAACGCTTTCCGGTGTTGAATCAACGTTATATAGTATGTCTGTGTATATTCTACATGAGGCACAGCACATCCTATTGTGCCGCACATTACGATACATTATCATGATTCTGTTATACAGGTAGGCCTATAGGCATATTTACATGGTGTATCAGAGCCTGACATTTTAACCCTCCGACCCAGTAAACACAAAACATGTGTTTAACATTTGTACAATGCTGGACCAACGTTGGGCCGACGTGTATGGGGAGGGGGAGGGGGGGTCAGCCGACTTGCAAACTAAACTTTACTCGATATGGTATGACTTAAGTAACGTTTAGTTTGCAAATCGTCCGACCCCCCCCCCCCTCCCACACACAACAATCTAATCACCAGACTTACAATCGCCACCTTAGCATTAATGTGGCAAATATGACATTTCAAACAAAGTTCACATTCAGGCACATTAAAGGATATTTGGGCGTGGCCAGCGTTGTACACGATGGGCCAACGTCATTGTGGTCTGTTACTAATACACATCCTGTGTGATTCAGAACTACGAACAGGCACGATATTCATTTTTTCCCACGTTAAACCTACGCTTAACAAAGAACGGGGTTCAACCCACGTAAGAAACTCACGACTGAGTTCGAGTATCCGTGTAGATATCGTGTACAGTCGTGACCAGTCGCAATGTGGCATTCCGTGATCATGACTAACCTTAAAGCGACACAATCAGGCCAAAATGTCCATAATATGTCAACATGTCCATAGACTAGAATTGCGTGAGTTTTTTTTAAATTTTGTGCTCCGCATTTACCAGTTAAAAGAGAAATAAGGAAGAAATTTAATTTCAGACATTCATTTCCAAAATAAAAAATGCAGGAATAACTGATAAACGTGTTTTTTTGGTAAATTAGCTAAGTTGCCATGCGCAGCAACCAAAAGGTACTCTAGTTTTGCTTTCCTCTTCCCATAAGCCCGACGTCACATGGTTGAAGATATAATATATAGTCACATTTTTGCGCAGCGTTTTAGGTGGATGAAATTACTTCTGCCGACTTGAAGGTCGTATATAGTAGGCTTTCTGGCGATCTATTGAGAACAAATTAGCGCTCATAGTGTGGTGTAATTATATCGATCACAAAGTATTTTTTAAGCCGTGCAACGTATACAGATGCTATGAATACGTTTACTATGACCGAATTAGTGCTATGACAGGAAAAGGGTACGATACGGTTAAATCATTCATGAACTTGGAATTGTTTGAGTGCATAATACTTTAAAAGAAAATATCTACGAAATGATATGTACAAAACAAGTGTTTATTAATCCTAAAACATTTTAGCTTGGCTGAACGACTGACTACAAGCATATCAAATGGTGTATATATAGGCCCAGTTGCAGGAGTTGCTTTTTCTGTAAAAATGATGAAATGTTCCTTTATGGATAAAGTCCACTCTCTGCGAGCACTACCTGCATTTTTCCGACTAAGGCCAAATGCATACACAAATTCTAGTCCAAGCCGATGACACCAATAGGACCTACCAAAAGTGTACTCTATTCATCACATTATGCGCACTATTTCTTTAGCTGTATTTGCTGTATCAATGAGCAGAGAAGGTTCTGGTCACAGAACAGTTTAATACATATAGCCAAGAATATGGTTATATATTCTTGATATAGCGTAATAAATGCTCTATCTAACACTCATGGGTTTTACTAAAACAACTGATTCGGATATGTATTGTTATTAAAAGAGTCTTTTCAAAAGTGTCGTGTGCACTCATTCGTGTTGTCATTTACAAGAATATGCGGGAGTTCACATGTCGTTTTACGGGAGGTGCAGGTGCATAGTTTACAATAAGATAATGTTCTGTATAAATAATCTTATTTGTGCAATAAACTGAATGTGGACGCCCGTCACGCTAACAGGCGTTGTGTTGTGTCGTCGGATATCAAAATACTTTACCGTACCGTTGACACGGTTCGGTGATTCAACAGATTTCATCTAATCTAGTATGAAGAAATAAAAAAGTGTACATAGAAACTGTGCAGGATGTTGATTGTACACATTTGTATTCCTTATGATATGATAAAATCATATGTATTGCCTTATAAGATAGTGATTCAACACCGTTCATATAGGCCTAATCTAGCACAACAAAATAAAAAAGTGTACATAGAAACTGCAGGATGTTGATTGTACACATTTTATTACTTATGATATGAAAAATCATATAATACTGCCTTATAAAATAGTAAGCATGTACTCCAAGATCAAAAATGAGAATAGTTATGAGAGTTGTATTTATACATTTATACATGCTGTGGCAACACTAATATCATTTTGTTTAGATCAATAAAATAGCCTAGAAATTAATTCTTTAGAGAGAACAGGGACACTATTTCACTGTCGTCATCCAATCCCACGTTATATCAGGTGTCCGTGAAGTTAGTTACTTATTCCTTATTCCCGTTTCCTTATTCAAATTTTTTTTACTAAAAGTCGAGGATCATCAAAATTAAGATACAGGTGCCTGGCGCCCACCCATCCAAGGTCATTCCCACCGTGACCTTGACCCTGAGATCTCAAGGTCATACAGAAAAATGAGGTCAAAAATCGAGGGTAGCCAGAAATTAAAACTAAAAGTCGTGGAAAATGAAAATTAAGATACAGGTGCCTGGCGCCCACCCACCAAAGGTCATTCCCGCCGTGACCTTGACCCTGAGATCCCAAGGTCATATAGAAAAATTTTGTAAAAAATCGAGGGTAGCCAGAAATTAAAACTAAAAGTCGTGGATCATCAAAATTAGGATACAGGTGCCTGGCGCCCACCCATGCAAGGTAATTTCCACCGTGACCTTGACCCTGAGATCCCAAGGTCATACAGAAAAATGAGGTCGAAAATCGAGGGTAGCTAGAAATTGAAACTAATAGCCGTGGATCATCAAAAGTAACATACAGTTGCCTGGCGCCCACCCATCCAAGGTCATTCCCACCGTGACTTTGACCCTGAGATCTCAAGGTCATACAGAAAAATGAGGTCAAAAATCGAGGGTAGCTAGAAATTAAAACTAAAAGTCATGGATCATCAAAATTAAGGTACAGGTGCCTGGCGCTCACCCATCCAAGGTTATTCCCACCGTCACCTTGACCCTGAGATCTCAAGGTCATATAGAAAAATGAGGTCAAAAATCGAGGGTAGCCAGAAATTAAAACTAAAAGTCGTGGGATATAAAAATTAAGATACAGGTGCCTGGCGCCCACACACCCAAGATCATTTCCGCCGTGACCTTGACTCTGAGATCCCAAGGTCATATAGAAAAATTGGGTAAAAAATCGAAGGTAGCCAGAAATTAAAACTAAATTAGGATACAGGTGCCTGGCGCCCACCCATGCAAGGTGATTTCCACCGTGACCTTGACCCTGAGATCACAAGGTCATACAGAAAAATGATGTCAAAAATCGAGGTTAGGCAGAAATTAAAACTTATAGTCGTGGATCATCCAAATTAAGATACAGGTGCCTGGCGCCCACCCATCCAAGGTCATTCCCACCGTGACCTTGACCCTGAGATCTCAAGGTCATACAGAAAAATGAGGTCAAAAATCGAGGGTAGCCAGAAATTAAAACCAAAAGTCGTGGATCATCAAAATTAGGATACAGGTGCCTGGCGCCCACCCATGCAAGGTAATTTCTACCGTGACCTTGACCCTGAGATCCCAAGGTCATACAGAAAAATGAGGTCGAAAATCGAGGGTAGCCAGATATTAAAACTAAAAGTCGTGGATCATCAAAATTAAGATACAGGTGCCTGGCGCCCACCCATCCAAGGTCATTCCCACTGTGACCTTGACCCTGAGATCTTAAGGTCATATTTAAAAATAAGGTAAAAAATCGAGGGTAGCCATAAAATAAAACTAAAAGTCGTGGATCATCAAAATTAAGGTACAGGTGCATAGTCACGACCTCCTGGTGTCACGATATTGACACCAAAGGTAACAGAATGTCCCATTCATTTTATTACACAGCTAATGAAAAAAATAATTAATTTAATATTGGATAGTCTACAACCTACCAATGGGAATGTTGAGGATAATAAAGAGCGAGATATGTTAACCGGGTCATTTGGCTTACCCTCATTACTAAGAAATTGATATTGGCCATTTAGTTAATTTCAAATGATACAAAAAAGTGCCTGTTTTTTTCATTATAAACATTATACATTTTAAACACGACTAATATAACGCATGACAGATTTATCAAACGCATTTCGACACTAAATTATTAAATTATGCTGGACAAATTAAATTACTAAAGCGCACTACAGCGCGTATTTTTTTAAAATTGATAATTTACCATGCCGGAACTGATATACAGTAATACAAACAAAGATAAATCCACATGGTTTGATATTAGGCGCCACGTGATAGATATCATTTATCATTTATATTTACAGCTCTATATAACATGTCTAATGTGCGTAGCTAATTTTGGCAAGTTCAACGAAGATATATTTTTCTCTTATGACACAACATCAATGATTGACCAGACCAAAAGCGGATAAGCTATCACGGAAAGTAAACAAAGAGAATGACCGTCTCCCCCAACATATATGTTGGGGGAAACGCATTCAATAATAAAATGACTTCTATCTACTACATGTAAACAAACATTTCAGGGGAACAGCCATGTCAATGTATTTATGATAAAATTGCGAGACAAATTTTGTGGAATATTGAACAAAATCCTCAAGATATATAATGTAGCCCACACAACTGTTTTTCATTGATCATTATGGAATTTTAGCCTGAATTATAAAAAAACTTGGACGGAATAAATTACCTGAGTTAAAAAAACATAAGAAGACCTTAAAGGTAGTCATAAAATGTCAAAAGTCCACCTTCTACAACATTTTCGCAGCAAGTGTGCTTGGTGACCAGATGGATTGAAACATGATTAAGTTCCTGAAGAAAAAATGAAGTAACTTTCCGCCTCAATGAGTGATGTCGATGAAGTTTACTTCCACACATTTGATAGCAGTGAGTAAATTACTAGTATTTTTGCTTTGTATATCATCTCACTCTTCTTCGGTCACATCAACAATTATCTTGATCACTGAGATACATTCTTAGGAGAATGTGATGACTTCTTCAGTGGCCAAGAACAGTTTAGTAGTGGCTAAGGTAACTTCAATGTGGCTGTGATGACTTCTTTAGTGGCCAAGATCGCTTTTGTAGTGACTGAGATAACTGTTAAAGTGTCTGTGATTACGTCTTCCGTGGTGAAGATCACTTTTTTAGTGGCCGAAATAACTCTTGAAGTGGCTGTGATCACTTCTTCAGTGACCAAGATCACTTTACAGTGGCTTAGATAACGTTTTCAGTGGCTGACACCAGTTTGTTAGTGGCTAAGATCACCTTTGTCTTGGCTGAGATCACTTTAGTAGTGAATGACATGTATTTCAAGGTGGCTGTTATCAATTCTTCAGTGGCCAATAACACTCTTTCTAGTGGCTCAAATAAATGTTAATGTGGCTGTGATCACTTCTTCAGTGGCTAAGATCAATTGGTTTGTGGCCAAGATCACCTTTGTGGTGGTTGACATAACTTTGAAACTGCATGCTCTGATGAATTCTGCAGTGGCCAAGATCACTTTTGGAGTGACTCGGATCACTTTTTTAGTGGCTGACATCAGTTTGTTAGTGTCCAAGATTAATTTCGTAGCAACTGGAATAACTTTTAAAGTGGCTGTGATCACTTCTTAATTATTGGCCTAGATCACTTTTGTAGCAGCTAAAGTAACTTTTAAAGTGGTTGTGATGATTGACTTTAATGGTCAAGATCACCTTTGTAGTGACAGCGATCACTTTTTAGGGCCTGACATCAGATTGTTAGTGGTCAAGATCAGGCTAAAATCAGGCTGAAATCATAAAAAATCGGTGATTTTATTTTGGCTTATTGATATGAAAATATGATGTAAACATGTCCATAGACTAGAACTGCAAACGTTTTTAAATTTTTGTGCTGCGCATTTACCAGTTAGGCTAGATATAGAGACGAAATTCCCGTATTTCTTATTTTTGACATGGTTGTCCAAAATAAGAAATCGGGAATTTCGTCTCTATATCTCTCTTAACTGGTAAATGCGCAGCACAAAAATTAAAAAACTTTTGCAGTTCTAGTCTATGGACATGGTTAAATCATATGGTCATATTAAAAGGCCAAAATAAAATCACAATTTTTTGATAATTTTAGCCTGGGTATGGGCCTTAAAGTAACTTTTAAAAGTGGTTGTGATCACTTGTTCAGTGGCCAAGATCACTTTATAGTGGCTTAGATAACCGTTTCCGTGGCTGACACCACTTTGTTAGTGGCCGCGATCACCTTTGCAGTGGCTGAGACAACTTTTAAGTGTCTGTGATGACTTCTTCACAAAGATCAACTTTGTAGCGGCTTCTTTAGTGGCCAGGATCACTTTGGTAGTGATCGCGATCACTTTTGAGGGGCTGATTGTTAGTGGCCAAGATCACTTTTGGAGCGGCTGGGATAACTTTTAAAGTGCCTGTGAGGACTTGTTCCGTTACCAATATCACTTTTGTAGTGGCTGAAATAACTTTTAAACTGGTTATAATCACTTCTTCAGTGGTCAAGATCACTTTTATAGTGGCTGAGATAACATTTAAAGTGGCTGTGATCACGTCTTCCATGGTCAAGATCCCTTGTAGTAGCTTAGATACTTTTTAAGTGGTTGTGATCACTTCTTCAGTGGTCAAGATCACTTTTGTAATGGCTGAGATGACTTTTAAACTAGTTGTAATCACTTCTTCATAGCATACTGATCATATCATGTAAACAAAACAAGTCAGCAATATTCAGCACTTTACATCACATATTCCCACGTATCAGACGGTAAGATCAGAGCAGTCGCTGCTAATTGGTGCCTTATAGTCAGGACACGGGAATATACACCTGCAGCACTGATTGTCTACCTAACGCTGGGCCGATGCCATGAGCATGTGGCCCAATGCTGTGAAAACATTCAATCGTCCTTCAGGTATACAAATAGTTTGTTTGGGTTACTTCTGGTTTCATTGAAATGTTGATTAAAAATATTTGTAAAAATTGAAAATTCTGAAAAAAATAAAAACATGATCCGTGGGATACACTACTTCAGTACGGAATTAAAAACGAAAATTGATGTCATCCCAAGGATCTGCTTTAAAGTTGTCTAAAATGCTAAATTTAGTTAATTATTCACTAGAGGAGACTTTGTAAATCTTAAACAATAAATTATACCAACCTAACTCAAGAAATGTAATTTTTATTAACATTTGAAAGTAAGCAACATTTTCAAGATGATGCGCCTAATTAATACTATTTGTGTTTATTGGTGGTCTTGTAGAAAAAAAGAACAAGAAACAAGTACATAAAAAATGTTTTAATAAATAGTTGAGGCTATCATGCAAAAAACGTAGGATGATTTTTAATGTCATGGATAAACACCAGTGTTATAAATTATCTCTAAAACAACCCCTTTTTTACTAAAAACTATTTTTAGGAAGTAAACTACACAGTAGATTTCATGTTTGATTATTTAGTCAAATTTTATGTTTAGAACAGAGATACATGTAATCTAGGGTAAAAAAAATTGAAGAGCCCGCAGATGTATTAATATAATTAAATTATAAAGAGAAGCAGAATAAGTTGAAGCAACAGACTGAGAAAAACTAATGTAAAAATAGGTGTATCGTTGATAACAAATGAAAAATGGTGTATTTCAGTGTGGTAAAATAAAACAACAAATAATTTTGAAATACATAGTTTGATGTTACGTTTTGACCAGATTAACAGAAATGGTAACGTGAAAGTTGACAAGTAAAATCACAGCTAAAACATAGAGGTACAATTCTTTAAAACCTCTATTGTGTGGTTATATTGCAGACATACTGAATCATGTTCTTAACATGTCATATTATTGTAAAATTGACGCAACAAATGCAAAAACCTCTCATTTCCTGAATAAAAAAACACAATTTTAATTAACATTGCCTCGACAATTGCGCCAAACACACAAAAATACATTATTAGGCACATCATGACTGGAATTAGGCACATCATGCAATCCCAAAATTAACCCTTGAAACACAAATATAAAATTACAACAAGCCACTAATAAATCACCTAATGTGTACATTAGCTAAACACTTAACTACACAAAACTTGACCTCAAATAGTCCTTTTTGGCTTATTTCTAACATTGCCACATTTGTGATAAATACAAATTTACATTAAAATGACCTGAAAATGAACAATTTTTGTTGTTTTTCTGTTTGTTTTGGATTGTCTTAGTTTTCTCAGAATGCTGTTTTTTTTAATTATTCTGCTCCTATCAACATGATCAATGCAATCTCCCTATCCTGCCATTCCCGCTGTAATTAAGTTCAAACGTAGTCGTCCAAACTTGTTCTAATTCTAAAGCAGCTTTATTTGTTCTTATTATTATTCTACGGCCCATTTGGCAACACCATTTCTCACTCAGTTCACAAGTAATCAACTTGGCACAATGATCCTTAGGTATTGAAGTTAGTTTCTATAGCTTTTTTCTGCAATCCTGACAGTGGATCTGGATTTAATCCGGATTTCATAGATCCATTATACATGTATGGATCATCCACTGCAGATTTTTGCCACACTATTTCTCAATCAGTTAACAAGTATTCGACTTCAAATCTTGCCACAATAATCCTTAGGTATTGAAGTTAGTTGCTGTAGCTTTTTTCTGCAATCCTGACAGTGGATCTGAATCTAATCCGGATTTCATAGATCCACTATATGGATCATTCATTGCAGATTTTTGCCACGCTATTTCTAACTCAGTTAACAAGTAATAGACTTCAAATCTTGCCACAATGATCCTTAGGTTGCTGTAACGTTTTTCGGTGATCCTGAAAGTGGACCTGGATTTATTCAGTATTTTATAAATCCACTATGTTGACCAATGTCGGTGCAATGATGTACATGTCAGATGATAGCCCATTCATTGAAAGAATGGAGAGCAGCTATTCACAATGGTACTTTGTTGTCGTTGACTCGGCATTTTAGGGGTGGAGTGTGCCGATCTTCTCGACCACCTGGCCAGCATCGCAGACAGGGGCCCAGCGTTGAACCAGCATTGAGTGTTTGATGTGAACAGTAGAAACCCCTTAAATGCTACATTTCACCATTAAAATAAAAGTTATAGTCACAGGAAGACAGAGTAGAAAGAGAGATGTTGAGATGAATGATATAACAGTGGTGGAGAGAGATGAGAATCAGAGAAAAGTTAGCCTGAAGTACAAAGTCGCAAACGGTCACAAAACGGTCACAAACGGTCACAAATAGTCGCAAATGATCGTGAGCAGTCGCAAAAAATCGCAAACAATCACAAACCATCGGAAATGATCGGAAATGTTCGGAACTGGTCGCAAGTGGTCGCAAATGTTCACGAACTGTTGCAGATGATCACAAGCGGTCACAAATGTTCTAAATTTTCCTAATTTCCAAATGTTCTAAGCATTCCAAATGTTTCAAATGTTCCCTATGATTCAAATGCCCCAAATGTTCTCAATGTTTCGAATGTTCCAAAAGTTCCAGATGTTCCGAATGTTTCGAATGTCCTAATGGTCCATATGTTGCAAAAAGTCGCAAAAGTTGATGTCCAAACGTTACTGGTAGTTGAAAAGTCACAGTTGTTTATAGTTGAGAAGTACTTTTTCTAACCATTTCTGGAAAGTAAAGATTGTTCTGTATGACCTTGGGATCTCAGGGACAAGGTCACTGTGGGAATGACCTTAGATGGGTGGGCGCCACGCACCTGTACCTTAATTTTGATGATCCACGACTCTTAGTTTTAATTTCTGGCTACCCTCGATTTTTGCCCTCATTTTTCTGTATGACCTTGGGATCTCAGGTTCAAGGTCACGGTGAGAATGACCTTAGATGGGTGGGCGCCAGGCACCTGTATCTTAATGTTGATGATCCACGACTTCTAGTTTTAATTTCTGGCTACCCTCGATTTTTTACCTCATTTTCCTGTATGACCTTGAGATCTCAGGGTCAAGGTCACGGTGGGAATAACCTTGGATGGGTGGGCGCCAGGCATCTGTCCCTTAATTTTGATGATCCACGACTTTTAGTTTTAATTTCTGGCTACCCACGATTTTTTAACCAATTTTTCTATATGACCTTGGGATCTCAGGGTCAAGGTCACGGTGGGAATGACCTTGTATGGGTGGGCGCCAGGCACCTGTATCTTAATTTTGATGATCCACGACTTTTAATTTTAATTTCTGGCTACCATCGATTTTTGACCTCATTTTTCTGTATGACCTTGAGATCTCAGGGTCGAGGTCACGGTGTGAATAACATTGGACGGGTGGGCGCCAGGCATCTGTACCTTAATTTTGATGATCTACGACTTTTAGTTTTAATTTCTGGCTACCCTCGATTTTTGACCTCATTTTTCTGTATGACATTGGGATCTCAGGGTCAAGGTCACGGTGGGAATGACCTTAGATGGGTGGGCGCCAGGCACCTGTATCTTAATGTTGATGATCCACGACTTTTAGTTTTAATTTCTGGCTACCCTCGATTTTTGACCTCATTTTTCTGTATGACCCTGGGATCTCAGGGTCAAGGTCACGGTGGGAATGACCTTGGATGGGTGGGCGCCAGGCACCTGTATCTTAATTTTGATAATCCACGACTTTTAGTTTTAATTTCTTGCTACCCTCGATTTTTGACTTCATTTTTCTGTATGACCTTGAGATCTCAGGGTCAGGGTCACGGTGGGAATAACCTTGGATGGGTGGGCGCCAAGCACCTGTACCTTAATTTTGAAGATCGACGACTTTCAGTTTTAATTTCTGGCTACCCACGATTTTTTACCTCATTTTTCTGTATGACCTTGGGATATCAGGGTCAAGGTCACGGTGAGAATGACCTTGGATGGGTGGGCGCCAGGCACCTGTATCTTAATTTTGATGATGCACGACTTTTAGTTTTAATTCCTGGCTACCCTCGATTTTCGACCTCATTTTTCTGTATGACCTTGGGATCTCAGGGTCAAGGTCACGGTGGAAATGACCTTGGATGGGTGGGCGCCAGGCACCTGTATCCTAATTTTGATGATCCACGACTTTTAGTTTTAATTTCTGGCTACCCTCGATTTTTTACCCAATTTTTCTATATGACCTTGGGATCTCAGGGTCAAGGTCACGGCGGGAATGACCTTGGGTGGGTGGGCGCCAGGCACCTGTATCTTAATTTTTATTTTCCACGACTTTTAGTTTTAATTTCTGGCTACCCTCGATTTTTGACCTAATTTTTCTGTATGACCTTGAGATCTCAGGGTCAAGGTCACGGTGGGAATAACCTTGGATGGTGGGCGCCAGGCACCTGTACCTTAATTTTGATGATCCACGACTTTTAGCTTTAATTTCTGGCTACCCTCGATTTTTGACCTCATTTTTCTGTATGACCTTGAGATCTCAGGGTTAAGGTCACGGTGGGAATAACCTTGGATGGGTGGGCGCCAGGCACCTGTACCTTAATTTTGATGATCCACGAATTTTAGTTTTAATTTCTGGCTACCCTCGATTTTTGACCTCATTTTTCTGTATGACCTTGAGATCTCAGGGTCAAGGTCACGGTGGGAATAACCTTGGATGGGTGGGCGCCAGGCATCTGTACCTTAATTTTGATGATCTACGACTTTTAGTTGTAATTTCTAGCTACCCTCGATTTTTGACAACATTTTTCTGTATGACCTTGGGATCTCAGGGTCAAGGTCACGGTGAGAATGACCTTAGATGGGTGGGCGCCAGGCACCTGTATCTTAATGTTGATGATCCACGACTTCTAGTTTTAATTTCTGGCTACCCTCGATTTTTGACCCCATTTTCCTGTATGACCTTGAGATCTCAGGATCAAGGTCACGGTGGGAATAACCTTGGATGGGTGGGCGCCAGGCATCTGTACCTTAATTTTGATGATCCACGACTTTTAGCTTTAATTTCTGGCTACCCACGATTTTTTAACCAATTTTTCTATATGACCTTGGGATCTCAGGGTCAAGGTCACGGTGGAAATGACCTTGTATGGGTGGGCGCCAGGCACCTGTATCTTAATTTTGATGATCCACGACTTTTAGTTTTAATTTCTGGCTACCATCGATTTTTGACCTCATTTTCCTGTATGACCTTGAGATCTCAGGATCAAGGTCACGGTGGGAATAACCTTGGATGGGTGGGCGCCAGGCATCTGTACCTTAATTTTGATGATCCACGACTTTTAGCTTTAATTTCTGGCTACCCACGATTTTTTAACCAATTTTTCTATATGACCTTGGGATCTCAGGGTCAAGGTCACGGTGGAAATGACCTTGTATGGGTGGGCGCCAGGCACCTGTATCTTAATTTTGATGATCCACGACTTTTAGCTTTAATTTCTGGCTACCCACGATTTTTTAACCAATTTTTCTATATGACCTTGAGATCTCAGGGTCAAGGTCACGGTGTGAATAACATTGGACGGGTGGGCGCCAGGCATCTGTACCTTAATTTTGATGATCTACGACTTTCAGTTTTAATTTCTGGCTACCCACGATTTTTGACCTCATTTTTCTGTATGACCTTGGGATCGCAGGGTCAAGGTCACGGTGGGAATGACCTTAGATGGGTGGGCGCCAGGCACCTGTATCTTAATGTTGATGATCCACGACTTTTAGTTTTAATTTCTGGCTACCCTCGATTTTTGACCTCATTTTTCTGTATGACCCTGGGATCTCAGGGTCAAGGTCACGGTGGGAATGACCTTGGATGGGTGGGCGCCAGGCACCTGTATCTTAATTTTGATGATCCACGACTTTTAGTTTTAATTTCTTGCTACCCTCGATTTTTGACCTCATTTTTCTGTATGACCTTGAGATCTCGGGGTCAGGGTCACGGTGGGAATAACCTTGGATGGGTGGGCGCCAGGCACCTGTACCTTAATTTTGAAGATCCACGACTTTCAGTTTTAATTTCTGGCTACCCACGATTTTTTACCTCATTTTTCTGTATGACCTTGGGATATCAGGGTCAAGGTCACGGTGAGAATGACCTTGGATGGGTGGGCGCCAGGCACCTGTATCTTAATTTTGATGATGCACGACTTTTAGTTTTAATTCCTGGCTACCCTCGATTTTCGACCTCATTTTTCTGTATGACCTTGGGATCTCAGGGTCAAGGTCACGGTGAGAATGACCTTAGATGGGTGGGCGCCAGGCACCTGTATCTTAATGTTGATGATCCGCGACTTCTAGTTTTAATTTCTGGCTACCCTCGATTTTTGACCTCATTTTCCTGTATGACCTTGAGATCTCAGGGTTAAGGTCACGGTGGGAATAACCTTGGATGGGTGGGCGCCAGGCACCTGTATCCTAATTTTGATGATCCACGACTTTTAGTTTTAATTTCTGGCTACCCTCGATTTTTTACCCAATTTTTCTATATGACCTTGGGATCTCAGGGTCAAGGTCACGGCGGGAATGACCTTGGGTGGGTGGGCGCCAGGCACCTGTATCTTAATTTTTATTTTCCGCGACTTTTAGTTTTAATTTCTGGCTACCCTCGATTTTTGACCTAATTTTTCTGTATGACCTTGAGATCTCAGGGTCAAGGTCACGGTGGGAATAACCTTGGATGGTGGGCGCCAGGCACCTGTACCTTAATTTTGATGATCCACGACTTTTAGTTTTAATTTCTGGCTACCCTCGATTTTTGACCTCATTTTTCTGTATGACCTTGAGATCTCAGGGTTAAGGTCACGGTGGGAATAACCTTGGATGTGTGGGCGCCAGGCACCTGTACCTTAATTTTGATGATCCACGAATTTTAGTTTTAATTTCTGGCTACCCTCGATTTTTGACCTCATTTTTCTGTATGATCTTGAGATCTCAGGGTCAAGGTCACGGTAGAAATGACCTTGGATGGGTTGAGCGCCAGGCACCTGTATCTTAATTTTGATGATAAAAAAATATATTAAAACGTGGAGAACTGGGACATCTCAAGGGTCTGGTGGGGTAAAGTGGGAAAACTCAACATATATCTTTAGATCCATCAATAATAGAAATAAAGGGAATTGTAAACGGATGTAAATGTATAAAACAGTTTATGAACACTTTTAAACCATGAATATCCAGTATATGGAGAAGTGGGACACTTACGTGTAGAAGTGGGACACTTGCGGTGACATCATGTTGCAGTTCCTCCACATACTAGCTACCAGTATCAAATTTATGATGCATTCACTTACTCCGTAATCACAATAGTGAACGGCAGAAAACGACAGAAAAAAACGTTTATAGCAGTCTAAAAAAGTTTTGTCACTGCACTAGCAGAGTTGCTTGCAATTTGATTGCCTCAGGCAGCCAAGGGCCACAGAACAATGTATCCTAGAAGCTGATTAAGACAAATGTCATTATCAGAGGTGTCTCAGTTCTCCTTTGTCCCTGTCCAATCCCCCCACCCCCTCCCCCCTATAATTACCGCTGACCATACATACATGTGTGATATCGTGCTGAAACAAATGTTGTCTATCATTCTGTGCCCTAATAGTTTTATGAACTCTACACATCTATAGTTAATTGCCTGAGCTATTAGCTATATTTTTATTAATGCACTTCTGAGCTCGGTTCCCCGAAGAGTTAGACGGCACAGATATAAGAAGAAGAATCGTATCGTATCTTATTGTC
Organism: Flabesymbios commensalis; assembly: GCA_964017125.1. Lineage (NCBI taxonomy): Eukaryota > Metazoa > Annelida > Polychaeta > Terebellida > Flabelligeridae > Flabesymbios > Flabesymbios commensalis. The sequence continues at coordinate 36,578,660 of OZ024904.1, read as the reverse complement.
TATTTTAACTGTTGTATTTTAATATAAATATTTTTGAATTCTACTTATCATTGTGTTCATATTTCCATATTCTGTGTATCAATGTTGTGTTTTATTTTCACTGTTTGTTTTCATTTCAGCATGATGGCTGGTTCCCCGCTAATACTCACTGTGCTGCTCGTGCTGGCTGTTTCTACAGGTAGGTACCGCTAGTGATCATTTCAGCATGATGGGTGGTTCCCCGCTAATACTCACTGTGCTGCTCGTGCTGGCTGTTTCTACAGGTAGGTAGGCCTACCGCTAGTGATCATTTCAGCATGATGGGTGGTTCCCCGCTAATACTCACTGTGCTGCTCGTGCTGGCTGTTTCTACAGGTAGGTACCGCTAGTGATCATTTCAGCATGATGGGTGGTTCCCCGCTAATACTCACTGTGCTGCTCGTTCTGGCTGTTCCTACAGGTAGGTACCGCCTGTGATCATTTCAGCATGATGGGTGGTTCCTCGCTAATACTCGCTGTGCTGCTCGTGCTGACTGTTTCCACAGGTAGGTACCGCTTGTGATTATTTCAGCATAATGGCTGGTTCCCCGCTAATACTCACTGTGCTGCTTGTGCTGGCTGTTTCTACAGGTAGGTACCGCTTGTGATCATTTCAGCATCATGGGTGGTTCCCCGCTAATACTCACTGTGCTGCTCGTGCTGACTGTTTCCACAGGTAGGTACCGCTTGTGATTATTTCAGCATAATGGCTGGTTCCCCGCTAATACTCACTGTGCTGCTTGTGCTGGCTGTTTCTACAGGTAGGTACCGCTTGTGATCATTTCAGCATCATGGGTGGTTCCCGCTAATACTCACTGTGCTGCTCGTGCTGACTGTTTCCACAGGTAGGTACCGCTAGTGATTATTTCAGCATAATGGCTGGTTCCCCGCTAATACTCACTGTGCTGCTTGTGCTGGCTGTTTCTACAGGTAGGTACCGCTTGTGATCATTTCAGCATCATGGATGGTTCCCCGCTAATACTCACTGTGCTGCTCGTGCTGGCTGTTTCTACAGGTAGGTACCGCTTGTGATCATTTCAGCATGATGGCTGGTTCCCCGCTAATACTCACTGTGCTGCTCGTGCTGGCTGTTTCTACAGGTACGTACCGCTAGTGATCATTTCAGCATGATGGCTGGTTCCCCGCTAATACTCACTGTGCTGCTCGTGCTGGCTGTTTCTACAGGTACGTACCGCTAGTGATCATTTCAGCATGATGGGTGGTTCCCCGCTAATACTCACTGTGCTGCTCGTGCTGACTGTTTCCACAGGTAGGTACCGCTTGTGATCATTTCAGCATGATGGGTGGTTCCCCGCTAATACTCACTGTGCTGCTCGTTCTGGCTGTTCCTACAGGTAGGTACCGCTTGTGATCATTTCAGCATGATGGCTGGTTCCCCGCTAATACTCACTGTGCTGCTCGTTCTGGCTGTTCCTACAGGTAGGTACCGCTTGTGATCATTTCAGCATGATGGCTGGTTCCCCGCTAATACTCGGTGTGCTGCTCGTGCTGGCTGTTTCTACAGGTACGTACCGCTAGTGATCATTTCAGCATGATGGGTGGTGCCCCGCTAATACTCACTGTGCTGCTAGTGCTGGCTGTTTCAACAGGTAGGTACCGCTTGTGATCATTTCAGCATGATGGGTGGTTCCCCGCTAATACTCGCTGTGCTGCTGGTGCTGACTGTTTCTACAGGTAGGTACCGCTAGTGATCATTTCAGCATGATGGGTGGTTCCCCGCTTATACTCGCTGTGTTGCTCGTGCTGGCTGTTTCTACAGGTAGGTACCGCTACTAATCATTTCAGCATGATGGGTGGTTCCCCGCTAATACTCACTGTGCTGCTCGTGCTGGCTGTTTCTACAGGTGGGTACCGCTTGTGATCATTTCAGCATGATGACTGGTTCCCCGCTAATACTCTCTGTGCTGCTCGTGCTGGCTGTTTCTACAGGTAGGTACCGCTAGTCTTCATTTCAGCATGATGACTGGTTCCCCGCTAATACTCGCTGGGCTGCTCGTGCTGGCTGTTTCTACAGGTAGGTACCGCTAGTGATCATTTCAGCCTGATGGCTGGTTCCTCGCTAATACTCGCTGTGCTGCTCGTGCTGGCTGTTTCTTAAGGTAGGTACAGCTAGTGATCATTTCAGCATCATGGGTGGTTCCCCGCTAATACTCACTGTGCTGCTCGTGCTGGCTGTTTCTACAGGTAGGTACCGCTAGTGATCATTTCAGCATGATGGGTGGTTCCCCGCTAATACTCACTGTGCTGCTCGTGCTGGCTGTTTCTACAGGTAAGTATCGCTTGTGATCATTTCAGCATGATGGTCGGTTCCCCGCTAATACTCACTGTGCTGCTCGTGCTGGCTGTTTCTACAGGTAGGTACCGCTAGTGATCATTTCAGCATGATGGCTGGTTCCTCGCTAATACTCGCTGTGCTGCTCGTGCTGGCTGTTTCTTAAGGTAGGTACAGCTAGTGATCATTTCAGCATCATGGGTGGTTCCCGCTAATACTCGCTGTGCTGCTCATGCTGGTTGGTTCTACAGGTAGGTACCGCTTGTGATTATTTCAGCATGATGGCTGGTTCCCCGCTAATACTCGCTGTGCTGCTCGTGCTGGCTGTTTCTACAGGTAGGTACCGCTTGTGATCATTTCAGCATGATGGCTGGTTCCTCGCTAATACTCGCTGTGCTGCTCGTGCTGGCTGTTTCTACAGGTAGGTATCGCTTGTGATCATTTCAGCATGATGGCTGGTTCCCGCTAATACTCACTGTGCTGCTCGTGCTGGCTGTTTCTACAGGTAGGTACCGCTTGTGATCATTTCAGCATGATGGCTGGTTCCTCACTAATACTCACTGTGCTGCTCGTGCTGGCTGTTTCTACAGGTAGGTACCGCTTGTGATCATTTCAGCATCATGGGTGGTTCCCCGCTAATACTCACTGTGCTGCTCGTGCTGGCTGTTTCTACAGGTAGGTACCGCTTGTGATCATTTCAGCATGATGGCTGGCTCCTCGCTAATACTCGCTGTGCTGCTCGTGCTCGCTGTTTCTACAGGTAGGTACCACTTGTGATTATTTCAGCATGATGGCTGGTTCCTCGCTAATACTCGCTGTGCTGCTCGTGCTGGCTGTTTCTACAGGTAGGTACCGCCTGTGATCATTTCAGCATGATGGCTGGTTCCCCGCTAATACTCGCTGTGCTGCTCGTGCTGGCTGTTTCTACAGGTAGGTACCGCTTGTGATCATTTCAGCATGATGGCTGGTTCCCCGCTAATACTCACTGTGCTGCTCGTGCTGGCTGTTCTACAGGTAGGTACCGCTAGTGATTATTGGATCTGAAATAATGTCGTGAGTGTCCCTCATTTCAGTGTCACATAAGCAATTGTCGAGATAATACATACAAAGTGATATATGTTCCTTCGGCTCCGCAAATTTTTCGTGTTATATTGTAGTAAGGATCCGTGCTGTGAATTGTTTTCGTGAGATTCCATACCTTGTGAATGAGCCATGAAATGCGTTTCGTTGATCTCGTAGGCCATAAACTCATATGCATTTGTGTGATGCTTAAATTGTGCAGGACCTACAGTAAAATGATAATGAACGCGCAATAAAATTGTAATGCAGGTTCATTACATATTACAATGTTTAGGCTACAATGACTGGCAAATTATAAGTTCGTCCATATCGTCACTAATCAATCATTTGACCTAAAACCTGTTTCTCATCCTGGCAAAGTAAATATATTTATTAAAAGTCAAAACATATTCATTTTAGAGCATGGTGATACACAAGTCTGTAAAAAAATGTACTTGTTATTGTCTGGGGATATATCCTGCTCTATTTTGTCAGTTTTACTTAATGTTGGATAACCCTTTGCATGGTAGATCTGAGAGTGTGTGATATAGGATTGGAAATCATTTTATCTTTAAAAATACATATTATTATTTTATGTGAATACTTGTCGGCAGTATAACTAACCTCTTAACTGCCATGAACACTTTTGCGTTGTAGTTGTGAAGTCTGAGGAGGAGATCCAATGCTCTAAGGAGAAGTATGAACAATGTCTGATGAAATATCCTTTCATGCCAGAAGAACAGAATCTCATTGTACCATACTATAGCTTGGGGGACTTGGACGAGTTCTGTATAGAGTAAGTGTCAATGATTTACAAGTAGAGCCAGCAGAACTACCATAAGTTTTCTTGGAAACTTATACAATGTTTATACATTTTGTAGTTGATAGACAGACAGACAGACAGACAGACAGACAGACAGACAGACAGACAGACAGACAGACAGACAGACAGACAGACAGACAGACAGACAGACAGACAGACAGACGACGCTACCCAACATTAAACCAATTTGGTAAGCGCCTCATGCAATACAATGGTTCAATGCTGTGTCAACGACACCACAACATAGAATCAATGATGTTTATAATTTTTAGATAGGAGCACAGTATTTTTACCTCCCGGAAGGTCATGTGTCGTGTTGGTTTGTTTGTTTGTCTGTCTGTCAACAGGATTTGTGTCTCGGGCGGAGGTTTGCAGTCTCTGACTAATTGTTTCGCTTTGCTTTCAGAAATTACTTTAATTTCAAGCGGTGCAGTGCTGACATACGGATGGGATGCTTCACCGTGGAGAGATTATTGCTGGACGGCTTGAGAAAGTCATTTGACTACGCGTGTGAACAAAATGTTGATTTCACATACAAAGGTTAGTGGTTAGTCAACCCTACGAGTGTACTGTACTTAAATATGATGGGATATTTAGAGATCTTTGAATCTCCTATTTAATATTGCCCTACATCATACATCAGAGATATGCATGGCCTACACTTTTGGTGGCATACCCATGATAAAACAGCAATTCAGTCGTAGTATCCTTTATTGCTTTCCTACCACATTTGATTGTAGTGTTTCCTAATAACTGTGTGCTTCCGGGGGATTCGGGCGATTGTGGTGATATATTGAAGAAATACCATAGTGCCCTGGAGGAGATGTCCCAATCGGGCATCAGCAAGAAGTACCGCAGAGAACATTCTGATGCGTTCTGCGAGTAAGTATATGAGGCGCCGGAGTAACAGGTTTTTCCACACAGAGCACTAATAGACGATAACCCAGCAAACACAAACACATTTTAATGATATTTAGAAAATGTTAGACTGAATAGTTTTTAAACATTAAAACGTCGGGTCAACAGAATGTTATAAAACATTAACTAAAAATGCAAAAACATCATTATAAAACGTTTTTAAAATATTCTAATACTATTTTTATTTTAATTAAAAAAAAGCATTTCAACAACGTTTTTAATTAATGTTTTGCATAACATTTGTATTTGATGTTTTATAATATCCTGTTGAACCGACGTTTTAATGTTGTACAACTTTTTCATGTGACTTTTTAAAAAATGTTTTGTGTTTGCTGGGAAGCATCATTTACTCACTTTAAGGAATAAAGATAGTAGCTCAAGATATCTTTCTTAGAATATATTATATGTCATGTCTACAACCATGTCTATGGTATTGAGAGCAGAGACGAATTTGGGGAAATCGGGGCGACGCTTTTACAAAAACTGCATCATCTGGGACTCGATCTGCGTGTCACTCGGATCATTATGTGGTTTTCGGTGTGGGTCCATACACATGCTTTATGTACATGTGTGGATCCATCTAAGTAAACAAGAGCAATTGAGCCAGGACTGGTTTAGTATTGGACCAGCGTCGCAGAGAGTGGTACAACTATAAACCAGTTTGTTGAGTATGGCCGTTTTAGGATCAATCTGTATGTAGGTGTCCACGTGTGAGATCTCCTGGGGATCACTCAGACATTCAATAACCGTTAATTTTGTAAGCAGATAATATCAGCTTAAATTATTATCTTTTTCATTATTGTTTTTCACAGAGCCGTAGATAAATTAAAGGAATGTCAGGATCATGTCTTTGGACTCAAGTGTGATGACGAAGATCTGAAGACTTGGATGTCAGAAATGCATGACTTGAGACACGAGCCTCTACTGAATGAACTGAGTTGTCTGGACACAGGTGAGATTAACTCGTCCCCGCCATGGCCACACCAAAAGCGGCGACGTGGTCACGCCGCGCTCACGCTGTATAGTCGCGAGACACTTCACATTTTCGTAATCGTCATTTGTTTGTGGCCACGATTGAAGGCTTTCAACAAGACTGCTAATAGTGTGGATAACAATCATGCACACCAAGCGTACTAATTTGAAGAAACCAATTGTTTTACCCAATTGAAGCGAAGTACACGAATCTGAATATAGACCCATTACATTTGCAGAGGAAGTATCTTCGCATGTTACAAAATAAATAATAAAGCAAAATTATGCATTACACATGCCGAGGACTACAGGCCGCGATGAAAATATGAATAGTGTCCGGAAAAACAAAGCGAATACCAGGTTGCACTCTGTAGTGTAAAATGCATAGAGATAATAAAAAAATTATCTTGCGATTTGTCTGAAAAACACAACAGTGACTATCCGAATAATCAGATTATTACTTTGAAATTTATTTTTTTTTAATTTATGCATACAAATACAACGAATGTATTTCCCTAATTAAAGTTGGTTTGATATAAGGCGCTCAAAATTAAGTTTCGGACACCAACACGATATAGTGACACCGATTTTGATTTACAGACTAGTATAGAAAAAGAGCTTTTACATCAGTAAATGTAAGCAAGAACTGTAAAGAAGAGGTGGAAATCCACCGAAAATGAGAACAATTATTGGAAATTTAAACTAATATTCACCCAGGAAGTAGCTGCACAGAGATATCCGATTTTTATTATGCGTTTTCGGAAAAAGAGAACACTGTCACAGGGACTTTAGATACTTGTCTTAATTGAAAATAAAAATAAATAGTTGGAAGGAGGATAAAACGTTTTTTAACATTAAACGAGATATTGTGAACGATAGCCACATTACAACATGTGAAATTATACATATATTGGGAAGAAAAAAAACATGGTAATTGAAGCACCTTATTATTATACATTTATGTATTCACTCTCCCTCAACATCAACATGGATATAAAACAAAGTAATAAAAAGCACCACTGATCATCATACGGTCGAGGCTTTTCCTGAAGTACACACACGGTTGATGTTTTTTGTTGACATAAAAACAAATTCAACATATGAGAAACCTGAACTAGACGATATTATGAAAGATTTTAAAAGTATAAAATATATATCGATGAATGGTACTTTGTTTATTGATTTTAAAATTAATAACAGTGCTCATTGTTGAGAAGAAGGTGGCAGTCCCCAACGAAAAATATTATTAAAAATAAGATATGGATTAATGACCAACAACATTCGTATATTTTTTAATAATGCGTAAATAATTTTAGTCCTAAATGTTTTTACTGCTGCATGTTTCGTTGCAATGTAATTCAAGTTTTATTTGCCATTAGATGTTATTATTATTATTATTATTATTATTATTATTATTATTATTATTATTATTATTATTATTATTATTATTATTATTATTATTATTATTATTATTATTATTATTATTATTATTATTATTATTATTATTATTATTATTATTATTATTATTATTATTATTATTATTATTATTATTATTATTATTATTATTATTATTATTATTATTGTTGTTGTTATTGTTGTTGTTGTTGTTGTTGTTGTTGTTGTTGTTGTTGTTGTTGTTGTTGTTGTTGTTGTTGTTGTTGTTGTTGTTGTTGTTGTCGTTGTCGTTGTTGTTGTTGTTGTTGCTGTTGCTGTTGCTGTTGTTGTTGTTGTTGTTGTTGTTGCTTCTGTTGTTGTTGTTGTTGTTGTTGTTGTTGCTGTTGTTGTTGTAGCGAGCCCGGCTTCAGACAGCCATAGTTCGAATTTCGAATCCTGTGTCTGGAGGGCAGTGTCATCTCACCATCCTCAGGAGGTTCTCCTGGCTTAGTTTAGCAAATGTGCACAAAGGTGGTCTAAAACCCCATTCATTTCATTTCATCTCCGCGTTTCAGAGCATTTTTGCCACTATGATAATAGTGGTTGTTGGTGTGGCATAAAATTCAAGTTATAATAAGTAGTTAGGTGTAGGCCTATACAGATTTAATTTAAAACTTGGCGGGGGCCCTAGGGTAGTGGTTAGCACCGCTGCCTTTCAGCGGGGTTCGGTTTCCGGTCTCGACGGTTTGAAAGAAACAAAAATGTTTCTTCCCCATCCATGTGTGAAAGTCAGTATTGTGGGGAGCCTCCGTGACCGAGAGGTAGCGTGCTCGGCCTCAGACCGCCAGGGCTCGAATTTCGAATCCTGTGTCTGGAGGACAGTGTCATCTCAATCATCTCACCATCCTCAGGAGGTTCTCCTGACCCAGTTTAGCCTATATCTGCACAAAGGTGGCCTAAAGCCCGATTCATTTCATTTAATTTAAAACTATTTCGATATTGTTTATTTCTGTGATTCTAAATGTGTTACTATGCAATGATCGCATATATATACGTCTTATTGTAGATTTCTTAATGTCAATAAAATATATACATATCTAGCTATCATATATTTGTGAGACAAATATTAGTCAAAAATGTGGTCTTCTTGCTATTTCTTAATTATTCTTATTTGTCTTTTTCTTCAGTTTTGGAGACCTGGCTTATCGTTTGTATTCTGATCGCCGCTGTCTTCATGATCTTCATCATGGTCATCTGCGTGTGCTCAATGCGCAGCGCAAAAGAAGACGAGAAAACTCTTATCGAGTAACCAAATGTTATCACCGTGAAGATGTAACCAACTGGGCACACGACGTTGTTGCGACGTTGAATCAACGTCATTGACGTTGATTCAACGTCGCAACAACATCGTGTACCCGGTGGTATGTTTGGATTCGCTACCATGGCGACAAAGCAGTGTTAGCTTAGCCATGATCATCTTGTCATCTATGCTGTCGATATAGAATTTCTGAAGATGTGACTCAATATTATCACAATTCTCTCAAATGCCATATAACTGAGCCTCGATTCCGAGCTTTATTGATAAATAATTATAATATACTGATCATATATATGTAAGAATAATTGTGCGCTTGATTTTTACTAACAATACATGCTGCTCTGGCATGTTCATCACAGATCAGCTGACTCGGTGTGTTTCATTTATTATACTGAGATTATCGTATTATTCAGATCTGTAAAACACAGTCTCAAATGCCCAGTAGGTGTATCTATTGTATTTATTGTTAATTCATTTAAGCTTGTGGTTAAATTTGTTGTGCTATTGAATGGCGATGTTTAATTTTCAATTCGGAAAGGAAAAATAGCTAGGACGGATATAATCATGCTTGGTAAAAAAAATTCGAGAAATTTGTAAATACATTTTATTATAATGTACCTTTTAATTTAAAATTTGCACGGTAATTTATGCCGTGCTATTGAGTCACCCTTAACTTCGAGTGCTTAACTAGTGTGTACATTTGTTTCAAAGCATCTGAATCGCTATGACTTCAGGTCATATATATATAACCGCTTTCAAGCAACACGTGGAGACTTATGTACGCTCACAGTTAAATAATATAATCACAGTAGCATGAGTTAGATTAAATGATTAACTAACATATTTACACAGTCTATTTTAGTATCCTTAAACACTTGTAGAATTTAACTATTTATTTATTATTGTTTTTTTTTGTGATTTTATCAAGAATCGCGTTATAAAATTTTAGTTAATCGAATAACTTTCACATTTATACAATATACATGTAGCAAAATACATGTATACAAACTTGTAAAATATACATGTTCTATCATTTTTTGTTATTTAGAAAATTTAGACTCAGTTTAAATAAACTTCTTCAATAGCAATAGTTTATTTTATTTTAAAGGCATTTTATTTTTCGTGAAGTTAATGACTAAAATAAATATTAATCCCTCAATTCGCTTTTTGCTTGTAAAGGTAATTTTATAAAGACATACATGCACTAACTGTCTTGTGCAATTACATTTGTAAAATATAACCATTAGTTCAACGTACGCTAACAAGCTTACTGTTTGTATATTTTGTGTGATGTTCATCAAAGTTATGCCTCGGTCACAAAGGCTCGTCCGAGCGATAGATAAATACGAATCTACAAATGTTTTTTTTATCTTGATCGCGCTTACAAGCTTACAATTGATTGGCATGCTGGTATGCTATATTTACCCAGCAAACACAATACATCGATCCAGCGTCGCAGACAGTGGACCAACATTACACCAGCTTTGGGTTTATGTATTTTGTTGCTGGGTATATTACCGTAAATTGATCGCAAAATCACTATCAAAATGTAAAAGAGCAAAGGAAATGGATTCACTATTACTTTAGCAATCGGTGTCTAGTTCTTGAATTTTTGTAGATCAAAGTATAAGCTCTTTCACATTCAACATACTTTCATATGATTTGTCTGCGTGACTCTCAGGATGATCATAAGGAAATCTCACGTCAGCCCTATCATGATTTCTTGCGGCGTTCGTAGAGTTCTTAGACATTTCCATGACCTTTCTATGAACTTAAGAATGGAGTTTTTTTCTTTTGGCTGCCTTGCGAAGCCCGCAAGAAATGGCCCGAAATGTACAGCGTTCGTACTGATTTTATACATACACTGATTGTATACATAATTGCCTTAGGCAGTGCACATGTAAACATATTTCTACAATAAAGCTTGGTTTAAAATAATGTTTGTGTTTTCTAAATTAATGTATGTCAATATGCTTTGCAAGTTGTTTGCTGGCTTGATCAAATTCACTTGACTCATTTATAAGAACTAAAGTGGCTGATTCCTTCATTCGACTCTTTACACTATTTTGTTCACGTTGAGGTGTGCATTGCTGCCGCAATTTGACCCTGTGATGGTTTGATGTTGGCCTACCGTCTGCGACGGTGGCCCAACATCAAACCAGCACAGGAATTCCTACCTTAACGTGAACAAAATAATTTGCTTTTATGTAATACTCACATATAATGAATTAAATGAAAGCTCAGAACATCTATAATGAAATATAGGGTTATAGCAACTTTTTATTAAATTAATGTTATTTATAATTGAGCATGTGGTGCCTAAGTTACCAGTTATGATCATGATTACTGAAAAAACTGGTCAGTGTTCATAAAAAACGAGGCACTGTCATGTCATTGATAAGGGATCAATGCCAAACAGGACAAGACGTGGGTAGCAGTGGATAATGTATATTGAACTCGCTGTAGTTGACGTATAGCCTATGTTTATCAGCAACGTTAATTAAAAGATAGAGAATCACAGAAATAAAGTCTGCTGCAGAATTGGAAATAATCTTAGCAAAGTCCGTTTTATATCTTCTAGGGTAGGATAGTAACAAGATTTACATATCTGTAGAACTAATTAGTGATCAAATGTTAGTTCATTATCAAATATTACTCTATGTCACATGAAACCGCTTAGTTACCAGTGGCGGATCCAGCATAGGGCGTACCCGGCGTACGCCCCCCCCCCTCCCCTTATTGGTGAAAATATTGAATTTACATGCATTTTTTTATAAAGTGAAGCTAAAACACCTTTTTTCAGCCAAAATGTGGATTACTCCCCCCCCCCCCCTTATTATCTTGCACATTCTGGATTCGCCACTCTTTAACCAGTCTGCCCAACTCGCTTCGCGCGTAATTGAAGCAGTTACATTTTGCATCGATATATATAGCCTACCTAAATATACGTATTGGATGTCATGGGCATACGGTTCACGGATGAGTTCTTTTGAATTTAGGGCATGGGCTACAACCACCTCCCCCCCCCCCCCCCCCCACATCTCAACCACAACAACTTTTTGTCAAACCTTGATATGTCTAAAACATGAAATCAGATGTTAACAGCAAAAAAAAAGTGATGAACTTTAAAACCCCTATTTAACCCCAAACCTGTCTAAAATTAGGGGATAGGGTTACGCAAACGTCTGTCGTTGCTATTCTTGTCTACCAATCTACACAAGCAATATACCATATAAAAGATAATTAAATGTCCGTTTTAATTATGTATTGCATGATGCAGTGTATTAAAGGGTTTACTTTACAAATACGTTGAAACATGTTTTTTATTACAAAACCATCAAAATCGACAACAAAACAAGATAATTAACATGGTCGATGGAAACGACTAAATAAAACATAATTATTGGCCAGATCTATAATTGACTAATGTTTTTTGTATCCAGATGTGTATTCGCTTAAAACTGAGTGTTATTTAGATTTGTACATGGCATATTTATTTTTAGAGGAGAGAATATTGCAGCTTTTTTTGAAAATGTGTGTATTTAGCCTGGGCTGAAATATAAAAAAATGCACTTTGCTCGACCTTTGAGTGCAAATTATTTTTTGCGCTAGCTTGTTTTTACATAATATGGGTGTGCTGAACTCGAATATGTCGGTTAACATTCTAGCTTTGGTATCATTCACCTTCAAATAAGCAAAATAAAAATAGCCGCTAAAGCCATATCTGTTCTATATTTTTGTTACATATTAATGCACGATTTCAGGTTTCTGATTTAGAGTTGATAAATTTACGTCTCATGTTTTTCGATCAAAATGACTTATATTTGACCTTCAAGTTCTAAATTGTTACCACCAACACACAAATCAAAGTTGTTTTTTTATGCACGTGAACTATAATATCATAAACAACATTTGTTTATTGGAAAACTAAAAAATAGACTACATAATACGGCAGATTCGAAACTGTATTTAATCACAGTATATCCTAACATGCTTTGATTTGCTTAGTATTTAAAATGACGTCATTATTCTTATAGTAAATAACTATGTAAAATGGCGTCCATCTTGGATTTTACGATAAAATATAAGTCAGACGATGGACAATAAACACCAGAAATGTTTTTTTCTGCCCGCAAGTCATACAAAATGAAAAAAATTAGCAATTTCAACCCACAAATAATAAAAATATGTTTAAAGCTGCATAACTGTTTTGTTTATTTTATTCAAAATATTAATCCATGGAGAATCAGTGGCGGATCCAGGATTCGAAGAAAGGGGTTGCGGGGGCTTTCCCCCAAGATTTTATGGATTTTTTTTGCCAATTTCGGGGACTTTTTGACGCCCCCCCCCCCCTGAATCTGCCACTGAGAATGGTGTTTTAATTTTGTATTTTACTCCACCGGTTACTGAGTTATTAAGGATTTAAGTTTGTTGTTTTTTAATATTGTTGCCCCACCAAAACAAACCTGATCACAGCGAGTAAGACACACGTACTGTCTGTAGAATCAGGACATTAAAAGTACCAAGTTGCAGATAACGATCATCATTGAAAAAAAATGGAAGACTTTTATTATTATTCTTATTTTGTTAAGTGGTCATAGATACAATGCATAGTAAAAAGTGTATAATCTCATCTCATTTAGTCATATCTAGGAGTTATTACTTTGTGTGGTATGGTTGATAAATGCATATAATGTCATGTTTAATTTCGATACCGGTATGGAGAATGTCACTCACTTGAAATATAGGACTCTATTTTAGTATGGTGCTTTTAAGTGTGGGCCAGCATCTGAGCCTTTGGCTCACCATTAATACGCTCTTCCAAGTTTGTGCGACATTGTTGGCGGAATTAGCACTAAATTCAGTGATGTAAATCATTTTTTTCGCTCTTTTGATTTTCGTGATTTTCTTGAAAAACATTTGTATTTCTTTATTCGGTATCTCATGGGCATTTCAAAATATAGTTAAAATGCTACTAGACAATCACAGACTATATTTTATTTAATCGTAAATCATCACAAACAGTGATATAAATTGCGCTATGTGGTAAAATAAAAAAAACAATTAAAACATCGGACTTTACTGTAACCGATTTCCAACAGTTTTTTGACCTAGTCTCAGGACGTCTACCAATGGTTATTTGGTCTTTGTATCTCAGCTAACATGAGGCATTGATCCAATGGCAGACTAATGTCGGCCCATCGCTGCAGTACTGGCCCAACATTATGCCGATTCAGTTCAACGTCTGGTGTTTGCTATAAGGCGGTTTGGTGTTGTCCAATGTAACATCATACTGGCCCATAACCTTACCACTATTAAATACATAATAGTACACAAACCAATTTACTACTTCATAATACTTGATAGTGTATCGCATGGTGAACTAATTCCGCTACATATACCCAGTTTTAGTGCATTATAAAGCCTTTAAGACAATATGAATGATTGTTTTGTACTTTTTAGGTTATTTTTATCGAAATAAACAAAACAGTTATGCAGCTTTAATTTACATTTTGATTGTCATTTTGTTTCTTGTTCTTATAGAGGTGAATTTCGCGGCAATTTTTGATTTTTCCATTCAAATTTACACGTCAGTAACTTTTATTTCTGGTCCACTAAGTTAGCACAAATAAATCATACTATCGTCAATATTTATAGTGGTATACTTATAGTACCAGTAAATATATAACGAGAGGCCCAGGGGCCTTGACGTTTGTCAACAGCATTGCAAAAAATCAGCTATAAATGTGTCAGGGAATGTATATCTATACTCTAAGATGCATTATCATGAAAAGATGTATATCCTTTATATCGATCATTGGCATTTATATTATTATGTTCGGTTCCCATAATACATTTTACTTATTGTACACACGTTCTGAAGCACTGCACCTAATGAAATATGCTTGATAAAGAATCATTTCACAGGACTACAATGTTAATATTACAAAAGTGCAATTATTACTTCTTCTGGGACTTTTATAATGCCCTAGTTAGCCAGGAATTTTCACGAAATCTTTAATTTTCAATTTAAATTCTTCTGTCTAAAATAGGCCTAACAAAGTTGTAAATTATCAGCTTTTAATGTTTCTTACTCAGCCATGAAATATACAGTAGCACTAATCCATCATTATCACATGTGGACGTATTGCACTTTCACTGCACCCTCTTACGTAATGCCAATTAGGGAAATCACAATACACACAGTAGACCTAAGGATAAAGACCCATGAAGGCTTTCTCAACTCACACGATCTTTGCTGAAATGTTGCTGTAATGTTGTCAGGCCAACGTTGAGTCAGGTGTTAGTTGGCTGTATCAAATGCTATGAAATGAAATAAATGGGGCTCTACACCACATTTGTACACATATAGGCTAAACTGGGTAAGGAGAACCTGAGGATGGTGAGATGAATGAGGTGTCACTGCCCTCCAGACACAGGATTCGAAATTGAGCCCTGTTGGTCTACAGGCGAGCACACTATCTCTCGGTCACGGAGGCTGCCCACAATATTCAATATTTACAATTGAACAGGGAGGAAACATTTTGTTTCTTTGAAACTTGAATGCCAGAGCAGGAGACGAATCCGCGATCTCTGACTTTCCTAGCAGGCACCAGGACCCCCCCCCCTCCCCGCCCTTCGGTATTGTTATTACATATATACAAACACATTACCTGTGGATTTAATATTGGTTCACCGTCAGGGGCGCTGCCCAACATTTTTCATATTTTATTCTGCACAACATATTAAATGTGCATAATATATATTGGTCATGTCATTGCTATCCCTCACCTGTTATAATTGACAGGTATGTTTTTACTCAGGTTCTGCCATAATAGTGTTCCCTGTTCCACTTTGATTTTCATTTATTGCAAAAATGAAAAATATATATTTTAAAGTTTTATAATCCACATGCACGGCTGGTCCTCGTATTCATCATTGACGTTTGGCCTAGTAGGTGAGCTTAACCTCAAAAAATGGTCGAATCGTTCACTTCATTGCAAAAATCTGAATTTTTTGTCACAGGCTGACATGACCTAGACATTTCAGAATCTGCCGACAGACAAATGAAATGTGCCCCCTAGAGGCCATATTGGACGATTCAAAATGGCCGCCACTAAAAACCTTGCGCAAGATAACTTTTTACCTAAGTATCACAGAATAACTTCTAATACCTCTACTTTGAGGTATTTGAGACCAAGGCTCACAATTATGATGTCATTTTCAATCTAAAATGACCAAATCGAGGTCATATGACGATATAAGTGTAAAAATTCCAAAATTATTTATGTTCTCCGCAAATTTTAAAGCGCTCCAAAACTTCACTTTTTAAAAAAAATTCTGGCATAGGTCTTCCATTGTTTTAATTCTGAATATCAATTATTAGTTTATTTCGCCATAAGAATAATTTTACAAATGGTCTTCAAGGGTGACAGACACGTTAACGCAGTAAAAAAATTCCAAAACTTTAAGAAACTTGTCGTACATTAATACATAATATTGAAACAGTAAGAATGGATGATTTTTAATCGACTCCACAACCATTTATCTGAATACTTATGCACATTTAAAATTAATTCTGTCAACTCTGCACATGAATTGCAAACCAGTGCAACAAGAATATACACATGCCTTCAATGGCAGCAATGACTAATATTACTGTTCCTACTATTAGGCCGGGGTACTGGGATGATTGCTAGTAGTAGTACTTTTCGCCCCTATCCGGGGAGGGTCATTAGGGATCTGTTTCGTCTGTTGGATGCCGTGTACTGCATTGTACGGAAGCACTAGTCTACAGCAATCATCCAAGGGCAGCTGCAGCCTCCTCGTATCTGGCCATAATCTTCAGGCGGATTTCCAGTGGCGTACCCTGGTTCCTCCACTCAACAGCGGAGCCAATGCAGCACCTGCATCAGTGCTGGCGCTGATATAGGCCGTGGTAGCCTTAAATAACTGGCAATAGCGTGTTTGACATTAGGTCTTTCACGTGGGATGAATGGAGTTACCCAGAGGGAGTGATCCTTCCTATTGTTACTCTGGGGACTATCCGACCCGAGGATAGCGGAGCTGCGCAAGTTTCATCATTAAATTGTACAGCAAAACTCACTTCTCCGGCCGTCTGGGCATGTCTGGGGGTATATCCCCTAGACATGCCCAGAACCCCTGATCGGGCGAGCGAAGGAAAACGCTCTCAATAACCCACCATGCCCTATCACCCCCACCCTCACATCATCATCTGCACATCATTCATCTCATCAATTGACTACAACGTTTTTATCGTATTATAATGTCACTTAAAAGACCTTTTGTGCCGAAAAGTGACGTAAAGCAATAATTTACTACTACTACTACTATTAGGCCTTTCCAAATAACTAGATAAAGTATCACAAAGTGCAATAACAAAAAAGAATAGATAATATGTAGTACAAAGTGCAATAACAAAAAAGAATAAATAATATGTAGTACCTTCTGAAAATTGAACTGTCTGTATAAATCGTATGTCATGGAATTAATACGAAATATTAAAAACAAATAAAAAACTAATAATATTCCATGACCAAATGAAGGTGAAGATGTTTTCAGTGCAATCATGTGTTTAGTTACTGGTCAGCAGTTTCGTTATTCACACAACCTCCCTCACACTTGCATAATTATGGAGGTGCACCTTAAACGCGACTTACTAGTATCAGCTAGTTTCGTCCTGAATGACATCTACTTGTTTCCATCACATTCCTATCCCCAATTGGAAAAGTCTGGTACCACCTGATGGCATGAATGCCTGCTTCCATATATAGGAAGCATGTAGGAATGATCTTTTGACGTGCTCAAACAGAGCTGCATGTGTAAGGTATGTTCTCAAGGGGGCATGAGGTCTATATGCTACTGTCTGGCTTCTTTAACAGATGAAACAATACAGCTCTTACTGTACATATAACATATATAAGCACACAGACACAAATCGCTTCATGTTGACAGACTCTGACTTGAGAGACCTAGGTTTGTCTAGAGTGCAATTAAATTTGATCATGTATCTGAAAATCTAACATGGCACATGTTCTGTTGGACAGCACAGAGTCATATGGAGTTATCTTATTTTCGTTTATTTTTGGACAGACATTTTTGATAATCTCTCTTTGGAATTGCTGTACTCCCAGCTGGAGCAATTTTGGCGGGGGGTGGGGGGCTGATGGAGTGGTTATAAAGCGGTCTGCTTGAAAAGTCAGGAGATCGCGGGTTCGTCCCCCGCTATGGCATTCAGGTTGCAGAGTAACAAAGCTTTCTCTCCCGATCACTCGTAAAGATCACTCGTAAGTATTGTGTGGAGCACTGGAGCCTCCATGACTGAGAGGTAACGTGCTCGGCCTCAGTCCACCAGGGATCGAATTTCCAATCCTATGTCTGGAGGGCAGTGTGATCTTATTCATCTCATAATTCGCAGAGGAGGTAATTTGGCTCTTCAGATAGGGCACCAGATGCATGTGTATGCAATCATTAAATGTTGCTGCACGACCTGAACGTACGATGTGAATTAAAGCAGCCACATCGAGAACATGGACTGAGCATGAGCATAGCCTACCACGCTCAACAAGGAACGGTGAAAAAATCTGGCATATTTGCATTATTTCTGGATTGGTGAGACATAAACATGAGAAGTGTAGGCCTAGCATTTTGCTTCATTATTCCTATATTCTTGGAATTGTGCTTGGTAGATTATTTCATGCACACACTATTCATGCAGATCACATCCAATCTCTTTGACTGTAACTTCATGCTCCCATTACATCACCAGTGTCAATTACTACATAGACAGCATCCAAGAATGGACTTGCATGATCTATGAGTACTCTCATGAAACTTGCGACGTCAATGATAAAGTGTCGTTCTAGAGCTTATAGAGATTCTTTGTGATGTACATCTGATGAGTTGCGATGGTTTTGTACACTTCCAAATTCATAAATAAATGTCAGAAAATCAGGTGCATTTAGCATATACAATGCAATAGAATCAGTATCGTCATACAGATCTGATAAGCAACCACCACCATCTTGTACTACCGATTGCTGTGTTCATGAGACTGATCCATAAAATAAAATGTATAAATAGACCGTTGAACAACGAAAATATCAGAATGTACAGAAAACCACATCATTAAATCATTTACATGGTTCGGTAACCATCTGGAAAAAATGGTGTTGTCAAACGCTAAAAACCAGCGACACAATTCATCCAAGGCATTGAGCTCAAAATCACCATCTCTCAGAGAGTGCACAAACGACAAATGAGAATTTCCACCTCGATAATAAGTGAACAGTACCTACACATACGTCCCTCACTCGACTGCTTGTCAAATCATTCTTCAAATAAGTCTTTATTACTTATGCTATTAGGTATTCTACTTGCTGTAGGAGATAGAGTGCCACCAATGAAACTTGATGATCATACCGAATGCGCTTAATATGGTGGTCATCCAGCGTTGATATAGCTCTGCCAGAGGCGAACACACCAGCCTCAGACATCACCCACGCCCCATCCAGAGCCACAGATAAAATGAGCTTTATCGTCAATATGAAGTCAGCCTATCAAAATTACGTACTTGACGTCACCAAGGATTGAAGGAAATTGTAGGAAAGAGAGGTAAAATGTCAATTTCTGCTTGAGAAATGATAACCTAACCTGACCTCTTTAGTTAGGAGTTCACAAACGTGCTTTATCCAAACTGTTTCTCTTATCTCAGACCAGGGGTCCTATAATCTGAAGGCCTTGTCACATCACCATCCTCAATTTTTGACATAAACAAATCCTTGCGGCAGAGATTAACAGGAGGGGGTACAATGACGGGGGTATATCATACGATACACTGAGGCCAAGGAGGTGAATTTGCCAATAAAGACTGGTGTTTGAGATGAGTATTATTGTGTAATTCAATACCTATGTAGGCCTACAGTGGTCGGGGAGTTTCAGGCTCTCTACTGTGGCGTATTTGGACAGTGGACTGAGAGGGAGAGCCATATTTATTTGTATTTTATATCATCACCTGACCAACAACACACGCTATTTAGATCTCTGACCCATAACCTTATCAAAGTTATAAAATTATTTTGAAACTACGGATATATTCAACTTTTTAAACATCGACCTATGAGAAAAACAGTAATACGCACATTTTAAACAATTTTGACCTTGATGTTGTTATTTAACCTTGACATTTCAACTTTTGATCGAAAATGACGTCATAATCGTCATCCTCGACCTCAATTACCCCAGAAAAGAGGTATGACATGTGGTCCTTTGATGATTAGTTAAAAAGCTAGCATGAGTAATTCATTACAGTGGCGGCCATTTTAAAATTGCACAATATGGCCGCTAAAGGAAAAAAATCCCTTGTCTGTCGGCAGATTCTGAAATATTCAGGATTCTGAAATATTCGAATTTTTTCAGCTTTTTAAACATCGACCAATGAGGAAAACAGTGATAGGCAAATTCTAAACGATTTTGACCTTGATGTTGTTATTTGACCTTGACATTTCAAGGTTTGATGGAAAACGATGATGTCATTATCGCCATCCCCGACCTCAAATACCCCGGAAAAGAGGTATTACATGTGGTTATGTGATGATTAGTTAAAAAGCTAGCATGTGTAATGCATTGCAGTGGCGGCCATTTTGAAACTGCCCAATATGTCCGCTAAAGGAAAAAGATCGCTTGTCTGTCGGCAGATTCTGAAATAGCTGGGTCATGTCAGCTTGTGACAAAAATTGCAGACTTTTGCAACGAAGTGAACGATTATTTGATCAAGCCCCCCTAGTAGCCAGTAATTGGTAGCAAACAATCAACGAATGGGAAAGCGTGAATTCAACTATGATGCTGTGTCATTAAAAAAAACACTATTGGCCCAGCTGCTTTATAGACACTTTATAGCCCTACATATTATTACTTCGAGGCATGTTTTTAATATACATATATCCACTTCTAAAGTATGCATACTTTTAGGTGCATCCCAGCAAATACGATACAGCGAACAGTGGATCAACACTCAAAGGTTTCGAATTTCAAAAGTTTAGCCAGACCAAATATAGAGTTATAGTGCAAGAGCATTAGGGTTGAACCTGGAATAAAATTGCAGAAAGCTGATTTTTTCAGGAATGATACATGGACATCTCCCCAGACGAATTCCGAAGATGCCCCAAAAATCCCCCTTGTGCATTTTTTTTAATTCAAGATGGCCGCCACCATGTAACGCCATTTTCGAAAAAAACAGGGGTATACCATAATTCCTCACTTTTGCAGTTCGAAAAAATATTTAGGTGTCTCTACTTATGTTTGAGGACACAAAGAGTTCATCCAGATGATCTGAAATGATATCAGTACTTTTCTCAATACCAAAAATCCAAGATGGCCGCCATATTGATATACTGAGTATGTTGAGCGATCTCTTAATTAAAAAAACGAAAATATGAGGTAACTATCTCGTTGTTGAGCATAAAATGTATTTTTTGTCTAAACCCATGGAGTCTAGCACTTATTTAGATCACCAATATGTTATTATATTGAATTTATCAACATAAATCCCACATACCGGTAGTTTAATGTTATGTAACACCACATAACGTCATTTTTCCAAAAAAACCCAGGAATATACCACAATTCCTCACTTTTGCAGTTAAAAAAAAATATTTTGGTGCCTCCACACAAAAAGCTCATCAACAGGATCAGAAATGATATCATTCCTTTTCTTATCTCCACAAATCCAAAATGGCGACCATTATGTGATGCGTCCCCCCCCCCCTCAGAAAATCACGTACATGCCATAATCATCATGTTGTTGAAACTTTTTTTTCAGGGCCATGGAATCTAGAATATATTTCCATCACCAATTTTTTAAATAGAATGTGCTTATCAACACAAAATCCAACATGGCTGCCATATTGGTTAGCTCTTTTAGCGCAGATGCCACGATTAAGCGATGTCCAACTGCTTTTTCATATGGGAATATAGATATAAATTGATCAAATTTACAAAATATCATATGTCAGAAATCATTGATTAAAAATTCTAACATCTCTCACCTTTAAATATAAGGGTATTTTTCATTCATTTGAAGCTTGAGATAGCGTAAGAAATTCCAGTTTCAAACACAGCGACTAATTCCAATGTAGGTATTTTATATAGTAGGCCTAGATAAAATGTTTTTCGATTTTGGTTAAGTATTAGTTGTGATTATTATTGTGAATGTACATAATAACAGAGCTAAGTACAATATCACACCAGATTGAACACGTTTAACGTCAGGATATGATAGTTTTATGTCAGGATATATGAATATGATATCAGGATATGACACTTTAATATCATGATATGTAATATAATGTCCAAACATTGGTGTTTAATATAGCAAAATCACGTTATGATGGCTCAATACAGCTTTATAAAGGCAGTATATAGTGGCTAAACATCACGTTGCTGTATTAAAATGAAAAGATATACATCATATTATCACGAAATGCATTACAATTTCGTGATATATCATTTTAACATCACTATGACATTTTAATGTCAGGATGTGACATTTGAATATTAGGATATGGTACTTGAATATTATAATGTGACTTTATACATTGATGAAATGACACATTGATGTCACAATATAGCATTGTAATGTGATGGTGTGTCATCATAATGACAAACATGCTATTTAATATCGAATATTGTATAATAAACAGTTCGAAGTCAGGATCTGGCATATTTATGCCAGGATATTGGATTGTAATTTATCAGAATATGACACTTTAACGTCATGATATTATAATGTCCAAATTTTGTCCTTTTATATCACACAATAAGATTTGAATGTCAAGATATTAATTTTTTTATGATAGGATATGACATTATCAAATCAAGATATGGCGGGCTTGGCGGCATTCTAATGTGACATTATAAGGACTGAATATGACACTACAATATTTTAATGTGACCATAGATTGTCAGGCTTTGTCACTTTAAAGTCTGGATATGGCATTTTAATGTCAGGATATTATATTGTCATGTCAAGGTATAACATTTCAATAACATTATATTGACAGACGCACGTTACCATATGGTAATACAGAATCGACATAGAACATTCCAATATCAGGCTGGCACATGTCAGTTCAACATATATATCGCAATATAATTCAGTAAGTAAAGGCCTCTACATTGCTCAAATACCGGTACTTCAAAACTGCCAACAACAAAAGCACTTCGGAAGATTCAATAAAATGGAAAGTAATTAGATAGCGTTAAGACACATGCTCTTTGAACAGCATGTAGCCTTGCCCTCTTTTACTTTCATTT
Organism: Flabesymbios commensalis; assembly: GCA_964017125.1. Taxonomy (NCBI): domain Eukaryota; kingdom Metazoa; phylum Annelida; class Polychaeta; order Terebellida; family Flabelligeridae; genus Flabesymbios; species Flabesymbios commensalis. The sequence goes on along the minus strand of OZ024904.1, from coordinate 36,555,551 downwards.
TCTCTTACACTAAAATGTCATATTGTGATGATAATATGCTATATCATGATATTTAATATCGTGACAATACACTAAAAGATCCTGTCACTTTAATACCATACCGTGATGCTTAACCACCATATCCTGCATTTATAAAGCTGTATCCAGACATCATAACGTCATTTTACTATAATAAAGAGCAATATTTGGACATTACAAAACCATATCATGACGTTAATGCTTCTTGTCCTCATATTATCGTGACATAAAGAGATCATATCCTGACGATAAACTGTGACATCAATTAATTTAATGTCATATTCCGATATTCTGATGTAAAATCATCTTATTACAACACCATACAATGCTATAACTTCATTACGAAATATATATATCTTGAAATATATATATCTTGATATTTAAATGATATATTTCATGATAATAAACATATTGACATTCGCAGATCAAGGACAAAAGTAAGTATTTAAAAGAGCATTGTTACAGGACGATTATCACAGATGTCATGTACATGTAACGTGTGAGGCGCAAGTCCTTATCTTGTAATTGATTTTTGCTAGAAAGCCTCCCTTCAACATCACCTACTGCCCCAGCCAACACGGGGCATTAATCCAATTCTGCTTAATTTTTGTGCCAGCGTCGAAGACGGTCAGCCCATATTAAAACAGCATTGGATGAATGCCTCGTGTTTAAACTCCATTATGATACAGAGCATATTTTGCTGTACAGGAGGGTGTGGAATCTACAGTCTGGGAATGGATTTTATATCATGATCGTTTGTAACCAACGCAAACTGAAAGAGCAGTCGTCCCAGAAAGAGTTTTAAAAAGAGTGAGTTGCGGGTGCAGAGTGGCTTGTTCAAAGGGGGGGGGGGGATCTCACAAATCTAGACTATATTGTACAACGATGTGCTCTTTTTGTATTGGCCAAGCATGTAGAAACTGTGACAGCTCGGATGATTGAAACGCAATAATTTCATTATTTACCTGAGATTAATTTGTTAACTTGACAAATCTCAATCTACATTTCTAGTGGGAAAGCAGTTCGAAAACACTCCAAAGCGTCACCCACCATGGTAGAATTAACTATAACTACCATGTGGGATTCATGTCGATAAACACAATATAATAAAATATGGTCATCTAAATAAGTTCCAGACTCCATGGGTTCGGCTAAAAAATACATTTTAGTTTCAACAACGAGATAGTTATCGCATATTTTTGGGTTTTTTAAGAGATCGCTTAACGAAATATTATGGCGGCCATCTTGAATTTGTGGTATTAAGAAAAGTACTGATATTATTTCTGATCATCCGGATAACCTCCTTGTACTTTAAAACATAGGTAGAGACACAAAAATCATTGTTTTAACTTCAAAAGTGGGGGATTGGGGTATAACCCTTTTTTTAAATGGCGTTACCTGGTGTTATTTTTAATTAACTACTATGTGGGATTTATGTTGATAAATTCAATATAATAAAATAATGGTGATCTAAATAAGTGTTATATTCCATGGGTTTGGCCAAAAAATACATTTTAGGTTCAACAACGATATAGATATCTCATATTTTCGTGTGTTTTTAAGAGATCGCTTAACATAATCAGAACAATATGGCGGCCATCTTGGATTTCTGGTATTGAGAAAAGTGCTGATATCATTCCTGATCATCTGTATCAACTCTTTGTGCCTTAAAACATAAGTAGAGACACCAAAATATTTTTTTTCCTAACTACAAAGGTGAAGAATTAGGGTATAGGCCCCTACCCCTGTTTTTCGAAAATGGCGTTACATGGTGGCGGCCATCTTGAATTAAAAAAAATGCACAAGGGGGATTTTTGGGGCATCTTCGGAATTCGTCTGGGGAGATGTCCAGGTATCATTCCTGAAAAAATCAGCTTTCTGCAATTTTATTCCAGGTTCCTGTGTTTTTTTCACTAATGCTCTTGCACTATTAACTCTATGGTAAGACACGTGTGATTGTACTCCAGCGGTATTGCCTCAGTGTAGTAGTCAACGCGATGCGTACAAAGCATAATCTCATAATATATCACACTGGCTATATATATACGCATACTTTCCACAGAAGCTACATCGACTTAATGTTAGTTTAATGTTGGGCCAGCAGTGCAGACGGTGGACTAGCATTAAACCAGGGATAACTGGATATTTAGTTTATTGTTGTCCCGCCCTCTACATCGTTTACCCAGCATTAAGGGAACATCATTTAATAATAATATTACTATTTGTAAATTCAATTCAAAATAAAGTTATGGCTTTGGTACCACACAATTTTGTAACTTCTAATTAGATCCCTATTAGCTACACTCCTTCAGCAGTGTCATCTGTCCATGTGTAGACACTGCTAACCTTCGTCTCTCGCTTGGATAATAATGCAGTGGTAAAAAACCAAGTCAGCGGGAATTCCCCTTCTATCAAAACCATTGCGGCAGTTTCAGCATTTTTCAGATTCCGCCAAAGCTGGTCGCTGAGTGGACCTGGCAACCTGCCAACACCTCGAGTTGGCAAGTTGCCATCATTTACCGGAGGCCCCAAAGAATTCAGTCCCTCAGCGGAGTGAGAGGGCTGTCGTTCAGTCTTACTCTAATGAGCTTCCGTACGAATACATGCTGGCGCTTCGTACTACTGAGAGTGACGAAGCCACCAGTTGGCAACCATTCGTCCGGCCAGACCCCTGGTTAAGTTCAGTCTGCCTATTAGCGTGATATTTAGGCCTTTTTTACAATGTGATGTTGAATATCAGCTTCCATCGATAGGGTCCATATTACAAGAACATAAATTAGGCCTACTATTTGTGTTTTTAGCATAGACTTAGGTTAAAATCTGCGTTCAGTTTAACTTGAATATAGCCCAAGCATAGGGACGCAGACGGTTAATATACGGCAATATAAATAGTTAAAATTATATGTATGAGATTGGTACTATTACATATTCAGTGCCCGATTTATAAATTGGAAAAAGAGGGCAAAGGGGCCCATGATATTTTTCGGAGGGGGGGGGGGGGGCATTGGCCTTAGACGATGGGGCATGTGACCCATTATTATTTCAAAAGGGGGGCATTTTCCCAACAACAAATAAAACACTTAAGGGTCATTCATATCACCTCATATTCCATATTAAATGACCATCAGGTGTTCATGCTGATAGAAATATCAAAGATTCATATTGGCGGTTATGCTATTATTCAAACCGGAAGAAGAAAAATTGGTTTAACATTCAGCGTTTGCAAGTAGGCCCAATCGACTTCACGTCACCACGCACTCACATGAGTTAATATAACTTGTGTCAATCAATTGCGTCAACAATATCGAGTGTTATTGGAGTTGATCACATAGCTTGAGTGCTATTCATTGTCTTTTTCGGGTGCTGTCGGATTTCTTCTTGGGGCAGTGTCATCAACTTCCTCTGTTGTTGCCGCTAGGCCTACACCTATTCACCTTAAACCGCTAAGCGCGACTGTAGTCGCTTTAATCCGTTTTATTAGCCATTTAAACATCAAGATTTGTAAATTGCTTAGTCTTAAATTACAAATTAATCAAATACGAGTTATTTTCTCTCACTTAAAGTTGTGGGTCAAGGTAGTGAGACACAACTCCAAGTGTGTGAAAATTTAAATTATTTAATTCAGCGGTTTAAGGGTTAATATACTATTATTATTAGTCACAATGAACACATTTTCTACAATATTTGCTGTACAAAATAAATTTGTAGGCCTATTATTATTCGTTATATATTGGTCCATTTTTTTAGCTTTTTTTTTGCTTTTGATTTTAATGGCACATATAGTCTATATAGACATCTACACCACGTTCAAGGTAGAGATTTCCCATTGAAAATACATTGATAAATGCGGATACAACAGGTGTGGCAAAGTTGTGGCGAGGTTACTTAGCCCCATGTGGCAAGGTTACCAAAGCTGTGGCGAGGTTACTCAGCCTTCTGTGGCGAGGTTACCAAATCTGTGGCGAGATTACCTGTGGCGAGGTTACCTTGTGGCGAGGTTACAGTCAGGTTACAGGTGACAGTCCAATATTTCGTTGGAATCAGCAACATTTCAACTACATTTTGGTTTCAGTAGCATATAGGCCTATGTTTTGGATCATGGGATGCCGAACCTTGACTTTGTTCTAACAACGCTGAATACTAATACTGAAACTAATACAGCGATACACAGCTCACAATTTGACAGTGTGCGCCTTAATGGGCATTTATTGGCGGCACTACCATGTCAAAAATAAGAAATACGGGAATTTCGTCTCTATATCTAGCCTAACTGGTAAATGCACAGCACAAAAATTAAAAGAACTTTTGCAGTTCTATTCTATGGACATGTTTACATTATATGGTCATATTAATAAGCCAAAATAGAATCACTGATTTTTTAATGATTTTAGCCTGAGCCAGTCCCTTTAATTCAGCAGGCTATCCTATCCTATGGCCCACTAAAATTAACTTGTTGCGTCAAAAACAAAGATATTGCTCAATGTGTGGCGCAGCGATAGAATGATGTTGGGCCAGTTTTATTTTTGTGGGAATCCCACAATTAGGCCTACTCTTTATAAGCCAGGCACTGGGTATTCTTTACATCAGGCACCAGAAACACCAGATAACACGATACATTGGTCCAATGCTGATGTAATGCTGGGCCACTGTCTGCGACGCTTGGCCAATATTATTCCAATCAAAACCCTTTACGGTCTAATCTCTATATTTATTCATGAACATATATTTCATCTGAACACTTCTTAAAGACGAAAGTAGGTCTACGTAACCTAAGGACCCCAAGCGTTATATTGGACATATTCACAAGGACTGGTGTACAGAAATGTCAACCGTTTCTCACACACAGCACCCCTATTTTCCCTAAACAGGGCACAAACTCAGGCAAAATAAACTTAATAAATAAAAATGTATAGTTCACCTTACTTTGTCCCCTTTTCATGTCAGATGGTCGTAATGAAAGGGTTAACTTACCACATGATCGGGCATTGCAATAAATTACATTATTCAGTCATTTTTCACACCAGAAGTGTATAAATTATATCAATGTGCAATGCCTTTTACTGCCGAGTCCAAAAATCTAATTTTAATAATACAAAATTTGCAATTTTTGGAGATAAATATCTTAGCCAAGACCTAATTGTTATATTGCATAACATAACACGGTTGTGTCAAGTGAGGCAGAGAGGGGTGGGAGAAGGTGGCTAGCCCTCCCGCGACAGACTGCTGGCATTCATGAACACCTACCCAGTTATCACGAGGCATTGACCCAATGTTGTTTTAATGTTGTGCCGACGTCGAAGATGGCGGGCCAGCATTAGAACAACATTGGGTCAATGCCTGCTGGGTCGCGGTCACAGCTGATCAGCAAACTCGAGTCATTGACACAATGTTAGCCTGATAGTGGCCCACCGTTTACAACACCGGGCCGACATTAGCCCAGCATTGGCATACCAGTATATAGGCTTTAACAAGATAAACGTTCACCCAATGCTAGCTTACTGCTGGCCCATCGTCTACGACCATGGCTCAGCTGTAAAACCGCATTGGCTAAAGGTCTCATTTTTGCAGGGAACTCCCCAACTCAATACCCTGACACACTGTTGGTTCAATGTTGGAAGAGTGTCATAGATGATGGCACAACATTTAACCAACATTGGGTCAGTGCAAGCCAAAAGGAGGCAGTGACATCAGCGGAAACGAAGTATATACTTGATTTACAAGTGAACAAATGGCAGCGCTATGGCAGGAGGAGACGGGACGCCAGTTAAAAAGCAGTAAATGCCTAGTATACCAAGGAGCAGATATTGCCTTCTGACATTGCACAGACAGAACAGATAGTAACGGAAGTTAACGACAGACGTTTGTGTGGAAAACCAGCTTAAAAGTTTGTCGAGTCGACAAACTAAAAAAACGACGCACATCTTGTAGTTAAAGATCAACTAAAGGTTATTTCTTTTCAAAGACACTAGAAAACAAATATATAGTAGAAACCTTGCAGAAATCATTAATTGTGCTTTCTTGTGCAAGAAAACATAAAAAATACGGGGGTTTCTCTCCATTTTGGCAGCCATTTTGTGTTTTGCTAATTTTAAGGTGAATGTCACCAAATATAGAATGTTATCGGACAGATTCGAATTCAGCACACACAAATTATGTAAAAACAAGCAGATAAAAAAATATACACAAAAATTCCGAGAAAAAAAATCATGTTTCAGATTTCAGCCCATGCTAAATGCAAATATTTTTCATGTAAGGCTTCAAATTTTTTTCATCAAAAAAATACAGGACATTTATAAATATTATAAAAAACACTCAAGCATACACATATCTGGGTTCAGAAAATATAGGCCAGATATGGATATGTCCAATAATTACATTTTCTTTAGTCGTTTTCTTTCACCATGTTCAATCGTTTGTTTTGTTGTTCATTTTGAATATTTTATAATAAAAAATCATGTTTGAGAATATGTGGAGAGACAAATACTCTACTGCAATGTGTGATAATTCATAAGAACGGGAATTTAATTATCTATTATATGGTATATCGCAAGTGCACATTGGTTACCTCAGACATCAACGACAGACGTTTGCGTAACCCTACCCCCTAATTTTAGACATGTTTGGGGGTAACCAAATATAAGGGGTCAAAATATAAAGTTCATCCCTATTTTTTGCTGTTAACATCTCATTTCATGTTTGAGACATGGCTAGGTCTAACAAAAAATTGGTGTGGGTGAGATGTGGGAGGGGGTGCACGGTGGGTGTCGACTATGCGTCGACTATGTCACTATGTGTGACTGAGCCTTACATCTAGAAAATACATCAAAAATGACGCATATAGCGCTCAACTTACTTGTTCCTAATACATGTTTAGCAAACATATAGCGTTCTGAATGCTGATTCACCGTCTATAATAACATTGCCCCAACATCGAGCCAGCCTCGACCAAACACCCCTGCCTGACTGGATGAGCAGCTCGGTTTTACATAATCATCTACACGAGGTGGGACTATCGTGAGGTTGGGTGAGGTGGTACCGATACCATAGTAAGTTGATCTAGGGGATTGTCAGTTGGCACGCTGGCAAACCACCCACACCAAACTCCGATGTATTATATTTCAATCTGCCGTCTCGGCAACGGCGAGTGAATAACATCCTTAACTCATTCTTCTGTTCATTCTCTCTTTATTATTGTCTAGACATTAAACCGTGCACTTAGTCCCAAGTAGAGTGCGACGACCTCTCCCATGCAGCTCTGGCCCTGTAGTCTAGACAAAGCGTCCATCCAGCTCAGTGCCAGTGATGTAAGTGAGTGCGGTCGGTTGGTTGGCACGAAGCTAATCAGAGCAAGGCTACCCGGGAAACAGCCACTCATCTGTGGTTGTAAACCCGAGTAGTCCCGAGACGGGTGAGATGCTAATCCCACATTACCCCCAGGTTAAGTGACAACGTATTAACACAAACTTGTGGGGAAAGCGTCGACTCATGGTTCTGCTTGGAAGGTGCACAAAACATACAGAGTGGTAAACAGTCAGAGTGAAAAAATACATCGTGGGTGATTGATGAACATCTTGGGCGCAGCATAATAAGTTAAAGTCTATGTATTATGTCCTATTTTTCGTATCCTCTTAACACCAATGTTTCTATCCTCTTAACAACAATGTTCCAATCCTCTTAACACCACTGTTCCAATCCTCTTAACACCACTGTTCCTTTACGTTATGTATTATGCTGCTGCGCTACGTGTGTTGGTTAACCTATGTCAATTTAATTAATACATGCGATAGTGATTAACAAAATTACCTACATAGATAATTCAATTAAATTGCATTTTACATATCCTAATTCAATGATGCCAGGCCTGGCTAATTTACATTTACAAATTACGATTATTGCAGTATGGGCAGTTGGTCCCGCCGTAGATATCGTTAGGCGCTACTATGGCGTGGATCATCTGCACAAATTGTGCGGGAGTATGAATTTTTCGTCCAGCTCTAGTTTGTTTCACGGTAGTATCCAATATAATTTTGTCGCTATCGGCGATGTACAGGTTATTTCTAACATCCGGTATTTAGGTGTGTCAGGTCTACTAGGGGTTTGACTCCGTAATAGTAAAGGTACACGTAAATACGTTCGCAAACCGCCGTCGCTCCTGCTAGCGCGAGAAACGGCGGGGGTTCGCGAATGTGGTGCTACACTAAGGTGTGAGTTGTCTAGAAAAATTTACTCTATGGGCTTGATGCTGCGGAGTGGTGGCCGAACTCTTACCATGTTAGTCTTTTTGGTCCTGCGATCGATCCTGCTAGCCTTCGAATTCGTCGTTTTCGCTTGCGTTTTACGCTTTGTTGCTGTACCTGTTTTTGGCTCGCACTCGAAGTGTGCAGGTTTAACTCGGTCCACAGAGACCGATTCCACCTTGCCTTTTATCAGGATTTTCATGACTCTGCCATTTCTAACGATGACCTTGTATGGTCCGTCGTAAGGGGCGGTCAGAGGCGGCGCTATTGCGATTCTTCACAAAAATACATGTGAGCATGTTTTGATTTTCTGATATTGGAAAATATTTTTCTGATTTGTTTCGCGCGGTGGGCACAAACGGAGACGCCACATGGCTACCCGTAGCTTATCAGAGTATGTATGTGCGTCAATGTTATACTTCTGTGTAAATTCACCAGGGAATCTGAGTTAAACATTTTGGCAGCTGACCTGCCCATTATCTCTTTAACGGCGGAACAAACGCTTAATAATACTGCAGGTAACGTCGTCGTCCAAGGGTTTGGTGACTCATGTGCCATAATGGCTGCTTTAAGTTGGCAGTGGAAACGCTCGACCCTGCCATTGGACTGAGTGTGGTAGCTCGTTGTTATGTTTCTGACTATCCCGAATTAATTACACAAATTATCCCATAATTTTTATTGGAACTGGGCGCCCCTATCCGTAGTGATAGTGGCGGGAGTCCCGAAACGTGCTATCCAACCACTGAAAAAGGCATTGGCGACTGTTTCGGCTCTAATGTCTACTATAGGTATGGCTTCGGGCCAACGTGTGAATCGATCAACACAAGTTAGTAAATATTTAAATTTGTCGGAGTACGGCAGAGGTCCGACTATATTGATATGTACGTGAGCAAATCTCTCGGTAGCTCTATGTGAAGGATGTCCTAAGCCGTGTAAATTTGTGAAAACATTTTTCCGAAATTTTGCTGTAATATACGGCCTCGTGTGTCCTGTAGACACATCGCACCAAATCAAATTATTGTCAAATGATTTGAGTAATTTAAAATTCAATGTAGAAGACGTAAATTGTGTGTCTAAGGCCTGATCTTCGCTTAATTATTTGTAATTAATTACTGAAGCACTTCCTATGACTGACACAGACGATCGCGACAGAGCATCGGCAACGAAATTTGTTTCTCCTTTCACATATCTTATATCTGTTGTAAATTGGGCTATAAAGGCCAAATGCCTGTTTTGTCGCAGTGATGGGCGCTCAGTGACAGATGTCATTGCATAAGTTAAAGGTTTGTGATCTGTGCTCAGAAAAAAATTGCGGCCTTCTAAGTTATGTCTGAAATGTCTGATCGTGGCATATACTGCTAGAAGCTAGCTCGCGGTCGAATGCACTGTAACGTGTCTCTGCAGGAGATAGTTTCTTGCTAAAAAACGAGAGTGGTTGCCAGACATTGTCTATGTATTGTTGTGAAACTCCACCTACGGCGAAATCACTAGCGTCTCACGAGACATTCAATTGAGCCGAAGGATCTGGATGTACCAGGAGGGTGGCATTAGCAAGTATTTGCTTAGATTGTATAAGCGCCAATTCTGCGCCTATATTCCACTTCAAGTCGACATTAGATTTAAGTGACAATCTTGTATGACCTTCGTTTGCCTCGGCCAGTAAATTATTTACGGCGTCAGCTTATCCGCGCAATGTGGAATAAATCTATGGTAGTAGTTGACCATCCCAAAGTATCGTCACAATGCTTGTTGCTTTTCGGGTTTAGCGAAAAGTACTATAACGTCTACGGCACTGGGCAATGGTGAAATGCCCTCTGAGCAAACATGATGACTTAAAAAGTTTAATTCGGTAGTACCGAACTGACATTTCTCTGGGCCAATAATGATTCCGTATTCGGCTAAGTGCGTAAAAAGTATTTGTAAATGTTTCTTATGAGTTTTATGATCAGGGCTTGTTACTAGGAAATCATCCAAATATACAAACACGAAATCTAGTCTGCGCGTCACGTGGTCTATAAACCGTTAAAAAGTCTGACCGGAATTTCGCAAACCAAACGGTGTCCGAGTGAAATTGAAAAGAACGTAAGGTGTTGTGATCGATGTTTTATGCACGTCGGACGGTTCAACTGGTATCTGATAATATGCTCGTACCAAATCTATCTTGGAAATTTTTTTAGACCTGGCGAAACGCTGTGTAAAATCCTGATTATGAGGAATCGGATATCTATCAGGTACTGTCTGAGCATTCAAACTTCTATAGTCTCCACATGGTCTCCAATCACCGTTTTTTTGGCACCATATGAAGCGCTGATGACCATTCGCTATCGCTAGGTTCGATAACACCTAGTTTTATCATTTCGTCGAGCTCGCGTTTCGCGGTGACTAATCTATCTGGTGCTAGTTGTCGTGGGCGTGCGAAAACAGGGTGTCTTATTGTCACGATTTTATGTGTAATACTATGTTTTACAGTCTCGCTCTTTGTCGTTGGACGAGTTAACTTCGGGAATTGACTGAGTAATTTGGTATATTCATTACGAGCAATATCGACTCTATTTAGTGATAGAGGTTTAATGGATGAAAGAGTAGCTGGTATAGCTAAACCGGTTCTCATGTCTCTCAAGCAACAACTTTTTAAGTCGACTAGCAAGCTGTAATATATAGAAAAATCTGCTCCTATTATGGGCTGCTCAATGCCAGCTATTATGAATGTCCAAGCATATTCTCGTTTTAGACTCGTTTTAGCTGTAACAAGGGGCAGACTGCCAGTGTCAGTAGTCCTGCTAGCGCAAGATTTAGGTAAAACGCTGACTGCTGCGCCCGCGTTTGTCTGTGACGTACAATAACTTAGAGGGAGATAACGTCGGAAGGGTAGCTTCTGCGGAGTCATGTCGCGTCTCTGTTATTTCGCCAGATGCAAGAGTCGCTACCTTGCTCTGGCTGACTAGTTTAAAGAAAACGCACAAGGTTCTCTGCACGTGCGTGCTTTATCACCAAATGTTTGATGATAATAGCAGACAGGTGCATTAGCTGTATCGATCGGTTGATCAGCAGCATTCTGCTGTGTTTTCGGCGGCGGCACGTTAGGACGAGGGCTTTGCCTGTACACTAGGCGCGAACGGTGTCTTGGTTGCACGGTTCTCAGCTGCATGTGAACGTCCGTAATTCCTCTTCTTTGCTGCTGTAGCTGTCTCTAATTTTTTAAGCCTGCTTTCCGCTTTCGCTGACTTGTATTCCAGCAACCCCCTGTTTGACTTCCTCAACGTCCATTTCTGAAGCTAACGCTCTATCCGCTAAAACGGCCAAGCTTTCCAGTGACGCACTGTCCAGCTGGGTGGCTAAGTGAGCGCGTATTGAGGTAGGCATCTGATGAATGAAAGCCTGACAAATAACTGCTTTTCCCACCACTGCCGTATAGTGCCGAATCCGGCCGTCTTCTGAAGTCGTATGAGGAATCGAGACTGTATATTTGATCCCATTTTCTCTCCCGAGATCACTTTGTTAACGCTCTCTGGGGTAGTCAAACCTCGACGCTCGATCAAAATGCCCTTCAAGTTCTCGTATTTGTGTGTCCGAAAAGGCTGAAGCAACATGTCTCTGACATCAGACGCTACCTCACCAGAAAGCGCAGCACAGGTTGATCTGTATCGCTCGTCATCATCCGTAATTTGATGCAACTCAAACTGTGTTTCTATTTGATTGAACCACAACTCCACGTCGGTTGGGTTGAATGTAGCGATTTTAAACTTGGAATGATTAGTTTATCTTCGTTGTGTCCGGTGATGAAGTGGTGATGGACTCTTAAAGGATTCGCTCCTTGAAATATCTCTACGACGTCTGTTACGAGCGATCCTTAAAAAGTCGGCTAACATCCTTTTAAACTGTGCGTCTGTAGTCGTCTGAGGAATCGAGACGGTATATCTGATCCCATTTTCTCTCCTGAGATCACTTTTTCTGGGGTAGTCAAACCTCGACGCTCGATCAAAAATGCCCTTAAAATTCTCGTATTTGTGTGTCCGAAAAGGCTGAAGCAACACGTCTCTGACATCAGACGCTACCTCACCAGAAAGCGCAGCACAGGTTAATCTGTATTGCTTGTCATCATCCGTAATTTTATGCAAATCGAACTGTGTTTCTATTTGATTGAACCACAACTCCACGTTGGTTGGGTAGAATGTAGTGATTTTAAACTTGGGAAGATTAGTTTATCTTCGTTGTGTCCGGCGTTGAAGTGACGATGGACTCCTAGATGATTCGCTCCTTGAAATATCTCTCCGACGTCTGTTACGAGCGATCCTTAAAAAGTCTGCTAACAGCCTTTTAAACTCTGCGTCTGTATCTTTAAACTCGGACACATTCTCGTCGCTCATAGGATAATACGAGTCTTTTTGACGAGCCCCTTTTTCTTCGAGGGGTGTTGACACAAAACCTTTACTGTCGCCTCTGGTGGCCATCTTGAGATGTTTATATTTAAATTATTTTAAAAAGTGAAACGTTTGAGTTTGCTATTGGCTGCTGTGCATTACACAAACGGGTATTGAAATGGTATGCATTTTAACAATACCAACTATTTCGGTCATCACGCTCTAATTGAACGACTGTGTGCACAGTTGAGAAAAAACTTGATGTTTTATGAATCTATATGATAATTGTCCATGTTGAGTTACAAGTTGTAGGTTACAGGGGTTGCTAAAATGCTTGAAAAATCTGTGCGGAGTTATCATTCTATTTCATTTAATTATTATGTATACAAATACATTGGAATTTTGAGGAGTGTAGGTCATAAAATACCATATAAAAATGCCAGAATAAATGCTAAAATAGCTATGAGATTGTAGTATTTAGTAATTCAACCTGTGTGAATTTTTTTTTTCACAGAAGTTGAAAAACACAAAAGTATCAACATAGTCACAATAGCACAACTGTCAAGTCGTAAATTCAGAGTAAGATATATAACGATTAAAGTCTGCCTATCATGAGAAAATTTCGTTCTAGTACGTGATGATAGGCTGAGCTCAAATGTAGATTCTTCTACAATTCGATTTAATTTTGAAAATTACTTTTTGTAATTGTGACTGACAGTTAGTCTATAAAGACTGCATAGTAAGCATTTAATGATGAATGTTTCCCGCAATAACATCATTTTTTTATATAAAAACGTTCACTATGGGGATCATTCGTTGTGACGTCAAAATCGTTCGCTCGCTTTGGTGCTCATAACTTATTAACATTTATGGCTGTCTGCCATCCCACTGTAAGCAACCTGCAGCGGGCGCGAGTCAAATTTGAACTTTGACCTGACAGAGTAAATTTATGGAAAAATAGACTATCAAATAAATTTTTTTACACAATTATTCATACTGTGTGTGATGTAATGTGCGATTTCTAAAAAACATATAAATATAAATTCAATTTCGTTTTCACAACTGAAAAAAATGTTTTTGAAAATTTTCCGAAAAGTCTAGACTTCTTTTCCAGACAGCGTGGTCGGCCGAGTTCGCCTTGACACTTGAGCAGATTTTGCCGTGTCTTCCACCACAACAAGATGGCGTCTTAAAAATATATGCTAGACTGAGCTGATGGGGTGATTGTCGCCTTGCATGTCGGTATGGCGGAGTTTCGTGTAGCCCGCTGGCATTCAGTAACTAAACTGAGGTCACCTGCTGCCAAGATGGTGGCACTTAACGAACATAGCAAAATATTCCTGCTTCCTCTGGAATAAAAATATGGTTATGACTGCATAATGTTGACCTACAGTCCTAACAGAAATATATTTATGGGTCAAATAAGGCCGTTTATTAACATGTAAATCAGGTGAACAATTTTAATTTTCTAATCCTGTCAAAAGTTCTCTGAATCGAGGCAATATTTCCCTTTTTTTTTTTTTTTGATCGCAACTTTTAGGCAAGAAAGTTATTAATACTTCTTGAATTTGCCCAGGGGGATGTGACAATAGAAACACCCAATTAAGGCGTTTAACGATTGCAAATGATTTAAAAAATAGTTCCCTCCTAATCGCTCCTAATTAGCGTAAATAGAAAAAAAAAAAAAAAAAAAAAAAATTTAATAGTAAGGGTTGGGAAAGTCAATCCAATTTATTGCGTTACTCGTCGTGTCGGCCATCTTGAAAAAGATAGAACGCACGTGGTAAGAGCCAAATTTAATGAAATTTTTGCCGTTTTCAGATAACCTTTCTACTAAACCTACTGGCATTTGATTGATAATCACCTAATTTTTAAAAAACTATCCTTTTCTGACTCAAAACCAGTGGTTTTGCGTAATTGTTTCAGCGTCCGGTCACCATTATCGTGTGGTTGGCAACGGCGAGTGAATAACTTTCTTAACTCATTCTTCTGTTCATTCTCTCTTTATTATTGTCTAGACATTAAACCGTGCACACAGTCTTAAGTGGAGCGCGACGACCTCTCGCCATGCGGCTCTGGCCCTGTAGTCTAGACGGAGCGTCCGTCCAGCTCAGGTACCGTGATGTAAGTGAGTGTGGTCAGTCGGTTGGCGCGAAGCTAATCAGAGCGAGGCTACCCGGGAAACGGCCACTCGTCAGTGGTCGTATATCTGAGTAGTCCTGAGACGGGTGAGATGCTGATCCCACGGGACCATTTAGAGCCTACCAGCTCAGTGTAGATGATTTAATAAATCTGTTCACATATTACCATAACTAGATATTATTTCAATTACAGTAGGCCCATTAACAATATTGTCATAGATTCGATACAGACAGCATGATATTTTTAACAACACGAAATACATATAATCGGAATAGCTTCCAAAAATTTTGAAGGCGAGGGCCCTGGTGCAGTAGGTAAAGCTGCCTGCTCAGAAAGTCGGAGATCGCTGATTCGAACCCCACTCTGGCCTTCAAGTTTCAAAGAAACAACAAATTTCTTCCTGCTCACTCATAAAGATTCAATATTGTGGGCAGCCTCCGTGACCGTAAGGTAGTGTGCTCAGCCTCAGACCGCCAGTGCTCGAATTTAGAATCCTGTGTCTGGAGGGCAGTGTCATCTCACGCATCTCACCATCCTTAGGAGGTTTTCCTGGTTCGGTTTAGCCAATATGTGCACAAAAGAGGCAGGTTGCCTAAAACAAAAATTTTGACAGAGGTTTCCAATACTTTTTGACTAAAAATAATAATAAAAATGTCAGCGTTATTACGTTCTAAAAAATGGGACTGTTTTTTTCACAGTTTGAAAAAACGTTGTTCTAAAATTGCCATTATAGGGAACATATAAATAAAAAATGAATTTCGTCTTCGGTTGCAGAAATGTCACAAATATTACACAAATGTTCTTCAACTCACGCGTAGTAAACTTCTAAATGTGTTTGTTACATGGTCTCTTATTCTTTTATGAAGTCCAGTATCTAAAGCTATAGGTAAATTCCTGTGATCAGTCGAATAATTGAATTTCTTCTTGGTTTTGCAATATATTACCTAATATGGTCAGAAAAAAATAGTGTGGTTTTAAATGTGATATATCTACGTAATTTGGATTCATTGGGCATATCCATCAGCCAGGTTGTTTCCATTATTATTAGTTTAAATAATTTTAACTTGATCTCATTCAAATCATAGCAATAAGTTGTCCATACATTTTCATCATAAAGAGATAATCGTGTTATAGATATAAATAATCGTCCAACAGTGGGGGAATGTCCAAAATCAAAGTTTGTTTTTTGTTGTTTACTCATTCGATTCTAAAGCGATTTTCATGGAATTTGGCATCTATACTGAAACCTATCATTGTATGGTTCAAAAATTAGACCATTTGACATGTAGTAAATTTCTAATTATGACGCCAACAGGCTGTTGTCAAACTATAGCAATTGTTTAAAGTTACTTCACCAATTGTTTGTATTTGATCAATATCTTGTTGAAAAACATGTCTGGTTATAATAACGCAGATTTATTTCGTACTCGAACTACATAATACATAGTATACACAAAAAATAGAGAATCACACAGCAAAATTATACATGTTTATCACATAAAAGAAAGTCCAGTAACAATACATAAATTATCTTAACAAAAATTTATTACTCTGTAATCACGAGAGGATATTAACTCTTTTGCAAATTGTACAGTCGCTTTGTCGTCATTCGTGAGATTACCAAGCTAGAAGAAAATCAGTGTCTACCAAAATCCATCTGGAGGAGGGAGTTTACGGTGAGCCCACGAACTATTATATGCATTGATGCCACCTAGTGAATAAGCCCATTTTTATGATAGAGACATCCAGTGAATATATTTTAACATTTCAGTGTCACACTAGGCCACACTATCATGTAGGTGGTACATGTATTTGTAGTCCAGAAAAGAAACGAGCTCTTATAAATAGCTCATTTGCATATGAGGATCGTTAAGATTCAACGAGTGGGTCAGAGTGCTCGTATCCTCCCTATACGTGTTAAAGAGGGAGACTTACGAGGGAAATTAAGAAGCTTTTAAATTCTCGTAAGTGGCAGGCCAAGGTCACGAGAATTAATAAGAGCTCGTTTTTTTCATGTTGATAAAACGGGACTCTGGGTCTCACAAACATAGCCCGTGTCGAGTCACTAATAATAACATGATCTGGGATTGTTCTTTAAATAGGTATATCCTCAAGCAGGGACTAATCTAGAATGAGGGCGTCCAAAAATCACCAATTAACACAAAAGAGGCGTCCATGCAACTGACGCAGCCAGTGCTGCGTTTGCCTGAGGCTAGCGCCGGGGGAGCGCGAGGGGGGTCCCCCCCTTTGCCGTGGGGGGGGGGGGGGAGGTGGTTGGGTAAGATTTTTTTTAAATACAATGCTCTTAGATTAATTTTAGAGCCAATCAATGGATCAATGGAGATAATTGAATGGTTGCCTATTGGGGTAGAAATGTAAAACTAAAAAGCAAGAACAAACCAGAAATTTAAATCTATTTTACAAATGAGCGAATGTATTGGGGGCGACAGGTTATCTGGTAAAAAACATTTTGTATCATCATGAGGCTCACACTCGCACAGTGGCGGCGGATCCAAAGGTTGGCGAAGGGTGCCAATAGATTAGGGCTTAATGGTTAAAACAGCAGCCCTAGACTAGAGGCCTAGAATAGATACAAAAGCTATAGATGTCTAGTATAGTAGGCTACTATAGGACTATAGTATAGTTACAATGGGCCAGCGTCGCAGACGTCGGGCCAACTTCAAAACATCATTGTTCCAACGTGTCCTGTTTGCTGGGTATATAGGCTTATAGCCACGTGCAGGACAAGGCGTGTATAGGCATATATATTGGGTCAAGCGCTTCAAACTTACGTCATATGCTACTATAAATGATACATGATACAATTATAGGCCTAACATCGTAGGCCTAAGCCTACATATATGCTGTCCGGATCATGTGAATGGATTGGCCTGACCAACTGCAGGGCCTAGTTAGATGACGCTTGTGCTGCAACTGGGATCAATTTCCCAGCTAACACGTCTTTGAACCAATGTTGGTTTAGGCCTATTGCTAGTTCAGCGTTGCGAACGTCGGGCCACCATTAGCCATTATTCGACCTCTTGTGTTTGCTGGGTGGCTTATTAGATATGACTAGACCTACACGTCAGAAGCTACATAGGCCTATAATTGCAGTTTGTGGCACTGGGCATGTCTGCCACCAGCAGCGCTGAGTGTGGACACGCTCGCCAGTAGATTAGCGCTACGGTCTGCCGCACGGAGCTGTCACGTGGTAGATTTTATGTTCTCATTATCAAGTCCGTCCTTTTTAGGGAACTGTATCTGGATTTTGGCCGTCTTTTTGAGGGTTTTTCAGACTTTGGCCGTCCCGTCCAAAATGGCCCAGAGTAAAAAATGGCCGTCCAAAAGGACGGCTGGCTAGATGAGTCTATGTCCTCAAGGTCATGCCAAGGTAACATCAAAGTCATTTCAAGGTAAAATTAGCAAAAATAATACGAAAGGAAACTTTTTGTGATTTGTGAGCCCATTTAAAATGACATTGAGATGACCTCGTGGTATCCTTCTAAACAGGTGAATTAAGCGCAACTCCAGACTGTGTCACCCTTCATACCCAATGATATTATAGACAGCAAGGATAAATAACGTTACTTGCACACTTTTACCTGAGGTATTTTGTTTCTTTCTGATGTGATACTATTTCCCTTTGACACCTTTGATCCCACACTAACATGTATGGGGATAGTGCTCAGCTGAAAATAAACAGTAGGCCTATATACCGGGTACTAATGTCCAACGTTTATATCTTTAGTAGAATGTCATAAACAGTAGGGCCTACACAGTTTTAGAAATTGTGTAAATCTGTGTATGATTTGACCTTGGGACAGGGTTGGGGTCGATTGTAATCATAAGCGTCCGATTACGATTTTTAATCAATTATATTATAATCGTAATCATAATCGTAATCATATTTCATAATCCTGTAGGTCTAATCTTAGTTATAATCGGATTCGTAACCTTGAAAAAAATATGACCTGCATTGGTAATTATAATCGTATTCTATACTGTAATCATGATTCAATCACTATTTTTTTCTAGCATATATATCACAATCAATATATTATTTTAGGCGATTTTTATCATTTTAATGTATTTTTCTATTAATTATTTAGAACAGTTTGTTAAATTTCTCTTTAGTAGGCCTATAATATTTTTTTCGTAGAGCAATTAGGTATTTCAAATAAATTATAGATGTATTGTTAAATTGGGCACTTTAATGTACTGGGTGTAATTTTATCACCATGACAATGGTGACAATGAATAGGATTCAACATGAATAGACCATACTGCATGGTCCACTCCATTCTCATTCATCAGATCCACTATCGTTCCACTAGTGTGGCCCTGAGAAAAAGGCTGGGTCTACTCAGAAGCAGATCTAAAACTTTTCCCAATATTTCATTCTTCTATTTTGATCATATCTCTTGACAATGTATGTATACATGTATGTATATATAATATATGCCCCGATATATGCACATGTACGTATGTAGGCATATACATTATATAGACACATGTGTGAGTTTTTGCTCAGGCCTATGTGTAAATGCATATATATTTATAAATATGGATTCTTAGCAGGCACGACACATACGGCTTGTGTTGATGTTGATACGGAGTCGTAGACGCTGGACTGGCATTCAAACGACTTTGGATTGGCGTCTCACGTTTGATGCGTTTTCGAGTTTGTAACGATGCATTGTGACTGTATATAAACGCTAAATAAAAACTTTCAGGTGGCCCTCGTGACACAGTTATTTTTAATCTTAGCGAGGGTCTCCATGCAGCATGCCACACCCCCCCCCCCCTCCGCCTTCGCACCTTTGGTCCTATAGTCCTATAGGTTAGACACAGAGGTAGACAATTGATGACTAATGGTGCATGAATCTAGCCGCGTTCATAAACCTAGCACCTATTGCACCCCAGCATCCAGATAAAATGTAAAAAATTGTACAATAAAATCATTATTATCTTTGTTTGTCAACTTTGGTTGACGGGAACAGGTCGAGACGACCTCTGTGAGGCATGTCAACCATATTAGTAAATTAAAAATATTTATTAAAATAAAACGCTGTAAAATTGCTGTTAGCAGACATCTTTAGAATGTAAACGATATTTTTACAATTGACATCGTCTATGCTTGGATTAACCCTCCACGAGTTTTCTATTGATGTGAATACTATATATTTTGTCGGTGTAATAATAATATATATTGCTGGGTATGGGTTTTTTTCATTTCAAAGAATAAAGTTATAGCCAGATCTACAATTTGGTTTCGAATGTATGTATATTTTTCACCTGATACGTAGCTGTGTTATATATATCATTATATCATAATTTATATTGGAAAATAGCTCAATGCTATAACTAAATGCTGAAATAGGGAGGTTGATCTTAGGGGAGGTTGATCTTATGTTGATCTTATGTGCCAAATTGAAAAAACGGGATTATATCTCCTATTTTCTTACTTCGATTGTAAAAAAAGTATCTAATATCAAATATATTTTCACACTTATTCCAACCCAGCAAACGCAAAACATTTGCATAACATTTGTACAACGTCAACCCAACGTCTTCGACGCTGGTCCAACATTGTACAAATGTTATGCAAATGTTTTGTGTTTGCTGGGAAGACTATAGATTCGATTAATAAGAATTTCTATGATATTTTAAGCACCCGTAATCGTGATTGTATTCACGAAATATAATAAATGTAATTGTAATCATAATCGTAATCGTAAAAATACAGTGTAATCAAAATCATAATCGCTAATTTTTGATGACATGTAATCGTAATTATAATCATAATCAATAATTAACGAACTCCCCCACACCTCCCACGGCGGGGCTATGTGGGGGATTTGCTATTTGGGTGTCCCATAAACACAAAAATCCCAACAACGAGGGGCACATTTTACGTCAAAACTGCCTGATAACCCCCTGGTAAAACCCCCACCCAACAGGGTGGGTGAAATATCCCGATTTTTATTTATAAATGATTTCTATCAATAATAATCATTATGTGACGACAGACCTGCCTCATTGTGTAACTTTTTAATTCGTATTTTAATTTGTATTAGGACACAATTATAACACAATTTGTAATCAACTACTTAGTCTAGTAGGCCTATTTGGCCTACATGGCTTAAACGCCCCCTCCCCCCCCCCCCCCCCCCTGCCATCACCTTGAACATGGCTGACGCCCCAGACCCCTTGTCATCGGCTTGAACATGGCTGACGCCCCTCACATCACCTTGAACACGGCTGACGCCCCTGCACCCCCTGCCATCACCTTGAACATGACTGACGCCTCTTCACCCCCTGCCATCACCATAAACATGGCTGACGCCCCTTACCCCCTCCCATCACTTTGAACATGGCTGACGCCTCTCACCCTCTGCCATCACCTTGAACATGGCTGACGCCCCTCACCCTTCCCTTGTCATCACCTTGAACATGGCTGACCTCGCCCCCTCACCCCCTCCTATCACCTTGAATATGGGTGGCGCCCCTCACCCCCCCTCCCATTACCTTGAATATGACTGACGCCCCTGCACCCCCTCCCATCACCTTGAACATGGCTAACGCCCCTCACTCCCTCCTAGGCCTATGTAAAGTTCAAATAGATATATATCTAACGGAAATGCATATGTAAGCCTAGGCTATATGCGTCTGCCAGTTTACCCGAAAATAAAAGATCATTGTGTCAATTCAGATGTGGCCTTTTACCATTGGCAATTGAGAGTAATATATAGGCCTACATGTACATAGTTTACAAGGTCTCTATAATAAGTCGGGTGGCGAGTTCCAGAACCTTGCATTTCGAAAACCCCAAACTTTTTCTGCTGTTTTAATATGCTGAGATAGTCTACTTTAAGAATTCACTTGGCGCAATTTGTGGTAGGTTGAGCATTTTGCATAATTTATCAAAATCCAAAATGGCCGCCAGCTACTATTATTAATTCATATTTTTGTTACTATTTGTGATGGAGCAACATATAATACCTCGTGTATGAAATACCTGGTAAATCATTTGTTGGCATTAATAATGCAATTGAAGGACAAGGTCACATCGAAAGGTCAAGGTCATGTGCATTTTACTACAGAGCAAGATACTTTATTGCATTGATATTGTGTACAATGAATACATGGGCATATTTTACTGCTTATGGTACAATATTATCGTATCGTATGGAGGTAAAGGTTACAAAAGCATTTAAAATTAAAATTTGACACAATTGAAAAAAATAGGCCAGTGTTTCCTAAGCAAGCTTGACACATGATGAAATGTCAATCTATTTCACCGACCTCTTCGTCATCATCTTCTATATCTACTGATTTGTCCACACTATATGGATTGCTACACACAATCCTGTACATTTGCAGTGTGTGGTACATGGTATGTGCTTTGCTTGACAGCCACACGCTCCTCCAACTTATGTCTGCTCTGACCTGCATCCACATGACAGTTCTCTCATAACTTGAGCTGGTACTGGTGAGCCTGTATGAATAGCTGGTATGAATACTACACCATCCCGCACCTCCAACCCAAACTTGCTGAATCTGCAACTGCAGTAGGAGGAGCTATTTCAGCAGCAGCTTTCCACATCATTACATGAAAATGGGCACGCTTCATATGTAAAGCAAAATTGGGCGAAGTGGGAGGCAAAGCTTTGATTGGAGGCATTTTTGCCTTGCACCTCTGGTAGATTTTAGTCTGAGGTTCTAATATGTCCCTTTCCTCCATAAAGATGATAAAATAATTTTATCCCAGCCTGAACCACCTCAGAGTGAGCTTGTTTCTTCTCCCAGAAATAAGTGAAGGAGTGGACAGTCATTCTTCCTCAAAAAGCGTAGAGCATTTAGGTTACACTTGCGAAAGAGATGGACATTTGTATCATAACCTGATAAACCATGCAGTCCAAGCAACTGGGAACATTTGGGACCAAACATGGTACCATTCTGTGTACATCTGGAACAGGTTGATCTGTGATGTAAACAGCAAGCTTTGCCAACAGTGATGATTTTGTACCCTGTCTAAGGTCCCCATATTGGTCAATGAAGGAGGCAGCTCATGGACAGCATGATAGAGTCTTCAACTAATAATTTCTCACCAATAGGGATTGTGACTTGAAGACGAAATACATGTCATTTAAGCAGTTAGTTCGCCTAATTTAACTCCATTCTTCAGCACCTCTAGTGAAACCAGTTTTGTCTTGATGGATGCATACAACCTCTGGGGCAGGCTGCATATGAAGCTTTTCACCAGTGTCGTGCCAATTTCAAGGCAGTTGTGTGAATTACCATTTTTATAAGCAGTTCTGCCATTGACAACATTCTGCAAGGGATAAACTTGAGGCAGTGTATTTAAAGTGGGTTGTCATGACTATAAATCTCACACAATATGAGATGTCGGTCATCAACATTAATTGTCCAAATTCTCGTTCCTTCATCTTTGTGTTTCGAGAAATTAATAGGTGTCTCAGGTAGTTTCCATTGAGTCAGTCCAATTTGCTGATGTGGAGTGACAATCATTACCAAGAATGACGTTTTTATCTTCAACAAACATGTTCTCCATGAGCTTAGCCATTCTCTGGAGTATAGGGTGAGTGACTATCCACTCAGCTCGCTGTTTCGGGGACAGTGTGTGTCACCTTAGACCACTCCTACCCTTGTCATACCTAATCATGGTCTGCTTTCCAAATTGATCTTGAAACACAGCTTTAACATTCCATCATTGTGCCGGCATACCTGTCTGCCTTTGAGGAAGTCTTTATGCCTTCTTCAGCTATCTGTCTCATTTCATGTACACGAATAACTAGTTTATACCTAATTTATACATAATTCCATCAATGAAAAAATATGATAACTATCTCTGAGTGAGTGATGTCGCTTTCTGCACAATCATGGAAATATCGCGACATATCCCTGAGGTAGTAGTGATGCAGTGACCAGTCTCCCTCTCGCTCAGCTCGAAGATACTAGTGAACGGTGGTGACTGGCTTGATAAAGCCATCTACCCACAACCTTACCGTTGATAACTCACTTGCCCTCTATAAGGTAGAGGTCATGGCATCTTCGAATTTAGCAGTGTCATCTAGATGCAGATCATGAATCATAGCTATGAGAACCAGACCGGAAGACACCATGTGGAATCTTGGAACAGCACGTGACAGTTCTTTCCATTTAGCATGATTGGTATGGCCTTATATAGGCTGCCTGGGTATATTCTTCAAGGCCTAACCCTTCATGATAGTACCAATGGAGCCTAGGAATGAGGACAATGTGTGCAAGCCTCCAGGTCGCATTGCGAAGTTTTACCCCCTTTTTGGATCAGACCACATGATCTGCATGGCAAGTTTGTATAGTTGCATATCAGCTGTAAGGCAAATTTGCTTCATTCCCAAGTTCTTCGGGAACTCCTCTGTTTAGGTCATGCTTGTCAGGACAGTATCAATGTAGGTTGGCGAGCTATCAGTAAGAGGGCCATAATGACATTGTGTCGCAGGAAGAAGGGTAGCAGATTCAGAAGATTCGCAAGCCATTCGGGGTATTTAACTCCATATTCTCCAGACTTTTCACTCCGGCTAGTGTTTATCAACCACTTAATGTCCTCCTTTTGTGCTCGTTTTGAACTTTGTTGTACAGCATTGATCTCTGATTTTGACCAGAGGTCCTGGGCAGACAGTGTCTCACCAGGTTTGATGGTATTGAGTATGGGATGTGTATGTAGTAGTAAGTCATTGCTTTACGTCACTTTTCGGCACAAAAGGTCTTTTAAGTGACATTATAATACGATAAAAACGTTGTAGTCAATTGATGAGATGAATGATGTACAGATGATGATGTGAGGTGGGGGTGATAGGGCATGGTGGGTTATTGAGAGCGTCTTCCTTCATGTCTAGGGGGTATACCCCCAGACGGCCGGAGACTTGAGTTTCGCTGTACAATTTAATGATGAAACTCTGTGGTATTTCGCGCAGCTCCGCTATCCTCGGGTCGGATAGTCCCCAGAGTAACAATAGGAAGGACCACTCCCTCTGGGTAACTCCATTCATCCCACGTGAGAGACCTAATGTCAAACACGCTATTGCCGGTTATTTAAGGCTACCACGGCCTACATCAGCGCCAGCACTGATGCGGGTGCTGCATTGGCTCCGCTGTTGAGCGGAGGAACCAGGGTACGCCACTGGCAATCCGCCCGAAGATTATAGCCAGATACGAGGAGGCTGCAGTTGCCCTTGGATGATTGCTGTAGACTAGTGTTTCCGTACAATGCCGTACACAGCATCCAACAGACGGGACAGATCCCTAATGACCCTCCCCAGATGGGGGCAAAAAGTACTACTACTAGCAATCATCCCAGTACCCCGGGATGTGTATGGTGGAGTAAAGGAATTGCGCAGTGTGAATACATATCTACCTTTGCAGCTTCTTAAATTGTTTGGGAAGACAAGGTAGGCCTACAGTCATGTCACCAGCAATTTTTGTCAGGAAGCTACTCTCTACTATACTAGATTTTGCCGCTGCATGTTAGTATGTGTCTTCGAGTTAGTATGAGTCTTCATCATACTCCATGTCAGTAGCTGGAATATGGCCACGTGCACACAATTCTGAGGTGTTCACATTACTGCAGGAACTGACAATGACAGAATTCTCCATGAATTCGAGTGGGTTTCACGACACCCATTTGGTGTAAACACCACAAAATCAAAGTTATCAAACCATGCTGAAATCAGACCATTCACAACTGAAGGGGTATCCTGGGACAAGAGCTGTTTCTCTTGGAGGAAGAGTGCTGAAAATTGCTTAAACTTGACAACTTCGTCATAGCTTACTATATAACCACAACTATGAAGATCAATTGCAGCATCTCCTTGAACCCACTGAGGTGCTATAATTTGATAGCATAGCCCAATATTACTTGGTCTCAGCATCCTGTGACTAAATGTTGGATTGTATTGGATAAGCAGACAGCTTTCATAGTAACCTTGCTTTTTGCTACCAGTCGACCTTGACCTTCCGATGTGACCTTGACCTTCAATGCATTATTTTGCCAACAATCGATTTAGCAGGTATTTCATACACGAAAATGAGGTATTATATGTTGCTTTATCACAAATAGTAACAAAAATATGAATTAAAAATAGTAACTGGCGGCCATTTTGGATTTTGTTTAATTTTGCAAAATGCTCAACCTACCAAAAGTTGCTCCAAGTAGATTCTTAAAGTAGACTATCTCAGCATATCAAAACAGCAAAAAAACGTCGGGGTTTCCAAAATACAAGGTGGAATAACAATTGGCCATATGGCAACCCGACTATAAATAGGCCTATATCATAGATCTTTATGAGAGTGAAGATCTATAGATCTATATGGCGTAGGCTATAATGTAGGTCTACAACTAGTAACAATTTTATTTATGAATTTACTCTTATTATGTATAGCAAATTATCTGCCGTAACTTATGAAATACTAATTAAGTAAATTGTAAGTTCTGTTTCAATTAAGTTTCGATTCAAAAATCTCCCAAGATAAATTTAATGCAGGCTATCTCAGATGGGTCTAGGCCCATGCAGCCTCAGAGGTGGGCAAGTGGTCACCACATCGCCACATGTGGCGACAAAAGCAAAATAACTGTAATGTAAATATTTAAAAATGACCATTCAGAGCACCTAAAAGTAGCCATTTGTGGCGACAGGACTCATTTCGCCTGCCTACCCCTGAGCCTACAAACATGTCACTTCAGATCAACAGATCATTTATAGGTGACTATGATGTATTGGTGACGTCACAATTTAAATTTGAAGCTCTGTGATGCAACTCAGTCTTGTGACGTCACACAATGGAAGTTTCTTGGAGCCCACCAACATCATAAGATTCAATGTAGACTGTTTCTAGGAAGACATGTCGATCTTCTATAATTTGTTTTATTGTTTTAACTCATTCAAGACGGTTCTCTCAGTACATATTTATGTCTCTGTCAACGGGACATTTGTTTTAAATTTAATATACTTTTTTACGTCTCAAAGCATGAGTTATCTGGACTGTGGCTCTATTTTGTACCTTCCAAAGAGTGTAATACCACATCAAAGCCTAGGCCTATATCACGTATATGGAATAACATTGCCTAACCGTCAGATTCAATTTCGTTCTTTCAACTTTGAAGTGCCAAATATACAAGACCTCTCAACAGGTCTAAGTGCGAAAGCATTAGGTTTAAATAGTATAGTGATACCTTGGGCATATTCTTGTGCTGTGGGAGACGCATATCTAGTAAACGTCTGACGAATTACCAATAACGGCGAAGCGAAAAAATATCTAGATGGGTTTTCGGTAAAAAAACAAGTCAGTATTGACTTTGATAGCTTTGTATTTTTGTTCAATTCAAGTTAAGCTATTGGTTGTTATTATGAAATAGTTGTAGATCTCTGACTGTTTTCTATAACCGAGAAAATTGCTGTCGTGATTTGACGTTCCACCGCCTTTCACACGCATTCGCCATTTCTCCGCCGGCCGTTTCACGTTGTGAACTTCCTGATTACTGCAATCCTGGTCAGGCATGTCAGGTGTTTGTATATTATCAGCGATTATGACTCATCTTGTAGGCAAGATTGATATGTCATTATTTTTTTGGCTCTCTCCGTGTGTGCAATGATTCGAATGAACCTCTGCACATAAGGCTTGTAGCAAGGTATTGTGTACACGGATCTGGCAAAATTGACCAAAAATAAACCATAACTCTGGACTTCAGTGGCAAAGCATTTTTAAAGAATAAGATACATAAATTTAGAAGCCATTTGAATTGGAGCTCTTTTCTTATCCAGTTTTAAGCTATGTCCAATCAAAAATAACCCCTCATCTACGAAATATGCTATTTTTTATCAGTTTATGCACCTTAAGAAATATTTTAAATTACATTTTTTATTCATCTAATTTTTTTCAGAGCTAAGTTACATAGAATACAAAGCTGGCTGTAAAAAAGTTAACAGTAAATGTTGCACTACCTTTTGCACAATTAGGCTTTTCATGCATATTTCTGATATTAGAAAATAACACAAGTCAGATACACATGGAAAAAAGGAGGAATGTAAGAAAATTAAAGTAAGCTGAGTATAGGAAGTGGTAACCCATATGTTTAACTTTATAATTTGAATTCATGGTGACAAAAGTGTCAATTTAGGTGTTCTAAGGAAGACAAACACATGACGGTACATGTGTTCGTCAGTACGTCACGTTTTCATATAATAGCTAAATATTCACATGTATCATAATACAATTATATATTTTTACTGATATCATCTATATTTTTTTACTTTTGAACTGAAGTATATCACTTTTACATTAATTTTGCTTACATAGGAAGTTAAGGATCATTTTCAGACTGGTGATGCTAAACGTTGATCCAAGGAATATAGAAAGACATTCTATTTTCCTCGGTTAATCATAACACCTTCCCGTGGCTGGGTACTCTGAGGGAAATGTCATTTCCCTCAGAGCACCCAAATGTAATGAAAAATTTATGTAAATTAAATTAGTAGATTTTTTTCAAATATATTATATTTATTAGTTGAATAGTAATATTTATAATATTTATATTCTATTCCTCTTGTCATTATATTTAGTAGTAATTAGTAGGATATACTAATTAGAGACGTGTATGGTGTTCCATTCCCCTTCCCTTGTATTTACTGTTTATATACCGGTAGTAATTATGTTTTTTCCCTTCACATTGTCATTATATTTTTTTAGTTGAATAGTAATCAAGGTAAATGACATAATTTTTTTCATGGCTTCACTCAGATTCACAGTTTGTTATTTTCTTTCAGTCCTAATCAGCTCCATTCAATTTTTGTTGCCAGATTTAAGCCTTGTTTTTTGCCTTGTGTTCTCTGTACACTTTATTCCACTTCTGTGCTGCTTTCCTTTGCTGCTCTCTACCTTCTTTAGCTCTTTAGCTTGATGCTCCACTACTATAACTGCCTCCTCCTTTAGTTCTCATGTCCTTTCAGCATCAGTCATCTTCTCTCTCTCGTCTTTAAGCGTGATTTTTTTCTCTCTGCAGCTGACATATGCGTAGATTTTTTTCCTGGCAGGTGGTGTCCCTTCTTCTTGAAGCATAGCCTTCTTCTTGTTCATGTCAATTCTAATCTCAATTATTCGTTTGGCTTCATAATTATTATGAAACAAATAACTTCCACTCCTTTATATACTGCTCTGACTGAAAGCGCCTACTAGTATATATGTACCTCATGGTGAACCATCACACCAGAAATCCTAGAAATCTTAAATTAGGGTCACAAAAAGACATTTTCTGCTACAATAAATATAAAAAACAACACATCATACAAGACATGGATGTCAATATGACTGTCAGAGATTATTTGCTTGATTTCTTTTCTAAGAACTTATAATTATAAAATAATGTCAACCTAATTGCAAAATAAACTTTTAAAAACCTCAAAACCCTTATGACACTTAATCATCTGTCTGAGTGGAAAATCAAGATATTATTAAATTATTTACATATTAAATTCACTGTAGTAGATCATACCTACTGAATACAGTGATATTTCATAAAAAAACACAATTTTATATGCATCAGTGAAGTACATTGAACTGAATTGTATTGGTATTTGAAGTTAAATTCTGATTTGTATAGGGTCGATTATGCTTGTTCACTATATATCTTACTGTTCTTGTAATACTCTAACTGACATTGAGAGGCCCTATCACAGCTTGAATTTCATCTGAATTTTGTACATTACTAAGTGATTAAATATGCAAGTAACATTTTTATTATTTAATATGTTTCTGTCATTGCTGGGTAATATTACATACCCAAATTTACATTAATCTGGTAGGTTATTGACACTAAAAAGTCAAATTATAGCATTTTCTGAAAACGTGACGTACTGACGAACAAACTTCATCGGCCAAGGAATGGAAAAAAAAAATATCTGAGGAGTAATATTATAGCTGAGTTTATGTGTACTGACACAAGTGTTATCTGCGTAAAGTATAAAATAAACAACTCAGACATAATTTTTTGTAGACCCACAAATGTAAAACGTGACGTACTGACGAACATTTTTGGTGGTCAGATGAATGTGCGCGTACAAAATTTGTTTTGTACTGAACCGATGTAATAACACCTGTAAATGTTGTGAAAATGAAAGGCTGTTGTGACTGAGTTACTAAAATTGTATTCCTAGTCTGTTATATTTTACAGAAGAGCTCTAACAATAATACTTTGAAAAAAAGACGAAAAGTGAAATTACCCTTTCTCTGAACAGATAGTATGTCATTTTGTAAAAAAATAGCGAAAAAAACACATTTTGCACACTTTTATAAAATTAAGACTATAACTAGCAAGTATATGTCACAATATGTTACTTTGAATATTTGTGTGATCAAAAATTATATTTTTAAAAATTTTGTTTTATAAAAATAGAGCTATTTTTTACCCTGAAATACACCATTTTTGCACATAAAGCTCAAATTTACATCTTTGGAAGTAGAAAATAAACCATACAAAGTATACATTTTCTGAATTTGCAGATAATTTTGTATCGTAATTGATAATAATTAGATCTGAGACACTGCTTGTGTTGAAATTAACAGCAATTATATAGAAAAAGGGACCTGTGTACACAATACCTTGCTACAAGCCATAATCATTTTTAAATGATCAAGTGACTAGCCTAGCATGTTGATAGTCTACATAAAAAAATTCAAAATTAACATAATCACTGACACCGTGATCCTGAAACAAGAATTCTATTACATGTCAAATGGTCCAACTTACAAAATACACAACTAAATTCCACCAAACTTTCAGGGATGTAATCAGGTAGGCCTAATTAGGGGAAGATGAAAACATGATCCAGGAAAAAAATTGTTGAAAAAATTTAAAGGAGAGAGCGACCGAGCAAATTGAAAAAAGGCTACTCCCAGGATCTGGTGTTCAAAACATTTTGTAGGCCTGGCTACATCACAAAAGGTCATTTTGATTGTTTTTTCGTGTTTTTTTAACCCTCGCTCTGGTTAAATCCGATATTTCGGATGGGCTGATTCTTGGCCAAATCCGATATTTCGGATGGCCAAACATACCTTATTATGTACCCCTTTTAAGCTCCATTATTTTGAAAGCCCAGGGTTCAAATACATTGTTACAATAATAAAATGCATAATAAAAGGCATCTGACCTGAATTTTGATTTTATTCACCCCAAAATTAAGAATTTTTAAGTAATTCGAAACAAAACGTGGCTATGCCAGATTCTAAGTCAAAATTTTCCACTGGCCTTGAAATGCTCAAGTAATTTCCAAATATTATGAATATCTACACTAAAATACCAGATCTACCCAAAGTTTGTGAATAGTTGAAGTAAAATATTATAATTAAAATTATATTTAAATATTCTATATTTGCGATATTGTTTATAAGAATAGTAGTTTAATCAGATTTACTTATATTATCGTCCATTACAGCGGTCATGAAACCTGGTCAATTTTGAAGTCCTATCATTTGCAATTACATTTTCACAATATAAAGTGACGTTATTCTATCGATATTTCTTTTTGAAACACACTTTGAGATGTTTTTTCTCATGTTTTGTTATTTATAGCTAGTGAGTGTGAGCCAGGACCCAAGTTTTGGGACTAAATCTGTAGGGCCTAGTAACAGCATCTAGCCTAGATATGTAGGCCTAGCAGTAAACCTACCTAGTCTCAGTCTATGTAGCTTTATATTGGTTTCTTGTTTATTTGTTTATGTCCCATGTCTGACTAACATGTATTAAAGGGACTAGCCCAGGTCTAAAATCATCAAAAAATCGGTGATTTTATTTTGGCTTCTTACTATGACCATATGATGTAAACATGTCCATAGACTAGAACTGCAAAAGTTTTTTAATTTTTGTGCTGCGCATTTACCAGTTAGGCTAGATATAGAGGCGAAATTCACGAATTTCTTATTTTTGACATGGTTGTCAATAATTAGAAATCAGGAAGTTCGTCTCTATATCTAGCCTAACTGGTGAATGCGCAGTACAAAAATTAAAAACTTTTGCAGTTCTAGTCTATGGACCTGTTTACATCATATGGTCATATTAAGAAGCCAAAATAAAATCACCGATTTTTTGATGATTTTAGACCTGGGCTAGTCCCTTTAAGATGAACGTACATTATTGTGTATTGTTAAATATTAGTTTATTTCATTATTTTTTTTTTGTTCATGGTATATGGGTCGAGGCTAATATAGCCCCTGTTTTCAAAAAGGGAGATCGGCGTATACTGCTTATTGCATTTCACCCAAGACATACGTCTGGAAATGGTTATTAAATTTGGTGTGTGATTAAACTCAACTCACTCATCAATCTTCCACCCCCAACATTGTCACGTGCATCAATAAAAGGACAATTAGAAAAATGTCATTTTTTGGTGGTTGGCCTAGTTAACCAATAAATTGAGCTCCAGATGACCCCAGGATGCACAATTAAACACATAATATTTCAAAATTTCCCCCTAAATGGCCGCCCCCTCGGGCCGGTCAGCCTCTTCGAGGCTAGACAGGTACAGCAAAAATTTGCGCCCCCCCCTCTAAGAAATGCTGGCTACGCCCCTGTATTGTGTATCTGTGTTGAGGTCTATGTGGTTTTCAACCATCTTAGATAATCCCAAGTGAATGTAATTGAAAGAAGAAAGATATTTCAACCATTTGGAGTTGTTTTGATCTTGATGTGACCTTCAGATGACCTTGTCATGACCTCGGAATAACACCCATATGAAGCCCAATCTCAAAGCATGTAGCCATATGTGCACCTGCTTGGGTTGTGCTTTATATTATCCATGGAATATCTGGCGAAAAGTCGAAGCACAACAATCTGCCTGTTATTTTGTAGATTTGTACCATATCATGCAGGGCTGGCATAAGGGTGATTTGATAGGGGTGATACCCCTCCAACCCCTATAAAACCCCTGTAATCTGTGTTGGGTATGATCGTAATCTGTCAATGTTGGGGTATAAGTGGATTTTAACCACCATAGACGTCTGTAGTAAATAGAATCGGAGGGAACACAACACAAATAAGCTATTTCACCTATTTTGACCTTGTTGTGACCTTAAGATGACCTTTTCATGACCTCGGGATAGGACATCTATGAAGCCCAACCCCCAAATAATGTCACCAAGTGTACATGGGTTGGGCCTAATCGCTCTGATGGCCTATCATATCACCATAACTTTGTGGACTTGGGTTGGGATTCAATAGGGGTAATGGAAATTCTGATGATTGATCAAAATTTGATAGTCTGCTTTATTTCTGCTATGAGTAGACAGGGTACCATATATGGGTTGTCTGATGGGGTATTAACCCTTTAACCCATGTAATCTTCTGGGATGTGTTTGTTGTACCTCTCTGTTGGGGTCTGTAGGCCTAAGAGGTTTTCAACCATCGTAGACATCCCAAGTGCATATAATTGGGTGAACAACAAAAAAAAATCCTATTTTAACCACTTTGAGCTGGTTTGACCTTGCTGTGACCTCTAGATAACCTGGTCATGACCTTACGAACACCCCTATGAAACCCAATCCCAAAGCATGTCGTCATGTGTCGATATGCTTGGGTTGGGCTCCATCAACTCTAATGTTAGGTCTATATTTGGAGATTGGTAGAAAAATGACAATCTGCCTAATATTTTGTCAATTTCTATCACATCCGACAGGGCTGACATAAGGGTGATTTGATGGGGTTAGTACCCTTCTCACCCCTAAAAAAACCCTGTAATGTCTTGAAATCTGTTTGGTGTAACTCGTGTTGCGTTCTAGGTAGGTTTGTATCACCATAGACATCTTAAGTGGACATAATTGGAGGAAAAGGAACAAAAATAAGTTATTTTCATCCATTTTCAGCTGATTTGACCTTGCTGTGACCTTGAGATGACCTTGTCATGACCTTGGGGTAGCAATCATGTGAAGCCCGACCCCAGACCAAGTCACTATGTGTACTGGGGTTAGGCTTCATCGGCTGTAATAGAAGTGCTGGCCATTGTTCCAAAATATGTTTTTTTTGCTTTTTTTTTAAACAAAATCCCTTGCCAGTGACACAATGTATATTGGAATATCTCATACCAGAGCGAGGGTTAAGGATTTATGTGAATTTGTGAGACACTGTCACTGCAATAACAGGCATATTTTTCTCTGTTTGTTCTTTTTGCTCACTAGCATAGCCATAGCAATACAGGGCTCGAAATAAGGCCATTCCTCCAGTCCGGTACTGCCAAAAAATGTGCAGGAATGGCATCATTTGTTATTAGCCATTCCGATGAACTGGCAAATTTAAGGCCATCCTAGGAAAAAGGCCATTTCTAGGAATGACAATTTTTACTCAGGAATGGCTGTTTCCTTGACTTGCCAGTCCTGTGGATTGGAATGCCCTCAATGTTTAATTCCACCCCTGCAGTAGGTACATCACATTAATTATAAAATTGTCCAATAAAATGTATGCTGACCCTTTTTTCGTAACTGCCAACATCCTAAAAGAAATATTTGACCACACTCCACAGTTTTGACTTTAGAAGCAAAAAAATGCTGAGCTAGATCAAAATCTGGGAAAAAGTTTCTGTTGTACCCCTCCGTCATTCAGTAGGCCTACTCGCATTTTAAAAGTGGCGGGCAGACACTTTTTCGACGTCACAAATTGATTGTGTAGGCCTACACCACTAGACAGTCAGATGAGAGCGGGCAAACATCAAACTAGTGCCTTGCGTGTTTTTATAATAGGCAGCCGGGCTGTGACTGGCTACCTCGTCAGCTGAAAAACGTCCTAAATTTGTGACCCCAATGTTTTAAATTGCGGGAGGGATACAGAACCCAAAACATCACCCAGACACTTGAACTTTTTGAAGCAGCTGGAGAAAACTACTGGGATAAACGTTCTTGAAAAGGGGGTCGTGGGAGAAGAAAAATGTTGATTGATTTTCATTCTTATGGCTAAAAAACTTCCATTTTTACCCTTGGTGTGCCTCCAAAAGGTAGCGTAGGGCCGGCAAACAAAACTTCACCCAGGTTTTACCCTGGGCAAACTAGTGCAGCCTTCCCCGGCTATCTCAATTCTTAAGAGATTCCCACATTGTTCTGTCCAAACGGCCTTAATGATGGCCTCCAGAACTTCCTCATAGGGCAGTGGTCTATTTTTGTTTTTTGCATTTTTTACAAAAATTAAAAAATGGCACCTGTGTATAAAAAAATTATCAGAAAGGGCCACAGTAGGCTATGCCTGCTCCACTCACCTCTTCAAGCACTTGTTGCGACAATTATGGAATTAAAGGCGAGAGCTGGCACCATTTTGCGTAATTGTGAGAATTCTTATGATGAGAATCCCCGGAAAAGGTGATAAAAGTGTCATTCAAAACAAATAATGCTTTTAATTCTACAATGATGGCTTCATATTTACCAAGCTGCATCAATTCTTTAATCTTTTTTCATCAAATTAGGACCTTGTCGCCATGCAAGGACTTAGCTTGATAGCTCGAGACCCGTCCAGCCGTCTTTTGGACGGCCTATTTTTAGCCTGGACGTATTATTATTATTATTATTATTATTATTAATGAAGGCATTTATAATATTGCTCCTATTCTAAGGCGCATAGAGCGCTGAACATCAAAGAGTAACTTAGCAAGGCCTGTTATCATTCAAATTCCAACTCAGTCTCCTGGGAGATATACAGCTGAGCTGCAACTTTTGAAGCACATCAAGCTATTTTTCATTCCAAGCAAATTCGCCTTATGTGCCAAGTATTCACACATTGTGGATTTTCTGGTGTCTCGCCGGATGGAAACTGCGCCTACCTCCATTGAGGTTCTTTTACTTCCAACTCTAGGTCAGTTAGACGAGCCATCTGATTTACGTGGTTCTCCGAGCCCCACGACACAACATCGCTGCATGTCCTAGTGTATACGGCACCTGGTGGTCCCAGGCGGTCACCCATCCAATTATAGACGGGGCCTGGCGGTGCTTAACTTCAGTGATCAAGCTGACTCCGGAGAGCGAACACTGTATTTCCTGTAGAAAAATAATGCCATCTGGATTCCTTCAAATTGCATTGTGGGAGGACAATAAGTAAATTTGGACTTCCTTTTATCATTTCCTGGCTAAGTCCTTATCACCCTGATAACTTCACAGCCGCTTGTCTGATTTATAGGCCCCTACTCAATATTCAACATATGCATACTTAGGCCTAGTATTAATTCCTAAACTGTATCAATTTTTCAGAAAGTTCAGAATAATATATGGGTCATGGCGGGCATCTTTAATCGTTTTCGTCAAATTATGACCTTGTCATCCTGATAACTTCGAAGCCGCTTATCCGATATACACAATATTCAAAATAGTGCATGTAGTGATAATTTCTAGACTCCTAATTTTTTCAGAAAGATTCAGAAGAATATCCGAATCATGGTGGCCATCTTTAATCTTTTCTTGTCAAAGTAGGACAGGCTTGTCACCCTGATAACTTCAAAGCAGCTTATAAATTTGATGCACTCAATATTCAATGTACTGCATGCTAGTTTTGATACACTCAATATTCAATGTACTGCATGCTAGACTAGTAATATTTTCTAGACTGCATCAATTTTTCAAAAAAATCATAAACATATTTTGCTCATCGTGGCCATCTTTAATCTTTTTTTTTTTTGGTCAAGATACCACTTAGTCACCCTAAAGCTGCTAACCTCTGCCTTATAATATGCCTCAATAATTACATGTGCAAATTGATTATCTGGTAAAATTTTAATTAATTGATAACTTTTACTTGAAAAGTGCGAGGGGGAGCCTTCTTCGGGTGTTCACATGGTAAACACTTACTTCTAGCATATCTAGTTGACTAAGCTGCCGTGCCAATAGTCACCTCCATGGTAAAAATTTAGGCCTACATTTGATTTTTTTCATTTCAGTATTAAACAGTACGGTAAAATACATCATCATAAATTAGGCAGTTATAACTTTTGACTTTAATATGTTTACTGAGAAATTGTGCCAGATCGCTAGACTATTACTATTGAACAAAAGATGCAGTTTCAGGGAGGGATATGTCTTGAAATTTCAGCTAGATCAAATTAAATGGCCGACATGCAGCAATTATGGACTTCAAAATACGTAATATCTGGAAACCCATACCTGGTGCAGTTTCAGGGGGGAATATGCCCTGAAAAATTTCACGTCGATAAAATTTAAAATGGCGGACTTGTAATCACTGTTGACTTTAGTATGCGTAATATCTGGAAAACCGTGCGGATCATTACTCCTAATATTATTATAAAACAAAATGTGCGGCTTCAGAAAGAGACATGCCCTGAAAATGTTCTCCATAAAATTTAAAATGACAGTCTGGCAGCCATTATCATGATTATTGACTATTGACCATTGCTATTGAACACAATTTGTGGTTTGTGAGAGGGTTATGCCCTGAAAAATGAAGCAAGTTATATTGTGGCTGAAAATTTTTTAAATGGCCAATTTAATGTGATTTTAATTTTCACGTTTTACGTTAATAATATTACTTTGTGGGCGCCATAACTTCAAAAAGTTCATCATTTTTCTGCCCAAATTTTAATGCATGTTACTCATAACCAGTTCTCGGACAAGTTAAAAAATGCTAGAAAAAAAATCAAAATGGTAAATTGATAATGATTTTTCACATTTTATGTCGATAATTAAGAAGCCCTCGCTGAGGCGGGCTGCTTACTGTATTCCACACGGTCCGCTGCGGCCGCCGTAGTTATTTGTTTTCAAGATAGCTACTAATCTATCAACTTCTGCTTCCTCCTACTTCACATAGCTATCACATATCACTGTGGAATTGTTTTGGTAACATTTTGATCCCCATATCATGAACCCTTTAATTACTATGGCCAGAGCTCCAGATAATTTTTTGGTTTGAGGAGTATTTCACTCATTGAAATGGGTGATGAGGAGTGAAATATGATAAAAAATAAACGAGGAGTATTTTTCATACAACAACAGGAAAGCTTTATTTACATCATTTTTTCTTACAGTCACATAGTTCTCTTCACGTAAAAAATACAACAATCGTTTCATTTTTCTGAGGTTTTTTAGTTTGATGGGTAATTTAATAGTTTTTATGAGTAATATTACTCCTCAGATTTTCTATTAATGAGTATTTGCTGTTTTTACATGCGTATTTTACTCATATATGCATGTTATCTGGAGCCCTGACTATGGCCACTAACAAAGAAATGCTCGTTAGCAAAATGGCCGTTTAGCGGCCATTTTGAATTTTGTAATATTTACTTGACCCTTTCAGGCCTGAATTTACCATTGTCATCTTCATCCACTACAAGCCGCGAATTGCTGTCGCAATTCTCGACTTGTAGTGGATGAAGATGATTTGATGTTGTTTAAAAATTATAGAAAATTGCCATGTTTTGGTAAACCAGTTTCATAGAAATATTCATTCTAAAACCCTTAGTTGTAGGAAAATTAAGTTGGTTTTCAGGGATGTAAAATGATGCTTTAATGCATCGTGAGGGCTTAAAGGGTTAACTCAAGAAATGCAAAATGACTGGACCATGAATATAAAACAAAATGTAATGTCTCACACAAGGATAACCCATGATAAATTTCACACTAAAAAATCCAAAATGGCTACCAGTCCGCCATTTTTTTTTTAAATTTTTTTTTTTTTCCACTATCTCGGAAATCTTGCATGATAGCTGATCTAGATATTTCTTCTTCCTCATACTTCATATAGCCATCATATACCACTGGGGGATTTTTTGTAACTTTTTGATCCCCATATAATCGACCCTTAACTACTAGGGCCACTAACAAAAAAATACTTGTTAGCGCGTTTCAGGAAAAAGTTTCCAGCAGATCTTCTTCTTATTTGGCAAATATACACAGCAATGTCAGCCAATGACCTGATTAACTTTTGGGAGCAAACAATTTTAAAATAGAGGTCGAGCGATAAAGGAGGGCTGCTTTCGTGTTCGTTTCCGAACAACTCTTTCTAGTTTCACCTTGTGGGAGCAATAACTGCAAAAGTTTTTCAAGATTGTCTCCTGCTCAAATTTGTACTGCATGCTGCTAATAACCAATTCTCGGACATGTTCAATAAATTGGTGATGAACTATTTTTTGTCGAGTGTGCTCTGGTCTCAAATGATTTTTCACTTTAAACTGTTGATTTCATTGGATTTAATTTAATTTCAGTATGCTTACTGTCATTTATTGGTAAATGTGATGTCTCAAATGATTTTTCACTTTAAACTGTTAATTTCATTGGATTTAATTTAATTTCAGTATGCTTACTGTCATTCATTGGTAAATGTGATGAATATTATTCTGGAGACGGCTTAGCTGAGCTCTCTGATATAAGGTGATTATAAGGTAAGTTATATTTGAATGTCCTCTTATAGTTCTAATTTTTATCAAATAAATTAACCAAAAAAATAGGGAAAAAGAGTGAACTAATTTTGTTGTTTCAAATTCAGTTTATATACCACTTACTCTGTATAGTTTACCTCATTCAAGACGGCACTTTTAGTACATACATGTTTCTGTGGACGGGACATTTTTTAAATGTTTACTTTTTATGACGTCATATAACACGAGTTATCTCGGGCTCCGTACTGTACCGTCGAAGTAGCTTGCCCGAGATATCTCGGGCTCCGTCTGGAATGAGTTAATGCAATTCAGGCTCAAAAGGCTATGATATGATATGATAAAATCTTTTCTATAGCGTGGTATCCTGCAGATATGAAGATCAGGACACTTCACAGTCATAACATTTAATAATAAGTCTTTTGTTTAAGACATAAAAAACGTGTAAAAGCAGTTAAAATGTTTATTGGTGTATGTTGAATTTTATTGAAAGCTATTTGCATTCATAGACTTAATTGATGAATGAATGAGTCTTCAATTGAGTCTTATATGATGCAAGTGATGTTGACATGTGGACTTTGGCTGGTAGCTTATTTCACAGTTAGCCACAAGTACCAATCGCTTTTTTAGATGTAGGCCGGTACAGTCTTCTTTCTTTTGCTCCTCGTGTTCGTTTATCTCGACACTGAGTCTTTAATAGCCGAGACAGGTAAGATGGTGCTTGTCCATGCACACACTTGTATGCCAGCACCAGAACTTTGTATTTAATACGAGATCTCACAGGAAGCCAGTCTAACTCTTTTAGCACTGGTGTAATATGGTTACGTTGACGAGTTTGTGTTATCAGACGGGCAGCTTTATTTTGTATAGATCTGCTTCAGATGCTCGAGTTGAAAAGATGGAAGGCCTGCCAGCAATGAATAACAATAATCCCTGAAGGCGTGATGTATTGAGGGCCCAAACTGCGTTTTTGGTAGCATATGTGGCGAGGTAGCGACGAATACAACACAGCGTCCGTAGCTAGTAGTTACAGGCTTTACATACAGCTGTCACCTGTTGGTCCATATTCAAGTGTTGATCCAGCTGCACACCCAAGTCACGTACGCAAGCCACCGGCACGATAGTACTGTTATCGACGGCCATACAGTCTTCTTTCTTTTGCTCCTCAGGTTCGCTCATCTCGACACTGAGTCTTCAACAGCCGAGACAGGTAAGATGGTGCTTGTCCATGCACACACTTGTATGCCAGCACCAGAACTTTGTATTTAATACGAGATCTCACAGGAAGCCAGTCTAATTCTTTTAGCACTGGTGTAATATAGTTACGTTGACGAGTTTGTGTTATCAGACGGGCAGCTTTATTTTGTATAGATCTGCTTCAGACACTCGAGTTGAAAAGATGGAAGGCCTGCCAGCAATGAATAACAATAATCCAGGCGTGATGTATTGAGGGCCCAAACTGCGTTTTTGGTAGCATATGTGGTGAGGTAGCGACGAATACAACACAGCGTCCGTAGCTAGTAGTTACAGGCTTTACATACAGCTGTCACCTGTTGGTCCATATTCAAGTGTTGGTCCAGCTGCACACCCAAGTCATGTACGCAAGCCACCGGCACGATAGTAATGTCACGACGGCCATAGTTGATAGACCGTATTTCTGCAGATGATATTTTGACATGAAAATGACCATATCAGTCTTGTCATCGTTTAGTTTGAACATCCACTGTGCCATTCACATATATGGTACGGTTCGGTAAGTCTTTGAATAGCTTATACAGGGTCACCAGGAACTGATGGATCATACTCGGCAAACATCTGTGTGTCTACTGCATATTTCTGGTACTTTATTCTGTTTCTTGAAAATTCGCCGCATGGGTGTGGTATACAGGATGAAGAGCATTGGACCGAGTACAGAGCCCTGTGGGACACCACTTTCCAAGTGTGTGTGGTCGGATGTCGCTTGACCAATTTTTACTCGCTGGGTACGTCGTTTGAGATATGTGCTCAGCCATTATAGAGCATTGCCAGCTACTCCAAACTCTTCATTCAGCAGCGTTATTAGTTGATCTTGGTTGATTGTGTCCAATGCAGCCAAAAAGTCCAGCATCACAGACGACTGCTTGATTCCTATCCAAGGCACTTGTCAAATCATTGTACACTCTGAGAAAGGCGGTCTCTGTGCTGTGAGCTGCTCTATATGCTGACTGATATTCTTTCCGTAATCCATTTGTGGTGAGATGTCCCAATAGTCTTTCTTCAGGAGTGGAGTGCCCCTGCTTGACAATTATTAGGAAGGACAAGTGATATTTTTGAGAAGGACTAGTAATTTTTTTTACCAGTTGTCCGTCTGGACAAGTGGCAATTTAGTCCCAATTTCGAGCCCTGAAGGCTTTCAGGAAAATATCACTAAAGCTACTGTTCACAATATCAACGAGGTGAGGTAAATGAGCATGCACCGACTTCTTGAGAAGATAGTTTTTTTTTATTGATAAAAAAATAAATACAGTGATTATTACATAGCATATATAAGTAAAAAAAACATACATATAATGAAATTAAAATAAGCATAATTATGCTTTAAAAAACACAGGAAGCACTGAGCTGGTATCCGTCCAGTGTAGGGAAACAAAGAACCATCACCGGCCCAGTGCATCGCATATCTAACAAACATGAGAGGTTGGACCAGCGCTGGCGCAATGTTGTTCCACCATCAACGACGCTGGCCAAACCTTGCCCCATCGTCGGACCCAGCCTTCGCGTCTAGTGGGTATTGTATCATGTGTAAATGTGTGAAATAAAGTAATATATTACAGTGTGCATAGGACTTAGAGCCGTAGCTAGATCGATGTTGGAATCTCGTTATATTGACGCTGGTACAACATCAAAAAAAAACCGGGTCTAAGTCTGTGTGTTCTCTGGGTTGTGTTGCACCAGATACGGTCCGCCATGCCACAGAGGTGAAAAGTGTATTACACAAATGACCCTGAATCACATGCCAGCAAGGACGGGACATATGCACAACGCCGGTCCAGCGCTTGGCCAACACTGCGATGTTGGGTACACTGGACCAGCATTGCGCCCGTGTCTCGTGTTTGCAGGGAAGTTTATAGAACAGTGTGGTTATATAATTTAGACTACAATAGGGTTGTGGGTGTGGAAAACCCCTTTGTTCTCAATGTCAGCCATTCACTGCATAGCACAAACTGTGGGCTATACAGTGAATGTTCTAGCATACTAAATACATACATGTACTGACCCCGAGATCAGGTTTTGTGACCTCACCAATATTATGAACAAAGACACATTCCTTGTTTTTGGTGAGGTCACAAAGAAAAGAGCATCACAACTCAATATATTACAACTTACATTCATGTGCATAAAAAGGAGAAGAGATGTTGGTATTGCATCCATATCACATGTTTTATCTGGGCATCAGTTGATGACCTTTAACAACTCATCCTCTGTGACTTTTGTGAACTTGTGATTGATGATAGAATGTATAATTTCCTGGTCGCCATTATCATTCATGCTTTTATATTGCTGCTGGATTTGCTCCCGTATGAGGGTGATCTTATTGGTAAAAAAATGGGCAAAGTCATTGTCTTTTGTGTTTGTCTTATCTGGGAGAGATTCCAACGAGGTATTCAGCAGACGTGCTATGACCCGAAAACATGCCTTCTGATCTTGGTTTAATAGCTTGCGTTGGTGATAAAGCTGCTTGGCTCTAAGTATCATGTAATTTACTTCTCTACGATGTTGTGTGAATATTTGTCTGTGAATCTCGAGTCCTGTCTTTCTCCAAGTGTTTTCATTGGTGCGTCTTATTTGTCTGGCATTGTGGATGTCTGGCATTGTACCAGGGTTCTCTTTGACAGTTT
The DNA here is from genome assembly GCA_964017125.1 of Flabesymbios commensalis. Lineage (NCBI taxonomy): Eukaryota > Metazoa > Annelida > Polychaeta > Terebellida > Flabelligeridae > Flabesymbios > Flabesymbios commensalis. Next base: position 36,512,511 of record OZ024904.1, on the reverse strand, counting down.
TGTTTCCTCCTACTTATCATGGGGGCATGTTTATTCGAGACGGTCACTACAGTGCTTTCATGTTGTTGCAATTGTGTGTCCACTCTTCTCGTGTTGTCTACGGTGGCGAGTTCAGCTTTGACATCCGCCGTGAACAAGTCGTGGTCAAGTGTTTTAAAGTTTCTCAATCGTTCCAATCGACATCGTGATTGCACTGTAGATATTGCTAGAGGGAAAAGCACTCTGAAATGGTCCGTTATGCAGCTTCGATACACCTCTGTAGTGCGAATAATGGAACTGGACTAGTACAAGCTATCACAAGATCAAGCATATGACCACCTTTGTGAGTAGGTTGAGTGACACGTTTATTCTGTGTTTGATCCAGTTGACGAAGATATCTGTTTCTGGTGGCAGTCTGTGATTGGTTGTGTCTTCGAATTATAAGGACTGGTATAGCATGCTGTTGTAAGTTCACTTCCATTAGATTAGGAGTGTGGACCCCCGTTTGATTGTATTGTGTCAGAGGGGAGGAGATGTATTCCGTACAGACTGATTTATTACAGGTATGTCACACTGTGTGTGAGTCCCAGCCCGTACTACTCTTTTGGTTGGCTTGATTAACCCCATTCCAAATAGCTGTAGGAGAACGTCCGTGGACAGTTTTCGGGGCACATAACAGGTTGACTGTTGTTGATCGACATGAGCTGTTCATGGGTGTATGTGTGCATCCTTCCGCCTGACCAGTCAAAGTCACAACAAATATGCCAGAGTGATCAATGAAATGTTGGTAAAAACAGCAAAAATAAGATCATATTTGATAGAAGCATCACGTCACTATGTTCTCCATAGATTCATAATGCTGTATCTCTGTTTGCAAGACTTGGCTCTGTCGTAAAATCGTCAGAAAACCTGAGTCACAGTGCTGCCATACTGTATTGATTGATATCAACTAGGTGAGGTGAATGAGCATGCACCGAGGCTATAATGGTATTAATTAATTAATTACTTTTTTTCTGCTCTTTAGGCCAGACTTTTTTTATTGTATGTTTTACTGATGGGAATTATCAAGATGCAATGTCGGGATTTAGAATAAAAATAAAAGTTGTTGAAGCGCATTATAACTCTGGATCAGACAAATGTAAGAGCGGTTTCTGCGAATGATGTCAACATCTGGTAGGCACACTGGACATAGGCTTTATAGGCCATTGATAGTTGTGTGTGTGGGTTTTTAACACCGCAAAACACAGTGAAATCTATTGATTTAAGTCTATTGAAAAAAAAAATTAATGACAATTTTTTTATTTTTTTATTTTGGTGAATTCAATGTCGGTGGGCTCGTAAAACATATGTAATAAAAAAAGTCACTGTTTTAAGAAGCATCTCAGGTATATCTGGCACCTCAAACAATCTCAAATTTATGAATAAAACTGCCAAAATTTTATCTCTTCATAGTTTGAACAGGGGTTATGGCGTCACCACAGATGTTCGGCTGTCTATCCATATTTTCGGCTGTCTATCCATATTTTGACCTACATTTTGATCTACATTTCTCAACCAAAATAGCTCACAGACCAATTATCTTGGGGGGGGGGGAGGCGGATTTCATTCATATTGCACACACACATCACCTAGGGTGTACTGTAGTTGTGCTTTTTAGGCAATTAGCATGATTAGAGTTATAACACATACTATTAATTATACAACACAATAGATTATACATTATGAGTCAACTATACATTATAACTATGAAGTTAGAAATGATCCATGTATTTAAATTTAAAAAAATTATGATGACGTCATGCACCTTTTATTTCATGTCCAGCTACATTATTATGGCCGAAGATTTGGAATTCCTTGTGTGGGGCACTTAAGATTATTTTTCTTAGCTTTATTATTTTGGGGAATCATTTTGCATTAATACTATCAAAGAATATTATGTAGGTTTCGCGGAAAATTAGTTAAATTTCCTGAATAAAAAAAATCCAACACTGTAAATCTTTAATTGCTTTGGAAGCTTTATTGCACATTAGATGGTTATGAGCGTACAACCTCAACAAGTGTGGTGTCATTAACCAGAAAAAAATGAAATACAAGTGAATCTGGAATTATTTGGATGTATTTGGATAATAAATATAGGGATGGGCCACCAGCTTCAACTATGTATTTTCTTTCAGTTCAAATAAACTAACTAAAATAAGCTGAATAATAATGCCACCCATTGGTAGAAGCATCCGGTAAACACTATGATATTTTTTCATTTAAAATGAACTCGTCAATATTATACAGAAGGGATATGTGGCTGGAATTTGATTTATCGTGTTCATCGTTGTTTATGAATGGAAATGAGTTGATTTAGCTTTCATGACTCTGAAATGTAAAAGAGAGACTACAGATTGGTTAAATAGTTTGCAGCTTAAATTAGAGTAAGGTGCTGCAGTTCCATTCCTTTTCACCACCATTGTTCTGATGAAATGAGATGTTTTCCACCATTCCCTGATCACACTAGTGGCTGTACACCAGGCCCTTGAGCATGTGTGGCATCCCCTTATGATTATAATAGTTGGCCTCTGATTGGTCGAAAGTCATCGCATACAGATCATGATGTTTTTAATACAGTTACTCTGGTAGGTTTACTTCTAGTCAGCCAGGGTCAAAAGGGTGCCTACAACATTTGGCCATTAAGAAGAATAACAAGTGGCCATGGTGGCTCAGAACTTCTGCCCTCTACAGAGGGCAATTGTGATGAAGTAAGCCCGCCCTCTAAAGAGGGCAGTGGTGATGAAGTAAGCCAGCCCTCTACAGAGGGCAGTGGTAGTGAAGTAAGCTAACTCTCTACAGAGGGCAGTGGTGATGAAGTGAGCCGGTCCTCTACAGAGGGCAGTGGTGGTGAAGTAAGCTAACCCTCTACAGAGGGTAGTTGTGATGAAGTAAGCCAGCCCTCTACAGATGGCAGTGGTGATGAAGTAAGCCAGCCCAACACAGATGGCAGTGGTAATGAAGTAAGCCAGCCCTCCACAGATGGCAGTGGTGATGAAGTAAGCCAGCCCTCCACAGATGGCAGTGATGATGAAGTAAGCCAGCCCTCTACAGAGGGCAGTGATGATGAAGTAAGCCAGCCCTCTACAGAAGGCAGTGGTGATGAAGTAAGCCAGCCCTCCACAGATGGCAGTGGTGATGAAGTAAGCAGCCCTCTACAGAGGGCAGTGGTAATGAAGCAAGCTAACCCTCCCCTCTACAGAAGGCAGTGGTGGTGAAGTAAGCCAGCCCTCTTCAGAGGGCAGTTGTGATGAAGTGAGCCAGCCCTCTACAGAGGGCAGTGGTGATGAAGTAAGCTAACCCTCTACAGAGGGCAGGATGAAGTAAGCCAGCCCTCTACAGAGGGCAGTGGTGATGAAGTAAGCCAGCCCTCTACAGAGGGCAGTGGTAATGAAGTAAGCCAGCCCTTTACAGAGGGCAGTGGTAATGAAGTAAGCTAACCCTCTACAGATGGCAGTGGTAATGAAGTAAGCCAGCCCTCTAATGAAGTAAGCCAGCCCTCTACAGAGGGCAGTGGTAATGAAGTAAGCTAACCCTGTACAGAGGGCAGTGGTAATGAAGTAAGCTAACCCTCTACAGAGGGCAGTGGTAATGAAGTAAACCAGCCCTCTACAGAGGGCAGTGGTGATGAAGTAAGCCAGCCCTCTACAGAGGGCAGTGGTAATGAAGTAAGCCAGCCCTTTACAGAGGGCAGTGGTGATGCAGTAAGCTAATCCTCTACAGAGGGCAGTGGTAATGAAGTAAGCTAACCCTCTACAGAGAGCAGTGGTAATGAAGTAAGCTAACCCTCTACAATGGGCTGTGGTGATGAAGTAAGCCAGCCCTCTACAGAGGGCAGTGGTAATGAAGTAAGCCAGCCCTCTAGGCAGTGGTGGTGAAGTGAGCCAGCCCTCTGCAGAGGGCAGTGGTGGTGAAGTAAGTCAGCCCTCTACAGAGGGCAGTGGTGGTGAAGTAAGCCAGCCCTCTACAGAGGGCAGTGGTGGTGAAGTAAGCCAGCCCTCCACAGATGGCAGTGGTAATGAAGTAAGCCAGCCCTCTACAGAGGGCAGTGGTGATGAAGTAAGCCAGCCCTCCACAGATGGCAGTGGTAATGAAGTAAGCCTGCCCTCTACAGAGGGCAGTGGTGATGAAGTAAGGTAGTAGTGAAGTAAGCCAGCCCTCTACAGAGGGCAGTGGTAATGAAGTAAGTCAGCCCTCTACAGAGAGCAGTGGTGGTGAAGTAAGCCAGCCCTCCACAGATGGCAGTGGTAATGAAGTAAGTCAGCCCTCTACAGAGGGCAGTGGTGATGAAGTAAGCCAGCCCTCTACAGAGGGCAGTAGTGATGAAGTAAGCCAGCCCTACATTTTTAGTCGATAGCCCAAGTGATTTAATTTTATTTCAAGAGGAACCGACTGAAAGTGTTCAGGTATCACACATAATCATTTACTAGCTCTCTCCTAGGGAATCAAGCTGTAGAAACTGTTTTACACATACAAATGTGATAATACCTCGGAAAATTTATCTTACTACCGACTGCACTGACGAACGAGTCGGTCCGGAAAATTCGATGAAAGTTGCTTTCAAAAACTATATTTAGCTGCTAAGGTCAAATATTGTTCATTGAATGACGCTGATCATAATGGTATATGTTTTATAATTGATTTTATTTTATAATTTAAATTAGTGTCCACACATTTAAATGGTTGATAAACACGCAGCGCGGCAGTTGTGTCAAGTCACTGTGAGAGGGTGTAGGCCTAGATGGGGCTTTTGTGCGTTTCTATCACGATGGTTGGGGATTGTATTTGTGCGGGCTTTGGCCTCTTGTTTCTACATACTTGACCTGACACACATGGTAGCAGCGTATCAGTAAATTCGACAACAAAGTAAACTATTCGTTTGCTGACGCATCATATTATCGTCTTGAAATAAGCAAAATGCCGATAGTTATTTTATAACGTCTAAACGAAAGACTGTATTTAATCAGTATATTAACTGATTGTATCATTCACATAATACCTGGAATGTGAGGGGTTTTATATGTTAGCTCACCAATGACCAATTGGCGTCATAGACACGTATATTGACACCCCACTAGCCCCTGGAAGTAACCCTGCTTACAAGGTTTTAAAATTGTCCATAAAGAATTAGAGTAATTGCTAAACGCTTTCGAATAGTTAAATTGTGTACTTCCTAATGTGTTTCTTCGAAAATGATAAGGTATTATACAACCATGCAAAAACACTTCCGATTTTTGCAGGAGACATTGGAGTTTTACCTATTTGCACCGTTAGGCTATATCGATCAACAGGACTTTTTATATTGTCATTTGGAAAACAAGTTGCAATGTATTTTTTTTACGTATTTTACATATCACGTATTGTCAGGATACAGTTGCACTTGAATAACCCGGGGCCAAGCATGAACTCAGACCCACATACCCATAGCGTAAATCAACAGAATGAGGTGCATTGTCATTTTCGGGCATTTTTTCGGGTCAGAAACGTTAACTTATTTTTATTTTGTATTGACCAGGCTTGGCATCTATAAATTATAAGCTGTATCGACGATATTCGCGCCCATCTTTAAGCGATATATCGCGCTCCACTAATTTGCAGTGCTTCGTGTTTATATGATTACATAAACATGATAAACTTATTAGTTATCTGGTTTTACCGGGGTTTTCCCACTTGTCACATTGATTGAAGAACTTACACGTTTAGTTTATTTTGTATAATAATTATGCCGGTACAAAATAAATTTTAATGTTCGTATCAACTGCCTGGCCACTAGCTAGACAATCAATATACATGTATACGTTATACACTACTTTGAAATTTACTTTAATTGTCAAATTCGTAATCCATAGACTGTCTCAAAGTACTTTTATCTGATCATAGTGAATACAATTAGTATAATCATGATAATATAGATATCGTATTGTCGTCAAAATATGATGAAATTATGTTCTAGATGCAGGTGATTGTTGTATGGCGCCATAACGCTAAACGGTCTACTTAAATTTGTTTTGTCGTCGTTTGCCGCTTAACGTAATATTTACAAATATTTCAACCTTCTATAGAGATGATAGAGATATGTGTACAATGTTAGTATGTTAGTATGTATGTTAGTCACAATAGACAGGCAATTACAACACCCCAGCAAACACAGGACGTTCACTCGTGGTCATCGTATGCGACGCTATCCGATACTCCCAACATTGAACCAACATTGTTTCAACTGGTCCGAGACGCAGACCGTAAAACTGTCTATATATGTTCAGCCACTATCTTCAATACTTCCCATCTTTAGAGAAACGTAAACACGACGCATTGACCTAATGTTGCTGTAGTGTTGGGCCAACGTCGCGACACATTGACCCATGGATACCTTATTGTTGGTCTAACGTCGTAGTGGGTAGCCCAACTATAATCCAGCATTGGCTCAACTTCTATTGTTCATAGGGCATGTAGAATGTGTATGCTGCACTGACGTCATGGACTGTCATCTTCTGTCAGCAGTCGTGACGCATAATCTGATTTTACACTTCACTTATCTGCTTGACTGGTAATAGATGTACACGCACCATGACTGTATAGTGCTTCAAGTATGTGTATATGTATCATCAATGTTATCATTCGTGTGTACGCCATTCACAACATCGTGACTAACAGACCAATGACCAGGATAAACTTACTCAGTCCTGTCATCATCAGCGTTATGATCAATCCCACATTATTATCCACAAACCAATTCTGTATTTGGATAATAAATACAATCAATTAAATACTCAATCTTAATGTAGAAAGTGAATTATATTGGGACAAAGATAGGAATTTCTTTTAGCTACTGGTGTAAAACGAAAGTGAAGCTGTAAATAATTTAATTTAAAATAAAATATGTTGTGGTCTTAGTTAGAAGGAAAAAATTGTGACGCTTCAATGCAGCATTGCAATTAAGATATATCCCTATTGCTACTGCATTGGCAATAAACTTATAATTGTGGAAGGTGGAGACTTTCATATTTCCTATGCAAATGTAACTTCTAGTTTAAAAATGAAATGGCCTTTTTTCCATTTTTTTTATCATTTTGTGTCACATTTAAATTATTTGTCGCAAGTATGGAAAACAAAATAATAATGCTAAGGCCACACAAATTTATTTAGTTGTTTTACTATTTTTTTCAGCATTGGGGCAATCTGGTGGTGACAAAAAACTAGTGTTTTTTTTAGCCTGCCTCTTAATTTTAATTAAAAATGGTTGGCTATTGCAATTGAAGTTCAGCGTCAGTGGCGTCGGCCTTAACATTTACTTGTGGGCACGTTGACTTGAAAAGTTTTTCATATACTGTAATATACTTTAATTCCGCGGGTAAGAATTTTCACGGAAAACCGATTTTTGACCACTGTGCTGTCTTTTAAATTCGCATGAAAATATTTTTTAAAGTTGATTTGTTTTGGCCTGGAGACTTGTAATTTTATCTCGCCGTAACGACTGTCATCCGACCCTTCCTGACTAGTAAACACTATGATGCAACATCGTAAGTAAACATAATGGTACCCAGTGTTTTCCCCAGGATTTGTCCAAAGAGTATCGCCTTTCTGGAAGATGCTGTTTTGTGGCTGAATTCATGGCAAATTCAAAAGAAATGACGAATTAAAGGGGTTTTTTAGCGTCTCGGACGAAAGGGAAGCGTCTCGGTACCGATGCGCTAAGACGCTTTGGGGAAAACACTGGTACGGTCACCAACTAACTGGAGGGGGGATGACCGACCATTGAGGCTAATCTCCCTTTGCAGGTGCGGGTCATTAACACTATCAATCCAACAGGTTGGATTTTAATCCATCATTTTAATTAAGTATTATTCTGCTGATGATTTACTACATGTGCCGTTTCAATGAAATATGTTTACATTTTTTTAAAAGCTCATCGTATCTGTTTGATTGTGGGAATTTAAAAATAGCTATATCTGTGCACATATTTGTGTAATATTTGCATAGATTTGGGGGTAACTACTATCACTTAGCTCAAATCCTTAGAAAAACACATGACCAAGGAACGCATCGACAGCTCTCCTATCATCATTGACTCTGTCTCTAGTGAACAGTATCACGCCAGCACTGGATCAACGTCGCGTGTTTGCTGGCTCACCACTCCTCAACTTGACATAGAAAAGATCAATGTTGACATCAAGACATCATTGAACCCATTCATGCCTGCTGGTTAATAGCAGTCATCGAAGAAATCACACAGAAAACATACTGTATTATCAAGGGCTTTGTACAAGCAGGTTTAAAATGAAATAAAAAATTATCAGTATCACTGTATGTTTTTTGTCATGATAGAAATATATTTCACGCGTTGTTATTCAGTCGTTGTCATTCAGTCATTTAAATATAAATCTTAGGACTTGAACCTTCACAAGTTAGCGTGACAATCACACGATTAGATTATAAATGTAGGCACGGTCGACTGCATAGCGACAATCACACCCTTCAAAACCCAGTCGCAAAGTTCATGAAATACTAATGTGGTGAACAATAATTAGTGGGAATATATTTTCGCGCTCACGGTCCTTGCGCAAAATGCCCGAAAATTATTTCCACGCGAAATGAAAGTATATTACAGTATCCTCCCCAAATTTGTAATGCATGTTACAAATAACCAGTTCTCAGACAAGATCAATAATGGCTGAAAAATATCAAAATTGCCGATTTATTGCAATTTTTCGCATTTTATGTCAATAGTTTGAACTTGTAGGCGCGATAACTGTTTTTCATGTACCCTGTTCAAATTTGTTATGCATGCTACTAATAAGCAGTTCCCCAACAAGTTCAATAACGACTAAAATAAAATTAAATAGCCGATTTATTGTGATTTTTTAGCCGTCTTTTAATTTCAATTTAAAAAAAGTGGGCTGAATTTGTTATGCATGTTATTTATGACCAGTTCTGGGCCAAGTTTAATGATGGCTTAAAAAAAATTCAAAATAGCCGCTTTATTGCGATTTTTCACATTTTACTTTAATAATTTGACCTTGTGGGCGCAATAGCTTGAACAGTTTTTTATGTATCCTCTTCAAATTTGTTGTGCATGTTACTAATAAGCAGTTCTCGGACATGTTCAATAGTGGCTGAAAAAAAATCAAAATGGCCGATTTACTGTGATTTTTCGCATTTTAAGTCAATACTTATTTTTACGTCAATAATTTGACCTTGTGGGCCCGATAACTTGAAAAAAATTTCATGTATCCTTCCCAAATTGCTTATGCATGTTACTAATATGCAGTTCTCAGACCATTTCGATAATGGATAAAAAAAAAGCAAAATGGCCTATTTATTGAGATTTTTTGCATTTTATGTCAATAATTTGACCCTGTGGGCGCAATAACTTCAAAAGTTTTTCCTGTATCCTTCCCAAATTTGTTATGCATGTTACTAATGACCAGTTCTCGGACAAGTTCAATAATGCCTGAGAATTAATTAAAATGGCCGATTTATTGTAAGTTTTTTGCATTTTACATCAATAATTTGACCTTGTAGACGCAATAACTTCCAAGTTCAATAATGGCGGTGGGCTATTGTCGAGTGTGCTCTTGTTTTTTTTCCAACAACTAATCCGATTGAGCGACAAAACAGGAAACGAAGTTTCTGGGTGTCGGTCAATCAAGAACGCTGACATACATGTAGGGGGTCAGCAGTGCATCTGCTACATTCAGTTCTTTCAGAAAAAAAAAAAAAATTGATCTTGAATATGTAGGCTAAATTAGCCTTAATATTCAATCGATTGTTTTGATCTTCAGACTGCCTTTTTAAAGTAAAAAAAGCTATTGCAATTGAATCAGCATCATCGGTGTCTGCGTCTGTGGTAACATTTACTTCGGGCATGATAACTTGGCGTGTTTTTCATGTATCCTGCTCAAATTTGTTACTAAACCAGTTCTCAGACAAGCTCAATAATAGCTAAAAAGAATTAAAATGACTGATTATCACATTTTATCTCGTTAAGTTGACCTTGACAACCAGACCTTCAAAGTTTTTCATTTATCCTGCTCAAATTTGTACTGCATGCTGCTTACCAGTTCTCTGACAAGTTAAATAATGGCAGATTATTACCATTAGTTAATTTTACGTATTGTAATTTCAAAATTTTTCATATCATGTTCATGTTTGTCCTCCTTGTTGCTAATAACCAGTTCTCGGACAAGTTCAATAATAGCGGCATGCTATTGTCGAGTGTGCTCTTGTTTTATCATGCATGCAACTTTCTAATATCTCAGACATGTTAAAACGAGTTCTGTCCCATTACAATTTAGGGCACCACACCAGTTTTTAACTTATTGATTTATTTGACTTTACAGTTGAAAACATGTAGAATGGGCATGATATCATCTGATCATGTTATCATATGTTATCAACTTTGGTTAACGGGAACAGGTCAAGACTACCTCCACTATCTACCATATGAAGGAAAATGGCCCAAGAAAAGGGTGAACGTTTCTCAACCGTGTCTCTTGATATAGAAAATTGTGCATTCGAGTATCGCATGTGATTGTTATTCTTAAACACATGTTTGTATTGTTCATTTTTGCTGTTTCAGAAGAGGAGGATGGAGGCTGTGGCGAGACATGAATTCACAGCTACAGCTGATGATGAGCTGAGCTTTCCAAAAGGTGTTACTGTTAAGGTAACTATCTCAAATGTATAAACCTACTTACTACATGTATAGATAAAGCTCTGCTATTGCATGAATGCTGAGATACTGGTAATATTTTATTTTTTCAACAGGGTATATTTTGTTGGAGAAAAATAGATTAGTGTTAATCACCAATTAGTGTCTTTCTATTTTGCATAGCATTTCTCTTTTGTATCACATAAATAATTAAAATTGACTAGAAATGGAAGATGGATTCCAAACTAAAACATTCGGATGTTGGAACTCATGTTTATTTTATTATAGTACAATACCTGTAAATTGTCACCTATCTGTACATAATGAGTCTCATGTCAGCAAAATACAATATGGAGCTTATGATATTATTGGCTTTAAAGTCATGGCAAAAATTTTGATTGCAAAATCTTTATATTAAAAAAATAGTTTCGTATAGCCAAACAGATTTTTCGGCCAAACCTCGAAAATTTGCATGTAATTTTTTATGATTGATTTTTATAGCCCTGGATGTCTACTTTCAGAATCTGCCGGGTTGACTTTTGTCACCCTTGAGTTGAGGTTTTAAAAAAATGGGTGAAACCCAAGATGGTCGTCTTGTTAATTTTTTAAACGAAACACCTGATAATCAAATGTGATATGTCATTTCTGACTAATTTTAGGGCGTAGAAAAAAATTTTGACCTTAAAATGATAATTCCAGGCTTTAAAGTATCAAAATTTGACAAAAAACAAAATTAGCTAATTTTAGGCCATATCATTATTGACCATTTTCTCAACTTTAGGTGGCCGACTCATTTCGTCCAAATGGGTCACTAATATGCCCGCTAATGTAAATTTGATAAAATAATACTCTTATTATCATCACATATTTTTGCCACTGCAACAGAGCAAAGCAAAATAGAAAAAAAGAGGTTGTATTACAGTAGTATCAATTGAATCAAACAAAAGAAGTTAAACCAATGCTGGTTTATTTTTTACAAAATAAAACCAATTATTAGTGCTCTTGCCGATGCACCTGTTTCGATTATGATGTAAAAAATTCAAAATAACAAACTCTGGAGATTTAGTTACAGTACTTTTAACTTGTGAATGTGAAATCTTGCTATTTTGAACTTCCTCAAATTTGTGATGTAAGTAGTTACTAATTACCTGTCTTCATCGTGAAAATTTTTCCTTCTAGTTAACAAGAGTACAGGTATGTATTATAAAAAATCCAATGAATAAGCAAGTTAATGGGTTTGATGGCCCTTTGCATTGTTATGTGATAAAATTTTCAGGGATCAAAATTTAACAACCGGGTGATTACTGCTGAACACCAACTTATAGACAAATACTTGTTGACATAATATTTTGCACGTACTGTATCATAGACATTGTTAATATTTGCTAGTATATTCACTCTTCTATGTACATGTATTTACATTTCTTAATATTTTTTTATAATAAATTTGACAGATTTTATCTATGGAAGATGACAAAAACTGGTATAGAGCTGAATATGGAGGAAAAGAAGGATTTGTTCCCAGCAACTACCTAGATTTAAAACCCTTCCCGTATGTGCCTATATTTACAAACCTTTTATTTATAAATACCCTGGTTCTGCTTTTATTTTTCAAGAGCAAGAAGTAATTGAATACTTATTTTACTTTTTGTTTTGTGAATTTTTCAATTTGCATATTTGAGGGTTTTTTTTGTATTTATAAGCTGATTCTTAGGTGGTCGATAGTACAGTATATATATAATTTTGAAAAAGAGTTACCGTATCTGACATGCTGACAGATATCCAGATTTGTGTAGTGTGACGTTTCCTAATAAACATGATAAATGGTGCCAACAAAAACATTTTCTGTACTTTATTTCTTTTACTTGGGGGGGGGGGGGGGGCAGGTAGGTCAAAAGATTTTTTAAATTTATTTGACTGTCTTTTAAAAAAATATAGGGCATCTTTGGTTTCAATTTGGGGGGGGGGAAATGTATGATGGTCAAAGGAATATTGAAAAATAAGGTGGGCGTTAAAGACGGAGTCAACGGAGGCATAGTCATCGATGCCTGCGTCGATATACCTTTCTAGTTTTATGTGAAACATGAAGACCGAAGGGTTTTTTATTAATTTGAAATCATCATAAATGTTTTAGTCAGCTCTTTCTGATTCATTTGGATGCCTATGTTATGGATCTAGGTCCATTAGAAATATTTTTACTCTTTAGAGTGCGGGGATCTTAAGTCGATCCCCGGCTGTAAGGGTTGAAGCACTACAAGGGTTTTATTTTTTTTACCACCAAAAGCCGTGTCTGGCTAACACGACCCACAACTTAGTGGACAAAAATTACTCAAGTATGTACGATTTAAATAAAAGCACATCCCAACCTAACCAATTAAAACCTCATATCTCAAAAGAAAATGGCTGTAGACATGATTGGCACTTTAAAAGTTTACCCTTATCATAATCGTGCTGTCATCATAACTATAGTTGATTTTAATCTGTTTTATTAGTCGACCAAGTCAGTGTTATTTGGAATGAAATGTGTGTCTAAATATCAAGATTTGCAAATATTTGTGCTCAAATAAACAAATATTATTAATTTTTTACCACTTGGAAGTTGTGTGTCGTGGTAGCGAGATACAACTTCAAGTGCGTGAAAATTTAAATAAATTAATGATAAGGGTTAAAATTATTTATAACTGGATGCTTCCAAGCTTTTTGTATACACATAAATATTTATAGTCCAGGGGTATTAGTCTAAAAAACATAGAGACCTGGAACAAATTCGTAACAAGCTGAAAATTTCAGCATATGTTCTTGATAGAACATAGAAAGACATATCAAAAGTCCTCTCAAATCCTCCTGGTATTGGTACCCTAAATTGGGGTAAATAGGGGGTAAATAGAGATGAAATGGGATAATAACCATAAAATATGTGTTATTCGACCTAGATTCATAAAATTAGTATCTATATATGTGACTTAGCACCCGAGGAGTCTATTAAAATTATTTGTATTATTTTTCAGACACCCTTTCATCTCCAAAAACGCACTTTTATATGAGTAAATAGGGGTAAATAATGGTAAAAATCATAAAAAACAACTATTTAACCTAGATTCACGAAATTAGTATCTAAACATATGTTTCGACACCCGAGGAGTCCATTAAAATATTTAATATAATTTTTTAGCCTTTCATCCCCAAAATATATTCTGTATGGTGATATACAATGTTAAGCGAATAATGAAACATTTAATTTCAGTTTCAATTATGTTTCATTTGGCTTAAATCTTCCCTTTTATTTTAGGATAATATCTAACACTTTCTAACGTGGAAATTAGACCCTTTAATACCAAGGTGACAAAATATACTAAAACATACAAATATTTATCAGAGAATTTGCAATCATTATTGGATATATACTTGTGTTGCAGATAGTTTGTAGTTTTTATGGAAGATGGATCTTCCTTGCGCATGCTTGTTGTGTATATATATATGTCAGCAGTAGGCCTATATTTTCAGATAAGTCCATTTCAAATGTAGAGGGGAAAGGGTTACGGACTCTTGTTTGTGCTATAGTGAGGAGAGAGATGATAGTCTTAAGGATGAATTTGTGCATATTATCACAGAAACAACAGAATCTAAAAATAGAAAACAATTCTTTTTCAGTGGCAACTCCAGTGATTTGATAATTGAGCAGGATTTAATGCGACTGTTCAATGCAGCAGGAGGCATGACGCGAGGAAGAGAAATAACGGAGAACACTATAGAGTGGTTTATAGACATTCTTCTTCAATGCATACCAATATGTAACTACTTGGAAACATTTGCTGATGTCTTTTCCTCATCGTCTGAACAACATGAAGATTTACGTTCATCTTGCCTAGACCGTGACCTCAAATATCTTGAATCATTCATTGTTTGGTTAAGATTTCATTCTCTTTGCATGTACACTGCTTCTGAATCTTTAGTTCCGCTAGCCACTGGTGTCATAGCAGATTCCACAGTCAACTGTGATCAGGCCTATTCTATCGGAAAATTCGCTTCAGAATCTATCACAAGACAAATATTCACAACTGTTCAGCTTTAACGTAAGGACAAAATAATTTCTTTCAGCAGCTCAAGAAACGCAGATAGAGTATGGGGTCTGAACGTTGATGTTGATCCTAATATACTGTGGCATAGGCTCTCTCTTCTCACTAGCAGCAACCAGGAAAGGGAACCATTCTTTTTCTTTGAACTCGCTCCTGAGCCTACATCTCTCTTCAAACAAGGGATGGTGAGAAAAACACAGAAATCCGTCATAGCTACCATTTATAAACAAGGTGTTGACAATGTAGATTCTGCATATGAAAATGCATATACACTATTGATGGAGGTTATCTTCGGCATAAAGTCAACAGATTCAACATAAGAAGAACTGTATGAAGAATACGCTGAATATGTCATCACAAAATATGGTGACAAATCTGTAATCGTCTTAGATGCATATGCTGATTTGGCCAACAGCACTAAGTCACATGAGCAGATCTGTGACATCTCGTGAAATACAATTTGTGCTGCACATGAAAACAATCACCACCCAGGAAGCCTTCTTAAGTAATCGTGCCAACAAGCAGAGATTCCGTGATGCATTGAAACCACATTTAATGCTAAAGGGAGCATTGTTAGGCAGGCCAAGTCAGATGCAGATACTCTTATAGTATCTACGGCTTTGCAAACAGCAGAAACAACACGAAGCTCTGTGGTAGTAGTTGGAAATGACACTGACTTGATGGTGATGCTAATTTTTCAGGCAGAGCAATCTCAGATACTTTCTTAATGGTCGAGACAAATCCTCTACTTTTCTATACAATATCAGACATACAGTCAAAATATAACTTTTTTTAAAAGCTGAATGGTTACAACCTGGATGAATTGAACGTTTTTTAGATGGCAATTCTAATGCAGATGACATAGCACGTGCTGGTGAACATTTTACTCTGCAGATGTACGGAGCGAAAGCGAGTTGCATTGTAGATAAGTTGCGCTACTTAACTATTGGAAACCTCTCCACATCATTTAAGCTGGAATGTCTCCCACCTACATCTGTGGCATTGAGGCAACATTCATATAGAACCAAGCATTGGGTCGTTCTCTTCCTGCTCTTGACTGGGGTTGGGTAAGCAAAAATGACATACTTATACCAGTACTTACTGACAAGCCTACTGCGCCTGAAAGACTACTGAAGCTTGTGTCTTGTGGACGCAAATCGGGATGTCGAAAAATGTGTAGTTGTAGACAATTAGGCATCTATTGTACTGTAATGTGTAGTGGGTGCTTGTGTAAATATTTCCAAAGTGATAAGAGTAATGATGCAAATGACGATGAATGAGTTATAGTTATATTGTGCTAAATATTTGGACTTGGAAACGTAATAGTGTAGATTAGGTGCAGGTGATCAGTTTTTCTATGTTCGAAATGTCTATACGTCACTCTGCTAATGAGAGTAGTCATAGTTTTTTATTCAAAGTGATGATGACAGCATGTTTTCTCATGTTTTTGCATAGAATTAGTCCTTAGAATTGAAATGGTGGCATATACAACACGTGTGATGTGTCCTGAGAATGCTATCCAAAAATATTATCTATGTTTCCAGCAGAACTAGCATGACAATTATACCAACAATTATACCACAATCATCAACCATTACAATAATGATGACAATCAAATGATCATAGCTTATTCTTTCAATATGAGCAATTTCCAGTCAAACAATCAACGCATTTATTGTTGTTGTGATTTACTATAGTTTTGTATACATGAAATGTGAAAAAAAAATATATATGCGCAGAACTGAATAAACGATATATAGCATCATATAAAATTGCGTTCTTGGGAATGAAAGGGTGGTTGAAAATTATAAAAATATTTTTATTTGACCCCGCGGGCACAAAAACATATTTTTAGATAATGATTGCGTGAATCTAGGTTAAATTGTTGGTTGTTGCCATTCATTACCTCTATTTACCTAAATACAATTGCGTTCCGGGGAATGAAAGGGTGGCTGCAATTTTTTTTAAATAGTTTAAATTGACTCTTCGGGCGACAAAACATAATGTTTAGATACTAATTTCGTGAATCTAGGTTAAATAATAGTTTGTTATCATTTTTACCACTATTTACCCCTATTTACTCATATAAAAGAGAGTTTTTGGGAATGAAACGGTGGCTGAAAAATAATAAAAATAATTTTAATGGACTCCTCGGGTGCCAAAGCATATATCTAGACACTAATTTTATGAATCTAGGTGAAATAACGCATACTTGATGGTTATTACCCCATTGCATCCTTATTTACCCCTATTTACCCCAATTTCGGGTACCAATACCAGGAGGATTTGAGAGGACTTTTGATATGTTTATCTATGTTGTTTAAACAACATACCCTGAAATTTTCAGCTTGTTACGAATTTGTTCAGGGTCATTATCTAATACCCCTGGACTATTAGAAGTTTCAGAAGAACTAAATAGAAAAAACTATATTCCCTTATAAAACATAACATTTATCTTATCTGATTTTATTTTTGTGATTTTTTTAGACTTCTTTCTTTGATATCTATATTAAATTGCTGTTTTTTTCTAGATTTTTTGTCAACAGAATTTCTCGTCAGGAAGCTGAGGACATGCTTTTAGAAAGAAATGATAGCCAAGTAGAACAGTATGTTCAAAAAGACGGAGCATTTATGGTTCGCCCAAGTGAAAGCTCACCAGGCGATTTCTCCCTATCCGTCAAGTTAGTATTTTGGTTGACCTGACACTTCATGATAAATGTTTGTCCGTTCAATATCAATGTTACAAACGTGAAATCATAATGATATGCTAATCTAATAATAATATCTACTTGTAAACAGAATATAATTACAGAATTCATTCAAATACATTTATCATTTATTACTGTGTTGATTTCTCATATCCTGCACATTAGTATTGAAGTGCTGGATGGAAGGTCAAATCAAATATGAATCATGAACAATGCAACATCGTTCGTCTTTTGGGACGTAGTGAACTTTTGAAAACACTGCTAATGGTCTGCTATAAGACTACATTCATATAGAAGCAATATGGCGGGTGACAGTCAACTCGTACCCATGTCAACTCGCCCCATGTCAACTCGTACCCATGTCAACTCGTACCCATGTCAACTCGTACCACCAACAGATGTCAACTCGTACCACAAGTGATGTCAACTCGTACCCAACAAGGCAAGTATAAAATGATGGTACGAGTTGACATCTATTACCACACAATAGATGTCAACTCGTACCCATGTCAACTCGTACCCATATCAACTCGTACCACTAAGAGATGTCAACTCGTACCATCATCAGATGTCAACTCGTACCAAAGTTAATGTAGGTTTGGTTTGTGCTATCTATGTATTACAGTCGTGTATTATATTAGGGCATGTTCAGCTTGCAATTCAATTTATTTTAATGATATTCTCATACAAATGATAACAAACACATCAATGTATATGATAATTATATTTATTTGTAAATTTGTTTCGAATAATAAATGTAGACAATACATTAATTATTTCACAACATTGCGTCATATTTTATCATTTATATGTATTATATGTATCGTGCAATTGAGGTCAAAATTTATTTTCACAATTTTCTCATTGTCTTTTTAGATATCTGAAATATCCAACACTAACAAATGTATTCATATATATATCGCACACAGATGGTCCATGGTGTAAATGATAATTATATTTATTACTTTTATCCGTTTTATTTCAAACATCAAATGTAGGCAATACAGCAAATATTTCATAGCATTTCGTCATATTTCATGATTTATATACATATTGTACAATTGAGGTCAACATTTATATACACAATTTTCTTATTGTCTCATTGTCTTTTTAGGAAATAAGAATATTTTTAATTAGTAACACTGGTTCAAAGTAACATAAGTTCAAAGTCAATACGCTTTAACGGGATGACAAAGTATCACTTGTTCAAAGTAACATAAGTTCAAAATCAACACATTTTGACAGGGTGACAACGTGACAAATCTCAACTATTAATTAGTCCAGGGGTATAAGATAATAACCCAAAACAAATGAATAAAAGGGTTGATATAAAAATTGATATAAGTAATTGTAATGGATTCATCAGGTGCTAAAACATAAGTTAAAATACAAATTTTGTAACTCTAGACCAAATAGTTCATAAGCTATGGTTATCACCCCTCATTTTACCCATATTTACCACTTTTGAAAAGGAAAGGGTGGTGAAAATTAATAGAAAAAAATAGGAATTGTTGGATTCAGTTTTTCAAATAATTCATTACATACGAAATCAAACGACGCTGATTTAATATTAACGCAAAACTGGTTTATCGTGTCATAGTACTGCGCACGGTGTTATGTAGAACTAATGGTTCGTTCTTTGTTTGACAGTACAGTGTCAAAGGCAATGTCCCAAGATTAAACCGATGCTTATCTTGTGAACATGTGATTGCAGTGTTTTATTTGCTAATTAGCCACTCCCTAATCCTATGAACGCTAAGTGAATTGAGCCAGCGTTGGGGCAATCTGTACAGACACATGGCGTTCACTCAATTAGCGTGGCGGACAAGGGGACGCTTACACTTTGATTTAACCCTTATGTCTCCGAATTCTGATGACGGGCGAAGTTAGTTAGAAACGGGTGAATTAGGTGTAAGTGAATTAATTTATACTGGGTTGTAACAGGATAAAAAGTAAAAGCCGAGTGCTACTTTGAAAAAGTGTTACTTCGTGATCCCGTCAATACTGTTAGCTTTAAAAAAGTGTTTCTTTGAAAAAGTGCTACTTTGGGATTCTGTCAATACTGTTAATCTTGAAAACAAACGTTCCTTTGAAAAAGGGTTACTTTGTGATCCTTCAATACCGTTACTTTTGATAAAAAAGATACTTTGAAAAAGTGTTATTTCTTGATCCCGTCAATACTGTCAACTTTACTTGTACTTGGTTATTACAGTAATAGTCACCAGCTCCCCCGTCTGCCCATTTAACATTACGCAACGTTTATGTAGGCATAAGCATAACGGCATTATCACTAATTAGGGCGCTAATCCCATTGTCCCTTCCAGTCTTGGAGTTTATGAAATGTCACTTAAAAACATAACATATATATCTCAAAGTTGCTTTGGATTTGTCTTATTAAGACCTGTACAAAAATATGTTTCGTCTGAGAATAATTGAGGTAAAATACAAGTTGCATTGAAATAATGTTGCAAAAATATCATAATTCATGATAATGTATGAAGCAATTATTTACGTGATGTGCTAAGAATATTATTTGAGGTCAGTGACATAAGGTCATGTTAGAATGGATAATATAACAAAATAACATTGAACATTGATTGTGCTCCATACCAGGTTTTGGTCTGAGTAATAAATAAAATTGAGTTTAATAGGCCTGTCACACGCGCAATTAAATTATAAAATATTAGCTATATCAATAGGTGAAGAAAATTGAATTTAATAGGACTGTCACACGCGCAATTAAATTATAAAATATTAGTAATATCAATAGGTGAATAAAATTAAATTTAATAGGCCTGTCACACGCGCAATTAAATTATAAAATATTAGTTATATCAATAGGTAAATAAAATTGAATTTGATAGGCATGTCACTTGCGGGTATAATCAACTGTATGTCGACATTGCACCTCAGTACTGGAGTCACTCGTACCTTTACTATCACAGCTTTAACACAAAAGACACATGGTACACATGGTACTAGAACATTGTTTGCCTGGAGGGATTATATTGTCACCGCGCAGTAACAATTATCATCACCAACCATTGTGGCTAATCCCATTTGGCATGACGAGTACGAGTTGACATCTAATGATAGTACGAGTTGACATCTGTTGTGTTATAAAAGTACCATCATCTGATACCTGCCTTGTTGGGTACGAGTTGACATCTAATGATGGTACGAGTTGACATCTCTTAGTGGTACGAGTGAGTTGACATGGGTACGAGTTGACATGAGTACGAGTTGACATCTATTGTGTGGTAATAGATGTCAACTCGTACCATCATTTTATACTTACCTTGTGGTACGAGTTGACATCTGTTGGTGGTACGATTTGACATGGGTACGAGTTGACATGGGTACGAGTTGACATGGGTACGAGTTGACCGGTATTCAATATGCCAAGTACTTGATAAAGTGCTGGATTGTGTTGATGCGTAATGTGTATCAATCATCTGATCAAATATTAAGAATATAAAAACATCTGTTTGCTCACTAGGCTGGGTAAATATGATATCTGATATTATTGATTGATTACCTGTATGATTATTTTTATCTTACTTTTGTGCACAGTACATTGTCTTTTCACAGGTTTGGTAATTCTGTGCAGCACTTTAAAGTATTACGCGATGGAGAAGGGAAGTATTTTCTGTGGGTCGTGAAGTTTGAATCATTGAATGAATTGGTCGCGTACCACAGAACGCAGTCAGTTAGCAGATCGTGTACCATTTTACTACAAGATATGATTAGAGTAAGTTTCCCGGCAAGTCACAGTAAAATTAAAAACATTTAAAACTACCTTGTCACTCAACATAACATACTTTTAATAAATGTATTGAATGAAAACTTGTATTATCCATTACAATAAGGACATAGTGAGTTTTCTTTTGATATACCTATACAGTATTACACTTGGGCGTTTTATCAAATCTGCATATTTTCATTCAGCTTGAGGTTTTAATTGCTCTCGCAATTACCAGCTCAAGGTGAATAAAAAAAGAGAAGAAACTCCTGGTTAGTATTAGGGTTAAACCCTCATGTATTTATCCTAAGGCTCAGTTTAGCTTAGAATTGTTGCAATAATTCGCACCACTAAGTCAACTGAAATTACTTAAAAAAATACCTAAATGGCAATACTGTAGATCTGGTGATATTCGCGAGGTTTTAATTTTCGTGAGGAGGACAAATTCGCGAATTCAAGAACCTCACGGAAATTATTATTCTAATAGCTCTACTAAAGAGAAATGAAAATCAGCAAATTTTAATCTTCGTGAAAAGTCCCAAAATCAAAATTCGCGAAAGTTAAACATGTGAAAATTACCAGACCTACAGTATATCAAATGTAAGATTGAAATGTTTTGTTGTGTATTATGCTATTTTCTGCTAATTATTCTGCATATGTGGGGCATATATGTATCATGGGGGCTGCAGGTTTCGATTTGTTTTGAAAATATTGTGTGGCGTTTTGCAAGATTAGAATGCTCCACATCCCTTGAGCTTTGCCTATCATTGATGATGAAATATTTCGCTAATCAACTCAGTTTGAGTACCAATTGGCCAAAATTGTGTAGCTTTTCGGTATGCGATACTGAACAAATTGAACTCTGTGCGGGCTACAAGGGTTAACAGCAAAGTTGATCTCGCACTCAGAAATTGACTAATAGTACTGCTGTGTGACTTGACCCTTAGAACACTGATGTCGACTACAGTAGACATTCTGTGTTTTTACTAGCACCTGTATAATCAGTTGTTAAAGGTAAAATATGTTTTTAATTTTGAAACACTGATATATGTAGGAGCTCAAATTTAGCAAATAACACAAATTTTTAGTCACTTGTAGTTGTGGATCGCGGTAGCGAGACACAGCTTCAAGTGACTGAAAATTTTATTTAAATATTTCCGTGCTCTAGTGGCTAATGATGAAATTAGGCCACCTTCATAAAATAAGGTGTTCAGTATATCATGAAACAATAAAAAAAATGGTTGTTTGCTCTGACATTTTTCATGAGCACTTGGAAAAAAAGATTTCTATATGTAAATCACCCTAATGATATATTGATCACCAACATGCCCCTTTACACAAAAAAACATTCATTGGAGTTTATTCACAAATATTTACATTACTTAAGATTATCAATGAAAAAAAGCTTCAATAAATGACAATGTTATGACAATGTTAATTATTGATCAAATACTAAATATCTCTTCATAGTATAATAAGGCTTGTAGCAAACAATGATTGTTCAGGAGACCTTACCACATATACAAAGCGTGTATTTTATAACACATGTACGGTACTAAATAGTGACGTCCTCACTAGAGGTGGTGAACTTTTTGAAGCATTGCTGATATCTCAATTCAAAAATCAAAGCTGTCCCATTGCGTGTAATGAGGTCAGTCGACGATCCATAATATTTGTGGGCCATCTGTTGCTTTATAGAAATGGATATCAGCTGTAAGTTTACCCAGGGACGGTTAAATGTTGGCTCAATGACAAAAAAATGGTATTTTACTCAACTCATGATAAATATATTGTTAATGTGATACACCAAATTATAAAAAAATCAATGTATGTTTAAAAGGGTTCCACCACTCATACAGTTGAACCCTCAGACAGAAAACGTATCGGCATGCAATAAAAGAAGAATGCAGGAATGTTGTACTAATTTTTTTTACTGCTTCCTGAGAGCTGGTTATCCCTTGTAAATGTTTAATAACATAATTATTTATTTCATGTTTTTACAGCCAAAAGTGATATCTCTATACGACTTCAAACCTCAAGATAATGAGGAGCTAGATTTCAAAAGAGGAGAAATTATTACAGTATTGGACAAAAAAGACCCTAACTGGTGGAATGGGGAGATAGTTCGTGATGGTAAAACATGTAGAGGACTACTACCAAAAACCTATGTGTCTGAATACAGAGAATGAAACAATATGTGCTCACTTAGCAATTATAACACACAACATTCACAGAATGGATATCAGCTGTTACTGTTGGCCTATCTTGCACAGTATCTTTACTCACGGATGGCTCAATGTTGGATCAATGACAATTTTGATCCAACATTGAAGCATCTTTGGGCATTCGTCTCATCGGCTAGAAGCAATTTGGTGTCAAAGATGTCACTTAAATGTCATTTGAATTGTGACTGTTGCTTATAACCGCAGATTATCAATGGAATATTATATTGATATTGCCAGATGTTTTGGTACTCTCACTGTTGGCTCAAAGCTGAAACAATATCTGCCATGTCAGTCCAGCTTTGAGCCGATACTGGTACATGTATCACAGAATGAGTTTGTGTTTATCGTTGGATATGCTGCAGAAAGTAATTCCTGGAGTGCCTACAGGAGTGTGACCTGATGTACCCAGAATATATTTAACATCAAGTGTATACTATCTCTGTACCTTGATCAAAACTTTGCTTTGAACCCTTTTTAGCATTCAGGCCTGTCCAAGAAGAACATTTCTATTGTCAACTCTTGACAGCATGCTTTGCGATGTTATACAAGATGGGCCAGAAAGTAAATATGTCCCACAGGATATAGTTAGTAAAACACCATAGATATGATAGAAAGCAAAATAGGTTTTGCCAGACTATGATGAGAATTGGCCAAATCCAGGCTACAGTACAAGTGAAGAAAAAGAAAAATGTGACTGACAAAGAATAAAATGTTCAGACTTGCAGATATGTCTCGCTACAGCAATCCACAACTGCAAGTCCGGAATGGCACGTCTGTGAAACACAGAACATATTATTGTGACACATATTGTGTGCAATTTGTTGGTGAATGTAATGTCCTTCAGCAAGCATTGTGCTATAAAGGCTCGTTGAGAGTGTGTTTCATGATAAACTTGGATAATCACTGCCTGGATATAATAATTCCTTGTCAAAGTAACTAAGAGAAGGCTTAATTCTGCATAGTGGCTAAATATGTGGCGATATGTCGTAGCATATGCATCGATGTCAAGCCTGTGTATATAGACATAGGCTTCATATGGATGAAGTCTATGTTTTATTTACAAGTTTGACATTATCAGAACCAGGTTTTGGATTAATGCAATACAATAACTTGATGGATGACATCTGATGTGAATAATAAATATTGCCTTTTATTGCCTCAAATATCTTCCAGCTACAGTAATTTGTATACCATACATTCTCAAATTGCATTTTTATTATTATATTGACTGCTTAGCAAACATGCACCTTTAGTAGTTTTAGTTAGGCTGGGGATTTTGTAACATAAATCCACAGACACAAAGGAATAATAATCACAGTTATGCTTTGTTGTAAAAAAATCTCAAAATCATATCATCTGTAAATTTTGTATAAACTGCAAATTCTGTACAAGTTGTGTCAATTTTGTGTTATTGCATTTAATTCTAGTCTTTCCGGTGAAAGCATTATTTAAGGCTGGAATTTTGAAAGGTTGTTCCCGACAAAAGCATTTGCTTTTCATTTCTAAATGATGAATTGTATTTCTGCAAAGTGTATTTTGTTCCGATAATCCCAGTTTCAATTATAATGAAACTGCACAGTGCCAGTATACATACTAGGATAAGGCTGTTCATACCGGCGCAGCGCCGGTACTAGTAGTCAAAGGGTTAATTACCACCAAAATCCACTAACACACAAGGGATCATCAGATGCTACTGTCCCAATAAACAAGGCAAGGAATTGTAAAGAACATAAAAAAAGTAATTAGACATATTATTTATAAATTTAATTTGACTGTAACTCATTGATTCCTATTTCCATTGTATGTAAAATGCTAGACAATAGGAATTCTCTTCCACATAGTTTTCTCGATATGTGGTGTACCACGAAGAGCGAGGGAAAATTATTTAACCTTGTTATATTGGGAGTACCCTGGTACACATATTTTTAAATCTTGACAATTAAATTTGTGTTTCATCATTAAGAGTAGTTATTTGGAAGGCCACAACAATTTGTTATTTAGTTCTAGAAACCAGACCAAATATTTTTATTGTTATTTTAATTATTTTATTAGATTGTTCAATGGATCTTCGGCTGATAAATCATGTGATTTTTTGTGATGTCATAAATAGTAATTTTGTTTAAATGCCCGTCCACACGAGCATGTATTTGTCTTCAAAGAGTTTAGACAATAGTCTGTAGAAATATTGAGTACATCAGTGCAAAAGGGAATATAAGTTGACACAAATTTGCTGAATTAAAGACAATTATGCTAAGAAGGGCACTAATTTAAAGAAAGTTTTGTATTTTCAAGTTGCGGTGATCCCAATCTTTTTAGGATCAAATTGGTGTGGCCTAAAGATCTCTCTTTAGACTTTCCAGGTTCTTTTTCTCACTGTTTAACATTCCCAAAAAATACTGAAGCTTGGCTAATACAAAATATAGAAACATTTGTATCGCATCACATCATTATAAAGACCTGACTGGCTGAAGGAAGTGCTTACCATTTTGGCAGTTATTCTATATGGTATCATTTAAAGAAATGTGCTTGCTTTTAAATTTCGTAAGGGAAAGCAAATGACATTCTTTCTCTTATAATATATGTTCTTATACTATTAGGGTAAGTGGATTATGTTTTTAATCCTCACCAGTCAATGCTTGTCATTTGTGCTCATGTACTCATCGTTAAATCCATGATTCATTGCAAACAAACACTAATTGCTTCGCAGCAATTTATTTTATTTTAGTGAAATTGGCAGCTTGTCAATCATTAAATGGACAGACAAACCTTCTGGTCAATTCCCAACCATTGCAAAAGAGTTACCCCTTATCTTGCTAAGTTAATTTATTTTAATTTTCACCCACTTGAATTTGAGGGTCGCGGCACTGAGACACAACTTCAAGTGGGTGAAAATGTGCAAATCCTGATTTTTAAAGACACATTTTATTCCCAATATCAGTGATTTGATCAACTTGCGAAATAAAACAGGTTGAAAACGACAATAGTCATGTTCAGCAGGATAAGGGTTAGGAGATACAATTATACATTTTTATGGAAAGATGTTGATTTGCTCCAACTTACATATAACTAGATGGCTGTTCAGTCATGTAAACACCTGCTGTCTGTATTGAATCAAAAAGAAAGTACATGTATGCTATTTCATTACTCTTCCATGAAGTTCAAAAAATTCACTCTACCACATTTGAGTGAAGTTGCCAGATTTATTAGACGAGTATTTATTTCTCTCTTAATTGCACTGTTTTTATTTTAATTGTCTGAGCAATATTTGTACACTGGGTATCTCAGTCACACCTAGGCTGCTGTTATACCATGATAGGTCTACCAGCCTTTTAAAACTACACATATTAAATGTCATGTGTGAGAATTCACAGTAACCGTCTTCAATCATGTAAATCCCTCTAATTATGTATAGTCAATCTGTTGTGTAACGCACATGAACGATAACAGAATTACAACACTAGCTACTATCTATAATGAGATAGATGCTTTTTAAGTTAACTGTGAGGTCTTGTTTGATGTTTTCAAGAGGAATGGCATCATTTATATACTAATGGTTTCATAGTTTCATTTTAAATTAGCTTTTTGAACGAAAATACATAAAAAGTTGTTACTTCATTTGTCCCTACTGAACTGTATCAATTGCATGCAATTTCAGTGCAAATCAAATTAGTACCAACTAATGGTTTAAAAGTAATAGTTCTTGTATTGTAGTTCCACAAATAATTTAAAACTGCTATGTGGGCTGATATGACATTTTTTTAAAATAATTTTATATAGTAGTGTAGTCCACTGACTTTATTGCACTTTTAAAAAAATTCTTAAATTTTTTTTTGTTCTTTAACAACGTTTGTGCAAGAAAAATTGTACAGTAACAACAAGTAACAAGTATTTATTTCTGATCACCTCAAAATGTAGCGTGTACTGAATGCACATTTTTAATTAGTCCTGGACCATAGCCCCAAAATCACTAAAATGCAATATACATTTTAAATTATGCACAACATAATTAAATTATGCACAACATAATTCAAAATGTATATTATACTCCTATAATTCTCTATAAATCCCTATCAATTTCTCATAAAACTCTATATTCTGACCAAAAATTCCTATATTTCTTATTTTGTTTGAAAGTGGCTGGGACCCTGGGGATTTTTTTTTTTTTTAAACAAAAAAATTAAATGCCATTTTTGTGAATTTTCAAGGTTTTTCCACTGACGACAATCACATTCCTGCATACCCAATGTTTCATAAACTACATTTCTGTGCAAATTACAGTATGTAAACAAATGTTAATTTGTTATCTGTTGAAGAGGCTTCACAAAATACCGTCACCCACATAGCAGATTCTCTTGATGAGTGGAACTATTTTGAGA
This sequence comes from Flabesymbios commensalis, assembly GCA_964017125.1. NCBI lineage: Eukaryota > Metazoa > Annelida > Polychaeta > Terebellida > Flabelligeridae > Flabesymbios > Flabesymbios commensalis. The sequence continues at coordinate 36,484,718 of OZ024904.1, read as the reverse complement.
AAAAATCAGAATTAGACAACTGGTATACATAATTATATCTAATCAGAAGTATATAAGAGAGAATCTTTTATGTATTTCTGATCTAATGTATATATATATTATATATATGTATATACATATATATATATATATATATATATATATATATATGCTGAAGCAAAAAGTAATGACTAACGTAAGTCATGCATGCTGTTTTGTTTTATATGTACCATATATTCAATATGAATTCACAGCGATGGTGAGATTTAAGACACCACAAACAAAAACTTTATTATTTGTGTAACTGCATAACTTTGTCATTATTTTTAATAGCATTTTAAGTCTTAAAAAATATATCCATTGAAAAAATACATATTAATTGAACAATGATCAATCATGTCTACGACTGTTAAATTATCCAAGATTACATTTAACTATTTCATTTATGTCAACAACATGTACAATATGTTGCATACAAGAGATTAACTCTGGTTATGAAATGTTAAAGAATTTGCAGCCTTAGTTTGGAAAGGGTTACCAATAAAGGCTTGACCAACACATTTTTTGTGCAATTTTTTGCGAATATAAACACACTAATGTTTGTTTCGGCACATAAAACAGTCTGTTATATGTGGCAACGTGTACTGGTCATTTGTGGCAGTGGAATGAAGAAAACTTCTGAAAGCTGTTATCACCAATCCAAAATCCTTGAAATGTTTTGTTAGTAGAGCTCAGCTCTACTCTTCTGATGATGCGAGTCTGAGTGGTTTTCTGTATGATTAATTTCACGACAATAACTTAAAATTTGTCGAATTGAGAACATATCTAACTCCATGTGTGTGTTAAGAATAACTTTTTTTGTTGCACCACGAAGCCACATTTTGAGATTTGGCTTGAATGGTCCGATGAACACCGATATAAAATGACTCATCAAATCATATATCTGATACAATATCAGCCATGTACAGGCATACAGTGCGCTCAGTTCGGTGACGTCACGCGTGACACGTTACCTTAGCAATATACTTTAACATGCCTTCGCTAGCACAGCAATACCAATCTGACAGTACTGTATACCACACGTGACCTACTATGATCCAATGGTGTTTAAATGTTGGTCCGGCGTCGGCCCGACATTAAAACAACATTGCGTCAACGTCTCGTGTTTGCTGGGAACAGCACCTGGCATTAATAGTAGACCTAATACGGCAAAGTTGACCAAATGCTGAGCCAGCGTCGTAAACGGTGTGCCAGCATTGAAACAACGCTGGCTCCATTTGATTGTCCAGCGGCATGCGTGTTTGCTAGGTCAGTCTGTCCCAGAGGCATACACAGGCCAAACAAACATTCACCCGATGTGGCATTAATGTTGGGCGAGCTTCATAGACGATGCTCTAACATTAAACCAGCAACAAAAATACAATTCATTTGTGGTAAAAACTGGTGCCTACAGTCTGGATACGTTCTGAAAACTTTAAAAACACCCCTCAGGCAATGCATAGCCTAATGCTGCTATGCTTAATAAATCTCATAGCCATATGCGAAGCCCCAGACGTGACATTTAAATTAGGCTATTATTGTTTTAAACTCAATATCAAATTATTAACTCACTAATTATTATCATAACATTGCAATCTCAATATATCTAGGCTTATCGAGTTGTGAGTTCTATAGTGAGTTGTGAGTTGTGATAGGCCTATTGAGTTTAAAAAAATAAAAATGCAAATGTTTCCTTCACACATAAAACATAATTAAAACGGAGTAGTAAATTAAAAATAGTCATTGACATGAATAAATTAGGGCCCAACGTTACACATAAATCACGAAACTGAATGCCAATGGCATATGCCTGATAGAATATGCCTATTGAAATCCTTGTTGGACTGAGATGGTCTGGCTAACGGTCTAATTTTCGGGAAGAAGACAACCAAAGTAGGTTTACACAACATGTGGTGCCAAGGCGCAGAAAACAAGAGAGATCCCCCCAGGTCTATTCAATGTTGTCCTGCAGTCTTACACTGTTATTACGCTGGCCTATCATTAAAACAACATTGGCTCAACAACTGGGGCAGTGGAAGTAGTTAATCTGTCTCATGACTCAGTTATCTCAATTCTGAACACTGCACACTACCATCCCATCTGAGCAAATAGCAGTAGGCCTACTAGCATGCAATATGCCTAGGCTACTAGCATGCATTGACTGGGGTATGCCTATAGTAACATATATGCCTATACCACTCAAACTGTCAGGTTAATATAAGCAGTTTCTTTTTAATAGATTGGCTTTGAATAATGAACTGCACCACAGGCCCAGCTCAGGGTCACACAGGGAGTAGCCTGAGCTTATAGGCCTATTTCCATCTTATCTCTAATAAACCGGATATACTAATAAACACAGTTGGGGGCGTATTTATCAGGAGTTTATTGTGTGCACTGAAATCAGTGTGCAGTCTATCAATACAGTTATCGACTTGATGTGTAAAAAATAGATGTGACAGATCAAGGCTGACCCTGTACAGGCTATGACTCGTTTCGCCGGGAATTCACAACATTACACTTGCAACGCATGACCACCAGCCACCCACCCTCCCTCACCGAATAAACATTGAAAACAACATTGAGCTGACGACAGTCAGACACGAGATACAGCATAGCTACTGTCGGATTCAACACCTCATTTAGACCAATATATTTGTTGCTTAATTGTGAAACAGCTGCATCTTAGCTTTCCTTAAAACAATGACCCTTAAGCCCGGCACAAGCTCTACTTCAGTGCCGTCAGGCTCTAGTATATTGTCGCATTTCCCAGACGTTTTCGCTGTGCAATTTATTGCTGAAACACTGTGGCTTATAGTCAGCTGTGCTTTCCTGGGGTCAGATAATCCCCAGGTAACAATAGCTGAGGAGACGGTCGTTGGACTAGTTTAAGCCCCACTGCATCCACATCAGTTATCACTTGCTGTACACCGCTGGCTACTGCCCACGAATTATAGACAAACTAAAGAAGCCTGCAGATTCTCTTGAGTACTACCACTTAAAGCGGATCACCACTGTGAGCAAGTCATCCTCGTAATATAAACATTAATGACATGATGTCCAGATTGACGCAGTGGCGGATCCAGGATCTGAAGTAAGGGGGGATGCCCGGGGAGATTTGTTTGCTAAATTTAGGCTAATTTACGTGACTTCTTAAAGTATTTGACTAACCGCTGCGCCTCACCCCCCCCCCCCCCCCCACCTGGATCCGCCACTGTGACAACACACAGTTGAAAGCGAGATCACGATATCAACGATAATGGCGACCAGCGGTGATTGCAGCTGGTATAATAATTAAATGCCGCATGTGTGTCTTTGTCGTGTTCAAGCCATTGAAAATGCCTACAACCCGCAGACCCTGCCGCATACCAGTACTTGCGCAGAAAAGGTCAAGGCTATCGTGATGTCAAGTGCTAAAGGGCGGGGGCCCTAGGGTAGTGGTTAGCACCGCTGCCTCTCACGCCAGAGTTCGGGGTTCGGTTCCCGGTCTCGGCAGTTTGAAAGAAACAAAAATGTTTCTTCCCCATCCACGTGTGAAAGTCAGTATTGTGGGGAGCCTCCGTGACCGAGAGGTAGCGTGCTCGGCCTCAGACCGCCAGAGCTCGAATTTCGAATCCTGTGTCTGGAGGACAGTGTCATCTTAATCATCTCACCATCCTCAGGAGTTTCTCCTGGCCCAGTTTAGCCTATATGTGAACAAAGGTGGCCTAAAGCCCGATTCATTTCATTTCATTTGTCAAGTGCTAAAAATCCACAGAGAGTAATCCGTTTTCAGACATTCAGTGTTATCATCAACTAGTGACACTATACCCGGATTCACCTTTCACCGTGGTGGATGCTTTTTCTCTCTTATATCAATATTTACCTTTTTTAGTCGATTTTTTTGACATATTCACTTACTTTGTATGATGGGGCAATTTTATTTTCAGACGATTATTCAATTCAGTGTGATTACTGGCTGTGAAGTGAGAAAATAAAAAAACATCTCCCCAAAATTCCGCCCAGCATGTTTGTTGATCTTTCCTCTTGTGCACATGGGCTGTAATCCTGGTACTTTGGCTCAGCCCACTCATTTTAAAAGGTGCCGAGGGTTATCTCCCGGCTGGGTGGCGCGGGGGTCTACACTCTCATTTTCTATACCATTGGCGTATTAAACAAACGTGTCATTCTCATGCTACGCTAGCAATTTAAGCATTCTAAATGGAAATAGTTTGGAGAACTATTTAATGTTAAGTAGATAAACTATGACAATCAACGCTTGTTTTGCACGCATGGCAGCACACACAAAATATATATATAATATATTTCTATGGATTTATCAGATAAAGGCATCTAGGCCTATTTGCCGTGATGCACTCTCCAAAATGTGCCTGTTCCCGTTGTATCCTAAACGTCCAGGCACATTTGGGACTATATAAGGCCTATCTGGTATCAGTTATGTGCCTTTATAATAGGTTGTAGCTTTTTATGTAGCTCATTTTATGATTATGAGAAAAGTAGCAGACTTTAATTCATATTTTTGTATACATAGGGCCTACCGGCTATACCGGTAAGACAAATATGGAAACTATCAGAAACTGTTATAGCCTGCATGAATAACAAAATTACCGGTAATGAGGCCCTAGATCTATGTATAAAACAATTTTTGGGTTGACATTTTTTATAAGGAAAAGTTAGGCCCTACGGAGATAATATTAATTATAATAGGCCTATATAAATTATCAGGCCCATACCTACATTTTATTTTTCATATTAATTAGAACACCCCCCCTGTACGTGATTAGAGGGGGTGGTGGAGTATTAGATTAGGCTATTATTTAATTATCATATATAGTGTAGATTACATGCTATATCGTGGGTTTTATTTTCAAATCAGGGGTGCACTGAGCGTTTATTTGATTATGGGCATTATTAGATTGAATACGGCTAAACCTTGTGATTTCCTTTATATAAACTCAATTTTTATCATGTACATATGGTGGTACGAGCCCGATAAACAGTGATATATCAGAGTGACTAAAAATACCACTGTGTTGGAAAGTGAGAGACACTTGAAGATGCGACACTGTAGGCTTGCCCCAGTGGCTGAAACAAGTTTCAGCCACAGATTGACTGCATACAAAATCGTGGGACATTTCTTTGACTGTCATATCGGAAAAAACGGGCCATGATCAGGTCGAAAATAGTTTTTTTTTGAATCAGCAACATTTTAGTTCCATGCCGGCATGCTCAGCTCAGAGGTCGCACAGTCTCTAAAAAGTTATGGACATTTATCGGACCTTGGGGTCGCGTTCGCTCTCAGTCACCGCCTTGTTTAATTTTTCGGGTAAAGCAAATACATCAATCCACGGCCTGGGAGGGGACGACAAGGCTAACTGTAGGCCTGCAAGAGAGGCTCCAGAAACCCAGACGAAATTCCCGCATTTCCTATTTTTGACATGGTTGTCAATAATTAGAAATCAGGAATTTCGTATCTATATCTAGCCTAACTGGTGAATGCGCAGCACAAAAATTATAAAAATTTGCAGTTCTAGTCTATGTACATGTTTACATCATATGGTCATATTAAGAACCCGAAATAAAATCACCGATTTTTTTATGATTTTAGCCTGGGCCAGTCCCTTTAAGTGAATTTCTGGCGATATATATAGGCCTATGCCCAGCAAACGTATGAGACGTTGGACCAATTTGCAACGCTGGTTTACCGTTGGACCAGCGTTGCAAACAGTAAACCATCGTTGGGCAACGTCTCATGTTTGCTGGGATAGGGCCCATGCGTCATCACCAAATAGGCGTGTTTTTTTTATCTTTATATAAAAGCTATTGAATTCAACATCTATAAGTAGGCTAGATATCCTAAATCAATCGGTGTAGAGCTATTTTGTTATGTTTATGATGAAATTCTTCATTACCAGTAGGCTAGGCCTAGCCTATATATTGCACCGTTGTAGAAAATAGTTTCATTCTATTCACTTATCTTGTTCAACATTTTGCTAATTGTTGCTTACCGGTTATACATAAGCCTATACTATAATAAATCTAATCAAATCAATAAAGTCTATAAAATGTTTATATACAAACATATCAAATTTGATAATAAAAATAAATAAAGTAAGGCACCTTACATTATATTGGCATGCAATTATTGTTTGAAAGGAAGTGAAATTAAATCAATGATTATGTTCACTTCCCATTTACCATGTTCACATTGAGTAATGGCCTACATCTGTGATTGACGCTAAATAAGTAAATATTATTTTACAACAACATTCAACTATTGAAACTGATAATTGAAAAGTAATTGCGCGATCAAATTGCACATGGAGGTAATGTTACCCACTCTTCAGGAGCCCCAGCCACCCCTCACCTGCAAGGCGGTGCTAATCAGCTTATGCTGGTACTAGCATACACAATAGGCTAAGTGGATCACAGAGCCTGATTATTATACAACGCACCTGCATACCTAACAATTAAAACAACCTACTCAACCCGCCAGGCTTAATTGACTTGTCCACGTGTACACGTGTGAACGGCTGCGGTGAACATAACTTGTTTATTTGGTTCAGTGGCGGACCGCAACTATATCAAGTAATATTTTAACCCTTTCCATCTGTGGCATTATTCAAACTAATCAAATGAAAATAAGTTGTGTTATGGTAGAACATATGTTTTACACTGACTCAAAGTTTTAGGTCAATATTGTGAGTACTTTCCACGTAAATAGCGAATCAGTAACACCATATGATCCCCCTAAAATGCGATTTTTAATGTGAATGCCACTATAGTGAAATATGGTGTCATAGGGGCATTATGTGCCTGGCATTATTACAGCATCGGCATTCTTAACTAAATAAGAAACATTGAGTGTGGGTAGTCAACAACACCATAACACCACAAAAGTTTTAGATCCTTTGCCACAGGCAAATATCTACAACATCTTGCAGGCGGCCAGTTATATTCTATTATATTGACTACATGAGATTGTTCGAGTAACATGCAAGCACCTTTACATTAGATTCATTTACTGTAAAATAGAACCAAATCGTGATTGGATTCCAATCTTTAGTTATAGACCAAAGAGCTGGTCTTCGAGGCATCGAGGTTCTTAGTTACAGAATATCCTATCAAAGATAGGGCCTACTAATGGCAATGCTACAATCTACCAGTAACAATATTTCAATTGATCTAAGCGGCTGATGATGAATGACAGAGCGAACGAACGAATAAATGAAATAATGAATGAATGTGGTTTCAATGGGTTTTTTAATAGTAGGCTACTCTGTGTCGTAAGTAAAACTCCGATTCGTTATCATGGCCTCTGCACAAATTAAAGTGACATCATAATGACATAATACTAGCTCACTGACCTTGCAGTTCGGTGTATTCCCCGGTGAACCATTGTGTAGGCTACGAGGGAAGACTCATAAATGAATGAATGTTTGATTGAATGAATGTGGCTTTAGACTATTTTTGTAAAACATTCTCAAATGGTACAAGCATAGATTAACCATAATAGATATGTCACGCCATGTTGAAAACCTGTCACACGGCGACTGCAGCGCCATCTGATTTTAAATTGGGTCAGAAATTGTGGCGACAATCTGAACATGGCGTGGCGAGCTGGCTTACGCTTATAAATCATCACTCAGCAGTCATTGCGATAGGCGCTGGGAGTGGGACTTCTAAGTTCTATTCTACTCTACTACTTACTAGATCTATCCTACATTTAGTAGGCCTACTGTAACTATGAACGGTATTAAAATCTCTAATTTCACTAACCTTTAGATTAGCCTAAAATCTATTTGAAGTCTTTTTGCAGCTCACATGATAATGACACCTCCCAGTCTTGGCTCAGGCTATGCAGGCCTAGCTATTTATCATGTTTATAGAGCTATATAACAGACTATAGGTTATCCCTATATTATCAGTAACTTATAGACACTGATACTGATAGGCTAAGGTGAGTCTATCAGAAAAAAAATCTAGGCCTACAACCACAAGGCTACATGGATATGGGAGACACATGTAGTCTATATCATGTAGATCTACTAGGCCCCTGGGCCTAGTATAGACTATAGTTATCACTTTTTTTGTGATGGATTGATCAAAGATAAGCCACGCCCCCACCATCTTTTGACTAGTCTATAGTCTACTAGTAGGAGGGGCCATCTGAAAAATAGACTAATGATATGCATAAGCCATAATGATATGCATAGCCTAGCCCTAGGCCTAATTTTGCTAGCTTTTTTGTAGTAGTCTAGCCTCTAGGCATAGGCCTACTAGGCCTACACGTTTTAACATAAATAACATTTTTTATATTAACACTGATATTTAGTTTAGAATCAATAGGCCCCATAATTACATGAATTAGTATAATTCAAGTGACACAATCTGGCTAAGCTAATCAAAAAATCGGTAGGCCCTAATGTTATTTTGGTTTCTTTATATGACCATATGATGTAGGCCTAAACATAGACTAGAACTGCAAAAGTTTTTTTTAATTTTTGTGCTGCGCATTTAGACCTACTAGTAAAGGGAGACATGGAGACAAAATTCTCGTATTTCTCATTTTGGACATGCATGATGATGTCCAAGGCTAGAGGTAAAATTTAGACAAACTACTTTTTTGTTGATTGAAGAACGGAAATATCAGATCAGATCGGATGCCTTCCTTGTTTTGTATGCATGTTAAAATTTGCTGGTTTATTCTGGTCAACATATTTTTCATCAATTCCGCCAACAAACTTTTTTTTCTGTCCATATTTGTGGCAACAAACTTTGTTTTCATATTTCTTAACCCTTCAAGTCCTCACGATGCATTAAAGCATCATTTTACATCCCTGAAAAGAGACTACATTTTCCTACAAGCAAGGCTTTTAGAATAAAAAACTGGTTTACCAGTACATGACAATTTTCTTTAATTTTTCACTCACTTCAAATAATCTTCATCCACTACAAGTCGTGAATTGCGACAGCAATTTGCGGCTTGTAGTGGATGAAGGTGACATTGTAAAGTCAGGCTTGAAAGGGTTAATGCCCCTCCCCCCCCGATATATATAATGGTGCGTTCCAGTTAATCCATTCAACGTTGTCGGCCTACATAAAAATGAATAGCCTACGATTCAAGGATCTAACATTGAAATGCAAGGATGTTGCCAGGAAAAACAAAATGTGACTGTCCTCATTTTTATATGGGTAAAACAAAAAATGTGGGTATTTTTACATAAAATTGGTGTCCCCAGGACTTCAAAGGTCCAAATTTTTAATTAAATGTAAAAATATTTAAAATAAATGGTTCAACTTCACGTTTAAGCATTATTAGGCCTACTTTATAATGCTGATATTTGTAAAAAAGGAAAACTATCTATGTGGTTTTATAAGAGCTCAATATGCCTATCATCGAAATGTGGAAAATGGCATGTCCCCATAGAAAATTCCACTATTTGAAACTTCACTGTAAGATAAAAAAAAAACATTTCAGTGACAACACTCATCACTATACGCTGGTTCGAATTCTGATACCTCGCCCTTGGATCTCTGATCCACTTCAAGCCAAGCATTGACAGTGACTTTAAAACGCCCCACATAGCCTACAGTTACTCACCAGTTGTCAGATCTGTCGAATTAAGCTTATAAATCTCATTTTGTTATAATTGGTTTTTTTAAATCAAAATCTAGGCCTAGTTAACAGTAAACTAAAAATTTAAAAGTTATTTCGCCCTGAAATCATTGGCAATGTCGCTCATTATTATATTTCAATATAGGGTAGACCGGGGTAAGATGACGCACGGGGGAGGGTGACTCTCAGCTATAATCCCACCTGGTGAAGTCATCATAACTACTTAATAATATTTTTCGACACTGGTTATTACAACACAATTTGTTTGGAAGAAAATTAAAACATTTTAATCCCGTGTTGAATTTTAAAAGGTGCGTGAGAGGGTGATGTTGCGGAAACAAATTTTCAGTGTATATTGTTATGTTTTTCAAGTAATAATTCTTGACTTATTGCTAAAGCTGTCACAAATTCACAACATACACCATACAGAATACAGTGATATTGATTGGGAGTATTGGTCCATGGCATAACAGCAATGATACGCTCTCGAAGTCTATGAGGCTTTCTAGGATGTAATTTATATCGACAATTTTAATTAATAATGCGTCATCTTACCCCACACAAAATGGGGAAGATGACTCACACTTTAATATATATTTTATTTTAATCTATGCTGCCAAAATAACTGATAAAAAGGTATGTAATTCGTGTAATTAGTAGCATGAGTAAATTACTTAGAAAAAAACAAATGGTTTAACATCTATTTAATAGAAGTTCTATATTAATCATTTTTTGTGATACTGGATATTTTTAAACACTATTGCTGGGGGGGGGGGAGGGTGGGGGGTAACAGATTTGCCCTTTGTTATCTGGCACCAATAAATTAATAAGAATTATTACACCGTCCCATTTGCAATAATATGAGCATGGTTGCACATTAACATTTTAACTCCTGATGTTTAGTTACCCCCCCCCCCTCCCAGCAGACACAAGACGTTGAATCAATGTTGGTTCAACGTAGTAGAGGATGGACCAACGCTAAACCAACCTTGATTCACGGTCTTATGTCTGCTGGGTTATTACTTATTGCTGTGTTATATAATGGCTTTGCAATACAAAGGCCTGAATGAAACAAGTCCAATTCAACGATTTCGTTTGTATTTTTTTGCATTTCAATATGTACTCACACGTAATCTATATTGACCTTGAATAGTCCATTTACGCTTAAAAGTACATGTTGCTGCAATTTCAACAGATATGAGATCTAGGCATATTATTGCAATAAGAGAATAAAAACGCAAATATTATGACAATATGAAATAATAACGATATTTTCAATACAAGAAACTTGCTGGGACATTCAAATAGCATTGCAAATGCGTTTAATATAAAATCAGTTAATTCAGGGCCTAATTTATAGGAGCTTATCATCTTACCCCTGACATAACTTCATCTTACCCCAAAATGGCGGATAAGATGTTGCGGGATATTGATAATATTACATTGCTATAACTTTTTCCAAAAGGTGTTCACCTAAAAAATAATTTTGCTAAAAGATGTAGGCCAGACAGAGGAATTTGTCAGAAAAATAAGTTCTGCTAGATAGCTTGCCCATTTTAAAAAATATAAGAGTAGGCCTATTTGCTTACATGCGCCGTTTTCCCCCGGTATACCCTACGCATTATTTACGGTAGTAATATAGTTTGAAAGTTTATCCTTGAATGAGCAGCTCAATTCCGTTCCAAAAGAGGAGGTGTGAGTGTAAATTTGACATTTTTGGTGAATCGAAATTAGGTGCCTTACCAAAATTTGAAACTTCACATAGAACCAATCCAGAAATTTGGCAAAAAGCCAAGGGCGGCAAACTGAAGAATACAGCTAGGATCAGACTGAATTGTTTTCTTGACATAGATAGGCCCTATGCCTATCAGGATCACAACACTAAGCCATTAATAGGCCTATTATCCTTGATAATTTTAAATAGCCTAAACCTATATCATCAGCTATCAATATACACATAAGGTAAAAATATACAAGCTTATAGGCCTAGGCCTATAATATGAGTCATTTTAAGTATCAAGCTTCACATGTGATGAGCAAGATCACTCAAGAAAGTTGGTAAATAGCCAAGGGCGGCGAACTGATGATAGGTGGATGTAGGCCTAAGTGGGCGTTTTGACCCAGGGCTATTTTTTTAAAGCATGCATTTTACACCACTTTATTACCTTTTTATCAATCATAAATTTTAAAAGCATATATATATCAGGGTTCGTAATAAGGGCTGAAAGTCTGGTTGTCCAACGGACAACCACATTCTCAAAATGTGGTTGTCCGCCTGATTTTCTGGTTGTCCGCATGCCTTTGCTCAGTGCGGCTCCTAGCTAAGCCTAATCCTGGAAAGTGTGATATTTTGCCATCAACAGACTACTTTTTTGTACGGATCAGTTTTACTATTAGTGCCTAGGCCTATATAGTTATCGACCTGTGATTACCGACTTTCTGTTTAACACGTCTTACGACATTCAAAATTTGGCAGCGTTACCAGACTTCGATCGAGCTAATTTTTATTACATATTTTTTTGTTTGTGCAGTGTCAATAATTAATATTATGTAGGCCTATATGCTTGTAAAACAATTTCGTAACCTAATATAGATCGCTTAATGTATTCAAACTAGGCCTATATGACTGCAGTCTTCAAAAGGTGGCTTTGATTCTTGACAATGCTATATTTGACGCGATAACGGCGGCACCTTTGATAGAGATAGACCTACACTGGTGTGAGAAACTGGCCAAGCGTTGGGTCAATACAGACGACGTCGGACCACTATTGAATCAGCATTGGGATAAGATTGGTTAAAACATGGAATAGTAACTATATCTATGCTTAAAAGTAGTGAAATACAATTTGCATAAACTAGTTGCGAATGACAATGCAGAACAGCATCTCATGATCTATCATTCCTACCATATGAATGTACCGGTACAGCAACTGCTCACCACGTGCATGGCTGTTCCTTTTTGTTGCGATTCCCCCTATCAAACGTTGATTATCAAGACATATACTGCAAGTCTAACACACAAGTCATAATGGCAGGGAAGGGGATGAAAGACGATAAAGGAACAGCCCCAGGAAACGGAAACCTGGGTATTCCCCACCGACTGGAGGAATATGTGTAGGCATTACGATATCAATGAATACAAGTTTACATGTGGCTTCAGCACTGATTCATTGCCAATGTCGCATGTTAAGCTTTTCTCTAGAAAACAAATTATTGTTCTGTTTAGTCCTAAAATTTAAATACTGTGTTTCTACCACACGGCATTGTCAACAGTCAGGCCCACATGACAGCAGACATGATTCAAGTTAACTGATATGACGCTACTAACTTTGCCGTGTGCCGCGTGTCACGGTACGGCGTATGTCAGCGTGTTTAGTGGCAAAATTGTTTCGGGGATAAACGTGGTTGTCCGTACGGACAACCAAAGTGTTCCAAAGATGAATCTTTGGTTGTCCGTGACGATTTTTGGTTGTCTCGGACAACCGGACAACCACTATTACGAACCCTGTATATATATATATAGGGGGCCTCGAAACGTCTAAAGATTTTCTTTGATGAAATTTAGGCTATAGGCTACATGAAAATGTTGGACAAATATTGCCCCTGTAGTAATACTTTTCCATTTTTTTAAAACAAAAGGTTGCATTCCAATGTTATGTGTAGACCATTTAAATGACATAAAGTAATCAAAATTGTCTATAATGGCGCCATAACTATTTGCATATCTAATTAGAATGTAACCTAGTAATGCGAGAATTTGTTGCAAGATCACCCAGTCACGATAGGCCTAATGGAACATCAATAAAAAAATAAAATAAAAAAAATCTTTTTTTATTTATTTTACTATAGACTAGTCTACCGCTATTCATCGATATCAATGGAAATTAAAATATAAATTATGCATTTTTTTTAGATGAAATAAGTGTACACTTCAAATTTTTTGTTTTTTTTTAAGTAAGTTTTCCGCTACAAATCAAATAAAAAGTTTTTATATATATTTTTTTGACCGTCTGCTCTGAATCTTAAATCATGCAAGCCATGCAATTTATAAAAAAAGTGACCTAGGCTAGTTAAGACCTAGGCTTATATAGGGCCTAAAATAGGGTGTATATAGGCTATAGGCCTATATATGTATAAAAAACTAAATTGGCCTGCGAAAAAAAAACAATTGATAACCATGTAGGCCTATTATATACCCCCACCCCCTCGTCAATTTAAATAGTCTAGGTCTACACTAAATTAAACAAACATTCATTTTTAGCATTCCAAGGGATCAAAATTATTAGGCCTAGGCCTACTAGACAATAATGCCTATAAATAATTTATACTTCATAAATAGTCTAGTCTATTTCCATGATTAGCCTATAGCCTAGGCATACGTACCTCTCCCTCCCACCAAAGTAATATTTTGTTCTCCAATCAACTGCAGGAGCTCTAGTCTAGGCCTAACCTTTCTTAGGCCTATTTATTAAACATGATATGGGGGTAGGCTGTCTAAATGTTATCTACTTGTAGCAATGTAGGCTACTGGTACAGTGGTAGGTAACATAACCTACTCATAGGAGCCTACTAGAAATAGCCTAATTACCTCCGACCCATGTGGCATGTCCCGTTATCATGACATGTTTATGTGTGTTTTTAGTCTAGCCTAAGAGGTTAGTTTTTATTCTTGTTGGGACAGTAGTAGGCCTAGTCTGGAGAGATCTAGCATGTCTAGGTAAGGTAGCTTACATGCTTTAACAATGACCAAATCTGAGGTTTGGGCTAGGCCTAGACGAAAAGTATTGACTTCTTGCTGAAAACAATTGTCTATAGGCCTACAAACATGACTTGTGTAGTCTAGATCTTGATTATGTTTAGGACTATGTCTCTAATACTATAATACTCTGAGTCTAACGTCAGTGAGAGTTTATTGTCATTGACATTGAATATACCACCGCCCAGGCACACCCTGGCACAAGTCAAGGCTCAGCTTCAAGAAGAGAAGGCAAGTGTAGTCTGGGTGAGTTGGAGGCCTATTTATACTTGATATACAAAATATTGATGTTTTTAAGATTAGCTAGTCTATCCATAGGTCATGTAGGTGTCATATGACATAAATTATGAGTACATTCCAATAAACCTTCAATAATAGAATCTACAGGATAGTTCAGTGACAAAGGCTATAGTCTGAGATGCCTGGGCAGTACATGCAGTATGGCTATGCGAGCCATATTAATTCAGCAGAAATGACCCAATTTAAACTCAGGGGGCGCTGCGGTGCGCCGTGTGACAGAATCGCCCATTGGTCAGTGGTTTATGACGCATCTATATGTGGGTAATCTATGGTACAAGATATCATCTTCAGTAAACACAAATAAATCAGATGACGCTGCCCTCCAGACATAGCCTACTATGTGAATTGAAATTAGAGCCATGGCGGTCTGAGATCAAGCACGCTACCTCTGTCGGTCACAGAGGCTTTACACAATACTGAATTTGGAGGGGGACATTTTATTTCTTTAAAATCTGAGAGCAAAAACAATGGAAGAAATAGGGAGCTCCGGTGTGACAAGGAGGTAACGTTGAAGTAGGTGTGCTGTCATGATTCGCTGAGTAAATATTGGGGGCGCAGCACGGTAAATATTTTTGTTTCAACAGCTACACCTCTCCCTATAACTCAGTCCAACCATCTTATCTCTGCATTTTTTATCCAAATTTGTATGTTTGCTACTAAATTTGTATGTTTGCTATTACTATCTTACAACGCTTAGTACAGTACAGTGCTTCATATCCGTGTTCACCATAGTCCACTGTAAACACATCGCATTAAATTATTTTTCCGCAGTTGATGGCTGATGAATCATTATTACACTGATAGATCAGGTGTGGGGAGTTATGCTGGAAGTGCAGTTGGGTCGGTCAGAGACTGCGACTCTGTTAGTGTTGGTATGGGAAGATGGGGGAGTCTCTTGCGCCGGAGATACCTGTGAGTGACCGTTAGGGTCTCTAGTATGGGCTCGTAAGGGTGAACGAGAGAAACTGCCCAACATTCTCCATTATAACATAAACTTCCTCTCCCCGTCGAATCGACGGTTCTAAGTAAATCACAAAACTCTTCCTCCACTTGTCATGTTTATTCGTTAAGACATCTGGCAACTACAACGTACAACCCCGCGCACGACACGTCCTACTTGACTCAGAGAGAGCGACCTACGGCACGTCCGCAGTCGCTGAGCGTAATATCGGAAGTGCGGGAAAAGTACCAAGGCCGCATGGGCTCCGGCCCTATACGCCCGGCACCAAAGTACCGAAACGAGGCAGTCGTCCACAGATTCTCGCGTCCGGGAAACCGGGGATAAATGCCACATTAAAATAACGAAGTAGGGATCCTACGTTACCCCCGGGTTGGTGATAACGTAGGACCCAACTGACGTGTAGGAGACTGCTTCGTGCAAGTAGCGGGGGTTGTAATAATATGTAACCTCTTATAACTAAGCATAGTTTGAAAATTATAGCGTGGGTGGTTACAGCGTGGGTGGTTGACGTTGCAGCATTATAAATGAAAATTGTTCCATCCTCTTAACACCAACTGTCCTGTATGTACGTATTTATATGCTGCAAGCTGCGACCAACCGATTCATTTTGTTAACATAAATTTCCATTATTATTTAGCAATTATCTTGCTTAAAAATGTATTTACATTTTACATATTTTACACAATCTTGCCAGGCCTGGAGTAGCCTAATAGTGTCGTGATTAAAATATACTGAAATCTTTTACGTAAATTGCTCTTGCAAAATGATTACGTAAATTACATGCAATACAAAATACAATATAATGAAAAAATGTAATAGTGTGATGCGTGTGGCTGGTCTCGCAGTCTTTATCGTTTGGCGCTATAGTAAATTGCGAGTGCCAGCCGCACGAATCGAGCACTTGTGTGGATGGTGCGTCCAACACATGCTAAATATAAAGCGATTATTGCATTCGCTGGTCGTTAGGGGGCAGTACTCGAGTACTGTAGCGAACAAGTGTTCGCATTGTCGGTTCGTTTGTAGGGTCGATTGTGCGTATCGTAGCGTCGGTTCGAAAGCAAGTACTCAAATCCCCATTAGCGCGAGGAGTAAAATGCTGAATGATTGTCCTCGGGCCTAGTTGGCCTTTATTGTGAGTGATCACAGCTGGCGTCTCACCGTGTGATAGCCGTGGGTTGCATTATGCGGTAACGCTATGACGTACCTGGTTCGGGCGCGTGCCGTACTACAGGATTTAAAATGATTCTGCGATGTGTCGCAAAAAGACATGATAACATGTATCGAACGATGTGCAGTGGAACTAGTTGTTCCACGAAATTTCTTGTGTGGGACATGACCGGCTTAAGACCGGCGCACCAAACGCAAAAGTCGCCCTCTTGCGTTGGCAAAACAGTTAAGTTAAAAACGCACATGTCTGCGTCATATCACCGAACGTGCGGTGAAAGGAAACAGACCTATGCATTATGGTAAAAGTCGATGGCGATGTATCGTAAAAGTCGGAGGTGATATGAAGTACGGAAATATTAAACTGGAATTAATAAAAAATTCACTATTAATAAAAAATTCAATATTGAGTTGAATAATAAGTGATCTGAGAAAATATGCAATTCTGGTTATGCTGTGCCGTACCAGTAAATGTGGGGAATCTACGGACAGTAGACGCTGTTGAGAATACTGCTGATGCTGATTGCTAGCCGTGTCGGCTGAAGCAGACAATCGGCTGTGCTGTTTAATGCGTTGTGCATAGGTTTATACGGCACACACTGTGTGCTGTGTTGTAGACGGACTGTATTTGAGCAGCGCCGCAGGACGCGTGGACGGCACCTGTGACGGTCACGCTGAAAGGTCGGCCCACATCACACATGCTGATTCGAGCCACAAAACTGTCGGCATTAATAAACCTGTCAAATCAGGTTACGTTACATAGTTCATATCAAATTGAAATCGTTTATTTAGTAAAGTCATTTAAATAATGAAGCACTCAGTCTGCGACCTATTTGGCTAGCTGTGCAGGCCTGAGCGAGTATAAAAATGTCATATATGTGAACAATGCCAAACTGTAATTGGCCGTCGTTAATATTATTTTCAATCACCTTGTTGAAGTGACGCAGGTCTACCTCCACCGTGTCGGTGGCTAGCCTCCATATTGGTGGCGCACACCCCAGGCCTTTGGCCAGGGTATGCGGTCGCCACTCTCTGTGGCCTATGTCCGTGATGTGTCGTGCGCGGGTTAGTTGTACGTTGCCGTCTAGACCAGATGAAAAAATGTCTGTATATGTTGAATCTTAGAAATGTAGACTGTAGAAAATGTTCATGCTATGTCGCTGTTGCGAGAAACAGGGGTTGCAGATATAGTTGAAAATGCGTCGCTGAGGTTGCGCCTAATTTCTTTGCACTAGCTCACACACGTATATATTTATTTTAGTGAAAACTGATGGTCTATATTTGACATAAAATGTTTTCACTTATTCACACACATACATAATGGTATAGTGAAAACTGTAGGTCGAAATTGTACATAAAAAATGCCAGATACAATTATGACGTGCTATGCTAAGCTAAGATAATAGTATATTGTAAATCGACCTGGTTGAAAAAAAAAAATTTCACACAAGTCGAAAAACACATGCAAATATTGGCAATGTTTCGCGATAGCGCAACTGTCAAATCGAATATTTCTGTATTTATACAAATTTAATCTTCAGAAATCAACTATCATGAGAAAATTTCGTTCTCAAACTGATAGGCTAAATGTGACTGCGAATAAAAACAGCTACATTTATTTTAGAAAAATATTTAAAACGTGACTGACAGTAGTCTATGCGGATTGATGATATAGTATATCATTTCGCTGAAAAATGATTTCTGTGATGAACATTCCACTTTTTTTTTATTATTATGGCACGTTCATCACCGAGTCATTCCTATTAAGGTCCGAATCAATCGCTCGCTTCGATTCATTGACTGACGTATAAATCGGCTGTCGTCGTAGCGGTTGCGTTTATTTCGTCTGTGGTGGGTGTGTGTATGGTGTATTATTGGTACTGCTAATATGTGCGACAGACAGCATGTGGCTGCGTGTCTGTGTCAGCATGCGTGTAACGGTGTGTACATAGAAAAGTGAACAGCAGCCGCGTCTCGCCTCACATTAGCATATTCATTACCTACTCTGTGCCCAAATAAGGCGCTAAAAGTAGGCTAGAGCAACTACAAAAACCAGGGGGCGATTCAACGTGAAAAAAAAATCTCGCACAATTAGTGCTATAATTTCGTTTCCGAAACAGCTTATTTATATTTCCTCTCTTTCAACCGTTTTGAAAAAGAAAATTTATAAATAATCAAAACATTTATTTAAAACTAGGCCGTGTATAGTTTTGAACACGTAAGTAATCTGCTCCACCAAATCAAAATGGCGGCCTAATTTATGCTAATGTGATGTGGCGACACAGGTCCACTATCCAAATGCATGCCGGTTATGGCGGGACACGTGTTTGCCCATGGCGGGCGATCAGCTAATCAAGGGGAACCAGCGTCCAAAATGGCGCTCACCTACCAACTACATTTACAATAATCAGCATTCTCTGAAATAACATATTATAATAGTAATAAAATATTGACCTACGGTCCTGGGAATATTTTTAACAGACCAAATAGGAACGTTTATTGACATACATTTAGTGAAGCAATTTTATTTGGCCCTAATCCTAATAAAGGTTACCCGAGTCGAAGCAATATTTTATAATTTTTTGTCGATTTTACTGAAAAATCGAAAAAATGACGAGGCTTCGTCTATGGACTTTAAAATCGAGTCACCCAATTATGGCAATCAACAATAAAAATGAGTTTCCGAAAACACCCACTTCCTATTCGCCTACAGTGGCATTAATAGGATGAAAGCATTTAAAAAACTCTTACTATGAAAAAATGATAGACTAAGTCTATGAGAAAAATTTTCAGGATTCTTCTAGAGAAACCGACATGGCCGCCATCTTGAAAAAGCGCCAAAAATAAGAAAATTACGCCGTTTTCGACGTAAAAAACGTGCTTCTCCTCTGATAACTCTTTCTGACTAATTTAAACTGGCATATTAAAAATGACCTACAGCTTTCACGTACCTGATGTCTTGGTGAAAACACTGTTGCGCTGACTATCAGTCGTCAGGGGTCACCAGTATGGGAAGATGAGGGAGTCTCTCGCGCCGGAGATACCTGTGAGTGACCGTTAGGGTCTCTAGTATGGGCTCGTAAGGGTGAACGAGAGAAACTGCCCAACATTCTCCATTATAACATAAACTTCCTCTCCCCGTCGAATCGACGGTTCTAAGTAAATCACAAAACTCTTCCTCCACTTGTCATGTTTATTCGTTTAGACATCTGGCAACTACAACGTACAACCCCGCGCACGACACGTCCTACTTGACTCAGAGAGAGCGACCTACGTCACGTCCGCAGTCGCTGGGCGTAATATCTGAAGTGCGGGAAAAGTACCAAGGCCACATGGGCTCCGTCCCTATGCGCCAGACACCAAAGTACCGAAACGAGGCAGTCGTCCACAGATTCTCGCGTCCGGGAAACCGGCCATAACTGCCACATTAAGATAACGAAGTAGGGATCCTACATTGGGAGCATTGGAACTGGTTTATCGCGGTAGGAAAAAATAACTTGCAATTTGTTAATGTATCGTCATCGTGCATGCCGTGTTTCCAAGTCCAGAGACTGTTTCAGTCACATGGGGATGAATCGCCCCCAGAATTCACGTTATGATAGACTAAGTCTATGAGAAAAATTTTCAGGATTCTTCTAGAGAAACCGAAATGGCCGCCATCTTGAAAAAGCGCCAAAAATAAGAAAATTACGCCGTTTTCGACGTAAAAAACGTGCTTCTCCTCTGATAACTCTTTCTGACTAATTTAAACTGGCAAATTAAAAATGACCTACAGCTTTCACGTGCCTGATGAAAAAAATGCTATTCATTTTTTTCAAAAAATCCCTTAAAATTTAAATAAAACTATCCTTGAAAACAGCAGTTTTCAATTGGCGTCTTGGTGAAAACACTGTTGCGCTGACTATCAGTCGTCAGGGGTCACCAGTATGGGAAGATGAGGGAGTCTCTCGCACCGGAGATACCTGTGAGTGACCGTTAGGGTCTCTAGTATGGGCTCGTAAGGGTGAACGAGAGAAACTGCCCAACATTCTCCATTATAACATAAACTTCCTCTCCCTGTCGAATCGACGGTTCTAAGTAAATCACAAAACTCTTCCTCCACTTGTCATGTTTATTCGTTTAGACATCTGGCAACTACAACGTACAACCCCGCGCACGACACGTCCTACTTGACTCAGAGAGAGCGACCTACGTCACGTCCATAGTCGCTGAGCGTAATATCTGAAGTGCGGGAAAAGTACCAAGGCCGCATGGGCTCCGTCCCTATGCGCCAGGCACCAAAGTACCGAAACGAGGCAGTCGTCCACAGATTCTCGCGTCCGGGAAACCGGCGATAACTGCCACATTAAGATAACGAAGTAGGGATCCTACATTGGGAGCATTGGAACTGGTTTATCGCGGTAGGAAAAAATAACTTGCAATTTGTTAATGTATCGTCATCGTGCATGCCGTGTTTCCAAGTCCAGAGACTGTTTCAGTCACATGGGGATGAATCGCCCCCATAATTCACGTTATGGTTACCATGCCATGAAATGTATTTTTGTTGAACGGTCTTTGAGACAGTCCCTAAACAAAATGTATCCAAACCAGAGGCCAAGCATAAACCTACTCAATGCCCCTGGTCCAAGTCCGATGGGAGGCAGTCTTTTCATCACTTTTCATCAAGTGCGTCATGTCCATCAGCAACAGATAAAGTTGCGATTAAGTCTGGTATGGCTTCAGAACAGAATGCACCTGCAAACCCCTTACCATGTCCTACTCATATATATGCCACACACTTCAACTCCCGCTGTCAATAACGAAGGTCCAATAACTACTCGACCCACCCAAGTAAATGTCGAGGGGGGTATTCCTGGTCATCCTCCCCCACACTCAAATGTTGTGTCGTTACCTATAGAAGAGATTAGATATGTTAACTCATATGTTAGATAGCTCCCTCAATCAATCCTGTGGGCTCCCAACTAGATTACCTCAAGTCCCTGTTTATTGTCTTTATTGGAATGGTGATCCAATGGATTGAGATTCCTTCTTGCGATCGTTCGATAGACACATGACTGGGGTAGTTGATTATGAAAAGGATGTATTGTTGATTTCGCATTTTTAGTTTGTTGACTCGACAAACTTTTAGGTTGACTTTCCAGGCAAACGTCTGTGGTTAACTTCCGTTACTATCTGTTCTGTCTGTGCAATGTCAGAAGGCAATTTCTGCTCCCTGGTATACTAGGCATTTACTGCTTTTTAACTGGCATCCCGTCTCTTCCTGCCATGGCGCTGCCAAAAGGCCGTATTTGCTCACTTGTAAATCAAGTATATACTTTCTTTCCGCAGATGTCACTGCCTCCTTTTGGCTTGCACTGACCCAATGTTGGTAAAATGTTGTGCCATCATCTATGACATTCTTCCAACATTGTACCAACATTGTGTCAGGGTATGAGTTGCTGGTGTTCCCTGCAAAAATGAGACCTTCAGCCAATGCTGTTTTACAGCTGAGCCATGGTCGTAGACGATGGACCAGCAGTAAGCTAGCATTTGGTAAACGTTTATCTTGTTAAGGCCTATATACTGGTATGCCAATGCTGGGCTAATGTCGGCCCAGTGTTGTAAACGGTGGGCCACCATCAGGCTAACATTGTGTCGATGACTAGAGCTTGCTGATCAGCTGTGACCTCAACACAGCAAACACGAGACAGTGACCCAATGTTGCTCTAATGCTGGCCCACCGTCTTCGACGTCGACACAACATTAAAACAACATCGGGTCAATGCCTCGTGGTAGCTTGATGGGAGTTTATGAACGACATCAGTCTGTCTCGGGAGGGCTCGCCACCTTCTCCCACCCCTCTCTGCCTCACTTGACACAACTGTGCTATGTTACGCAATATGACATTTAGGTCTTGGCTAAGATATTTATCTCTAAAAATAGCAAATTTTGTATTATTAAAAATAGATTTTTGGACTCGGCAGTGAAAGGCACTGCACATTGATATAATTTATACACTTCTGGTGTGAAATATGACCGAATAATGTAATTTATTGGTTAGGTAGGCCTACTTTCGTCTTCAAGAAGTGTTCAGATAAAATAAATGTTCATGATTAAATATAGTGATTAGACCATAAAGGGTTATTGACCAAGCGTCGCAGACAGTGGCCCAGCATTACATCAGCATTGAGCCAATGTATCGTGTTATCTGGTGTTTCTGGCGCCTGTTATCTGGTGTTTCTGGCGCCTGATGTAAAGAATACCCAGTGCCTGACTTATAAAGAATAGGCCTACCTGCGGGATTCCCACAAAAAAAAAACTGGCCCGACATCATTCTATCCTGCGCCACGCAGTATCTTTGTTTTTGACGCAACAAGTTTATTTTATTGGGCCATAGGATTCTAGTTCTAGGCCCTGCCTGCTGAATTAAAGGGACTGCCTCAGGCTAAAATAATAAAAAAAACAGTGATTCTATTTTGGCTTATTAATATGACCATAGAATAGAACTGCAAAAGTTTTTTTAATTTTTGTGCTGTGCATTTACCAGTTAAGCTAGATATAGAGACGAAATTCCCGTATTTATTTTTGACATGGAAGTGCCGCCAATAGATGCCCATTACGGCCCACACTGTCAAATTGTGAGCTGTGTAGGCCTATCGCTGTATTAGTTTCAGTATTAGTATTCAGCGTTGTTAGAACAGAGTAAAGGTTCGGCATCCCATGATCCAAAACATAGGCCTATATGCTTACCAATAAAATTTAAATGAAGTATGGCAGAAAACGAACTACTGAAACCAAAATGTAGTTGAAATGTTGCTGATTCCAACGAAATATTGGACTGTAACATGACTGTAACCTCGCCACAAGGTAACATCGCCACAGGTGATCTCGCCACAGATTTGGTAACCTCGCCACAGAAGGCTGAGTAACCTCGCCACAGCTTTGGTAACCTCGCCACATGGGGCTAAGTACCCTCGCCACAACTTCGCCACACCTGTTGTATCCGCATTTATCAATGTATTTTCAAGGGTTAATCTCTACCTTGAACGTGGTGTAGATGTCTATATAGACTATATGTGCCATTAAAATTGAAATCAAAAGCAAAAAAATTCTCAAAAAATGGACCAATATATAACGAATAATAATAGGCCTACAAATTTATTTTGTACAGCGAATATTGGAGAAAATTTGTTCATTGTGACTAATAGTAGTAACATATTAACCCTTAAACCGCTGAATTAAATAATTTAAATTTTCACACAATTGGAGTTGTTTCTCACTACCTTGACCCACAACTTTAAGTGAGAGAAAAGAACTTGTATTTGTTTAATTTGTAATTTCGACTAAGCAATTTACAAATCTTGATGTTTAAATGGCTATTAAAACGGATTAAAGCGACTACAGTCGCCGGTTTAAGGTGATTCAGGTGTGGGCCTAGCGGCAACAACAGAGAAAGTTGATGGCACTGCCCCAAGAAGAGATCCGACAGGACCCGAGGAAGACAATGTATAGCACTCAAGCTATGTGATCGATCCCAATAACACTCGATATTGTTGACGCAATTGATTGACATCATATGAGTGTGTGGTGACGTGATGACACTTGTAACCTACTTGCAAACGCTTCTTAGGGTTTTAATAATAGCATAACCGCCGATATGGTTCATGTCCATATGGTTTATTGAATGATTTTACTTCTTGTGTGCCAATAAATTGAATCTTTGATATTTCTATCAGCATGAACACCTGATGAATGTTTAATATGGAATATGAGGTGATATGAATGAACTTTAAGTGTTTTATTTGTTGTTGGGAAAATGCCCCCTATTTGAAATAATAATGGGCCACATGCCCCATCGTCTAAGGTCAATGCCCCCACCCCCTCCGAAAAATATCATGGGCCCCTTGGCCCCCTTTTTCCAATTTATAACTCGGGGGCACTGAATATGTAATAGTACCAATCTCATACATATAGTTCTAACTATTTATATTGCCGTATATTAACCGTCTGCGTCCCCATGTTTGGGCTATATTAAAAAGAGCTATATTCAAGTTAAACTGAACGTATATTTCAACCAAAGTCTATGCTAAAACCACAAATAGTAGGCTTAATTTATGTTCTTGTATTATAAACCCTATCGATGGAAGCTGATATTCAACATCACATTGTAATATAGGCCTAAATATAACGCTAATAGGGGTCTTATTAGAAGTTACTAAAATGTGTGGTACCAAAGCCATAACTTTATTTTGAATTGAATTTACAAATAGTAATATTAATAATAAATGATGTTCCTTTAATGCTGGGTAAACGATGTAGAGGGGGCACAACAATATACTAAATATCAAGTTATCCCTGGTTTAATGCTAGTCCACCGTCTGCACTGCTGGCCCAACATAAAACTAACATTAAGTCGATGTAGCTTCTGTAGAAAGCATAGCGTATATAGCCAGTGTAATATATTATCAGATTATGCTTTGTACGCATCGCGTTGACTACTACAATGAGGCAATACCGCTGGAGTACAATCACACATGTCTTGCCATAGAGTTAACTCTATGGTCTGGCTAAACTTCTGAAATTCGAAACCTTTGAGTGTTGATCCACTGTTCGCCGTATCGTGTTTGCTGGGATGCACCTAAAAGTATGCATACTTTAGAAGTGGATATATGCATATTAAAAACATGTCTCGAAGTAATAATATGTGGGCCTACTATTAACATTTTACTTTCTAAAGTAAAATACAAGATGTATGCCAGCATGAAGAGGGAACTCTATTATGGCAGAACCAGAGTAAAAATATAGCTGTCAATTATCACAGGTAAGGGATAGCAATGACATGACCAATATATATTATGCACATTTGATATGTTCTGCAGAATAAAATATGAAAGATGTTGGGCAGCGCCCCTGACGGTGAAGTAATATTAAATCCACAGGTGATGTGTTAGTATATATATGTAATAACAATACCGAAGAGCGGGGGGCCCTGGTGCCTGCTAGGAAAGTCAGAGATCGTGGATTCGTCTCCTGCTCTGGCATTCAAGTTTCAAAGAAGCAAAATGTTTTCTCCCTGTTCAATCGTAAATATTGAATATTGTGGGCAGCCTCCGTGACCGAGAGTTACTGTGCTCGGCCGTAGACCAACAGGGCTCAATTTCGAATCCTGTGTCTGGAGGGCAGTGACACCTCATTCATCTCACCATCCTCAGGAGGTTCTCTTTAGCTAGTTTAGCCTATATGTGTACAAATGTGGTGTAGAACCCCATCTATCTCATTTCATTGCATTTGATACAGTCAACTAACACCTGACTCAACGTAGGCCTGACAACATTACAGCAACATTTCAGCAAAGATCTTGTGAGTTGAGAAAGCGTTCATGGGTCTTTATCCTTAGGTCTACTGTGTGTATTGTGATTTCCATAATTGGCATTACGTAAGAGGGTGCAGTGAAAGTGCATTACGTCTACATGTGATAATGATGGATCAGGGCTACTGTATTTTTCACGGCTGTATAATAAACATTAAAAGCTGATATTTTACAACTTTGTTAGACATATTTTAGGCAGAAGAATTTAAATTGAAAATTAAAGATTTCGTGAAAATTCCTGGCTAACTGGGGCATAATAAAATGATTTAACCCATTTGTGCCTATCGTGGTATATAGGTATTGGACACATTTATTGATTCTGTTTGGGATGTCGATACGAGTCTGTTCATTTAATCAAATAATCCCCTAACTATTGAAGACTCTGTAGCTAGGGCTTACATTTATCATCAGTCCGTAAATAAAAGTGTAGTAATTGAAAAACAAACTAATTTGGCTAAAATGACTAAAGCTATCCCAACGCAGCAGGAAGTATTTCTTGCACAGGCACGATTGGTCCTCAAAGGGATATAGGGAACAAAGATATGTCTGATAACTATGGGCAGTGAAAGTTCCCGGCGGACAAACGCTAGTCATGCCAATCAGTATCAAAAGGACAAAAGAGAAGGGAACAATTTCCAGAGTAAACATATTGGACATCTTGATAGAAAGTTAGGAAGGTGTTTTCAGTGCCATATGACTGGCCACAGCAGGTTCAGTTGTCCATTGAGTCGCGTGATAGCAAAGTATTAAACAGATGTGCCAGGCTTATGCAAGAACAATGGTTCGAAAAAACGTGCGATTTCAAGATAGATGGCACTGGCAATGTGATTTCTAAAACCTAAAAACCTAAAAACTACTATTGATACAAACACCACCTCATTTTTCTAATAACCAAATACCTTATGATGACGAATTGAGGTTGGCAGGTGAGCAGCATATTTATATGCTTCAAAATGACAATATAACGATCTCCAGCTACTCTGATAGTGATTTCGAAGAGCCTTCATTTGCAACCACCTATTCTTGGCCTGGCCCATTCCTCAAACTGGCACACAAGCTGAAGACTCCATGTAGTCCAATTTTCCCAATATATCGGATGTAGATAATCGCTCACAGCACAGTCACCTTCGGAAGTTTTTATCTGCATCGTGTAGATCCACTTCTCTGATTCGTATGTCCCTGTCATTTTTGTGGATTCGTCATGACCGTCATGGATAAAGACATTGTTGACTTCCGTTGCATGTTAATGGTATGGTATGGTATCGTTTATTTGACTGACATCTACATTAATCACATATAACATATTTAATCAAGAAAATACAAAAGTACCCAGCCTTCTGGCTTATAAGTCAGTTTAAATTATCATTTAAAAAATGACGTAGACTGTTTTGAGTGATATGAGCGATTACTCTCCAAATAAAAATTCTTGACGTGACTTCCATGCCTTTTCTAAATAAGCAGCAATAAATTTAAATTGTGTGCTCATAGTATTTAAAAAAATAATTTGTACATCAAGATCGGGGGTGAAATTATGTTGAGAGTATAACACACAATTAGCATATCTGACACATTCACATACAAAATAAAATTCATTTTCTACAACATTATTATCGCAACATTTATACAGTCTATTTTCAACGTGTATATTTCCAAATCTTCCTACTTCAATCTCAAGTGGCAGTATACCTAATCGTAATTGAGCTAATAGTGATCGATTATGTCTGGGAATATTATTTCTCAGGTATTACTCTGTCTGTAAAACACTTTTAAATGTTACATATGTTCTCAATTTTGGTTTGGATAATATATCGGTTTTCCATTTCTCATTCATTTTCTGGGTCAAAAGGTTGCGTGCTACATTGATATTTAATGCTTCAAGGGTTTCAAATTCATTTAATTTATTTATAGACAGAAGGATATTTTTCATGTCAGAAGACCAATTTTTTACACATATTGATTTGTCCCACAATGCAATTTTCTTTGTTAACCTTGTGTGATTCATTCGAGTCAACCTGTTCCAAAATCTAATTTTAAATAAATGCCGTCTATACCTTGGTGTTATCCAATTCACTTCTCCTTGAAGACCTGCTAATGGAGCTTTGCTGTGCACGCCTAAAAAATAGCAAATTGCTCTATTCTGAATACTAGCTGCTTTGGTGAAAATCCCATAACCCCAGACGCTGGAACAGTAATCAGTAATCGGGACTACCATAGAATGATAAAGTTTATTAAAAGTGTCAAAACCTACGTCATTAAATGTTTTAAACTTTGCTATGACTGACCCGAGAGCTCTACTAGCTGAGCTCGTTAATATGTCTACACATGCATTATAGTCTATATGTTCGTAGAAAACCATTCCTAAATACTTATAAGAAGAGACGACTTTAAGTGTGACATCACCAAATATAAGATCAGTTTTAGGTGTCATCATCAGCGTACAGCAGAGCAAATATTTGAGACTCACCAATGTTTATCCCCAAATTCAGACCTCTCAGGTCTTCAACAAGAACATTAATAAAAATAGAAAGCAATGTGGGAGATAATACATCCCCCTGACGTACCCCACTGGCTGTGTCGAAAAAATCTGTACACATTCCATTAAGTTTAACATATGATTCAGTATTGGTATAAATTGCCTTCACAGATTTTTAAAAGTGTCCGTCCACTCCAGACAGTAACAGTTAATAAGTGAAAAATTTCTAGGCCTATTGACCCAGTCAAATGCTTTAGCCATGTCGACGAAAGACACATATGTTGACTGACCATTATTTAACCGATTTTTAACAACAGAATCTAAAACAAATACATGGTCTTCACAATATCTATCTTTTCTAAATCCATTTTGTTCATCGGCTATAAGATTCAAAAGTTCAAGATATTCAACAAGTCGATCGTTCAACACAGCAGAATAAAGCTTGTCAACACATGATATTAATGATATTCCCCTATAATTTATAGGTATGTTAGGATCTTTACCTGCACCTTTTGGTATCGGTTTAATTATAGATCTCAACCAAGAAGTAGACAAGCAACCTGTACTGAATACAAGATTAAAATATTTTGTTAAAACAATGGCAACAGTAGCTTTTTTTAAAACTACAAACTTAATATTCATGAGGCTGAAAGCGGTTTATCAGGTTAGTGCTGATGCACATATACTAGCTCAAGAAGTCATCAGTTGTATTACTTTGCCCACAAATCACCAGTTATTTTACTCAGTGGCAGAATACATTATATAAGGGGTGTCAACTAGCTCCCAACAGACGGGTATTCATATTCTCCTTTGAGTTCCCATCACCAGAATCGTTCTTCTTTATCTATCCGTCACCAGGAAAAGATAAATGACACCATATCTATTGCTGGTAAGGTTTAGTGTCTGAACTGGTAAGATTTAGTGTCTGAACAATTTCACAGTTTATTATCTCTAGCTGTCATCGATATAGTGAAGTAATAGGCTCGTACTCCGATGATGCATAAAATCGCTTATAGCATTAATATACTTACTACCCAGCAAACAGGAAACGTTAAACCAACATTGGTTCAGGGTTGGCCATCGTCTACGAAAGTTGGCCAACATTGAACTGATGAGGGGTCAGCGTTTTGTGTTTGCTTGGCAGGGTCCACTAAACAGGCTAGGGAAAGTACCTTTAATATTTTCAGCGGGAAAAAAAATCGCATGTGGTGAATAAATACATACAAACTGTCATGGTGGCGTATAAGTTTAGTCGCCATGAAAACATTATTTGTTACAATACAAGTTTATTTTTATCCAGCATTTAATTCAGTTGTTTTCAACCTTTAGCAGATTGGCAAGTCCATCCCCACTTGCATAATATAAGAGAGCAACACCAGTTCCA
This sequence comes from Flabesymbios commensalis, assembly GCA_964017125.1. Taxonomy (NCBI): domain Eukaryota; kingdom Metazoa; phylum Annelida; class Polychaeta; order Terebellida; family Flabelligeridae; genus Flabesymbios; species Flabesymbios commensalis. The sequence continues at coordinate 36,454,697 of OZ024904.1, read as the reverse complement.
GATTGAATGGCAAGGTTGAAAAAAATAAAAATCTTGTTTATCAAGCTCTGTGCATCTGAGTTTCGGTGGCAGATGAAACCAATGCCAGACGAAAGTACCTACGCATGCCGTCCTTGATTTTTTATGCCCCACTAATATTTTCTACACCACATTATGTAAACATTTCGGCTCTTACGTCTGCAAAACATAAAATATACATGTAGATTATGTCGTATAAAAATATATCTTTCATGTAATTCAGTATATTTAAATTAAAAGGAGGCTGTAGTTTTGATTTCAAGCACTTTTATTTGAACCACCTATAGTCAGGCAAGGTATAATGCACCTAAAATTATGCAAACAATCGTGGATGGACTCGGCCAATCTCTTATAAAATTGAAATCAACCAAATCCAATAAAAGAAGATTAAATACATTTTTTTGTGAAACATTGATGTTTTTAGTCTTTAGACCATGCGTAAATATTCACTATGGGTAAGCGCTGAGGGGTAACTGGAGTTAGATGGCTGACAAGGGTACCGGTTCGTTTACATTTTCATATATTCTGCATAGTTTAGCGTTTTCATTTGTTCAGTCGATTTGCAGTCAATTAATAATACCTCAAAATGTACTTTATTTTTTTGTCAATAATTTAGTCGTAATCGGCAAAATAAATTTGTTGTTCTGTGTCTGGTAACTGCTAGCGTGTTGCGGGTAACTGACAATACTCAGTGCTATCATGTTGTTGGTAACTGACAATTTATTTATTGGGCATTTTCAATGATTCATCTAGACTTTTTTCAGTATCGAATCATGGCATTAGAAGGTCATCGCTCTTTACATTTATGTTTTTTAAGTAAAGGTAAACTACAGGCTTACGATACGTCATCTCGGGACTATTCTTCTTCTTCGTTGTACAGCTCAAAAAGAGTAGCCTATTTCATGTGTAAATTCAAATTGTACCCGAAAAAACCCCGAAAGATACAATGTTGGTTTAGTGCTGTACCGCCGTCTACGACGCCGACCCAACATCAAACCAGCATTGGTGCAATTTCCGTGTTTTCTGTGGTTATTTCTTCTGTGTAAAATACAGAAGTATGTTCGAATATAAGTGCATGCACCTGTTTTCGAAAACTAAGTGCATCTTCAAATATAAGAGGCTACACATCTTGCCACATCAGTTCTGACAGTCAGACCACTGGTCTGACCTTGACAACAAGTGTGCTTCGGATCTGTACCAAAAGGAGGGGTGCAAGCATCATGAATATTCATTATGACGTCACCAGTTTACTGTTTGCATTGTGGAAGGTCACACTCAGGTCAACTTTTCTGGGTTGTCTGAGTTGGCCAGGGAGGAGGGGGGGTCGTATATTCATAGCACATATGCGTGATATCGAGGAGTCTGCCGGTAGCAGACAACTGGATAGATGAAGATGGGGGATACGGTACTAATATCAAAATAAATTTTGCTGTTCCATCAGACTCTAGTTTAGCCAAACGCAGCTAAAACATCAAGTGAAATATTTGTTGATGGTAAAAAATTTGCATTATGATATGGCCAATCGGGTTACGAATGACCACCGACCCTTAATGAGCTTAAAACGGGCATACTAAGTTAATAAGCTACATGAATACTCAGAATGCTGCTTTATCTCAACCAGAGGTGGTGAATGAACTGAGGGAATTGATAGTAAAAAGCTGACATTGTCACACCTTCTGACAGAGGTGACTGGGACAAAAGTAAGTTAGCTGAGTGTCACACAAAAACTAATTAAATCATTGAAAAATGTATCTGATTTGCTCCAATCTATCGATAAACTTGGTTATGTTGTTGCTCGAATCAACGGTACTTACAAACAATATGGTTGCAAAACGTTAGTGTCGCTTGATAACCAAAGCAACTGCGTTTGTTTTAAAACGTTGATTGACGAAGATGAAACTGACAATTTCGACTCTCACATTTTGGTTTACAGTAAAATGGTCTATGTATATTACAGATATTGAAGTCAAAGATGGTCGCAAGTCGGCCATTTTGAATTTGATCAAATTGACATTTTCCAGGACATATCCTTCCTTGAAACCACAAATATTGTTTTATAGTAATTGTCTAGTTATCTGGCTCAGTTTTCCGATATTATGCATATAAAAGTCACAAGTCGGACATTTTGAATTTCATAGAGGTAACATTTTTCAATGCATATTGCTCCCTTAAATCGCACATTTGTTTTATTGCAGTGGTCTAGCTATCTGGCACGGTTTGTCGGATAATAAAGTTAATTTTGGACGATAGTCGATCTTTTTTATTTGATCAAGTCGACATTATTCAGGATATATCCCTACATGAAACTGCACATTTTGTTTTATAGTAATGGTCTAGCTATTTGGCACGGTTTGTCAGATATCAGGCATATTGATGTTAGTTATGGCCGATAGCCGGCCATCTTGAATTGATCAAATTGAAATTTTTCAGGGCATATCCCTCCCTGAAACCGCACATTTTGTTTTATGGTAATGGTCTAGCTATCAGGCACAGTTCGCCAGATTTCAGAAACATTGAAAACCAGTGTCAATGACACAGAAGCTCATCCTTAGTCAGGGCGAGTTGATTATGAATTAAACTGTCTGAAATCCGTGAGGAATTTATTGCACAGACACGAGCTCTTTCAAACAAACCAAACAAAATTAAAATCGGATAAGAACTGAGGGAGGAGAAGCATGTCTTGTCGACAGACAAAAGACGCAACACGATTGCATAAGCTCATCTTGGGCCTAAAGGCTGGTCGGATGAGCTAAAAATGAGGCTATCTTGACCGTAGATGTAGGTGAAAAACCCAGTAATTCACATCTACACCTCCAAGGGATGTGTGCGTGTAATATAAAGAAAATCCCCTCATGGGTTGAATAAATATGTACGTCAACGTAGCAGTTTGTGTGTATTTATTCACCCATGTTATTTTTTTTCACCCCCCCCCCCACCCTTGAAAATAAAGGTAGGCTACTTTACCTAATCTGCTAAAGTATACTACACAATTTTATCGCTCATAAATGATATTATCTAGGCTACATTTTAAATATTGCCTGTTTGTACTTGCATGTCATCACTATATTTTTGTTCAACTTGTGGTGGCTACACGGACACGAATTCAAGTGTGGGAAACATTTATTTCACATTTGGGGAATAAAAAAAAACGTTATGAAGGTATGCCATAGTCATCATTTCATCAATATTTTCTAGATATGTCGTCATTAACTTCTATTTTCTAATAAAAAAATAATGTTAAGATTAAGCGAACAAATGTACAGGGATGTGAAAATGAAGCCATGCCATGAAAGTTAATGTTTCTCGAGGGGAATCCCTTTTCCAATTCTCTTTCACGCAAAATATAATTTCCATATCCCTGAGGCGTTACATTAGGGAAATATATCGAATTGCCAGATTGTCACAATGTGTGATTCAACAGCACATACTTGTATGACGAACCTGTATAATATATAACGTTTAATATGTCATCGGTGGGGTCACCCATTTTTTGTATGGATTTAACTGTAGCAATTGCACTGGCTTGTGAAATCAGCACACAGGGCATGTTTGTCATTAGGTGACGGTATCCTAATTCACTCATTATAGTCATAACTATAATATACACAACCAAAAGTGATTTTTTAAATAGTAATACAGTTTCTATCAACCGTCTGCATATTTCTAAACAACGGTACATTCTATGTGGAGGGATGTCGTCCCGTATGGAATGTAAATACAGAATATTTGGTAGGGAAGTTCAAGAGTAATATTTGCTTTTAAAAATGTAGGGCGCCACTCTATAGACTTTTATATCCGCCACTGAACGGATACCATTTTATGGAAATCATATTATTATTAGTAGGATTATTATTATTGTTCTGCACAGCCGTACGATTTTGCGGTACTTTATTTTAAATTTCAGGAGTCGGCTGAAATGAAACATAGTGAAGATTTAATTTGCCAAACAAGTGCGTCCTTTATTACATTGTCTATAGGCCTACATAGAATATATGATTTATCTGATTTTCTCATTTATTACCTGTCAATTGACAACATTCGGAACAATTCTTATACGAAACCTGAAAACGACCATACATATATTTATTATTTATGGCCATTTACATTATTAACTAGAAAAGAGCTTCGACGCATTGATCGATGATTATCCCTCCTTACATTTTCACCACCACTAAATCATTATATACACTGCGTACCGTAAAGAATCTATTTACCACACTAGATTTCGACTTGGTATGTCATCACTGGCTGCTGATCTCATTCCCTACGCCTCATATATTCTTTAATATTTAGATGTGTTAAAAAATTCATCAAATCGTCAGAATAGATTTAGCTAAATTTAAAAAGTTGAGAACAATATTTATTTTACTTTCTACATAAAAACTTGTATTATTTTTTCCCATCTAGCCTTCCTGTGATTTATAACTTAAATGTATCTTTTTTGTCTAGTATATACATAGTATAGTATAGTATAGTATATAGTGATTGTCTGATTTATACTTTTTGTTTTGGAGAGCCCCTCGACTAGCGCTAGTAGTGCTATTTGGGTCATCCAATTGGAATAAATATGTTTAAAATACAATACATATCCCCGGATAAACCCCCGCACCTGAAAAATAGCATTCATGAAGGATTCATGCAACAAATTGTGTGACGGACATAAGGACAGACAACAAGAATTTGTCCGGCTGCTGTCTAGTAGAGGTATACAAATGGTGCATATCTGACTCACCAGACTGATGCCACTCTACAAAGCGTTTTAGGAAATCAGACAGGCTATATTAATAGCGTATTATTATTTTAATAACATGTAATATGTTAGCAAAAATAACAGTACAGTGAAGCAATACATATCAAGAGTCTTATAATACTTTACCAATTTTACATCACCCCCCCCCCCCCCTCAACAATGTGGCATGGATGAGAAACAAAGGTGGCCAACACAAATGAAAACAATATTATTCATGTAGGCTACATATTTTCAAAAATGTAAGCCTAGCAGTAGCCAAGACACTTTTAAGTAGGTGGGGGTCAGTGGTCAGAAAACTTATTCCTGGCGATTTTTACCAATTCGTCGTTTTGGCCGACCGTTTATAAACGCTCGGGTGTTTATAAGCACTCCCCGGAAGTGCACTGAGAGTGCTTATAAACGCACGGTCGTTTATAAACAGGCAGCCATTTATAAACGGCTGGACCCGTACCTGTTTATTTTAAAGGACGGTCGTATGAGATGATCTTCAATGAATAAAAAGATTTATAAAAAATCTTGTGTCGCAGTTATGGCTATAAAACCGAACAATTATTTAATTTCGTAGAGCTCTTTTTGGCCATCATGACAACTGTTATAGTCAATTTACCATGTGTATCTTCGGCAGCGGGGTTTGTTGCTTTATTATATGTTATAATAATAAGGATGATTATCCAAACCCAAAAGTGACTTTATTAGATAGTATTAATAGAAAGGAGACATATGTGTGAGAATCAATCATGCATGAAACCGATTCAGACAGGTGACGTGTTTATAAAAAGACATCAGCTAATATACTGACGGCCATGTTTAAAGAGCTGAATCCTACCCTGATTACAACTCCGTCGTACGAATAAACCCAGCAAACACGCAGGCGTTAGGTGACACACTTTTGTTTTTATGTTAGGTCAGCATGAGAGACAGTGACCTAACATTAAACCAATAATGAGTCAACGTATCGTATTTGCTGTGAATCTTGCTGCTCTTGATGTCACCCCCTCCCCGACTAAGTTTGATTGAATGATCACAGCCATTTGCAAACCTGCACCAGTGACAGATCGCTGAAGAAGGTGATGAAAAGTGCAATGATTAGTCAAAATATCTAATCACACATGAATGATAAATCTCTAAGAATAATGTCAGGTTTACCGAGCTAAGGAGAGGTTCCTCTAATTTATAATATACAATGGACGATACACGATACAATCACCTGAATAAAACTTATCACAAGACAGTTCAACTCGCAGCAAACACGATAGATTGAACCAATGTTGTTTTATTGTTGGGCCACCGACTATAACGTCGGCCCAACATTAAACCAACATTGTCTCAACGTATCGTTTTGGTGGGCATGCGCATCCAGCCAACAATATTACTGGAAGTGAGGACATAACAGCCTACATTTTTACCATGAATGTCTGATTAAACCGCGAGATTGATACTTGTTAACATGAGCATCCCAGTGAGGACGAGACTCTGAAGTAATGTTGGGTTAATGCTGGTCTAGCACCGAAGACGTGGGCCAACATTAATCCAGCATTGGTTCAATGTCGCGAGTTTGCCAGTATCTAATTCATTGAGTGTATTAAACATTATTGACATATCATATAACATAACCTATCGAATTCATTCTTTTTACGCCAGAAGCCATCAGGGCTATTAGTCCAGAAGCGGCTGACCCAGGTCTAAGGACTGGTCTACCATGACCAATAAATGTTGTCTGACAAATCTAGCTAGAGATGATCGGTACTGTCTACATCCAGCAAACACGGGTTCTGGGTGATTAGTGAAACGTATCTGCCATTATGAAAAATGGCATGCAAATGATGAGTTGAGACAATTTACTACAAAGAAAAAACATCTTTACTATGCAGGTCACATTGAAGACTATTTAGTAACCGCTTCCTTATTAAAATGTCTTTATTTAAGTATTTTGAGGCTTCAGCACACAAATATACAGCAAAACACATGTAGAAGCTGAATTTCATATTTACAAAGCAGCTACTCCTTTTCAAAGTGCTGCTGTGCAGGAGACGTTCCTTACTTGAATATATAAATTTAACCCTTTATCTGCTAGGGACGCATATGTGCGCACAACAAAATCATGTATTTCCATTTCTAATTTCCAACTAAAATTTCGAATTCAACGAATACAAAATGGTATCTATCCCGACAAACACGGGACATCCACCCAATGGGGTTTCAATGTTGGACCAGCGTCGAAGACGATGGCCCAACATCGAAGCAGCATTGGTTGAATGCCCCGTGTTTTCTGGGGTACCATCAACTCAGCCCTGGCTACAACGAGGCCAGAGCTGGGCAAATATAAAAATGACAATAGTGCAATATATTAAATACAAATCATTACGACCCGGTGAGCATCTTCTGTTCTTATATGGAGAGGAAGACTTAGCCCAGGGAAGGGCACATCCCCCATCACAATAACAAAAATCTGAAGATTATCTGAACTTTGACTCGTTTCTATTGGAAAATGTAAAAGCAACATTCTAACTTTTCTCCGGAAATGATAGAAAAATAAGATCATCTCAATTTGAAGATTTCCGGGATGGGCCCCATATCATAATCATGGAGACATGTGCCATAATCCACTTTAGTTCCAAAGGGTTCATAATTTCGATTTATTTATGAATTCGTTTGTTACTTTTTAAATTCCTTATATTGATATATATATATATATCTGATTTAACTACATTTTTTCTGGTCTATTTAACCCACTTAACTTGAAAACAGCGAAACACAACTTTTGGTGGAAAAAATTAAAATAATGTAATTTGCCAAGTGCTAGAGATTAATGTTAGGAAAGGTAAATAACAGATTGTACTGTATATATTTAGGTAAGGTGATGCAATGTTTGAAATCAGAAAATTATTGCATTCATAAACGTAATGTATACACATTATATTTCCAATAGCATCATTTTAAAAATAGATTTTGGGCGTATATACCAAACTCGAACACGAGACGTCTACCCAGTGCTGGTATGATGTTAGGCAAATGGCTGCTCCCCTCGCTTAACATCATACAGCACTGGACAAGCAAAGCGTCTTGGAACGGATTTAACACTCTTAGCACCCAGCCATTTATGATAATTTTTCTACATCTCGAGATGGGAATTCCCAAGTATAGAATAAGTATAATAACTCAAATGTGATTATCATGTAGAATACTATTGTTCATTCAATGAATTCTATTCAAAATGTCATGTGGTGCATAAATGAGACCATGGAGTTTAAAGGGTTATAATATCAGTTGATCCGTATAGACTGGGACTACATCGTCATTATGCAATTAATTTCCAAGGATGATGAAACCATGATCAGGGATAATCCATGATGGAACGTCATGGTTGAATTGTAATGTACACAGCATCGCCAAAGGTGCTGGATCCGCGAGATGAATTCTGCTCTGCAAACCAAAAGGTCGTGATAAAATGCGTACGTGGAAAGTAAGCAGCTACTGCCTCCTCCCATAAAACACGACACGCCGACCCAATGCTGGACCAATGCTGGGCCGACGCCGTAGACGGCGGGCCAACATTGGTCCAGCATTGGGTCGGCGTGTCGTGTTTGCTGGGTTGGCTTTGCGCGGCAAAATTGATGGCGACATCGTCCCAGCCAACATGGCACCTTTACACAGCGCTGTGTCAATGTTGGGGCAGCAGTGGGAATGCTGGCACAACATTGACACATTGCTACGCCAATGTTGCGCTTGTATAAAGTAGCGACAGGTCAAACGAGCACGAGCATAATATTATATTACATGGCCATCTCGTGTGATGTCACTTCAAACAGTTTAAGTCAGTTGGAAGATTCAGACAATAGTTGTATAGCCCAGGCGTGATGATAATTATGATATATCGTTTGAACAGGGAACAATAATGATCGTTAGCGTATGATGGGGGGAGAGTGGAGTGATGTAGACTATCTATAGTGTTCAATCAGAGTCTGTAAAATGATCTTTTCAACGTGGGCTGTGTTCTTGCCATCTTGCCTTGTGAATCACTCCACATATCACGAGGAAATAATTTCAACAAACGTATGTTAGAGTTGTGAATTGATCACAATTTGATAAACAGATAGAATAAAGCGCGATTTTTGTTAGAAAATCAAAGGATACATTTTGGTTTCTTTTTTTCATTTCGTACATTACTATCTGGAAATTGGGACATAGTTAAAATACGAGACGTCGAACTAATATTGTTGTAATGTTTATCCACCGTCTACAACTGACTCAATTTACAACAATATTGGGTGAATATCTCCCGCTTGCTTAGTGGAGATTAAAAATATTATGGAACGAGTATTCAACACTCAATAAGTTCAAGTATGTCTCGGCATTCGTGACCTGATGAAGAAAAAAATACTTCCGGGGGGGGGGGGGCATAATTATCCCTATGATACACCCAGCAAACGGGAGACGTCGACCACCGAATATGTGGCGTTTGCTGTCCCGCAAAAGCCACATATCAATTAGTCGACTTGTATAGTCCCATGATGTCGATTTCAGCTTGCACCAAATTTGTTCGTAAATTGGTCGTCTTTGTCATAGCACGGCGGACTCGCACACATCACCACGACAATCCACGATGAAATCCCGTCATCCCGTGTACGTGGACACGTATGTCTTGGGGATCAGGCCTCGCTCTGTTCTCCCACCCACACTCTTTTCTCCCATCCACCAGTTGGGATCCCGCTTGTCTACAATCTTGATAATTTCTCCTCTCTTGAACGCTAGCTCCTCTTGGTCAGTAGGTTGGAAGTCGTATGTGGCTATTACTTTCGGCTGCAAAGATCATAAAATGGAAATGCTCAATAACACATTTACAGATAAGATAACATACGAGGTAAATTGTAAACTGTTTTCACGATATCATATTATATAAGTTGGAAACTATACTTTTTGCATGGTAATAAAATAGTCTACCCTCCACGCCTGAATCAACATTTATGGATAGGCATCATCAGTGTAGTCAAAATTAGCCATCTATATAATAAAAACATACGTTAAAATAATCATGTAGTCATTGTAAAGTGAATAGGGTTTTATGCCACCTTTGTGCACATATATTTTATGTGCTAAAGAGGGCCAGGATAATTAGGATGGTGAGAAATAATCAGATGAAACTGCCCTCCAGACACAGAGCCTAGTGGTCTGAGGCCGAGCACGCTACCTCTCGGTCATGGAGATTTCCCACAGTAGTGAAACTTTTTAAGTTAGTGGGGAAGAAATATTTGTTTCTTTGAAGCCTGAAAGCCAGAGTAGGGAACGAACTCACGAACCCCGAATTTTCAGATAGGCAACTTTAATCACTACTCCAGAGCCTTAGGCATATATATGTCATTTTAATCTTTATAAAAAAATTAAACACCCAATGTATATTGATGAACCTTGCCAGTTAGAATACGCCCCGGAAAATTTCAAATGGAACATTAGGCTATACCCTTTGACATATTCACGTCAACCATAATTTATATGCCAGGCATTTGATATGGTTGTAGCCAGAGTTGGGGTCAATTCCGGAATTGAATGGGAATTGAACTCAATTCCTGACTCAATTCTAGGAATTGGACTAGTAATTGGAATTGAAAAAAAAAGGAATTGGAATTGAATTGGAATTGACAAAATATGCCCGGAATTGATAAAGGAATTGACTTTTTTTATCCATGTTTATTTTTTAAGCGCTATTAAACGCATGAGTGATCATCACTTGTCATCGCAGTAGAATTTTACCTGATCTATGTTGATTGATATGTGTATATGTGATTAATAATAATAATAATAATAATAATAAACTTATATTGGCCTAGTGCCTAAATTATGTTAAAAGATTTTTTTTAAGTTATGTAAAAATACTCATTTAAATGACTGATGGCCTTGAAGATTAAATAAGAATGTAATGTGTAATCCAAATAATATTTGTAACAAGATTGCTCCTGCTAAGTTGGAGCAATTTAATCTAACAATCAGAGATTGGTGTGTGCGTATATACTTGTTACTTGTTGTTACTTGTCTACACCAAGTTTGATTTACTCCCGTGGACTGGTGTAACCAGCCGGTAACAGTTTTGCCGAAAAGTGCGACTCATGACAACTCAACTAACGTCAACACCTACTGTGTATATAGTGTTAGAGAATTACCATCCAGTGGCTGAATTATCAGCAAAATGAGACGCCGAGACGGCGTTGGTTTAATGTTGTGCCATCATCGCAAACGACGAGCCAACAATATATCAACATTGGGTCAATGTTTCGTGTTTGCTGGCACAAAGTTCTGGAAATAATTGTACTATTATTTTATTAATGTTTTCCTTATATACATGTATTCGCGCAAGCATGATCACACTGTTTAACTACCACTTTTGTGTCACTTAACAGCATTTTTTAACAATTGTATTTAAAAAGTAATGCTTGTCTCATGGGCATAATTATAGTTCTCGTATTTGTTATATTTTTGTCGTTTGGACGTCTATAGTTTATAAAACAATCACGAGTCATGATTAGACTTAGGTGAATGAATGGCTTAGAACATAACTATTGCTTGTCCCTGAGTTAGTAGAACAAAAGAAATTTCGGTACCTTGAGACGAATGCGTTTCCAACAGACGTTGAGCCAATGCTGATTAAACATTGGAAAAACGCTGAAGACGGTGGGGCAGCATTAAGGCAAAATTGGGATACATCCAGTGTTAGTAGGAAGGATGTTATGCAACGTAGCCAAGCGCTCTAATAATTGACCCTTTGATTACTTCTCTAATATGCCTTTTGTGCCCTAGAGGTTATCCTGATATATTTTCTTAGGGTATATTTAATTGCCACATGCTAGAATTAGATATTAAAAAATAGTATAATCGGAAAATAAATAATGAGAATAATTGCATCAATTAAAATACAACAATAGATCCTACGCTGCTTTATTTTTAATACGAGTTTATTTGAGTGAGGTGTGGGTCGACACGCCGTAGCCACCACAGGGTCAGACTTATCAGAGTTTTAAGTAGCACGGCTTGTCGCGAGACATTGTGTTAATTACACACCGTGTTGATAGCAATTGTGGCGTTAGTCTATAGAAATAACGCGCTCACATCCGCGTCCACACGAGTACAACTCCTACATCAGGTATTAAAGATGTACTCCACCCTACTAATATTAAAATCTAGTAAGTGTACATGTTTCAATATGTTTACAAGATAATAAATAAAATGTATTTTATTTTATATCAGGTGTTATTATTTTTGTCATGTCAAGTTATTATACAGCTGTTCTATTTGTATTAAAAGTCTCATTTTTGGGTAGAATTGATAAGGAATTGACTTTTTAGGAATTGGAATTGAATTAGAATTGACTTTTCTTAACACCAAAGGAATTGGAATTGACTCAGGAATTGATAAAAAAAGAATTGGAATGGAATTTGGAATTGATAAAAAGGAATTGACCCCAACTCTGGTTGTAGCTCAGATAGCATTATAACGACTGTGCAGATTATACTACATCACGGTGAATCAAATGACAACATCATTATCAATTATACTGTGGCATATTCACACACAAGGGGAGGGAATACGACGTCGGCCCAACATTGACCCAACATTGGTTGAATGTCTCGTGTTTGCCGGGTACATGTCCATTCACGCCCTGTCATCATCTTGTCCATTTCTAGCCAAATATATATTATTATGTGGTGAATGGCAGTGTGCCAAAAGCTACATTGTTTATAATAATAGAAACATCGTGTCTTTGGTCGGACAATATGTCTATTTGGGGCCCTCCTTGTGTAATTTAACCTACCAGTGTCATTTTACTCATCGGAATTAAATAACCCTGGTAAGGCTCAAATCGTGCCCATGGCTATGAAAGCGTGTTTCTGCCACTTTACAAAATTGGCAGATACACCCTTTCATATCCAAGGAGACGAAATTCTTTCCAGTCTCGAATGAATGTATTGCCGTTTAAACACACGCTGTTGTATATTGGCATTCTGTTGTCACCAATCATGTCATACTCCTTACCCTTGTGATGTCCACGAGACAGATGGTACTGGATCGGCTAACTGAGTTGTGTCTGTGGAAATCAATCAGGTCGTTGAGGGAGTTGAACTTCTCCTGCCAGAGATAATAACGGGAACCTTCGCTGAGAACCTTAAAATGCTGCACAGCGTTACCGGATCTGTGACAATAACAAAACAAATTGTCACAATCTTCAGTAAGGAATCATATATTGATATTTTGTTTTTGTATCTCATTCACTGCAAAACTCCTGATTATTATTTTATACAACATGATACATTCCAAGAAAAATAGACTAACCAAAACCTCCAACACCACAAACACAAGACGTCAAGCATATCTTGGCTTAATGTTGGTCCAAAGTTTGCAACGCTGGCCCTAAATTAAACCAGCATCGGCTCAACGCCTCATTTGTGTTGGGTTTACTTTAATCAAATAAGCATTCACGACACATTTTACTATTAGACCATAATTAAAAAAACATTTATCCCAGCAAACCATACACTGTGCCAATATTGCTTTCTGTTGGTCCACTGTCTGCGACGCTGGTCCAACATCAAATCACCATCGGTACAATGTCTTGTGTATACTGGGTACTTTGGCATGGCACCTGCTTAATGACGTACATCCACTTTCCGCATTTAAGTATTAGGTAGGTAGACTATCAATACATAAACTAGAAATGACTTTTACTTTTCAAGTAACAGTAAAGTTTGGACTTTGACTTTTGCGACTTTTTGTGACATTAGGAAATTTTGGAGCATTTAGACCATTTGGAACATTTGAAACATTTTTACATTTCGGGCATTTGAGACATTTAGAACATTTGGAACAATTCTCTGAAATTACAACTGTTATTTTGATATTTAAATCTAGCATTTAAAATGTTGCTACTATTGATATCAAACACCCAATGTTGGTTCAATGCTGGCCCATCACTGAAACATTATTGGATATACAAATGTATTTTAATTATTACCCCCTGGTAATTAGAGGGTCAAGACGGTCGGGAAGCCCGGTACAAGCCACCACCATAACGCGGCGTCCACATAACAAAGACGCTTTGTGTTGACCGACTCTCCTATTGAATTGAGCAACCGACATGTAAATCACTCTACCAACATTAGTACACATAGTGGATTTACTAAATCCTGAACAATTCTGGATCCACTAGCGGGATCAGTGAAAAAAGGATACCTAAGGATCATTGTGCCAAAGTTTGACGTCGATTACTCGTGAACTGAGTGAGAAATAGCCTTTGCAACAATCATCAATGGTAATCCATACAGTGGAAATATGAAATCTGGATCAGATCCAGATTCACTGGCGGGACTAATTAACAAAGCTATGATCCGGAGAAATGTATACCTAAGGAATATTGTGCCAAAGTTTGAAGTCGATTACTTGTAAACTGAGCTTGTAATGCCGTCCGGAGAAAGTTGAAGATGAATAAAGTCTTTTTATGATAACAACAAGTTTGGACGATGACGTCCAAACTTAATAAAGTCTTTTTAGGATAACAACAAGTTTGGACGATGACGTCTAAACTTAATTATATCACAATGTAGCCGGCTTTCGGTCGTACGCAGCTCTGTGCACGGCCGACAATTGCTCCCATTCAAAAACAGTTAATACGATATCAAGCTGAAGATGCATAATATCTGTTATTTATTAGGCTACCCAGAACAAATTATGTGCGTTTACATTATGTGCGTTTACATTCCATTGTTACATGACACAATCATGTAGACTAGTATGTGTCAAGCCCCAGCAAACATGAATTCTGATTTAATCTTGTTGCAGTCTCGTACACGGTGGCCCAATATTAAATTAGCATTGCATTGATTGGTTCAATGTAGGGCTATATAGTTTGCTGGGTACCCACTGGGCAGACGACGTTGCATCAACGTTAATGGTGTTGATTCAACGTCGCAATGACGTCATGTGTCCAGTTGGTACACAAAATCCAAGGACCATAAACTAGCAGATTTTTATGAACACATCTTGGTGTGTCTATTTTCGGTTATGGGATGAGACGGGGTAAATATTCCCGGAGAGCAAAGTATGCTCCCTTTAGTGCATGTCGACAGCATAATTACTCAACGGAAAATATAGGGGGGCTACATCACACAGATGCACATGACGTGCGCTCATACTGTCAGAAGCTGAGGATGTTATCAATATGTTTAAATGATTATCAAATTAGCATGGTTAGAAATTGTCCGCAATATGTAACAGGGGTAAGAGATTAATGATACATCATATAACATAGTGACTGATAGTGACTGATAATGACAGTGTTCTGTTTGACTTATTTAGGGATATATTAATATATTAAGCGAATTCCGTATTTTTCAGTGTAAGCATGGTCCGTCTGTCACCACTGACAGACGGATACTCTGTCTAATCACAATGTTGTGTCAATGTTCTGAATATTCAGTATTTACACAAACAATACAATATCAAAGATGATTAGTTTGATAAATTGATGAGTATCTTTAGAAATGAAACTGGAAATTCCCTCACATTTGATTGCATAGATCCCATATTTCGCGCATGTGTTTTTGAAATCGAAAACAAAACTACATTGAATGTGAATTATATCAACAAGTCAAACAGCTGACAATTCCATAACCTAGTTAACCACGAAACGTCCACGCGATGTTGGTTTCATGCTGGGCCAATGTCGTAGATAGTACCAGACAGTGACCCATATTGCACGACCAAGTCTCACGCCAAATCTAACAGCTTCGTGGCAATAATACCAACATTAGAGCTGTTAATGAACTAGCTTGTTTTGTATTATCACGTTTGTACGGAATTTCCAGAAAGCGAATTACATGTTATCCGAATGTTATCAAAGGCCTTCCCAGTTTACGTTGGTCGGAGACTGCCTATACGTAAGGGGGGGGGGGGGGGCGAAAGGCAGAATCTTACTTGACGGAGAGTGAGAAGTTTCCGGGCGTGCTCTCGCTGGGTCTGACCAGGAAAGCCCCGTCCTCCTGTTGGTAATCTCCCTTTTCTGTTCTTTCCAGAAGCATATTCTCAGCCTCTTGTCGTGAGATACCCACCATATACCACCTGAAAATAAAACCAATTACATGATAATTCACTGATAGTAAGGTTAGCAAAAGAACACTACAAGCAATTATTTTGCGGGTAGTTCATTTAAGCATGGCTTAACATGCTTAAGCACGACTTTTAATTCTGACGCTATGCCCTCACAACATTGCGCACTAAAATACCTGCAAAGAAAACATCAATATTATTCTGGTTATTATTAACATATGTGTGATACTAAATACTCAAATAATAGCTCTATATTGTATCAATGGGGTCTGTATATTTGAACAATCAAATGATTCAATGACGAGCATGAATGAGTTTAAGTCTTACAACATCATTCTGTTATTCGGTTAGAGGAATACTATCGTCTACAATGTGGCTGCCTGAGAAGAATTACCAAAGTAGTACATGAACATGATGAAACCACTTTATATGCACAAGGTCAAGATACTAAATGTCGACGAATCAAATTAGTAATTTTTTGTATTTAATTGTTCAAATTCGTGGCCATCTGCAAAAAATACACTGACAAAATGCATGGCCACATTAGGGAGGTGTTCCCTGAGAAAGCCGGCACCGGCTCTCCTATTTTTTATCAAAATTACATATTTCAATACATCTAAAGTCATATATAGTGACAATAAGCACCCTATGTCCGCATTACCTCTTAACAATGAAAAAGAGTGCTTATGTCACCACACTGCCTCAGTTGACATCGCTACAGTTTCAACACATATTGCAGACTGCTGCCGAAAGACAAGACGTAATAGCACAGTCTTCTCCATATGGTTGAAAGCTAAACACTGCCAACTGAGGTCATTAAGTTAGGCAGCCACGCTGGAGACGATTAATAGAATAAAAAAACTAAAAAGAATAATTCAGAACTTACACAAAATCAGCAAAATTTGTTACCGAACAATATTACATTAATTGTTTGTTAAATACCAGCAAATGTCAATCTATAATTGTGTAACAATAACCATGATAACGGACACTAAGTATGGTAGTAACCCTGCAATCACTCACAGTTTAAAATTTAAAATGAGAAAGTAGCTGTTAGACGCCAATTTTTGAGTTTATATCTGGAAACATTTGTGATCGGTTATTCTTGTGTTGAACCTGATAATATAATTGATATTCTTGTGTTAGATGTGAGACCTTAGATTGTGTTTTAAATATGGTCTAGCTATTTCTAACGGTTTTCAAAATTGGGACATCATTGTAAAATAATTATTACGGACATTTTGCAATTCCTGACACACGTGAACATAAACGCCCAGTAATATGGTAAATAAAAATCTGATGGAAACGTTTCTCAAATGCGTGACCGAGTCTTTCTTTAATATTCACAATAGTAACTACAGTTTTGATTATTATGGAAATCAAAATGGTAACAAACACATTACACAGAGTTATATAGTGTCTATGTGAACTTGAAGTATAAACAGACAGAAGTTCATAGATGTGTCTCTATTTGAAAAACAAACAAATACGAGCCACGATGAAAATGTTTGTATAAACCATAGAGACCAAAGGGTTTTTCCAATTTATAAATGTCTTAGTTAGCTCTTTCCGTTTCATTTGAATACCTATGTTATGGGTATACGGCCATTATAAATATTTTTACTCTTACAGTGCGGGGATATACTTTTGACGTCGGATTCTGACGTCTAAAGTCGATCCCCGCGCTGTAAGAGTTAAAGTCCTACACATGTTACATCCGCGCACCTTCATTTCTGAACACATAATTATTATGATAAATTCGCCATGGTTGCGCGTATTTGTGTGCATTTTTCGCTCGATGATTGGATTCTCTCAACACCTCAAATCAAGGGAGCGTTTGCAGTTCATGTTGGCGACCAGCACTGCTCCGCAAAACCAAGTATCTGCTTACATTTAAAGTACGCAGTTAATGCATATTGGATGTGCACGGCAGACTGCTGTGTTATCCATTTTCGGTTCCGTTTTATAGATTACTGTTCTTCCCAGCAAACACGAGACGTTGAACAAATACTGGTTTCATGTTGGGCCAGCGTCGCAGACGAAACCAGTATTGGTTCATAGTTCCGTGTTTGCTGGGTTGCAAGCGTACTTGCAATGCTAACCTTGATCCCAATCAAAGGCTCTTTGTCATAAATACCTCAGCATTTATAACCTCCAATTACCTTATGGGCATTCTTTATTTTTGCACCACTCATTTTCTTCAACAAGTTCAATTGATGTAAAACAAATCATATTTAAGTATGTTTTTATGAAAACTTATGTTTAAAGCTTGCTGGAGCAAAAACCTGCCATACGTTTCAACCACTATATAAGCCTACTACAGGATCTAAAATATGCAGTGCTATTTAAAGCGACACAATCAGGCAAATTTCATCTTTTTTATTTTGGCTCCTTGATATGTCCATAATATGTCAACATGTCCACAGACTACGATTGCGTATTTTTTTTTTAATTTTTGTGTTGCGCGTTTACCAGTTGAACGAGAAATAAGGGCGAGATTTAATTTTGGACATGCATGTCCAAAATAAGAAATACGGAAATATAATAAGTGATAAAATGGTGTTTTCGGCACGCTTGCTACGTTGCCATCCAAAATTTAAAAGACTTCCACAATTCTAGTCTATGGACCTGTTCACATATATTATTTATGCACATTATCAATAAGCGAAAATATTTTTTTTGGCTTTTGTTTGATTTATGACCTGATTGTGTCGCTTTAATAAAGTATTAATTATTATTTGAAAAAAAATATATTAATAGCGAAAATAACTTAAAATATCTCCAACGGAGAAAAATAATGAATATGTAACATCTCAGCAAGAGAAGTAATAGATCCACTATTGTTTTATTGCTGGACCACCGTCTGCGACGCTTGCCCAACAGTAAAACAAATATGGTTCAAAGTATCGTGCTTAGTGGGATAGGCCTACTCCTCAATATAATGCAAAAACACACGCGTGACAAGACACTGGGTTAATGCTGGGCCAACGTCGGCAGACGTTGTCCCAGCATTAACCCAGTGCCTTGCGTCCTCGATACAGCTAGAGTTCTGTAGCTTCTCACAATATTTCCACCCTAGCTCATAAACATGATATAGCTGACACTGTATTTTTACCATTTTTTTAGCCCACCAATGAACAATTTTAATCTCTCTTAATCCAGGCGTCACTTTTATGTCGTGGGCCACAGGACGACTATCTCTGGTACTAGATCAACTATAATGCTTTGATGTTTTTTATCCTAGCGCAAAAACAGAAACTGGTGTGGAAATAGGTCATCGGGAAAATGCCCATGTACCAAGTACCCTGTCATCGGCGGTTATTATCTAGGCGTACCATCTAGTTCAGAAAACAAAACTGTGATACAACAAGGTATGATGACATACTGTGATGCATGACTGGTGACCGACAATTCTAGAATTTCCTTTGATAACAATAGTGTAACTATTGACCAGCTCTGAACATGTTATGTGGAAGATATGTTAATTTAGCTCCGATGGGACGACATGTTAAACCTGTTAACCCTTGTGCTGCTATATTGTTTGTTTGAAGCTGAAATTGCTAGCGCAATTTCCAGCCTCAAGTGACAAAAACTAGTTATATACATGTATATGAAAAATAGACAGCTTCAATATTGAATTATTTGATTAACTGAGCATCTGCCACGAAACATCTTATCCATTTCTTTGGCATTGAATTTGGTTAAATCTTGTTTAGAAACGTATATATATCCCTGTTTCAGCAGCACAAGGGTTAACTGCCGAGAACGATCCAGCAAACACGAAATATGAACTGATGACTAATGACAAACGCCGATGGCCGCTTCTCACTATATAGCCTGGCCGCCTGGTATATCTGTCGGGAGGGCGTGTTCATTATGGCGTGCTAAAGTCTGATTAGTTCAGTTTAAAATTAGATTGCAAGTTTGAACCTGGAGAACATAATTATCTTAGTAATGTATGAAGCTTCATATGTATTCTTAATTACTGATCTGTGGATATTTACGACTAACACTTTGAATCAATGGAATCGTTTACAATCCAAGTTATCGTGTAAATAGTTATCTTTCACGTAATGTTTGTGTGGTCTCTATCTACATCAATAGCCAATATCATTATTTTAAGAACAAAATCAACAACAAAGGGAAATATGAAATAACTGTATCTAAAAGGGAACTCTCATTTCGATTCTAAATTACCACTGAACCTGCTGAACAAAACCACGAATTATTATTTCTCAAAAGTGACGTAACCGTTACTCTGCATAGGTGACTGCTATATTGTTAGTTATCTAGGTGATTGGTAGGGTAAGCCTAAATGCAATTGTAGCACACCAAGGGTTCTCTGATCATCATGTGTATAGAGATGTAAGGCCACAGGATCAGAAATCTGGCGTCACTCTGGTTTTCATGTATACTCACTGGTGGGGTTTAATCTCCAGGTAGTTGCTGGGCACCAGGCCTACACTGTTGTTGTAGTTGGCCTTGAACCAATTGCTGGTCTCGTCAATCTCCAGCAGCTGAAACAGAAAATCAACCAAAGTCGTCACCTTGGAACTGAAAGGGTGTATCTCCCACTTTGTAAAGTGGGAGATACACCCTTTCAATTCCAAGGGAGGTAAATTACTCTCACTGGCTCCATACAAACAGACTGGAGCAATGACCAGCTCTGGCATGCGGTGAACGCATAACCCAGCAAGCACAAGACGTTAAACCAATGCTGGGCTAATGTTGTCCCAGCGTCTACGACGCTAGGCCGGCATCAGACCAGCATTGAGTCAACGTGTGGCACAAAAATAAAGCCAGTAAAGGGTGGACGTTTCTTGTTTGATTAGCGTATGCTACATCCAAGCTATTTTCAAGTACGGAGAGACCTCGATGTTCCGTCATCATCTGTTCCCAAGAAATATGACGGAACTTCGAATATGGCCGAGTTTCGAAGCAGCTCCCCCACCCCCCTCCAAGCTGTGTTGGAACCGAGGATATATATATATATAATTAATACTGTAATGTTATTATATTAGTACATGTATTGGTTGTGCGAACAAAATAACAACATAAATATGATACAAATTTTATTATTTCAAATATATAATTGCATGATTTTATAATTTCAAATATATAATAACATGATTTTTTAAAATAATATTTGTACATTCTGACTTTATTTTTGGAATAGGTCGGTGACACATGTCTGTTTTCTAGATATGGTAGAGGTTGTGTCTATACCTAGTAGTGTCTATAATATACATAAGAAAAATATATAATACCCGTGGGTCATCAAACATTAAATTAAAACAAATTGTATCAATTCGATATACGACCAAATGCATGATATGTGTAAACTATATAGTGATATAAATATATAATCCGCATGTAATGCTGCTGATTGATAAAAAGTTGCCAGACATCTTTGTGAGCAGGTTTCAGTGATATGAAAATAAACCGTCCATTATTTTCTGTGGTGAAGATCGGTGCACGGAAAGTAAGCCAAAGTAGTTGGTTACCCAAAAAGGCACATTTTGCGCTCCTGAAAACAATTACTGTGAGTCAAAACAAACCGACTTTTATAACTACCATCTTCTTTCATATAAGTTCATGCTCTAATATGTGTACAGAAAGTAGGCCAAATAAAGCATAGTGAGTAATGAGCATGCTGAGTAAACCCCTCCATTGATCAATTTATTAAGTGATATATTATCATGTAATGGGCTGGATATCCGCATTGCAGCAGTTTTCATTATACAGCCCAGGGACGAATTGTGGACAGCCGAGGAAATTGTTTATAGTAGAATCAAGTGGCACATTCAAAGGGGGGGGGGGGTGGAGGAGTCAGAGGGTTCCCGGACCCCCTTTCCTTTCAGAAATTGAATTGTCTAAAAATAGCCATACTGTATTCACTTGTTTAATATTTGGCACTCTAAACTTCTCAGGTGCCCTGAGCCACCGTTTATTAGCCACGAAGATGAAAAAATCAGAGCTTTACGCCCAAATTAAAAGATAAATTGTGGGAAGCCAACCAAATTCAATTCGGACCCCCCTCCCTCCCCTTTTCTCTAAGTTCTGGATCCGTGTCAGAATAAAACCGTAACATAAATCATACATGTATAATATATGATAATCATGAGAATGGTCAGAGCTGAAGAATATAAATATATATTTAACGATGATCTACCACTTTGACGTAACGTTGATTCAATGGTGGTGGGAGGTTTAGGAGGTTGGCCCATCATGATTGGATAGCTAGCCCTTTACCTGCTAGAGACGCACATATGCGTCACCTCACACCTGACTTATTTTTATTAAAATTATTTCAGTGGAAAATACTACAACACCCATTAACCGTTAACCCGCTAGCCAAGACTATACCACCCTGCAAAGCCAAAAGGCAGTATCTGCTTACTTGTAAAGTAAGCAGATACTGCATTTTGACTTTGCACGGCAGATATAGTCGTTTTTTATCATTTTTATTAGCCGATTAAAACACTGATACTGGGAACGAACTGTGTGGTTGAACATCTTGCAAATGCTTGGTTTCAAATTAAACAAATAATCTTATGGAAACAATTGAATTTTCACATTTTTCACCCACTTTAAGTGCTGGGTCGCGGTATATCAATTTAAGTTATTGAATTTAGCGCTTTAAGGCTTAAAATTAGAACGTAAAATTTGTCTTTTTTTACTTTACTGTGAATGAATAAAAATATGATTAGATTTTCTGGCAGGTAAAGGGTTATCTGGTTATAGTATATCACTCTCTCCGCTGGGGATAATTATTATTAACCCTTGGAGTACTGATGTAACCCATTTTGTCAGCTCCTACAAGTTAATATGAACTATCCAACTAAATCAGATCAACTAAATTAGATCATTTTATAGCATGTTAAGTTCATAGGAGTCACAAATATGACCATTTTAATTTTTCACAAATATGACCCTTTCAACTGTTTCAGGGCGCTTTTAGCAACGGCCAGGATTTTTTTCACAATTCTATCGAAATATCACGTGATTTTGCTGGTGCAGATCTCAAATGAAGACAACTATCGTAAATAACACGTCCATTTTCATAAGTACGGATAATTTCTGCATTTGAAGCTGGCAATTGCGCCAGCAATGCCGGCTTCAAATGTATCAAAACTATGAAGGACTTAACGAGTTGATCTGACGGGTTAACAGCACCCCTGATTACGTGTGACCCCGGTTAACCCTAGGAGAAGCCTATGCCGAGAAGAGTACCAATCTCCATATATCCTCGTTTACACAGTCATCAACCGGGACAACGTCCATCTGTACCATGGGAGTTGCCATGGCTACCAGACAACTAGTGTATCTAAACAACAGTGCTAGCAAGATCGTGTCAGCGCGTGGCAATGGTGAACAATGTCATAACTACAGCATACAGTTGGATATTACACCCTAAGTTAGTGCATTGACTCAAAATGAACAAGTCAGTTTCTAAAAAACGTTATTTTGTGAAACCAAATTATTCTGTTTTTACCAACACTTGTTTAAAAAATGTGATCCCAAAAATAAATACAGGTTTTATATAAAATAACTACATGATGATTTTGTTCATCGTGATCCTTCGCTCAAAATAGTAATATTCTACCCTGCAAAGCCAAAAGGCAGTATCTGCTTACTTGTAAAGTAAGCAGATACTGCCTTTTGGTTTGGCACGACAGTTAATTGATGTGGAAACAAAAGGAAGTCACGTTTATATGACTTTGTATTAATATCAGATAGATTTGTAGTGTTTATTGACTAATTTGTGTGGAGGGTTAACCCTTTGGACCCTAGCCTCCTGAGGATAACTGCTCCTCCACCCTGGCACCCGGGAGCAGTAGGCCGCATTTGTGATCTTATTATTGACCAGAACTGTTATATTAATGGTGAATTTTCGAAGGGTCTACACAATTATTCTGTGTCTCGCTACCGCGACCCATAACTTCAAATACCGCGACCCATAACTGAAAATTATCCATAGTATTATTTGTTTATTTTGAGACCAACTATTTGCGAATCTTGATTTTTAAACACCCATTTCGTTCCCAGATTTAAACGGCTGATATAATAGTCGTGCTTAGCGGTGTATAAAGGGTTGGTATTATCATAATGCTGTGGCTTGTTGAGACAGTAAATTATGACGTCACAATTGTATTTATAATTTGTGTTCTATTTTTTATAAGTTGGTTCATTACAATAGTTTTGATTATGTTAGACCAGGGAAATTCCATAATTTCGGTATAATATGACGTTCAAAAATACCGATGTTCCGGTAGGCTATATCATGATTGTATATTATATAGGGTAACCCTGCAAAACAAGCCGTTAGTTCGATGTCGGACCAACGCTTGATACATTGGACCTTTATTTTATAACCAGGTCGTGAAATTTGAAATTCTAAATGATGTGTGAATATGATGAGTCAGACAGGAAGCCATGGATGGCAATGAAGCGTGTCCTGGTGAAAATCACTAGTAGTAGTAGTGTCCTGTGAAACCAAAAGATAGTAACTGCTTACTTGAAATCTAAGCAATTAGTGCCTTTTAGCTTTGCCCGACAGACTAGGGACCTGGGTTACCACCACTATATCATGTTGTCCACTATGTACTAATTAGTCCTTGAATAATTACCATTATTATCCCCCAGAGTTCAGTCAGGGCATGGCTGCCGTGATGGTGTGTGTATCAAGCCATAGTCTATTTGTATCCCATGTATTGAAATAAAACGTTGGTTTAATTCTTACATTTTATAATATATGGAATGAAAGCTGAGTAACGTTATGATGCTTAAATATAATGACATTCCAAATTAATAAATCTGTATGTTATACTTTGGTCATAATTTGGTCATAAAACATACCAGAATGATATTACCATGATCACGTGTCACAAACACAGTAGACCCCCTAATATACTGGTCATGGATCTACTGCCGCTAGACGTACCACCAGAAATGCATCTCTCGTATATATTTTTGGTACCACGCATGGTTACTTCAAACTACGCGTAGTTCATGTATTGCTACTAACAGATCACTTGTGAAATTCTGAAGGATAGATAATTGACAGGAACATTTTTCAAGTGCAAATACCATGAATACCTGTAGGTTCGCTCCTTTGGGAAATGATATTTCATCAGGTTGCTGTGTGGTGAACTCGTGTTTGGCTATAGCATCCATCGCTGTACAGTGTCAGCCAGACTAAGACATCAAAACAGCAAATCAGCACAGCACTGCTCTTGCAGAATTTCTCCCAGACCGGTTCACAAACCAATGTGTAAAAATTGGGACCTGAAACATGTACAGACACATACAAAACGTAAATCTTTTTGTCGCATAAAGTTCCTGCTCTATTACGCGTGAGAGGTTACTTCAACCCCAGTTAACACAAAGCATTTGTATAACATTTATACAATGTTGGACCAACGTCGAAGACGTTGGGCCGACGTTGTATAAATGTTATACTAATGTTTTGTGTCACCTGGGACCCACCAAACGTTTCAGATGATGTCGCATTTTGGGGAGTCAATAAAAAAACACTTGTAATATCGTGGTTCAGAAGATGACACCTCCTTCAAGTTCGTATTTTCACTTCTATCCGGCTTGGGAATCAAATTATCGATTATATTCTCGTATTTAAGTCAGCTGTGTTGATAGGCTAACCATGCTAACAGGCCAAGAGTATCTGATCAACGCCAATATTGAAGCATATTGGGCATTTAGAAAAACTTCTTTTCACCAGTCATTAAAACAATCAAGACGAGAACGTAGTATTACAATCTATCTCTTCAATTGTCCCAACTGACCTGGGAGAATTCAAGAAACTCCGTTGACTCACGTCAATACTAGTAATTTGTCATAATTGTGTTTGCATACTTTTTTGTACAATAAACAGATAAAGAATGCCAACAGACGCAGCACAGGCACACATACGTTGTTGTTTGCCTTACACTTTATGGTACGTGCAACATGGCTCATCGATGAACTAAATGTACTTCCTTCTCGACGGTTTCCAGAATTTTAACTGTGTGTCCCTTTCCGCACAATAAAATGGTGTAAATATGGTACCTCAAGACGATATTGCTAACGCTTCCAAATGCAAACAAGTAATAAATAAAGAATGATATAATGATGAAATGTATCATCATGTATTCAACTTTCCAAAGTGATTATGTTGCTACTATTGTTTACTATTTTTTGTTATTATTAATTATTTTTTTATCATTTGATTTAAAATATATATAGTTATTTTATTTGTATTATTTATTTTATTATTTTTTCTTTTATTATTCTTCAATTTTATTTAATGTTATCATGGTTTTAATTCATTATTAGTATTTAAACATCAAGATTTGCGATTTTTTTGTCTCAAATTAAAAACAAATGAGTAATGCTCAACCACTTGAAGTTGTGGGTCGCGGTAGTGAGACACAACTTCAAGTGGGTGAAAATTTAAATTCTTCAATTTAGCAGTCCAAAGTTCAATACAAATCCGAAGAGTGTGCACTAATAAAACGTGTAGTGGATTATCTACACTCAAGTTGAACGTGGAACAGAACAACTTGTTTCAACTGTTCAAGACATGGCTCATGTTTTTATATGTGGGCCTACTGTCGTTGATTTTTAATGTTATCAATACATGATATAGGACACAAAAGCATTCAGCCCTACATCGAAAACATATAGTGGTAATATAATGTAACAGTATACACGTTCTACATTATGATATGCTATAGTTAGGCATGGAATATTTAGGCAGTTGAATTACGTAATACACAAAAAAGCAACTGCTTTTTAAAAGCAGTGCAAACTACATCAACAGATCAACTTTCTGCATCCATGTTACCTGTTTAAGATCCATGTTACCTGTACAAGATGTTTAATCAATGATGGCTTATTTTTGATCCAGCGTCATAGACGGTGGGTCAACATTAAACCAGCATTGTTCATCGAGTTGTGTTAACTGTGTGTTCTGTCTGTCTATATCTATCTTAATCTACCTGCCTATAAACCTGCCTTTAAACTTACCTACTCAAGTCATATCACTTTTATCAGTTTAAATGGCCTTGCTGGGTCAGCTAAAATAATAATTTCATGATTAAACAAATACCTCATAAAATATTCAGCAGTACATAGTGACATATAAATCATGTCACAACATGTGCATAATAAGGTCTACTTTTGTTGTTGTTATACGTCATAGAGCTAGGACCAAGGGCTTGCAAACTAAATAATACATGACATATAGGTCACATGATAACACATACAAAAGCTGCGTGGTTCCCGCACAAGAATAGATAATACAAATAACTAATGTTGTACATCACATGATAATAATTATTAAAATTAATTAAGACCGGCCGGAGGCCGGTACTATTAAGTTTATTTTGTCTGAATTTGTGTCCTATTTAGGGGAAAGAGAGGTGCTGTGTGTGGGAAACGGTTGACATTTCTGTGCACCAGTCCTAATGAACATGTCTAATATAACGTTTCATGTCCTTAGTTTAAGTACTTTTGTCTTTAACAAGTGTTCAGAAATAATAATATTCATGATTATATTTGTGGTTAAGTTTATAATAAGAGCTTAAAGGGTTTTGGTTGGAATAATGTTGGCCCAGCGTCGCCGACGGTGGCCCAACATTATTTCACAATTGGGCCAATGTATCTGGGTAGTGGCCTTTCTGGCCACGGGGGACGAAATTGTCACCCCTATAGCAATTGCCGCAAAGTAACCTATGTATACAGAATGCTGGGTTGTTGTTGGGCCATCGTCGGACACGTCGGATCAACATTGAAGCAACATTGGTTAGCCGTCCAGTGATTGCTGTAGACGCTGGCAGGGAGAGCATTTCGTGAATTTTTTAAACTAACCCACAGGACTAGTAATGACAAAACTACTTTGCTAGTCCGCAAAAAGTTTTACTAGTCCTGTATAATATATCCATTTAAAAATATTATTGTAAGATAGGAATTACGAGACTCACTACTTTTATTTTTCAACAGATAACATGCTTTAATTTTGCATTAGTCTAATTTGACTGAAAGAATTCACTCATATGGGCCAGATATGCGGTCAGTGTTGGAGTGGTGTTGAGCCAGCGTCGTACACAATTGACCGGCATTGAACCAGCAATGGGCTGCGACTCTGGCCCACCATTGAACAGAAATTGGGTGGGTAGGCCTACATCGTGTGTCTCGTAGAGACACGCGCAGCACGATTCACTGGCAAGTATCTAATGGATGTTGGCCAGAACCGGCGATGGTGGTGGAATGAATAAATGTTGAAGATATATATTTTAACTTCTCTGAAACTCTCCTTGGTCCTTTCTTCAATTATATCCTGGACATTTAGGTTTATTGCCCATGAGGAAGACCAATACAGATATCTTTTCAAAAGATATAAGCCGAATTTTTGTCTATAGCACTCATACAGCCTAAAGCCGGGCCTCGGAGTTCGGTAACTCATTTTCTAGTTATATATTTATATTATATTATGTTATGATTTCACTTTTAACTCAGCTCAATCGATTTCTGTATCACGTTCAATATGCCAAATGGTGTCGAAATGATACTAAGCTCTATTAACATGATTAAGTTGCCTTAACCATGTTAACAGACGATGCATTTACTTTAAAAATATTATTGTAAGATAGGAATTACGAGACTCACTACTTTTATTTTTTCAACAGATAACATGCTTTAATTTTGCATTAGTCTAATTTGACTGAAAGAATTCACTCATATGGGCCAGATATGCGGTCAGTGTTGGAGTGGTGTTGAGCCAGCGTCGTACACAATTGACCGGCATTGAACCAGCAATGGGCTGCGACTCTGGCCCACCATTGAACAGAAATTGGGTGGGTAGGCCTACATCATGAGTATCGTAGAGACACGCGCAGCACTATTCACTGGCAAGTATCTAATGGATGTTGGCCAGAACCGGCGATGGTGGTGGAATGAATAAATGTTGAAGATATATATTTTAACTTCTCTGAAACTCTCCTTGGTCCTTTCTTCAATTATATCCTGGACATTTAGGTTTATTGCCCATGAGGAAGACCAATACAGATATCTTTTCAAAAGATATAAGCCGAATTTTTTGTCTATAGCACTCATACAGCCTAAAGCCGCGCCTCGGAGTTCGGTAACTCATTTTCTAGTTATATATTTGTTATATTATATTATGTTATGATTTCACTTTTAACTCAGCTCAATCGATTTCTGTATCACGTTCAATATGCCAAATGGTGTCGAAATGATACTAAGCTCTATTAACATGATTAAGTTGCCTTAAAGGGACTGGCCCACGCTAAAATCATCAAAAAATCGGTGATTTTATTTCGGGTTCCTGATATGACCATATGATGTAAACATGTACATAGACTAGAACTGCAAATTTTTATAATTTTTGTGCTGCGCATTCACCAGTTAGGCTAGATATAGAGACGAAATTCCTGATTTCGAATTATTGACAACCATGTCAAAAATAGGAAATGCGGGAATTTCGTCTCTATATCAAGTCTAACTGATGAATGCGCAGCACAAAAATTATAAAAATTTGCAGTTCTAGTCTATGTACATGTTTACATCATATGGTCATATTAAGAACCCGAAATAAAATCACCGATTTTTTGATGATTTTAGCCTGGGCCAGTCCCTTTAACCATGTTAACAGACGATGCATTTACTGAATGGACATTGTGACTGTGCACGTAGATGTAACATCATGTACATGTTACAGGTCCTTCGAGTATACTCGGAAGAACATGCGATATAATTACTTACATCACTTTTGTAAAAAACGATTTGCGAGATTTTTTTTTTTTAAATCTAAATAAAGTTGACTATACAACAATAATGAATTAAAGGAGTAAAACACTTACGCTGCTATCAAGCTATAGGACCGATAACTTACAGCGTGTTTCTCATCATGCTTTAAAATATTTTTGAAACTATATCGATATCGACATGCCTTTTTTCGAACAATGAGAGGTAGGTACGAAAAATCACACCTCTTCCTCAGACACAAACTTTCAACTATTAAACATAATAAACTTACAAAAAAGAAAAGTATCTATTTTCCCGAGATCTCGAATGATCTATTCTATGATTGCTAAATATATGTAAACTGGTAAAGCAGTGGTTAGTTTTATATATTACCCGTATATATTACGTTATCAATATGAGCCGTTGTCGGCACATGTACTATATTCTATACAACGAGTAAACCTCTTATCGTGATTTCGTGATCTTAGTATCGATGTGGACAAGGAAGAGATCTTGCTGAGCCTCATGATATATACCATAAAGACCTTTATATAGATATACATGTATATCACGATCATGAGACATGACAAGGAATTCGTGGATAGTCGTGTAATCAATGTGCATAGCTAGAGTAGTGACTGTCGTAAACAATTACATAATTTTAATTCATAATCACACACATTTCAATGAAAAACATTGTCCTGCAATTAATATTTTCTGTCTGGATCATTGAACACCTATAAGTATAACATATTACACCCATATAATTTAATATAGACATGCAAGTATCATGATTAGTTTTTTTATTGAGCATGATGTGTGAGTAATATGCTCATGATACTTTTATTTTTAGTGCTGAAATTGTGTATGTTACATTTTGTTCATTTGAAACATGCGATTGTCAACGAAAGTTTAGCTTGATTTTTTCGAAAATATCTAGCCAACAATGATATCGTTTCATGTTGTATCTTCTAACATAAACCTCTACTTATTATCTGATTAGATTCTTAACGTATAGGGCCTGCATGGGGCGAATGTTCTTTAGCCCTTTTGACGTAATGATCAACACAATTGATTTTTAATTATTATCAATAAAATATAGGGCACTGTCTCATATTCACACACAGCAGCAGGGCATAAATTAATGGTCAGCAGAAGGGCGTAGTAACGGATGAACCAGGGTATTACGCTAGCAATCCGCCCCAAAATTATACCAAGACACTTGGAGACAGCATCTTCTCTTTCATGGTCGCTTCCGTATCATGCTGCACAGTATGCAGCAGACGGAAAACTCCCTCTTGAGCTGCCTGTCTGTGTGGGCACTATACGGTATAATCTAGGGTTTATACCCACAAATCATCACATGTCAAATATTGATATCGATGGCACTTGATTGCCCAATACTTATAATATTGATTTCGTGTTTTGATGTCCGTCAATATATTTATCAGTTTATGATAACATGATCAACACGACTCACTCACCTTGAGCAACGGACAAGAGATAATGTGATAATAAAAAAATTCCTCTTATTTTTTTAACTTTAGAGCAAATCACAAGACTGTCGCAAAAGACTGATACATTGTTTAGAATATACCTTTTTTTTCAAAATTTCATAGCACCTTCAGTTTCAACTAATGAGAGTTGCGATCACTATCAAAATATGTAGAATAACATTTATATGCTCATAATTAATTACTAAACAATGACTTTAGCCCATAATATAATTTGCTTTATTAATACTGTGGGGCCTACCGAGATGGTAGGTTAATGTTGGGCTAGCGTCGCAGACGCTGAGCCAACGTTAAATCAAGGAAGGTGGTCAACCTAAATCTCTTGCTGCTCATGTTACCTAAATAAACGAATGAATAACAGTCTATATATATATATATATATATATATATATATATATATATATATATATATATATATATAATTGTCTACTTGAGTCATCTTTCGCCACACAAGTTAGCCGTATGTCCATTCTGTAACTTGGGCCATACATACATCAGACCTCTATTATCATGATTATGTAACAAGTTTACAATTAAACCTAAATGATATTTTTGTAGGGTCTATCGATTAGGGCTACTAGTAGCAGAAAACTATCACTTTTGCCTTAAACATTTTAGATTTACATTTAAATTACTATATTAAATACAATTCTTTCCAGTATGCCTATGTTGGCCTACTTTAGGCCTATATTTGTAATTAGAGCCGATTAACATGATCATGATTATTTAATGCAAACAATCCATAATTGCAGCAGTCTGCAAAGAAGGTAGGCCCAGGTCTGTCTTAACATATAATGGATGATGGCAGCAAACAAAAAAACGTTGACCATGTTGACCCAAGGTTGGTTTAATGTTGGTTCACGGTCTACGATGTGGGGCATCATTATCTCAACCTCTTGTTTGGTCAATGTTGGCACAAAGGTGGGCCACCGTTTAGGACGATGACCACATTGTGCAGGATTGAATGAAGCGTAACTGTAACAGCGTTGGGCCAATACTGTTTTAATGTTGGCCCACACTCTACGAGCTTTAAAACAACATTCGGTTACCTTATTTTTTACCACAAAACATTTCTATAACATTTATACAATGTGGGACCAACGCCGAAGACGATGGGCCGTCGTTGTAAAAATGTTGTACAAATGTTTTGTGTTTTTTACTGGGTAGGCTTTAATACTCACCGGGCCGCTCGCTTGATATGTTCGAGAACCCTTCTGCGGTGTGAGAAAGTATTTGGGATATTAACGTGTTAAAACTTACAGTAGGCCTACTGTAGGCATGAAAAGCCTACATAAAGTATATTACTTACATTTTGTACCAGAATCATAAACTACCTAAAGTCGACCACCTGGCCAGGCTACCTGAACTTGTAAGACAAATGTGAATAGTGTGTTACTCAAGACACATTCATCTGTTCATGTTTTAAAGTGATCAAACTCCATGATAACTAGGCGACTAACCATGATAACTAGGCGACTTCCGGGTACAAAACTCACCTCACAGATACAGAAAGAATCTTGTAAGTAGCTCCCAGTAAATACAATTGTGAGTGTTATGAAATGAGCTGGTTATATCAATCCCGTCTCACTTTCTGCTGTTGGCTGTTGGTTACGTGCACAGTATCGTGACGTCGACACTACCAAGAACTGTTGGCATTGAATGGCCCAGTGGCCTATAGATGACAGTACAGATTGTGTTTGCGATATAACATAATACAGCATTACATGCCGGTGTTGGATGGTACTGACTGTATAGGAGGTCATGGGCAGTACATCCACTTGTCTGTATTGTTTGTGTACATATGTGAACGATACGAGGAGCGCTGATACTGTAGAGGCGTGAACATTCGCGCTCAGACAAATCATGCGCGCGGTGTGTCAGGTGTCACCGGGACGGTGTGTGTGAGGTTGATGTAGAAATTCTTGCGAGCGGAGAATATTTTACCTTTTTGTGTAGTTTAATATGCTATCATTAATAATCACTTTTGGCCAGTGAATCAACGTGTTCACCATTGTTCACAATGTTATAGGTCTAAATGCAATAAGGAAAAAGATAGACCTAAACATGGACCAGACGTAGGCTACTTATAAACTCCAGCCAATGAACCAATGCTGGGTTAATGTTGGGGCAGATTCGAAGACGATGGTTCAACAATAACCCAACATTGGTTCAATATATTGTCTGCTGGGGTAGGCTATTTATCAATAGACACTGATAAGACATCTTGTAGCAAACACCAGATTTTTAATGTTGAACCAACATCGCTGACGTTTGAAATTGGCCGATTTAATTCCAGCATTGGGTAAAAATCTCATGTTTGTTGGGCTATATCTTCCAGCTACTACAAGACGTCAACACAGGTTTGGTTATAACGCTGTAACATTCCGTTACAACATTGGCACAGCACTGGGCCAACTTCTCTTGTTTGCTGGGATTTTAATGATCGGTAAATCATTTGAATTAGTTTCAGTATTGTAAAATATGTAGGCCTACATAATGATCTAAATAGGCCCAGACTAATAGGCCCTATATACATAGATAATATAATATATTACAGCAAAGAATAGCCAGTAGAGCTATTTTACCTGACATATTAACCACAAATGTAGTCATAATTAATGTGGGCTACACCAATCCCATAATGGTATGGTGGACAGTAGTAGGCCCTAATTCTAAAACAGAGGTGTGAGTTAGTATATCTTTACAAACATACTTTTCTATGTATATTTACAGTTCCCTGTTTTGTTTTAATGTGTCACGAGCGAACTCGTGACACCAGTATCATGAGTATATACATGTATGCAGTGTACGTCACAAGTAACTATATAGTTCGTTCAAAGGGGGATTTTGAAACTGCCGTTATTATGGCTCAATACGATTGTTTCAAGTTCTGTATAATTATATAATTTGACAATACAATTGTGACGTCATAGTAATACCAGAGATTATTTATATCTATCTCTGGTAATACTAGATAAGTGTGTCACCAGTGGTCAGGACATCCACGGGACATTATCGTAATATATATTTTCTTTGCTTACATTGAGAAACTTTGTATATAGGTCTATCTTTACCGCCCGTCTAAAAAAAAAAGTTGTATGATCGGTAACATGACTGACTGTGTCCTTGGGATGATCTCTAAGATAACGCCTAGAAATACCAAAAATGCCTTAGCACAAATTATCAAAACATTAACCAACAATTTAGGTGTCCAAAAGGTGTTAAAATTAGCATTATACGCGTATACACATACGTAAAATTACACACAAATTCTGAAAAATCTACTCTAACATGTAATTATTTATACTCCGAATTAATATTTGTTTGATACAAATCAAAAAGATGATCACCGAATTTATCGAGATATTATTGACATTGTTCAATGAAATTATGTAAATTAAGCAGCCCTCAGGATAGGTGGGCTGCTTAAACTGTATTCGACATTGTCCACCACCGCCTCCACCGCCACAGTTATTTTCAGCTTTTCAAAATAGAAACACATGTTTCTTTACTTATACTTTACATAAAATTAACATAGTCTATGCCCGTGGAAAATTTTCCATGGTCATTTTACTCTCCACCCTTTTAAGGTATATTATGGCATCTAACGAAGAAACGCTTGTTAAGGCGTCTTTGAGAAATTTACAAAAAGTTTTTACTTAAAGTAGATATATCGTTATGATTCACTGAGTACATTTAGGGCGCAGCATGATCAACGCCCCCAGGAGTGGGGTCTGCCGTAACGTATATATTTTAATTTAGTGCAGCATAACTACCCTCTTACTTTTGTTTCAGTTAATGACCAGAAAAACTTTTTGGAAAAAATGATTTCTAATTGTCCGTTCGACATGCGTTTTGCGAAAATTGACAAAAATAATGCAAAATCTTCTTTAATCAGTTTTTTTTTGTTGAACCATTTATGAAGTGTCTGGTGTTATAGTGGTAATACATGCCAAATTTTGAATGAAAAATCTAAATGGCCGACTGGCTGTCATTTTTACGAAATTGGCTCCTTATCTGATAAACGTTAAATGATAGCTAGAGCCTAAATATAAAACAAACTGCTAGCCTACACAAGAAGAAATCACGGAAAATTTCGCATGATGATATAACATGCCATATGTTCCACAGGAGGTATTTTTTGTCAAATTTTTTACTATATTATCAAAACATTTGTATTTATAATGATTACTTTGCACAGAAAAAAATTGATTGAACTACTTGTGCTATTGTAGTAATTTACCCGCACATTAGTACGTCTACAATCATACAGTATAATATAGGGACACTGGGATGGTTGTTGGTGATAGTAATTTTCGTCATTAAGAGCAACTCATTAGTGTTTCATCTGCCGCTTGATTGATAGTATCCTAGCCACTAATTCATAACAAAATCAGAGATTTAAAAAAAAATCCAGTATGACCAGTAGCCATCGTCATGCAAAGGTACCAGAAATTTTGCATCAGTAATGATGTCGCAGTGCTGCCTTAATCTAGTCTTGCGAAAGAAAGTCTGGCATTTGGCCTGGCATTTGGTCGAAACTTGTGAAGAATGGAGTTGATCGCTTATATTGCCACTCTGGGAGAAGATTAGACAAAATTGTGATCTTGCATATTCTCATTTACTGTTTCATTGGTTACTTAGTTACAAACAGTATAACTATACTTTACAGACACAGACCAAATACAAAGACTGGTCATTATCTTATCAGGTTGGAGCATCTTTCTTTGAAACAAATAATCCGCTTGGCCCAGAGTAAGTATATACCTTGGTTTTCAGGTTTTATTTTTGACAACAACTGATAATTAGTGAACTAGAATATTCTGAGAATTCAAAGGAGAGCTCATAGTGATATTATATTGTCATTGCATGGCTGCCACAAAGCATTCAAAGAAATATTTTATTGATCTCATTTCACCAAATTTGTGACTAATTCTAATACACTGATACCATTAGAATGGTTTAATTCACGTTTCGATGTCATCTAGCAGCAGGCATTTCATCTCGATTTGACGTCAATTTGATGTCAATAAGACATCAACTTGTCAATTTCACATCATTTTAACGTCAAATCAAGATGAAATGCCCGCTGGGCGCGCGCGATATGAGAGGTCAATAGACAAAATGACTGCTCAATAACCGCCATGGAAATGATATATTTTCACCAGTGACCACATAGTTTTTTCAAGTTTAAAAATATATAATACAATACCGTACCTAGATTCAGACTTGTTGAAATACGATCATTTTTTTTAAATTGTTCTTTTTTTGCATTTCAATGTCACCCAGAGGTCAAAACAAAGAAAATCGCCTATGAAATTAGCAATTTTCACCAATGATAAACGTGAATTTTTAAGTGTGGAAATAATAATCTTAAAGTGTAATGCCATATTATTATTATCGAATATTCGAATCTGGATATACTCATTTACTTGAAATGATCATATTTACATTTTAAGTGATAGTTAAATCCAATATGGCTGCGAAAAACCTATACTAAACCTATGTATTTTGGCAAGTGGGATTCAGAAATAATAGGTACCACAAATTAATGTATTGCCTCATCTCGATTTAAATACACTGATTTATTTACGTTTCAAAGTCATCTGGAGATCAAATCTAATATCACCACGATAAACAGATGCATATCCTCCTGTGATACAGAATAAAGGTCACACAATGTGCAGACCTATATCATTTTAAAGGTATGTTTTATATATTTCATACAGTGGGCAAATCGAAAATTACAATCAATCATCATTGTGAAAAAAACCAAATTGTATGAACACAAGCAGAAAAAACCTTTGAAGCCCTAATGTAGCCATGCATTGCATGTGAGTGTTCACTAATACGACTCACACGTGTCCATGGTGACTCTCACGGATTATAATCTCCACACATAATGTGTAATACCCACACAAGTAGTGTCCACATAACGTATTCCAAGCCTTTATTACAACTTAGATCTTGAACCCCTGTTACGGCCCTGTATGGATCTCTCAGAAATGTATTTTTATTCTCAATAATGTTCAGCCTTAGCGAGGACCATTCCTCAATTTGGGCCTACCTCTAAATCTCTGTGTTGACTTCTGAAACCTGACAGTCACCACCTTTGGAAACATGGCAACTGTAATGACCTTATGTTTACCTATTATTCCAAGCTCCACTGCTCAGATGTAAGACAAATATTTCCCCGGAACTATTAAGCCAAGTTCAAAAGTGTTTTCTGATGAGCTGTTTTACAATACCCCTAAATTGAGATTCAGTCAATTTCATCTTCATCTATCCAGTTGTCTGCTACCGGCAGACTCCTGAATATCACGTATATGTGCTATGAGTTCAGAACCCCCCTCAGTAAACCGGTGACGTCATAATGAATATTCATGTTGCTCACACCCCCTCCTTTTCGTACCGGCTTCACCTGTTGTCAAGGTCAGACTGGTAGTCTGACGGTCTGACCTGACTGGGCAGGGTGGTCAATTTATGCTTTTAAATTATGTGATAACTATGTGATAACTACCCATGGCAATTATATGATTCCTAAGTTCAAATTGATAATTACTGATATTTCAGCAGAACTACAAGCAGTCTAATGTCTAATTGTAAACCAAGTTTTTCGGTAGACGGCGCGAGTAACGTATATGCACAGCTGGCTGTGGATATAAAATGGCGGTCAGTGTTACCGGGCCTACAGCAAAGTTAGGCAGCCCGGTCATGCCGGGTAGCTATATGCCTGTTGTGAACAATAATCATAGTGTTCCTGGGTAACGATTTTGTTATCAGTCAGCTACTTAACAGTACACTTTTCTCGGACACTTACTGGCCAAATATTAAAACGAAATAATCCACAAATATGTATTCTAGTGTGTTACATGCCAGTTATGATAACTATCATTCGCTTATAAAATTAACATAATTATTATGTTGTGTTTTTCTATTCATCACCAGCTCTGACCGCTAGAATTATACGAGAGCTCGTACAGTTTATTCCTTTTCAATCGCTATACCCTAAAGTACAGTCCAAACCATGTTTCCTCCATGTGCATACTTTTGTACTACAGTTTGTTTTACAATCACATCTGATTATTTTCAGTACTGCTTGGGGAGCAATTGGTAAATGTGTTGTCTGTGGCTTTAGATGGCCTTCAATACGCAGCCAACCCCACCCTTCCGAGTCTAAATTTAATTTATCAATCCACTCATTTACCTGGTAATACACACAGGTACTGTCATATTGAACAGCTGCTGCAGTTGGGGTAAGGTATGCACTTGCACAGATGATGTGTTAGAGGCCAGCTTTTCCAGAAATCGACGATAACGTATTTTATCTAATCCCTCACCTGCATTGCCACCGTACAGAGACGCGATAGCTTCCTCACCAGCAGTTGGATGTTATCCATCAATACCATCGATTTCAGCTTGTTTCTTGAAGTTCAGGTCAATCTTCAATTTCTTCAGAGGTGTTCCCTAATTCT
Organism: Flabesymbios commensalis; assembly: GCA_964017125.1. Classification (NCBI taxonomy): domain Eukaryota; kingdom Metazoa; phylum Annelida; class Polychaeta; order Terebellida; family Flabelligeridae; genus Flabesymbios; species Flabesymbios commensalis. The sequence continues at coordinate 36,416,088 of OZ024904.1, read as the reverse complement.
CAATGCCAAATAGATGTGATGTAGTGTCACATCCCGCGATTACATGGACAAATACTAACAACTCAGACAGAAATGGACCCGGGCCACTTTTAATCCAGTTCATTTTACACCCTTATGTTTGCTGCTAGCTCGTTTTATGCCTCACTAAAAGTAAATGGGAGAAAATGCGAGCTCAGAATAGTAGCACAGCAATACTAAAATATCTGCATCTTCACCAATGATTGTTGTAGCACATTTGGTAGCAAACTGAACTGCTGTTAGAACAATCATAAACGTCTCCATCACTTTCAGCATGTAGTACAGTACAACTTGCTTCTTCAAGTTTATCACCCAACCAGTAGATGAACTTTTGCTTTTTCACATTATTTTCTACGATATGTTCTTTCTTTATATTTATTGGCATATCGCCATTAACCTTCATTTCAGCACCAATGCCACCACCTGATCTGCGGAGGTGTGCCATATATTTGGTTAAATGTCATTAAATACAATGATTTATTCAAGTAATATCTGGAGACGTTGGTCACATATCACACACCGAGCATGTAGATCCTCTTAGCCAAGTTATTTTATGCAATCCGTCTTAAACACATTCTGCAAGCTGCTCAACTCTGTGGATGAGGGACCTGGTATATCATTCCCCTTACAATCAGTCCAGATCACATCTGCCAATACAGACTTTTTTGCCTCTCTTAGGAGTCCTGATGTGATGGCCCGAATAGTGTTGATGGTTGACTGCATAACTCATACTTGACAGAACTTTGACAAAACAATAATTATTATGTTAATTTTATAAGTGAATGATAGTTACCATAACTGGCGTGTAACTCACTGGCATACATCTTTGTGCATTATTTCGTTTTAATATCTGGCCACTAAATGTCTGAGAAAAGTGTATTGTTGAGTAACTACCTAAGAACAAAATCGTCGCCCACAAACACAATATTCTTCACACCAGGCATAGTAGCGGTTAAAATAATGTAACCGTCTTTTTTTACCTGGCTATTTTGTGATATATACTAATTGATGACAGCTTTATTTTCAACATTTAATATGTAGCATTATATTATTAAACAGTACCATTTCACACTTTATCGTGTTATCTTTTAATATACATACGTGTACTGAAGTTTTGTAAGTAAAAAATTAAGTAAAAAGTTTTTTACGTCATTTTTCGGCCAGTATGGCAATTTAAATTCCTAGTATTGCAATATCCTATATTGTGTAGTAGAAGTGGTAAAGTAAATAACAAAGTAATAACAGCATATTCGCACTAAAATATTCAATTTAAAAGTTTGATGATATTATGATGGTGCTCCTGGCACCTATATGTAATGAATTTGATGACATGTTGCAGCGCCTGCACTGCAACACAGTTTAATGAGTATTAAAATGACATTTTGCTCGCTGTTGAAAAAAGTTTGCCATGTAAGCATGACAACGGCCTATTTATATTACGTCGTTAATATCAATTATTAATGACACAGTCGTCTTCCTTGACCCTCAAAACATGGATGTAGACACCTCGTTTGTAATTATAGCATGATTATTTATGGAGATATAGCTGAAAATATATATTTCGGTAATGGCGGTGCTAATTAACGATATTTACATATTAAGTCGTTGTTATCAATTTTATTAAATTTTAAATGACACAGTCATCTTCCTTGACCATCAAACATGGGTGTAGACACCTCGTTTGTGATTATATCATGTAATAGTTATAGAGATATAGCTGGAAATACATATTTCGGTAATGGCGGTACTAATTATCGATTTTATGATATTTTGACAACTCAGATATTTCTAGACTTTTGCTATGTGTTTCTGTGGGGCTATTAAAAACACATGCCATCGAAAAAAATTGTTGCAATTTTGTTCAAGTCTAACCATAGGATGACTGAGCTACATGTGCATTCTTCACTGCTCACACCGCTCTGCAGTTCACAGCGCATTTTACTCCTCTCGTCCTAAAAGTGACACACACATAAAGTTGGTTTAGTGGACACCCTTGGACACTAACCTATTGTATTGGATTTTTGAAATAATAATTTACGATGGATTGTATCAAATGCTCCTTTTCTACAAAGCAGCGTATTATATGTTCAGCTTCCGGAAGTTTTTCTCAATGACGACACGTGGCAAAGTAAAAAACATTATCGGTTGTCTGCTTATTTTTTTATAAATCCGGACTGGCCTTTATAAAATTTGTTATTAGATTCCATGTACTCGTATGATTTATCAATTACCATTGTGGCAAATAATTTGCTTATACAATCCCCCTATCAATACATCATTTTGATCCAATCATTTTTATCATTTTTTTGTGAATGGGCTTTATAAATGACGTTACAGAGTGATGTCCCGTTTTAAATATATTGTTGAAAATTGCAAAATGTCTGCAGCGATTTTAAGCGATACATTTCGTATACCATCCGGACCCGTACCCTTTATTTAATTTACGATTATTCAGGTAGTTGTGTGTTCGTTAAGGAGTGACCTTTATAAAGACTATAAAAGGTTGATTTCGGATTTGAGAGTCATTGGTGGTATTAAAATTTCGAAGAGAAATAGCGACATCTAGTGAGTAATCTCTGAGGGCTTTTAGTATATGCAAGGTCACTGAACATGCTGAAATACTGCTGTACATCATTGTTCATGTGGCACTTTGTCTGTATCTTGTTTTTCATGTTGAATCATCTTACCTTTCATTTGTTCTAGAAAAACGTTTGTAGGATCTTAAGAAATAAACGTTTGAAAGATTCACACTAAGATGTTAGTTTTTTTAGTTTTCAAATTTGTTTGGTTTCGATCTAAGTATCACTCTCAAACTGGTGTACTGGAATGGTTTCTAGTGGTGGTACTTTTCGCCCCCACCTGGGGTCACAGGGTGTAGTTAGCAATATCTGCAGGATGGGCATGCCATCGCTAGCAAGTGAACAGCTGTTTTCTTTATAATCATTTTCATAATTCGATCATACGCATACAGTTTAAAACATATCAACACATGTATAAGCACATTCAATTCCTATTAAATAATTAAACACTTACATCTATAGTTGGGTGTCGTTGCTAAGTTTATGAGCCATTTTCTACAAATATTACCGAAGATAACCCGAAAAGTGGTCGTTCTCCAATTTCAATGTGATTTGTCCGTTATTGAGGTCAAAACACAAACATGTGGTAAGTGGATCTAAACACGAGAATTATTTGAATTCACCCAAACCGTTTTGACTGAATTCCATAAAAAATACAATTTTTAATTTGTTGCGTTTTTTGTGTCCAGTATGTGTTGTCTAAACAAAGTGAAATGCTACATATTATAGGTATGTGTCTCAGTTTAGCTGTATTATGCACATGAATGGTGGCCCGTAGCGGAGTTTGTGCTTTCGAGAAAAAAAAACCCGTGTCTCTGGACGTCTGGGCATGCCTGGGGGTAAATCGGGGGGTAAATCCCCTAGACTTTTCTTATCGTATTACAATGCCACATAAATGACTATTAGTGCCGAAAAGTGACCTGAAGCAATAATTTACTACTACCACTAACTAAACTACATGACGGAAACTGGAGACTTTATTAACACTTGCATTAATAACGGGGATAACTAACTTGAACATCTTGTGACACGTTCTTCTACTGAGTTGGTTTATTGTGGCTGTGATTGCAGTTCATGAAGATGGAGTTAATTGTACTCCGTGTCCAGAACACCAAAATATCAGTGTTGTGGTAGGCCTACATCAAATATCAGGTTGTGGTTATGGAGCTTAGCAATCTATTTTGTTTACTCTATGAATCGTAATTAACATAGACAAACCTTATTGACAGGCGTCCACATCAGTGCAAATCGATGTTAACGAACTCCTTCACCATCGGTATCAGCCCATTGTCATTCACCAGATCCACTATCAGTCCGCTAGCGCTGCTAGTGACTCTGATTAATTACACTGTATTATAATGTGTTCTTTTAGAAATATTCGTGAATTTGACCTGACTTGTATGATTGTATATGGCCAATATGGAAATGCCTAATTAGCTAAAATGGTGTTCTTGACATTCTAAACCACGTGATCAGGCCAAGGAATACACATGACCAAACATGTGGATTTGTGATGAAGTTAACAATAATCTAGCTAATTTTAAGGGATGGTTGTGGAGGACCAGAGAGGAGGTTGGCTACAAAACTAACCCTAAAAATCTTAAGTTTCTCATCCAACGTGGATATTAATTGTAAGCCTGACATTCTGTAAACACTGCATACACAATAATATACAACCATACCGCTCTTCTCAGTATTGTCTGGTGAGATATATAGACTATGCCAGTATACTTGTATTATATATCTCAGAAAATGCAACATTTAAACACAACATTGATTTTATGTTGGGTCAGCATCATAGACGGTGGACCAACATCAAATCAACATTAATAGCCCTACCAGAGTAAACACGGTGCACTGTAAGAACACAGCACAGTTTCATTGCATACAACACAGGTTGATTGCATGTGTTTCCTGGGCATAATAATACTGTAAGCCTATGAAGAGAACCATAATTATGTAAACTAGTCTCGTATTGGCATACGAAAACCTCGAACTTGACATGGCTTTCAGGGTCTGGTTTTGAACACCAGAATGCTTATTTAAGTGCCCTATCAGGATGCAGCAATTATAGAGCAGATCCTTAATGCAATGAGCCAGCTGTGCTAGCTGGCCTGGGAGCGAGGCTGGTATTGCTGCTGCACACGGAGGCACTTTTATTTGGTGGTCCCATGCAAACCTGGTAAACCACAGGAAAGAGGGTAGCCTAACGTTCACCCGAAAGGTAATACTAAAGCTGTGTAGTGTGTATCAATATTTTCTGTAGTGATAAATAATTGATTTGGACTGCCTGTTAGGGTAGCTAATTAGCTTCTGGACTCCGGACATGGATATACCGGATTCGAATCATGACTGGACCGATTATGCTGTGTATAGAATGATCCGAACTGTTTTAATACACAGTACTCAAAACTGTTCAAAGTCATGGAGGATGACGTGATATATATGGTACACTGTGCACTGACTGTCTGTCTTAGTTTTAGCTCATATCTGTCAATCTTTAGGATTGAATGTGGATCCGAGGGGACAACATATAATGTTAACATCTTAACTTTAATAATATAATATCTATTTATTAGTATAATATCTTGACAAGTACTGAAATTATATTTTCTGACATAAATCCCGTTGTGAATGAATGAATGAATGGATGAATGAATGAATGAATAAATAAATAAATGAATGAATGAATGAATGAATGAATAAATGGGGTTTTAGGTATATAGGCTAAACTGGGCCAGGAGAACCTCCTGAGGATGGTGAGATGAATGAGATGACACTGCCCTCCAGACACAGGATTTGAAATTCGAACCCTGGCGGTCTAAGGCCGAGCACGCTCTTCCGGTCAAGGAGGCTCCCCACAATATTGAATCTTTACGAGTCAGCGGGGAAGAAACTTGTGTTTCTTTGAAACTTGAAGGCCATAGCGGGGACGAGCCCGCGATTTCCGACTTTCCAGGCAGGCAGCTTTAACCACTTAGCCAGGGCCCCCGTTCTATACATACTGCTAACGCATCTGTCCGAAAAAAATGGAATAATAATAATAAAAAAACCTCTCAGCTGCATATATCGGATATGACCCATGATAGATGTAGAAGTTGGCTAAATTTCGAAAATGAATTGGAAGTGTATAGAAATGAGCAGAAAAAAAACGTTAATACATCGTGCTGACCTTTTGTTGTCTTTTCAAAACAAAAGTAAGATTGCGTACAATGGCAAACGGTTCTAACTCTATAATGCGCACTTTTCGAGGAGGTAGTCGTGTTGCTGCTGTACGCCTATATGGGTTCTTTTGTACGGTGGAATAGTAACTCTTCATCATATAATAGGACTGACATAACAGTAACAGTATTGTGGCCTATTTTGTTTTCGCGCACTTAATCTGTTTTCACATATCCACCGATTACACTGGACAACCTGGGTCACCTGGTGAATGGGTATGTTTTGTGTTTGTGCGTAAACATTGTAACAAATACTTTAAAAAGGCTAAAATTTACCAAAAAAATCTTGGAGGCAAGCCCCAAAACCCTGGGCGCCCCCCTTTCTACCGATCCTGGATCCGCCACTTCAGTTAGTGGGTTCTTGCCGAAGTTCGACCTCAGGGCGATTTACAGCAAGCAGGCTTGGCTTTAAAAATTACATTTAGCCTATATGATTTTGATACCAATTCATTTAGATTGGGTGAGCATTTCTTGCTCCAAAAACCTCGACGTAAAAATGATGTGAAATTGACAAGTTGATGTCTTATTGATATCATATTGACGCAAAATCGAGATGAAATGCCCGCTGGGATATCGGGCAATTATATATAAAATGTAGTCCCTAAGCTGAAAGTAACAAGGCATGCTGCATTCAATAGTTCCCGTGTATTGACAACTCTCAGTCTATTAGCAGATTAGGACATTACATATGCATGGATAATAGAAAAAAAAGTCCTATGTTTAAGTACCTTTTTTATTTTTTGTGTTGATAGCGTATGGCCTGATGAATAAAAAAATATAGGTTTATATACGTTTTTTTTACGTAAAGAATGCTGGGAGGCCCAAGCGTATGGGCCATAATACATGTAAGTCTCTGGGAGGGGTATTATGTGTGGTGAGACGTTATATTGTCAGCTTACTGTTGCCACCTAGTGATTGACACACACACTACTCTTGTAAACAAACCCCAGGCATGCCAGGACCAGGCGTGCCTGTCGGTGTCATACACACAGTCACAGACGAGTATTCCATGTATTCAGTCTTTCTTTGTTGCTCGAGTACCGTTCCATTTTGTACGGTTCAGAAGGATATCACGGATCATTCTCAGCCACGACAAAATAAGAGAAAATCTTAAGCGGACGTGAGTAAACCAACATAAATTAAATCTTGCTTAGCCTAGGCCATCTTGTCTTGAAAGTGACGGACCTGCCGTAGTAGATCTTTTCTGTAGCCTACTCACTGTAGTGCAGATATATGCTTCATACATTGTACAGGCTACAGCCGCACAGGCGTCTGGCCACAATAATATATCAACTCTCAGCTTCTCAGAGACGGAGGGCCCAGCGTCAAAACAACATTGGGTCAACGTAGTATTTTCAATTAAAATGTTTATCAGTGAGTATAAATGCCACGTAGTCATAGCCCATATGCATAGGCCTAGATGCCTATGGTCCAACATTGTACAAATGTTATAACGAACAAGGACTGAAGGTGGAGGTGGTGCGCTTCATCAACAGAACACCAGGACGTGGCATCCCGAAAGTGAAGGTCACGTTCGAGAAGAAGGAAGAGATGGAGGCAGCAACCAAGAACACCCCCAGAAATCGACTTCTTTTTTGAGTTTTAAGGAGGACCCCTGAGGCACCCCCACAATACAGGTTATGGCTATTCGCACATCGCACAAATTAAAAATGCATTCTGGTTGGCGATTTTCAACCACGCATTTAGGCCTAATGAAATATATCCATTGCAAATAATGCATTTAGGCCCTATACATGTAGATTTCGCATAAATGCGAATTTGGTAAAGAAAAGTAGTTTTTGCATAAATGCGAAATTGGTAAAGGAAGAGTTAAATCTAAATTGCTCATTATTTGTCATCGTTATTGATGGCCTAGGGCCCTCACACACCTTGATCCGGCGCTGACTGGCGGCAAATATTTAAGCAAGTATATTTCGTGAAATTACATACCAAAAACGATATAGGCCTATCCCAGCAAACAAGAGACATCGATTCAATGTTGGACCAATGATGGGCCAGCGTCGTAGACGGTGGACCAACATTGGTCCAACATTGGGTCGATGTTTCTTGTTTGCTGGGATATCATGTATATCAAGTTATTGGTCCTACCAAAAATAGCCTACATAAGAGAGATCTCTCTTGTAAAATGCATTTCTGGTCCTATTCACGACCGATTAGATTGACGATTGAGCGTCATTGTCTAATTATGCTCTCAATGGAATTAAATTAAGGTGAGCAACCAAATCTGACTAATTTCGACTTCTCAAGGACTAACTTCTACGGTGGCTTTTTAGGGCCACCACAAATACAAGTTAGACGTTGTGGAAATACAAGTTATAGTTGCCGTGATACAAGTTAGACCTGTAGAAATACAAGTTAATGTTGTTGAACTACATCTTAGCGCTGTTGAAATACATGTTAGAATTGTTGAAAAACAAGTTGGTGCTTTTTAAAATTAATTTGTATTTCGACAAAAACAACTTGTATATCAGCAACTCTCAACTTGCATAAATGTCACGAAATACAATCCATGTATTTCCCCTTTTCAGTATTAACTTGTTTTTGTTTTTTCGCAACTGTATAACATGTATTTCCACACGACGTATCGCATGAAGCATCGTCAACACGATTCATCTTACAACAGGTGTAGATAAGCATGTTAGCTGAACTGAAACAGTCCCTTGTAATCATTACGCTCACGTACATTGTACCAGCGCTGTACCAACATCTAGATCGCTGGGATATGTGGGATGTGTTTTCAGCGAATGGATCACATAAATCACATAAATTATAAATTATGGATCACATAAATTATCGTCACCCCCCTCCTCAAGACCAGCTATTCACGTAGGTCTACATGTGTGAAGATATTATGATGAAGCATCCTAGCTGTGTCGCGACACATGTTAGACCTGTAGAGATCAAATACAAGTTATTACTGGGACAAAGTTCAGTTTTATGTCGCGACATGGCCCCAAATGGCATGCTGCAAGTAACGCTGTGGTTGAAACACAAGTTATAGCTGTTGAAACACAAGATGTTTTTTGTCGAAATAGAAGTTAAATTTAAATTGTTATTCAACAAGTATAACATGTATTTCAACAGAGTTAAGATGTAATTAGACAACATTATCTTGTATTTCCGCAGATCTAACTTGTATCGAGACAACAATAACTTGTATTTCGACAACGTGTAACTTGTAATTATGGTGGCCCTAAAAAGCCACCGTAAACTTCAGACTAGTGTCGTGGTGTAGGCCTGCGTGTAACCATTCAAGGATGGCTTCGACAGACCACGTAAAAAACATAATTGCTGCTGCTAATCCCCGTCTGTCATTCCACAGGATCGTGTAATGTTAGACAGATTATACCACAACAAATTAGTGGCCTACACTGATGGACACCTGATAAATGATTGGAAGTACCGAGAAGTGCCGCCACAATGGCTGATAATATCTTATGCCGAACATTAGATGTCTAGGCATGATCATGACGATCATTTTAGCTGATATTTATGCAGTAAGGAATGCAAGGCATGCAGTTGAAAATGCTCCCAATATCTAAGAATTCATCACTGTACTAGCCTACCATTGCCTCAACAAACCTGGGCCCTACTATTTACAAAAAAATCCAATACATCAATTTTACCGACCTTTGTTATCTTACATGTATTTCTGCCGTTCAAGACTCTTCTTGGTTTCTAGCCTATTTGCACCATCATTAGGTCCGGTGTTACATAAGTTATATTCCATGCATTATACTAGGTCAAAGCTCCGCAATTACTTATCAAGAAGATCTTTATTACCTCCACACCTGTCATATTTCATCTGTGTGTTTGTAATGTCAGCAATAGAGGCCTACCCCACAATCTAAGTTCACCTGACAATAAATAGGCTTACAAGTGTGGTGGACATAGCAAGTTTAAACACGACTTTCACTTAGCAAAATTATAACTAACAAACAGTTAAGTTTAACCGTTACCAGATGCGCGGAATATGTGTTTGGAACAGATATCCAATAAGGGCCGTATACAGACTAAGACAAAGGCTGGGATAACCCCTCCCCCCCCCCCCCCGGAAAATTTTGAAAAACAAGACATTTGGGGAATACGAGAGGGGATACAGATAATTTGATCACTATAAAACCACCAATTCGTAATCGACATGGTAATATAATTAACGTGTTAATGATAAACCTTGCATTAATCTCTGTTGACACTAGTAGTAGGCCTACAAGTAGAACACGGATAGGCCAGAAGTATGTAGGCGGTGGGCAAAGTAGTCTCTCTTTGATAGCCCAAGATAATAAATCTGCATCCCAGGGGTGGAGATAAAAATAAGACCCCAGACTACACCTCGGTAGCTCTCCATCATCACACACAGATCTCTGTAGCTCTCCATCACACCCTGCTCTCCATCACACCCAGCTCTCCTTTGCACCTTGCTCTCCATTGCACCTTGCTCTCAGTATCTCGTAATCACACCCAGCTCACCATCACACCCAGCTCTCATTATCTCTTAATCACATCAAGTTCTCCACCACACCCAGCTCTCCATCACACCCAGCTCCCAGTAGCTCTCTCATCACATTCAGCTCTCCATCACACCCAGCTCTCAGTAGGTCTTCATCACATCCAGCTCTCCATCACACCCAGCTCTCCATCACACCCAGCTCCCAGTAGCTCTCAAATCACATTCAGCTCTCCATCACACCCAGCTCTCAGTAGCTATCCATCACATCCAGCTCTCCATCACACCCAGCTCTCCATCACACCTGCTCTCAGTATCTCTCAATCACACCCAGCTTTCAATCACACCCAGCTCCCACTAGCTCTCCATCACACCCAGCTCTCAGTAGCTCTCCATCACATCCAGCTCTCCATACCACCCAGCTCTTAGAATCTCTTAAGCACATCCAGCTCTCCATCACACCCAGCTCTCAGTAGCTCTTCATCGCACCCAGCTCTCCTTCACACTCAGCTCTCAGTAGCTCTTCATCACATCCAGCTCTCAATCTCTGTATCTTTCAAGAACATCCAGCCCTCCATCACACCCAGCTCTCAGTAGCTCCTTATCGCACCCAGTGCTCCACCACACCCAGCTCTCAGTAGCTCTTCATCGCACTCAGCTCTCCATCACACCCAGCTCTCAGGAGCTCTCCATCACACCAAGCTCTCAGTAGCTATTCATCACACCCAGCTCTCGGGAGCTCTCCATCTCACACGGCTCTCAGTAGATCTCATCAAACCTAGCTCTCAGTAGCTCTCCTTCAAATATAGCTCTCCACCACACCCAGCCCTCAGTAGCTCTTCATCGTACCCAGCTCTCCATCACATCCAGCTCTCATCATATCTCAATCACACCCAGCTCGCTATCACACCCAGCCCTCAATATATCTTAATCACACCCAGCTCGTTATCACACTTAGCTCTCGGAAGCTCTTCATCACACACAGCTCTCAGTAGATCTCCATAAAACCTAGCTCTCAGTAGCTCTCCATCACACCCAACTCTCCATCAAACCTAGCCCTCAGTAGTTCTCCATCAGACCCAGCTCTCCATTGCACCAAGCTTTCAGTATCTCTCAATCGCACCTAGCTCTCTATCACACCAAGCTCCCAGTAGCTCTCAATCACACCCAGCTTTCAGTAGCTCTCCATCACACCCAGCTCTCAGTAGCTCTTTATCACACCCAACTGTTAGTATCTCTCTATCACACCCAGCTCTCAGTAGCTCTCCATCACACCTATCCGTCAGTAGCTCTTCATCACACCCAGCTTTCAGTAGCTCTCCATCACACCCATCCTTCAGTAGCTCTCCATCACACCCAGCTGTCCATCACACCCCGCTGTCCATCACACCCAGCTCTCAGTATCTCTCAATCACACCCAGCTCTCCATCACACCTATCTCAATCACACCAAGCTCTCAGCAGCTCTTTATCACACCCAGCTCTCAATATGACCAAACTCTTGGTTTGACGATATAATTACCATGTCTCTTTTTTTCGTGAGACTAATGCCATTATTATGGTCGTCGCTAATCTATACAAAAAATAAACAGACGTACGTATTGTCTCATGAAAAACAGTTTTGTCTGTCTGTCTATATTTTGTGGGGCTGTATTGGCTAAATCTAGTCGGTACTGACTTCCGCTATTTCTCTCCTGTACAGTATAAATCAACCCACGACACATGTAGAATTGTAAACATTGTCTTATTTTTCGATAACTTGATGATGTCGACATTATTGTATATTTTGGTTCTGTGCATGTGGCAGGGCCGATAGTTCACGTCCCTTATGTATTGTGGTATGCACCACCCCCGCCGGCGACATCAAAGCTGACGTCCGCGCCATCCATTCTGTGGTGACCTTTGTGGAAAGGAACACGGTGCATGGTTTGTAGCTGCCATTAACTGAGCAGTGGTTGAGATAACGTTATACCGTGGAGTTAATAGTTTGAACTTCATCCCCACACTCATATCATTAATATTCAGTCGCTCGAGTAGTGGGCCATTAAAATCAACTGAATGGCTCACAGGCAGTGATCTAACGAAATTATCTGCAAAAGTAGATTTTCTCCGGCTCATATAATTTTGAGAATATTATATAGGAAAGTTAAATATATAGGAACTAATATATTGAAATATCTATTCCATTTTTTAACAAAATCAAGACTTATTAATGCATAAATGTTTTTTGACTTTCTAATAGAAAATGGCAGCTGAAATGTTATAAAACATCTCTTATATATATGAATCTGTGTAGCATGCCAGCATGCCAATAGCATGCCAATCATAACCAACATATTACTGAAGCTAGCTGATAAGACACGAGGCCGTTGTTACACTCACTGAGTTAGTTTGTAACTTTCATAATGAAATGTACCCTGGTTCCTGATGTTGGTCGTGGTAAGGCCTTAAACTATCGCATTCGGGTATAGAGTGTTTGACATCAGGTGGGATGAATGGAGTTACCCTCAGCTATTGTTACTCTGGGGACTATCCGACCCGAGGATAACGGAGCTGTGTTTTGTACAGGTATAGCTAAACCCAAATCTCCAGACATGTATGGAGGTAAATCCCCTACACATGTATGCACAGAACCCCATATCGTGCGAGTGAAGGAAAACACTTTCAATAACCCACCATCTCCCCACCCTCACGTCATCATTTGTACATCATTCATCTCTTCAATGGACTGCACTGTTTTTAGTGTAATACAATGTCCTTACATTTTTCACTTTATTGACAGAAAAGTGACATTGTGCAATGCTCTACTTCTACTTTACTTCCCATGCATCTATTTAATTAAATAACTGTTTTCCACTAAAACTACAAAATATGGATTACAATTTGTCGTATCAGCAGATTCATAACTGATATATAAAGCAGAAATTAAAAAAAAGAACCGTTTTAATTTGTAAACCTGTATATTTTTCATTCGTTTGAAGCTGGGTATTGCGTGAGCAATGCCAGCTTCAAATGAATGAACAATGCGAAGGAGTACGTCAGAAAGATCTTGCTTAGCTCAATTTCGGTGTTGTATTCTTCTTCTTGACAGGTCGTTTCAGAAATGAGCCACTTAGTGAGAGAAAATGTAAGTTTTGTGACCAAGAGTCTGTAGAAGATGAGCTGCATTTTATTTATATACATCGCCTGGAATATAATATGGAGCGACAGAATTTATTAGAGATATATTTGTCCTATTTAGTAGGTGATGATGTAGCAAAGCTGAATGTTCTTGTGCAGGAGGCCATTCGTCCACTGGCTAAATATATACATAAAGCATTTCAAAAACGTCGAGAAGCACTGTATGTTTTATAGGATGTTTAACAGATTATATTGATTATAATAATCGATTTTCATGTTTATATTATTTATAATAACAATGTAATATTGTATATAGATACTATATATATATGTCTCTATGTAATATTATATATAATACGCTGAGGCGCGGGGTATTGGAATTACAAGTACACAAAGTCATAATTATATTTTAAAGTGACTTATAGGACCATTGGGTGTTAAAAATGTATAATTGATGTAACAAAATAATTGTAACAGAAGTCACTATAATAAAAATATCGTTATCGTTTACTCAATGGATATGCTTACCGCAGAAAAACTACATTTTTGAGTGTAACCCCAATCTAAATATTGGCTGTGATTCGTCCTCCTTTGTTACAGACGCCTCTCAGTATGTGACTGGGTGATGTGGTACGACGCCTGATCCGCCGCGTGATGATGCCACGCGTGATGTGAGACGAGGATGTGATGGCCGGGACGGATCCTCACCATGGGAGCATGCCTCGGAGTCACGGATCACGAGGACCAGAAGGCCCGCGCGCGTAGCCACCACCTGGACCGACAAATACAGGAATGGGGACGAAAAGAGCGCGGCGTCATCAAGCTTTTGCTGCTTGGTATGTATGCATCATCATGAAATTATATTCTCATTCTGTAACCACTCACCTACAGTCATAACACGGCTGTCAGATGCGCCACTCTTGCTGCCAGGGGTCGATATGTTTTTTCAGTATTTTTACTGCATTATAGTCTATATAAAGAGAGAGTCTGGGAGAACATTCTGGAAAGTCAGAGATCGCGTGTTCAAACCCCGCTCTGTCCTCCAACTTTCAAAGAAACTAAACGTTCCCTCCCCCGCTCGTGATGATTCAATATTGTGGGGAGCCTCTGTGACCGAGAGGTAGCGTGCTCGGCCTCAGACCGCCAGTGCTCGAATTTCAAATCCTGTGTCTGGAGGGCAGTGTCACCTCATTCATCTCACCATCCTCAGGAGGTTCTTCTGGCCCAGTTTAGCCTGAATGTGCACAAAGGGGTACCAGACTACCAGTATACCATAATTTGACTTTCAATTAGAGGTATGGCACACATCAGTGCAAAAGTTAGTGTCGAATAATCATGTCATTAAATCTACGTCCATAATAGACGTAGATTTAATTACTATTCTGTATTCATTTATGATATATGCGGGTCTTCAACATGCAAGACGGAATCCTAGAGACGATAAACCAACGCAGAAAAATATATTAGATAGAAATACGGACAATTTTACGACCGTGTCTGCCTCATTAAAATGTTATTGAACTGTTAATGTTATTTGAAACTGTGTTAATGATAATGTTATTTGAAACTGTGAAAACGATGAAGATGAAGATTAAGCCTCACTCAGTGCCATACACTTTTATGACTGAAAGGTATTCAGTTATCAATCTCAGGTTACTCTATTGACATATTTTGTCAAACAGTAAAACTGAGATCATATTGCTTTTAGTCTTATACATATTAACTTAATTTCTTGTTGTGGGCCAGGATTTCAACAATTCTTTACCATGTTTACCAATGACACGGGGCCATATATTCTGAAACATGGGTTCACATGCAGTACTCAGGTTTGTGTAGCTTTGTGAACATCGCTCATTTAGCCTTGACCTTTCTATTTGCTAAAACATTCAGACATATCCGTCAGATTGCTGTCATGGATATACCATCAAACACGAGAATGTTGACCCAATGCTGGATTAAGGTTGGCCCACCGACTGCGACCATGGCCCGCCTGTAAGCCAGCACTTGATCACCGTTACTTGTTATCATGGCTATGTCAGCCTTTGGACCTCTTCAGTGAATGATAACAGAGATCGTACATACCTCTGATGACGATAATGAGAGCCGTTATTTGACACCCTTTCCACATTTTGTGGAAAACGGTGTGATATGTGATATAGGCGTGGTTCCCGCCCAACGAACAAATGGATTATTTATGAGGTTCAACCGTCAGTGATTATCTTTATTCAACATTTTTAAATACCATTGTTAAAAAGAATAGAAAGCCCCTGAAACTAACATTTTAACACCCCTTTTTTAATACATTTATCTTGATCAATGCTTTTTAATAAATTCAAATAAACAACCCAGACGTTTGATTTATCAAAAAATTAAATATATTTTTACGTGTTGTATAATGTGTGACATTTGTGCAGATCATTAAATGTAGGCCTACGTGTAGATGGGTCACGTTGGTCATTATTTTTTAAGTGAGAAAAACCCAGCTCGAAAACGTTGAAAAGCGTCGTTAATAGGCCATTTAAACTCAGTTAACATGGTTAAGCCTAATGTTTTGGCAGCGGGGGAAATAAATCCGCTATTTTCCCACGCCTAAATCCTGACTACAAACAACGTGTGGAAAATTGGTTCAACTATCCCAGCAGACTTAAGACGTTGAATCAATGTTGGTTTAACGTTGGTCCACCGTCTACGACGCTGGACCAACGTGCAACCAACTTTGATTCAACGTCTTGTGCCTGCTGGGATGTCTTAATACTCTCATTGGCATCTGTTACAGCAAGGACGTATAGAACGTCCTTGGTTACAGTATTACCAGGCTGGTAGACCCTGCAGCACAGTGTTGTTTTAATGTTGCGCCACCATCTGCGACGCCGGCCCAACATTGGAATAATGCTTAGTCAACGTGTCGTGGTTTCTAGGATGTTATCAATCACGTGCACATGGTTTACATATATGTGACTGTAAAAATCAGAAGGATAACGTCGACTAAATGGCAAAAAAATCAAAACTCAAGTCAATTTTGATTACATTTACTAATAAACCAGTGACTTGACTGAATAATCTAAACCATGTAAACGCTATACAACCGTGCAGATATATTTGTTTGCTGTTCTGTTATATAATATATGTATATATGTTGATATAACTAGAATTATGATATTGACTAGTACTCGATGTAGTTTTCGTGCCTGAGACTAGATGGTATACATAACTGGCCATGATAATGAACAGGATGAACACCATGTAAGTATAATGATAACAGTGAGTAAGGGATTGTAGGCTAAGTGTCTACAATGAATCTCCACCACTGGGGACTGGTATGTAAACAAAGTACCGCACTATTCTGCTGCACGGAAACACAATGGAAGTCGAAGACTTCCCAAACTAAAAACAATGCTTTCAAAAACAGTACGTTTGACAACGGCTCGTTCGAATGGTTTACAAACAAATATGTCGTGTATTTCTCTCTCTAGATCTAATTTGACAAATCACCCATCCACAAGTGACGTATATATTTAGTTAAACGAGAATCAATACATTACTTAATAACCATCCTAATATCTAATAGAGTACACATACTCGCATAATACGAAAAACAAACAATGTACAATTACATCGTCATGGTTTAGAAAAGAATGTATATACTTTTTTCAAAACTGTATAGATATTTTACGTGATTTCTCATAGCATAAAATTCATAATATATTGCGCATGGTACTACCGCAAGCAAGCAGTATCTATAGCCGACTCACTGTGCATTCTTCCCAACAGGTTGACAATACAAGTTTTAACCCGTCGGTGATTCACTGCATCTTAGAACGTTAACTCAAAACTGGGTCTTATCTGAAATGCATAAATTTATACATCCATATATATGCATTTCTGATCTTATATAGGCCTCGGTTTGTAGGCCGTTTGTAGGATTGTCTAACTACTAGTAATGTAAATCACTTAAATGTAACAGCTATATTACCACATGTCGGACATATAGAATTTTTCAGTTATAAAATAACTTCTAAAAAGACTTGTTCCAACTTAGTTATTTTAGATCTCCTTTTACTGCTATATTGATTCATAGTTAAATTAAGAATTCCATGCCGCAGTAAATGCGTTCGCTACCAACACTTCAAAGATAAAATCAACACGGCTTGTTTCAGTTTTGCAGCTCAAATCGGCACAAGCCGGGAGTACCTTGAGGCAGACACCAGTTCAAGTCGTCCCTTTGGTAATAAAGGGGCGTATCTGCCAGACTGTAAAGTGGCGGATACGCCCTTTTATTAACAAAGTAATGGAGTGTTCTGCTGGTGTCATGAGAGATGACATGTATGATAAATGACGTATACTGCCGTGCACAGCCAGAAGGTAGTAACTGTTCACTTTTCAAGTACTCATTAACTGCGTTTCGTCTTTGCACGGCAGAATACACCCTCCGGTGACACCATCTCACTTGAATGATCATATCAGCAAACAGGGGACATTGTGCCGCTGTCGGTTTAGTGTTGGAGCACCGTCTGAGACGGTGGTCTCTCTTCAATTCAACACAGGCTGAAATTCTAGTATTTGCTGCTCGCGCATAGATCAGCTGTATCGCCCGAGGAAGGCATTGCAAACACTTCAATAACTGCGAATCGAAAAGTCACGTTTTATAACTTTAAATGTACATCTGATCACACCTGCTCCTTTGCAGACATTTCAATGAAAGTAAGATAACTAAGCCGTTAATCGTACTTATAAATATGCGGCGTATTTAAAGGGAATGGCCCAGACTAAAATCTTTAAAAAATCGGTGATTTTATTTTCGCTTCTTAATATGACCATATGATGTAAACATGTCCATAGACTTGAACTGCAATTTTTTTTAAAATTTTCTGCTGCGCATTCACCAGTTAGGCTAGATATAGAGACGAAATTCCCGTATTTCTTATTTTTGACATGGTTGTCAATAATTAGAAATTAAAAAACTTTTGCAGTTCTAGTCTATGGACATGTTTACATCATAATGGTCATATTAAGAAGCCAAAATAAAATCACCGATTTTTTAAAGATTTTAGCTTGGGCCGGTCCCTTTAATTAAGATCCCTAATGGGTTTGTCCATAGGCACTTTCATTAAGATGCCTATTTTCTCTTCATCAGTATTCAATCAACAGATCCAGATTGACTTCACTGCTATTTTTTTTTATTATTATTATTATTATTATTATTATTATTATTATTATTATTATATGTAGATAATACAATTTAAAATCTGTTTGTTCGTTTAATAATGAGATACATAGAAATTGAATCAGTAGGGATAACTAGTGTGTATAATACAATTTAAAATCTGTTTGTTCGTTTAATAATGGGATACATAGAAATTGAATCAGTAGGGATAACTAGAGTGCCTCAAGAATGGTGTACAACCTGCACACGTGAGCGGTGACCTCTGACATTGTACTCGATTTGATATGTATAGTACATAGGCCTATAATTAATGATGATAAAGCGAATTACGTACGCCAGTGGTAGACGCTGAACAATGATAGCTGCTGGTGCGTATCACTCACCATGATATACATGATCGCAATTTCCGGCAGTTATCGTTATCATCGACATAAAGCTATCACATCATCATAATAATCTCCATTTCAGTTTAACTGTCATGAGCAGATACATTTTTGTGGTGATAATCGTAGTACAATATAATTAGTCTATATAAAGCTTTTTTAGTACGTCACATATCCAGCATGTCGTTCATCTGTTCATGTGAGCTTTATATTATATATCAAAAATAAGAATCCGGAGATAGGCTTTTTGAATAATGTACACTATAGTCATGTAGAGTATCAGAATGTGTTTAGGATGTTGTTTCAGAAATTTGATGTAACTACAGCAAGCTTTCCATATAAATTTTTTTCAAGCTGTATAATTGAGTTATATTTAATGGAATATTTAATGAAAATTGTACACACGACTTCTTTACTAGTACTATATATACGTATGACAGGAAACATTTCTCTTACGATCACTGACTCATACGAACATGATAAAGAGATCTTTCTACATGTTATTGAAATATAAGCAACAATAAAATCCGTTCGACAACAAAACTCGGCGTACCCCAGGGCCATTTTAGACAGTACTGTTTCTTGGCAGGTTGAGACCTCTGACGGATCCACCCCCTATTCTAAAATCCTACATGTAGGCGCCACATACTCATTTATGTCCGTGTCAGAACAGGGCGGTCCGTACTCCCCGAACACTTTACCAGGCTGTAAGTGGCCTCAAAGACGGTTTGATGATGAATGTCTCAATGACCTTGATGACCTCTATGGAGTCAGAAATTTAAACAATTATCAGCGTTATGAATGACGTTCGTTTATTTAATAAACAAAATTGATTGAGAGGCTTTGACACCCCCACTGCTGGTTTAATCTAGTTACAGATATATCGCTCTCCGCAAGGTTTCGGTCTAGAACGCAGCGCATATTTGAATTCAGATGGTTAAAATCATGACAAATGGTTAAAATGTTTTTGGATGTGTTTTAAAAAAGCTCTCACATGATAAATAACTGATAGAATGTTTGAGTGGATTCATAAAATGGTCACTGAGTTAGGTAAACTTAACTAAAATGTATTTATGTGGCGTTAAAATGGGTTTACTGGATCGCCCTCCCCCCGGTGGGACTCGACCTTACGGTTCAGATATGGGCTAATTCGAAACACCTTGTGGAGGGTGTTTTTTTGCTAACAAGTTTAGTCAAGAAAAACTTTCTTGTTTTAATCATCTGTGTTAAACTGATCAATTAATTATGTATTCACAGATGATGTGAAGACATTGTTTTAGCGTAGTCGTACGTGTGCTGCCGTCGTATATATAATTTTGCCCTCAAAAGTTTTCATTCGAATTTTATTGGTCAACAAGTGTAACTTTGAGTAGAGCTGTGAGTTTTTCTGAGTAAGAATATAAGATGCATAATAAATGCATATCATGTATATATTTGCCCTTTTGAGCAATTGTAGGTGTAGTTCTATATAGCTACCACAGTATTATATCAAATTTTCTCATCAATAACGCGGATACATTTATTAGATACGTGTATACATAATTTATATGTTTTTTATTAATTTGAGACATTTCTATGTTATTTAACAAATATGTTATTGTGATGTTTTCAATAACCTCAGAGACTTAACGCGCAGAAACATTCGCCTGTGCTGCGCACACACTCCAGCCATCTCGAACATTCTAATCCAAAGCTTACGATATATCGTAACTTCTGCGAAAAAACGGGTATGCTGAATAATATGGAGATTTGAAGTAGTGCACATTGATGTGCGTGATCATGTCGAATAACAGGTCACTAATGGCATGGGAGAAGACCACACTGCAGCTGTCAGTCTGTTTTTTTGTCGGTAGCGCTTGTGGTATAGGCCACGTATTTACTGATAAAATACCCAGCATTCACGAGAAGTTGTGTGCCCTAATATTGGTGATTTGATGATCGCCCACAGTCTGCGAGGCTGGCCCAACATTAACTCAACATCTCATGTTGACTGAGTGGATGCTCAAATGACTGAATTTGTATCAACCCTTTTTATGTTACATCTATTAGGTATGCAAATGTTGCTGAGCACTTTGCATACACCACCGGGTGGTTCATAAACAATATATATGCGGACCTTCTTCGTTCCACCAGAAAGCTCTTATATTTGATAAAGGTCGTCATTTAATCTTAGGCATGGCTCGACTAAATACGATACCAATTTTTTCGTTGAAGTATTTCAATTGCTCTTTGCGTGTATATTCAAGATATACACATTTACCATACACACGTGTAGTATATTATTTAATAAGGTACTTATGTGTAGGACACCCAGTTAGTCTTTTTATCATGTTTTCTCGTAATGATGATATGTGACTTAACACGAAACCTTCTAGACCTGAATGTTGTGGTAGTAATTTCAACATGTCGCATGGTATTTTTACCAACATAAGTAGTTTGCAATTTATGAAATTTTTTAATCAAATAATTTGTTCCGCCACACATCATGCCTTATTAAACAATTGCTTGTGGGTTCTAGTATCCTTGCTGTGGGTTTCTGCGGTTGCCCGCTTCAGCGCCTTATCTGATGCTATTTGAATCACTGGTCCTTCACGTGCAGTCAGAAGGCAGTGGCTGCGTACTTAACAAGTAAGCAGTTACTGCCTTTTGCCTTTGCAAAGCAATATAGTGATAACTGATATAGATGACTTCTACAACGCCGCCTTTTTTTGCCTTTTTGAACTAAGTGTCATAGTTTTCATCAAAATAATTTCTAGTAATATGAAGGAAGCTTTTTGCACTATTTTGAGTATTTTACCAAACCTGACATTTACGTCTATGTGCAGTGGGAATTGCGATGGGGAACAATGTGTATCCGTGCAATAATTATTCTATACCCGGAAATACTTCGCTCTCTATATCATTAAATGGAAATTTACTGCGACGTCAGCCCAACATTGAGTCAACATAGGGCCCTATGTCCCTTTTATCCTAATATAAAATGCAAAGTTAGAAGAAAGACTGCACATGCGCCCACTTGTCTACAGATACCACGACACGAGCAGTACATATATATCTGTATATATGGGTACCAGCAAGTTGTATAACTGGCCCAAATTTGAAAAAAAATGCAATTTTGGTTATGTGAACCAATCACCATGTGCCTAAAATGAATGTTTATCTCGTTGCTTAATATCAATAATTTCAAGGTTATGGTGACATAAAGGGTTAAAAACCATATAAGCAGAACATCATAACATTTATGTTGGAGGGTGCGATTGCAGCGACATTTTAGTGCCTAGAAGTAGAAGTAATGTCAAGAATGATAGAAGAGTGCAGTTAACTGATACATGTAATGATTTGTGTTGCAAAAATGGACGCCATTTTGAATTTTTTTAACTTCTAAAATCCAATCGATTTTAAAAATAACTTTCACTTCGGATTAATTGTATATGTAACATTTGGCATTACACACCATCTTTCAGTAGCGTGTTTATGTGTGATTCATTGTATTTTAACCAAGTTTTAGCCAAAACTTTAAGGCTCTGTCAAACAAATTGCCCAAAGTATATTCATGGGGATTTTTTTTCTGGGGCACTGTGAGGTATACTGATTCAGAAAAACGACAAATAATTTATCTTTCACTTGTTTCCCACAAATGGTCAAATAATGAGTTCTACCACCAGACTATAAATGAGTGAATCAGCTCTTACAACACGCGTGTGACAACAACACGACCACATTCAGACACTATCTACTCTAAGAATCAGAGCCAGTATTGTCAAAGCGACAGACCTAGATGTGAACCAATCACCACATGCCTAATATCTGGCCTAATCACTGAGAATACCGGCCCAGTATTAGTTTATTATTATATTATTAAGTTAGCCCAAACATGTTGATTTTGTAACGGTTCCATCTTATTTTTATTCCTCTGTGTCCAAATTTTGGTGTGCTATTTCGCCCTGAGTTTTCATCCAATCGACTTCACGCCTTGGCACAATGATCCTTATGTATTGAGGTGTTTTAAGAATTCCCGGTTGTTCTTCCGGATTTATTCAGGATTTTCTGGATCACTATATAGATTAATGTCAAATTTTGATGGGAAATTTTTTCTTGAGTTTTTATCCAGTCGACTTCAAACCTTGGCACAATGATCCCTAGGTATTGATGTTGTATGCTATGACTTCGTTAAGAATTCACAGTTGTTCTTTCGGATTTATTCGTGATTTTTGGGATCACTATGTGGATGGATGTTGGTCCAATGATGTAGACGTCGGCAGAAGCCCTCATGAATGAATCTTGATTACCATAGGGGCCCTTTGTCAGAGGCGACATGACCGACTTGCACCCTTTTAGAACCCTCTACATTTAAAAAATTAAAATACATAGGCCTATCTATATCCAATAATGTTTCAATGTGGGGCCAGCGTCATAGAGAGTTGCTCAGCATTGAACCAACATTGGGTGTTTGATATGAACAGTAGAACCTTTCAAATGCTACATATTAACATTTAACAGTTGTAATTCCATCAAACACGAAACGTCGACGCAATGTTGTTTTAATATTTGGCCAGCGTCGCAGACAGTGATACTGCCTTAAACCAACCAAAAATTCAAAATCCAGAAGTCTAAAATTCTAATTCAAAATGGCTTTCAAAAAAAACATTTTATAATCTAAATTCCAATCAATCTGTCATAATAGAAATAACCCAACAAAATTCACAATGGCCAGCCAAAAAACTCATAAAACTTAGACTTAGTCCAAACATTATTGTTACTTGAAGTCACAATTCCCTTCTAGTTATGTTTGGACCTTTTGATCAAAATATATTAAGTTTTGTATGGATCTCGACACTTTTATTATTCTATGTCGAGGGCTATTTCTGAGTTTTTATCCAATCGACCTCAAACCTTGGCACAATGATCCTTAGGCTTTGGGGAGGTGTGCTATATGACTTTTCTAAGAATTCCCAGTTGTTCTTCCGGATTTATTCAGGATT
Organism: Flabesymbios commensalis; assembly: GCA_964017125.1. NCBI lineage: Eukaryota > Metazoa > Annelida > Polychaeta > Terebellida > Flabelligeridae > Flabesymbios > Flabesymbios commensalis. The sequence continues at coordinate 36,392,154 of OZ024904.1, read as the reverse complement.
TTCCTGGATCACTATGTCGATCAATGTTGGTACAATGATGTACTTGTCGGGAGAAGCCCATGAATGAATCTTGGCCAGTCAATATAGGGGCCCATTGTCAGAGGCGACACACCGACTTGCACCCTCTACATTCAATCAATTAAAATACCGAGGCCTATATCCAATAATGTTTCAATGTGGGGCCAGCGTCGCAGAGGGTTGCTCAGCATTTAACCAACATTGGGTGTTTGATATGAACAGTGGAACCTTTCAAATCCTACATTTTAACACTGAACTAACACTGTTGTAATTGCATCAAACACGAAACGTCGACCCAATGTTGTTTTAATGTTTGGCCAGCGTCGCAGACAGTGCTATGGCATTAAACCAACAAAGAAGTAAGAATCCAGAAATATAAAATTCCAATCAATCTCTCATAATAAAAATAACCCAAAAATATTTAAAATGGTCGCCAAAAAACGCACAAAACGTAGTCCAAACATTATTGTTACTTGAAAAGTCACAATTCCCCTCTAGTTATTATTATTATTATTATTATATTATATTATTTTCTCGTAGTTTATTATGATTTTTTGACAGACGGTTTCTGACCTGATCGTCGTATTACTCCCCCCCCCCCCTCCCACCAAATTTAATCTGGCATAATAAGATATTGTAATGGCATTGCATACTATTCCTTTTCCTCTCATTCCACCCTGCTGACTCAGTGGTGTCCTCACCAGTCACTCGGCGATAATCAGCATTGCAGCCACTGTTTACGTTGGAACAGGTGCGCTGTTTGGTATTGAGGGGTTCTCGGTGTGCATACCAAGAACACGCGACCCCTTACCCTGATGTTGTATCAATGCTGGCCCAACGGCTGAGACTCTGGTCCAACGCTGGTTAACCACTTGTTTCTAGGTACCGTTGCGCACGACATGACTGACTCGACAAACACCGTGCTTGGACCCGACTTTCAGCCAACCCTGCTTTAAGCACACATGCCAAGTTGGGTCAATGTCGGACCAACGCAACTTCGTTGGCCCGACATTGACCCGATGTGGCATATATTCTGGAATGTTTCGGTTGTTGCTTGTAACTTTATCGGTCCATAGAAGAATGATCGGTCAAATGTATAATAACGCTCACACGTTGCTGATGATAATAGGCCTATCCGTTTTCATGTATAGCGGTTCTATCCGCTGAGATATCCATGTTCTGATCTACAATATGATCTGCTGCTTTAAACAGACCCGTGCCCAGGAATTTTTTTTTTTGGGGGGGGGTCGACTTTTGGATTGCTAGGGTATTTTCGAAATAAGTTAATTGGAACCCCTGTAAAATACTGCTTGAATTGATAATTGGCGTTGAGAGAATGGGAAACGCAGGTTAGGGGGTCTGGGGGCATGCCCCTCAGACATTTTTTTTATTGTCAGCTGCAAATTGGTGCAATACAGTTCTGGAGGATGTTGCTGGGGTAAATTTTCAGCTTTGTTGTCACAGGGGGGGGGGTCCCCCTCGACCCCCCTCCCCCTCCTAGTCCTTGGGCCAGGGGCCGAATTTTTACGATTTAGTACCAATTGGGGTGACCAAACTTTGTTGTGATTTTCAGAGTGCCTCAAGAATGGTGTACAACCTGCACACGTGAGCGGTGACCTCTGACATTGTACTCGATTTGATATGTATAGTACATAGGCCTATAATTAATGATGATAAAGCGAATTACGTACGCCAGTGGTAGACGCTGAACAATGATAGCTGCTGGTGCGTATCACTCACCATGATATACATGATCGCAATTTCCGGCAGTTATCGTTATCATCGACATAAAGCTATCACATCATCATAATAATCTCCATTTCAGTTTAACTGTCATGAGCAGATACATTTTTGTGGTGATAATCGTAGTACAATATAATTAGTCTATATAAAGCTTTTTTAGTACGTCACATATCCAGCATGTCGTTCATCTGTTCATGTGAGCTTTATATTATATATCAAAAATAAGAATCCGGAGATAGGCTTTTTGAATAATGTACACTATAGTCATGTAGAGTATCAGAATGTGTTTAGGATGTTGTTTCAGAAATTTGATGTAACTACAGCAAGCTTTCCATATAAATTTTTTTCAAGCTGTATAATTGAGTTATATTTAATGGAATATTTAATGAAAATTGTACACACGACTTCTTTACTAGTACTATATATACGTATGACAGGAAACATTTCTCTTACGATCACTGACTCATACGAACATGATAAAGAGATCTTTCTACATGTTATTGAAATATAAGCAACAATAAAATCCGTTCGACAACAAAACTCGGCGTACCCCAGGGCCATTTTAGACAGTACTGTTTCTTGGCAGGTTGAGACCTCTGACGGATCCACCCCCTATTCTAAAATCCTACATGTAGGCGCCACATACTCATTTATGTCCGTGTCAGAACAGGGCGGTCCGTACTCCCCGAACACTTTACCAGGCTGTAAGTGGCCTCAAAGACGGTTTGATGATGAATGTCTCAATGACCTTGATGACCTCTATGGAGTCAGAAATTTAAACAATTATCAGCGTTATGAATGACGTTCGTTTATTTAATAAACAAAATTGATTGAGAGGCTTTGACACCCCCACTGCTGGTTTAATCTAGTTACAGATATATCGCTCTCCGCAAGGTTTCGGTCTAGAACGCAGCGCATATTTGAATTCAGATGGTTAAAATCATGACAAATGGTTAAAATGTTTTTGGATGTGTTTTAAAAAAGCTCTCACATGATAAATAACTGATAGAATGTTTGAGTGGATTCATAAAATGGTCACTGAGTTAGGTAAACTTAACTAAAATGTATTTATGTGGCGTTAAAATGGGTTTACTGGATCGCCCTCCCCCCGGTGGGACTCGACCTTACGGTTCAGATATGGGCTAATTCGAAACACCTTGTGGAGGGTGTTTTTTTGCTAACAAGTTTAGTCAAGAAAAACTTTCTTGTTTTAATCATCTGTGTTAAACTGATCAATTAATTATGTATTCACAGATGATGTGAAGACATTGTTTTAGCGTAGTCGTACGTGTGCTGCCGTCGTATATATAATTTTGCCCTCAAAAGTTTTCATTCGAATTTTATTGGTCAACAAGTGTAACTTTGAGTAGAGCTGTGAGTTTTTCTGAGTAAGAATATAAGATGCATAATAAATGCATATCATGTATATATTTGCCCTTTTGAGCAATTGTAGGTGTAGTTCTATATAGCTACCACAGTATTATATCAAATTTTCTCATCAATAACGCGGATACATTTATTAGATACGTGTATACATAATTTATATGTTTTTTATTAATTTGAGACATTTCTATGTTATTTAACAAATATGTTATTGTGATGTTTTCAATAACCTCAGAGACTTAACGCGCAGAAACATTCGCCTGTGCTGCGCACACACTCCAGCCATCTCGAACATTCTAATCCAAAGCTTACGATATATCGTAACTTCTGCGAAAAAACGGGTATGCTGAATAATATGGAGATTTGAAGTAGTGCACATTGATGTGCGTGATCATGTCGAATAACAGGTCACTAATGGCATGGGAGAAGACCACACTGCAGCTGTCAGTCTGTTTTTTTGTCGGTAGCGCTTGTGGTATAGGCCACGTATTTACTGATAAAATACCCAGCATTCACGAGAAGTTGTGTGCCCTAATATTGGTGATTTGATGATCGCCCACAGTCTGCGAGGCTGGCCCAACATTAACTCAACATCTCATGTTGACTGAGTGGATGCTCAAATGACTGAATTTGTATCAACCCTTTTTATGTTACATCTATTAGGTATGCAAATGTTGCTGAGCACTTTGCATACACCACCGGGTGGTTCATAAACAATATATATGCGGACCTTCTTCGTTCCACCAGAAAGCTCTTATATTTGATAAAGGTCGTCATTTAATCTTAGGCATGGCTCGACTAAATACGATACCAATTTTTTCGTTGAAGTATTTCAATTGCTCTTTGCGTGTATATTCAAGATATACACATTTACCATACACACGTGTAGTATATTATTTAATAAGGTACTTATGTGTAGGACACCCAGTTAGTCTTTTTATCATGTTTTCTCGTAATGATGATATGTGACTTAACACGAAACCTTCTAGACCTGAATGTTGTGGTAGTAATTTCAACATGTCGCATAGTATTTTTACCAACATAAGTAGTTTGCAATTTATGAAATTTTTTAATCAAATAATTTGTTCCGCCACACATCATGCCTTATTAAACAATTGCTTGTGGGTTCTAGTATCCTTGCTGTGGGTTTCTGCGGTTGCCCGCTTCAGCGCCTTATCTGATGCTATTTGAATCACTGGTCCTTCACGTGCAGTCAGAAGGCAGTGGCTGCGTACTTAACAAGTAAGCAGTTACTGCCTTTTGCCTTTGCAAAGCAATATAGTGATAACTGATATAGATGACTTCTACAACGCCGCCTTTTTTTGCCTTTTTGAACTAAGTGTCATAGTTTTCATCAAAATAATTTCTAGTAATATGAAGGAAGCTTTTTGCACTATTTTGAGTATTTTACCAAACCTGACATTTACGTCTATGTGCAGTGGGAATTGCGATGGGGAACAATGTGTATCCGTGCAATAATTATTCTATACCCGGAAATACTTCGCTCTCTATATCATTAAATGGAAATTTACTGCGACGTCAGCCCAACATTGAGTCAACATAGGGCCCTATGTCCCTTTTATCCTAATATAAAATGCAAAGTTAGAAGAAAGACTGCACATGCGCCCACTTGTCTACAGATACCACGACACGAGCAGTACATATATATCTGTATATATGGGTACCAGCAAGTTGTATAACTGGCCCAAATTTGAAAAAAAATGCAATTTTGGTTATGTGAACCAATCACCATGTGCCTAAAATGAATGTTTATCTCGTTGCTTAATATCAATAATTTCAAGGTTATGGTGACATAAAGGGTTAAAAACCATATAAGCAGAACATCATAACATTTATGTTGGAGGGTGCGATTGCAGCGACATTTTAGTGCCTAGAAGTAGAAGTAATGTCAAGAATGATAGAAGAGTGCAGTTAACTGATACATGTAATGATTTGTGTTGCAAAAATGGACGCCATTTTGAATTTTTTTACCTTCTAAAATCCAATCGATTTTAAAAATAACTTTCACTTCGGATTAATTGTATATGTAACATTTGGCATTACACACCATCTTTCAGTAGCGTGTTTATGTGTGATTCATTGTATTTTAACCAAGTTTTAGCCAAAACTTTAAGGCTCTGTCAAACAAATTGCCCAAAGTATATTCATGGGGATTTTTTTTCTGGGGCACTGTGAGGTATACTGATTCAGAAAAACGACAAATAATTTATCTTTCACTTGTTTCCCACAAATGGTCAAATAATGAGTTCTACCACCAGACTATAAATGAGTGAATCAGCTCTTACAACACGCGTGTGACAACAACACGACCACATTCAGACACTATCTACTCTAAGAATCAGAGCCAGTATTGTCAAAGCGACAGACCTAGATGTGAACCAATCACCACATGCCTAATATCTGGCCTAATCACTGAGAATACCGGCCCAGTATTAGTTTATTATTATATTATTAAGTTAGCCCAAACATGTTGATTTTGTAACGGTTCCATCTTATTTTTATTCCTCTGTGTCCAAATTTTGGTGTGCTATTTCGCCCTGAGTTTTCATCCAATCGACTTCACGCCTTGGCACAATGATCCTTATGTATTGAGGTGTTTTAAGAATTCCCGGTTGTTCTTCCGGATTTATTCAGGATTTTCTGGATCACTATATAGATTAATGTCAAATTTTGATGGGAAATTTTTTCTTGAGTTTTTATCCAGTCGACTTCAAACCTTGGCACAATGATCCCTAGGTATTGATGTTGTATGCTATGACTTCGTTAAGAATTCACAGTTGTTCTTTCGGATTTATTCGTGATTTTTGGGATCACTATGTGGATGGATGTTGGTCCAATGATGTAGACGTCGGCAGAAGCCCTCATGAATGAATCTTGATTACCATAGGGGCCCTTTGTCAGAGGCGACATGACCGACTTGCACCCTTTTAGAACCCTCTACATTTAAAAAATTAAAATACATAGGCCTATCTATATCCAATAATGTTTCAATGTGGGGCCAGCGTCATAGAGAGTTGCTCAGCATTGAACCAACATTGGGTGTTTGATATGAACAGTAGAACCTTTCAAATGCTACATATTAACATTTAACAGTTGTAATTCCATCAAACACGAAACGTCGACGCAATGTTGTTTTAATATTTGGCCAGCGTCGCAGACAGTGATACTGCCTTAAACCAACCAAAAATTCAAAATCCAGAAGTCTAAAATTCTAATTCAAAATGGCTTTCAAAAAAAACATTTTATAATCTAAATTCCAATCAATCTGTCATAATAGAAATAACCCAACAAAATTCACAATGGCCAGCCAAAAAACTCATAAAACTTAGACTTAGTCCAAACATTATTGTTACTTGAAGTCACAATTCCCTTCTAGTTATGTTTGGACCTTTTGATCAAAATATATTAAGTTTTGTATGGATCTCGACACTTTTATTATTCTATGTCGAGGGCTATTTCTGAGTTTTTATCCAATCGACCTCAAACCTTGGCACAATGATCCTTAGGCTTTGGGGAGGTGTGCTATATGACTTTTCTAAGAATTCCCAGTTGTTCTTCCGGATTTATTCAGGATTTTCCTGGATCACTATGTCGATCAATGTTGGTACAATGATGTACTTGTCGGGAGAAGCCCATGAATGAATCTTGGCCAGTCAATATAGGGGCCCATTGTCAGAGGCGACACACCGACTTGCACCCTCTACATTCAATCAATTAAAATACCGAGGCCTATATCCAATAATGTTTCAATGTGGGGCCAGCGTCGCAGAGGGTTGCTCAGCATTTAACCAACATTGGGTGTTTGATATGAACAGTGGAACCTTTCAAATCCTACATTTTAACACTGAACTAACACTGTTGTAATTGCATCAAACACGAAACGTCGACCCAATGTTGTTTTAATGTTTGGCCAGCGTCGCAGACAGTGCTATGGCATTAAACCAACAAAGAAGTAAGAATCCAGAAATATAAAATTCCAATCAATCTCTCATAATAAAAATAACCCAAAAATATTTAAAATGGTCGCCAAAAAACGCACAAAACGTAGTCCAAACATTATTGTTACTTGAAAAGTCACAATTCCCCTCTAGTTATTATTATTATTATTATTATATTATATTATTTTCTCGTAGTTTATTATGATTTTTTGACAGACGGTTTCTGACCTGATCGTCGTATTACTCCCCCCCCCCCCTCCCACCAAATTTAATCTGGCATAATAAGATATTGTAATGGCATTGCATACTATTCCTTTTCCTCTCATTCCACCCTGCTGACTCAGTGGTGTCCTCACCAGTCACTCGGCGATAATCAGCATTGCAGCCACTGTTTACGTTGGAACAGGTGCGCTGTTTGGTATTGAGGGGTTCTCGGTGTGCATACCAAGAACACGCGACCCCTTACCCTGATGTTGTATCAATGCTGGCCCAACGGCTGAGACTCTGGTCCAACGCTGGTTAACCACTTGTTTCTAGGTAACGTTGCGCACGACATGACTGACTCGACAAACACCGTGCTTGGACCCGACTTTCAGCCAACCCTGCTTTAAGCACACATGCCAAGTTGGGTCAATGTCGGACCAACGCAACTTCGTTGGCCCGACATTGACCCGATGTGGCATATATTCTGGAATGTTTCGGTTGTTGCTTGTAACTTTATCGGTCCATAGAAGAATGATCGGTCAAATGTATAATAACGCTCACACGTTGCTGATGATAATAGGCCTATCCGTTTTCATGTATAGCGGTTCTATCCGCTGAGATATCCATGTTCTGATCTACAATATGATCTGCTGCTTTAAACAGACCCGTGCCCAGGAATTTTTTTTTTGGGGGGGGGGTCGACTTTTGGATTGCTAGGGTATTTTCGAAATAAGTTAATTGGAACCCCTGTAAAATACTGCTTGAATTGATAATTGGCGTTGAGAGAATGGGAAACGCAGGTTAGGGGGTCTGGGGGCATGCCCCTCAGACATTTTTTTTATTGTCAGCTGCAAATTGGTGCAATACAGTTCTGGAGGATGTTGCTGGGGTAAATTTTCAGCTTTGTTGTCACAGGGGGGGGGGGGGGTCCCCCTCGACCCCCCTCCCCCTCCTAGTCCTTGGGCCAGGGGCCGAATTTTTACGATTTAGTACCAATTGGGGTGACCAAACTTTGTTGTGATTTTCAGTTAGATTATTATATGAGGGGCCTATAAAAGTATGATGGCCCTTTCAGAACGGTAGCTTAAGGGCAGTATTCTCTGTTTTAAAGAGAGGGGGGTCTCTGAACCAAAAAGTAAATATTAACTATATCTTTTCATCTATGTGTCCCACAAAAATCCATAATATATCATTTCTGGCATAATTTCAAGGTCAAGGAATCCGTTTTTGATGTTTTGGAAATGACCTAACCAATATTTCGCCGACAACTCCAAGATGGCCGCCAATTTTAGGCTGTATTTCTTCGCTCTATTATATAGCAAGTTTATTTACGTCTATGATGTTCAAATTTTTTTAGGCAAAGATTCTAGTTATGGGCAATAAATCTAGCATTAAATTAAACTATTTTTTGTATATCCTGCAAATTTATATAAATTTTGTTTAGTTATCCAACAGACGTGTACTTTATAACACTTAATTCTGTGAGGACCGAAAACGTATCTCTATGAAATGTGTAACAATAAGGCATACATGTCCAATGTTGGTCTATATTATCTATTCTTTTCTTGGTGGAATAAACTATTACATATCTATTTTTTTCCACAAATTAAAAAGAAACAATAATTATAAATAAATTAATGATAACAGGGTTCATTACTTTAGACGTTTCAGATTAGATACGTTGTAATCGAGGTAATAGTGATATGTCATATGATTGGGCCAAAATTTAATACCTTCCGGGGTGACTAGAAAAAAACTACTCTAGATAGCTTCGTATGCCTTAGACATGAACAAAAATGTATGATGAACTTTTTCAGAACGGTAGGTTAACCATTAAAGCGCTGAAATATTTTTGCATAAGCCATGGAAACTAAAGTGATTTTTCAATTTGAAATCATCATAAATGTCTTAGTTAACTCTTCCCGATTCATTTGAATATACCTATGCTGTGGGTCTACGGCCATTATAAAACAAAGTATTTCTTTCAGTGCGGGGACCGTTTCTATACGTTAGAATCTGTAGACGTCAGATTTTGACGTATAAAGACGATCCCGTGCTGAAAGGGTTAAGGAAGTTATGAGATATTTTGTATTTCAGAGAAAAAAAATCATACATGTATGTACATTCGAAATCTTGATATTTTACCCGCGCGTTCAAAATGTAACATCCAAATGTAACATCCAACGAAACTGTCACATATAAATGGCTTTAGCTTTACTAGGGATGTATAGTGTAGACTAATGAAGGCTTTAAGTTAAAATGGCAGCACATATTTGGCCATTTTGTCTATTTAGACCGCGTTACATCAGTCAAACATCACTTCCTTAGCTCACATATCAACATTTCTTATGTAGGGTGTGGACCCTGGTTTAGTGGTTAAAACTGTTTGATGCAGGTTCTTCACCCACTCTGTCATCCATGTTTTGAAGGAAAAAATGTTTCTTCCCCACTCGCTTGTAAGCAATCCGTATTGTGAGGAGACTCCATCAAGGGACTTCATGAAAACACCATGAAAGAATGAATATAATTCTACTTAATCATTCATGTAGACTAAATGAGGGTATACAATTCTCAAATAACAAGACTTCCAGAGGAACACCCGAACATTTACAAATATTTTACAGGTGGAGGCTTCAGCGTTCAGATTAGCAAAGAAACCCTCTTGGTCGAATACCTGTTGACGAAACTATTGACGAAACCACAAACAAGGATACCCCAAACTGCAGGTGGTACCAAAGGTTTAAGCAAAAAACCATCTGCAGTGAGTAAATACTACCTCAATGCTGAATATAGAACTACAGCAATAAAGCAGCTGTTATTAAAGTCGACTCTCCACATAATATTCATTCAGATCTTCAGCCATCACGTGTTAAAAAAGATGAAACTGACATGCAGTCCGTTGTAGAGCTACTGCAAACCTGTTGGACAAATCCTTTTAAAAAAAATCCGATATAATTAATCTTTCAGCTGGTACAACTGAAGAAGTAGATACGCGTATGCTGCTTCATGCAAAACATGAATATTAGACCTACAATGATGTTGTTCTTGTGGCAGATCCCACTGATATCTTCATTATTAGCCTAACATACAGTGTCATTTATATATGCAAAGTGGTACTAAAGTTCCACAGAAATTGATAGATATTACATTACAGGACTACTTAGTGTTACATTTATAGGGCTACATCACAAATTTAGAGATGCATTGGCAAATCTCGGTTGAAACTGGGCACTGTCACCAGATCTCTATGACGCACTCCAAGAGTTCACTTGCCGTTTATATTATCCAAAATCATTAACGTGTGATATAAACAATTTCAGGGATAAGAAGGTCATCATGCGGAGATAGCTATATACCATCGTGCCAAATATCAAGCAGGTATATGTCACAGGAGTTTAGTTATCTGTCCTGATATCCCTCGTCCTGATGATTATTGCGGCTGGATTTTCGATGCTTAAGATAAAACCTTGATGTCTGCTCCAGATGCTGTGCTAAATCTCCTCTCGTGTAGGCCTACCTGTAAGCGTATTTGTAAACTGCCACAGTGTCAATGTCTTGAAAATAGATTAAAATGAACAAATGCATGTACTTTGCAGGACTGTACAAACATGTATAATAACGATGATGAAGAGGCACTCAGCTCCTCTTCGGATGATGACACAGGTGATGATAAATTATAATAATAAACACCCGAATTACTTGTGTGATAGATTGAAAAGTTCGTTTAACAATGTGTTCACACCTTAAACAAAGACAAATGCAATAAGGGATATATCAAATATTGCATTTACAGCGTGTGTGTAAATATATATAGTGTATCACATGATTGGATCACATAGCTGAGTAGTAGGCCTACATGTCGATATTTACATGTACTCTACACCATAATACTGTAGTTTTTTTTACAGAGCTGAATGGTAGTAATGATTTGAGTAGCATGTTTATTTCATTTATTTTATCGACATCTTAATTTGATTTTAACTTAGTTCTGCTTTAACATAAAGAAAGAACAGTTGGTTTCTGTTCTGTTTTAAATACGTAAACAATGACCAAACTGAAAAAGAACATTGTTTACGATCATCATTACTGCTGAATTCACATTTATACAGGTGAAACGGATTTAATACATTACGCTTGAATCAAAGAACTATACCTTGTTATCCTAATCAAACTACTACAGTATATCGAGCTACCATGGCTTCTCAGGTATATACTATGTTGATAATTATTAAAGTTGATGAATAACCACCATGCTACATAATCATGATAACAACCGAAGAAATATATACTAGTATTACCATGATTACGCTGTATCTAATCTAAAACGTCTAAAGAAATGAACCCTGCTATCATTAATTTATTTATAATTACAGTTTATTTTTAATTCGTAGAAAAATATGATTATTTATTATTTGATTCCACCAAGAAAAGAATGTATGATATCAACAAACGTTGAACATAAACTAAAAGGTCGTATCGTTACCGTTCTGAAAAGGCCATCATACATTTGTGTTCATGTGTAAGGCATACAAAACCATTTAGAGTAGTTTTTTCTAGTCACCCCGAATGGTACTAAATATTGGTCTGGCTCAATCACATAATTATGATAACAACCACAAAATAACATACCACTATTACTATGATTACAGTGTATCTAATCGAAAACGTCTAAAGAAATGAGCCATACATGCTATCATTAATGTATTTATAATAAGTGTTTCTTTTTATTTTTTTTTGGAAAAATATAAATATTTATTATTTGATTCCACCAAGAACAAAATAGATAATATAGACAAATATTAGACATGTATGCCTTATTGTGACACATTTCATAGAGATACGCTTCCGGTTCGCACAACAAGTGCTATGAAGCACGCGTCTGTTGGATAACTAAACTGCGCGTCTGTTGGATAACTAAACTGCTTTTATATTTACAAGATATACAAAAAATAGTTTAATTTAAAGCTAGTTTGATTGTCTAAGCAGAATATTTACTTACAAATGGTCGAAAATTTCATAGACATAAATAAACCAGTTATGCCATAGAGTTAAGAAATACAGCTTGGAATTGGCGGCCATCTTGGATTTGTCGGCGAAATATTGGTTAAATCATTTCCAAAACATCAAAATCGTATTCCTTGGTCCGAATTATGTCAGAAACGATGTATTATGGATTTTTGTAGGACTAATAGATGAAAAGATATAGTTAATAATTACTTTTTGATTCCGAGACCCCCCCCCCCTCTTTAAAACAGAAATTACTGCCCTTAAGCTACCGTTCTGAAAAGGCCATCATACTTTTTTAGACCTCTCATATATGTATCTAACTGAAAATCACAATAAAGTTTAGTCACCCCAATTGGTACTAAATTTTGGTCTGGCCCAAGGACTATCCTTCAAAAATAAGATTTGATCCTGGATGGGACCAATAAAATGTTCCTGCAGCTGAAGTACTGTCATTTTAATGCTGTGCAGCGATCAACTGGTTGGAAGATGGATATTTTTTACCTCTCATATTGCTGTTTGATTATGGGTTCAACGCTTTCTCGATTCTGGGCCAGCGTCTGCGGTGCTCTCATTTCAACATTGGATTGTTGGGTCATGTGGTTACGCAGCATGCCTGTCACGCCGAAGATTGCGGGTTCGCCCCCCGCTCTGGCATTCAGGTTTTAAATAAACGAAATGTTTCTTCTCTGTCCACTCGCAATAATTCAGTGGGGCATACTGTGGGTCGGGCAGTACTATCTGATTCATCTGACCATCCTCAGGAGGTCCCCCTGGCCCAGTTTAGCCTATATGTGCACAAAGGTGGTCTAAACCCCAATTAATTTTTTTGAACGACGTTATTTGGTCACCTGACTTAACTTATTTAATTGGTGGGAATGATTATATTTTTGTCAAGATATGAGACAAGGCGTCAATTACACTAACAATGTGATCATAGACAATTCTCCTAGATTATTGCTATTTAACAAGACAGTGACTTACATTGCATTTAAGTACATTCGGGGCAAATAGAACGCTCCTGCCGTCAGACAGTTTTCATTCACTATATCATGAATGTTCATGACGCGCCTGAACATGCTGAACAGAATATAGTTTTTTGAACACTCACTGAGTGAGTGGCATATTTTGCAAAGGTAGCGCTGCATGGGTGTCTTATTTCTTACCTACACAATTCCCAGCCATGCACGGTGGAGTTTTTGGAATATTGTGGTTTCAGCGACACTATTACTTTTGTTGGTTCAGGCATGCTAAGGTCCTCACAACTAAGCCAGGCAATGTAATGGGAGACTTTAACCCTTTAAGCCCTCACGATGCATTAAAGCATCATTTTACATCCCTGCAAACAGACCTAATTTTCCTACACCCAAGGCTTTTTGAATGAAAATTCTCATGAAACCGGTTTACTAATATATGGTAATTTTCTTTAATGTTTCACCCTCTTCAAATCATCTTCATCCACTACAAGTCGAGAATTGCGACAGCAATTCGCGTCTTGTAGTGGATGAAAATGACAATGTAAAGTCAGGCCTGAAAGGGTTAAAGCTCAAACTTCAGTGGTTTGGAGCCAAGTATAATTCAAAGTCTCTTGTCATGTTTCTGTTGTCGTTGGTCTGTTGGTACATGTCTATTTGGTATCATTCCATGTACAATTAACGTCTAAACACGATAGGTTATCCATCTGTTTTTCATGTCCTGACAAGTAATGATCAAGGCTATTTTGGTGAAGATAATGATTATTTCATAAACAAAATTGATTTATTTAGTCAGTATCGCACTTCGTCATATGGCCAACAGTGAACGGGAATGTATTTATCATATTCGTCATGCCACATGTCCTTATAATAAAAATATACCCAGCAAGCACGAGACATTGTCCCCGTGCTAGTTAACTGTTGGGCCACGGTCTGCCCAACCTTAAACATACATTGTCACATACAATGTAGTGTGAACATCTCTTCTTTGCTGGGTGGTACTCTTTCTCGGCCATAAGGGCACACCCTCATAATTATACGATGACAACCGCGTGGTTTAAAATATTTATTTTCAATTAAAGGAACAACCCTACTCTGTGGTATTACCCTTCGTGTTTGCCATGGACCCACAGTTTGCGTGCTCCTGTGAAGACGTTGATATTTGTTCGCTTGTGATTTTCAAAGAAATTATGTTTACTCTCCACGTCCAGTTATCTGCCGCTAAACGGCGTCTATGTACTTCTCAACAAACAAGGAGCACTGGTCCAATATTGTTTCAACGCCGGGCCAACGTCTAGACGTTGGCCCGGCGTTGAAACACTATTGAGCCAGTATTCCGTGTTTACTGCAAATTATACACCTGCATATATTTATAAACTTTCCTTGAAATCGTATTGGAATGTTTCCTACACGTGACATACGTTTAGTTTCTATGAAATTGTATGTGGTTTTTTTAGGGACGACCTGAACATTTGTGTAAGTTTATTTCATAATTTAGAATAATTATTGCTACTCCATGATATCCACGACATTTACTGGAGTGTGGGTATAATTTTAGTGAACATTTCCGGGGGTTTAGATGTAGAAAGGTTGAGCAGGAACTTCTGAGCGAACTCTAACACAGTGTTGTGTTGGCTTAAAGCAACACTGGCCCAACTTAAGGCCAACATTGGTTGCATTTTTCGTTTTTACTGGGGTGATCGCCGCCAGGCATGTATAGTGTGTGTAGGCTATGTATGTATGTATGTATGTATGTATGCATGCAGACTGTGTAGAAAAACCATGTCAAACAACTGAACCAGAACCCCATCTACGATCTGAACTATTTACATTTCCGTAGATAATATAGCTATTTATGGCTACTTCTGTGCCGCATGCGTTTTTGCTGTTTTATCTGATAAGTCTATAATGACACCGCGGAATGTGAAACTTTTCTTTCATATTACCATATCACTCGCTATGTGGCGTTCCAGGCCACATTGCATGCCTCATTGGCTTTATCGTCTCGCGTGTAATCCACAAGAAAACGAAATGTAGACCTAGAACCAATGCCGGATCAATGCTGACCCACTGCCCGTGCCAATCAGTATGTAATTAGTCATGTAATTAGTCACTAATTATCCTTATTCCTAAATGCAATGGGACAAACATTGACAAAGCGAAACTTCTGAAAAGGGTTTCCACTTGCAGGTATTAAAATTTAATAAGAACGAATAAGAATCAGGTACTATTATGGTACATCTAGCATTGTTGTCTAGCGCATGTAGAATGATCGGTGTCTAAAGTGGTAGCCTCATCTCAATACGTTGTTAAAACACGAAATAATCATGTACATTTATTTTATGTTCAAAATTTAGTTTAACCTTGGTTGTTATTTTTTTTACTGTGTGCAGGGTTAGCATAGTTAGTTCTGTGAATCACATATATAGACAAGAGAGGAACATAGCGCAATGGCTAGAGCGTGGAGCTCTGCCGATGTCGCTGCCTGCCGTGCGGTTTCGAATCCCGCTTGGTGCAGGATTTTCAGAGAAATATCATGTTCCTCCCCTCTCAATCTTGGGACATTGTTAAGATGGTGTGTCCTTGGGCAAGACACTTCACCCTCAAATGCTCCACTTGACTCAGCTGAAAATGAGTACCTGGTAGGACAGAGATGCCAATGTGTACGATAAGTTCAATGCGCCGAAACGGCTGCAGTACTGTATGCTCCCCGGGGAGTTGAAATAGCACACGGAATAGCAGGTCCAGTGACTAGGGGATAAAAATGTAAAGTACGATGATAGGTCTTCAGACTTGAAATCAGACTATAAAAAACCTTTACCTTTACCTTTACTTTATGGTATGTATACTTAAATTCCGGCTTGTCATTTACATGTTTAAACAAGCACAGGGTATTTAAAATATTCATCCTAGCTACTTAAAATAACGTCAAACACCATTCAGCATTATCATGGTATATGTACATGGGGCATATAATGTTTCCCGCACCAAAACCAGAGATAAAATAGCTAATATAAGTTATTCTAAATGGCAACAAAAAGACACTCTGGAAAGCGTACAAACTTATTAATTATATACAAGCTTACATTTTGTCTATTGCGCTTTAAACATAATATTAACATGTTACATACTTTATTACTTTATACTTCGTCACGCCATAGACATTTCCACATATTATTAAATATTTACACCGGGAGTGAAAACCTCCCAGACCTCAAAGAAGGAGTCAGTTGTTTAATTTGAGACCAAACATTTACAAATATTGATGTTCAAAACGTCATTTCATTCCAAATGACAGTGATTTATTCGGATAATGAAATGGATTAAAAACGACTATTGTCGTGAATAGCAGACAAAGCGTTTGAAAGCGTTTTCACTAACATAAACATAAACTTGACTCGGTCTTAGAGCCGATGATTTCATGTGGCCAATGTGCTGATAATTATGGAAAAACTGGGTCTCACCAGCAATTAACCGTTCAAGTAGGACCCTACTTTTTATGTTGATTAACTGACAGCTGGTAATTTACAATCATTTGTAGGGCCTACATCGAATTGCTAACGTAATCAGTTTTAAAATAGTCATCTCCCATATTGAATAATTTAATTTCCTACATGAAGTCTACCTCATGACATTTTATTGTCATTTTGATTTGTTTGCACTTTGTGGATGAAAATGAGAGCAAATACATTTATGGGGTCAAGGGAGTTAATGTAGAAAGATCTCTGATATAGTCTGAGACGTAAACCTTGATAACTTGCGAATTGAAAATATGTTATCGAAATTGTTTCAGGAGCTGGCGAGAGCGGTAAGAGCACGCTGGTGAAGCAGATGAAGATTATACATAATGATGGCTTCACTGAAGACGAACTCTTTAGCTTTAAGGTGAGTCAACCAGGTTGATCTATAATCAATTATTAGACTATGCATTACCCTGAGTATTATCATAAACTGAGCATCATCGTGATCGCCATATAATTCCCAGTGTTCTCCATGCCGATCTACTACGCGTGTAGCCGTAAGCAGCTTTCTATGCTGTAGTGTGACGTCACTGTTGCCGGGCTTCGGGTGGAGACCGAGATCAGGCCTCGTCGGGTCGCTCTGTGTCGCTATGATAAACTAAAATAGTTACAAACTCACTGTTCCGCATGGGCGTAATCATACTGATAATTTGGTTTGCTTACATTACGAGTATACCCCCACTTTTTGTGCTGCTTGTGTTGGTACCCTTTTATTTAGATAAACGCTTCCTCCATCACCACACATAAACATCTGATAAATGATGTTGCCTTTACTTTGGAACTTTTAGGCAGTTGTGTTTTTCAATTTATTTCAATGTCGATAGTAATTTTGTCCGAAATTCTGGAGTAGGTATGTATCTTTGACATTGATATTTTGATACAGAAATCTCATTCAGTATAGCCTAACGATCCGAAATTGGAGCAAATATTGTGACGTGCGGGTTGAACTGTTTTTCTAAAAGGGTATAGTAGTATATACGAGTATTGCCCTGCTGTGAGACAGGCACATTAAGTCTTGGATGTATTTGCTAGGCATGTTCCCACCATCTTATCGGCGTGTATGTAACAGTGTAAGCCTACATGATGTATGCGGGAGCGTCAATAATATAAAAAAGTGCAGTTATTCAGCAGGCACGTTAAAACAATACCGTTTTAATGTTGGGTCAGCGTCTGCGACGCTGGCCCAACATTAAATACACATTAGATCAACGTCTCGTGGTCTGGTTTCATCCTGGATGCACTTACTGGAGACGTCTCTTGCTATTTCTTCACATTCAACGAACTTTATGATGCAAAAATTGCTATAGTCTCTGTCTGTCTGTGTCTGTGTGTGCACTGAGCATTGACTCTGAAAATCGTTACGAGCAATTCTCTCGGTGAATGGCATTCTCAGCTGTAGTAACTAACGATCGATGCAACTGTAGTAAAACAGGGGAAGTGAATCTTCCGTGTGTGGCATTTTGACTATGAAAATCAATCGCTTCAATAACTGACACCTGGTATAATCCCATGTTAGCCTGGGGTCTGAGTTTCTGATACAGAATGGATATTGTGTCCATCGTAATCGTATGTCATCAGGTCATGTAGGGCAATAAAAGAGGAATCGTGCCGCAGCAGAAATATATAGGCTCATCTAAGTTCGTTTTTGTCTATTATTAACTGCTATTTTTTGGTTGTTTTTAATTTTCCATTGACACATAAAAAAATGTTCTTATTATGGTATTATGTGTAACAATTAAAATTATCTCCGCGCATCACATCATCAATTTTAGAGATACTTTTATACTACCTGCAATTCATCAAAATTCCTCCTACATATAGATTATTTTGACTAAAAAATCAGGTGCCGGTTAAATAGTGGAATTATGGCTGAGCAGTCTTCCACATTCACTTCAGTTATTCTCAGTGATGAGCAGTTGGCATCTTATTCGCCGGGTGGTTCTCATGATTTTAAATATTTTCTTTTCTGTTATCGTTGCATTATCAGGTAGCAGTTTAATACCCGTATTTACACACCCTTCGTTAATCTCAGATATACGCATTTATATCCGTAATAATATTTAGTACACAGAATATAGGCCCACATAATCGCGGTATACAATCAGTTTTTTAATCTCCACATGGACGATCAATAGTTGTTAATAGTTATCAATAATTATTTTTTTAATGTTGTTGATTCGATCTTCTGTAGAAAGCTACGGAGCCCCTAAAGGGACACATGTGGAGCGTACTACGGAGCCCCTAAAGGGACACATGTGGAGGAGAAAATAAAATTAAATCATGCCCACAGTTTACAATCCGTGCCCACGATTTATAATCCGTGGCCACGATTTATAATTCGTTCCCACGATTTATAATCCGTGACCGTGGCCACGATTTATAATGCGTTGTCACGATTTATAATTCGTTCCCACGATTTATAATCAGTGGCTACGATTTTTAATCCGCTCCCACGATTTAAAATCCGTGGCCACCATTTGTAATTTGTTCCCACGATTTATAATTCGTTCCCACGATTTTTAAATCGTGGAAACGGATTATAAATCGTGGCCACGGATTATAAATCGTGGGAACGGATTAAAAATCGTGGCCACGGATTATAAATCGTGGGAACGAATTATAAATCGTGGGAACAAATTATAAATCGTGACGACAGATTATAAATCGTGGGAACGGATTATAAATCGTGGCCACGGATTACAAATCGTGGGAACGAATTATAAATCGTGGGCACGGATTTTAAATCGTGGCCACGGATTTTAAATTGTGGGCACGGATTGTAAGCCGTGGGCACGATTTAATTTTATTTTCTCCTCCACATGTGTCCCTTTAGATTTCTGAACATTCAACAATACTACACCAAAGTATGAGGGAAAACATTTAAAACGTTACGGTCCAGAAATTACGCCATAACATTTACACGTCGTGTTGTTTTTGGGACATCTGCGTGGCCAAGCCTCCTCATGTATACTACGGAGAAAGAATTCACCCATGGTGGCTCCGACACAGCTTTTCTCACCGAAAAAAGGTCAGGTAAAGACTGGCTCAATGACGGGCGAGCGTTGCAGACGCTAGCCCGTCATTTAACCAGTCTTGGCCCACGGTCTTGCGTCACTCCCTTCCTTCTCAGCAAACTCGAGACTTCGACGTCGGCCCAACATTAAAACAACATTGGCCGAACGCCTCGTGTTTGCTGCGTTACCTGGGTCATGACACGCTGCCTGTAATTTGAGCGGTGCATTTACAGCCCAATCACGTGCTACATATACGCATGTTTCAGACCACACGCACCGTAACGCATCAGAAAGCATAACAATGTTTGCTCAGTCAGTTACAATACTTAGCTTATTCAGTCACAATGCTATTTTCTATTTGTATTAATGAGTGGCATCGTCTGTCAGTTCGATGTGTTTTTCAGTTATATTGATATACTGTGATTTCTACATTGAGCTGAATATGGCGTTTATGTTTTCACACAGTCAGATTGTAACACTTTACATTTTAATTTCTCGCTGCTCTCAAAATAAAGAGCGTCGAGGAGATGTAATTAACCGTGTAATGGTCCGAGTAGGGGGGGGGGGCAGATATTTGATATTAACAGTTAGAATGTCCCAACCGACACATCCTCAATGAAAAGAAAAAGCCACCATTGAAGTCTAATTCAAAATATTCAGTTGAACTGCCCGAAAACGTAATAAAGTATTATTACTAACGTTATTTTTTTGAGGGACGCTTCGTTTTGTTTTAAAAAATAGTTGATATAAACAAATGATAAATCTGATCCCCTTTCGCAAACGCAATGTAATATAGCAAAGTACATATTGGGGAAATGTTATATTATTTTAATACTGCAAGTGTAAATATTTGCTAGTTCAAGGGAATTCATTGATTTGATCATGATACTGAGTATAATATAGAAGTTTGTTAAATACTGTGATGTCGGGTTTTATTGTGGAAGAAACCCTAATGCTGTTCACTAACATGCACTAACATGTCAGTACCCAGCAATCTCCGTTCGTTTAATGTTGGGTCAACGTCGCAGACGGTGGTCCAACATTCAACCGACGTTGCATCAGTGTATCGTGTTTACTGGGTACGTGATCGGATCATAACAACCACTCTACAAAGGACACAGATATTAACAGTCGTTGACCTGGTGCCATGACAAGACCAGACAACCCACTCAGATGTAGCTCTGTTACGGCGATCATATCTCACTGGACATCCTACACACTGATGAACGAGATAAATAAGCAACTAAAAGTTATCTGGTTCAATTTGGCCTTGCATTCAACCAATGATTCCTTAATTCATCCGTTTAAATCTTTCCCAGCTAACATGAGACATGTTTATATTATGACTTGTTTTGGTATGTACTCAAATTGATGTCTAATTTTATCTCGACAAATATGAGATGTTAACCCTTTAACAGCCGGTGTCGCATATATTCGGGTTTTCATTTTTTATTAGCACATTAAGTACCACCTTTTAAACATGTTAAAAATAAAATATGACATTGATCAGCAATAGTTGAAAACAGTTGACATCCATTTTGTCAAATCTGAATAATTTTCACTCACTTGAAGTTGTGGATAACGTCAGCGAGACACAATTCCAAGTGGGCGAAAATTCAGCTTGAATAATTTGGCGGTTAAAGGGTTAACCATGTTAATGCAACCTTTGGTCAATGATGTGCATTGTGTTTCGATCCGACGTTGCTCCAATGTCGATTTTAGATTTGATACGACGCACCACAAAATGTATATCTGCACAGATGAGGGAGTGCTTTACTTCTCCACTTTGCTGAAATGTACTTTTTGGTATTCTGTGTTATTTTTAGTGTTGAGTGATGATTTTCAAACAAACCGAACTGACCCAGCCAACACGCGACATCGACTCAATGCTGGAAAAATGTTGGGCCAGCGTCGTAGACGGTGGTCCAACATTGGTCCAGCATTGGGTCGATGTCTCGTGCTTGCTGAGAGGCATACCCCGTGTGTAACCAGCGAATCTGTACAGATTCCTTGGTGTAACGTTTCCACCTTCAATTTTCTCAAAATTGTGTAGAAATGCCCCAGTCAACGTACCTCACTCCAAACACTTCAAACGTTGATAGAAATTTAATTAATCAGACAGAATACACCACTTGCTCCCTTCTATTGCCTTAATGTTTTGTCATCAGCACCGGGTACAGTGCTGGCATTGTGTGGATGTCTGCCGTCTGGTCGTCAATCAGAATGCGCGTGCATTATTGGGTGACATGAGAATTTGTGCATGACGAGGGGGTGGTAGTGCCCCCAAGGCAGGAGCAGCACACCCCACCAAACACGATACTGCGCTCCAATGTTGTTCTAATGTTTCAGCGTCTGGGACGGTGGACCAACATTAGAACAACATTGGATCGATTTTTCTTGTTTAATGGAACCACATGTAGAAACATTCCATTCTAACTTCAACAATTCTACCAGAATCATAACATCTTCGTGACTCCTTCTTTATTTTGGCTGCATATATTAAGTACGTTGAGTACATTGATGATGTACACGGGGATTTTATTAGACTGGGGCACTAAGTTACCTGCCTAAAATGTCTATAGACATGTTTTAATGTAACGTATTGCACACAGAGGTGGTAGAAAATTTTGGTGCATTGTTGTAATGCTGGACAAACGTCTGACTCGTTGCCGGAGCTGGCTCATGTGTTTGCTTGTTAATGATTTGTGAAAAGTCTCCCCGGGTAAGTGCGTGACTATTGTGTACATATTTCATCTGGTGTCCATGTGGGAGATCTAAGATACAAACTAATAGAGTGTAGAATGTTTACATGTGGTGAGATGGATATGGACGTATGTTGATATCTCTGGTGTGATACGACCAAAAACCACCCCCCCCTTGGAAGTGCAAAGGTGCATACATGTATGTCAAATGGCAGTTGCACCCTTTCAATTCCAAGGTGGCAATATCATGTTCTGCATAGTGTGATATCCAGTCAAAACGACCAACTACGGCAGTACTGTCACTAAATTTAAATATGATTTTAACGTCTAGAAATTATGGACTCCCTGGAGTCCATGCCGACATAAATTGCGATAAAAATGTAAAATTTGAAGTCCTTTTTTTTCCTGAAATAAATAACTTTTTAAGTTATCAATGGAGACAGCTAATTTATATGTTCCAAAATTGGCTTAACATTGAACCAAACTTGGGCTAACATATTGTGTTTTCTAGGCATTATATTCTAGTTTTCTTGTGTCTTTTCAGCCTGCTGTTATGGACAACTTGCTGTCTTCAATGAAATTTGTCCTTAACGGAATGGGTCTGCTGAGAATTAATTTGGAGCTTCCCAAGAACAGAGTAAGTATGGCGTGGATAAGGTCTATACTGAGATGCAAAGGAAACTAACTGATTAGCAGTAGGCCTATCTGTTTACTTTAAAAGTAAGCAGTTACTGCTGTTTGTCATCACACGGCAGTATGGTCTATATTATATATATTAATATATCAATATGTCAAATTTTGGATATTTAAGACATTTCTGAAGAAATGCATACCATAATCTCTTATATTAAGTTGTCAGTCACGATGAGTCACCCTCTTGCGACTCATATCCGCGACTCACAATGTCAAGTGAGTGAAAATTACTGACATCTAAACTTTAAAAATCCATTTCTTGCAAACCTATGAAATGTGCATTTGAAGTACAAAAGGTTTTGGTGCCTTACAGATAAACGCCCAGACAATACTAGCATGCCAGAGACCATACGACGAGAGACAAATCCTTTATCCATTTCTGGCAAATGCACTATCGTCGCTATGGAGCGACAGTGGCGTCAGACACGCGGTTGCGAGGGGCTACGAATACGAGCTCAACGACTCTGCCATTTAGTAAGTCATAATGGAATTATTGTCTGATCTGACACACTTAGTATATTTTTGTCTCAAAAGGTTGATTTTTTGTGATGCATTGTGATACAATATAATAATAATTGTCTACAGTTGTAGCCTTTTACGTCCGTTAGATGTTTACCCAGGCACTCACATGCGATTGTTGCAAATGTTATGTCCAATTCCATGCACTCGGTCACATACGATTGTAAGTTAGGCTACTTCGCAATTAAAAACTGCTCCATGTGACGTTAGTAAAAGTTACTAAAATGAAAAATGTGGAAAACAATGACGCTGTAGTGATTATTGTTATTTGAAAGTATTTATTGTTGTATTTGCAGCTATTTTGAGAATCTAGAAAGAATTTGTGGAGAGAAATTCCGTCCAAACCAGACGGATGTTCTGCGTGCCCGTGTGAGAACCCAAGGTGTGATCGAGACGTGCTTCAGGATTAAACACTTTATTTTCAGGTAGCATACGCTTTAGCCCTTAGAGCGCTGAAATATTTGTATATAAACCATTGAGATCAAATATGTTTTTTTTCAATTTGGAATCATCATAAATGTCTTAGTTTGTTCTTTCCTCTTCATTTGAATACGTATGTTCAGTGTCTTTCAGTGCTTGGATTGACTTTAGACGTCAGATTCTGACGTCAATAGACGCCGACCCCTTTTTAAATAGATATTTTCCAGGGTCTACGACGCTGGCCCAATATCAAGTCAATATTGGGAAACGTCTTGTGTTTGGACGTTGACCTAATGTTAATGCATGTATGATGTTGGTCTACGACGTTTTCCCAACATCAAATCAACATTGGGTCAAGTTTGTTTGCTGGGCTGAACAAAAATACGTATATTTGCATTCAGGGTGTTTGATGTTGGAGGTCAAAGAAGCGAGCGCAAAAAATGGATTCAGTGTTTTGACGACGTGCGCGGCTTGTTGTTTGTGGCGGCACTCAGCGGCTATGACATGACTTTGCTTGAAGATCCATCAGTAGTAAGACATCCCAGCAAACACGAGACGTTGAGCAAGTGTTGGTTTAATGTTGGGCCAGCTTCGCAGACGATGGACCAACATTAAATCAACACTGAGTCAACGTCTCGTGTTTGCTGGCATCAACTTATACCCAGCAGACAAGCGACGTCAAATCAATGGTAGTTTACTATTGGGTGGATGTTGCAAACAGGGTCCTACACTAAACCAAGATTGGATCAACCTCTCTTGTTTGCTGGCAGACGTGTTTTTATTATTAATTGACAAAGGTAATTAAGTTAATTGATTAGATATCGGATATTTTTAAATTTGCTGAAATAATTTTGACATTTTCACGTGTTCTACGTTACTATAGTTTGTTCCCTTGTGATTAAAATGGCGTATTTGCCACTTTGCAAAGTGACAAATACGACCTTTTGGGCTCAATGGGGCGATATAATATCGAACGATATATTTGCTTTTTTATTTGATCACTTGAATTATTTGATGTGTTACTTGCTATTAGATAGTAGGGCCTATACGTTTCACTGAAACAAAATGTTAGTGTTTAATTTTAATCATCTTCAACCTCCTCAAAGGTGGTGTATATTAATGGGATTCTCCAATCACTTTCTTTTGCTTGGTTTGTTTTGCAGAATCGTTTACATGAAAGTCTGAAGCTTTTCAAACAAATAAAAGGCAATCCATTCTTTAAAGGAACAACTACGGTAAACAGTTTATTAATTACAGTTTGTAGTGTATTTGTTGGATTAGACTAAGTGTGAATTTTCGCATCAAACCATGATATGATATGATTAGATTAAATCAGATCAGATCTGATTAGATTAGATTAGATTAGATTAGATTAGATTAGATTAGATTAGATTAGATCAGATTGAGATTGATCACATATTGTTTTCTTGAAGGGGAGAGTAGACTTGAGACCTAGCATAGGTAGTTCAAGAAAATATCCCTCATGTCAAAAGGTATGACTTTAAAATTTTTTTTTGCAGATTTTATTTCTGAACAAACTGGACTTGTTTCGTGACAAAATCCTTCATTCTGGTCGTCATCTCAAATACTACTACCATGAGTACAATAGTGAGTATTTACACTAAACCTAATAGCTTACACTGGTGGTATCAACCAAATTATCGATAAAATATTCAACCACATTCAAAACCACATATTAAATTGAAAATAAATTATATTGATCGTGTTATTTGCACATAGATCGTCATGAGTATAATCAGAAGGCCTTTGATGTTGTTCTCTATACAAACATGGTGGACAGGTGAGGGGGGACGTCAACCCATCTGAGTGTTGCGTCCTTGAGAGGCCCGAGTCAAAGCCCTACTTTATGACTACTCATTTATGACTACTTCAGAATGGGAGCCGCATATAAACCTAAATCTCAACCAAAGCAAATTCTGCGAGGGGATTTCTGAGATGCAATCTTAAGGCATGCCCCCCCCCCCCCCGCCCCGAGAAAAAAAAGAGAGAGAGCCTATATTTCGATGATTAGGCACTGTCTGGAATATTCTTGCCCAGTTATGGACCCATTTAGGCAAAGAAATATTGACAAACTCAACAAAATTGAAAGATCACCTGCTAGAATTGTCACTGGAAATCACCAAAAATATCAAGTGCGGCATATCTGATTCAAAATTTGTGATCAAACTGTAGTGGACACAAGCAGGCCTTTAAACATATTAGAGCCAATACCACACTTGGAAATTCCTTTTGGCATTAAACCATCCCAGATTGTAATTCACTTTCGGCAGCCACCATTAAGGCTACAACAGTCTATGGTTTCAAGAGCTGTCTCAGAGACTAGCCTGGTTAGCTGGTACCGGCCACATCCCCCAACCTGATACCAGAGATAATATAATACCTGCTGATACTCCAATTGGAGGGCTGTTGGGTTATCAATCTGAATGTTACTTTCAACATTTTAAATTAGGTCATTAAACTTTCACATGAGTGCCTGGAATGGAAGCCAGGCCGAACAGGAGATAGAATTTTGTGTTTCGAAAAATGAGTAAGAATTTGCTTGCAAATGATGTGTTCCAGCAATTTCGCACAGACACATCTGAGGGATGTCTGTCTATAGTTGGCCGAAGAATGACTATCACCCTTTTCATCCCCCGCCCATACTTCGTGTCACAATGTCTGGCCGTGTTTCGTTTCCGGACGATACCTCAGAAACCGTAAGCCGGATTGTTTTCATATTGCATATACACATCCCTTAATGGGTGTAGATGTGCCTCTTGGGGGTTGTGACTTTGACCTAATTTTTTACCTTTGATTTTGAGTGGAGATTATTGACTCTAATTGATGGTGAACGATAAGTTCATTTCCCGGACGATATCTCGGAAAGCGTTTGCTGTATTGTTTTCATATTGCACACACACATCCCTGTGCATTGTGGGGTTTGCGACCTTTGACCCAATTTTCGACTTTTGACTGTGAGGCCATTATTGACTTTAATTTATAGCGGGGGATATCGTTAGCGTCAGCGCTTTTGTTGAAGACGGGGGCCACATTAGCCTCAGTCCAGTCATCTGGTAATGTCCACGTCTGAATTGATGGTCAAAAAATATTTTCAAGGAGGAGCACAGATGTCATATCAGTAACATTCTTAATAGAAATAAATTTGGAAGCCCATCTGGTCCAGAGGCCGCTTAGTCCCTTTAATAATCTTGTGATTCCATCCAAGGAACTTTTGAAATGTTGGATATGTTGGTGGTGTCGTCTGGTGGTGTAAAAACAGAGCAAAATTGTTGGTTGAGTATTTTGACCTGGCGAGTCCGACTGCTGTCTGAATGCAGTGGGCCATTTTGCTTTAAAGCCGAGACACCACTCCCGTCGTGGCGTTGTGATTTCACATAATTGTCATAACGCTGTCGAATTTTCAAGGGATTACGAAAGTGTACCGTTTATAAAGAACCACCTGGTTTTTATATAGCCCAAAGGTCAGCTTTTTTAGAATGCTTCGCTCGTTTGTATCAAGAAGTTTTTTGCCGAGTAGAGGAAAGTAATGATTTAGAAAGCTAGGGTAGATGCTGGCGTGGGATGCCATTTTAACAGGAACACATTTGTCCAGGCATTGATTTAGTATACATTATTAGATTCAACCAATTTTAATTCACCGAGGACCTTACATTTGCTTCAGAAAAGGAGGACCATTAAGTGGCTCCTGATTTGTTGCCTGGCGCCTTCTCAATTGTTTTTTTTAACTGACGCAGTACGCAAGGGTTATGTATTTCTGATATAGGGGCCGAGCTGATAAAACAATGCTAACAGGATAATTTTAATCAATCAGAACAGTTCTTAGGTCGTGGATATTATTTCAAAATATAATATTAGGCTCAAGTGAAAGATAACCAGGTTTACCAGGTTTTGGTTTGGTATGCATCATATTGATCTTCTCTACATTAAATATTGTTCATATCTTCAGATCGATGAACCTATTAAGGATTCATTTCGCACGTAAAGTATACATATATTAAACTTCATGTAGCAAAAATGTAAATATCTTGAATTAGCATAATTGATTCGGGGCTGCTGGTGCATAGACACATGTATGTAAAATTCGAAATCTTTGTTATACATTTATATTTATGTTATGAATACAGCAGGTGAAAATATAAAAAAAAGCCTTGATTTAATATGCACCTGTTTTATTGTACCGTCTGCCATGCATTATAATCCTGATAATAGAAACCTACAATTATTAAAATGTATGTTTTTCGCAACGTATGCTTCATGTCTATATGCTTCAAGTCTATAGAATCTACGCAAACTATTTTATCAATTTCAGTCGCATTTTATTTGGATTGAAAATAGCTTGACAACGTGTATATTGACGGGCCTAATAGGACAGAGTTGAATCTTACACCGCAAATAATGTGGTTAAAATAGGTGTATTTGTTTTTGCACAGGAGGGGAGTACGACGTAGACAGCGCGGCGCTGTACGTCCAGGAGCTGTTCATGTGTCAGACCCGCACGGGAAAGGGCGTGGTGTACCCTCACTTCACCACGGCCACGGACACGTGTAATATCCAGGTGGTGTTTCAGGTGGTCATGCACACCATCATCCAGGAGAACCTGGCGGCTGTGGACCTCTTATGACCGTACGCTCTGGTTTGGTGTCTCAGGGTGGTATATGTCTGTCACCTGTGCGGATTTTCTCATGAGACGTGGTGATACTGGCTACGGCAGAACATTTCCCGCACGGTACCCGTCAATAATCCACGGCAAAGGTTTAAACCGCACGGTGCCCGTGAGGTTTAAACCTTTGCCGTGCGCACCAGCCTAGAAGACGCGCACAAATCTTCACTGCGCATTCTTGCACATAGAGCTTGAGTACGTCTGTCTGTCATCAAGAAACTTCTAATGTTTATATTTTGATACATGAAACCAGAGTTTTTACCTAAATAATAATCGTTTAGTACATTCATTTTTTTTTTAGCACAAACTAATCAAATAAGCATGTGGATACTTAACACTTATTATATAAAATCTGATTCCAATATCCCCAGCGAACACGAGACGTTGACCCAATGCTAGTTTATTGTCGGTCGACCGTTTACAATGTCATCCCAACATAGCATTAAACTAACATTAACGTCATGTTTGTTGGGACACTATATGTCGAAGGATTAGGCCTCTTGTGAAAAACTCAGCATATAGCACCACTGAAATAAGTGAATCACTTTTACTCATTGCAGCACATATCGTGTCGGTCTGTGTCTTGTGATAGAATTTTATTTTATAATTTACAAGTGTAGTCTAGGTCAAAGAAGGTTTTTCCGCTTTGATTTTGGAACAAGAACATTTCTACATGCTTGTACTATAACATATACGCTCACTTTGGCAGCAATAACATGGGCAGTGACCTGTGATCAACTTTTAATCTGGGTAAATTCAAGCCTGAATATCTCTACATTCACTTGAAGCTCAATTCTCACAGTACACGCTGACAGTACAATAAGTTTAAAAGTTCTAATCACGTCCATAGCCATTACAGATTTTTAAGTTGTCCTGCAAAACACGAAAAAAATGAACAAATTGTCCAGGTTTATCTATTTTTTCCCCAGTTTGCATATCGTTGGTCTCGAATCAAACAAATACCAATTTCACCCACTTGAAGTTGTGGGTCGCGGTAGCGAGACACAACTTCAAGTGGGTGAAATTTGAATGATATATAATTTAGCGTTTTGAGGGGTTAACATCGGCCGTACACAGTATATTTGACACATAGATATGGCCACACTGGAATAACTGGTCGTGGGAGTCACTGCGAAGTGGAATCTCTGGCTTTAGTAGTGCTAATTATGCCAGGGAATGTAATTGGTGTCAACTACGACACATCAAAATCTAGCAAGATTCCAAAATTGAATATTATTCAATTGAATATATTGCACTATAGTACGATATAACGTCGCTGGCATCAAAATGTCACTTCGCACGAATGTGCAGAAGATAATCCCGCCTAATGGCTAAAAATACGCGACGCTGGCCCATCGCTGTCTCGATGTTGGGCCAGCATCTATGATACTGTCCCAGCACTGATCCAGGGTTGGGCAGACGTCCTATGCAGCATATTTTAGCTGGGAAGATTATCATGTCTGTGCCGGCGTGGCTTATAAGGGCACGCTGTTAACTATCACTAATCAATCATGCTGTAAATGTGCTATGTAAAGCCAAAAGGTAGTAACTTCTTTTTTGAAATGTAAACAGTTACTGTCTTTTGACTTGGCACGGCAGTGTTATATATTGTTTGTTTTTACTCCCAAGTTGTATCGTTTATCTATACCGTTTATGTTGTTGTAAACAGTAGTCAGGGATAAACCACTAATGAGAATAATAATATTTTGTTAACAATCTTAATACTTTGTTAAAACTTTTACTCCCCCGCATATGGGGATATATTTTTACCTTCATACCACATATATATAACTTGTCTGCATAGACTTTGTATTTGTACGTCAGTACGAACTAGTTATTATCAAAGAATACAACAAATTTTATGTAGTTTGTGTATGCTAGTTTATATTCACTAGCATGTCCACATGTTTACCGTTGTGCCACATTTCAAATTGTTGGGTGTATGTTTTATAATATCGTTACGTCCGTATTGACTAGTTTTATGAAATGATATAATTACGTATATGTTTATTGATCGATAATTGAAGTTCGCGGAAGTGATTATATTAGTGTGTGATGAAAGAATATTAGCAATTTTGTATCCCGTGTCACATTTATACAATTGATCATGAAGGTCCATGGATAAGCTGTTTCGTTGTTTCGTGAGGATTTACTTTGCCAATTTTCTTGGTGTATGAATCAGAGCCGCTAACTTAGTCAGATTCACATTGAATTCATCAACCAGGGTGGATGAATTTCGCGGATTCTTCAGTCCATTCTAAACCAATTTTCACAAAATTTAAAAAACACTAGTTTCCATCCATGTCGCGATACCCTGAAAATTTCGCGAAGTTTTAATAATAATTCAGAAGTTAGACCATTGGACATGTGATGAAACTCTGAGACGAAGCACATGTGTATATAAGAGGGCGACATTTTTATTTATTTACTACATGTTAAATAGACTAACTTTTAAACTATACAATATTTTTCCATGAAATTATCAGGGTAGGTATCAAAGCAAATAGTGTTTGTCAAATGTCATGACAAATGGTTGAGAATTGACTGAGAAATAATCGGTTAATGTGAATCCGATTATGTATATAACAACAAATGGCCCGGTTGTGTAGCCTACATGTGTACCACACTCGCATGGTCAATGTCCG
Organism: Flabesymbios commensalis; assembly: GCA_964017125.1. Classification (NCBI taxonomy): domain Eukaryota; kingdom Metazoa; phylum Annelida; class Polychaeta; order Terebellida; family Flabelligeridae; genus Flabesymbios; species Flabesymbios commensalis. Next base: position 36,360,674 of record OZ024904.1, on the reverse strand, counting down.
ATGCGTATTGATTTTGCCATTGCAACTTCCATGTTGTTATGCTTATACGACTCGGAACGATGCAGCTGCTTTATTGTATCCAAGACGGTTTGCTATCATGTATACGATCTATTTCAACCCTTTGCCTGCTAAGTTAAATAATTTAAATTATCAACCACTTGAAGTTGTGTCTCGCTACCGCGACCCACAACTTCAAGTGGCCGAAAATTAATGATATTTGTTTAATTTTCGACCAAACGTTTGCAATTCTTGATGTTTAAACACTCATTTCATTCCCAATAACTGTGATTTAATCGCCTAATAAAACGGATTAAAAACGACTATGGTCGAGATCAGCAGGCAAAGGGTTAAGATTGATCGAGCTCTTAACTGATCAATTCTAATTTTCAGTCTCTTTAGGTTGTATCGCGATCCACAACTTCAAGTGACTGAAAATTATTTAGATCTGTGCAATTTATGTCATAACGTATATCAATGTCATACATTTAGGATATTTAATATATTTCATTTTCAAAGCTGTTTAAACAGTTAAAGAAGTGGTGATAAAATCCCAATAAGACTATCCTAGACACCAGTACTTCAAGGGTTCAGCATCTGCTCATTTATTGACCAGAATGCAGATTGCAGAGGGATTACTCTGAGGGATATACACGACCCACATGTCACCTAGCAAGTTAATCTATTCCACCAGATACTTAATCATCAATTCAATAATTCATAATATATCTTATTGTGCCATAATTTTTTTTTACGTCCACATATAACTAGTTTTTCTTTGTACAAATACATATTTTTAATTTTAACGATTTATTTGGAGACCAGACAATCATACTTTAGTGGAGAACTGTTATGGTCACACGTGGATTACATTATGTGGGCATCCGTCCGTGAGTTGACGTTAATATTGAGAAATACTCCAAATTGGTATAAATCTGACAGCGATACATTCTAGAAACAATTATTTTGTATCTGTGCTCCTCAGGAATATATCTAGCAGGTTGTTATTTTCATATGCACGACAATAATCTATCGGGTTCAATTCATTATGATACCGTAAGGTTACCAATATAATAACTCAATTGTCCCAGCACACGCTTAGTGTTCAAACAATGCGGTTTCAATGTTGGGCCAGCGTCATAGACTGTGGGCCAACATGGAAACAGCATTGGCTCAACGTCTCGTGTTTGCTGGGGTAGAACTGAGCTCAAAATGATTTATAGCTCGTCACCTTGGTATTAAAAGATCGTATCTGTCACGAAAAATTGGCGGATAAGATCCTTTAACCATTATCTTGCTAAGTTATTATATTTACATTTTCAGCCACTTGAAGTTGTGTCTCGCTACCGCGACCCACAACTTCAAGTGGCTGAAAATTACTCAAATTTGTTTAATTTGAGCACAACTATTCGCAAATCTTGATCAGACACACATTTCATTCTCAATTACAGTGTTTTGGTCGACTAATAAAACAGATTAAAAACGACACTGGTCGTGATCAGCAGGATACCGGTTAATAGCAAGCTGGGTTATATATTTACATTTATTGTTATACACCAGCGTCATGTGCCTTATGCTGGTACTGTGACATCTTTTATCTGAATACACATATTATGAACTCAGAAGCATATATTACCAAATCTACATTCAATTCAGTTCAATTACTGAAATACCAGCAGACAATCGGGTATGTTGTTCAGGCGTCTTGAGACAATATATGTTTAAAATGTGCAATGATATGAAACCAAATTAAAATTTATGAATTTGACAACTGTATTTTACAGCTTCAATAAATTAAGGAGATATGAAATACAAGTAATGTTTCCATTTACTTATAAACCCGCTTGACTTATGTGGTGCAGTTAAGTATTTCGAATTTTTAGTTGCAAAACAAAATAAAATAATATATGTTTGGTTGTTTTACTGTGCAGACATATAGTAATAGTTTCACAGACTCGGAATAAATGTATTTATGGGATATATATCGGCATCTCTTGTCATTATCTTTTATTGAATTATAGATAATGAAAAAATAAACACTCACAATGGAGTGGTATATATTCTAGTGACTTGGTGAATTGCCTGAGGATGATCGCTCAAGTAATGTTGTTAACAATGAGATGTGTGCCAGTGGCCCAAAACTGCATCAAGTCTGCAGCCTCGATGGTACTAGTCTCAGAGCTAGGGGGGGTTATTTGTGTTGAAAGTCCCATACGATCCAAGAGTTCCACCTATAGTGAAATTTTCTCAGGAATCCGAATCTTCGCGTCCCACAAAAATCATCCTGTCCAAAAGTACCGTAAAAATCCTTTAAACACTAGTACCGTCAAAATCGCAAACCTCAATTTGAAATATTGCGTATGAGGTGATTGCTTGCTAAAACTGTGTTAATTTTCTATTTAAATAATTTTTTAAATTATTTATTATCACTCACATATGACACAGGCTTTCACATGGATGTAAAATATTTTGCGTCTGATCAATTTCAAATGCACAACATAGATTTAAGTTGGTATTTTAACACATAATTTTACCCATTTTTCATACTTTTTCATACTTTCCAAACAGGCAGCTTTAACCACACTCAGGCTAAAATCATAAAAGAAATCAGTATTTTTATTTTGGTTCCTTGATATGTCCATAATATGTCAACATGAGCATAGACTAGAATTACATAAGTTTTTTTTAAATGTTGTGTTGTACATTAGCCAGCTAAGCAAGAAATAAGGACAAAGTTTAATTTCGGACACGCAAGTCCAAAATAGGAAATACGGGAATAACTGATAAATTAAGCTTGCGGCATACTAGCTACGTTGCCACAGCAACCCAATAATTAAAAAAAATCCTCAACTCTAGTCTATTGACATGTTCACATCTTATGGCCATATTAAGAAGCCAAAATAAAAGTACTGATTTTGTGATGATTGTAGCCTGATTGTGCCGCTTAAACCACCTCAATGCTGAACATGTATTACTAGTTGATAGTTTTCATTCATTTGAATCTGATATTGCTTATGCAATTGTACCTTCAAATGAAGAAAAATCCCGCACGTTTAAAATTACACTCAGCTATCAGTGAGTGTCACAGTCACCCACTGAGATTTTGTGTGGCACTTACACATATCCAACACCATGGGTCTCTGTCGTCTGTTACGTCACCGTCTGCCAACCAGCAGCCAGCAGTTCATAAATGAGCCACCAGCGGTGAGGTAGATCGTGATTGGCCAGTTGTGTTTAAATGCACACCTGCCCATCCGCTGCCAACACATGGGAATTTGTGCACGCAGTGCTCGTCATACAAACCTGAGGGTATCCATGAGTGTTCCACTTTCAATTTTATATTTATTGATAATTAATTTAATGGAGTTTTTAAAAGTATGAGCTAAGCACAATTTTTACTACATACGGTATATATCAGTGTATATTCAGCCCAGATATTTTTATCTTATTTCCAGAAGCGTCAATGGTAATAACATGAATCGAGTTATTTTGCACTCTGTGAGGCCATCATTCTGAAAGAAGCGGGCTTTTTCCCACGCACCTAGATGCGGCAGTACAGAGAGTGGCTGTGAAATCTCTGTCCCCTGGTGGTTAATATTAGCTGATCTGGGGAAGATGACCAGTGTCTGAAGTAGAGATAGAGACACTGGTGACACGAGTGAAGTTTAAAATACCTGTTATCAGAAATACATATTACAGTGTCTTATGTATTTCTGCTGTTATGTGACCGGTGAGTATTTGAGATAAAATTAGATAGGCCTATACCTGTACTTGATACATTTTAGTAACTATTTTTTATATGAAAAAAGCAGCTCATTTTTTTAAAGCGTCGCCCGTAATGACATGGTTAATTTTGAGACAGTATAGTCCCAGAGCTAGATGGGGTTTATTTGTGTTGAAAGGTTCATACGATCCAAGAGTTCCACCTATAGTGAAATTTTCTCAGAAATCCAAATTCAAACATGTTCTAGAACTATTGTTGACTTAAAATTAACCCATTTTGAATAAAAATTATAAGTTATGTGAACATATTACTCGTTTTTTTGGTTAGACGTAAAAGTAGCTCGCTTTTCTTCAGACTCAGGAAAATTGACTATATCTCACATTATTGCCCACTGAGTAGTCAAATTTTGAGCTATATCAATATAGTTGATATCAATAGAAAGCTACTGGCACAGGCCTTCACATGGTTGTAAAATATTTTGTGTCTGATCATCGACTAATGCACAAGAGAGCTTTAACCCTTTCAGTCACCATTATTGGAGTGGTTACCGTAATTATCGAGGTAACCTGAAATATTATTGATCAAGAAGGTCCGTGGTCGAATCAACGTCGGTGGTCTCCATTATTGGAGTGGTGGAAGCGAACGATTTAATACCAATACGCCAATGATTTGTTCAATTAAATTAGGCCTAATACAATCGTTTAATTACTGCCAAGTACACAATGGTGTCAATTACGCTATGATAATTCTATCCACACCCGCTCTTATTCAGTTTTTCAGACCCTCCCGTGCATATTGGCGTGTCTTCCCTGCGAATACCAGACGATGATCCAACGTTGGTTTAGTGCTGGTTGATAATTGCAATAACAAAATGCATGGCGGCCATTTTGAATTTTGGTAAAACCTTGAAAAAATCACATGCACATCTCCATATCGTGGGGAATGTGATTGTAAAATTTGCATAATTTACGACTTGAGTTTGTAAGTTTTTGCGACTTCAAAAAAATTGAAATTGTTCCGTGGTGGCCATTTTGAATTTCAGCAAACCCTTAAAAAATCACCTGCACATCTCCATATTGTGGGGAATGTGATTGTGAAATTTGAATAATTTCTGACCATAAGTTTTAAAATGTTTGCGCCCACAAAAAAATTCGGAGTTGACTTCTGACTGCCATTTTGAATTTTAATAGCATCTTCAAAAAATCACTTGCACATCCACATATTGCTAGGAATGTGATGATGAAATTTCAAAAAAAATTGACCAGCAGTTTTTGTGCCCGCAAGAAAACGTGACGCCGGACGCTAGACGCCGGACAGAATCCTGGCGCGACTAAAATCCCTCTTCCCCCTACGGGCGGGGGATAAAAACGCATGCTCATCTGTAATTGTGTTTTAAAATCTGCCTCTAACAGGCAGACCGTCATTATGCACCCTGATCAGAAGCGCTGCCGAAAGTGATGCAAATAACTACCATTACCGTACTATTATATATATAGCAGGGCGGGGGCCCTGGGGTAGTGGTTAGCACCGCTGCCTTTCACGCTAGAGTTCGGAGTTCGTCTCCCGGCCTCGGCGGTTTGAAAGAAACAAAAATGTTTCTTCCCCATCCACTCGTAAAACTCAGTATTGTGGGGAGCCTCCGTGACCGAGAGGTAGCGGGCTCGGCCTCAGACCTCCAGGGTTTGTATTTCGAATCCTGTTTCTGGAGGGCAGTGTCATCTCACTCATTTCACCATCCTCAGGAGATCTCCTTGCCCAATTTAGCCTGTATGTGCACAAAAGTGGCCTATATTCATTTCATTTTTATATAGCAAAGGTGCCATTGCCAAACAAATTTGAAGGCATAGGCCTATATACAGGCAGCCTCCTTCTCAGGGCCACTCTAGCACAGCTACAGTGCTTTGAGATTCTCTTCTGTAATTGCTACGTTCTGATTGGACATCAAAATCTGGTGTACCATGACCCACACCTGACCCTGAAACTATGTCAAGTTTGAGGATTCCTTGCACCCATGAAACACAAGTTTATATAATTATGTCTACCCTATACTGGGCTAAGGCTGTCATTATATGCCTAGTATTATTATGACCAGTACATGCGATCAACCTGTTTTGTATTACAGTTGGTCCATTCTATACAATGACGGCCCAGCATAAAAGCAACATTGGATGTGCGTCTTTTACTTGTGGTGTTGTAGACTTGCCTTAGTGTAAGACCAAGATACCAACAGAATGTCCAAAGTGATGTTAACAACCACTCTTTATTTAATGTTGGGACAGCATCTTCGATTGTGGATTAACATGAACCCAGCGCTTGGTCATCGTTGTTACTGGTGTGGAGTCTCAGTCAGTGCAACACACTGACCCAATATTGGTTTAATGTTGGTCCGTCGTTTGCGACGCAGGCCCAACATTAAGAAAACATTGGGCCGGTGTAGACCTATCCTGTTTACGATGTAGGCTTGACAAAATGCTGGATTTATGTATGCCAATTGTCTACGGCGCTGGCCCAACATAAAATCAACATTGACAATGTGGTTTAGAATGTCAAGGACACCATTTTTGTCAATTTGTTACCTTATTGGCCAGATACAAAATCCGGTCAAAATCATGAATACGTCTACAGAACACATTTCACAGTGCAATCAATCAGAGTCACTAGCTGACGCTAGTGGAAGGATAGTGGTGGCCTAATATGCTTGTTAAAGCAGGTGTGTTGTTTCGCCTCACTGATTCAAAATATTTAATTCTGACAGATCTTAAAACTAGCGCATGTGGGTGAGTCCTGTGCTCACCCATCAGTTAGCACGAAACATTTGTATAACATTTATACAAAGTTGGACCAGCGTCGATAACGCTGGGCCGGCGTTGTATAAATGTTTTGTGTTTACTGGGCAGCTAATCGTAACGACCCTCGTACTAGGGGAAGGACGGGTAATATGGGACACTTTAGTTGTATTTTCTCTCAGCTCTCTATTACTTCGTATCAATTGAAATGAATCAAGGAGAAACTATCAATAGACATCTATATTTAAGAGGAAAAAAGAAAAATTTAAATATCGACACCGAATACATAGATAATGGGAGTTACTTGTTTTTGAAATTTGTCCCATATTACCCGCAATAAATATGGGACTAACAGGAGGGAAATATGGGACATCAGTTTAAAAATATGGCTAGCAGGAACCCAAAAATTCTGATTTCATTTATTGGAATTTCAAGATAACTAGGCTCACATATATTTAAATTATCATGTGAAACCATAGCATCGAAAAATAAAGTATTGTTCATGTGCCATTTTCTAACAAAAGTGTCCCATATTACCCGCATATTTTAATTAGGAGATACTGTTTTTTGAAATAAAAGTGCATAAAAGATAAATCTGTAGTCCTGCATTCGCCATAACGTCTGAATGACCTCTAATTTCGTGAGCTGCCGTAGTTCCAAGTCTACTAACCAGAGGGCAGCTGTGCAAACCCTTGTCTCACACTGCAGCTGTTTTCCAGCGTTGTCCCATATTACCCGCTGGCTCATATTACCCGTCTCTCCCCTAAATGGTACGATTCCTGCTGGACCGGCATCGCAGACGGTGTTCCCACATTAAACCAGCATTAGTTGATTAGTGACGCTGATAAAAAAATACCCAATTACGTTCTTTGATCTCGATCATTTTAGTCGAATAAGCAAGTCGAATCACAGATCTTACAGTACATTTTCCCACTTAAAGTACTAGCGATTTTGATAAAATGAAAAAGTCGCCTTTTGAATTTTGTGACAAATTTTAGTTTTCCATTTAAACTAGCTTTAATACACTAACTTACAAAAGCACAGTTCTACAATGTCATTTAATTTTCAAGCAAATATTTTTTTGGAAACTTGTATTCTGTGAAACTCAATAGCCTTGACTTCCGTTGTTGTCACCGAGCTAGCTAATACAATGATATATGGGGGAAGGGGTCTTATGTAACTTTGTTTTCACCGAGTTCCCTATTCAAAACGGTTTCCGGTGACGTCACTGCGTTTCACAGAATATCTCATGTTAAAGAGTTGTACCTGTTTTCGGTGTGTACGCTATCCAGTTCAGACTGCCGTTCCAATTTTTAGTGACATTGATGAAATAGATCTAGGTAAATTTTAACCATGATAACTTGATCACTCATCCTCTGCAGTGGCGGATCCAGGAATTGTCAGACGGGGGGGGGGGCGCCGATTGAAAAAAATAATTTATACACATCCCAGCTGGGGCAGGCAACATCTAGAGGGGTTCGGGGGCATGCTTCCCCGAAAATTTTGAAATCTAAGGCTTCAAATGGTGCGTTCTAGAGCATATTTCGGCCCAAATATGGTATTTTTTTGGGGGGAACCTGTACGGAGGAGGGGGGGGGGGGAAACGCGACCCCCTCTAGATCCGCCACTGCTCTGGCTACATAATACAACTCTCAATAATGTTCAGAACCGCAGGGTTCTTGTTCTCAAAATTTCATATTCCATAACTTTTCCAGACCTGGATTTTATTTTTTCATTTTCCATGGTTTTACATGATTTTCCATGACCGTAGGAACACTGATCAAGGTTTTTCAAATATTTTTAATTATTTACACTGAATAGTATACTATATTGTATAATAGCGAACAATAATTTCCAACAAAATTTCCCCGGAATTAATTTTTCTGAAAATTTAGATTACATTACAGCAAAATCTAATAAAACCCATGCATAATTAAAGTGCATTTGAATAGAAGTTAACGATACAAAAACACCAATTTACTGGTATAAGAACATTTTCAGTAACGATAATTCTGCGTGCATGAATGTTATCTTCAATATAAAATATTTTTCCATATAGTGATATCTATTTTCTACGGTGGCCCATAGAGGCCAGGAAAATAAATTAGAATTATTATTGGGTGCCCACGCAATAATAATGCGTGCCCATGCAATAACTAATGCGTGCCCACACAATAATAATGCGTAGCCACGCAATGACCAGTGCGTGCCCACGCAATAACAATGTGTGTCCACGCAATAATAATGCGAGCCCACGCATAATAATGCGCGCCCACACAATAATAATGCGTGCCCACGCAATAGTCAGCACATGGCCAGCCGCAGCTTGTGAACCCCCTTTCGAGTCTTGACTTACGAGACTTCATAGACTGTGTCAACATGGTTAATAATTACTTAATAGCCTATGCCTACTATCTATCTATATATTATTGCATGGCCACGCATTATTATTACGTGACTACGCAATAATACAGGGTTCCCACAGATATCCAGAAATGAAATTCCATGACTTTTTCATGACTTTCCATGACCATTTCATAGGAATTCCATGACTTCGTAACCGAAAACAAGAACCCTGCGGTTCTGAACATTATTGAGAGTTATTTTTTGCATCAGACTCTTCTTCTTCTTCTTCTTACACCGGTCACAACTTCCAGCGGGAAGACTAATGGACCAGGGTTTGTGTGGTGCGCAGCGATAAATTAAATGAAAAAAAAGTATATACAGGTATCTAGGCCTGGTTTGTAGGCCTAGTCTATAATAAGTGTCTCTGTGACCATTTATTAATAAATGACTATGGCTTAGAGCAACAAAGTTAAAAGGGTGCTGGGTAAAACTGAACGAACCAATTAATTTCCAGTCCCGTAAACAAAAAAGGAAGAAAGGAACTGGAAGGGTGCAGATTAAGATGGTGTAGCATTTACAAGGTTAGTGATGGTAGACTGCAGACATGCTGAGTGACTGCAGCTTTGAATATATTGAGGGATGATGATGCAACTATATGGTCAGGCAGAGTGACTGTTGCTGGGAAAAAACTGTGCCCGTAAGAATTTGTGCTACATAGGAGAGGCAAGAAAGCATGTTGGTGAGTCCTAGTATTTGTTTGGTGACTGGTAATATAGAGGTCCGGTGGTATGGCAACTAGCTGGTTTACAATTTTGTATAAAAAGACAAGGCGAAGGCAACTCCTGCGCTGGGATAGCAAAGGCCACTGGAGATGATCCAGCATATGAGTAACACTACTGGTGTTGTGATAGCGCCTCATAACATATCTCGCAGCTCGCCTCTGGACCATCTCCAGTCTCTGAACAGCACACTGGGTATGTGGGTCCCACACACTGGCACAATATTCCAGGCGGGGACGCACTAGAGCCTTGTATGCCATGGATCTGATTTTCTGCGACCTGGTGTTTATGTTTCGCTTTGCAAATCCCAGCGCCTGGTTTGCCCTGCCTGTTATGTTTGAAATATGTCGGTTCCAATTTAAATCAGCTGATGGTAACTCCAAGGTATTTGGTTGAGCTTACCCTCCGTAATGTTTCTTTGTGCAGTGAATAGCTGTAAGCTACTGGATTACGTTTCCTGGTCACCGAGAGGACTTCACACTTGATTGGATTAAACTCCATTAACCAGGTTTTCTCCCAGAGGGTCAATTTATCTAGATCTTGTTGGAGGATTTGAGAGTCTGAAATGGAATTTATTTCTGAATAAACGATGGCGTCATCAGCAAAAAGTCGCACTTTAGATGTAAGGGAATTTGGTAGGTCATTGATGTAAAGAAGGAATAGAACGGGTCCTAGGACTGAGCCTTGAGGTACCCCAGACGTAACCGAAACATTTTCTGATATTGAACCCTCTAGTACAACTTTTTGCATCCTGTTAGACAGGGAAGAGTTAATCCAATCAAGTATCTTCCCCTCAATGCCGTCATATTTTAATTTCAAAGCCAGATGACTATGAGAAACTTTGTCGACAGCTTTGCTGAAGTCCAGCACTACAATATCAGTTTTGTTTTTTCTGATCTGAGTTTTTGGATAATTCATGAATTAATATTACTAGTTGTGTCTCTGTGGATTTCTTTGCCCTGAAGCCATGTTGTCAATCATATAATATTTGGTTTGTTTCAAGGTGGGTCATGATGTTTCTAGCCACTACGTGTTCCAGTAGCTTATAGCATATGCATGTCAATGAAACAGGTCTATAATTAGATGGTTTGTACTTTTCGCCTTTCTTAAAAAAAGGTACCACGTTTGCCTGTTGTCAATCACTGGGAACTATTGAGGAGTCCAGTGATTTTTGAAAAATATAGGAGAGAGGTTCAGCAAGCTGGTCTGCATAATCTCTAAGTATCCTGGGGACTATTCCGTCTGGTCCTGGGGCCTTATGGATCTTTAAATTTTTGAGTAACTTTAAAACCCCATTTTCACTGATCTGAAAGTTTGGCATGGGACTAAAAGGACTAGGTCCCATGGTTGGTAAATTTGTAGGATCATTTCGCGGGTGAAAAACAGACTGGAATTGCTTGTTTAAGAGATTTGCTTTACCAAGTGGGTCAGAGATAAGGTTACCATTTTCTTTTAGGGGCCCAACGCCGGAAGAGTCCCTCTTAATTCTTTAAACCATGCCCCAGAGTTTTTTGTTTCCTTTGTCTAAATTGGGTTCGATTAGGTCTTCTACGTATTTGTTGTAATTTTTTCTGATTTATCTCTGGACAGTACTTTTCAAGTCTTTGAATTTGTCTATGTTTTACTGTGTGCTAGAGTCTTTCATGGTACTAAATGCTTTGTCTCTTTGTCTGATTAAACGTTTAATGTTATTACTCACACATGGGAGGCGGTGTTGTTTTTTTTAGAATTTTTGATGGTATAAATTTTTCAGCCCCACTATTTAGCATTTCCTTAAAGTCATCCCACAGATCTGAAACACCTTTGTTGGTCTTATATCTATTAATTTTTTGCGTCCATGAATCTAAGTGTCTTTTGAAACCGCAAAGATGGCATCATGGTCAGAAAGGCCTGGTATGGTTTCGATTCTATATTAATATGACTGAAGTTCATATTAAAGCAATGTGCCATGTTAAACTGAAATTAGAACAAATATATAGTTTCCGCCATTAACTACATTAGATTCCAAAAACTTGCTTAAAAATAATTAGATGCACAAGTGCAAAATGTTAGTTCACATGATAGCAGTATATCAAAATACCCTGCAAGCACTCCCAACCGGATGTAGTGACTTGTTTTAAAATTGTGTAATGAATATTATAACATTAAGTTATATGATGTTTCTTTAAATAAATCGGTTGATAAGATATTAAGATATATTATTATTCATAGGATAACTACCAAGCCTCTATAGGTAGGGTTCAACACAGCAACATAATCCTTGTATTTTACAAATGTTCTGCAATCATCAAACACCAGACTACATGAAAATATAACCAGCGCCAATACACAGTAGGCCTACCGCACTGCAGACCCACATGAGATGTTGACCCAACGCTCAACGCCGGATTTACCAGTAGGCCATATAGGCCATTGGCCTAGGGCCCACCATATTTGGGGGGCCCACTGAAACCTTTTTTTCGCGTGCGCGTTCCATGGGACGTGTTCATTCTCTCACATTATGACTGTATTAATAATGTTCTTGTAGTTTTGGGGTCCCTATTCTGTATCATAGTGATCAGGTGATACAGCAACTGCTCAAGGGGGGGGGGGGGGGCTGTGATATAATGAAAATTTTCATGAAATTCATGTTTCCCTGATGCTTTTGACATAAACAGCATCTGGCAGGGGGGCCCTATTTCCTATTCTGTACCGATGGGTGAATACCTGGTTGGGGGCCCCTGTGTTTTACTCCTCAATTCTGATAATTTTCATGAAATTCACTAGTTTCCCAGCGTGGGCCCTAAATAATCCCTTTCTGTCCCGATCGTTGAATAACTGGTTGGGCCCCTGTGCTTTAGGTGGCCACTACTCAATCTCCAGGGGGGGGGGGGGGTAGAGTATTTTTATAATGAATATTTTGAGATTGATTTTTCATGAAATAAATAATTGTCTGAAGGACATGCTGCAAATAAATATTTAATGGCCCTCAAAAAAAGTTTTGCCTCGCCTCGCTCAGCATCATTAAATGAAGCTCAACTTTGTATCTGTATCTGTATATTACGTGGCAGTACACATTTATTGTGCTATCGCGCCACGGGAGTAACTTAGCAAGGCCTGTTATCATTCATGATATCACTCATGGCCTTATATAGCCTCGCATTGCTCTTCTTCTTAGCCAATACTAAGCCAGGCTATTTTGAGATCCAACTTTGTGGACAGAAAAAAAATCAATGTTAGGAAAGTGAAATAAAGAAAATATTGCATAGGCCTACATATAGGCCTATTGCAATAAATGGTAACATTCAATCTCCATATTGAATGGTGTTACTGGGACCGTAAACGTGTTGCCTCGCTGCCTATACCAATATGTACCATACTAAGCCTGGTACATTTGGAGGTTTATTAAACATGGTATCAGCAAAAATGCAGCAATACAAAACGTTTTTTATTGAAAGTGTTTGTATTATGTCATAATTAGGTATACATCAATGATTTAAAAAACTAAAGGGTAAATCTATATGGTGACAGTGACTGTCATCTCCATCAGTGCATGTTACGTTTCAAGGAAGATACACAAAATTTAATTTTAATAGACTGCAAATTGACCCTCTTAATTGCTCAGAATTAATCTCTAGTAATCTAAAAACCGTCAGCTTCTGGGGGGCTTGAAGTGGCCCCCAGACACCTGCCTATTGGGGCCCAATAATTATTTTAGCCTGGGGCCCTCACACACCTAAATCCGGCGCTGCCAACGCTGTCTCAATGCACGCGCTCTTTCAAACAATCAAAACAAAATTGAAATCGGATGGGAACTGAGGGAGAAGCATTTCTTGTGAATTGTGGACAGACGCAACATGATAGTCTGGTGCGATATGTCAGAAATATGGCTAAAATTTAAAGTTCTTGCCAAAATTGATTTTATTGTTTTTTTGACTTTATTAGGGGTCAAATAAGCCAGAAATATTGGGGTTCAATTTTTCCCGCCCCTCAACCTCGTTTTATGACACATTCAAAATGGCCGCCATCGTAATCACATATTTGGCTATAACTCATATCTAGAGTCACGATTTTGATGTCTATACCCATGTTTTTGGGTACGAGGAATCCAGTAGTGCCCATAAAAAATGTGGGTGTCTCTTAGATATTTTGAAATTAACGATAAAACACATTTTTGATACGTTTCCGACCATTTTTTTTCGTGAATTTGAAAAAAACTAAAATTCAAACATTGAGCGTTGTTTAATGTGTATTATGATAAACAGTACATTGTTGATGGTTTCTGAATGATGGGTGTTCCGTTAATGGATCCCAAATAGTTGACCAAAGTGACGTAAAGCGATTGTAAAAAATGAACAATTTCAATTACGATGTTTGATGCATTTATTTCATTTAAACATTTTACAACCGTCACAGAGGATAATTGATATTGAACATGTTGAAGGTAGTGTGTCTTTTACAAAACACATTTGATAACTTTGAGAAGTGGGTGGGATGGGTCAATGTTATTTGAAATAAAATAAAATTAGCACACATTGTGCGCAAATTGTGCGTTTCAGCAATGTTTCATATTATATAAACAAATCACCAGAATTAATCTTGGTGGGTAATTATGGAACATCCCACCCATCAAATTATTAGATTTTTAGATCTTGTTTTTCTTAAATCCATAAATGATGCACAATTACAAATAAAAGGGGAACTTTTAATTCACCACAGCCTGTGAGAGATATCAGAGTATAGATTCCAGCCATAATTGGACGGGCAGGGCCTTTACCTTAGAGGATCACAGCAAACCTTCAATGGCTTGGTTCATTTTCTTATGCGAAAGAAACAAGCAACTCACAACCACAAAGATGTTTCGTTAGGTATCAGTAAATCAGTTCCAATCTAAATACAGGAAAAGGGTAACGTGATATTTTTTCAACTGGACAACATAATCAAAGATAGTATGTTTACATGAGACGCCTTGTAGCCTACCACAGATCATTAAATTAAGAAATATTACAAATGATGTTTCATAATAAGAGAACAGAAAACATAATACATTTTGGACCAACCCAGACATGTTAACAGATACAATTGAATGTGTTTGTTTATTGTATGCTCAGTAGTAGATAAATATGTTGTCATCCGGTGAAAAAGTGATAATGCCCGCGAGACACAACATCAAGTGGTTGAAAATTTAGATAACCTGCAAGAAGTCATTCTAGAAAGGCAGAAGTCAAGATTGCTGAAAAAACTGATGAACACTTTTACTAAGTACTAAGGTAATGTATTCTTGGTACTATGTATGTACATTGTCATCCAAACCAAGTTGTTTAGAACTGGTTCCCGTTGAGTTGAGTTTTCTGCAGATTAATGCAAGTGACACAATTATCAAACCATGAGAGTAGCTCGTGAAGTCAGAATTTTGTAAGATGTCCCAATAATAGGCCTAGATTTAGGACCGCTTTATAGGCAGTCCACGGATCACGTGTGAGTGATTACACAAGGGATGCTTCATGACAAAAGCCTATCACTTGGTGGAGTCAGCACTGGGTACTATGGTTAATGATGTCTCTCTCTGGGTTACTTCTACTCATGGGATCATACTCTAGAACGTCTTATCGTGACCAGAGGTTGTGTGTCTAAAACACTAATAAGTTGGGCTTGTACTAATTTCTCCAGGACAGGTGAATTCACTTTCTTTCTGCACAGGATACACTAACAGGAGGGTCATTCTTCAACAGGTGTGATTTGAACCAAATAATATATTTTTGTCGAATACTGACAAATTCTGAATCTAATACTCATGCATTAACTGAGTAATTGGTGATTTTGGGGCATAATTAGATCAAGTATGTACTGCAACAGAGTAGTCCAAAAGTAATATTTTTTTGGAATGCCACAATGCTATACACAACTGCTATTTGAACCAATGCTATGTCCATTCACCGTCGGTGGAAGCTTTTACTTTGTTGCAAATCAGTTTTAATATTGTTCAGTAACTTTGTCGAAAATTGGGGCATAATTCTTCTTGAAATAGGTTTTTTAAAGCTTTGTACATGGACTTATCGCAGATGATCAAATATCTTTACCACTTTTTGCTAGATAACATATCTATCTATTGAGCACACATATGAAAAGGCATTCAAGTGTACCTCTTGACAGTTGGTCGCTTTCTGTGATGATGAAACATCTTGTGTAATATCTCTTAACTGGTCTGTAAAAGTAACATTAGCTTCACACGTAAACAGATTATATCCACATATATTGTTATTTTAAATAGCACATTGAGAGTCACATTGAAAGGGAATAGACAAAGATATTTCTCTGAAAGACCCCTGCGAGATCAGCACAGTTCAAACCCGGGATGCGTGCATGAATGACGTGGCAGTCCGATATTCTATCGATGCGCTGCCTCTCCCTCTCTAAATTTGTACATCAAAAGCCTTGGAAGCATGGACGAATTTTGTATGTCAAGTGTACTAATCCTCTGGCTTAATCAGCTAATGATAATTCCAGCTTCACGGTGGCAACTATTCTTGTCTAAAAATCTAGAATGGGAGATGTTCACCTACATGAGCTACACCTTATGAGAGCCAACCACATGTCAATGGGAGACAAGACCTGCTTTATCAGATAGCCAAACCTCCCACCATTATAACAAAATGTGTGGGAAATGAAATATAGCATGTTCATTCCTGTCAGATGTCTTAGTTCACCTGCACCAAGGGTTGTTATTAAGCTCAACAAATATTGATGCAAATAAGACTGCCATAGTACCAGATATAGTTAAAATGCTCAGCGTTGCAGACGACTCCTGTACAAATGCAACAGTGGGGTATATAACAAGCAAACCAGGTAGTGTGGCTTGTGTCATTGTGAACGACATTTGGCCATTTTGAAATTTAAAAATTGTCACTATGTTAATATATAAATCAAAATCACTAAATTTGAACCTAAACCTTATTGTCTTTTCGATGAATCAAGCCATTGAATGCTTGTTGTAATCTGCTTAAATGTCAGCTGTGGTAATGCCCCCGTCCTCATCCAATCTATTCCGCAATAACAGAGTTTGTAGGTATACGCGATACAAAGACTGTAATCATTGCACGGCCGGGCATCCTTGTTAGGTGACAGATTTATATATTAATTGGTAATACTCGCTTTGGATCTCATTAGAATATTGCCTTGACGCGGATATTTAACTGTCAGTATTTAAATTAATTGTTTCGTGAAATTGTTGATCTCAGAGTAGCCCCTGCATCTCGGAGAATATGTCAAATTATGACTGAAATTCAAACGGGGATATCTCTCATGGGCTGTGATGAATTAAAATCCCCTATTTTATTTTTTCTTGTGCATCGTTTAAGAATTTTAAAGAACCAAATCTGAAAATCCAATAATTTTGCTGATGGGATGGATCACAATCTCAATGATCATGATGATTGATTCTGGTCATTTGTTTGACAGCACATGAAACATTGCTGAAACGCACAATTTGCTCACAATTTTGTATTATTTTTTTAAATTACGATCGGACCTTCATCCCTCCTATCTACTTCTCAAAAAAGTGTGTACTTTTTTGCAAAAGACACATTAGTTTTATCAATTTTCCTCTGTGACTGTTGTAAAATGTTCATTTGCAAATTAAGGAAATGTACTAAACATCGTTATTGAAGTTGCTCGGTTTCTATCACTTGACGCCTTCTTGGTGGAATATTTAGGGTCCATCAACGAAACATCTACCATTCAGAAAACAGCAATGCGCTGTTTATATTATAATACATACTAAATAACGCTTCCAAAATAATTATTTAAAATTTGAGTTTTTTCATATTTGCGACAAAAAATGACCGAGAACGCATGAAAAATGTGTTTTATATTTATTATCTAAATATCTACAAGACATACACGTTTTGTATGGGCACTATTGGATTCCTCATACCCAAAAACATGGGTATATACATCAAAATCGTGACTCTAGCTTTGCTAGAAGCCTAGTTATGGCTAAATATGTGATTTCGATGGCGGCCATTTTGAATGTGCCATAAAACAAGGTTGAGGGGCGGGAAAAATTGAACCCCAAGATTTTTGGCTTATTTGACCCCTAATGAAGCCATAAAAACAATAAAATCAATTTTGGCAACATAAATGGCCAAAATGACATACCGCACCAGACTATGATGGCATTTAGCTCATCTAGGCCCAATAAAGGCTGATAAAGAAAAATAAAAAGATAGTACCGTTAGTTTTTTTAATTATTGATACTAGTATATCTGTATATATACGTAGTTTGTTATGAAAATGATTTTATTTCAAATAAAAATGTAAAAAAAACATGATTCTTCATGACTAAGTTGAATATTTAGTACAATGAGCGACCACTAGTAACTGTTATGAAAAACGTCGTACCAATGCCTTGATATAGGCTATGTGGTTGGTCGCTCAGTGATCTGATGCACTCTCATGCCTTCAGTGCTTATTGCGGACCGTGATAGCGGTAAATATAAAACAAACATCTTTCGGGAACATACTTACAATTTGCTGTACAGTCAGCGTGGTAATATCCCGTAAATAATTTATTTGGACGTTCAACCAGCGTTTGCTCATTTTTATCCACCGTCAGCATAGTTGATGTTTCAAGCATAATAATGATCTGGCAAGTATAAACATCCAGGGTGCAAATAGTCGCTCAATAGTTAATGTTAATATGTATATCACAAAAAGTCATTTTGGTGAGGTTTTGTCGTGTTTTTCTAGGATTTATGTGAATTTGTGAGACACTGCAATAAAAGACATATTTTGTTCTTTTTTGCTCACTATTACTTGTTGAAATGAAGCCATCATTGTAGAATTGAAAGCATGTTTTGTTTTAAATGGTACTTTTATCATCTTTTATCACAATCACTAAAAATGGTGCCAGCTCTCGCCTTTAATTTCATAATTGTTGCAACAAATTTGAAGAGGTAAGTGGAACAGGCATGCTATGGGCCCCTGTGATATTTTTTTGGCAGTGGTTAATCGTAGGCATAGGCCTATGCGATTCTTTATAATTTAACTCTGTGGGCAGCCTTGTTTACGAAATGACGGGCTCCCATTGACTCCCATTATAACTTTGCTGTACGATTAGACACTCCGTTTTTCTTACACAGGTGCCATATTTTTTATTTTTTGAAAAAAAATTAAAATAGACTATGCCCACTGCCCTGTGAGGAAGTTCTGAAGGCCATCTTTAGGCTGTTTGGACAATACAATGTGGGAATCTCTGAGATACCCCGAGAAGGCTGCACTTGGTGCTCTAGGTTTGCCCAGGGGGAAACGTGGGTGAAGTTTTGTTTGTCTGCTCTACGCTTCCTCATGGGGTGCACCGAGGGTTTCTTAGCCATAAAGATGAAATTCCATCATATTTTTCTTCCATGACCCCTTTGTGGAGTTAAAAAAAAAGCAAAGAGCGGCAGCAAATTATGCCCGATTGTTATGTGCAAATATATGTGGTATATTTGCCACTGTTACTGTATTGCGGGGCACTCATTAAAATCATTAGGTGCCCTGATGTATCTAAAACCTAAAACTCTCAATAACGTTTATCTCAGCAGTTGGTTGCCAAAATTCAAGTGTCTGGGTGATGTTTTGGATTCTGTATCCCTGCCGTAATTTGCAACATTGAGGTCATAGCATTATTCTTGCCGAGTGAAAACTGTGGAATGTGGTTAACTGTTTTTTCAAAGCATGTCGTCAGTTACAAAAAAAGAGCTTGACAATGGGTGATAAATTAAATCAAACGAACAACTTAGGACACTTTTTCAAAGCCACTGATTTTGATGATATAGCGATAAAAGTTAAAATAATGAAAATTATATTAAATATTTCACCATACTTTGTCCTTGTTCTTTTTCATGTGAGATCGTGGTAATGAAAAGGTTTGGTTCCGTAACAGCGTGCTTGATCCACAATAACTACCAGTCTGAGTCAGAATCCCAGCAAACACGGGGCATTCACCCAATGTTGTTTTAATGTTGGGCCAGCGTCGAAGACAGTGGGCCAACATTGAAACACCATTAGGTGAATTCCCCGTGTTTGCAAGGTGGTGGGCGAATGTTGCCGACATTTGCCCTATATTGAGCCAGCGGCAAAATTTACCGCAAACCCCATCCAAGGTCGTTGGTGAAAGGATTTGTTAAAATGATTGAAAATAATCACGTCATCAAGGAGGACTGCGTTGTCTCAAGCGGTCACACAGGCTCCCAGCAAAGACGGGACATTGACCATTTGTTAGTTCAATGTTGGCCCATCGTCAGAGACGCTGGCCCAACATTGAAACAACACAAGGGCAATGTCACGTGTTTGCTGGTGCGTGCTCATGGCGCCAATCGCAGTGTTACTATACAGCTAGATGAGGGGGTGACAGACCTATACATGTGTGTACATACACCAGCGCCTAACTCTCCCCTCCCCCAACACGTGCTATAGTAGTCATCTACTCTGCAAAGGCAGTATCTGCCCACTTGTAAAGTGAGCGGATACTGTAGGTCAACTCTAATTAGTATACTGGAAGGTCCGGCGATATCTGTGACCCAGATATTGTGTAGCCTATGTGATTGGTCACAAAAGACCAGCTCGTCCTATGATCTCCTTAAGATCTAGGTCAGCCTATCTCCGAATTTTCTTCACCACAATTGTAGCTGTCGCATCAGAGGCATATAAACCAAGGGTTAGATTTTCAAAGGCAACATATATTATTGCAAAATATTGTATCGCTATCATGATGGATTTGGTCTCGAGAGTAAAACGTCTGCTAGCTTTCCCCAGTTTCAAACTCTCATCGTGGTGTTTTCTTAAGATTTTATTGGCCAAGTTCGATCCCAAGGTAGGCGTTGTTCTCAGTAAAATCTACTGGTTATCTACAGGGTATAAATCAATAGCCCAACACACAGCTCAAAATTTCGAGACCCCTAACTGTCGTAAAATTGACGACGGAAATCCTAATAACTCGGCAAATACAGATATTTATGCTTATTCAGAAACATTTCGTGTGCCTACTGTAGGCTATGGAATGACAGAAAACTGAACCTATACGTTTTGCCGTATTTGAGAAGATGTGAGTGATAGTCATTTGGGACACACATTATATGGAAGCAAAAAAAGAGTGCCCAGAATCCGTTTTGTGAACCATATTAAAACATTATTGTGATGAGTTCCAATAATGTAAAAATGTACATTTAAAACTGTATAGCCTACACCACCACAGTGGCCCGATCTATCCACTTTATAAAGCAGAACCGTAGACAGCAGGTGTCTGGGAGGTCGCAAAAATCTTATTTTTCACTAGGTGGACTATCAGTGGCAGTGTAGGCCAAAAATGCATACATCTAATCAACACTTTTTCTCAAAAGAAATGGGAGAAACATTTGTGAAAGTTCAAAATTTCATGCGTACCCGCGCAATGATTAGTGTTGCCCCCGCAATGAACAATGGGTGGCCACGCAATACTAGTAATGCGTGCAAACGCAAAAATAATGCGTAGCCTGGCTTTGGTCATTGCATGCCCACCTAATAATAATGCGTGGCCACGCGTTCGTTCGGCCACGCATTATTATTGAGATTATTATTGAGAAGCTGAAAAACGCCAAAATAAATTACCGGGCAAATTCGCATACTGCAAATATTGAGAAATAATCCGATCAGGGGTGTATAGCTATATTACCAAATTTTGATGATAGCCAAAATGAACAAAACTGAAATATCCTCTAGAATTCTGAAATGTAAAAAAAAGTTAAACAAAACATAAAACAAATTCAGGTAGCGGTTCAATCTCTAGAGAGCAACATAGGATTTTAGCGGCCATCTTGGATTTGCTGAACAAGCTGAAAAACGCAAAAAAGTTTATCGGGCAAATTCCTTAGGGCCAATATGCATACTGCAAATATTTAGAAATACTCTAAGCAGGGGTGTATAGCTAATTAACAAATTTTGATAACCAAAATGAACAAAACTGAAAAATCCGCTAAAATTCTGAAACGTAAAAAAATCATAGTTTTTATTATCAGAATCACACAAAAAACTAATCAGCACATGTGCAGAGTAGGGTCTTTCCTTTAAACCAAACTTGAAACAAATCCATAAAGTGGTTCACGCTCTAGAGAACGACATAGGATTCTGGCGCCCATCTTGGATTCTGTTGAAGAAGCTGAAAATTGCCGAAAAAAAATTACAGGGCAAATTTCCCAGGGCCAATATGCATACTGCAAATATTTAGAAATAATCCGTGTAGGGTTGTATGGCTATATTACCAAATTTTGATGATGGCCAAAATGAGCAAAACAGAAATATCCTCTAAAATACTAAAACGTAAAAAAATCAAAGTTTTTATTATCAGAATCACACCAAAAGCTTTTCAGCTCACGGCCAGAGTAAGGTCTTTCATTTAAACCAAACATGAAACAAATCAATGAAGCGGTTCAAGCTATAGCGTGCTCCATAGGATTTTGGCGGCCATCTTGGATTTTGTTGAAAAAACTGAAAAATGCAAAAAAAAAATTACCAGACAAATTCCCCAGGGCCAGTATGCATACTGCAAATATTTGGAAATAATCTGAGTAGGGGTTTTCGAGTGAGAGCAGAAACAAGTGGCGGCGGCGGGCGGACTCAGCAAAAACAATAAGTCTCCACCACCACATAGTGGGTGGAGACTTAATTAGTTTATAAAATTTTCAGGTAGTTTGATCACCTTTTTTTTCAATTTCTAATTCTCGTGGAATGCATCATGTAATATATAACAAGACTACATCCAGGAGCTCCCGCGACGAATTAGAATTTGATTTAAGCAATTTTGTGTAGGGTTTTTAATGTAGTCCTAGGCTAGGTCAACAAGACGCAAGACAACTAGGTCTAAGAAGCCCAGTCTAAGAGTGGGATAAGAACTAGACAGTCTGTCAGAGATTGCAAACCTCCATTGAAATTAATGATCCTAATCAGTATCCCAGTAATGGTCTACCTATCTGGCACGGTTTACCCTATATCAGGCCAATCGAGGTAACTAATAGCTGATTTACGGTCATTTTGAATTCGATATAAATTAGTCAAAAACTTAGGGTGCATCCTCCCCCGAAACCTCAAATTTTGTTTTATAGTAATGGACTAACATCTAACACAGTTTGCAAAATATTGGGCATGTGAAAGTAAATAATGGCCGATAGGGGGCTATTTTGAATTTGAACGAGTCAGAATTTTTCAAGATGCATCCTCAGCTGAAATCTCACATTTCATTCTATAGTAATCGTCTAGCTATCTAGCACGGTTTACCAAATATCGGCCATGTGAAAGTGAATAATGGCCTGAAGGCGGCCATTTTGAATTTGATCAAGTCAAAATTTTCCAAGATGCATCCTCAGCTGAAATCTCACATTTCATTCTATAGTAATGGTCTAGCCATCTAGCACGGTTTACCAAATATCGCCCATGTGAAAGTGAATAATGGCCGATAGGAGGCCATTTTGAATTTGATCAAGTCAAAATTTTTCGAGATGCATCCTCTCCTGAAATCTCACATTTTGTTTTATAGTAATGGTCTAGCCATCTAGTACGGTTACTAAAAACCGGCTATGTGAAAGTGAATAATGGCCGATAGGCGGCCATTTTGAATTTGATCGAGTCAATTTTTTTCAAGATGCATCCTCTTTTGTAATCTCACATTTTGTTTTATAGTAATGGTCCAGCTATCTAACACGGTTTACCAATTATCAGCAATGTGCAAGTAAATAGTGGCCGATAGGCGGCCATTTTGAATTCGATTGAGTCGAAAGTTATTAAAAGGCATCCTCTCTCGAAACGTCACATTTTGTTTTATAGTAATGGTCTAGCTATCTAGCACGGTTTACCTGATATCAGGCCTATCGAGGTAAATAATGCTGATTGTCGGCCATTTTGAATTCGTAAGTTTAAAATTTTCAGGGTGCATCCTCCTCCGAAAACTCACACTTTGTTTTATAGTAATCAGGTAATGGTCTAGCCATCTAGCACGGTTTACCAAATATCAGCCATGTGAAAATGAATAATGGCCGAAAAGGCGGCCATTTCAAATTTGATCAAGTCAATTTTTTTCAAGATGCATCCTCATCTGAAATCTCACATTTCGTTTTACAGTGATGGTCTAGCCATCTAGCACGGTTGACCAAATAACGGCCATGTGAGAGTGAATAATGGCCGATAAGCGGCCATTTTGAATTTTATCGAGTCAAATTTTTCCAAGATGCATCCTCTCCTGAAATCACACAATTTGTTTTATAGTAATGGTCTAGCCATCTAGCACGATTTACCAAATAACGGCCATGTGAAACTGAATAATGGCTGATTGGCGGCCATTTTGAACTTTGACAAAATGATTTTTTTCAAAATACATCCTCTCCTGAAGCCTTACAATTTGTTTTATAGTAATGGTGTAGATATCTTGAACGGTTTTCATGATATTCCACAATATCAGGCCTGTCGAGGTGAATAATGGCTGATAGGCGGCCATTTTGAATTTTTTCAACTTCAATTTTTTCAGGATGCATCCTCTCCTGAAACCTTACAATTTATTTGATATTAATGGTGTAGCTATCTTGAGCGGTTTTCATGATATTCCGCAATATCAGGCCTGTCGAGGTGAATAATGGCCGATAGGCGGCCATTTTTAATTTTATCGACTTGAAATTTTTCAAGATGCATCCTCTCCTGAAACCTCACAATTTGTTTTATAGTAATGGTGTAGCTATCTTGAGCGGTTTTCATGATATTCCGCAAAATCTTTCAGTCGGATTTACCGATGTTATAAATTAGGTCAAAGTGCTGGGTCAACTTCAAGGTCAAGGTCCAAAAACCTGAAAAGGCACAACTAGGGACCTTAGAGAACATGTATGTGCAATATGACTGTCATCGGCCCAGTACTTTTCGAGATCTGCTCCGGAAACGAAGTGCGCGTCAAAACGTCTAAATAGGTCATAGTTCTGAACCAGAAGTAGGTCAAAGTTCAAATACCCCAAAAGGCACAACTAGACCCCCTAGGGGTGTTGTGTGTAAAATTTGAAGACAATCGGACAAGTACTTTCAGAGATATGCTCCGGAAACGAATTGTTTACGGACGGCCCAACGGCCCAACGCCGTCACATCATCATTTTCTCCTCTGCAACCTTGCGTATTGAATTCAGATTAAAAATATTTTAACCCGTCCATTAGCCACCTGGAAGTAACCCACATACCAAAAATTGTTATCCTAGCTTATTTTCTCACAAAGTTATAGGCAAAAGAAGAGGCCAAAAAAAAACGGAGGTAGAATCCATAGCTCCCTTCGCTCACCTACGGTGACGGCGGGAGCTAATATGGCAGGCATATGCACTTGGAGAATAATTGTGGGAGATTCCACCTGGTCATCAGAAGTGTTACCCATGTTTTTTGAGAAGTTAATTAAGACAGAGAATTTAATGGTGTAATACTGGCAATTCAATTTGAAAATGAAACAAATTTCTGTTTGACTCCTTTATTAATACTTTGGTATCTACATACACTTTTTACGTTCATAAATACATCAATGAGTTCCAACAGTAGATTTGACTTGACTAGTGCTAATGAAACCTATTTCTACATGGCATTAGAATAAAGCATTACAACATAGAGTCCGGGACCGATATTATGATCATCAATTGAATTGAATAACCACTGTGAGGAATTGAAAACACTTTCTTGTGACATTGAAAGCATAAACTGTTCAATGGTTATTCGCTAAATAATTTAAAAACCCAAACAAATCAACAACTTAAACAAAAAAATGGCATACAAAATTAAGCAATGCAATTGTAGACATATGAAACTTGCCATGTGTACACAGCATGGCATTAAATGTATGGTATAATTTGCAGAAAGATTAATAAATAATTATAATATACAATCTGTCTGATCATATCACATGAAATAATTAACAAAGGATGGACTAGTATTGCTGTTCAGTCTAGCAGGTGGATTTATCAGTCCAGTAATCAGTAACAAGGTGAAAGACAAAACATCAATTCTAGTACATGTATGTAATAACTAATATGCAGATACAATATGTTCATCTTGGCAAGAGGATATGTTTTCATCTATTTTATTTAAATATATAATTAAAAGAGGAATAGACTATTTTTAATTAAGTGTTGAAAACACATTTCACTTTTTAGCCCAAACATGTCATACACTTACAGGTTATATAACTCAAAAAAAAACAACAACAGTGAAGTCTATTGATTTTAAAATGACACATTTAATGATACAGTGGAACATCTTATGGGAGATCACTCCTAAAAGCACAGGAAAAATGGTCCTCCCAAGACAGATGGTCTACCACAGCAGGTTGGTTTCAATGGAAAGTTAATTTTGAGGACCAGTTGGTTCTTCAATAGCAGGTCGGTCTCCCATAGCAGGTTCCAATGTAGTACAATATCATAGCACAAAATTTTGCGATGTTTTATCACTGCAGTTATTTTAAAATAATAATCCAAGAAATACCATTACATCATCGATATGTTTTATATACCTGAACAATATCTCAGTCAGAATGATCACAGTGAACTAGAACTGCCTATGGAAAAAAACAGCTTTAAAATGATCTGTTGAGTAATAGTGCACTATATAAATCGGGAGATATTTGCATAAATATAATTTGTGTTCTCAAATAGATGAGAACTAATGCTCTTGCTTTATGAGTGAACAATGTGATAATTCTACCCTCAAGTTAAACATTGTGCCAGCCTAATCCCTGATTATTTATAACTACTTCACTTCTACCAAACACACAATTATACATACTAATGTACCACAGCGTTGTCTGCCCAAACACTTTACAACATACAGTTGTCAGATACATCACTAGCCATCATGTCTGGTCGGAAGTTAACATGAATTATTTAATCAGACAATTTTGTGTTACTGGTTACTGATTATAATTAGATTTTATGCATGCATGCATTGAAATTGATTTCATCTTCCTATTATTTATAATAGCGTAGAAACGTGAAAAAAAGCATAGCATTTAAATAGAAATAGAGCAGGTGTAGAACATGTCAAATGTTATTATTCTGCATATAGGAGTGTGATACGCAACAAATCTCTATTAACATTACCACCTTATAGTCAATGTACAACCATAGTCACTGTACGACCACAACAGGTGCAGCTGAACATTATCAAATTACATATTTAACAGTGGGTTACCATTTCAGTGACTGTACAACAATTGCCATGGAGAAACTTCCCCATACCATCATTCTAACAAATGAATATATATATATATATATATATATATATATATATATATATATATATATATATATATATATATATATATATATATATATACCCACAAAACAGATACATAATTATATTAAAGATGGGTAGGGTGGGCGACATGCCAGCACGTAATTCGCATTGCGTAGGTACATTTCTTAAATGAACACCTAATACTTCTGTAAATGCTACTGTACCAACGCATTACAATTATTACCACACAACAGCTAAAGATATCTGTGTGCAGTTAACAACATAAAAATCAACACTATTTACAATCAATTGACAACTGATGAAAATCGTTATTTATTAACATCATCATTGCTTTAGTGTCATCCCAAGGCATAACATATTAACATCACAACCATATGCTACATATCTATATATGATCCACAGATGACACGTTTTGATCAAAGAAAAAAATAGTTTCTGACATATACTGTATATATGACAAAATTCATTTTAGTATTCTAAGCTAGCACAGCTCACACCCTGTACACTTTTTCGAAATTTGGTAACTTCAAACACATGGAGCACATCATGGGCAATAAATACCATATTGTTAAGAATACAAAAAATATTATTAAATACTTGAATTACTTGAATGTAATACCCTGGTACATAATCGTGCAAATAGGGAAAATTGAAATCAAATACATTTTTTTTAGTGAACAATATTTAGAACATATTTGATTGACATCAAGGATTGACTATGCTTGTATGACACGTAAGTCTAAACATTGGTGTGGATGACTGAGGTAATTTGTTCACATCTTCTACTGGTACCATTATGCTTGAATACAGCATTAAACTGCCCAACTTATACTTAATGGTCATTAGTGACTGTCCATCTCAAAACCAGAAGTCAGAAAATTCGGCAGTGTGTTTTTTGTTGATTAGATTAGGGGAGTTTTGAAAGAAAAAAAAATGGATTTGGCCTAAGTTTGACTTTAAAAAGTTAACAATAAAACGATCAACTTACAAAAGTGGAAATTAAAGTTACTTTGAGAATATTTTTCCCAGAGATAAAAAACATGTTTTGAACATTGCAAAATTTATAGCCATTTCACAAATGCTGACCTTCATCTGATTTCGGTATGGTTGGTCTCATTTTTCGAAGAGCTCTAAATATAATATACTGGTGTCTATGATAATGATATTCACAACTTCCACACAATACATTTAATGTTCGTTTGACCCATTTGGAATGTTAAGCTATACATCATACAATGGCATGTATGTATTATGAACATGAATCAACCACTTTTAAAATGTCATTCAATATAGAATAGCAATAGTCACCCATTTTCAGTCACCTGATTCGCCAACAGCATACCTACATGACTATTTACCCCACTATCTGGCCAATGATTGCCATTGGATTCCACTTCACAGCGGACATATCTAAATATCATTTGCATTTAGAATCTCAACAATTAGCCCAATTTACAGATTGATTGGTTCAATTAAAACACACTTTGCATGAATTAATGGTCTTAAGTGGTTGATTCGGTGACTCTGGGGATGATTTCTTGCACTACCTAGTAGGTTGGTGGCTGAAAATCCCCAGGTGGAGGTGCCTGTTTCGTCTCCGTTGGTGCTCCATATGGTTGAGTTTGACCAGAGAAGGGAGACTGTTGGTAGGGTTCTGCACTCTCGCCGCCTCCAGACCCAGGATAAGCTGAATAAGGGGAAGGAGTAGGTTGTGGCATGCCGCCAGTACCACCAGGTTCATCATAGGATCCAGGTTGTGCAAAGGATTCAGTTACACCTTGGCGGTATCGCAACACAGCCAGAACAGTCAATCCAGCCTGAAAATTGCAGTACACATTTTGCAAACATAATGTATTGTTTTATAGTAATGGTCCAGCTATCTAACACGGTTTACCAAATATCAGCAATGTGAAAGTAAATAGTGGCCGATAGGCGGCCATTTTGAATTCGATTGAGTCAAAGTTTTTAAAAGGCATCCTCTCCCGCAACGTCACATTTTGTTTTATAGTAATGGTGGTCTAGCTATCTAGCACGGTTTACCTGATATCAGGCCTATCGAGGTAAATAATGCTGATTGTCGGCCATTTTGAATTCGTAAGTTAAAAATTTTTAGGGTGCATCTTCCCCCGAAAATTCGCACTTTGTTTTATAGTAATGGTCTAGCCATCTAGCTCAGTTTACCAAATATCGGCCATGTGAAAATAAATAATGGCCGAAAAGACGGCCATTTTGAATTTGATCAAGTCAATTTTTTTCAAAATGCATCCTCATCTGAAATCTCACATTTCGTTTCATAGTAATGGTCTAGCCATCTAGCACGGTTTACCAAATATCAGCCATGTGAAAGTGAATGATGGCCGCTAAGCGGCCATTTTGAATTTTATCGAGTCGAATTTTTTTAAGATGCATCCTCTCCTGAAATCACACATTTTGTTTTATAGTAATGGTCTAGCCATCTAGCACGGCTTACCAAATAACGGCCATATGAAAGTGAATAATGGCCGATTGGCGGCCATTTTGAACTTGGTCAAGTTGGAATTTTTTCAAAATGCATCCTCTCCTGAAACCTTACAATTTGTTTTATAGTAATGGTGTAGATATCTTGAGCGGTTTTCATGATATTCCGCAATATCAGGCCTGTCGAGGTGAATAATGGCCGATTGGCGGCTATTTTGAATTTTATCAACTTGAAATTTTTCAAGATGCATCCTCTCCTGAAACCTTACAATTTGTTTGATAGTAATGGTGTAGCTATCTTGAGCGGTTTTCATGATATTCCGCAATAACAGGCCTGTCGAGGTGAATATTGGCCGATAGGCGGCCATTTTTAAATTTATCGACTTGAAATTTTTCAAGATGCATCCTCTCCTGAAACCTCACAATTTGTTATATAGTAATGGTGTAGCTATCATGAGCGGTTTTCATGATATTCCGCAAAATCTTTCAGTTGGATTTACCAATGTTATAAATTAGGTCAAAGTGCTGGGTCAACTTCAAGGTCAAGGTCCAAAAACCGGAAAAGGCACAACTAGGGACCATAGAGAACATGTATGTGCAATATGACTGTCATCAGCCCAGTACTTTTAGAGATCTGCTCCGGAAACGAAGTGTGGGTCCAAACGTCTAAAAAGGACAGTTCTGAACCAAAACTAGGTCAAAGTTCATATACCCCAAAAGGCACAGCTAGACCCCGTAGGGGTGTTGTGTGTAAAATTTGAAGACAATCGGACAAATACTTTCAGAGATATGCTCCGGAAACGAATTGTTCATGGACGGCCCAACGGCCTAGCGCTGTAACATCATCATTTTCTCCTCTGCGACCTTGCGTATTGAATTCAGAATGAAAATATTTTAACCTGTCCATTATCCACCTGGAAGTAACCCACATACCAAAAATTGTTATCTTACCTTATTTTCTTACAAAGTTATACGCAAAAGAAGAGGCGAAAAAAAACGGAGGCAAAATCCATAGCTCCCTTCGTCTCACCTACAGTGACGGCGGGAGCTAAAAATATTATCAAATGATTTCAAGAGAACACAACATCAGATCCATGGACAAACCAACATAAATAATTGTATGTGTAAGTTTATACAGTGATTAACACATACTGTACCATCACTTTTAAAGCCTTCCTTTTTCACCAACCTACATATCTCTTTAATTATTTAGTACCACTTCAAAATTCAAGACTGCTTAGATCATCCAACACAAATATGTTAACTGTTCCACGTTTTCGAGCAAAATGGGGCTCAAGGGCTTTTGCAGTTGCAGCTCCCTCCACCTGGAATTCACTGCCGGTTAATTTGAAAACTGCGAGTACAGTCACCTCATTTAAAAAAATGCTGAAGACTTTTCTTTTCGATTCAGCTTTCCCCCCCTAATTCCTCGGAGACTCGGCGCCCAGTTGACGACTTACGCTTTGACTCTCGACATTGAGCTGGTTTCGATTTGGATTCTGCGCCTCTGAGCTCGCATCTCCGAGGATTTAGGCGCTATAGAAGTTATCGAATTGAATTGAATAGTGAATGTTATCAGTTAATATATACACATTACTTTCCTCTTTAATTTAATATACGGCGCGAATATGAAAGCTTTTATTCAGTCGATTAGAGCTCACTTGATGCATAGCTAGCTAGCGTTTAAATATCAATGTCAGGGTTTCCGCCAGGATGTTTGAGAGGGGGGGTGGGGGTCCAAAAAGAGTGGGGGGTCTGGGGGTCCTCCCCGAAGAGAAAAAAATTCAGAGTTTTACATTTTTATGCTTAAAATGGCCTATTTTAACTGAAAAGACAGTAAAATATAGAAAATATTTTTTGTTCTTGCCAACAAGGGGGGGATATCCCCCCTGTGGTGCTGAGTGGGGGGGGGGGGGGGGGCGGAAATAATGATGCCAAACCAGGATGCCATAGAGGTGAACATATCTGAGAATGTTCCTTTATTTGTTAACAGCTGTTTTACCTTATATTGTCTTTTTAAACCACATTCACTCACTAGCCATGCTCATCCATTTCAAACGTCTGTGTTCAGCTAGGCGCCATCTCAGGGTGAACGAAAAACCTATAGCTCTGCCTTTCAAACCATGCAAACTGTTCAGTTCTGTTCATGCTGGTAGCAGTCTTTTGAAAAAGTCATATCTCTGCGTGAACAAATTGTGAACACCAGCCATGAACAATAGCATCAGCACGGGCACACTAAACGAGGCTCTCGATGAGTGGGTTAGTGTTGAGAGGCTTATGAGGAGTGGGCCACAAAGAATCCGGTTCGTAACAATAATAAAGTTAATTATGGCCAATGGTCGGCCATTTAGTAGGTCGAAGCTCACAAACTCCAAAAGGCACATCTACACCCCCTAAGGGATGTGTGTGTGCAATATGAAAGAAATCCACCAATGGGTTTCAGAGATCTGCTCCAGTAACGAAAGGCGGACAGACCGGACATCCGAGGTGACGCCAATACCCCAGCCCCAACTTTGTCGGGCGGGAGGATAAAAATAAATGTTATGCAAATATAGACAATATTCTGAATTATTACCATTTATTATTTGAAATACGGTATTTTGTATTTATTCATCATTGTAAAATATAGTGAGCTGAATATATCTATAAAAATTGTACAAGTTATATTATTATGTAGTTTTATGCATAACATATCAACTACAGACTTGACTCTAAAGCAGTATATTTAACATCAAAAAAGTCATTGTTAAAAAAATAAGATGTGAACCCATACAATTATTCTTAATATAATAATCTCCCGGGGCATTTTAAATTTGAATACTGTTATCCCCTGAGATTACAGATGGGTTGGGCACTTATTAGAGTAGTTTTTTTAATGATCATATACTAGTGTACATGACCGGGGGTTTTATTTTCAAATCAGGGGGTCGGGCGTTTATTGGAATATGTGTGTTTATTAGAATATATACAGTACTTACAAAAGATGCAATGGAGAAGAATGAGAATGCGATTGCAGCCTCTACACCACTTTTGCTGAACTTCTCTTTCTCCGATTGCTTTCTCCATCCATCTGCCAGACAGCAGAAACAAACGAACCACAAAAATGCCCAGAGCCCTGCAAAAAAAAATTAACTTTTCTTTCAACTTCTTATTTTTACTTCATGAATTAAAATGTTTAATGTCTGAATGTCCGCCCGTGACTGGTTAAAAAATGTTCTGGTCGGAGAAATGAAGCCTACTGTACACCCGACGGCAGGGTAAACTATCATACTGATCCTGGTTTTGATCAATTATGTGGTCTGGTAAAAAAAACACAGGTCGTATTAAACAAAATTCAACAGCCCTGTTTGTCCGATAATTTTTTTTCTAATTTTGTGAAAAACCAAAAGTAATAAATAGAGACAGTGTATTAGCAACATAAGTTTACTGACATTGAAATATGGTACAAATAATCATTTACAAAGGATAGGAAAGCACATATGGTATGTTACACGATTCTGTGTTTTCCATCTAGGATTCAGAAGAGGAAAGGTGCCACATATCAGAGGCACACAAATCATCCGGTAAAGGCATTTTCAGCCTCCCCAATTAAGACAAGACTACATGAGTCCAGGAGCTCGCGCTCCGAATTAGAATTTGCTTGAAGCGATTTTGTGTAGTGTTATCAATGTAGTCCTAGGCTGGGTAAAAAAATCAAGACGCAAGACAACTAGGTCTAAGAGGCTCAGTCTAAGAGCAAGATAAGAACTAGACAGTCAGTCAGACCTGCATTGAAATTAATTATCTTAATCAGTATCCCAGTAATGGTCTAGCTATCTGGCACGATTTACCCGATATCAGGCCTATCGCGGTAAATAATGGCTGATTAATGGTCATTTTGAATTCGATCTAGTTAAAAAATTTCAGGGTGCATCCTCTCCCGAAACCTCATATTTTGTTTTATGGTAATGGTCCAGCCATACCACAGTCTGCCAAATATTGGGCATGTGAAAGTAAATGATGGCCGATAGGGGGCCATTTTGTATAGATCCAGGTAAAAAATTTCAAGGTGCATACTCCCCTGAAACCTCACATTTTGTTTTATGGTATTGGTCTAGCCATCTAGCACGGTTTATGGATATCGGACAAGTGAAATGAATGATGCCGATTGTCAACCATTTTAAATTTGATAGAGTTAAAAATAGAGTTAAAAAATTTCCAGGGTGCATCCTCTCCCGAAACCTCACATTTTGTTTTATAGTAATGGTCTAGCTAGCCATCTAGCACGGTTTATCAAATATTGCCCATGTAAAAGCAAATAAAGGCCGATAGGCGACTATTTTGAATTTTATCAAGGCGAAATTTTTCAAAATGCATCCTCTTCTGAAACCTCACATTTTGTTTTATAGTACTTAATGGTCTAGCTATCTAGCACGGTTTACCTGATATCAGGCCTATCGAGGTAAATAATGCAGATTGTTCACATTTTGTTTCATAGTAATGGTCTAGCCATCTAGCACGGCTTACCAAATATTGCCTATGTTAAAGCAAATAATGGCCGATAGGCGACCATTTTGAATTTTATCAAGTCAAAATTTTTCAAATTTATCCTCTTCTGAAAAGTCACATTTTGTTTTATAGTAATGGTCTAGCTATCTAGTATGGCTTACCTGATATCAGGCCTGAGGCGTTAATTAGAATACCCCCATGAGATTACTGGGGTATAGGTGCAATTAGAGTAGTTTTTTTAATGATCATATAGTGTACATGATATTTTCAGATCAGGAGGTGGGCGTTTATTGGAATATGGGTGTTTATTAGAATAAATATGAAATCCCTCCCTGAAACTGCTCATTTTTTTCTGTAGAATTGTCTAGATAGCTATCTGGCTTGGTTTATTAATGGTTGCAAATCAGCCATTTTGAATTTTATCAAGTTGAAAGTTTTCAGGGCATCACTCCTCGAAGCCGCACATTGTTTTCTAGTAATGGTCTGGCAGCTATCTGCCATAGTTGTCCAGATATTACACATGTATATTTAAAGCAACACAATCAGGCTAAAATCATCAAAGAATCAGTATTTTTATTTTGGCTTTTTAATATGACCTGATGTAAACATGTCCATAGAATAGAACAGTCACTGCGTAACTTTTTAAATTTTTGTGTTGCTCATTTACCAGTTAAGCGAGATATAAAGACAAAATTCCCGTATTTCTTATTTTGGACATGCATGTCCGAAATCGGGAATTCATCCGAGCTATTGGTGAATAGATATATGATATAAATTTTGGAGTGATACATAGAAAATGTGTTGAGTAAATCGCGTTAATGAGAAAATATGCTGATCTGAAAAAATCAAGGTCATAGAGGTCACCGAAAGGTCAAATGTGAACTCAGTCAAGCTTTCAGCATGATTAAACCAGAATGTGAAGTTTAATGTGCATTCCAGTAACACAAAACATGTTATGCCTAAAAAGGCTGATCCATTCTTTAACATCATGTGTGTGAAATATGTTTCTGTAAAATTTACATTGCATTTCCTAATGATGCTGGATGAAAAAGAACACAGCACATGTCTCCAATATTAATTATTATTAATATTTATTCTGCAGCCAATGCTCGACTTAAGCCAGAAGTATTTTTTTAATCCAAAGTATTTTTTAAAGCAGAGCTCTGCAGCATATATATGCAGAATTCATCACTATTTTTTGGTGATATGCCAGACAGTAAACATTAAATTTTTTTATTTCGGGACAGTTTTTAATTTTGGGATAATTTTAACCCCTTCACTACCATACATGACGAAAATTTCCGTCGTCATTCGTCAATGTATACATGTAACCATACATAATGGAAATTGCCGTCGGATTAACTATAGTTATACCAGGATCTGTGGATCCTGGTATGCACTTCGGCCTGGAAGTGAAGAGGTTAACATATGTTTTAGACCAAGTGACAAGGATATTGACAGTTAGGGAGCTTAATCAGCTAAGGGGGCCACCATTCACTCACCGGGGAGAGGGAGAGGAGGGTTTGTAGTATTTTTGAAATAAATAATTTCGGGCAGATTCTGCATGAAATAAATAATTTACTTCATGAACTGTTCTATATATATATAAACATTTAATAAAATTTAAATTTTTCACCGCACCGCCGAGCCGGATTGAAATAAATAATTTGTCTGAGACAAAAACTCCAGGCATCCTCTGGAGATTGAATGGGGGCCCCCTAATCTATTTAACCCACAGGAATGTTCTGGTACATGTCCTCTTATAATAAAAATATGTATTCTGTAAATTAGAACTCACCTGAGAAGACTATGTCGGCAATGACAATATACTTGCGTTGCTGGACACTAGTAATATTTTCAAAAAAAGCATCAAGAACAAGAAATCCCATGAGACCCAGAAATGCCAAAACACCTATCGTTGTACCATATCCACAGAAATTTGGATTATCGTTGTATGCACAGGAATTCTCATTCCAGCCCTGTGATGAAATGCAGCCAAACACTATGACAGAAAAAAGCTGAAACAAAAAAAAATTACTATTTACATATATATTTTGATCATGTGCATATAAATTTGTTAAATAAAGATTTGAAAGAGAGTTGATCAGAGCAAAACTAAAAGCCAGCCTCAGGAAATATAATTCCTTCAGATGCCGGTTACAGACCTGATGGCTAGGCCTAGCATAGATGAATTGTACATCAAGGTCATCTTCTATACTTTAGGTCTAAAGCTATCTATCTGACCATGGGCAAATGATCAGAAATTTTAAACTATTATGTAGTATAATATTATGGAATTAGCGGTTGAAAAATATGTACACAAAATTTGGGAAGCGCTACACAATGCTGAATTTGTATGCCAACAACTGCTATGCATTTTCTGACAGAGAAATTTTTTAATTATTCCCTGAATGCAAACACAGTTTCATACTTAGAGCCTATTATTGCCATATAAGCTTGTTGGAAAAAAATGAAAATATATTCCAGATTTTGCTGTCATTTCAGCTAAAATAGGCCATTTTAAGCACTCAAATTTGAAACTCCCAGACCCCCCACCCCTTTTGGACACCCCCATTCCAAAATTCCTGGCAGAAACCCTGCAGTCTGCTGGGCTATACTGTTTCAAAAGACGGTATCTCTGCCGATCCGGCTAAAGTTCAAGCAATTGCAGACCTGCATACACCAACCAAGCTATCAGACCTTTGGACATTTTTAGGCATGTCTGGATATAAACATGATAAATTGACACATGTGCCAAATTATGCTAAAATATCTCAACTACTTTTAGAACTAGTCAAAAAGAATGCTGAGTAGTTGTGGACACCAGAAAGACAAAAGGCTTTTGAAAAGTTTAAAGCCATTTTGCTTTCTGATGTGGTCCTGACATATCCTCAAACAGATAGTGGCTATAAATTGTATACTGATGCCCCTGATTATGCGATCGGAGCTATTTTAGTGCAGGAAGATGTCCGCGTTGAAGGAGTGGTGCTTTATCTATCGCTCATGATCGACGATGTGAAACGCCGTTGGCCAACAATTGAAAAGGAGGCATACACCCTTGTGTATGCACTCCAGAAACCGAGACCGAACCAGGTACGACTCACACAGCGTTAATGCAACCCATGGGCTATTACACTGTAAGACGCCTGCTGCGATCTTGCTCCCATTAAAAGGCTAGAACGGCCTGAGCACGATCATCACTCCTCGCACTAACAGAGAGATTGGGTATTTTGCATTACGTATAGATACTATCGATACAAACGACCCCACAAACGACGTTTGATACAGTAAGTTGTACTGCCATTAACGATCACACACTGCGGATAAAATCGTTACAAATAATTAGTATGTGTTGGACGCACTATCCACACACCTGCTCGATTCGTGTTTCTGGTTCTCGCTATTACAGCGCCAAACGATAAATACGACAGGACCAGCCACACGCATCACACTATTCACATTGTATCATGTACCGTAAAGGGTGGACAATAACGCGCTCTGTTGTATAACGCGGAGAGGGGTGAAATTGACCCTTTAGAGGGTAAAATCATCAGATACCATGCACTGTTCTATACTGCGCAAAAATCTCACTCATTCACCAACAATGGAATTATCAGTTATGGGGGACGCCGTCAGTCCTCATTCACCAACATCAAGAGCCCTGGCCATAAAAAGTGATAAGTAATAGAGCTAATAATGCTCAATCATGAAATTCGCTAAATTATATATGACTAGAAAATAATATGAATACATAATTTTTGGTTTGAAACTTGCTGGGAATCCCCCTACTTATGTAGCTTGCTGCCATGACTACAATGAGAGTGGCTTTGCATGCATTCGACTCAAGACATGATACAGGCACACTGCTATAGTGACAATACACATTGCACTATGGATGACTGACTGTATACTGACAACCTCGCCAACCTCATGTACTGAGAGCTGTGTACAACACAAGCTCACAGCTGCGTTCACACCATGCCATACGATCTCTCTCCCCAATGTCCCTCCTCAATCTGTAAGCTCACATTGTAGCTACATGTATACTGTCCATACACTGCAGTGGCAGTGTAGTGTGCCTATATAGCACTGTACATATACTGACAACTCACTCAGGACATGTGCACTGGCGCAATACAGGCTGGTGGCAGGCGATCAGTCAAGCGTTAATCAAAATTGCTGATCAGGTATATTCGTCACATAACCCACTCTGGTCTATATCGCGCATTAAGAAATAATTCTGAAAAAAGGTGCGCGTTATTTTCCACCTTTTACGGTAATGTAGTTTTTAATGTAATAATTACATTATATAAGATGCAATTCAAGTAAGCGATTTATTCAAAAAACGATTTTGGATGTATTAATTAAACAAGAATAGGGTTGGCACTGGCAGCATAAGCAGGACATTGACTAAGAGGATGGGAAATAATAGGACTTTAACAATTTAATAATGCTGCACCCGTGATGTTCGTCACCCACCCACCCAGCTAATTCAAATGTTGTTGAATTGTTTTATATGATTATTGTCGGATTTTGCACTGCTCGGATAGGTTCGTCAAATGACCGCCCTTCGCGTATCAAAATCTACCGCTTTGCCCACAAATTCAAGTTTGTGATTATAAATACGTTGTCACTTAGCCAGGGGGTTATGCGGGGCTAGCAACTGGTCTACTTTCGGCCAGCGTGGTTTGACGGGATTGGGAACTGACGAGTTCTTTCCTCCAATCGGACCTCACCGACACTTTTTTTCCGCACCCTTTTTTCAACCACTTGTAATCTAGACAGCGCAGCAGAAGGACGTGTCGTCCTGCTCCACGCAGAACTAGCGTAAGGCCATCGCATCTATCCGAGAGTGTGTGCAGCGAACTGGTGTATGTTGAATTGATACAATAAGCCAAGAAAGGTGAAACAATGAATTATAATGATGTTTAATTGCTAACCGCCACCCAGGCTGGACATAAGATTTTGACTCACAGGATTGGGAGTAGGTATGCACAGTCCGAGCCAATATGGCGGCTGTACGCCATACCATCCCGATATCTATCCGCACGTGACAAAACGTACGTATTTGCTGTTACAGAGCGACTCACACGCCGGTATACCGGCTTCCTAGATAATAGTAACAGACTGGTGCGCTGTCATACCGTTACAGGGTCAAGTGTATCAAGATTAAAAAGGACATATAACACCACCTAAAACACAATTAACAATTATTAAATACGGATATAAATGTGGTCCTTAGCATGAAGAGGGTTAATTGCACTTTCTAGTATCACACCTCACAAAGCGACAAGTTATATCATCACTCTGCTGAGTTGTTACTTTACATCACCGGCTGGGTGTTATCTCAACATGCATAGGCCTATATCCTCATACACACAGTCCACATCGTAATCATGATCCCTGTTATTAATCAAGAGGAGCTGGTAGCCTGTTTTTAGGGCTAGGTGATATTAATATTTATACCAGTAGTCTAATATCTATTGGTTAAGTACCCCGGTACTGTGCTCCGGCCGCCGGCACAGCATACCGGCATTCTAAACATATAATGTTATATACGGTACACTTGTACACCGTCACCGGCATGCCGGCGCACCAGTCTATTATCTAGGACGCCTTCAAAAAAAAACTATTAGATTTGTTCTATATCTTACCCCACGTAGCCATATAGGGTAAATCAGGTAAATTGGCTCCCGGTTAGATTCAGAATACAACAAATTGTTTCAACTAACATGCATAGACCAATCTTTCCCAAAAAATTCACTGGACAGTCGGTCCTGTAAACTTGAAACTTTTACAAGACCAAAAGAAATTTCACCACACAGTAGGTGATCAATGGCCGATTCTCACCTTTGTCAACAAACAGTGGTAATGGAGTTTTATCATAGTTTATGTACGTTTTTAACAGGATTTTAAATCGTTCAATAAAATTGTGAAACTGGACAGATTTTTAGCATTGGGGTGGCTTATCTGGTGTTTGAAATGACAACTCACAGATATTCACCAGGTGGTAGTTTAGGTTTATACATGTTATACATAAGGTGGCGGTAGTAAAAAATGCTGGTAATGGAGTTTTGAACAAGTTAGGACACACATTTAATGTTTTTACCTGTAAATGATTTTCGAACAAATTGTCACCATTTGATCATTGTTATTTTTTATTAAAGTTCTAGTTTTAGCCACTCTAGCATGCATAACAGTTGAATTTATGTTTAAATACAATGTACAAAATACAGTATAGAGTAGCTCTATGTAGTTGAGGACATGTTACTTATTTATCATATATTTTTTTAACATATTCTGGCTGCTCAGGTTGGCAATAAGGCAGTAAGGGATTAAAACCATTCAAATATCAAATATTACTTGAGTGAGTGACTTTTTTGTGTCTAAACATGAGCCTGATGAGGGACATATATTTACCTGTGACCTGTTCGGCCCCCTCCCGTTCAGCTCCTTTACCCGTTCAGCCCCCTAATATACAATGCTTCCCCTGGCCTGTCAGTCACTGAGTCAGCGTGGTCAGAGCGTTACCCGTTTGGCCCCCTACTGTGGTACGTTCATACAGCTATACTATAGGCCTACTACTACTACACTGAACCGCGAGATGCTGTTAGAACAACGCGCGTCTGAGGTGTGAAGAAATCTCGCTATATAAAATCCACTATCCAAATGTAAAACATTCAGTTCTCATGTTACTATGACTGACGTAGTACTATATTCTAATCACCTCACATTTACAATGACTAGTTTCCCTTGTATCAGTTGTAAGAAAGAGGTCTGTGACGGCCAAGAGGCGCTCCAATGTGATGGCTGTAGTCAGTGGCAGCACCGGTGACTCCAATGCAAATCAGGCATGTCCAGACAACAATATCGTGAGTTGGTGAAAAACAACCAGCCCTCCACATGGAAATGTTCTACTTGTACTCAAGCGGCTGCAAACGGACCTGTATTAGAAAGTACTCGTCTGTCATGTACGAGTATTCGCATGACACCACACGACCTGGAAGAAATGATGCAAGATCCTCCTACCTCCTGTCGTCTAGTGGATTATCCAGTGACATCAGATGAGGAGTCGGACACCATAGTGTCTGGCCCCTCAACACCAACAATGGACATATCTCTAAATTCGACTCTGCCCCCTACAACGGCAGAATCTGATCATGCTGAGGACTATGTGAACACTATTGTAAATACATCAGACAGTCTACAAGTTGATGTGACCATGGAGCCTGTACAACACTTAATGGAATCCTCCATGGAAGATGACACTGTAGACGTGGATATCTCAGATGATGATACAGCTGCAGTGTCTTACAGGATAGTTGCAACAAGCAGCAACAGAGGACAAAGTAAACTTTTTGACAGAAGTGGATACAGCTACACTGTCAAAAAAGTCAACATCTCCAGCACCGTGTGGCGCTGTACCGTGAGGAATAAACACATCAATTGTGCAGCCAAGGTGATTCAACACGGTTCATGTTCATCCCTGGTAATCAGCCACATCTACATGCTTCAAAGCCTGGCTCCAGTGTTACAGAAGAGATCACAGTCAAGAGGGCGGCCGCAGCTGATGTCTTTCAGCCGGCTAGTGTGATTGTTGAAGATGCTTTGACTTCACATGATCTGACCAATGCTCGATGTGCTGCTCTTTCAAACCCAGCTCACCTTGCTAGAGCTGCTAACAGACTTAGACAAAGACTGCGCCCAGAAGAGCCCTCCAGCCTACACTTCGAGCTCGATTATGATCACATCCCTAGTGAGTTTCTTCAAGCAGATGTGCAGGTTGGTGCTAGAC
Organism: Flabesymbios commensalis; assembly: GCA_964017125.1. Classification (NCBI taxonomy): domain Eukaryota; kingdom Metazoa; phylum Annelida; class Polychaeta; order Terebellida; family Flabelligeridae; genus Flabesymbios; species Flabesymbios commensalis. The sequence goes on along the minus strand of OZ024904.1, from coordinate 36,319,046 downwards.
GTCATCTGATCTTTGCTACGCCTGAAAGTTGAAATATCTGGCTCATTCTTAACGCTGGTACATGGAGGCCACCTTCCACATTGTTAAAGCACCCTTCACACAGCTCTTTTCGTTTCACTCCTTCCTGCAACAAGATGGAGAGACCAAACAGGTGCCCTTGGCGTTCATACTGATGAGTGGTAAACGCGCTGTTGACTACCAAGGTGTGCTGATGGCCCTGATTGACAGACTGCCTGTAGAAGAAGTGGTCCTGGACTATGAGGCAGCCATGTGGAAGGCTGTGCGTCAAATCATCCCAGATGCCACAATAAAGGGATGTGCCTTCCACTGGGGCCAAGCTGTGAGGCGAAAGGCCCAGGAATTAGGACTCCAAGTCGCCTACCAAGAAGGCAAAGACATTTTCAACTTTATCAGAAAACTTCTAGCACTGCCATTTTTACCAGCCGAACTTATTACAGACATGTTCGAACACCTACAAGGCAAGGCAGGAAGTGCAAAACTCGAGATTTAACATCCTACATCGAAGACACTTGGACCACAGGCTTGTGGAAGCCGAAGCACTGGAGTGTTTTCAAACAGTCAGTCCGCACCAACAATGATGTAAAGGGCTGGCATAATCGTCTGAACAGACAAGCCAGACGGGGGCAGCTGCCTTTCTACTTGTTAGTGGCTCTTCTCCATAAGGAGAGTCAAATGGTTTCGGTGCAGGCTTGTCTTCTCTCTGAAGCCAAGCTACGTCGTTACCAGCGAGCAAAATACCGCGTTCTCCAGGGTAGGATTTTCAGTCTGTGAGATGCCTACCTGGAGGAAAAAAATACAACATCTAACCTGCCCCGGGCTTGTGCTGCCCTCTATGGACCTGTGATTAAAAACTGATGACGTCATTCACTCATTGTATCACTACGCTTTCATTCCATTTTGTATCACTACAATTTCATATTGATGTATTTAATATTTTTTTCTGATATGCTTAAATAAAACAATGTTTTATATAAAATGTTGTTTTTTTTTTAATCTTCTTAAAATACACATAATTTAATCAATGCCCAGCCTATGTTACTCATGCAAAATACCGGTACCAACTCTGAATCGTCAATAGCTAGCTTTATACAACATGATCAGTTGTCAGTAAATTAGACCTACCTTGCATTACGCCAGACTCTCAGTTGCCAGTTGTGATTTTCGCCAGCTATACACATAGGCCTAAGTGCCGCATGACACTGCTGATTTACATATAGACCCCTAGAGCCTATAGATTGTATATTTCACATATTGTTCATCACAATGAATAATTGTGCTACTTATAATTGACAACACAAGATCTACGACAAAGTTTCATAAATTTTAATATTTTAATTAGGGGTCAAAACAGGTTAACAAGAGTGTGCCAGACAGTTTAGTGCACTTACACACAGGGCTGGACTGAGGGGCGAACAGGCTATCTCTGATGGGGGCCGAACAGGTCATCTCGCTTACAAGAGGCTAGATCTAGAGCGTACTGGACAGCTTATGTTAGGCACTTGTGTAAACATAAAACAGGGGTCTAAAAAACGCAAATTTATGACGTCGTTTTTTTGGTCGTTTTTTGTACATGTGAAAAAAGGCTATAAATGTTATGGTCTCTGAAGGCATAAAAATGAGTATTATTTATTTGAAAAAATAACTTTTATGAAGGTTTAACTAGGGTCTGGAAGAAAAATAACGGTGAAACCTGTATTATTGCCCAATGTACAGATTTCTGAAAATTAGCTTGTACTTCTATAACTAAATATTTTGTTCTAGGACCTAGTAGGCCCTACAGTAAAATAACCTATTGGTACAGTTAAAGTATATATTTTCGAACATTCCTGTAAAATTTTTTGAAAATCAATGGGGTAGCAGATACTTTTTTCGAGGCCACAAAAAATTGGCGTAAAGTGAAATTTAGCATTTTTTTTACATTTGACCTTGACCTTTCACTGACATAATTGAAGGTCAAGGTCACCGAAAAAAATAATTAAATGTGCAATCACTTTCCATAATATTTACCGAACCTAAAAATGTGAGGTTATTATATATTTAAATTTGATAAAGTATTTTTAATTTTAAGAAAAGTTGTGATGTTTTTTTCATTTTTATTAAAAAAGAGCCTTTTTTCTGCAAAAATTCTGCGGTTCTTAACAATACCGGTGAAAAGGCAAATTTGCATAGGCGAAAATGACAACATCTCAAGAACCAATTGAGATATTTAAAAAAATTAAAAAGCATTTTTGTTTTTTATAGCTATCACTATGCCAAATTTGAACCTCTGTTGAGCAGCTACAGCTTCTCAGTAAAGTGTTGACGATGAAAAAACAGTAAAAAATCACAATCTCAATGTGTCTATGTTATCATACACAAAAAAAAGCCTGTTTCAAAATACATTTTTTGCTGTAAATTTTTTATTCCTTATCCGATTTTTAAAAATTAGACCTTTTTAAAATCGTAAGTCCCTGTAGAATAAAATTAATCAAGTTAATGAAAAAGGTGAATTATATTTTATTGTCAAGTGCCTACTTATGTATTACGAAGTGGCTACTAAACCGGAGTCTGGTCCGCTAGCCTCTGAGGCTAGCCGACCGGAGTTTCGGAAAAGTCTGGTTTTTCAGTCCAGGCGACTCTATAAGCTGCTAAGCCGGAATTTCAAAAACCGGAATATCATCACTGCAAATATAATTATAAAAATGTTTATATTTATAAATTGACTGTTTATTGTTGAGATGAGATATAAAAGTAATCTTTATTTGAGTTGAATATCGAGTTGGACATGTTGGATGTCGGCAACTGCTTGTCAATTGTGTGTCTAAACTGTGATTCAAGCATCGGATAATAGGCCCAATGCGGTGTGTCTAAGTAACAACAAATAACAGTGTTCAGTACTTATCATTCTGTATAACTCTGTAATAAAACATTGTCAATAACTTGTCACATTGTCCATTGTATCACACTGTATCACTCTGTATACTATGTAATGAAATAAAAAATGTTGTCAATAACTTGTATCATTCACTATGTATCCAGGGTTCCCCACAGAAAAAAAAATCATCCAGTTGTTATCTTAAAAATCTTAACTTAGCGCGCGCGAGCAGCATAATAAAATATTTACTGCTGCAATATATTAAAGTTTTTTTCATTTGTGTTGTTTGCCTGACTGTCTGTGTGCCGTCACCATACTCCAGCATACCCAGCATACGTCAGAGTTATGTAATTTTGATAGAATTTGAGTGGAATGGTCTAAAAGAGTCTGAAGCTGATAGTTTGGAAAATAGAAAGTTCCTAGAAGAGTCTCATCTTAATGTGTCAGCCCGTCCGCCAGCCTCGCACCAATGCCGACTCAGCGCTGTTAGCGATGGACTGACATTGGCACAGCGGTGGACTGGCCACCCTGTGACAGCACTTTCTGTACACTACAGTCTGTTTCACCAGAACCTGGGAGTAGCTTTTTTCTAATTTGCTCGGACGCTCTTTAAAATTTTTCAACAATTGTTTTCTCGGATCATTTTCTCATGTTCCCCTAACATCCCTGAAAATTTGGTGCAATTCTGTTTTGTATTTTGGAAGTTAGACCATTTGGCATATAATAGGCTTCTTGTTTCACGCCAATGGTGTTAAAAAGAGCTGTACTTTTGATATTTTATTACATGCCAAATGGTCTAACTTCGCTAATACACGAAAAAAAATCCACCAAATTTTCAGGGATGTTGGGGGAAGATGAAAAAATAATGTGAGAAAAATTTTGTTAAAAAAATTTGAAGAGGGACCGAGCAAATTGGAAAAAGGCTACTCCCAGGTTCTGGTGAAACAGACTGTAGCTGTCAGCGCTGCTTCTGCCAGGCGTAGGCCTACATCTATGTTATGTAGCATACAGCACATGACGGGTGGCCCAGAGGTGGGGGGATTATCCGCTGATCGCTAAACCAACACAATAAGACACTGGCGACAGGAATATTAGCTGATCTACCAGCTGGATAACAGCCGGATGTGACCTATTACATGCTGGTCGGCATAAAATTCATCCGGTCGGCATGCCAGCATTTCCGGCACTGTGGGGAACCCTGATGTATCTACTATGCAATAAACTACAAACACATTGTCAATTGCTACAACTTGTTTCAATCTGTATGTGCTATGTAATGAAATATAAAAACATTTTTTTTAAATGTGCTGAAAAAGCACTGGCATTGTGTCATTTTTATTTCTTTCATTTTCATTTCTTTGGACTGCAAGCATGACGAGCGATCGCTATATCGTTGGAAGGCCCAGGCAGCCTCTTTGAACGGCTAGCTAAATCGACCCAACAAACATCTATCTATCAATCTTCGATTTTATTCAGTGATAAAATTCCAGCTTTATATATTCTAAAATATACAAATATATGATGATATGATAATAATATATTCCATTCTGGTTTTTGATATTCCGGCTTAGCAGCTTATAGAGCCGCTCAGACTGGAAAACCGGACTTTTCTGAAACTCCGGCCGGCTAGCCTCAGAGGCTAGCCAACCAGACTCCGGTCTAGTAGCCACTTTGTATGTATTACTATTAGCGCACTTGTGAACTCACAGGGCTGGGCAGGTGATCGCTGGTGGGGGCCGAACAGGTAACATGCCATGTCACCCACGACACCTCTGACCTGATGACTTATCCATTGTGTACTAGGCTTAGGGGGCCGAACGGGTAAGAGGCCGAACGGGAAAGGGGCCGAAACGACTGGCATTCACATCAGTACATCACTACATGTCAAATGGGCTAACTTCTTGAATACTTATCAAAACTTCCTGAAATTTTCAGGGTTGGCACGACATGAATAAAAATAGGCCTAGATCTAGTGTGTGTAAAATTTCATGAAAATTGGTTGAAAATTGACTGAGAAATCGGCGAAATTCATTCACCACGGGCACGGTTGAATCCGACTATAAAACTGATTTTTCACGTCAGTTCAAAATATGCCACGTTTTAGCCTAGCCTAGGCCTAGGGCTAGGCTAGTCTAGATATAATAAATATACATACCCAGCTAACAGCGCGTAATATTACTTGAGGTTTTTTAACAAACGCAATAGGGTCGAATCTGCCCGTTGCTTTCCCAGCTCCGTACGCTCCACCTCCTTCCATTTTGACTGAGCAATGATGATGAGATGTCAGGTGCGCGTGACGTCACTCGCTTGTGTAGACCGACTCCCCTGACTGGGCTGAGCAAGCAATCGTTAATCTTGGTCGGAAAAAAGCAATGCTTTTAATAGTATACTTGTAGTCTATGTTACTATTTTCAAATATTTGATTTTAAAAATAATAATAATATTAGATCCAGTGTTGTTCAGACTACACTAGGCCTACTATGTCTAAATTATTGGAATAAATTAGTCGGTCACCGAAATCACAACCATGAACGTTATTGCAAAAAGGAAATACCCCGGGATTCGGAACATTTCGAAGACGTACCCTTTTCACCATGCTACACGTCTATGGTAGGCCGTTAGGCCCATAACGCTAAAGTAATAGGAGAGACGGAGCATGTCCACACACCTAACATAGGCCTACCATGTCTATATCAGATGGACTATTAATAAGAAACTTTAAATACTATTGTGCAAATATGAGCTTACAATATACCTTGTTAATTCCCCTGACCAACCTCTGATTATAATTTCATTGAATCAACGTATTCCACTAAATGATGATTAGAGCTTGGCGTGTGGACATGTTCAGTTTTCTCAAATACGTAAACCAAAGTAGAAATATATTCTATAAGGCCATTATATATTTTTCTCTGTTATAGATAGGAAAAAATCCAAAATCTAATGAGGGCAGGCTGTAAAAAAAACATTAAAAAACCTTGGACCTATTTGCGGAAAATTTGTTACTTTTGCACCAATTTCTAAAAAAGTTAATGAGCTGAGGGCGACGAAATAGAAAAATGGACCAATTTTTTAAAAAGTTATTGAGGGCGATAACAATATATTAAAAACATAGCTCCCCTATTTTCTGAAATTTACAAGTTTTTTTCTTGGAAATTGGCAAATATCCAATGCGCGCGCTGGGCAGAAAAAAACCCAGATGTTTTATTGGTAATGTGCGGCCTTGATCTAATGCGCGCTCATCTGAAACAGACAAAAAACCTAGTCGCCTAACCATTCACCAATAAAATTGTATTTTCTGTGACGTGTGAGAGGGATTTTATAATTTCAAGCACCATCACTATCCTCACCTTGTAATATTTATTATGAAATGAGTACCTGTAGGAACCAAGAATCCAGCGCAGTTTTTTATGCCGTTGAAAATTATTTATATGAGCAAAACACAGTCACCGCATATTTAGGCCTAGTCTATGGTCTATATCGATAAATGAAACAATTCCTATTTTCAGCAAGACTTTGTGCAGACTCAAAAATCCACAGTTATTTCATTTTTGGAAATACTTGTAGCACCAGGTGTTGATCTTGGTGTTACTGCATTTAATGTGTCTGTATGCTAAAGGAATAGTCCACTGCTCATTATACATGGGATACGAGGGCCCCAGAATGCAATAATTTTAAGTGACTCTTGGATATTCCACAATGGCATCACCCCTGCAAACAATTTTATGTTCTAATAACGTTCCCACAACGTACAGCATTCATACTTAGGACGTAACTCTGTGAACTCCCATTTACGTCCTCAGAACGTACGCACAACATGCATATACCAAATGAAGTTATTGGGACGTTCTGGGGACGTAGCTTACGTCCTTAGCACGTCCTCGTTACGTTCATCCATGCATGCATGACTGACGAAACTGGGACCTTAACGAACGTTAGGGTTATTATGACTAGGCCTACGTCCTTAGCACGTCCTCGTTTTGTTCATCCATGACTGACGATACCGGGAACTTAACGAACGTTGGGGTTACGTACAGTGTTTGCAGGGACGCCACACCCAAAATAATCAAACAAGATCAATAATACTGTATATTTTTCATACCCAACGCTGCCGTTAGAGCAGGTTCTTAAATCATATATAGCAAGTCCATATACTTAAGCGACATCTATGAGTAAATAATCCCATCAATTCAAGCTATCTGTCAGAATCGTAGTTAATATGGAGGCGTTAGGTTGAAAACCACACTACACAGGTTGAATTACTGAGGATTCAGAAACAGCATATCACTCAGCCATATATTGCAAGAGACGGGAGATCTCCAGCCACCAGCGAAGTAGTCTATTGTATAACTCCTGACATCAGGTTATTCCAGCCCATGCATGTTACACCAGCCCACTCAGGCCACTCGCGGCAGTTTCGCAGCCTGTCATGAACATATTTCACAGCGTCAATCAACCTGTAGGCCTACATGTGACTCACAATGTTTATTTACATCATCTGGGTCTTTTGATTTTAGAGGAGTACATTGTCTTGACTATTTATAGACACCAGCCTTCTCATGCCAATTCCACAGTGTGCCACCGTCGCCCAGACAGGGATAGAGTGAGAAAGAGCATCGGTAGCTGGGTAGAGCGGTCCGCCGACCAGGTCACCGCCCATAACCCCGCAGCCCGATACATCCCCTTATTCTGCGTTGTTTAATTCTCTCTATATAGAAGTAGATAAATAATAGAGAAAAAGAAGACGAAGAACAAAAACAAGAAGAATAAGAAGAAGAACAAGAAAAAGAACATAAAATTGCATAACAATGTGTCAACAAAGTTTATCAATAATACACAATATCATATCGCTTATGTATTTATTCTTATTGGTTTATTAAAGTTCATAAACAATCAGCAAAGCTTTACAGGCCTATTCAATTCAATTCAGTTTATCTATTTATGCTTGAAGCATACATACATGCAAAGGAGACCTGCGAAAGGCTTATGATAAGCCGCTTCCATGCAGGCCACCCTTCAATAAAGTAATAGATTGTTTCTGAAAAAAACTGCATACGTCGCGGGGGAGACGGAGAGACAAAAAGACGGCCAATGATAAAATAGTAACATTAATGCGGAGGGAGAATCATACAAATACGAGTGTAGTCTATGTATCAGTGCAAAAACAGAGATACAAATTAAATATATTAATAACGTTAAAATTAGCGGACTGCATGGATATAAAATATAATAATACGATCTTATATAATAACATCCACCGTGGCCAAAAATAGGGCCAAAGAGGGCCAGCATCTAAAGTGCACTGTGTATTACGAAACAGCAATTTTCGAACATATATAGCAGTTTGTTATTAAACATATTGAGTTGTATGCATATACAAGAAAACATTTAAGATATACCGAAAATCCTTTTCGACTATGAGTTTTTATTTTATCTGTTATAATGTTGCTTGATTTATTTAAAATATCTGGAATACAAAAACGCATATATTTTTAAGCAAATACATGTTTTACTCATGAAACTAAGTAGTTTATTTTTTGTCTGATGTTATGATGGTAGATTACTGGTTGTAAAAGTGAAGACATGTTAATGAAATATGCAGGTAAATTGTTATTTATCAGGTCAAAACAAAATGTTAACAGTTGAAGCTTAAACATACCATCAATTTCAAGCACATTTAGGTTCTTAAAGAGGGGCTCGCTGTGAGAGAGGTAACCACTCGAACATATAATTCGCATGGCTTTCTTCTGTAATTTTAAAATTCTTTCCTGGTTGAAACCCCAGCACTTAAGACCATAAAGTATATGTGGTTTAATCAGCCCATTACATATGGTTAAAAGAATTTCAGAAGGAACCATGTGTTTAAGCCGGTACATAATTCCTATATTATTTAAAATTTTAGAAGCTATTTTGTTGATGTGTGAATTCCATTTTAAATGCTTGTGTATTGTTAACCCTAAAAAATTAAATTCATCAGCAAATTCTATGAAATACCATGAATTTGGATTTTTTTATGTTGTTTGATAATTTGTTCAACTTTAACCAGTCTGCAACTTTTGTTAATTCTAAATTAAATTTTTTGGAAATATAATTACCAAAAACATCCAATATTGAGTATAAAGTAGTATCAACAGCATAAATAATCATCTTAAACAGTTTACTGGCATTGCATAAATCATTAATATATATGATAAATAGAGGGCCCAATAAAGACCCTTGAGGCACACCAGTGGATATACGATGCATATCAGAAATAATTTTATTATAAGAAACATTTTAGGTTCTATTTTGTAAATAGTCTTTAAAGTTTTATCTCTACTGACTTTATACCATAATAATTTAATTTCTGAAGTAAAATAATGTGATCAAGAGTGTCGAATGCCTTTGAGAGATCTAAGAAAATGGATATCGGTATTTTGTCTTTCTCAAGGTCTTGAGTGATTCTATCAATTAGTTCAATCGATGCTAGCTCAGTAGAATGACCAGCCCTAAGACCATACTGACTGTCATATACAAGTTTATATTCATTTAAATATTTACTCAATTGTTTAAAAATTAGTTTTTCCAAAATTTTAGATATTGAGGGAAGGAGTGAGATTGGACGGTAGTACACATAGTTATTTCTTTATAATGTAATTTACAGGAGCTCAGCGTTCAAATGGGGTTGAAATGTATTTTTTATTGGAATGGCTGATCCAGAGAGGGGGGGATCGGGTGGTGCCTCAAACCACGGTTGGGGACAAGTACATCGGTACTTGTACTTGCCTGTACTTTGTACTTACCTTGTACTTTGTACTTGAGCTTCAAAAATGTACTTGTACTTGTACCCAAGTACATTACGAAGTATGGTACTTAAACACAAGTAGATTGCAAATACATCCCTTTTTGTCAAAAAAAATTATATCATAATTTACTTTTTCAGTTATACAGTGCAATATTTTTGAGAAAATAAATTTTAAAATAATTCAATTATTGAACTCTGTTTATCTAGATGTATCACTGTAAAGCGTTTTCACACATTCTTGTTCTCGGCGAGCTGCATATTGTCCCTTTGATCTTTCATTCATACTTCTCATAAGCCGTCCAGATAGATGTAGGCCTACTGACAAAATTGTTAAAACAACACACAGGCGTTACCTGGTAACAGCAATATGGTTATCGTGCATCGTTATCTAACACAGCTATGCACAAGCCTGACCCGGCAAACACGAGATATTGACCTAGTGTTGGTTTATTGTTGGGTCAGCGTTGCAGATGATGGCTCAATATTAAATCTACATTGGATTAACGTTTCGTGTCTGCTGCAGAAGGTGTGCGCTTTCATTGTTTGCGCAAATACATCTTATAAAACCCTATAATTGCGGGGGTCATCTATGTTCACGTTTTGAAATGTACTGTTCAATCGATATTGTAAAATAAAAGCATTAAAATTTTCTATTGTAATTGGTCTGGGGAATATATAGTGTCGCCTGTTGTGCTTAAATGATTACAAATACACCGCATAATATAAATACAATTTTAATTGCATACATCTTAGAGTTAGAATGGTTAGAAGTGTCAGATTGACTGGGCGCATGTGAGAGCAATTAACAGCTGCGGTAATTACTACCTACTAAGATGTAGGCAATTAAAATTTTATTAACACTTTCAGTGCGGCGAGTTATTATCATGAATATATTCAAGTGTCAAACCAGAATAAATACCCCTCAAGATCAAATAAATGGGCAATAATTCTGAAAATATATACGCTGAATTTTTCTTATCATTTAAATTTACGACAACAAACCATCTCAGCACTAAACACATTATTGATATTATGATTATTGTATACCCTCTTGCTGAGTTATATAAGTTAAAAAATATTATATTCTGCTGAATTACTTAATATTTGATGTGTTAATTGAGTGAAAAATGTGGTTGCCGATGGTGTTTTTCTTGGAAAATTAAGAATTCTAACAAATGAAGTTTAATCGTATTCCTCGTTAATATAACTCTGACATTAATATCTAGTGAAAATAAAACAAATTTCGCAACACATTAGTCATTATGTTTAATGGCAGCAGACATACCCTAGTTATTTAAACATGTTAAAAAGGGGGCGCTTTTTACCCCCCCCCCCCCTGTACTGCACGCAGCGAACACGAGACGTTGTCTAATTAGTTGTGGGTCAACATCGTCGAAGATTACCCAGCAATAAGCCAGCATTGGGCCATTGCGCCGTGCCCGCTATAGTCAACCCACGATAACCCATAGTACTTATCCTCTTCAATACTGAGATGCAAATATAAATGTTTTCCCCAATTTAAGAAAACTGGCGTTAGAGTACCTGACGGTCTCTGCATTATCTGTTGCAGTCGAGAGATTTTTTTAGTATTACAGACAAGGTATTTCAATCAGAGAAATGCCAACTGAGCGATACAACGTTTCAATAACGTATATTCATCGGATAAAATTCACAGAAATGAATAACTGTATAATAGCATTCAATACTCAGATATGCAATGGATTCACAATTTATTGACCTCACATTGACTGATAATATCATTCAATACACAACTATTTATTGACAACACATTTATTATGTATACACATGATATTTGTTTTTTCAATTCCGCTTTCTTGCTGTCCCTTTATTGTTACAGTAGGAACGAAAGGGTGGCGTTCATCAATGCAGCAGATGACCTCAAGCCGAGCAGCGGTGTTCACTGATGCGCTGCGAACGGACATACACATTAGTGAAACGTGCAGAGAAGCGGCATACGACCACCACTTTCGACTTTGGCTCCAGCTATAAAGTCGGGACTGAATTCACCTATCGATGCACACGCTGTTGAGGACCACTGAAATCTCCTTCTGGACGCCTGCCTACTTATAGCTAAACACTTTGAGTCTAGTAGTGAATATTGTCAGTTCCAGCTCGACCATCAGGACCGTTCAGAAGGAGTAACAGAAGAATCAACAGTGTGTGTCCGGTGACTATTGTGTAAGAGACTGTTGGTCTTAAAATGTATATATTGTAAAATTAGACTATAAAAATGTACAAATCCATTAAATTTGTTAGAGTTCTGTATCCTTGCATTTTGTTGGCATTTCAATTTTTAGTATTAGCAAATCTTGGCTTTACGTCACTTTTCGGCACAAAAGGTCTTTTAAGTGACATTGTAATACGATAAAAACGTTGTAGTCAATTCATGAGATGAATGATGTACAGATGATGATGTGAGGGGGGGGGGGGTGATAGGGCTTGGTGGGTTATTGAGGGCGTTTTCCTTCGCTCGCCCGATAAGGGGTTCTGGGCATGTCTAGGGGATATACCCCCAGACATGCCCAGACAGCCGGAGACTTGAGTTTTCCCTGTGCAATTTAATGCTGAAACTCTATGGCATTTTGCGCAGCTCCGCTATCCTCGGGTCAGATAGTCCCCAGAGTGACAATAGGAGGGATCACTCCCTCTGGGTAACTCCATTCATCCCACGTGAGAGACCTAATGTCAAACACGCTATTGCCGGTTATTTAAGGCTACCACAGCCTACATCAGCGCCAGCACTGATGCGGGTGCTGCATTGGCTCCGCTGTTGAGCGGAGGAACCAGGGTACCTGTAGACTAGTGCTTCCGTACAATGCCGTACACAGCATCCAACAGACGAAACAGATCCCTAATGACCCTCCCCGGATGGAGGCGAATAGTACTACTACTAGCAATCATCCCAGTACCTCTTAATTTTTAGTAAGTTCGCTCCTTGCGTAACACGTTGACTGCTATAATATCATTCAATACACAACTATTTATTGAGCTCAAATTGACTGTGAATGTCATTCAATACACCAATATGCAATGAATTATAAACAATTTATTGACCTCACATTGACTATTAATATAAACAATAATACAATATGCAATGTAGGCCTATAGACAGGTTATTCAACTCGGTAAGAACTTGTTTCTTGATTTATGCATTTACCGGTATATTTTTATGCATTATATTATATATACATTTGTACTAGGTACTTGTTAATTGTACCCAAGAACATTTGAAATGTACTTGGGTAGTACCCAAGTACATTTCGCAAAACCCTGTACTTGTACTTGAACTTGATCATTTTGAATGTACTTGTAATTGTTCTCAAGTACTGAGTCGATGTACTCGCCCCAACCCTGCCTCAAGCCGTGGTTTATTAGCTGAGAAGATTAAAAAAATATATTTTCCGGCGGGAGGGCAAATAATTTACATTGAACCCCCTTTCAAAATTCTGGATCCGCCTCTGGATTTGTGTTAATAATTACCATCAATGTCAAATTACAGGTAGGGGCCTACTATTCAAATAAAAATTGTGCATGCAGATTTGTCAATATATATACATGTACTTTTCTTTAATTTATTTATCTGTTGAACAGTTCATAGGGCCTATATATTATTTATGTGAACACTAGCTTTCCATAAGTATTATTGCACAAGACAAGTTCCTTGCATTGCATTGGGAGTCCAATTTTATTCAGCTGAACGGCTCCATGAGAAGCAGTGCATTGCTCAAATTAGCAATATTGCTTTGTAATTTTAATACATCACAGAACTGGAATTCTGTGATATATATGTAGACCCTAGGTCTACTAGAATTAACCCGTGCAAAATGCGACGGTTGGGCAGCTGTTTACGACGCTTCCCCACCATTAACCTATCATTAGGATTGAATGCCCTTTGCTTTTATTGCGCGCTGAAGACAGGTGCACTGTCCACCTGAATAGCCCGGCCCTGGAATTGTCCCGGCGTTGCAGACGGTGGGTCATAATTGGCCAGGCATTGGGTCGGCGCTTCGTGTTTGCTGGGTTGTGCTGCGCGCCATTACCGTTGGTATAAATCGTCTACAGTACTACATATTTTTTGGATAAACTGTTAATAAAAGACAACTTACGAGTCAAAAACATCTCACAAGAGCTTCTAATATAGTGTATGTTCTTGAATTAATATAACTGCTGTGTGGGAGGTATATGGGTGGCCAGGAAAAACGATTTGCTCAGGGTGAGTGTACGCCTACAACGAGGGATAAACCGAAAAAGCTCTTAAAGCTATAATCTTGAAAAAATCTGTATTTTTATTTTGGCTGCTTCACTGGCAGATGCACAACACAAAATTAAAAAACGTACGCGATTCTAGTTGATGGACATGTTGATATATTATGGACATATCAAGGAGCCAAAATAAAAATACTGATTTTTGATGTTTTCAGCCTGATTGTGTCTCTTTAAGCTGTGTATCCATGTGTGCTTGCGCGATGCGCGGCACAATGCGTGGCAGGATGAGAATGCGTGATGAGTTTCTCCATGTGTGAGTGATTATTTTTTAGCGTGCATGGACCTCGCAGGCTGTGAGAAAGCTGTGCTGTGCCAAGTGACCTCCATTAAGCCATGCTTACATGGAGATATTATGACTAAAACAAAGTAGAAGCGATTCCTAAATTCGTCACGCATCACGAAAAGGTGTACCAATAGCCTACAAAAAATAGAATTATTGTACATTTTTTTCAAATATATATATATATATAGTCAGGGTTTGCACAGGCCTTGAAAACCCTTTAATAGCCTTGATTATAAAAATCAGTTTTCAAGGCCTTCAAAAGCCTTAAATGCTAAAAGATATCTTCAAAAGCCTTGAAAACTTATTTTTTGGTTTGAGTTGTTCATTGTTAATATATATTGTGGCTTTTTTTGTCACAGTCTTTACAAAATTGACAAAAAATATTATGTTACTATTAATAGTTTGCTTGCAAGGTGGAATGTAGATGAAAATAATACAGACAAATAATTTTTGACTAAAAACTGTCAAGGTTTTTGTCATGTTTCCCTACTTCATGCTCGTGATAGGTCCTTGAAAATGGTGATATTTGGCTATGTAAAAACTTAAAAAGCCTTGAATTCCATCAGGTTTTGTTTGTAGAAACCATGATGGTTGCTATATGCATCTCCAAGCTCATATCTGGATAGGTTCATTACGTTCCGTGGTCGATCTGGGATTTCTTTGGGAACCCTGCAGCAGCATACAATTCATACATATCTCAGTGCCTCACAGCTATATGGGCCACTTGCTCAGATTAACCCTCTACACCCCACACGCTGGCATTACAATTTTAACTACATTAATAATGTGAAAAATAACTAAAGTTATTGCATAACAAACCATACTCTGGCTAGTGTAACCCGTTTGACCATTAGTTTTAACAGTATATATATTGATATGTCCAAAAAGTTTCGAGTTTGCTCAAAGTAGGCTCTATGCACAAAAATGTTCAATGAGAAAATTAATTGAACGACTTTTACTTTGGGCAAACGTAAGACGTTGAAAAAACTTTTATCTACAAAATAATTACCTTTGTTTTAAGCTCATGTTTAGAGTTAAATCCTGTGCAGCATTTCCAAATGCTAAAATATCACGTCCTATCGGAAATAAACGATGTGTCTTGACGAGTCGAGCCCTGTACCAACTCGGACTCTATACCAAATTGGATCCTACACCAACTCGTAAGCCACCAGCTCGGACACTATAAGTATGATAGCAAATCGTTGACCTTTATTTGACCAAAATGAATCAGTTTCACTCACTAGAAGTTGTGCCGGATCGCGTCAGACTGTAATTTAAGTGGGTGAAAAATCCAATTTATTATTTTGGCGGTTAAAGGGTTAAATTACAAGGCAAACAGCACGTGAGTGTGACTCTTAAGCTGTGGATATCGATAGCTCAGTAGCAGACCTGGTTGTCATCGCCTACTCGTGATTAACCCTTAGGGGGCATACCTGTCATAGGTGTTAAGCGTCAGCACGATCTTCTAAATGTAATTACTGAGTGTAAAGTCAACTCAGATTTCAGCGAGGCAATTAACACGTCATAGAAATGACACGTATTGTTAATTGCACTTACCCGGCTAAACCAGGCTACTCACATTGCGCGGAGCCTGGTCGCAGTGACCTCCATTTTTCCACGGCTGGCCGTGTAAAACAGACACTGACTCCGCCTAGCGATAAGACCGAGAGTGGTATAAGACTATATTCAGCTAGCGCGCTCTGGTGATCACAGTACTACCATTTTGCCAAAACATGGCCGTCACTGTTTCAGAGCCTTGCGATGTCATCAGGGTAAATTGCACTGTGGTAGAATGTAACAATGGAAATGTTAGGTATAAATATATCGGCTACATTGATGCAATAACAGTGATGTCATCAAGACATTCTTTCATGTTGAAAGTGTTGAGTAGATTAAAATAGGACCTAAAGCCAGCAAAGTATACAGCAATTCATTGAGTGATAATTATTTTGAATGCCATATCGTTTATAACATGTGATATAAACTAATGGGCCCCATGCAGTAGTGTAGGCCCTATAGTCGAGATTTTAAATCTTCGGGTGCAAAGCTGGATCATGATTTTGTTAAATGTAAATGTGAAGCAAATTTGCCACATGTTGTCAGATATGTAATTTTACTGCACAAATGCACTGTAAGATCTTTTTTTTATATATTGATTTTCATGTGGGAATGTTTCTTCACAAAATATGTATATAAGAATCACATTAAAAACTTTCGTTGAAACTGTTCACAGGTTTGCAAAAAAAAGGAAACGTGACACTTGAGTGTCCAAGTTATTTGTCCCGTCAGCTCGCAGGTAAAACTCAGAAATACACATAACAAATGTTTTCCAATGTGTCCAAAAGTGTAACATACTTTGATATAAAAAGCATTCATTTTGTATATAGCTGTGAAATGTGCATTTAAATTCCAGAATGGCATATCTTACGATGTTATCGTGGCAATTTCAAGTCCCTAAATTCATTCAGGTCTCATAAGAAATGAAAGTTGCAAGTTAGTTGAACTTACTTTGTTGTGATTTTTTTATGATCAGATAAAGCAGGTATTAATATAGGCTGTAATGTTAGCATGACACAGTACTTATAATTTGGACACCTTTGTTGTTAATGTGACCATATACTTGACACATATTAGTGTATCTTGACATGTCCTTTGACCCTTGCTAACGTGACACTAGCAACATGTCAAAACAAAGGTCAAGTTAGCTTGACTTAAATGCAACGGAAAAAAAACTTAGCATTACAATATATACTTGTTTAATCAGAAATATAATCTGCTGTCTTTTAATTTTCATTTGATACAATGATCTGAAACCAACAATTGACACAAACACTTATTTCTGAGTAGGTGCAGAACAATTCTAGCCAGCGAAGTGGCTTCTATAGAAACACTATTGCTAACGTAACATTAACAAAGTGTCAACAAAAAACATCACGTTAAATTTCACCAAAAAAGACACTTAGCATTAAACAGACTCCTTGTTGTGTCTGTCTCTAGCCTATCTGTAGTCAGCAGTCCTCCTAGTGGAGTATCGGGTTGACGGGTGATGCTACTTGGCGTAGTCTTTAGGCAGTTAGGCGTGCTTTAAAGGCATCTACAGAGGGAGATATTACGGTCTCCTCTGGCAGTTTATTCCAGTCTGAATTGTTCTGCTGTAGTACAGGTAGCTAGTAACTAGCAGCTGCTACTGATGTAGCTGACCGGATATGCTTAAAGTTCTGGTTGTTCACGCCACGAGTATGTTCCTCTGCAGGAACTAATCCATCACTTACGGGAAGCTGATGATAAATATATTAAATCTCTATTTAAAGTTCAGAAAAGGGCTGTTAGAATAATTAAATCAACCTAATATTTAGCCCACACCCAACCAATCTTCCATGCATTAAATAACTGAATATTTATAATATTTATGAAATTAAAGTGTCTTTGTTTATGTACAAAATGGAGATGCAATTGTTACCTACTTTATTTAGCGACATGTTTGTAAAAAATTCTGATGCTCGTAACTATCTCACTAGACATGTTCTTAATCTACGTGTAGCTAGTAAACATAATACCAAATTATCTGAACAGTTTATTGGAACTGCTGCTATATCAATATGGAATAAAAAAATGAGCCCCCATGTACATCTGAAAAGTGTGGGCAGAATTTTTGACAGCACTTTATAAAGGGTGACAATCTCGAATGATGAGATCAAGGATATTTGTGGCTAATAACATTTTTTAATGAAGTGCTCATTTAGGAGGGGGCAAGGAATTCATTTATCTAAAAAAAATGGACTTGGACATTCCGTGATGCATAAAAATCCAATATGGCCGCCATTAAGTCAATTTAGGGTAGCGCTTAAGCTGATGCTCTAACTACTCTGGGTATAAATATGCTCCAACCAGTAATATATACTATAATGTAGCTAATACTTATTTATAACCTGAACACACAATTCAATATTATTATTCAATTTATTGGGCATATTATTACTGAATCAATTTTCGATAATTTCTCGTCGTGTGTCTCTGCAACAATTATATTCCGAGTCTGATGTGCTATCTACGGGGCTCTCACATACTGTATCAGTGCCACTATCACTATCTGATCTGGAGGTATCACTGCAATTAATATCACACTCTGCTAAGGGTCCACGGGTGTACCTCACTGCTCTAAATTTTCCGTTCTCGACTTTCCACCCATTGCTGATGGGGGATGGATGTTCTCTGAACTGAAAGTGTTTAAGGCAGTAGGTGTGATAATTCACTCTTTGCAAGTAAGTGGTCGTACAGCTCCAGCAATCCAGCTGAAACCAGAATTATATCTTCTATACATGATCCCTGGAACCGTTTGTAAACTGCATGAATGTAAGACATTTGCTGGTGAAATGTCCCTATCATGGGAATAATGTATTTGAACACCTCAGGGTTTTCTGATTCAAGCTCAAGATATCTTAAAACACAAGATGGCTTAAAACACATCCGACCATAATGAGGCTCTCTTTTAATCAACAGCTCGGTCACACCTGACTGATTATAATGCCATAGGCCTACCATGATAATTGGTCCGTACTTCGTCAACAATTAACTCTCCATTCCCGGCTTAGAATGTAATGGTCGGACAAGAAAATAATGTAGTGGTGTGTTTTAATGCGAGTTAAAGCATGTATCACTAATCGAATCCGTTGAGGTTTTGTACTGTTTACTGGAGTTTCAACAAGCGAGCACACTGGTGGCTCATTACTAGCTTTATGTGACATTTGTTCTGGTATACTTTAATGAGTGATTCACATTTATCATCCAGTTTTTTGGTGAATTATTTTTTCTTATCTAAACTGGGAAGGCTTGTTTTTTTTATTTATCATGTTCTATAGGTTGAACATGCATCACGTTGGTTCTATGCGCCAGCTCACCTACCTGACAAACTATCAAAAGGAAATTCATCATTGTCCATGATAACTATTCCTGGCGTTGCATCAACTAGAACTTGGGGGCACGTGTCTGATGCTTCTGCATCTTGTAGTGCCCAGTAGTCATAGAGAAGCTGCATGTCTGCATAACTTATCAACTTAACACTTTTCTGTAGAATATGTGATAGTTATCTACTTCTGGTCATGCCATGTGCAGTGACTCCTAGATTTATTGCAGTGGCAGTGCGTTTTCCTGTTACATAGTATGATAACAGCGATGCCATTTTCAAAGTTTCTGGAGATAGATCTGCTACTTGTTTGGTTGGCTTTCTGAGCAATGTTAAAAGTAAAAGTAAGAGGGGGAGTCCTCTAATTCTTCAAGAGTTGGTGGCCACACAATAGTTTGAGCTGCGTTTATGCTCTTCGTCAACCTATTGGCACCTTTACCAATTGATTTTATAACATGTCTCCAGCTGGTTACCATAATCAGCCACAATAATTTTAAAATCAGAAAGTAAAGATTGATAGGATCTGATCTCATGCTCTCTCTCTTCTTCATCTTCCAAAAACACTGGATGTTTCTTAAACGTGTGCCATTATGATTTCTGTGATATTCTAAACAGCTTTACACGTTTGCGTTTAGGGTGTTTGTTATCAGCTGGTTTTCCAAATCAAACACAATGATATGATCTTTGTCATATACAGACCCGGCATAGATGACCGTAGCTTTTATCTTGGAATTGGATCAGTGTTGTCTCAAGAGCCTGAAAAGAAGATAAATATTTTCTACAAATACAACGGGGATAGCAACCAAATCCATTCCAGTGAACTCTTAACTTTTTTTGTAGGTTGATTGTTTCAGGAAACGTGACGTCCCCTCTTAATTCTCTCATCAATGCGATGATATCATTTGCGAAGCAGACTCAATCAAACGTAAAACCACAGAGATACAATCTTATAGAGTGTTTATCGATTAATCCAGAATTAATTGTTCTCACCAAGGAATAGACTGAAAGAAGCCCTCTCACGCAGCCCTCTCACGCAGCTCTACACATGGACAGATGACACTGCTAAAGGAGTGTAACCAAGGAAAGGATTGATAAACATAATTATCCCCATCAACATTTATTCACAAATAAAAGGTGTATTTTTCAGCTTATCCATTAAGATATATATTGAAAATGTGCTTAGCTGACACTACTTTTGCTGATTACAACTTTTTCGCAGATAAATTATATATTTTAATGCTTGTTTATACAGAACAGTTATTGAAATAAATTATTTACTCAACACCGTCTGCCTGAAATTATTTATTTCAAAAATACTCCAGCCCCCTCCCCTCTAGAGATTGAATGGTGCCCTCCTAGCTGCTATTTAAGCTGTGCTACCCTATTTCGAAACATATAATTGCCACCCTTTCCAAAAGTGCTGTAAAAAATTCCTCCCACACTTTTCAGAGGTACATGGGGCTCATTTTCAGTTTAAGCCCTAAAGATGACAAAACAACAAAAAACATAATCCTGAACTCCGTGGTCACGGGACGTAGGGATATTACCCAACTAATATCTGTTGATCTAGATATCAATTGTTCAATATGTACCTTCAAGGCTTCAAATATAAACTTAAGAAATATTTATCATACCATTATATTCCTAATAGTAGAACTCCCTAGATATGATACTGGCTCATGAATGAATTTGTTTGTTACCTAATAATTTTTTCTGTTATTATTGCACGTTTTTATGCACACTGCACATGTATTGTCCTTTCTGTGGATCCACGGGGCTGTGTCTTCCACTCAAACGAGTGGGAGATGCAGCCCTTTGCTTCCTAGGGGTCAACATATTATTATTGTAATTAATGAGAGGACATATAATTTCACCCGATATTCTGTCCTCTTTGTCAATCTGTTTATCAATCTTCTTCTGTAGATTATTGTTCATACAGATATTTCATATTTTCTATGATATTTCTCAGTTAATATGTTGGATTTTCTGATTTTCGGTGTATTAACACACACAAATGATTAATGTCAATGTTTTGTTGATATGCATTTATGACAACAAATAATCTTGAATCTTGAATACTGACATAGCTGTTCAAAAGTCAATAGCCGTTCAAAAGTCAATGTGGCGTTTTTCTGTCTGGTTTGAAGGTCCTAGCTCTCAGCCCACTGATTTGAGCATAGTGGAAAGTTCAAACACTCTCTTTCTTGTTGTAATTAGACGTTACAAATCTGGCAGCGCTTTGTTTAATCACAGATATAATCTACTGTCTTTTGATTTCCATTTGTGTGTAGTTTCTGGTTGCTTCATCGTTCCTAATTCTTTCAGCAGATTTTATAATAATTCTAATAAACCAATTATATTTTGTTTACAAAAATCATTTTCTTGTTTTATTGATTTATTATATGCCTACTATCCCATTAGAAACTTATCTGGAAACTAACATAGTACTGCTGAAATGAGTAAATTTTGACATTATTTTGATCATATTTACAAAAAATAATGATGAGAAGTCAATGCGGCAGTTTATCATGTTTGATGACATATTACTGCCCTACTTGTAGGCCAATTGCCATTGTGGTCTCACCACCCTAAATAAGCCGAAATCTAGTGAGGTGTCTACTAATAATGTAGACGAGTTATAGCCCAATTTAAACAGTGGTGACTTTTTACACGCTAGGGGGCGTAGCTAAATATCTGTCTGGTAAGCATACCCATAGTGGGCCTGTTTTTGAACAAGAACATTTTAAGCTTTATCCTGATATGTCACACTAAATATATAATAGGGTGAAAAATGGTGAAATCGGCCTGCGGAATTGAGGCAGTTCACATGTGTTTCAACAGGACTGCCATTTGTGGTTGTGAGAACTTGTTAGTCAACAGAATGGTGAAAGGTGTGTGCATTTTATCATATAGGCATGAAATTTTGCACAAAGATGTATTTGGATATGCTCTTTCATATTTGAATAAGAGGCAAGCTCAATTATTTCAATATGGCCGTCAAATCCAAGATGGCAGCCACTGACCTTTTTAAAGGCCTATACGCTCTAGTAATGTGTGCACGCATCAATCACTGATCATTAAATAATGCATATTATGCTACAGAAGTAAAGATTAGGGATGTGTTAGTATAGAAATAAAATTTCAGAAATAGTACTCAGCGCTTTCTATAGTTTGTAATCCAATATGGATGCCGAAAATCAGCCTAACATGTGTTGTATAGATGTTTTACTGTTCAAATGATACTGAATGCAAATTTAGGATTAATCTTTTATATACACCTTATTTCCTACTCATATGAAAGCCATCTATGATGCATATAGGGTACTATGGGATATCTAATAAATCAAATATGGCTGCCAATGACGCTTGGGCATTAAACAAGGTTACAAACGGAAAACATTAAATATCGTAAGCTATAGCGGGGGCTATCAGAACGTTGGGGGCTAGCTGGGTTGTCAAGAACATTAAATTTCCAAAAGTTTTTTCCTCTAGAATTTGGCCACATATGAATAATAATTTAAATACATTCCTTTCACAAATTCCTTCTATCTGATAATCTAGCTGACTGATTCAAAATAATAATTGATCGGAATTTCGACTTGAATTTCTGTATTTTTAATATATATACTCCAAAACAGCATCATTCACCATAAAATTTAAAATAATATTTTTTATTATATTCTAGATCAGCACCATTTAAAATAAATGAGTCTGTCTTATGTATAAGCCTGTCAATCTATCAAGAAAACACTTGAAAATGGATGATAATAAGGTGAATTTCTCATCCATTATCATCAAATCAGTCCACTAGAAAAAAACGCCATCCTTAACTGTTAGCTAACATAAAATAGAGACATAGAAACAATTTTGGACCTTCTTATGGCAAACCCACCTATTCCTCGAGATTATGATACATATATTAACCCTTTCAGAGCGGATGTACGTATTTCGTACACTGGTGTGTGTGATAATCGCTAGGCGTCGCTGTGATCATGGTGACGAAATCACGCACCTGCAAGTCAGACTCAGAGTGAAGTTAGACTGAGGCCTAGACTAGCAATAAACATTATTTACTCACAGTTACTGAGTGAGGCAAACGACTCGGCATGTCCAAGATATTGCAACGATTGATGTACAAACATTCCTTTAACGTTACATCATGATAAGGGCCATCGTCATACTCATAGTCTGGATAGACCGTCAACAATGTTGGGACTTTGTGGTTACTGACTTATTCAGTTCGACAACACCAGAGTGACAGACACAAATCAAAAATCTCACTGGAACTGTAACAGTTAGGCTAGACTAGGCCTAGTCAGGCTAGTGTAGGTTAGCCTAGTCTAGATCTAGCCTGTAGGTCAAGGCCGCGTAGATCTACATGATTGGGCCTCTGACTCTCTGCTGTAGCCTACATTCAGTCACCCAGTTGTAGGCCTAGCCCTAGGGCAGCCGCTATCCAGTAAACACAAAACATTTTTACCAGTATATTCAAACATTAATTTTATTATAGTATACAACGACGACCCAACGTCTTTGACGTTGCCGTTGGTCCAACAAAAGGCAACGTTGTTCTGACAGAAATGTATAAAGTATAGCTTTCAAGAACATCTAAAGTTAGGCCTATAATCTAAGATGGAGGCCATAGACTCATACTCTAGTTAGTATAGCCTAGGCTATAGGCCCACATTTCCTTATCTATTTCCAAACTTTGGGTATAGTCTACCATTTGTTAGGCTTGTAGTCCTAGCATGGCAGCACACACAAAAACACTAGTTTAGTAGTTAAAACATTTCAAAGATATTTTGAAAATATTAGACTAAATGTTTTTCAGATAGGTTTAAAACGTCGGTCTACAGAATGAAAATTAACTGAAAATATTATGCAAAAACATAATTGTAAAATGTTTTATGAACATTTGTATATGCTAATTTAGTCTACTAACATTTTATATTAAAAAACGCATTAATAAAAGTGCAACAAAC
Source organism: Flabesymbios commensalis (assembly GCA_964017125.1). NCBI lineage: Eukaryota > Metazoa > Annelida > Polychaeta > Terebellida > Flabelligeridae > Flabesymbios > Flabesymbios commensalis. The sequence continues at coordinate 36,294,932 of OZ024904.1, read as the reverse complement.
CTTTTTATTGAATGTCTTGCATTTATAATGTTTTTAGTTATTGATTGATAATATTATGTTGACCCATCGACCCACCATCATGTGGCTTTATCAAGCAAGTTGAAAAATGTTTTGTGTTTGCTGTGGTCTAGGGCTAGGCCTATTCATAACAGTTATAATAGCCAATAATAGCCAATATGTCTCAACTTTATAGCTTCTAAAGGCAGGGGTCGAAATAAGTGCTATCCCGCTAGGCTATCCCGTGGCCATTAAAAAAATGGTCGGGATAATCAGTCTGTATAGTGACTAGTCTATCTCGTCGGGATAATGCGATTTGTTGTGCTTATTTTATCACACATGGGCTAGCTATGGTACATGCTACTACTATAGTAGTAGCACTAGTAGAATCCTCTGTTCTGTGCAAGGGAGATCAGCGCTAAAATGGGCAAGTCTACAGTCAACTTGTGGTGAGCAGTCACAGTGGTTCATGTTGATATGGTTCACCTGACGGCTGTGTAGGCGTCTCGTCCTTGGCCTCTAGCCAAATAATGGGGCCTTCTTTGAGTGAGGTATCAGTAGTCTAGGATGAAGGGTATGCAACGTTTTAACCACATATGTACAATTGAACTAGTTGAAGTACTTATAAAAATATTTTAGATTACACAAAGGATCTGTTGCACATAGACTATATTTATATGATAAAAAACATCATGCTTTTTAACCTCACTTTGCCATTCTTCGTAAAATTTGTTACATCATCCTTTTTTTTTAACTCACTTTGACATTGTAATATTTGTTGAAAATAAATTTACCCATGGGAGCCCAACCTGACCACAAAATGGATCTCCAGATGATCAAGGTCATTGTCAACCCTGGAGCCAGATATCCAAAATGATTATTTTAGTGAGGAGGAGGAGGATAACGATAATGGAGTTAGATGAAGTCTTTTTGAATAGATATATTAATAGGATAGGCGAGGCGCAGAAAGCTATTAAATGCTATGTTATGTGACATCCTCAATAACTGACTGCTCACTATTAAACTGCTTTTAACAACACAACAAGATCATTTTATTATATTCTTAGCAATAGGCCTAACTGAGCTGTAAAGTTTTTTTTTATTAGTGACTTTTAAAGTTGACATAATCAATTGTAATTGCTTCATGTGTAACCATGGTAACAGTTGTTATAAATTTAGTGAACGGGATGTTTATGTGTCGAATCACATTTTGTGCGCTGTATGTCTGGCCTGCCAGATATCCCGGGGGATAGTTAAATCGCAATCTCACTATCCCCTTGTCTAGTGGATCACATTGAGTTATTTCTACCCCTGTAAAGGCCTAGCTATAGGCTGTAAGCCTATTATAGGCTATGTATAGAGCATACCTGATACCCTACTGCATCTGTAGGCCTAGGTCCTGCATCTGTGTAGGCCTATGTAGGCCTAATCTAGTTTAGATATTTTGGCAGATACTAGGCCTAGGCCTGAATATGTGTTTTTAAAGAGTGGCTCCAGGGATAAATTGCAGAAATATTAATATTGTTCTTTTAAAATATTTTTTATGCATATGGGCCTAATTAGACAATCTTCTACATTGAATAACACATGATTATTTAAGTTTATTTAAATGAGATATCAATTCAACTTTGTGTGGAATTGATATAACATTACTTCGCATAAATGTCAATGAAAACTGCCGATTCTCGCATCTATAGGCCTACTTTTACCATTAAAACTCACCCTCATCACATAGAATGTTTTATTTGTACTTTTCCACTAATATTACTTTTCAGTAGTTACGGGGAAATTATTTCACATCATGCTGATTATTTGCTGACTTATTTTATTTCAATACCAAGTGTTATTTTTCAATGTAGAATGTTTCTAGTGTATTTAGATCTACAGTAATTTGGTGAAAGTTGGTTGCCATGACAACCACCCATAACTCCCTGTATTATCTTGCCTAACCTTAGAGAGATAGATGTGATCCTTCATAAAAGTCAATGCAAACATTTTATCCATGTGAATGCAAATTATATATTTGGTAGCGGTCGCTTTTTGTAATATTTATTATTTTAAATTAGATAATGTTACAAATTGCCTCAGTTTGGGGTGATCTTATGGTCTTTCAATTTTCAATTACCCCCACTATCTTCTAGTATCTTATTATTATTATAAGAGCTCAGACTAGCTGTAAATGATGTGCAATTCATTACAAATATTTTTTGTTTTTTGGTGGAAACTTAATGTATCAAAATATGTATTTATTGTTGGGTTATTGGTGATTGGTATAAATGGTTACCATGACAACCATCTAGATGGGTCATTGAATCCTTGAACCCTACTTATGTTCCATCCAACCTTAGGGGTATTTATGAGCCTTTACTATTTTCTATAACAAATGACTTAAGTCTACTTTAATGTTGGGCCTACCCATTTGAGAGCTGGAAGATGAGCGTATGTGCTAGTTCATGCACGACTATTGCGAATACGAGTCTAAACATATGACCTTTGACCTTTTTTACCCACCCCGGGTGAAATGTGGTCTAATAGTTTGATATATTATGGACAGATGAACTTATTCTAGTTGAAAATATCACATATTGTTAAATTGCTTAGCAGTTATCTTTCCATAACTGATTAAAACCCATAATCACCTGTAAATGTGAAGTTGGGGTGAATATCGTTGCCATGGCAACCGCCTACGAGGTTAAATATGATGTTTTATAATACCCTGATATCTAGGGCCTACTTAACAATAATATATAATATATATGTAGTCAATATGCATAGGGAATGTCTCATCATGGATGAAAAGAGGGAGGTTTTGAGGTGATCCTATCCTAGTTTATATGCAAAACTACACAAAATAGGCTACTAGTCTAAGAACCTGTGACCTTTGACATTTTTTTATCCACCCTCGGGTTAGATGTAATGTAATATTTTGCTATAATATTAATAAAAAAACTTTTTGTATTTGAAAATATCACATATTGTTAAATTGCCTTATAGCAGTTATTCTTCCATAACTGATGAAAACCTATAATTACCGGTAAATTTGGGAGTTGGGGTAGATATCGCTACCATGGCAACTGCCTACGAGGTAAAATGTGATGTTTTAGAATACTCTGATATCTACCCTACAATAATATATATATATACTTTGTAGTCAATATTCATGGGGAAAGTCTCATCTTGGATGCAGTTAGGGCTGTTTGGAGATGATCATATGTCCTAGTTTATATGCAAAACTACAGAAAATACTAGTCTAAGAACCTGTAACCTTTCACCTTTTTTACCCAACCTCGGGTTAGATGTGATGTAATATTTTGATAGATTATTGACAAATGAACTTTTTGTATTTGAAAATATCACAATGCATATTGTTAAATTGCTTAGCAGTTATTCTTCCATAACTGTTGAAAACCTATAATTACCAATAAATTTGGGAGTTGGGGTAGATATCGTTGCCATGGCAACCGCCTACGGGGTGAAATGTGATGTTTTAGAATACTCTGATATCTACCCTACAATAATATATATATACTTTGTAGTCAATATGCATGAAGAATGTCTTATCTTGGATGAAGTGAGGGCTGTTTTGAGGTCAAAAATCACCCAAAACAAGTCAGCTGTGAAAGGGTTAAGTAGTATTATAAAATTATGCATAAATAAAAAGGGACATGTGAATGTCTGCCTTTCACCATTTCACAGCTGATCCGCTACAAAACTGCTGTTGTGATATCATATCACAGCAAAAGGCTAGAGAGCTTCCCTACCCTACACTGATTAATGCCTTATTTGGCTTAGGATTCTCAGTGTTATGTGAATCTTAGAGGGTTATAAAGATTAAGGATGCATTTCTCCTTTTTGAAGTAATGAGTGTTGTGTCTTAGCCTGATCCTTCTTTACATCAAAATGGTAAGCTTAACAACAACACATGGTTTTCTCGTGGTAGGCCTACTTGATTGTCAATATTTCTGCACCCCAGTGACGAAATCAGAGCAGAGAAAAATATCCAAAACTGAAAATCATCAGGTAATTACTAGAGTTACACCACTATCCCACCAGGATATTTGTCTCCGAGAAAGAAGTCAATTTAACGTAGTCTTCTGTTTACCAAGTGACCAGAGCTTTGGTGAATCCTGATATTAAAAGTCCTGGCAAACAGACTACCTATTGAAAATTTATAGTCACATACACCAGGCATGCACACCAAATCACAGTGGCCAGTCTCTATAAAACAGGTCTATGAAGATGATCTCAAGACCGCATAAGAACAGTAATAACTCACTCACTTTTATTAGATCACTGCGGGAAGGTAACTTCCAAATGTATTTGGAGAATTAAAAAAAAAATCCCTCATTATTTGCTCTTGATCATCCTCACAGTCCTGTCTATCTGTTAATATATGCATTATGATACAACTGGAGAAAATACATCCTCAAATAGCTGCCTAATTCGGGGGGGGGGGGGGGAGTTTGTGCTCAACAAAACATCACATGTCTTTTCAAGCAAATGTATTGACCAGGCCCACGAGAAATACAGTGCAATAGCGGAAGAAGAGGGTTGACCATGGTCTGACTCAAAACATGTCACAGATCACTACAGGTGGTCAGAGACACGTGTCATCTATAAATAATTTTAGAAGCGGAACAATTTGAAAACTTCACACTCCTTGATCCATTCAAGCATCATTTGTGAAGGAAGTAAAGACAGTCACGATGACAATCTAGGATCTGGGTAATCCATTTGCTTACAAAAGCCAGGATTGCGTGTATTGGATACAAACCACATTGTAGGGAAATATGTCGTATAGCCAGTGAGAAAAGTTGATGAATTGGGAAAGAAACAGTTTTATGACTATGTCGAAAAGTGGCTTTGAGCAAATTCAGCTGATCAGTTATCCCCCTAAGGAAACTCTTTTCACGACTTCTAATCTCATGTTAAGTGGGAGATCAAGATTTGTATGCATTCTTTCGTCATGAGAATGAGTCATATGAAACATCCCTCTCAAACATATTTCCCTATCTCGAGAAGTGTATGCGCCTTCCAAAAGCTCTCATACACCAAAAGTACACAACGTAGTACTTGATGGGCCTGTAATTGTACACCTTCTAAAACCTATTGGTGCAGATACAAAGACCCCGTTTCTCAAGACTTGCTGCCACATAAAGTGAAAAGAGGTCCTTTATCAGCAGTCAAGCCATGCACACTAGAGAAAAAGTCGATACACATATTATACTCCTCGTGCTCAAAAGCTACCCTGGATGACTACAATCATCTTATGGGCTGCACTGTCGATGCTGACATTGAATTGGCGACACCTCTATTTTTTGACAAATGATTTAAATTTAAGCATCTCCTAAATTGACCTAAATCTACCAACAAATTATTATGTGTATGTCCCTCAAACCCACGCACGCCTTTTCTTGATATCCTGTAGCCTACATCTGCCACTGTATTGTGATTCTTTCTGCTGCCCAGTTCCATCGGCCTGTGTTGAATCAGCCGGGTTTGGAACTGGGAAGGAGCATATCATTATTCCTGTCCATGTGATAACTCAGTAATTCAGAGAAAGAAGTTCTAGCTGCTGTGATGCTACACGCATGTACCACCCTCGCTGACCAGGGCCTGTACGAATGTGCATCATGTCACGAAGAGAAATCCACTGTGCAGTCAGTATGGCATGTACCAGATGTGGCCAAACCTCAGTTTTCCCCAACTGTAGTTGCAAACTTCTGCATCACACCTCCCAACATAAGATTAAAAAACACCAATTTGAACGGTTTGTTTGTTTGTTTGATCTGTGTTTTAACCACTCATTGTGAGTACATTGATGATGCCCCAAGAGAACTCTTCACCTAGACGCACATATCCCATTTCCTGAAATCTCTTCCTGCAAATTCAGATCACTTGTATCGGTACATTATATGGTAATAACCCAAAATTACATATTTAGCCAATCTGTGAAAAAATTCTTAGAAAGTAATTTCAACTGATTTAGATGGGTATGGGTATGGTCAATGACTAAAAATAGTAAGGTGGGATATGGGTTTGAATTTTTTTTAAGTAGAGAAAATTCAAAATGGCCGCCACCGATATGTGCGGATGGCGGCCATCTTGGACTTCTGCAAGAGGGGACTATTAGCTGTTAAACTTCAGAAATGTAATTTTTATGTCAAAATTAGTGGGAAAAAGCATCTAACACAATATTCTGTGGCAAATGGTTTAAAAGTTAAGGGGCGATATGTGCCGGATGGCGGCCATTTTGGATTTTTTCTAATAAAAAAGTAAGCTTCCTAACAATTTTTTAACAGATGAATCTTATGTTAGGGATAGGGCCTACCATGGGTAAAGAGGTAAAGCTCTACTCAAAGATCCTGAACGTCCTATTCACTCTGAATTGGTATGGAGGAAGTATCGTGTTTAAAGGTCATTGGCAGCCATATTGGGATTTATCAGACCTCCCATGACATTATATAATGCATCATATAGCTTCGGGTGAGGTTAGGTAGGTTGATAGAAAAGAATTTGCCTTCAATATGAATTGCTCGATCAGTAGGACATCTATAAACCACACGTCAAGCCGATTTTTTGGCGGCCATGTTGGATTTCTAATTATAGACACGGTGAAATAAATTGTTTCAACTTTTATCGATGCCTTCTGATCCCAAACCTTCACTTTTGTTCGGTATTTAATAATCAATTATTGGTGCATGCATGAAATAATGGAGTTTTTATCTTTAAAATGGTCGATGGCGGCCATCTTGGATTTGGCAGCCATATTGGAAAAAAAAAGTTTGCCTCTTACTCAAATATAAAAGAGCACATCCAAATGCACCTCTGTGCAAAATTCCATGCTTGTATGATAAAATGCACACACTATCCTGGATTTTACACGATTCTGCTGGTGGAGGTCAGCCTAAATAGTGCATGTAGACTTGTCGTCTCACCACACATAATACATGTCCCATAGACTTACATGTATTATGACCCATACACTCAGACCACCCAGCACTCCTTAAGTAGAAAAATGTAAATAAACCTATGTATTTTTTCAACCATCAGACTGTCCTCTTTCAATATCAAAAATAAAAAAGGGGTGTGAAAATGATATAAATTTTTTATTTGAGCCCATAATTACCTCTTGCCCCACTCTCCCCTGAGCGACCTCCAAAAACCTTGTTTTTTAGAAGAGCCTTGTTACAGTCAGCGCAAGGACTTCCTGTTGGATCTATCTTCCATCATTTCGATGCTTTTGCTGCACCAAATCATCACAGAATTGATTCAAATTGTTAGCAAGATGATATATCTGTAATATTTACCACCGAGGCTGCTGCAAAGAGCCACATTTTTTAAAAAGAGACTAACTTTCTTATTCCTAAACTTTATAATGATATGCGCGAATGAATTTGTGTGGTGAGACCTTGTAGTTGTAGTGTGAGGGAGCCCTTCAGCTGAACACGCCTTCTGCTAATTTCACAGAATATTTTCACCATTCATCGTAACTTCCGGCCACACACACATTCACACTTTGGCCCGAAGACGTATAAATAGTCGAACTCCGATGCGTGGAGTTGTGTACTATCATTGTTTATTTAAAGTTTTTATTTTTGATTATAGTCTATCCGAGTCTTCTCGAATGTGATGATGAGTATGGCATCCAGAACTACAGATGACATCCAAGAAATTTGCTCTCTTTGTAATGAAACCATCACAATATATGCAGTGGGAGAATGTGACCATCCGATCTGTTTCAAATGTTCAGCCCGAATGCGAGTTTTGTGTGACCAAATCTATTGCGCTATTTGTAGAAGTGACATGCATATGGTGCGTATAACACTAACAGCCTATAAATAAGTATGACTAGTAAATAGTCCTTGTAAAATTTCATCAAAATCGGTTAAGAATTGACCATGTTGACTGAGAAATCGGCGAAAAACATGCTTTGACTTTGACTTTGAGTGAATAGCCTACTCCAGGCCCAGCAGCCCTCCATTGTGGAGCATCAGGCTGGAGGGGGGGAAAGAGGCTGGCAGATCTAGTCGACCAGCTGACTCTTGAATGCTGCCACAGTTTTCGATTCATTTCTATGGCAGCTGCCGGAAGAGAATTCCAATCAGGGATAGCTTGATGCCCAAAAAGAATTTTGTCCCAGTGTGGTGTTAGCTCTGATGTGTTTATAAGCCTGATTGTGCCCACCACGTGTTCTTCTATCTGCTGGGATTAAACAGTCATTGATAGGAATTTCAACTAACTCATTTAAAATTTTGAACATACATAAAATGCGATACAAGTTGGGCCTAATCTGAGTGACAGCGCACAAGAGTCATGTCAGCAAGTGCTTGGTGAATTAAAAGCACCCCTCCAACAAATTTAGAATGATCCTTTCAACAGAGTTGCCATAGACCCGCCTCCTTGGTTCAAGGTATCACATTTGAAATGGCAGCCTAGACAGTTGAAAGCTGTCGGCAAAAAGTTAAAAAGGAGGATTAAAGGATTAAAGCGGTAATATGTTGGATAACATCAATTTTATGGATAATTTATATGCCAAATGGAACATAGAACAGGTGGATCACTGAATATCATTTTATCCAAGTTTTTAGTCTGATTTTCAGAGCAAACGTCTGTCGTTAACTTCCGTTTAACATCTGTTCTGCCTGTGCAAAGTCAAAAGGCATTACCAAGTTTTTAGTCTGATTTTCAGAGCAAACGTCTGTCGTTAACTTCCGTTTAACATCTGTTCTGCCTGTGCAATGTCAAAAGGCATTATCAGCCCCCTGGTGAACTAGGCATATACTGCTTTTTAACTGGCCCTTCCTGCCATAGCTCTGCCATAAGGCCGTATTTGCTCACTTGTAAAGCAAGTATATACTTCCTTTACGCTGATGTCACTGCCTCCTTCTTGTTTGTAACAGCACTTTCAATAGACAGTATCTGCACACTTGTGAAAGAAGCAGATACTTGGTTTTGCTGTGAGCAGAAGCGCTCTTATGTCATGCTGGTTCTAGGCAGTCAACATGATCCAATGTTGGGTAAATGTTGTGCCAGCATGTATGACACTGTTACACCTTTGGTCTACCATTGTGTCAGTGTATCGAGTTGCCGGTGATTCTACAAAAACGAGACGTTTAGCCAACTGCTGAGCCATTGCCGTAGACAATGGGCCAGCATTAATCTAGCATTGGATGAACGTTTATCGCGTTAAGGCCTATATATTGGTGGACCAATGCTGGGATAATGCTGGCCCAGTAAACGGCGAGCCACCATTAGGCTAACATTTGTCAGCGTCTGGAGCTTGTTGATTGGCTGTGACCAAACCCAGTTAACTCGAGGCATTGACCCAGTGTCGTTTTTATGTTGTGCCGACGTCGAAGATGTCGGTCGAAGATGTCGAGCTATTAGTAGAACAACATTGGGTCAATGCTTTGTATTTGCTGAGATAAGTGTTCTCGCGGGTGTCACTCTGTCGCAGGGGTGCTAGCCCCCACCGCCCCAACCCCCCCGCTCTCCCACCTCTCTCTCTCTCTTACGCAATATAGCAATTAGGCCTTGGCTAAGATATTTATCTCCAAAAATATCAAAATTTTGTATTATTATAAATAGATTTTTGGACTTAGCGATTGAAGGCAATGGAAATTGATATAATTTATACACTTCTGGCCTGAAATATGACCGAATAACAACTTTTATTGCAATGCCCGTTCATGTAGTTAAGTCAACCCTTTCATTACAACCATCTGTCATGAAAAAGGGACAAAGTATGGTGAAATATAGGCCCTATATTTTTTTTAAATATAATTGTCATTAATTTAACGTTCCTGGGCTATATCATCATATATTATAGTTTTACAACCAGGCATTTTGAGTGAATGCATGATGATTTCATGTCCTAATGAGCTCTGGCCGGCACCATCTTTTGAGCATTAAACACTCTTGTCAAAACACACGCTCAGCTACTTAATTACATGTAAAGAATACGCAGCGCCTGACTTATAAAGAGTACTTGCGGGATTCCCACAGGAAAAATAAAACTGGCCCCACATCATTTTATCTGTGCATGTTTTTGACGCAACAAGTTAATTTTAGTGGGCCATAAGATTTTTCAAGACAAGTTCTAGGCCCCGGCTGAAAAATAACAGATCGCCTGCTGAATTAACCATATAAAAAATATATAATATATTTTCTGTGGAATTAACTACCAAGTCATTACCAGTTAATCTTTTAAATTTCAGTTCCCAATGTAAGATTTTCCAAGCAGGAAAAATATTATTTATATGGCGGTTTTTACTGTTGGTGGTGCCGCCAATAAATGCCCATTACGGCCCACACTGTCAAATTGTGAGCTGTGTATCGCTGCATTAGTTTCAAGATTTAATTTAGTATTCAGCGTTATTAGAACAGAGTCAAGGTTCGCCATCCCAAAATGAACAGCAAAAAATGTACAAATATATGACAAATAATAATAGGCCTACAAATTTATTTTGTACAGCAAATATTGTAAAAAAATTGTTGATGATGACTAATATATTACCCTTAAACCGCTGAATTAAATAAATTAAGTTTTCACACACTTAGAGTTGTGACTCACTACCTTGACCCACAACTTTAAGTAAGTGAAAACTACTCGTATTTGTTTAATTTGTAATTTAAAACTAAGCAGTTTAGAAATCTTGATGTTTAAACGACTATTAAACGGATTAAAACGCTGTCGCGCTTAGCGGTTTAGGGGGTTAGTAAATTAGGTGTAGGCCTAGCGGCAACAACTCGGGAAGGTGATGACACTGCCCTAAGAAGAGATCCGACAGGACCCCAGGAAGACGATGAGTAGCACTAAAGCTATGTGATGGACTCCAATAACACTCATAAAGGGTGTTGGCACAACACGTGACTGATGAAGGAAGTCGATAGGATCTACTTGCAAACGCTGAATGTTAAACCATTTCAGCGTTAAAATGTGTGTTTGAATAAAGTAAATAGAGTGTCAGTAAAAAAACGTTATAGCACGAATCGTTACTACATGATGCAACCATGGATAACAGGATGCAACCATGGATCCCCCAATTTTTTTTGTTATTTTTCCAGAAAAATCGTGTTATAAATATTTCAACAACCGATTGAGCATGACATTTTCAGCTAACTTTTATTTTGCACTGCGAGTACAAAAGGTATGAAGTATATCATGTGTAGAGCAGACTGTCAGGATCCCAAGAAGGCAATTTTAGGTGCCTCAGCATGTACCAATTACTGATATAGCCCCTTAATTAGGGCCCAAATGAGTGATTAATTAGCATACCGAGTACACGCACAAAGACAATGGCACAGACAAGGTGCTTGGTGGTAGAACTCGAATTCATCGTTCTTAAGTGTTAAATCCTGTACTTAATGAGCTTAAGAAAGTGTTTTATTGGTGCTAATTACAGATTTAGGCCTAATTAGCATAATCTGTGCATAGCAAATCTCAATGGCATGATATTCTCGGATATATAGTGCGTCAGAATAAACAATACTTAAATGCCAAAGCCTGTACAAAACCTACTTTAAAGATTAGGGTAAAATAGTAGTTTGTTCAATTTCTGCAAAATTAATAGTAAATTAAGTGACTGTAATATGTTCAAAACGGTGCAAACCGTTGATGAAATTATTTATGTGTCATGATGTGAGGTTGAGGTGAACGGTGACACCCTTTTAGTCAGAAGGCCCTTAAGTCAGAAGGCCAGTTGGTCAGAAGGCCCATTATTCAGAAGGCCTGTTAGTCAGAAGGCCCGTTAATCAGAAGGCCCGATAGTCAGAAAATCAGTTAAGCTTTTTTGTCAGAAGGCCCTGTCAAGTCAGAATTTGTTCATTAGGCATTGAACAATTCTAGGGGATGCTGCATTTGATATCTGGGCATGTGGAGAGGGGGGGACTATATTATTTTGCTTGAAACGTTTGTTGTCCAGCTATTGATAAAGCAATATTGAGAGTTGTGCATAAAATAATTACTCAAGGATACTTAAAAAATGCTGACGGAGTCCATACGAGTTTTTCAAAAAAATCGGTCATTCAATAAATAGTTTGAAAGAGGGAAAATAGCCATGAAAATCAAATTGTGAAAAAATTATACAAAATCAAATTGCACAACTGAGAGTAAAATCCATATAGATCAAATGTAGCGTCTCTGGGACATTAGTATATACGTTCGACTATTAGTTGGTAATAAGTCAATATGATCTTGAAAAAAAATCAAGATGGTTCGTAGTCCGTACATTTATATTGAAAGCTAGCATTATTGATGACTGGTTAGTTGCTTGGCTGGGTTATTTTCATCAATGAGTGCGCTTTATTTTTTTAGCACTATGCTTTTTTGCTAATATATATAAACTTTAATGAATTTGGTGTGAAAAGTGTGTCATGAGAAAACCCCACAAGATTTTTCAATTGGAGTTTGTAGCCATCTGTTTAATTTATGTCAAGCGTTCATAAATGTATCATTTTGCTCAGAATAAATAATAAGTTGTTTGTCCAAATATTTTGATAACTAGCATTATTTGTCGACCCTTTTTGTGTGGAAATGCTTGTTTTATATTCGAGAAAGTGAAGTTTACCTAAGCACGGGAGAACTATTATATAATGTGATTGCAGTATATATTATTACCGTGCTAATTAAGACCAGCGTAAAATTTGAATCTCATTATAATCTATTAGCAGTATCTTGTTATCTCAGCAAGTTTCAAAATTTAGGTAGGCCTATTCGCGTTTGAAGCAGTATGTTGATGGTATTGCTTGTTCATATCTACATTGTTCCAACCTGTTCAAAGACATGGAGTGTACATTGCTGCAGACGATATGCAATTACATGTATTATTATTATATACTATATTGTTCCTATATGTAGAAAATTGACTGGTAATTACAGACAGCTTGGCAATAACCACTTGATCAAATTATTATGGGTAGTTTTCATTCATTTGAAGCTGGGAATTCGTCAGCAACATTAGGTTCAAAAACATAATGAGTGGCCTATTAATAACGCAACCCTTATGAAAGTACTAGACGTTGTTACTGGCACAAGTAAATAAATAAAGACAAATAATTGGTTATAGGGTTGTTCACATATGACATGATTTCGATGAGGTAATTATCTGACTTTCTGACTAGCGGGCCTTCTGACAAACGGGCCTTCTGTCCAGTCATCCTTACTTGCTTTCTGACTAACGGGCCTTCTGACAATCGGGCCTTCTGACTCATCATCCTTACTGGTTTTCTGACTAACCGGCCTTCTGACTAACGGGCCTTCTGACTAATGGGCCTTCTGACTAAAAGGCGGACACCGGGCGGACGGATGGAAGGGTGAAACTATTTCCACTATCTTGGTACATGTGCCCTATATCTTATAAGCTTAAATTAAAGTTCTTTGGACGTTATCTTGTGCCAAAGCATAAAGTATCCAATATGTCAGCTATAAGACAACTATTAAAGTTAAATCATATTTTGATGTTTTAAATTAGTCAAATAATAAATTATGGTCACTTGAACTGTCTGTCTCGTCACTTGATGATGGTTTGACGACCATGGGATTCGTATTTGTGTAGTAGTCTACCTGCTTCCTTCCATAAATTTCGGTATTAAATTATTGCACTTCTTTTGTTTGCTATTCATGCTGAGATCATAGCGGGATGAACTAGCTAAGCGAAATCATTTTTTGTGACAAAATCACTCTCAATTTCTGACAGTGGCTCGAGCTGATTTTTGGCTATTGCCGTAAATTCGTTCCGCTTCACTGACATTGGAAATATCACCCTTTAAACCTCTTTTTTAGTTGTTTTATAATCAAAATTAGATTTATATTTTGTTGTGTATTTTAATTGAATGTATCGGGTAGATTTTGGCATTGGTGCCATATCCTGATGGCCTCCAAATTGACCAGGATATGGCTAAATGCCAAGTGGGGGTCATCTTTTATTTTTACCAAGATTTGTTCAACTCCTCGGCTTATGTCTAGAAATACTCTTTAGTTAGAGTTTATTTTACTACTAAGATAATGGTCATGTATTATACTTTTGTGTTCATTGTATGCTATTATTTTGTTGCACCGTTTATGTCGCCAAGTTGCCTTTTAGAGGTGTTTTGACAGATCGTCGCGACATCCACATGTCAATCGTCATGTCAGGATCTCTCCCTCCCTTCGGGATCCGTATAAAGTTGAGCCCTGCTTTGTCTAGTTTTTCAGTGGTCCGGCAGAGGTGTTTGAGGTATACTCACAACTCGCCTACTCAGGCAGCTGAGATGCTAGAGACTAGCTCTGCATCTCGCTCAACTGAGTGTTTTTTTTTGACTGGCCTGTGCCTGTGGTAGTGGACTGGAGCTAAAACTCGCACTGCCCTGGGCCTGGCCTGTAATAATTACAATAGATTGTAGCCTGTGCTGCCAGCCTTAAGTTGACTGCACAGTACTACAATAGTCAATCCTGATAAGTTTTCTTTTAAGTGTCTGTGCACACAATATTTTTACTTACAGGTTAACCCGGCTAAGGTATTGTTTGAGCTCCGGCTCACATCACGCCTAAATTATCGTATTGAGTGTTTACATTTTAGGCATTTTACAGGTTGACCGGCTGAAGTATTGTTCGAGCTCCGGCTCACATCACGCCTAAATTATCGTATTGAGTGTTTACATTTTAGGCATTTTACAGGTTGACCGGCTGAGGTATTGTTCGAGCTCCGGCTCACATCACGCCTGAATTAGCGTTATTGAGTGTTTACCTTTTAGGCATTTTACAGGTTGACCGGCTGAGGTATTGTTCGAGCTCCGGCTCACATCACGCCTAAATTATCGTTATTGAGTGTTTACATTTTAGGCCTTTTACAGGTTGACAGGCTGAAATGTTGTTCGAGCTCCAGCTCACATCACGCCTAAATTCTTATTTTTCGAATGTGTTCATACTATAAGTTGCACAGTTTTAGAGTACAGCTCACATCTCGCTTTGCCGTCATTTTTGAATGAGTCATACTGTGTGTAGTACCCAATAAGTGTATCTTTATCATAGAATTGTTTTAAGCTGGGTCACTTTGGTGATTTGAAGGTCCAGATATTGCCAATGGGTTAGTGCCTCAGTTATATGTCTATATTCATGACCCTGTGAGTATGATTGCAGTCAGATAGTAATTTTGACTGTGGCAATCCTACTCAGTCAGGAGCACACAGTTATTTTCTTATTCAAGCTCTTTGATTTTGTTTTTACTTTATAACTAACTGGAAGTTAGTCCGATTATGTGGAGAGAGTATTTTTTTATGACAGACCTGTAGTCCTTGGAGGTTTGAGTGTCTAGATGGTAGCTTCAGCAGCTTTACACATCAGGGACAAGCGCGCCATTGGCTAATAGGGAGATTAGAGCAATGGGCATTGTACTGGTGGAGTTAGTGCTAAGTACCAGGCTAGCATTAAATTGGTGCCAAGGGCACAGTACTCCAGGGAAGTTACTAAGTTTATTATTCAGTATTTTTGCTCAGGTTAGCACCTGAGCCCCTTTGTTTGACCAAGTCTCATAGGACTAGTGCAACTAGTTTTAGGACTTTGTTAGGCCACACAAAGTGTGTTCAAAGATAGGAATGGTGGTATCACCCCTGTTGGATATCATAGTATGTTACACTATTTCATGTTGATGTAAAAATCCTCATAATTGGTATCTGCCATATTATACACATTTTTGATTATAGTTGTTACTTGTTTATAATTACATAGTCTATCTGATGAGGAAATAAAGTCATTCAGATATATTTCTGTATAAATATAAGTACAATTGTTTGTTGTTTTCCTGGAACATTATTTTTTTTCACCTACTCGACCGGATACTATTTTTTCCGCATTTGTCTGTTCGGTTTCCTAATTTAGATATCCATCTGATAATTTCTGTCGAATTCATAAGTTAAATTTGCTATTGCGATTTAGACTCGTCTAGACTCGTAAACAAGAGTTTGCGGTTTTTCACTGTCCATTTTATACAGCTTTCCGCTCGGCTGTCACAATCTTGATTAAATAACTTGACTGGACAAGTGCTTGACCGTCACAATATAATATTGTCATCCCCTTATAACTAAAACATCTGTATTATATGCACGAATAACCACATCATTATATAGTCCTACATTGTCAATTGCTTCTGTGCTACATAAGTGAGTTTTACTGACACATATGAAAAAAAATATATTTAAATCAATATAATACATCATTAATGTCATAAAAATCAATAATTTGAACTGTTTTGCTAATCAGCTTATAGATACCAGCTAGAATACATAGCACATCATCTTGATATCAGTAATCATGTAATGTGTTTGTATATATGTAACAACAATACCAAAGGGCGGGGGTCTGGTGCCTGCTTGGAAAGTCAGAGATCGCAGATTCGTCTCCTGCTTTGGCATTCCAAGTTTCAAAGAACAAAATGTTTCCTCCCTGCTCAATCGAAAAGATTGAATATTGTGGGCAGCCTACATGACCGAGAGATATCGTGCTTGACCGCAGACCAAGAGAGCTCAATTTCAAATCATGTGTCTGGAGGGCAGTGTCACCTCATTCATATCACCATCCTCAGGAGGTTCTTCTGGCCCAGTTTACCCTATATGTGAACAAATGTGGCGTAAAACCCCATTCATTTCATTTCATTACATTTGATAAAGCCAACTTACACCTGACTCGACGTTTGCCTGATAACATTACAGTAACATTGCAGCAAAGATCGTGTGAGTTGAGAAAGCCTTCATGGGTGTTTATCCTTGGGTCGATCTACTGTTAGTATTGTGATTTTCGTAGTTTGCATTTCGTAAGAGGGTGTAGTAAAAGTGCATTACGGTTACATGTGATAATGATGGATTAGGGCTGCTGTAAATTTCACGGCTGAGTAAAAAACATTGAAAGTTGATATTTTACAACTCCGTGACGATTTTGTTACGCTTATTTAAGGCAGAAGAATTGCAATTGAAGAGTAAAGATTTCGTGAAAATTCCTGGCTAACTGGGGCCTATTAAAAGACCCAGAATAAATAAAAATTGCACATCTACTCTTGTATGTGCATAATTTTTACATTGTAGTCCTGTAATAATGATTTTTTGTCAAGCATTTTTCATTACGTGCAGTGGGCCTACTTCAGGGCAACTCCACCAATTATGAAACTTTTACAAAAAAAAAAAATCTCGTAAAATCACAAAGGTAACCACTGGATATGGCAGGTATTTGATCAAATTTAGTTAAACTCAAAACACTTTTTGTAATTTTTACATTTTTCACGTCGGCATGGCTCATTGAACTGACATCAAATTAAAAAGGAAAAATTGTTGAAAAAATGGTAAAAATTGAAAATTCAAAATCCTGTGTCACGTAAATCCTTAAATTACAAATCTTTGAGATTTGTATGCAGGTAAGTAGTTATATTTTGTAACATTACTTTAACGAATTTGAAAAAAAAAAAAAATTTGGATTGAAAAATAATTTCTAAAAATAAATTATACTTGTGTACGTCCGAAACCCAAAATATACCAATTGTTCTTTTACTATTAAGTGAATGCGAGAAAAAAAACTTCACTTAATATATAAAATTAACTATATCCCATGATTACTTTTCAGTATATTTTATGTTTCTCACTGAGGCTTCTCTCTCAGAAATAACGGTTTCGGACGTACAAAGTTTCGGATGTACAGGATAATGTACGTCCGAAACCATAAAAAGGAACCTTTACAACTGACATAGGAATACCTATATTTCAACAATATAATATTTTTGGGGTCAAAAAATAAGTTTATGTTATTTTAGTTGCTTTAATATGATATAAACATATTTTTAGCTCCCGCCGTCACCGTAGGTGAGACGGAGGGAGCTATGGATTCTACCTCCGTTTTTTTTTGCCTCTTCTTCTGCCTATAACTTTGTAAGAAAATAAGCTAGGATAACAATTTTTGGTATGTGGGTTACTTCCAGGTGGCTAATGGACAGGTTAAAATACTTTTAATCTGAATTCAATTCAAGGTTGCAGAGGAGAAAATGATGATGTTACGGCGTTGGGCCGTCCGTAAACAATTCGTTTATATAATATCAAATAAATTGTAAGGTTTCAGGAGAGGATGCATCTTGAAAAATTTGAAGTTAATAAAATTCAAAATGGCCGCCAATCAGCCATTATTCACCTCCACAGGCCCGATATTGTGGAATATCATGAAAACCGCTCAAGATATCTACACCATTACTATAAAACAAATTGTAAGGCTTCAGGGGAGAATGCATTTTGAAAAAATTCAACTCGTCCAAGTTCAAAATGGCCGCCAATCGGCCATTATTCACTTTCACATGGCCGTTATTTGGTAAACCGTGCTAGATGGCTAGACCATTACTATAAAACAAAATGTGTGATTCCAGGAGAGGATGCATCTTGAAAAAATTCGACTTGATAAAATTCAAAATGGCCGCTTATCGGCCATTATTGACTTTCACATGGCCGTTATTTGGTCAACCGTGCTAGATGGCTAGACCATTACTGTAAAACAAAATGTGAGATTTCAGATGAGGATGCATCCTGAAAAAATTTGACTTGATCAAATTTAAAATGGCCGCCTTTTCGGCGATTATTCATTTTCACATGGCTGATATTTGGTAAACCGTGCTAGATGGCTAGACCATTACCTGATTACTATAAAACAAAGTGTGAGTTTTCGGGGGAGGATGCACCCTGAAATTTTTTAACTTACGAATTCAAAATGGCCGACAATCAGCATTATTTACCTCGATAGGCCTGATATCAGGTAAACTGTGCTAGATAGCTAGACCATTACTATAAAACAAAATGTGACGTTTCGAGAGAGGATGCCTTTTAAAAACTTTCGACTCAATCGAATTCAAAATGGCCGTCTATCGGCCACTATTTACTTTCACATTGCTGATATTTGGTAAACCGTGTTAGATAGCTGGACCATTACTATGAAGCAAAATGTGAGATTACAAGAGAGGATGCATCTTGAAAAAAATTGACTAGATCAAATTCAAAATGGCCGCCTATCGGCCATTATTCACTTTCACATAGCCGTTTTTTTGGTAACCGTACTAGATGGCTAGACCATTACTATAAAACAAAATGTGAGATTTCAGGAGAGGATGCATCTTGAGAAATTTTGACTTGATCAAATTCAAAATGGCCTCCTATCGGCCATTATTCACTTTCACATGGGCGATATTTGGTAAACCGTGCTAGATGGCTAGTTATTATTAATTCCATTGAATTGTTATTAAATTAAGTGTATAAATACATTATGCTGGTGATGTACATCCGAATCTAAAACCTACAAGCTTTACCAAATTCTCATTAATCCAAGGGAGATACAGAAATAGACATAAGGATCTAAAGCTCAGTTCAAGCTGTATATTTTATACACAGAATTCTTAAAAACACATTACAAAAGGTCTATTTAACTGTTGAGACAAGCACTTCTTGCCCATTTTATATAAAAATAGCAGGTTCAAATTTGTATTGCAGTGAGTCATCATTACGATGGGTTAAAACAATAGTGTGCTAAGTGACATTTTTGGCCTTTAGAATAATAACCAGCTAAGTCACCTATAATATGTATAAAGTTTGAATTTATTCCAAATTCAGATTAAAACAACAGATCAAGTCGACAAAGCCTTTGCTCTTTCTGGGCGTATTTCTCAGCAGCAGGTCATAATTGGCTATGACCAGCACCAGGAAATCAGTGTCTGGAAAGAAGACCAAAAATCTGCATCATGTGGGTTGCTCCGTGATGCCATGATGCATGGTGGATCAGCAGTGTGTTCGCCTTCGTGGTTGTTTTTACGAAGAGTAGCTCACTGTTGCTTTTCACATGTCCTGAGGCCGATGTGATGACCATCTTAAACAGGTTTTTGTTGTACTCCAGGATTCTTGCTGCCAGATACTCAGTCAGATCAGCCTTTGTCTCAAGTCATGTGAAAGGAAAGGGCTCATTGGAATGTGTTTGATGCTGGTATCATCTCTGATCTGATACCAAATCGGATCCTTCCTTTATCTTTGTTTCTCCTTGAGGCTCTCTTCAGGAAGTCAGCCTTGTAAGTGTCAAACACCAGAATGACCTCATCATAGTGTCTTGTCTGAAACATCAGTCTGGTATTGAAACATTCATGGAGATCCTTGACTGTCACTACCGTGGCTGAGAACTCCAGCAACATTCTGTGTTTTTCTGTTGTTGTTTCCTTACAAATCTTTTGCTCTTTTGTTGTTATTCTTTTTCTTTTTAATCCGATAGCTGTCAGTTGTTTCCCTTTAGGTCCTCCTCTAGTATTCATCTTGTTCCCGACATGCTGTGCTTCTTTGAGCTTTCCATTGTGGGTTTTCGTTGCAGGTTAACCATGGCCCGTGGAAGTAAAATGTCACACCTTCATTTATGCAATGTCTGATTACCAAGTGACGGCTAAATGTGAGAGTGGGGTTATGTGCCAGTGTGTAGTGGCCATCTATCACTAGTTTCCACGTGGCCGAGTGAAGTAAAGTACAGAAAAAACAATGCATTTAGATGCGATATAAGGCAGAAGACATTTAACTATAATTAAGCAGCCCTCGCCAGTATTCCACACTGTCCCCCGCTGCCGCAGTTATTTGTTTTCAAGATAGCTACTAATCTATCAACTTCTGCTTTCTCCTACTTCACATAGACATCACATACCACTGGGGAATTGTTTTGGTGACATTTTGATCCCTATATCATCAACCCTTTAATTACTACATATGGCCACTAACGAAGTAATGCTTGTTGGCGCGTTTCAAGAAAAAGTTGCTATCAGATCTATTTTTAATTTTGCAAATATGTTCAGCTATGTCAGCCAATAACCTGATTAACTTTTAGGATCAAACAATTTAAAAATGGCCGCTATACGGCCATTTTGAATTTTGTAATATTTACTTAACTCAAGAAATGCTAAATGACTGGACCATGAATATAAAACAAAATGTAGTGTCTCCCACAAGGATAACCCATGACAAATTTCACAACAAAAAATCCAAAATGGCTGCCAGTCGACCAATTTTTTTTTTTTTTTTTTTTTTTTTTTACTATCCTGGAAATCTTGCATTTCTGCTTCCTCATACTTCACATAGCCATCATATACCACAATTTTAAAATAGTGGTCGAGCGATAACGAAGGGCTGCTTTCGTGTTCGTTTCCGAACAACTTTTTCTAGTTTAAAAACAATATCCTCTTGCAATTTTAGACTTCAACAATGTATAGACCGCATTAGTTATATACCCCGCACCAGGCCTTTGAAGGAGTGAAAGGTAGCAAGTTATACACTGAAAAATACGGTAATTCATGTAATTGTAGCCAAACTTTGTAATCTTGTCACCCTTTATTTCTACCCTCCACCATGTCTACCTAGCAGTGTTTCTAGCAGTGTTCCTAATTCATAGATCTAGTGATGTATGTTATACATGCACTATTAAATGTAAGAAGATTCCTGGGGAAAACAGTGGGAAATCTAAAATTTAAATCAGGCTAATGGATAATTTTTTCTACTAGTCCTGCTGGCTGTTTGATCTGGTTCAGGGCTAGTTGATTCTCAACTGAACTAGCCCTACTGGCTAGTAGATAATTTGGTGAAATTCCACCCCTGCTGTGGCGCATGTTTTTTGTCAATTTCTCCATCAATTCCTGACCGATTTTCTTGAAATTTTTGCACAGGCCATTTAAGTCATGTCCTAACATCGGTAAGAATTTCGTAAAATTATATTTATTTCAAAAGTTTTGACCATTTGACATGTAATAAAATTCCAGAATTAGTGAAAAAACTGTAATTGGTTTATAGAGGGATGTCATAATTTCAATTTACTACATGTCAAATGCTCAAACTTTTGGAATACTGCATACAATTTTCATGAAATTCCTCCTGATGTTAGGACATGACTTGGAAATGGCCTGTTCAAAATTTCATGAAAATCGGTTCAAAATTGATGGAGAAATTGACGCGCTACAGATTTACCAAAATAGTTGTGTCCTCTAGACTAGTCTAGTCTGAGTAGAACATCTTTTTGAGCATCTACCCCTGTGCCTAGTCTAGAGTAGACTTGATCTAGTCTAATCAACTCTGGTAGGCTTACTCAGCTACTGTAAATCAAAAGAAAAGTGGCTGTTCATTCTATGAGAGGTGTATCGATAACAGGTCGCCGATCATTGGCAGCAGCTATTTTTAGGAGGTAGTTGTGGGACGCTAGCAGATGTTTCACAAATCCATATATCATATTGATACAAATTACAATACAATATTTAGCAATAATATAAGATATATTTCCTTGGCTTTGACCTTTGTCCGTTGACTTTGCAAACATTACCTTCAAAATTAGAAGGCAGTGACAGTGTCTGTAGTGTAGATATAGTCTGTCCTACAGTGAAGGATTGTCCAAAATGAAAGTTGGCTTTCCCTTTATTATTCAGTCAATACTCAAAGCAATTTTTAGCCCGCCTTTTAATTAAAAAAGGTGGGCTATTGCTATTGAAGTTCGGCGGTGTCGGAGTTAACATTAACTTGAAAAGTTTTTCAGGTATCCTTCCCAAATTTGTTATGCATGTTACTAATGACCAGTTCTCGGACAAGTTCAATAATGCCTGAAAAAAAATCAAAATGGCCGATTTATTGAGATTTTTCGCATTATACATCAATAATTTGACCTTATGGGTGCGATAACTTGGGTAGTTTCTCATGAATGTATTCTCCTAAATTTTTTATGCATGTTACTAATAGGCAGTTCTCAGACAAGTTGAAAAACGGCTGGAAAAAATTCAAAATGGCAGATTTATTGGGATTATTCGCATTTTACGTCAATAATTTGACCTTGTGGGCGTGATAACTTGAAAAGTTTTTCATGTATCCTTCCCAAATTTTTGATGCATGTTACTGACCAGTTCTGGGGACAAGTTCAATAATGGTTGAACAAAAATTAAAATGGCTGATTTATTGTGATTTTTTGCATTTTACGTCAATAATTTGACCTTGTGGGCGCAATAAGTTCAATAATGGCGGCGGGCTATTGTCAAGTGTACTCTTGAAATAAAGAAACCTATTTTTTAGTCATTTGGCATATGTATATCCTGAAAATTTTGTAAAGAAATAATGAAACATGGTAAAGTTTGAAAGTTAAACCATTTGACATTTCAGTTTACTACATAACATGCATTACTTTCATGGAAATCTGTTGAGAACTGGCTGAAAAATCAGTGAAAATCATGTGATCCTGGTTGATCAGTTTTATTGTGAATTTGGGTATAGTAAATGTCTAATTATTAAGCCCATCAAAAACCCCTTGATTCCAGTTTATTTTCAGAATTGCTTTTGCCTTTAGCCTACATGTATGTAGGCCTATGTCAAATGCGACTCCAGCCTAACATTAATCCAACACTTTTCGTTGTTGGAAATTCCTCCTTATCTCCTCTCAGTAATCAACAGACCATGTGCATGTTTCTCGGCATTGGGTCTCCATTGATAAAACGCTGACTGCTGATAAACGCCGCATTGTGATTGGCATCCTTTGTGTCCCCTGTATGACTTTTTCCATGTAGGCTTATCACTCCAATGTAGAATTTATCGGAAAACATAGTGTAATATAGTGATATATTGTATGTCAGACTTATGGTTTTTAGCTCCCGCCGTCACCGTAGGTGAGACGGAGGGAGCTATGGATTCCGCCTCTGCTCTGTTTTCACCTCTTCTTTTGCCTATAACTTTGTAAGAAAATAAGCTAGGATAACAATTTTTGGTATGTGTGTTACTTCCAGGTGGATAATGGATAGGTTAAAATATTTTTAATCTGAATTCAATACGCAAGGTCGGAGCATATCTCTGAAAGTACTTGTCCGATTGTCTTCAAATTTTACACACAACACCTCTAGGGGGTCGAGTTGTCACTTTTGGGGTATATGAACTTTGTCCTACTTTTGGTTCAGAACTATGACCTATTTAGGCGTTTTGATGCACACTTCGTTTCCAGAGCAGATCTCCAAAAGTACTGGGCCGATTGCAGTCACATTGCACATACATGTTCTCTAAGGTCCCTAGTTGTGCCTTTTCAGGTTTTGGACCTCGACCTTAAAGTTTACCCAGCACTTTGACCTAATTCATAACATCGGTAAATCCGACTGAAAGATTTTGCGGAATATATCATGAAAACCGCTCAAGATAGCTACACCATTACTATAAAACAAATTGTGAGGTTTCAGGAGATGATGCATCTTGAAAAAATTCAAGTCGATAAAATTAAAAATGGCCGCCTATCAGCCATTATTCACCTCGACAGGCCTGATATTGCGGAATATTGCCACGGTTGGCACATTTGCCTATTTTTATTTCTGCAGTTGTACCATGTTTTCGTAGGTATTGGGACTGAGTGGCTGAGATAGACTCAATAATTTGTTTCTGTCACTGACATTGAGTTTCACAAAATTGTGAGTCCTATCCCCAGATCTGTTTTGATGGTATTTGCGATTAAGTGTCAGATGAACGTTTATTAATTTTATTTGTGACACTAATTCTTTTAAAGATATATGTTTTAAGTTAATTATAATGTTTGAGAGACTTTGTGGTTGATTTGAGATCGTTAATCGGCCTTGCATCAAATACGAAGTTGATCACTTACTGACAGTGTGCGTCAAATACGAGAATTGATTGTACAGCGTGGACCTAGCTTGTCTGCTAGGATTTCGGAAATGTATTTGTTTTTCGGCTATTTACAGTAATTTAGCCCTCCTTTGTATTTTTCATATGTGCCTAAGGTTTAAAATGATTTATTATATAAGTTTGCCGAATCGTCCGTTCGTTTTAATAGTCATATTTTGATAAAGTGAGTAGGCCTACATTGACTTGACTGTTGCGTGTCTGTGGGCGATATTATGTGATCTTAGTCTTACGGAAATTTGATGTTATTTCTGTGATTTCCCCATGACTATAATTAATCTTTATAAGTCGATTGATTGTCATATTCGGAGGTGTATTTTAGAAGTTGTTTTGAATTTTTAACTGTTGTCATTTCTTAACGATTTCATGATAAAGAGTTACATTTTCATATTCTCCTAACCGTTTCTTATTCTCCCAACCAGCGCATGGCAGCGTGTTGAGGGAGATGACATTATCCATTTTGTCAATATTTTTATTGTGTTTATCTAATTTTGGGAGTGTATAACTTTGAAATTAAATAAGCTCAAGTTTCGAACTCGGTGGTATTATAATGTGTGATTATTACTTGATTTAATGATATCAGTGGTTAATGTTGACAACTTGTATTTTCTGCATAATTTGGTGTCATTTGAAGGAAGGTATATGATTATTTTTGTAGTATTGCGCAATTGGTATGATTGTGGGTAGAGTTGAAATAGATTATTTTTCTTAAAACGTGATCAATTACTATGAAAGTTTTACAGTAATTCTATTTTAGATAAGGAAGCATTTTAAGTATTGTCTTATAACTTTATTATGTTTAAATGTGTTATTAGTTGGGGCTTGGAGAGTATTTCCCCACCCCCTCCCCACTGAATAAAACCAGCTGACACAGCATTCAGAATCAGTTCTGTCTGGTCTGTTAGTGGGGGAAGGTTGATTTTATATTAGCAGCAGCAGGGAGTTCTGTCTGGTCTGTTAGTGGGGGAAGGTTGATTTTATATTAGCAGCAGCAGGGAGTTCTGACTGGTCTGTTAGTGGGGGAAGGTTGATTTTATATTAACAGCAGAAGCAGGCAGTTCTGACTGGCCTGTTGGTGAGAGAAGGTTGTATTTAACTTGACAGTAGCACTAGCAGTACCAGCAGACTCGAGTCGTCTCCTCTCTCTATTATTTTTACTCCTTGATTTTGTGAAGACATAAGTGAAGTGGACTCAAGACAAGAAGTAGGTTGAACCTTGAGTATAATGTTGATTTTGATATAGCTTGTAACTTCAAAAGTTGGGCTAGGTTCATTTTATTGTCGACAAGGTTTTCAGCCTGGTTACAGGTGAAATCATTTTTACCCTTTTCTTTAGCAGAAACCAAGAGTATAGTTTTTTGTGTTGACTCCCCTGGCGAGCTATAATTCGTTGCATGCAAGGTTTTGAATTAGGGTTGGTGCCCAGATGGAGTAGGAATGTTGATGCATGTTATAGGGTTTTCAGGCAAGTTTGATTTCAGGAACTCTTTCTTTTATTTAAGTTTCACATTTTCCCAGTGATGTGCAGTGACAGGCCAACTGCAGTGAAGAGTGATGATATTCCCTAGGTTGATGTGATGAAGCGATGCGATGTCGTTGTGATGCAGGCCTTCCCTTCCATTTTTCTACTTTTGGTGTTCTAGGAGACGACTTCTACTAAATTATATTATTATTTTGTTTATTTTATTTTATGTACAGTTGTGTGGTAGTAACTACCAGTGTTACTCCTTGGTGATATTTTTTCATATGTTATTACAGTGGGTTCATGGCGATTAATTGGAGGAAAGTTCGATAGGCTTCTTTGACGGCGAAGATAGTATTGGTTGACCGTACGATTGTGTACCTGGGTTTGTTCCGCGTGAGCTCTAGTTTCTTTCGCTCGGCAATACTGGATTTGCTGGACAGCGGCGCCTGCCATGTTGTGGGTGAGGTGTTGAATGTCGGGGACATTGCACTAGGATAGAGTTTAGGTTCATTCACCTGTCTCCGCCTAAGCTGCTTTCCAATAGCCCGTACCTTTAGTTGTCATAATATAACATTTTACCTCAGCAAGTTTGACTGTTTCGTCGCCGGGTGTCAGTATAGTTACTGACACGTGGGGATGAGGGGGTTTATGTTATATGAGTGGTATAGTCTGACCGTTTGGTTCCCAGGTCTCAGTTAGAGATTGACACGTGGGAACGAGAGGGTTTACGTATATTTTTATTGGTCAGAAGTGCTGAGCAGCAATCAGCGATTGTGATAATCATTGTAAATAATTTAAGTGATTTTAACTAGCTTAGAAGTGATATTATCTGTTTGCCATATTGATTTCATGTGTAATTTCAAATCATTTTGATATATAGCTCATGACTGATTTTTGATATTCATGCTGATCAAACCTGATTTATTGTGGATATTATTGTTATTTTTCTAGACTAATTAAAGTTGTATTTTCAAAGAAATGGTTGTGATTAATTCATGCGTGTGTTTGGATTCATTCTTTGGTTGTTACTTCATTCGGGTGATCCGATATTTTGGACGTTAGTTAGATTTTCCGTTCAGCTAATTGTTTGAGATTGATGTCCTTAAGGCATCTGGTGTCAGTCCTGATATTTTCTCTTTGAGGAATTAATTTTGTTATAAATAATTATAACACAGTTAACTTTTAACGTTAACTTTTCTTCTATGTGGCAGCATGTAGCCTTTTTGTGCATCCATCCTTTGACCGCTCGGGCTAATGTATAATTAGGTCGTCATGTTTTTATTCGGGGTTTAATTTTACTTTTCTTTACTATCTTTAAACATTTTGTTCCGAGGTTCGAGGTTCCACCATTTTTCCCGATTTTACGTCAGATTTTTACGTTGGATTTTGCCCTTGGAATATTTCTTACTATTTGTAGATTTTACCCTGGTGAGATGCAAGTAACCCGTCACAATATCATAAAAACCGCTCAAGATAGCTACACCATTACTATTAAACAAATTGTAGGTTTCAGGAGAGGATGCATCTTGAAAAATTTCAGGTTGATAAAGTTCAAAATGGCCGCCTATTGGCCATTATTCACCTAGACAGGCCTGATATTGGGGAATATCATGAAAACCGCTCAAGATAGCTACACCATTACTATAAAACAAATTGTAAGCTTTCGGCCATTATTCACTTTCACATGGCCGATATTTGGTAAACCGTGCTAGATGGCTAGACCATTACCATAAAAAGAAATGTGAGATTTCAGTTGAGGATGCATCTTGAAAAATTTTGACTTTATTAAATTCAAAATGGCCTCCTTTTCGGCCATTATTCATTTTCACATGGCCGATATTTGGTAAACCGCGCTAGATGGCTAGACCATTACTATAAAACAAAATGCGAGTTTTCGGGGGAGGATGCACCCTGAAAATTTTCAACTTACATATTCAAAATGGCTGACAATCAGCATTATTTACCTCGATAGGCCTGATATCAAGTAAACCGTGCTAGATAGCTAGACCATTACTATGAAACAAAATGCGACATTTCGGGAGAGGATGCCTTTTAAAAACTTTCGCCTCAATTGAATTCAAAATGTCCGCCTATTGGCCACTATTTACTTTCACATTGCTGATATTTGGTAAACCATGTTAGATAGCTGGACCATTACTATAAAACAAAATGTGAGATTTCAGGAGAGGATGCATCTTGAAAAATTCCGACTCGATCAAATTCAAAATGGCCCCCTATCGGCCATTATTTACTTCACATGCCCAATATTTTGCAAACCGTGTTAGATGCTAGTCCATTACTATAAAGCAAAATTTGAAGTTAAGGGGGAGGATGCACCCTTAAATTTTTAACTAGTCTATATCGAATTCAATATGGCAGTAAATCAGCCATTATTTACCTCGATTGGCCTGATATCGGGTAAACCGTGCCAGATAGGTAGACCATTACTGGGATACCGATCGGGATCATTAATTTCAATGGAGGTTTGCAATCTCTGACAGACTGTCTAGCTCTTATCTTACTCTTAGACTGAGCCTCTTGGACCTAGTTGTCTTGCGTCTTGATTTTTGACATAGCCTAGGACTACATTAAAAACCCTACACAAAATTGCTTAAATCAAATTCTCATTCGGAGCGGGAGGTCCTGGACTTATGTAGTCTTGTTACACTTGGCGTTGACTGTGATAATGACGAAATACCGCTAGTGTACAATAATACGTGACTTGGTAAACAAAGATCACCGGGATGAATTACCTGGCACGTTATATGCTAAAGTTGGAATGCGGTTAGTAACAAGAGTTTTTCTGAAAATCAAAACCACTGAAAAAGATAAGTAAGTAAATTTTGAAAGTTTGGGGTGCGGTTTTCAACCATGATGCGGTTACTGACCGGCAATATACGGTAGTATTAACACTTAAAATCATGTAGCATTTCCACAAAATTGTATAATATATAAGACTTGATTATGTTTTTTTATGTTATGCATGTGTTGTCTATCTTAAACATTGTGTACTTTAGCATTTGCTCAATTGCTCAATTTCATTTACAGGTTACTTTTACACGGAAGTTGCACAAATTTGATAGTGTTCATACTCGTTCTGGACCGGTTTACAGGAAATGTGGCATCTATTTTGAAAACAGATCTCTCCAATCTTCTTTCTACCAGTTACTAGAACTCCAGTGTAAATTTTGTGAAAAACAGAGACCTTTCCCAAACTTCAATGCTTTGAAAAACCACATGAGGAAAGACCATAATCTGTTTTATTGTGACCTGTGTGTTGACAATCTGAAGGTAATTATATACTGCTGCTTTACGTAATTGAAATATTTTTATTGGTAAATATGAAGCTCACATTTGTTTTTATATATTTTCATCGACTTTTTTTTAACTAGAAAGAATGACTTCAATGTGACTACATGTAATTTGAGATATTTGTCACATTTAAGTATCACATGGCATATTTTGAATAAAATTATTGAGTTACGAAAGGTATAATCTATCACAATTAATTTGAAATATCATGTACTAGAGTGTTTTATAAAAGCATGACATGTTTATTCACCTTAAATAGCCTAATCATCATGTGCCAATGATGGAACTGAATTAAGTTGCACATATGCGCCATTTGGCTACTAGGGTACAAATACTTTTAGATTGATATTTAAGGACAAGTATATAGTAATATTTTGTTTTTGTGATATACTTTCAGATATTTCCTTACGAACATACATGCTATGACAGGAAAAAATTAGCCGAGCACAGGCGCGTTGGTGATGAAGATGGGGGGCATAGAGGTCATCCACTCTGTGAATTCTGTGATGTGCGCTATCTTGACAATGACGAATTGGCACGTCATCTCAGGAAAGATCATTATTACTGCCACTTCTGTGATACCGATGGTATTTCTAATAAATTCTATGGGTAAGCTGGTTTTTTATACTGGAAATTTAAAGAGAATTCTGGGTTATGTTTTCTTACTTGTCATCACTGTATTAGCTAGCAGTTCGTGTGGGCCTGATATGCACACCCAAATCTCACCTGGGCACACCCTATAATTTTTATCATGCCCTGTACAAAAACTTTACAGGGTGTGCATCTACTGTAATATACTTTTTATTTCGCGTGGAATTAATTTTCGCGCATTTCGCGCAAGGACCGTGAGTACGAAATCACATTCCAAGTGAAATATTGTTCACCACATTAGCGTTCCGTGAACTTTGGGACTGGGTTTTAAAGGTGTGACTGCCTCTGTGCAGTCGACCATGGTTTAAATGTAATCTAATCGTGTGATTGTCACGTTAACTTGTGAAAGTTCAAGTCCCAGGATTTATGTTTAACTGACTGAATGACAACGAATGAATGACAACATGTGAAATATATTTTTATTATGACAAAAAACATAAATTGACACTAATATTTTTTTATTTTATTCCAATTTCATTTAAAACCTGCTTGTACAAAGCCCTTGAAAATACAGTATGTTTTCTGTGTGATTTCTTCGATGGCTGCTATTAACCAGCAGGCATGAATGGGTTTAAAGATAGATGACAGTCTTGATGTCAACGTTGATCTTTTCTATGTCAAGTTGAGGGGTGATGACCCAGCAAACACGAAACGTTGATCCAGTGCTTGCGTGATACTGGGCCAGCGTCAAAGACAGCGGGCCAGCATTTCACCAACACTGGATCAATGCTTTGTGTTCACCAGGGACAGACTCAATCTTGTTAGGAGAGCTGTGGACGCATTTCTTGGCATGTGTTTTTCTAAGCATTTGAGCTAAGTGACAGTAATTACCCCAAATCTATGCGAATATTACACAAATATGTGCACAGAGATATAGCTATTTCCAAATTCCCGCAATCAAAGAGATACGATGAGCTTTTAAAAAAAAATAAAGTCTTTAGATATATTTCACTGAAACTACACATGTAGTAAATCAGCAGCAGGATAATAATTGATTAAATGATAACCTGTCAGATTGATAGGGTTAATGAGCAGCGTGTGTCAAGGGGATTAGCCTCAATGGTCGGTCATCCCCACCTCCAGTTAATTGGTCACCATACCATTATATTTACTTACGACGTTGCATCATAGTGATTGCTAGGGTGATGATATTTGTTACTGCCAGATGACAATTGCATGTTCCCAGGACAAAAAAATCAATTTCAAAAATTATTTTTACGCGAAATTGAAAGACCGCGAAGTAGTCAAAAATCGGTTTTCGCACGAAAATTTATTCCCGCGAAATCAAAGTATATTACAGTATTTCTATTGACACTGTAAGCCCCATATCCCACCGAATACAGAGAGTATTCATTATATAGATGTGTTATCTATTTTTGATTAGTAGTACTCCATTTCTCATCATTTTTTTAAATACGTAAGTCATTAGATAAAATATCCCTTTGTATTATATCATAGCCCAAACAATTATTATTGGTTTCTAAAAAGAACTAAAAGTGATTTATCACAACACAAGGAGGATTCAGATAGGTTGATATATTTTATTTGAACTTGTCTATAATAGTAATGTGTTGGAAGATGTGTTGTGTTGGAAGTAAATGAACCCTTGTGCCTTGTGCCGGAACCATGTTTTAGCTCGATAGAAATATCACTAAATTTGATAAAATAGTTTTTGTTGGATGCTCAGCTGATCAAATAATTCAATTTGAAAGATGCCCATATTCTATAAATAATTATTTGTCATTCATTTGAAGCTGGACATTGCGTTAGCAATTCCAGCTTCAAATGAATAAAAATACTCTCAAACAATTCAGCAGCACAAGGGTTAATATGAATTCTTCAATATGTCCTGTGGAACAGTATCATTCAGTTTGATGTATGTTATCTTTATACATATATTAAAAAGTCATATGAATCACAATTCACAGACCGACTTTTTGTTTTTATTGATGGGAATCAATTATTTAGAACTGTGATACTTTTGCAGGGACTATGGTTTCTTGCGAGACCATTTTCAAGACCAGCATTTTCTTTGTGAAGAAGGAGAATGTTCGAGTTTGCAGTTTACAAATGCTTTTCGCTCAAGCATAGATATGCAGGCACATAGAGCAAGTTTCCATGCTAGAGGTTTGACAAAATCAGCTGCACGTCAAGCGCGTACCATCGATATCAATATCAACCGTCCAAGACCTGCAAGAAGGGGACCTTATTCAAGAAGAGAACAGCAAGATGTCTTACCTGGTACAATGACTTTTATTTTTAGTTTCTAGGCTTTTCACAAATTAATATTTTTGAATGCGTTTTTTGAGTGTAAGTAACATCTCAGTGTTTGAAAATGTCAGATGTCAAGCTCTTTCGATTCTTATCTTTATTTAGTATACCATTTCAGTTTTCATCCCCTGCCCATCGAAATTGGTGTTGTGGGGTTATGGCATCACCCTGTCCGTCAGTCCTGCCATCGGTCTGTCCGCATTTTCATTTCTAGAGCATATCTCGGAAACTCATGGGGTGATTTCTTTCATATTGTACACCTCGCATCCCTTCGGAGGTGTAGATGTTTCTTTTGGGGGTTATGTAATGACCATTATTGACTTGCACCCATTATTTTGACTTTCATATGGGTGATATCTGGAAATAACTAGAGTGGTCCTTTACTATAAAACAAAATGTGAGAATTTATGGAAGCTTGCACCTGAAAAAAAATCCAGCTTGATCAAATTTAAAATGGCTGATTTGCGGCCATTATTGACTATGATATGCGTAATGTGCCATATAGCTAGACCATTAACTATAAAACAATATGTGCGGTTTCAGGGAGGGATATGCCCTGAAAAATTTCAACTCGATCAAATTGAAAATGGCTGACTTGCGACCATAATTGACTTTAATATGCGTAATATTTGGATAACCATGCCAGATAGCTAAACCATTACTAAAAAACAAAATGTGCAGTTTCAGGAAGGAATATGCCCTACAAAAATTAATAATGGACGACATGTTGGCTATTATTTACATAAAAATGTGTAATCATGGTAATCTGTAAAACTGTGCCAGATACCAAGATCATTAAATAATGCAAACATTTTGTTTTGTAGTATTTACTACAAAACAAAATGTGCCGTTTCAAGGAAGAATGCACCGTCAAAAATTCAAATAGATCAATTTAAAAATTGCCAAATATATGCCTGGTTTGCCATTATTTACTTTAATATCTGTGATATACATGGCAAACTGTGCTAAATAGCAGGACCATTACTGTGAAACAAAATGTGAGAGTTCAGGGAAATGATGCACCCTGAAAAATTCCTATCAGAAGTGCAGGGCGAGAGTTATGCTGGCTGGCCGGCCTGTTACACCACTGGCATCCCTGGAATGTGTTATGTGTCTACTGACATTTGAAGTGGGTTTTAAAAAATGTGTCATTGAAGTAAAATGTTGTACCGCTTGGTGAATGATGTCACATTATAAAAAAGTGAAAAAACTAGAACCGCTGAACCTGTCATTCCTGTTTTAATAGAAACAGTTGTAAAGCAGCCATTCCCAGAAAAATGGTACATGTTTCTTGAAAAGGTTAATTTTTTTGATCATACTATGTGATGAAGTTACCCATGGGTATTGAGATGATCCGATTAGATTTTCAGCTTTCCACCGCAAAATCAAAATGGCCGCCACCTGGCGACTAATTTTTTGGGGGGCTTAATTTTTATTTTTCAGAATTTCCTTGGAGCCTGGTTTGTATAGGTTTACAAGGTCTGCTAGTCTAAATTGGCATTGTTCGTTTTTGTGTGAGACTGAAAATCAGGCTACGACAGCCATTTTGTTAAATTGGTCTTATTTTCAGTTACCGTAAAATTTCTAATTGTAGCCGCGGCTTTAATTAGAATGTAAATTCTTATTTTCCAGAGCCCAATGCTAAAAGTGCACTTGCGGCTTCTATTAGAGGTTTTGTGTGAAAAATTAAATCACTGCGTGTGTATAACCTTGAGGTGAGCTGCCGGTAGAACCCAACCCTTCATGTACAATGCTCAAATAAAGATTGGCCTATGAATCAATTTAATGCTGTCATTAGTCCAAAAGTTTATAAACTTGTTTTTTTTTGCATTACACTAATTAAACATTTTTAACAATGCAATAGTATTTAATTGTGTTCAGAGGACGTAATAAGAAGATACGCCATGATTATTATATAGATAGTAGACTAAAATCTACAACAGTGAATGTCTGCAGTAATCCAGTTGAGTGTTGGGTTGGTATACAGACAGCGCGGCGCAGTGTGAACGGCGTCATAATTCTGTTATACACAGCCCTGTCATTCGGCAAGCACACCCCTCTCCAGACTTCAATGCGTGAACCTGTCAGTCATGTTATCCTAGCAAACACAAAACGTTCAGCCGATGTTGGTATAATGCTCAGTTGAAAGGCGCTGCCAAGCCCAACACCCTGGCTTGGGAAAAAATCTACTTTGACACACTGTGACACTCATGTCGGCCAGTGTCTGGTCCACAGACGGCGATGCTGTCTTGACCGTGAAATGACTAAACACATTTGTTTAGTCGGCTCTTTCTGTTTACCTGTATCATGTGTAGGTATGGGTCCCGTGGGTTGGTGACGACAAATAACTATTGGAGTGTATATAGCCTATAATGAAATTGTCATTTGTATTTTACAATGAATATTTATTTAGGCCTACATATATATACCTAAACAATTTTTTTTTAAATCAACCCATAACGATTTCAATCTGCTAGACGAGTAAGTAGGCTTAACATGGCAACAACTGTAGCGCTTATAGGGCTACATTACCCGCCTATCTTCACACATTTAATATGAATATAATGCCTCATGTCTGTCAAGGGTTAGAAGCTATCTGGGCTTATACAGTGTGCTCTGTTCGTGTGGTTAGCGTAGCGTGTGCTCCGTTGTCGTGGTTAGCGTAGCTAGTGGCACGTTTTGATCAACACCTGCTCTTTGTTTTTTCAAGATACCCATGATTTTAAATTGATTTTCGGCTTTAAAAAAAATTGATCCTAGACAAATCTCAAAAGTCGCCCTGCGGCTTCAATTGGAGGTTTTCCAATTAGGAAACTTCTGTCAAAAAAATTGAATTTTTTTGAAAGTTTGGGGGGTGGCTTCTATTAGAGATGCGGCTACAATTAGAAATTTTACGGTAATTGCCTTGAAACCTGTCATATAGGTTTTCATGGTCTGCGAGTCTATTGGGATTGTCCGTTTTCTTGTGCGATCCAAACCGAGACTATAGCGGCCATCTTGATTTTATCATTGATCTTCTATTATTGGCATAACGTAATGGAAGCAGTTGTGTCAGATTTGTGGACATTTCGAGTCATGACACTGCATCAGC
This sequence comes from Flabesymbios commensalis, assembly GCA_964017125.1. Taxonomy (NCBI): domain Eukaryota; kingdom Metazoa; phylum Annelida; class Polychaeta; order Terebellida; family Flabelligeridae; genus Flabesymbios; species Flabesymbios commensalis. Next base: position 36,259,479 of record OZ024904.1, on the reverse strand, counting down.
CGAGGGGTGTTTCAGTGCTTGCACAGAATTTTTACCCCTCAGCCATTAAGGCTGTGCAGTATTGTGATCACCAGAGGCGGTCGGTATGGCGGGCGGGGGTGCAGATGCTTGTAAGCATGATAACTTCATTATAACCCCTTTACTTGGGGCCTTCATCTTTTTACCTCATGTGCATGACACTAATCTGAAAGTCAAGCTCGACATTCATTGACCTTGACCTAATTTCAAGGTCACTGAAACCAAAATGGCCTGTAAGCGCGATAAATTCATACTAAGGTATGCCTTCATTTTTGTTACCTCATTTGCATTCAGTGACCTTGAGCCAATTTCAAGGTCACGGAGACCATAATGGCGTGTAAGCGCGATAACTTCATAATGCCTTCGATTGGAGCCTTCATTTTTGTTACCTCATGTGCATGACACTAATCTGAAGGTCAAGTTCGACATTTAATGACCTTGGCCTAATTTAAAGGTCACCAGGTCATGGGAACCAAAATGACTAGTAAGCGCGATAAATTCATAACGCCTCCACTTAGGGCCTCCATTTTTTTATCTCATGTGCATGACACTAATCTGAAGGTCAACTTCGACATTCAGTGACCTTGACATAATTTTGAGGTCACCAGGTCACGGAAACCGAAATGGCTTCTAAGAGAGTGATAATTTCAAAACATAAATTTGTGCATAAATTTATAATTCTTAATATTGATGGACAGCCTAAGGCTGAGGGGTCCTGCTATCAAATGATGGCTATTTTTTATTATTATAATCAGAATGTGTTAGAACACTCAATATGTATCAGAAATAATTTTGATCTGATCGCATATATCCACAGGCCCAAATCACCTGCCTCGCTACAATGCCACCTCGCCATAAATTAATAATGACAAAAAATGACCCAATGTTGGCATTATATCAAGGTATTACTGTAATTATTATATACTATATATCCAAACAGTTTTTTTACGCATTATTTACAGATGAGGAAACACATTCAGGACCACCGGAAAATCGACGTGGTAGAAAAGACAGAGCTGAGAGGATGAAAGAAAGGTTTTTAAGAATATTTTATTGAATTTACAGAACCCCTTTAAAAGAAATATTATATTTTATTAATGTAGTTTATGTTCGTGATCTTTATTTTCAAGATATATATCTGATATATTTAGCTTCTTATATTGTAAAATGCATGTATTTCAAATATATTGAATGAAATGACATACTTACATCATATAGAACTTGGGAGTACTTCACAGTAGAACCTGCTATGAGCAGCCACCCTTCTGACACAGAAAAGTAACCTTTTAAGGCAGGTAGCTGCTCATAAGAGGCTCATTTGTATAGGAAATGACATTTGGGAAATGGTACAGTGGCCTCCCATAAGAGGTTGGCTGCTGATAATAGTGGCTGCTCATAGCAGGTTCTACTGTACATATCAGTATAAATGTGTTTAAATTAGAAAAATTAATTATCAAATGCTGTGCAAATTAGAATGTGATTATTACTTGATTCCTACTTTACTACTCATTTAACTAGTGACGATGTTGAGTTAGAAGAAAATGATCAATACTAACAGCTTGTTTTAGCACTAGTTGTGATTTTAAAAACAAAAAAATGGTCTCCGGATTTTATTTGAGACAAAGTTATAGACAAATTTTACTGATAGTTTACATTTCTCTGTACATCTGTTTTTTTTCACATATAGGCAAGAAGATGAGAGTGCAAGGGCTGTGTCTGCTGCTTTAACTCATATTCAAAGCCAAGGTCATGTAAATGTGGTCCACCCAGCTTTGATAAAAAGTGCAATTAGAGATGCTCCGAAAGTACAAAGTGGAAAATATGATGGGAAGTTGGCAGATTTCCCCACATTAGATGGACAATTTATTAAGGGAGAATGTAGTTCAGATGATTGTGATGACAAAGTACAAGATAATTTTCAGCCAGCCTCTTTGGCCAGCAAAGTTGCCACTGTAAATCGGCTCTCCGTGCAAAATGGTGGCTTGGAAGAGTCAGATTTCCCTTCTCTGTTTGGTGAAAAGACTAGAGTCAATTTACAGAAACGTCCAAGTAGGACTGCATGGGAGTATGATGCATCCTCCTCATCTGACTTCCCAACCCTAGATAGTAAAGAACCAGATCATACTAATTCATATCAGGATTCAACAAGAAAAACTGGAAGCAAAACAAAAAGTAGCAGTTTAACAGGACAACTGATTTCCAAGGATAATCGTGTACCACAATCCAGCAAAAATGAATCATCTTCTACCAAAAATCAGAACAGAAACAGCACAAAACAGTCCTATCTCAAAGTTAGTGCTAGTAATGTAGAAGATTATCCTTCTTTAGATAGTAAAGATCCCGATCGTAATCCATTGCAGGATTCAGCAAGGGGAACTGGAAGCAAAACAAAAAGTGGCAGTTCTACTGTACAACCAATTTGCAAGGATAATCGTGCACTACCATCCAGAAAAAATGAATCCTCTTCTACTAAAAATCAGAACAGAAATAGTGCAAAGCAGTCTTATGGGAATTTTAGTGCTACAAATGTAGAAGATTATCCCTCTTTGAGTAGTATTGGTAATACTTTAGTTAAAACAGAAAATATGACGTTTCAATCCACCCATGTTGCAAAAAAAAATAATAATAAAATTCAGCAGCCAACAAATGCTAATTTCAGCAGTAATACATTCAAAGAAATAGGTTTAAGAGCTAGTAAAAGTTCTCCAGATTTTAGTACAGATTACACTTCAAATGAGAAGGAACATACAAGTAAAATAAAATTATTAAAAGAGCACCCAGATAAAGCTACCCACGAAGAAAAACAGTCGCTGCCCAAAACAAAGTTAAAAAAGTCTGATTTCCCAGCATTAGGACATGCTAAATCAGAGCAGCCGAATAGGGTAAAGTGGGGACCCCCTCCTAAGTCAATAGCTGCTGACTCTCCAACAGAACCATCACAACCAAAACCTGCTAACCTTATGAAGATGAAAGTAGCTAAACATAATAAGATCGTGAAACCAGATATTCTGATGTGTAGTGAAAATAATGAAAGTAGTGACCAAGGATGTTCCGTACAAACCAATGACGTCAAAAAAAATTCAGCCAAATCAAAAAAACAAAATAAAGAGGATAAAAAATCTGCATCTATTGTGGCTTCGCTGCCATCCAAAAAATCACAAACATCAAAATCTCTGAATGCAAAGAAAAAGTTCAATTCTGATGATTTAGGTGATAAACAAACAAAATATAGTTCTAAGCAGCTAAAAGAAAACATTATTCCTTTAGAACCTTCAAAAATTCCTGCCAACTCGTGCAATCTTCACACAGAGCTAGATGAAGTCTCAAAAGACACTACTCTATCGTTTTCCGAAGATGTAAATTTTTCGAATTCAGCTCTACCTGAAACATCGTTGGAACTTACTGATGATTTCCCGAGTTTGACAGTTGATCCCAATATCATCTCTCAGTATCGAGCTCCACCTCCTGGGTTTATGGACAAAAAAACGGTGCCTCCCCCAGGATTCAGTGCATCCTTAATTAATACAAATGTGTCAAAATGTGAGCCTGAGAAAGTTGTGTCTGATTCAAAAGTGTTCATAGAACCTGACAATTTTCAAGATAGAAATAAAAAACTGATACAGCAAATCCATCAACTTCTTAATAAAGATGATGGAAACTTTGTAAAATTCAAAACCTGGTCTGGTGAGTATCGAAAGAAAAAAATTCCTGCGATAGATTATTATAGTAAGTGTAAAAACTTGCTGGGCCAAACAAACTTTCAGCAAATTTTTCCAGAGCTTTTGGTATTGTTGCCTGATATAGAGATGCAGAAAGAATTATTGGCAGCACACAAGAGCCGTAACACAAAGAAAGGATGGATGGAAACTGACTTGTTCTCATGCTGTATGACTTGTGGTCAAGTGTTGTGCAGTGCTGATGCTACAAGACATAGAGAACAGCATGGGTTAGACACTGAATATCCTACATTAGGAGCTCCAACAAAGAAAGGAATAGTTGGAATAGGAACATGGAAGATAAGTTGAAACGTGGTGAATCACCATGTTCAGACAATAATTTATAACATACTTTTAGAATGTTATTTTCTGTTGAATTTGTTGTTGTTGATGTAAATTACCAATGATATGGTTAAGACCTTTCATCACTGTACTTGAGTGCTTTTAAGATATATATTACAGATACAGCACATTTTACGTTAAAGTACCAGTATATGCGAGTTACTGATTTCTTCAACCCATATATATACCAGTGATTGTAAGCATATTCTATTCGCAAAGTATTCGTAAATATACTTATTATACATTCACATATTTCCATTGATCTACATATAAACAAATATAACAATTAAAACATGAACGATTAGTCTCCTTTAAATCTGTGACTTGCACACCTTTAATTATAACAAACATTTTTAAATTGTCAAATATATTTTGATCACATCTTTTTAACATTGATCATCATATTCAATATTTATTTATTTAGCTTTTTGACTAGAACTGACTGCATTTTCATGAAACATCTATAGACTATGTAAATATTTACTTTCCTTGAATGACTTTTCATCTTTATGACAAGCTGTGAAATCCAAAAGGGACATATGCTCATATTGTAGTACATGTAGGTAATACTGCCTGTTATGGCTTTTGCAGTTTCCTTATATGTACTTTTTTATACAAAGAAAACTCTCCCATATAAGCTAATGTATTCAATTATAATTGAATCTATAAAATATGTGTAAGATAATTTTGTGTAAATCTGAATGATGTCTCTCATACCCAGTAAGACTGGGTAGCGCCAGAAACAAGTTTAAAAGATTGTGAAATATTTCATACATTTTTTCCTGAAAATGCAATGTTACGGAAGGTTGGAATTGTGGAAGTCACTGCCATGATTTCACCCTTAAGTAAGGTTTTACTTTATGTTTCCATGTTTGAACCTTTTCTGTATTTATTATATTTTCTGGTAAATTGAAAGTGAGTATGTGATGTATACAAGTGATTACCTATCCCTTATTTTCACTGCCTGCCTGGATAGTTGTAATTGTTAAGAATGCCAGCTACTAACCCAGCAAACAAAATACTGGTTCAATATTGGCCCACCATTTGCTCCGATGGCTTGGGATTGGTCCAGTATTGCATCAATGTCTGTGTTTGCTGGGAACGGTGCTCCGTAGACAGCTATAACCGGATATGATGTAATGATATTGTCAAACTTTAATCCAGCAGGTGAGTAGCCTAGACGTCCCTAATCTTTAATTGTGATAACGTCACAACAAGTATCGATTTTATCAAGCATTTATAAAATTAAAAAATTATCAATATATAAATAAGCGTTTTTTTTTCTTATAAGCTAGGGTACAAAGTCAGAGCTTTTTGATCATTTTGGCAATTGTGGCCTTGATTTCCCTTCTTGATAATCCTTCCAGTGAGAAAACACAAAGTAGTGTGAATATGGTCCAGGCCTGATGGTCTTGGTTTGAGAAGCCGGCACCACCACCTTGGATCCGCCCCTGATGCATATTGGCCCAGGGTAATTTGCGTTTTTTCAGTTTCTTCAACAAAATCCATGATGGTCGCCAAAATCCTATATCATTTGAACCACTTAATGGATTTGTTTCGTGTTTGGTTTAGAGGATATACTTTACCCTGGACGTGTGCTGATTGGTTTTTGGTGTGATTCTGACAATAAATTTTTTTTTTTTAATTTTAGCGGATATTTCTGTTTTGCTTAATATGGCTATCATCAAAATTTGGTAATATAGCTATACAGCTCAAATTTTATTAGGCCATCGTGTCAGAATAACGACAGCGTGTCGGGTTTGCTTACAACGAAAGTAATGACTGTCCATTGCACTAGCTCAGTCATCATTGAGTCAGATAGATTTACAAGCGCCCCTGATAAATTCCAGGTGTATTAATGCGACGCCAATGTATAGGCTTAATGCTAAGTAAGATTTGAAGCCTCTGATGACAGGAAAAACATCTGCCCCTGTTTATCGTGCTACCTCATGTTTTGACCGTCAGCATTTTGGCGTCCACTGGTCATCCAAATATGTAGGGTATGGATCTTGTTCTACTATAGTAACGCCCCAGCAAACACGTCACATTGATCCGATGCTGGGCTATTGCTGGACCAGCGTCGTAGAAATTAGTGAAATTAACAGGGCCAACATTAGCCCAGCTTCGGGTCGAAGTGTCGTGTTTGCTGGGGCGGAGACACAGGAATTGACACATGCTTAACGCCAGACGATGCAACCATGGCATTGGTCCATCAATGCTGCTGCAGCATGGAACCAATGTTGACAATGTTATGGCACATGCATGCATGATGTCCCTGCAGAGATGATATACCACCATTTGATAAATGGCGGGCTCAGGCCGGCAAGAGTAGATGACGTCATCAGGCCGGGGACGGTCTGCTGTGGCAGACATTCTGAGGCCTACACACTGTGTGAAATTAGACAAATCAGTTAGGACTACGTCTTTTTAAAGCATTCATACAGTATGTCGCCGACGCATTTCTATTATTCTAATGTATCTAAAAACAAATACCATATTTAAATATCGTCGTGGCCAAATAAGAACATTCCAAGATGAAATGCGATGGCAACCGCGTCGTCTAGCCTGCCTATATAGCGGGCCGTGGCTGCATAAGGTGTCAGCCTGTGTTAACACACCATTTACACCTGCTGCCAGCGCGCACGAGTGGTGGCGTTAGAGTGGATGGGGGCGCGCACATGCAGTCAGTTCTCACCAATGTCGCATGGCTTAATGACGGCGCCGCGGCCGTGAAATACAGATTTACGTTTTAGTGCACATAATAAACGCGCCCCCAACTTCGTCTCCGTGCCCGGCGCGTTTATTAGGGATAATACGGTAATTGGCCACAACTCGCCCACACCAATTTTTAGCTGAGACCTAGCAGCTCTATAAACGCCGTTGTCTGTCTGTCTGTCGTCTGTAACACCTCGTTTCCGGGCAATATAGTCAAAAGTTTCTTGACCAATCAACTTCCAACCTGGCATTAAAACTCATGAGGATTAGGGCCAGACCTGATTAGTTTTTCACGAAAATCGGCCCTCTGGTGGCCAAAAATCATAAGAAAATCGGCCAAAATTGAAGTTTAGGGACGCTAATCATAATGTGAAAGTTTTTGACCAATCAACTTCTAACCTGGCACTAACACTCATGAGGGTTGGAGCCAGACTGATTAGTTTTTGACGAAAATCGGCCCATTATCGGTCCTCTGGTAGCCTAAAAACATGCGAAAATAAGCCAAAATTTAGATTTCCAGACGCTAATGTGAAAGTTTTAGACCAATCAACTTCTAACCTGGCACTAACACTCGTAGAGGTTAGGGCCAGACCTGATTAGTTTTTCACGAAATTCGGCCCATTATCGGCCCTCTGGTGGCCAAAAAACATACGAGAATCAGCCAAAATTGAAGTTTCCGGACGCCAATGTGAAAAGTTTTTGAACAATCTACTTCTAACCTGGCACAAACACTCATGGGGGCTGGGGCCAGACCTGATTAGTTTTTCACTGAAAACGGCCCATTATCAGCCCTCTGGTTGCCAAAAACATACGAAAATCAGCCAATATTTACGGTTTCCGGACGCTAATGTAAAAAGTTTTTGGCTAAATGACTTCTAACCTTACAATTGCATTTATGGGCATGATCTGCACAGAACTGATCAACTTTTTGAGGATATCGGGCCATTTTATGGAAGTGATTTTTTTCTCGGGAAAATCGTCGCAGCTACCAAATCCCTCCGATTTGCACTCGTTTTTTAAAAGATGTTTTTTGAGATGTTAACAGCAAAAAAATAGGGACGAACTTTATATTTTGGCCCCTTAAAGGGGGGTACCCCTAAACCTGTCTAAAATTAGGGGGTAGGGTAACGCAAACGTCTGTCGTTGCTTTTCTAGTTTACAAATCTACACATGCAATATAACCTACCACATAAAAGGTAATTAAATTTCCGTTCTAATGGTGTATTGCATGATGCAGTGAATTAAATGGTTATCTCTAGAAACACGTTGGAACATCGTTTTTTTATGTAAAAATAATCAAAATCGACAACAAAACAAGCTAGTTAACAATGGAAACGACCTAATAAAACATAATTATTGGCCATATCTATATTTGACTTGAGTTTCTTGAAGACAGATGTGTATATGCTTAAAACTGAGCGGTCTTTAGATTTGTACATGGCAAATATATTTTTAAATGCGAGAATATTGCAGCCGTTTTTGAAAATGTGTGTATTTAGCATAGACATCGAGGGAATGGACAACCGACTTCAAATCTCACGACACTGATTGATGTGTATGAGCTTCTGTCTGCGAGAAAAGGGATAGTTTACTTCTGCTGTAAACTGTCAACCATGTGCTTTTTAATCGTTTTTTCATGGGTATGTAAACATTGTGTTGATCACAATTTCAATCACAGTCAAATTAATTAATAACATAAATATCTTTCAAATCGTAACAAATGTATTTGATAAGTGAATACATTATAATAGTTCCTTCTGCTTCATTATCAAAAGTATTTAAATATTAAAACAAGAATAAAACATCCAAGGTGAATGCCCCGTGTTTGCTGGGTACACTGCAGTTGAAACAGCTTTACTTTGGCGTCTAATTTAAATTGTAAACTCAATTAGGGGGTAGGGTAACGCAAACGTCTGTCGTTGCTTTTCTAGTTTACAAATCTACACATGCAATATAACCTACCACATAAAAGGTAATTAAATTTCCGTTCTAATGGTGTATTGCATGATGCAGTGGATTAAATGGTTATCTCTAGAAACACGTTGGAACATCGTTTTTTTATGTAAAAATAATCAAAATATCTTTCAAATCGTAACAAATGTATTTGATAAGTGAATACATTATAATAGTTCCTTCTGCTCCATTATCAAAAGTATTTAAATATTAAAACAAGAATAAAACATCCAAGGTGAATGCCCCGTGTTTGCTGGGTACACTACAGTTGAAACAGCTTTACTTTGGCGTCTAATTTAAATTGTAAACTCAATTGTTTTTAATGTATATATTTAGCATAAACATAAAAAATACATTATTTTGAACAATTAGTTGGTTCAGTAATTTTAATTATAGTGACAAAATAGCCCAAATTACTCGCCTATCGAGCCGATGAAAAACATAAATAGACAGCATGAAAGGTAGACTGGAAATCAGCTATCCCTTTTCCTAGCCGCGCATGCGCGCCGTAAGTTCGCGACGATCTCGTGCCTGTTGGTTGTCCATATCTAGAGGTCTATGGTATTTAGCATGGGCTGAAATATGAAACATCAAACTTTGCTCGACATTTGAGTGCAAATTATATGTCGGTTAACATTCTATCTTTGGTGTCATTCACCTTCAAATAAGCAAAACAAAACATGGCCGCCAAAACCACATCTGTTCTATATTTTTTTTACATATTATTGCACGATTTCTGGTTTCTGTATGATTTCAGAGTTGATACATTTATGTCTCGTATTTTTCGATAAAAATGACCTATATTTGACCTTCAATATCAAAATGGTTACCGCCAACACACAAAAAAAAGCTGTTTTTATATATCATAAACAACATTTGATTAATAAAAAACTAAAAAATAGACTACGTAATATGGCAGATTAGGTGGAAAGCATTCGAAACTGTTAATCACAGTATATTCTAACGCCTTGATGTGCTTAGTATTTAAAATTACCGGTACGTCATTATTTTTATAGTAAATATGAAAAATGGCGTCCGTCTTGGATTTTATGATGAACTATAGGTCAGACGATGAGCAATAAACATCAGAAATGTTTTCTTCGGCACCAAAGTCATACAAAATTTACAAATTGAGCATTTCCGCGCCACAAATGAAAAAAAAGAGTTTTAATTTGAATTTTGATAGTCATTTTGTTTCTTGTTCATATGAAGGTGAATTTCGTGGCCCTTTTGGATTTTTTCATTTAATTGTATTCGTCAGTAACGTTTATTTCTAGTCCACTATGTTAACACAAATAAATCATAGTATCGTCAATATTTCTGGCGTTATACTAAAAGTAACAGTAAATATAATAAAAACGATGGACATCTTGTATTTAATAGTCAAATAAAGGTTATTTCTTTCCAAAGACACTAGAAAAAAATATATAATAAAAACCTTGCAGGAACCATCAATTGTGCTTTAATGTGCGAAAAAACATGGAAAATAGGAGATTTCTCTACATTTTGGCAGCCATTTTGTGTTTTGCTTATTTGAAGGTGAAGGTCATCGCATATAGAATGTTAACCGACATATTCGAATCAGCACCCCCAAATTATGTAAAAACAAGCGGAGAAAATAATCTGCACTCAAATGAAATGAAATGAAATGAATCGGGCTTTAGGCCACTTTTGTGCACATATAGGCTAAACTGGGCTAGGAGAACCTCCTGAGGATGGTGAGATGATTGAGATGACACTGTCCTCCAGACACAGGATTCGAAATTCGAACCCTGGCGGTCTGAGGCCGAGCACGCTACCTCTCGGTCACGGAGGCTCCCCACAATACTGACTTTCACACGTGGATGGGGAAGAAACACTTTTGTTTCTTTGAAACCGCCGAGACCGGGAACCGAACCCCGAACTCTGGCGTGAAAGCAGCGGTGCTAACCACTACCCTAGGGCCCCCGCCCAATTTGCACTCAAATGTCGAAAAAAAAGTTCAATGTTTCATATTTCAACCCATGCTAAATATGAACAAACATGACATCGTCTCCACAAACATGACAAATAAACTTGTAACTCCCATACTTTTCGTGCTTGTTGTTTCTAAAGATATGCTGAAAAGTGTGGCTGGGGGGCAGAATCAAAAGTCAATTTAAAGGCAAAATAGGATTTTTCAACAAATAAAAGTTAGAACGAGTATAATACATTTTATTCTTGTAATTTTGACTAGAAAATCCATTCCTTATATTATTATCATGATTCAAGGTCATCTTCCATTTTTTTTAACACATCTCCATAGTCATTTAACGCCTTCGCATCGCTCTCAAACGCCTCTCCATTGTTCATTAAAGCCTATTTATCGCCCTCCAATTCCTTCACATTGCCATTTAACGCCTCTGGCCTTTCACTTGTAATGCCTTGTTTTTTTTCAAAAAATGACGTTTTCACAGAGTTAATTTGATTTTTTCACCTTCAGCATATTTAATCATTGCAATAATTGAATTATCCAGTGAATATCACACTTGAACGAGGTATTATTCGTTGTCTAATTTGTGGCATATATGTTTTGTACCTCCCCAGAAATTTAGAGGGGTGGAGTGCTCACCAAGAGCTTAGCTTTAACGTTAATTGGTTTAAATACATATATTTAAGGAGGGCAAACATATTGCGTTTGGAAAATACCATCAAGACAATTTCAACAATAATATGGACCAGCTGCTGTTTTTTCTGTGACGAGTCACAAATATTCGAGCAAATTACATTTAAAATGGTCGGAATAACTGTTGTAGGCCTATATCCAAGCACGTTGTAGGCCTACAAGTTATATCTACATCACTATACCATGTATACAAATACATACAGCGTGTAGTATGGATATTATTCGGACATCAGGACATTGTGTCAGTGAATATTACGACATTTAATACTTTGAGTAAACATATAACAACACTTATATATACACTACATCATTCATAGCAATTTCCTTCTATTGATTGGCAGCCATCTTAGATTTAACACCTTTCAGTTAGTCAGATTTTGATAAGACTTTTCGTCCTGCTATGAAGTACATCACATAGGTGACGGAACCACTGGATGTTTGCATAAATCGACCCGCCTATACCAGAAATGAATTTCCAGTAGGCTAGGTTGGGTCAGTTATCTCTTTATACACGAAAAATAGGTATTACACTTGTTATTACTTAATAATAATCATATGTTGATCTCTTGACTTTAAAAATGACGTTTTGAGATTGAAGATCTTTAATCTTCAAAAAATAATACTTTTTACATTTTGACCTTGGAATTTCCTTTTTTATCTTGAATCTGTCATTGAATCACTAAAATAATACCATAAATTGATTTTGCAGTCAAAATGAGATCAAAAAGAGGTATTACACATTATCTTTGTTGACATTTCAACTTGTTAATAATATTTTCAGGAATTGGAACTTTAAATTGACCTTTTGATCTTGAAGGTCACCTTGAGTCACAAACATAATACTATATAGAATGATTTACCAGTCATAATCCCATAAAAATGAGGTATTACACACTCATGTTCTCAGCTTTATTTGGTAAAAATCAAATGTTTAATTCCTTGACTTGAAGTTGACCTTTTGACATTGCAGATGACCTTGAATCATATAGTCCCACCGCCATCATAGATTTTTGGCAGTGCCAGAATGTTATTGTAACTAATAAGTTCCCCAACTCTTAAAAACATGGACTATAAACAAGAATCGTGGTTTAAGTGTAGCATTCTGGGCAACCTCGGATGGTTCTACCGATTTTTAAGGCCAATGGCGGCCATCTCAGATTTTTGGACTTTTATGAGTCAGATTTTGATAGACTTTTTTTGGTCATTGACAATATCCAGTAGAACAGAAAACAGTTGAGAAACCTTTTGTTTTAATTTTTTTTGGGTCATGTGGTATATCAACCCGTCTATAAGTGTTTTTTGTCTAAGCACATTTTCTATTATTGCTATAACGATATATACTGAGTTTCTGTCATTTCGTGCCTGTTGATTTTTATTTCAAATAAAAATTAAAAAATACGTTACTAAAATACATTACATAACTAACAAAATGATATTAAATGTCACTATATCCAGTAAATAGTTGTAATATACAAAGTGTGGATTTTTTTTCTTTTTGCACAATTGTAAAGCTGGGCTCAGTGGCCAGGCTTTTTTTACTTGCTGCTTAGATACATACCTAGTGAGTAACTAAATGGCCATTTGTTGTTAAGTGTGCATATCACTATATCTTCAGAATCCATGTAACGTATTCTGTTTTCTTAAAAAATAATTAGCGTCCCCTGAATTGTTCCTATTGATTATTGCAAGAGTAGCACCTGTTAGTATCACATAATTTTTTTACGTCTTCTTACATAGTTACTTAGACTACTTATTCATCACACAGCAAGGAACTTTAGTTGATCTTAGAATTTTGGGCAGATTAAAACAACTAAGTAGCTCAATTGTAACGTATTCTGTTATTTTGTGGCGACACGAACATAAAGTCAATTTTGCAAGGCACAAAATACTACTTTTGAGAATTCTCTTTTTCAATACAATCACTTCCATATGTTCGTCACATTAAAACAATTTATCTTCCAAAACTGCACCCACTCATGGACAGTGACCTGTCTAAGACGAAAATTTAAGCTGGCGACATGCCAAAAATGTCATTTTTATGGCATTCCAGTGGTCAAAAACACAATTTTTCTTGACTAAACTATGGATATAACTATACATTTTCTGATGCATGAATTAAATGATCGAGCTAGTTAAACAAAAGTGGAGGTCACTACAAACGAGAACACTGCTGGGGTCATATGATTCTTGGCGGGCTTTGCCCATATATTTGTTTGTCAAATAGAATTGTATTCAGAGTGACCAGTATCATACACACATAGACTTGTCTCTCTTTTGACTTAGTGTTGTATCACTGTCTGCAACGCTAGCCCGGCTTTAAAACTACATTGACTCAACATTTTGTGTTTGAATGGAATCGCAACTGTTATTTTAATTGTCCAATGTAGCATTTAAAAAATTCTACTGTCCCTTCCAAATACACAATATTGGTTCGATACTGGGCCCCTGTCTGCGACGCTGGCCCGGAATTGAAACATTGGATAAATGTATTTTTTTTATGAAATCTAGAGACTAAAGGGTGAAGTCGGTCTTCACATAGGGGAACTTTGTTCACCCTCCTGTTTTCATTCAAGCAATGAATGGAGAATCACCCGACATGTACATCATTAAGCCAACATTGGCCCCTTTTATAGGCCTACTGCCATGCAAGCCAAAAGGCAGTATCTGCTCACTTTACAAGTAAGCAGATACTGCCTTTTGCCTTTGAAGAGCAGCATAGTGATCCAGAAAATCCTGGATAAATCCGGAAAAACATGCTGGATGACTCAGAAAAGTCATAGCACCCCTCCTGACTACTCTGGGAATGTTGTGTCAAAATTTCAAGTTGACTTGGTAAACATTCTGGGAGAAATAGCGTCTTACAAAAACTTGCACAGAATAATAAGTTTAAAGAACCAGAGAAAACTCTGTATATTTGGGCTAGTTTTTTGTGAACAAAAAACTGGAGGTGTCTCATAACCATAAAGGTTGATAGCTAATAGATGTAGTGTCAATGGCCTATATAATTAATGTTAATAAATGGCTCCTGTGGAGTGTTTGTGGAGTGTTTTGGAATGTTTTCAAAATCTAAGAAACTACAAGTAAGAGACTATCTGTTCAAATGAAAATATGTTAGATCTTGGGTTGTAGGCCTGCCTAATCATCCCCAATTGCGAAACTACATGACTCTCAGCATTATGATTCTTCTTACACTATTGTGATCTCTGGAGAGTGGCTGATTGAATAAACGTTGACTCTATGTTGTTTTAATGTTGGATCAACTTTGTCACCAGTGGCCCCGCTTGGAGTATTACATGTATATAAGCTTGTTGTGACATCTCCCTTCATTATACCCAGCAAGCACTAGACGTTGAAACAATATTAGGCTAATTCTGAGCCAACGTGGTTGACAATTTACCAACGTTAGTCAGCACTAAAGCTTGTATCCGCACTCTAAGGTGCCAGTATGTCTGGTTGCCGTCTTTTGTTTGTTCTTCAGACTTTTAGGCCTATTCAAATAATAAACAAGACTACATAAGTCCAGGAGCTCCCGCTCCGAATTAGAATTTGATTTAAGCAATTTTGTATAGGGTTATTAATGGAGTCCTAGTCTAGGTCAAAAATCAAGACGCAAGACAACTAGGTCTAAGCCCAGTCTAAGAGTAAGATAAGAACTAGACAGTCTGTCAGAGATTGCAAACCTCCATTAAAATTAATGATCCTAATCATTTGAATTCGATATAAATTAGTTAAAAACTTAGGGTGCATCCTCCCCCGAAACCTCAAATTTTGTTTTATAGTAATGGACTAACATCTAACACAGTTTGCAAAATATTGGGCATGTGAAAGTAAATAATGGCCGATAGGGGGCCATTTTGAATTTGATCGAGTCAGAATTTTTCAAGATGCATCCTCAACTGAAAACTCACATTTCATTCTATAGTAATCGTCTAGCTATCTAGCACGGTTTACCAAATATCGGCCATGTGAAAGTGAATAATGGCCTAAAGGCGGCCATTTTGAATTTGATCAAGTCAAAATTTTCCAAGATAGCTAGACCATTACTATAGCTGAAATCTCACATTTCATTCTATAGTAATGGTCTAGCCATCTAGCACGGTCTACCAAATATCGCCCATGTGAAAGTGAATAATGGCCGATAGGAAGCCATTTTGAATTTGATCAAGTGAAAATTTTTAAAGATGCATCCTCTCCTGAAATCTCACATTTTGTTTTATAGTAATGGTCTAGCCATCTAGTACGGTTACTAAAAACCGGCTATGTGAAAGTGAATAATGGCCGATAGGCGGTCATTTTGAATTTGATCAAGTCAATTTTTTTCAAGATGCATCCTCTCTTGTAATCTCACATTTTGTTTCATAGTAATGGTCCAGCTATCTAACACGGTTTACCAAATATCAGCAATGTGAAAGTAAATAGTGGCCGATAGGCGGCCATTTTGAATTCGATTGAGTCGAAAGTTTTTAAAATGCATCCTCTCTCGAAACGTCACATTTTGTTTTATAGTAATGGTCTAGCTATCTCCTCCCCCGAAACCTCAAATTTTGTTTTATAGTAATGGACTAACATCTAACACAGTTTGCAAAATATTGGGCATGTGAAAGTAGATAATGGCCGATAGGGGGCCATTTTAAATTTGATCGAGTCAGAATTTTTCAAGATGCATCCTCAACTGAAAACTCACATTTCATTCTATAGTAATCGTCTAGCTATCTAGCACGGTTTACCAAATATCGGCCATGTGAAAGTGAATAATGGCCTAAAGGCGGCTATTTTGAATTTGATCAAGTCAAAATTTTCCAAGATGCATCCTCGGCTGAAATCTCACATTTCATTCTATAGTAATGGTCTAGCCATCTAGCACGGTTTACCAAATATCGCCCATGTGAAAGTGAATAATGGCCGATAGGAGGCTATTTTGCATTTGATCAAGTCAAAATTTTTACAGATGCATCCTCTCCTGAAATCTCACATTTTGTTTTATAGTAATGGTCTAGCCATCTAGTACGGTTACTAAAAACCGGCTATGTGAAAGTGAATAATGGCCGATAGGCGGTCATTTTGAATTTGATCGAGTCAATTTTTTTCAAGATGCATCCTCTCTTGTAATCTCACATTTTGTTTCATAGTAATGGTCCAGCTATCTAACACGGTTTACCAAATATCAGCAATGTGAAAGTAAATAGTGGCCGATAGGCGGCCATTTTGAATTCGATTGAGTCGAAAGTTTTTAAAAGGCATCCTCTCTCGAAACGTCACATTTTGTTTTATAGTAATGGTCTAGCTATCTCAGTATCCCAGTAATGGTCTACCTATCTGGCATGGTTTACCCGATATCAGGCCAATCGAGTTAACTAATAGCTGATTTACGGTCATTTTGAATTCGATATAAATTAGTTAAAAACTTAGGGTGCATCCTCCCCCGAAACCTCAAATTTTGTTTTATAGTAATGGACTAACATCTAACACAGTTTGCAAAATATTGGGCATGTGAAAGTAGATAATGGCCGATAGGGGGCCATTTTAAATTTGATCGAGTCAGAATTTTTCAAGATGCATCCTCAACTGAAAACTCACATTTCATTCTATAGTAATCGTCTAGCTATCTAGCACGGTTTACCAAATATCGGCCATGTGAAAGTGAATAATGGCCTAAAGGCGGCCATTTTGAATTTGATCAAGTCAAAATTTTCCAAGATGCATCCTCGGCTGAAATCTCACATTTCATTCTATAGTAATGGTCTAGCCATCTAGCACGGTTTACCAAATATCGCCCATGTGAAAGTGAATAATGGCCGATAGGAGGCTATTTTGCATTTGATCAAGTCAAAATTTTTACAGATGCATCCTCTCCTGAAATCTCACATTTTGTTTTATAGTAATGGTCTAGCCATCTAGTACGGTTACTAAAAACCGGCTATGTGAAAGTGAATAATGGCCGATAGGCGGTCATTTTGAATTTGATCGAGTCAATTTTTTTCAAGATGCATCCTCTCTTGTAATCTCACATTTTGTTTCATAGTAATGGTCCAGCTATCTAACACGGTTTACCAAATATCAGCAATGTGAAAGTAAATAGTGGCCGATAGGCGGCCATTTTGAATTCGATTGAGTCGAAAGTTTTTAAAAGGCATCCTCTCTCGAAACGTCACATTTTGTTTTATGGTAATGGTCTAGCTATCTCAGTATCCCAGTAATGGTCTACCTATCTGGCATGGTTTACCCGATATCAGGCCAATCGAGTTAACTAATAGCTGATTTACGGTCATTTTGAATTCGATATAAATTAGTTAAAAACTTAGGGTGCATCCTCCCCCGAAACCTCAAATTTTGTTTTATAGTAATGGACTAACATCTAACACAGTTTGCAAAATATTGGGCATGTGAAAGTAAATAATGGCCGATAGGGGGCCATTTTGAATTTGATCGAGTCAGAATTTTTCAAGATGCATCCTCAACTGAAAACTCACATTTCATTCTATAGTAATCGTCTAGCTATCTAGCACGGTTTACCAAATATCGGCCATGTGAAAGTGAATAATGGCCTAAAGGCGGCCATTTTGAATTTGATCAAGTCAAAATTTTCCAAGATGCATCCTCAGCTGAAATCTCACATTTCATTCTATAGTAATGGTCTAGCCATCTAGCACGGTTTACCAAATATCGCCCATGTGAAAGTGAATAATGGCCGATAGGAGGCCATTTTGAATTTGATCAAGTCAAAATTTTTAAAGATGCATCCTCTCCTGAAATCTCACATTTTGTTTTATAGTAATGGTCTAGCCATCTAGTACGGTTACTAAAAACCGGCTATGTGAAAGTGAATAATGGCCGATAGGCGGCCATTTTGAATTTGATCGAGTCAATTTTTTTCAGGATGCATCCTCTCTTGTAATCTCACATTTTGTTTTATAGTAATGGTCCAGCTATCTAACACGGTTTACCAAATATCAGCAATGTGAAAGTAAATAGTGGCCGATAGGCGGCCATTTTGAATTCGATTGAGTCGAAAGTTTTTAAAAGGCATCCTCTCTCGAAACGTCACATTTTGTTTTATAGTAATGGTCTAGCTATCTAGCACGGTTTACCTGATATCAGGCCTATCGAGGTAAATAATGCTGATTGTCGGCCATTTTGAATTCGTAAGTTACAAATTTTCAGGGTGCATCCTCCCCCGAAAACTCACACTTTGTTTTATAGTAATCAGGTAATGGTCTAGCCATCTAGCACGGTTTACCAAATATCAGCCATGTGAAAATGAATAATGGCCGAAAAGGCGGCCATTTAAAATTTGATAAAGTCAATTTTTTTCAAGATGCATCCTCATCTGCAATCTCACATTTCGTTTTACAGTAATGGTCTAGCCATCTAGGACGGTTGATCAAATAACGGCCATGTGAAAGTGAATAATGGCCGATAAGCGGCCATTTTGAATTTTATCAAGTCGAATTTTTTTCAAGATGCATCCTCTCCTGAAATCACACATTTTATTTTATAGTAATGGTCTAGCCATCTAGCACGGTTTACCAAATAACGGCCATGTGAAAGTGAATAATGGCCGATTGGCGGCCATTTTGAACTTGGACAAAATGATTTTTTTCAAAATACATCCTCTCCTGAAGCCTTACAATTTGTTTTATAGTAATGGTGTAGATATCTTGAGCGGTTTTCATGATATTCCACAATATCAGGCCTGTCGAGGTGAATAATGGCTGATAGGCGGCCATTTTGAATTTGATCAACTTCAAATTTTTCAGGATGCATCCTCTCCTGAAACCTTACAATTTATTTGATATTATTGGTGTAGCTATCTTGAGCGGTTTTCATGTTATTCCGCAATATCAGGCCTGTCGAGGTGAATAATGGCCGATAGGCGGCCATTTTTAATTTTATCGACTTGAAATTTTTCAAGATGCATCCTCTCCTGAAACCTCACAATTTGTTTTATAGTAATGGTGTAGCTATCTTGAGCGGTTTTCATGATATTCCGCAAAATCTTTCAGTCGGATTTACCGATGTTATAAATTAGGTCAAAGTGCTGGGTCAACTTCAAGGTCCAAAAACCTGAAAAGGCACAACTAGGGACCTTAGAGAACATGTATGTGCAATATGACTGTCATCGGCCCAGTACTTTTCGAGATCTGCTCCGGAAACGAAGTGCACGTCAAAACGGCTAAATAGGTCATAGTTCTGAACCAGAAGTAGGTCGAAGTTCAAATACCCCAAAAGGCACAACTAGACCCCCTAGGGGTGTTGTGTGTAAAATTTGAAGACGATCGGACAAGTACTTTCAGAGATATGCTCCGGAAACGAATTGTTTACGGACGGCCCAACGCCATAACATCATCATTTTCTCCTCTGCAACCTTGCGTATTGAATTCAGATTAAAAATATTTTAACCCGTCCATTAGCCACCTGGAAGTAACCCACATACCAAAAATTGTTATCCTAGCTTATTTTCTCACAAAGTTATAGGCAAAAGAAGAGGCCAAAAAACGGAGGTAGAATCCATAGCTCCCTTCGCTCACCTACGGTGACGGCGGGAGCTAACAAAGGAGAACCGTCTGTGACGCTGGCCCACATTCAGCGTGGCGTCAAACACGACACGGTAACCCAATACTGGGCTAATGTTGGCTCAGCGTCGTAGACGGTGGGCCAACAATAGCCCGGCATTGGTCAAAGTCTCGTGTTTGACCGACTGCACGATAGACGGAGAGAACGCACAGACACAAAACTGATCTAACGAACTGAGCGGTGAGAGGTAGAGCAATATGTATCCACCTCCATAGAGGGGAGACATAATAAACCGTGAGTCAATCATTTTAGTGATCGCGAAATTATAGCATAAATAAACTCTTTGAGACGGGGGATTATATGTGCTATGTAGTTTGTGTAAGGGTAGGCCTAACCATGTATTATTAATTAATAATACACGTGATTAAACCAATAATTGCACGATGATAAGCTGCCTTAAGCTTGATAACACTGCTACATTAATTTTAAGTGACATTTGCACGACTGTCGAGTTGTTACCCTTCACAAATGTTGATGACAAACAGTGGTGTTATTGCGTTTAGGTTTTTTTTGTATCTACGTGGTTATGTAGTGTTTTATCTACTGTTAAGTTAATTGCATTTTGGACAGTGTTTATCCACTTTTGTAGATAATTAAATGCATTAAATACAAACTAATGTATGTATATTCACTGCTGTGGTTAGTCACGATTTATGTGTGACAATAATCAATACAAGTACAATTATTATTATATTTTATTAGATATATTTGAACAACTTATCCGTCGACATAACATTTTCGGGGAACAGAAAGAAAAACGTTATTATCAGTAACAGTATATCTCTTGGAATATCTCTTGGAAAATCTGATAATTTATGTTAGCCTAATATAACGTCTAACATAGACGGGCTAAGCACTTAAGAGGGTCAACTATAACAATATATATCAAGAATAATTATTTATTTATAGCAGTAGATTTGCGAAATAACTAGCGACGACACATTTATAGCAAGACGTTTTTAAACACTTCTGTTATTATTACATCGACGATCTTATTAGGCGTATTAATTAATATGCTTAAATTATATTATTCAATTATAATTATATTATTCAATTATAAAACATAACCTATCTTATACATTTAAGTGATCATCATCAAGAATAATCAAATATCATTAAAGACAATTATTTCCCCCAAAGTCGCAACACACATGACCAACTCATCCCCAGCCCTCCAACAGCTATAACCAACTCATCCCCAGAGGTAAAGCAATATGTCTCCATCTCTATAGAGGGGAGACATAATAAACCGTGAGTCAATCATTTTAGCGATCGCGAATTTATAGCATAAATAAACACGTCAACACCTATACCAACTCATCCCCAGATATACCGGGGAATGAGTTAGTATAGAGGATGAGTTGACTGCACACAAACTGCCTCATGATGGCTACGGGCCTGATAAATCTCTTCAACCATCCACAACAAGAGTTGTTGTGGATGGTTCTATATTTACAGACCCCTTGCTCAACTAGAGTTCACCTGTCAAATCAGCTATAGGCCTATACATATTCCCGATATTTTTACATTTCATTTGGTATATGGTGCACTTTGGGATATTTTGTTTTCCATACTGCTGTACTAAATATTACCCTTGCTGTCCAACCAACAAACCCGAGAAATATCACATTTGTCGGTAACATTGACTATTTACTTTTTCTGCTTGAAAAAACTGGTACAAATTTGCTGGGGGATATGTATACTGTCATTAATGTATTTTTTACAAATGTCATAAATAACCATTCGAGTCCTACGGGATATGTTTCTGCTACACAGGCCCCAGATTGACCTCTCGGATTGACATTGCCCACATAAATGAGATGGGAAAGTTTTAAAAAGTATTTTTCTATAATTTTGAAACTGACCTCGAAATGGCCTTTAACATGACCTCTGTGCGGTATCACCTACATCTACGTAAATCATAACCTCGGCCGTATAAACCTAAACCTAGGTTCAATTATGTATCCATTTGCTTCCATAGGAGCACAAATTGAGGTTTCACGTCATTGCTGCATTATTTGTAATTTTGATCATTCAATAGAGCATGATAAGGGATATATATATCCTGTTACCCCTTCAATGCAGGTGATGTGTCAAATCTCTTGGATCTATGATCATACAGTACCCGAACAAGACTGTCAACATCCTTTTTTCACCATGCCAATATAGCCTACTTGCCTGCACCACAAATGTGTTTGCAATCGACCTCAAATCGTTTTTTCGCCACTTCGTGACATTTTTTTGGTCACAAAACGACATCTGAATGTTTCATAATTAACACCACTTGGTGGCAATTCATACACATGAATCTGTCAGTACTGGAATTACTAGTGATAAACTGTATTAAAACTGTATTTTTATGGTCCTATGGTTTTCATTAGCCTTGAACTCGTTGAAAATGATTGGTGATTACTGTAATATACTTTCATTTCGCGATTTTTTCACCATTTTGCGGTCATTTAATTTAGCGTAAAAATATTTTTTAAAGTTGATTTTTTTGGTTTGGAGAGGTGCAATTGTTATCTCGCCGTAACGACTAGTAGTAGTAATCACTATGACGCAACGTCGTCGGTATAAACTTAATGTACGGTCACCAATTAACTGGAGGGGGTGACCGACTATTGAGGCTAATGCACTTGACACGCGCTGCTCATTAAACCTGTCAATCCAACAGGTTATCATTTAATTATTATTCTGGTGCTGATTTACTACATGTGTCGTTTCAGTTAGATATGTCCATATATATTTGACTTTGATTTGTTCTTAAAAAAGTTCATCGTATCTGTTTGATTGTGGGAATTTTAAATAGCTATATCTGTGCACATTTTTGTGTAATATTTGCATAAATGTGGGAGTAACTACTGTCACTTAACTCAGAAACTTAGAAAAAACACATGCCAAGAAACGCGTCCACAGCTCCCTAACAACATTGAGTCTGTCCCTGGTGAACACGTACAACGCGTTAATCCAGTGTTGGGGAAATGCTGGCCCACTGTCTTCGACGCTGGCCCAGTATCACGCCAGCACTTGATCAACGTCTCGTGTTTGCTGGGTCACCACCCATCAACTTGACATAGAAAAGATCAACGTTGACATAAAAACATCTATCATTAAACCCCTTCATGCCTACCGGTTAATAGCAGTCATCGAATAAATCAAACAGAAAACATACGTATTATCAAGGCCTTTGTACAAGCAGGTTTAGAATAAAATGTGAATAAAAATAAAAAAATTGGTATCAAGTTATGTTTTTTGTCATAATAAAAATACATTTCATATGTTGTCATTCAGCCGTTGTGATTCAGTCATTTAAATATAAGTCCTAGGACTTGAAAGTTTCACAAGTTATCGTGACCACCGCACGAATGGATTACATAACCACGGTCGACTGCACAGCGTCAGTCACACCCTTTAAAACCCACTCCCAAAGTTCACGAAACACTAATGTGGTGAACAATATTTCGCTTGGGATATGATTTCGCGCTCACGGTCTTTGCGCGAAAATTAATTCCACGCGAAATAAAAGTATATTACAGTATTCACAAAACTTTATAAAATACTGACCAAAAATAGTAGCAAGGATTAACATCTTGTCAGTGAGCTTCTGTGCTATGTTTGTATGAGGTGGGGGCTCAAAGGAATTATATTTCAGATTTTATAGCACTGAAGTTGTGTGTGAATTTCTTCGGTTTTTATATCACCCATTTCAATACAGTAACATTAATATACAAATATTTTATTTTGGGTCAACTATACATTAGAAATAATCATTGTACAATAGCTTTAACTCCAGTAGAGTCCTTTGTGTATTCATCTGGTTAAAGACAAAAAGTCAAAGCAAGCCACTCAAGTTACAAAGCAGTGAAAAAACATCATAAAATGAATAAATCTTTTCAAAATCACCATCATCTTGCAAAAATATATGCTTTTCATACTTAAATTCTACTAATATATATAGATACAATATGTTCAATTTTAATATCTACAATAATTTATATGACTACATTTCAAACTAAAAATATTTTACTACTCCAAACAATTCTTAGTTGAAGTAACAAAGCATGGATATTTATATAAGGTACATGACAAGTGGGAAAATTAATTGATGTGTTGCAAATACATGTACAATTTAATTAAAAACTGCTATTGAGAGGAATCATTTCATTCTAAATACACAGGTGTACCAATCCTAAAAAATCTGGAACTGCACTCGAAAAATCTGAAACATTGTATCTATGTCGTCAATGCATTCAAATACCGTTCTCTCATATTTAAATATAAACAGCGGTAGATATGCCAGCAATTAAAAAAATTACCACAATCAGTATAATGACCCAATTTCTTTCTTTGCTGGTCTTTTTGTATTAATAGCAATAGTAATTTTTTTAGACTAAGTAATAAAAAAAAAGCTGCTATGTAGGCTGATACAGTGTATGTCGATTTCTAAAAAAAAAATGTTTTTAAGTTTGTAGGCAAATAAGAATATCCAGAGAAAAACTGACGGGAAATGTGTCAAATGTCCATGCTTAGCCCAGAATTGGGGTGAAGCTTCAGCTATATGTCTCCAATGCCAATGAGGGAGAACATACAGACTGTCAGTCTGCAACCGGTAGTACACAGGAGTACATGTATTTTTACATGACGGTTTGTCAGCAATGGAAATCAAACGAATCAAATCTTTGTTGTTCTTTCAAAAGATCCTAATTCTTTTTCAAAACTGTGTCTCTATGAATTGAAAGGAGTGACACAAAATAATGTTATTTTAAAAAATACATTGCCAAAAACAGCAGCCCATATAGCAGCTTTAAAAAGTTTAAATCGAGGTCATACTAAAGTATCTATGCAAATATTGAGATAAAAAGCATGTAGGCGGGGCCTTACTATCAGAGAAAAATTAACCAAAATAATTTTGGTTTAAGAAATAGCTTTTTACATTTTGACATATAAACTGTAAATGTTCTTAATATTAGGATTCTCCAATTGTACACGGCATTGGAAAAGGAAGACATTTTAATTTTTTTTAAATTTTTTTTAAAACATCATAGGAAAATTATAATTATACAAACAATCAGCACGAAATACTTCCTTGCTAATTTTTTGTCATTTTCTTATCACCTGTCCGAATATTTGTTGTGGTCATGATATAATCTCAACTCTGCAATTGACCATATATAAACAACTCTGTAAATAACAGCTGTGTATGCAAGAACATGTACTACTTGCCAACAAACATTGGTATTTATCCAATGATCATAAGGTTAATTTCATTCACTTGACCCTTTTAATTTTCCATTCATGTGAAATAAGTGGTTGCATACAAAAGGGTTAAACAAGTATGATACCTATTTTATTTTTAAATTAAATAATGAAACAGTGTTGTAAAATTAACGATTTTGTGAGTTCCTGCAGGCCTGGTGAACACGGGTAACAAACTAAGAATGGTAAGATGTAACCAAAGGAGCATTAGAAGTACATTAAAACATATTTCAACATAATTCTTTAACGGTAGTTCTCATATTATTACGTTCGTGTGCCACCACAATGTATTAACATTAACATATCTTAACAACAGGTAAAAGAACAAAATGTTGATGTGCATGTCGGCTACAACAGAAACAGCCATAGTTCTCCATTTATTGACAATCAAAGAGCACTGTTCTTAGCATCGATAAATTTGATTCATTATGGCTAACAAAAGCAATATATCTTCTTTGGGGGGGTGACAGATGAAAGAATAACATCTCACCGTTTATCAACAACTTCTAAGAGCATGTTCTATTACCAGTCTACATCTAAGATCAGTTTCGTGTACAGTAATTATAAAAAAGATAAAAAACACATTTCAGAAACCACATTTTTTACAGAGTTGACAATAGCTAGTTGAAAAAAGTAACATAAAACACAAATTTCTGAGAAACTGCATCAGCATTGCAGTGAGGAGAAATAGTTATATCACAATCATATAGTCCCAGAATCATAGAGAGAAAACAATTGAACGCGTTCAAGCTATTTCCATTGTCAACCAACCCGCACATCAAGTTCAGAAACAAAATACCAGATGCATATTTTGTGTTAACAAGGCTGTAGACGGCCGGACGGAAGGGATGTACGGTACACTGAAATCTTTACCGTGCCCTCAAAAAATCTATCACAGGGTGTGCATAATTATACACATGCTGATAATTTTACACCACACCCTGAACTGAATATCATACCTAGGTGGTTGTTTACAACAAATTTTATTTTTAGAATTTTGGGGCAGATAAAAACACCATTTTCAACATATTAACAATATCTGAACAACAAACAGTTCCCTTGTCCCATACTATGAATCCGCAAACAAATTATGTTTTAAAGAGTGCTGACCAATTAGGTACCCACAGCCTAAGAGGTACACTGTCACACAGAAAGTTGTGAATCACAGTGATTTACCAGTATAATCCTTTGTATACAATTTTACAGGTATATCACTTTCATTTATACAAATAGGGTAGAAAAACAGTGGGTTGACAGTATATTCCAGTTGCAAACACCAGAGGCTATGTTAAAAGTAAAGTTATGTGCTAAGGCCACTATGTTTTTTTCTCTGTTTTAAATGAGTGGGCACATTACCAAAAAACATGATGTTTTTTTCTGCCTAGCGCGCACATCGGATTATTGCCACTTCCCATTAACCAGCTATGATTTTTGCTCGTTGCTCTTGAGCATTAACTAGGTCAAAATAGGTCAAAAGTTTTTTTTTATTTCATCACCCTTATTAATTTTTCCAGAAATTTGTCCGATGTATTTTTTGGTCACCCTCATTAACTTTTCCAGAAATAGCTTTATTATGTTTTTTCTTAAATGTTTTTTTTCTGCCCTCCCTCAAAAGATTTTGAATATTTCTTTTTTAAAACAGAGAAAAAAACAGTGGTCTAAGCTGCTGATCCCCTACATAAATGTACTGGTTAAGATGAACTATCAGCTTAACCTTAGAGACAATGAAAAAAAGCTAGGAAATATGACACTTGAATATTTGATGATAACCAGTATAACAAAGATGAAATAGTTTCTTGCTTCAAATTGTTGCTCTTAAAAAAAAACAAAAATTCCCTCAGCTTTTCACCTTGTAGTGATGTAATGTAGAAGGGGGGGGGGAGGAGGAAATAAAAAGATTTTCATAGAGCTCATTTACTAATAACAAAAAGATAATTTAATAATCATACAAGAGGTAAAATTACAACAGAATATAATCTATATTAAAATAAATGGTACGTCAATGCTTTTATGGTCCATTAGTTATGCTATGTTAAGAAGCGTAAGTGGTTTGAAATTAATACGAATAAATAAGTTTTAGTGTGTAATATACCAAAATCCAATAAAGCTTGTCAAGTCATTTATATAACTTTGAGAATGTTTTTTTAAAATATCTTCTAAAATATAATACAAAAATTTTCAGAAATGCGATTTTACATTAGGTTATGCTTTACATTAGCATAACCTATGCATGTGTATATTTGCTATACTGTATGTAAGGATAACACTGCTAAAGCGAAACAAAAGATCAATAGATAGTCAGATCAGTTTTACAGTTTCAAAAAGAATGCCGGTGTGTATGATTTATGATGAGACTCACTTTCCCAGTTGGGAGAGTTGAAAGTGAAACACACCATTTCAGTGTTTTTTTTCAAAGCAGATATCCCGGGCAACCAAGCATGACTTTGTCAAGTCTCGGAAAGACTTCACACAGAATCTCATGTGGTGATTTTTTTCACATTGGGTGTGGGTTGTTAAATGAAGTGAAAAATATTATATATACCATATTTATTCAAATAAACGCCTGGGCTGTACTTGGAATACCCCCTGGGTGCTTATTAGAGTTGGTTTTTAATGTCTATACAATGTACCATGATCGCGAATTTTTTTTCAAATCAGGGGAGTGGCGTTTATAGGGATATGGGCGTTTATTAGAATAAATACGGGACAAATATATTTTTAAATATTTATATATATATATATATAATAAATATATACTCGTGTTGAATGATACAGAAGTAATCTGTCCTATTGAAGAAAGTTATGCTATAGAAATTATCTTACAACAAACCGATTATAATTGAAGAATAATACCGATATATATATATATAATTTCAAATTATAAAAAAAATCAGGAATCACTCAAATGTACTGAATAAATGTTATCAACCTAATTGTTGGATAATACAATTTTTCATAGGACAACAAATTAAACCATTATATGTCATATGACAGAGTCCCAAATATACCTACAGGAAGATTCTGTCAATGATACTTTACATAATTACTACTATTTATGGCATAAGTAACCTGAATCATGTGATTAGAAGAAAAACAACATATCAGGGATATACATATTTCACTATCATGTACTTGCGAAATAGTCAGTGTCGAAATAAAAAAATGTATTTCTGTGTAAATATCAAACTTGTTTATAATTATACATATATATATATATATATATATATATATATATATATGTATAATTTATATTTATATAGACATGAAGGCCATAATTAATGTATACAGCATTCAGCATTCTTCATCTGCTACTCAACCTATGTCTTGTAAAAAAAATTATGGAAATAAAGTTTGCCTCAGAGAATGTGGCATCTGCTTCTTTTCTTTGGCTTTGGCTTGGGACATAGAACAGCTCTAATGGCTTCATCAAATACGGTCTTCAGTCCCTTCTGGGTCAAGGCAGAACACTCGAGGTATTTAACTGCTGTTATCTCCTTTGCCATTGCTAGTCCCTGTGGATATGTGATGGGAGATAACTTTTTCTCCTTTAATTTCTCCACAGTTTCTTTATCTTCCCGCAAATCCAGCTTGGTTCCAACCAATATAATGGGTGTGTTAGGACAGTGATGACTCACTTCAGGATACCACTGAAAGGAAAACAAAAACATTAGAAAAATGTTTGATAAACATTCCCCACACATTTAGTTTTGAATGATATGAATGCTTCTGGTCATAAATAAATATGTCACTGCGACTCTGAGGCACTTTTTAAAATAGTTACATGGACCTAAAATGATGATCTTGAACCAAAAGACTTCAAAATTACTGCAGATAATAATCATAGTTTTATTGTTTTTAACTTTATGTCTTGGCCCTGCCCATCAAACACCAGATGTGCACCTTATGTCTACAACCCCGAACCAACATTTAAACCAACATTGGGTCAACATCTTATGCTTACTGGGTGGCAGTGGTCAACCATTTTCACCCTTGTGTTGTTAGGACAGTAAATATACTGTTTTGAGCAAGCAAAATAAAGCCATTAAAATCCATAAAATAACCTGAGGTAAATACCCATCTTTCATATATATCTCTTATATAATTTTTTTGTAATTTAAAGCTGGGAATAGTGTTTTACAGTATCTAGCACAACTTGCCATGTATATAACATATATCAAAGTCAATGATGGTCGCAAGTCGCCCCCTTTTTTTATTTAATCAAGTTGACATTTTTCAGGGCATATTCATATCTGAAACAGCACATTTTGTTTTATAGTAATGGTCTAGCTATCTGCCACAGTTTTCCATATACAGGTGAACATCGTTATAACACCGTCGTTGGGGTCCAATGAATCAAATCGTGTTGTAAGTGAATCGTGTTATACAGAAAAATCAACCAGAAAACGATTCCAAAAACGGAGTAATAATAGGAAGACGATCGTACTTATAAGCGATCTTGTTTGAACAGGTGTGACGTGTTATGTTACAGCTATAACTTATAATAATAACAACAATATTATAAAAAAAATATTATAATTTTTTGCGGCGTAACAATTGTAACGTTTTACAATGAACACTATAAAAATAGCAATAAATTACACATCTTTATGCATCAGAGGAGTAGCGAATTTTCTATATTTTAGTTCTACGCTCCGAATTAGAATTTGATTTAAGCAATTTTGTATAGGGTTATTAATGTAGTCCTAGTCTAGGTCAAAAATCAATACGCAAGACAACTAGGTCTAAGAAGCCCAGTCTAAAAGTGAGATAAGAACTAGACAGTCTGTCAGAGATTGCAAACCTCCATTGAAATTAATGATCCTAATCAGTATCCCGGTAATGGTCTACCATTACGGTTTACCCGATATCAGGCTATTCGAGTTAACTAATAGCTGATTTACGGTCATTTTGAATTTGATATAAATTAGTTAAAAACTTAGGGTGCATTCTCCCCAGAAACCTCAAATTTTGTTTCATAGTAATGGACTAACATCTAACACAGTTTGCAACATATTGGGCATGTGAAAGTAAATAATGGCTGATAGGGAGCCATTTTGAATTTGATCGAGTCAGAATTTTTCAAGATGCATCCTCAGCTGAAATCTCACATTTCATTCTATAGTAATCTTCTAGCTATCTAGCACGGTTTACCAAATATCGGCCATGTGAAAGTGAATAATGGCCTAAAGGCGGCCATTTTGAATTTGATCAAGTCAAAATTTTCCAAGATGCATCCTCAGCTGAAATCTCACATTTCATTCTATAGTAATGGTCTAGCCATCTAGCACGGTTTACCAAATATCGCCCATGTGAAAGTGAATAATGGCCGATAGGAGGCCATTTTGAATTGATCAAGTCAAAATTTTTCAAGATGCATCCTCTCCTGAAATCTCACATTTAGTTTTATAGTAATGGTCTAGCCATCTAGTACGGTTACCAAAAACCGGCAATACGAAAGTGAATAATGGCCGATATGCGGCCATTTTGAATTTGATCTAGTCAATTTTTTTCAAGATGCATCCTCTCCTGTAATCTCACATTTTGTTTTATAGTAATGGTCCAGCTATCTAACACGGTTTACCAAATATCAGCAATGTGAAAGTAAATAGTGGCCGATAGGCGGCCATTTTGAATTCGATTGAGTCGAAAGTTTTTAAAAGGCATCCTCTCTCGAAACGTCACATTTTGTTTTATAGTAATGGTCTAGCTATCTAGCACGGTTTACCTGATATCAGGCCTATCAAGGTAAATAATGCAGATTGTCGGCCATTTTGAATTCGTAAGTTAAAAATTTTCAGGGTGCATCCTCCCCCGAAAACTCACACTTTGTTTTATAGTAATCAGGTAATGGTCTAGCCATCTAGCACGGTTTACCAAATATCAGCCATGTGAAAATGAATAATGGCCGAAAAGGCGGCCATTTTAAATTTGATCAAGTCAAATTTTTTCAAGATGCATTCTCATCTGAAATCTCACATTTTGTTTTACAGTAATGGTCTAGCCATCTAGCACGGTTGACCAAATAACGGCCATGTGAAAGTGAATAATGGCCGATAAGCGGCCATTTTGAATTTTATCGAGTCAATTTTTTCAAGATGCATCCTCTCCTGAAATCACACATTTCATTCTATAGTAATGGTCTAGCCATCTAGCACGGTTTACCAAATATCGCCCATGTGAAAGTGAATAATGGCCGATAGGAGGCCATTTTGAATTGATCAAGTCAAAATTTTTCAAGATGCATCCTCTCCTGAAAGCTCACATTTTGTTTTATAGTAATGGTCTAGCCATCTAGTACGGTTACCAAAAACCGGCAATACGAAAGTGAATAATGGCCGATATGCGGCCATTTTGAATTTGATCTAGTCAATTTTTTTCAAGATGCATCCTCTCTTGTAATCTCACATTTTGTTTTATAGTAATGGTCCAGCTATCTAACACGGTTTACCAAATATCAGCAATGTGAAAGTAAATAGTGGCCGATAGGCGGCCATTTTGAATTCGATTGAGTCGAAAGTTTTTAAAAGGCATCCTCTCTCGAAACGTCACATTTTGATTTATAGTAATGGTCTAGCTATCTAGCACGGTTTACCTGATATCAGGCCTATCAAGGTAAATAATGCAGAATGTCGGCCATTTTGAATTCGTAATTTAAAAATTTTCAGGGTGCATCCTCCCCCGAAAACTCACACTTTGTTTTATAGTAATCAGGTAATGGTCTAGCCATCTAGCACGGTTTACCAAATATCAGCCATGTGAAAATGAATAATGGCCGAAAAGGCGGCCATTTTAAATTTGATCAAGTCAAATTTTTTCAAGATGCATCCTCATCTGAAATCTCACATTTTGTTTTACAGTAATGGTCTAGCCATCTAGCACGGTTGACCAAATAACGGCCATGTAAAAGTGAATAATGGCCGATAAGCGGCCATTTTGAATTTTATCGAGTCGAATTTTTTCAAGATGCTTCCTCTCCTGAAATCACACATTTTGTTTTATAGTAATGGTCTAGCCATCTAGCACGGTTTACCAAATAACGGCCATGTGAAAGTGAATAATGGCCGATTGGCGGCCATTTTGAACTTGGACGAGTTGAATTTTTTCAAAATGCATCCTCTCCTGAAGCCTTACAATTTGTTTTATAGTAATGGTGTAGATATCTTGAGCGGTTTTCATGATATTCCACAATATCAGGCCTGCCGAGGCGAATAATGGCTGATAGGCGGCCATTTTGAATTTTATCAACTTCAAATTTTTCAAGATGCATCCTCTCCTGAAACCTTACAATTTATTTGATATCAATGGTGTAGCTATCTTGAGTGGTTTTCATGATATTCCGCAATATCAGGCCTGTCGAGGTGAATAATGGCCGATAGGCGGCCATTTTTAATTTTATCGACTTGAAATTTTTCAAGATGCATCCTCTCCTGAAACCTCACAATTTGTTTTATAGTAATGGTGTAGCTATCTTGAGCGGTTTTCATGATATTCCGTAAAATCTTTCAGTCGGATTTACCGATGTTATAAATTAGGTCAAAGTGCTGGGTCAACTTCAAGGTCAAGGTCCAAAAACCTGAAAAGGCACAACTAGGGACCTTAGAGAACATGTATGTGCAATATGACAGTCATCGGCCCAGTACTTTTCGAGATCTGCTCCGGAAACGAAGTGTGCGTCAAAACGTCTAAATAAGTCATAGTTCTGAACCAGAAGTAGGTCAAATTCAAGTACCCCAAAAGGCACAACTAGACCCCCTAGGGGTGTTGTGTGTAAAATTTGAAGACAATCGGACAAGTACTTTCAGAGATATGCTCCGGAAACTAATTGTTTACGGACGGCCTAACACCATCACATCATCATTTTCTCCTCTGCAACCTTGCGTATTGAATTCAGATTTTAACCTGTCCATTAGCCACCTGGAAGTAACCCACATATCAAAAATTGTTATCCTAGCTTATTTTCTTACAAAGTTATAGGCAAAAGAAGAGGCAAAAAAAAAACGGAGGTAGAATCCATAGCTCCCTCTGTCTCACCTACGGTGACGGCGGGAGCTAATAATGGCCGATAGGCTGCCATTTGGAATTGGATCGAATCAGGATGCATCCTCTCCTGAAACGTCACAATTTGTTTTATAGTGATGGTCTAGCTATCTAGCACGGCTTACACGATATCAGGCCAGTCGAGGTAAATAATGGCCGATTGTCAGCCATTTTGAATTCGATAGAGTTAACAATTTCCAGGGTGCACCCTCCCCTGAAACATCACATTTTGTTTTATAGTTAATGGCCTAGCCATCTAGCACGGTTCACCAAATATCGGCCATGTGAAAATAAATAACGGCCGATAGGTGGCCATTTTAAATATTATCAAGTCGAAATTTTTCAAGATGCATCCTCTCCTGAAATCTCACATTTTTTTTTAGTGATGGTCTAGCTATCTAGCACAGTTTATCCACTATCAGACCTATCGAGGTAAATAATGGCCGATTGTTGGCCATTTTGAATTTTCAGGGTGCAACCTCTGCTGTAGCCTTACAATTTGTTTAATAGTAATGCCATGGTATAGCTATCTTGAGCCCGCCGCCATTATTGAACTTGAAGTCATTATTGCTGACACAAGGTCAAATTATTGACGTAAAATGCGAAAAATGACAATAAATCAGCTATTTTGATTTTTTCCCAGCCATTATTGAACTTGTCCGAGAATTGGTTATTAGTAACATGCATAACAGATTTGAAGATGATACATGAAAAACTTTTCAAGTTATCGCGCCCATAAGGTCAAATTATTGAAGTAAAATGCGAAAAAATCACAATAAATCGGCCAATTTTGAATTCTTTTTCAGCCATTATTGAATTTGTCCAAGAACTACTTATTAGTAACATGCATAACAAATTCGAAGAGGATACGTAAAAACTTTTCAAGTTATCGCGCCCACAAGGTCAATTTATTGACATAATAAATCAGCCATTTTGAATTCTTTTTCAGCCATTTTTGAACTTATCCAAGAACTACTTATTAGTAACATGCATAACAAATTTGAAGAGGATACGTGAAAAAAAGGCGGGCTAAAAACCTGAAAAGGCACAACTGGGGACTTTAGAGATCATGTATGTGCAATATGACTGTCATTGGCCAGGTAGTTTTCGAGATATGCTCCGGAAACTAAGTGTGTGTCAAAACGTCTAAATAGGTCATAGTGCTGAACCAAAAGTAGGTTCATATACCCCAAAAGGCACAACTAGACCCAGTACATCCTGAGATATGCTCCGGAAACGAAATGTTCACGGACGGCCCAAAGCCGTAACATCATTCAATCTCCGATGTGACCTTGTGTCTTGAATTCAGATTAAAAATATTTTAAGCTTTCGATCATCCACTTAGAGCAGAAGTAACCCACATACCAAAAATTGATATCCTAGATTATTTTCTTACAAAGTTATAGGCAAAAGAAGAGGTAAAAACCCGGACGGAGGCGGAATCCATAGCTCCCACTGTCAATACTGTGCAAGCACTCAACCCCCAGGCTGCTGCAGTGACTCAAAATGGCCACAAATCTCACACAACTGCTTCCAATAGACTATGTCAATACTAATATCACAAAAACGTATATTCAAATATTTACTATACACTTGTATAAGGGGTGTCAAAGTACCGTAAAATTTCTAATTGTAGCCGCATCTCCAATAGCAAGCCGCCCCCTGAACTTTTAAAAAATTACAGTTTTTTTACAAAAAGTTTTCTACTTTGAAAACCTCCAATTGAAGCCGCATGGCGACTTTGAGAATTGTCAAGAACCAAAACTATTTTCATATCTTATAAAAAGGACAATGACCAGGTGTTTATCAAGACGCCGGCCGCTAGCTACGCTAACTGCGCTAATAGAGCACACGCTATATAAGCCGAGATAGCTTCCAACCCTTGACAGACATGAGGTGTTATATTCACATACAACATGTACAATGTGTGACGATAGAGGGCAGGTAATGTAACCCTACTAGCGCTATAGGCCTAGTCACAGTTGCCATGTTAAGCCTACTTTATCATTCTAACAGATTGAAATATTTTTTAGTCGACTGTTTACGCCTACATATATATGTAATAAATGTCCTTTATAAAATACAAATGGCAATTACATATACTGGTATACACTACAATGGTTATTTGTGGTCTTCACCGTTAAGCCAGCATCACCTTGTGTGGACCAGCCATGTCGGCCTACACGAACAGTGTATGGCTAAAGTTGATATTTTCTCACGCAGTTCATCAACATTCGGAGAGGGAGGTGGGCGCGTGGCCGTATGCTTATTTGGGCAACGGCAACTCCTGGTTCACCGTAGACATCATTTGTCAACATTTAGCCGACTCTGCATCGACATCTCGTGCAAGCTGTACAGTCAGCAACTGGTCAAGTGACGACGCGCTGGCCTCTCCTATGACTGACAGCTCACGTCTGGAGAGGGGTGTTGTTGAAGTAAAATGCGAAAAAATCACAATAAATCGGCCATTTTGAATTCTTTTTCAGCCATTATTGAATTTGTCCAAGAACTACTTATTAGTAACATGTAATTGAAATACAATTATCAGATTATGACGGTGTCTACCACTGTCTACATGGCGTCGCACTGTCTATACGAACGCAACATACCGAATACCACACGCTGACATTATTATTTATATAATTAGGCATGCTGTATCTTTTTATTAGATTCTCTGAACGATTTGCATGGTAAAACATGTTTGATTAGCGCTATGTAAAATAAACTTCCCGACTAATGTGAGCATCATATCGATTCATATGGCATATCTTTATACGAGCATTTGACATGAAGGGTTGGGTGATCGCTACCGGCAGTTGAGATTGATAGCCGCGCGCGGTGATTCAATTTTTCACGCAAAACCTCCAATAGAAGCCACAAGTGAACTTTTGACATTGGGCACTGGGAAATTATTTTTTCATTCTAAATTAGGCAGCGGCTACAATTAGAAATTTTACGGTATTTAACTTAACATGGCTACCACATCTTCGTTTCGGTCGCACATAGACTCGAAGAATCCGGAAACCCACAATTTCAAAGCATTTAACTGAAAATAAGAAAGATTTATTAAAACTGATAAAATCAAGATGGGCATCGTAGCCTCGTTTTCAAGCGCACATGAAAACAGACAATTTATATTGCCTCGGGGACTCCATAAACCTACATACCCAGTTTAAATTTTTTTTTACTGAACATCAGGTCCAGTAACTACCAAATTTTACTGGAACTCACACATGATTATCGAACCACTAAAACAGGAGATGACAAGAAACTCTCAGATATTACCGGACATAAGGGCAGCCAGCTAGCTGAAAATCTAATCGCTGAAAATATAATTGCATTAACAATAATTGTTTTTGAATATTTGACCTTGAACTTGACCTATGACAAAAAAATTGAATGTTTGTATAAATCATAAATTCAATCTGTTGGACCATGCTGGCATAGTAGCCAAAACTGGCAGCGTACGACAGGCAGCGGTGCATGAAGGGGACCACAATACCGGAGGGGTAACAATTCAACAGCACATGGATTAAACCTGTGGTCCACTGTGGAATAAATGGGCATGCACAAACAGTCAGTAATAGTCATTTTCTGAGGTATCATATACATTTGTATGTGTAAAAACAGTTTCTATTGAACGATTTTTATCGCGAGAGATATAAAATTCAGGATGCAATACCTCATTTTTTCAGTCGGTCATTTCTAAGTTGAAAACAATCATGTGGGCTACAGACTGAAAAATATTTAGGTACCGGTATCGCATAACAAATTTCATAGCTCTCACGATAGAAATTGTTCGGTGGAAACTGTTTTTACACATAAAAATGTACATGTAGCCCTACTCGGATTCTGACTAATTTATTATGTACATGGTGTGGTGCTTTCTGCACCCCCCCCCCCCCCCGTGTATTATGAACAGTGGTTTATCCTTTTAACTTATATGTGAGGTTACAGGGCTCGAAATTGGCCCCGTCCGAGATGACCAACAATCTGGGAAGGATGAGTTAAGTTTCAATGAACTTGTCCTACTGGACGAGTGCCCCTGGTTGACAATTATTGGGAAGGACAAGTGATATTTTTGGGAAGGACTAGTCGATTTTTCGTGGAAGTGGAAATTTAGTCCAATTTCGAGCCCTGGGTTTGGCTAAACTTTGTGCTAGCAATCCTTTATTTTTAGAGTGGAATATCACACACACAATTAGAAGTTAAGAAACATGAATATTTGTGCACCTGACCTTATAATACTTTACAGAATATTACAGATTTTATGGAAATACAGGTACAACACAGATGGCAGTGTTCAATATGAATACAAATTACAATCTTAAAATTGACTTTTATGTACCAGAATTCCTAAACTTTTTTTTATTACTCAAATACATTCATTTATATTTTGCTAAATGTTTAAAAACCTACCTTAGCTCTAACATTTTCAAACGAAGCTGGACTAATCAGGGAGAAGCATATAAGGAAGACATCCTGAAAAAAACAAGAGTAAATCTTTATAATAGCAACCAGTAACAGCAACCAAGTAACAAAGCTCCCCAAGTGCACAGATACATAAAACTTGAATCTGTACCAGTGGCAAGTATTGACATTTTTTAAACATATAATTCAGACATTAAATAACAATTTTTAACAAGGCCTGTCAGCGACTGAATTCCCTTTCATGGCCAAATCGGCCGAATCCGCCCGCTAAGGCCTCGCGGTCATACCGGCCGAATCCGCCCGTGCATGACTCCCGATCAGATCGGCCGAAACCGCCCGCTAAACACTGCTAAACGTCATCGCTGTTATTGAGCAATCGACGCGTCTTTTACACACAGATTAACTTTATGTTTAATATAGACATCCTGCTCCGTTAGTTTTTCATAGCATTGCACTTTTTCACCGATTTCTACCCTATTTTGACGTTATTCCGTTGTGGATTTTTTTTCGTTGACTTTTTGTGACAAACTGAGTGCGATGCGGAAGCAATGCCGGCAATGGACGCTGCTTGAAAGTGAAAACATTGTATGACGTCGTCTTTTTGTGAAATATTTCAATTATAGAAATAAAACGTAGATCTAGTCTATGACTAATCATAATTTATTTTTGTATTTCTGATATATTATATCACTTTTGTTATAAAATCAATCAATATTGCAGGTTATGTTGTAATCAGGAGAGATAGACAACGGGACGGTGGAGGAGTGTGTTTATACATCAGATCTGATTTGGCATTTAATCCTAGATCAGATATATCCCATCCAGATGTTGAAATGATATGGGCGGAACTATTGCTACCTCACTCTAGACCTATTTTGATTGGAGCTTGCTATAGACCACCGACCGCAAATAATTTTTATACACTCTTTGAAAATTCATGTTTAGATAAAGAGCGATTTCTTGACCTAGAAACTATTGTCCTTGGAGATTTCAATACTGACGTTCTCAGACCATCAACAACATTGTATAAGTCATTGAATCATCTCATGTACCTATGCAATTGGTCTCAACTCATAAATGAGCCTACTAGGGTCACTCCGGTCACAGAGTCTGCTCTGGATCTTGTGATTGTTTCCGATAAGGAAAGAATCACACAGTCTGGAGTTATTCACTGTGGCCTGAGTGACCATTTTTTAACATACTGTACTAGAAAGGCATCAAAAAACAAATTTAATGCTCATAATACTGTGCAAATAAGATCTCTGAAAAACTACTCGCCTGAAAAATTAATTCAAGAATTAGCTAAATTAAACTGGAATAATGTTATTACTTGTGATAATGTTAATCAAGCTTGGGATAATTTTAAAGGTCTTTTTATGTCTGTGGTTGACAGTATAGCCCCTATCAAAGAAATTCGTCTCAAACAATGCACAGAGCCATGGATGTGCAATGAAATCCTAGAAGGTATAAGGGAGAGAGATAAGTCATTGTACAATTTTAAGAAACAAAGAACTGCAGAAAATTTTAAAACTTTTTGTCTTTTAAGAAATAAATTACAGCGATTAATAAAATCAGCGAAGCGCACGTATTTTAATGATAAAATTGAGGAATGCAAAAATTCTTCCACTGATCTTTGGAAGGCCTTTAAAAATTTAGGTATTTCTAAAACAACAAAAGGATCATCGAACATTGGCTTAGAAATAGAAAACGAAATTTCTTTTGATAAAAAAACAGTGGCGAATACTTTTAACAATTTTTTCACCACTATTGCCGAAAACCTGGTTTCTAAACTGCCTGATATTTCAGGTGGTTTTGGAGGCTCTTTTATTGACAATTATTACCAGAATAAAGGTGTAAAGTCTAATGCTTTCATTTTTTCCCCGGTAAGTGAAGATGTAATTTCAAAACTTATAGGGAATCTGTCCATTCGCAAAGCGACCGGTCTTGATGGTTTGTCAGCAAGGTTTCTAAAAGATGGTGAGAGAGTAATTTCTTCACCTCTTTCACACATTATAAATTTATCTTTACGTTTAGGCTGTGTTCCGGATGAAATGAAAACGGCGAGGGTTATACCCCTTTACAAAAAGAAATCTAAAACTGACCCTGGGAACTATCGTCCAGTGTCCATTCTTACCATTGTCTCTAAAATTTTAGAAAGGGTTACATACAATCAAATTGAATCATATATGAAATCAGAAAATTTATTTTATTCTTTTCAATCTGGTTTCAGGAGCTCTTTTTCAACTGACACTTGTCTGACACACCTGACAGATCAGATTCGCTTTCAAATGGACAGAGGTTTTTATACTGGCATGGTCATGATCGACTTGCAAAAAGCATTTGATACAGTCGATCATGATATCTTGCTTCAAAAATTGAAGGCTCTTGGTTTTGATCCTCTGGCCATTAAATGGTTTGAATCATACTTGAAAGGCAGGAATCAAAAAACTGAAATTAATGGTATTTTTTCTGACCCCAGAGTGGTTCCTTGCGGAGTACCGCAGGGATCCATTCTGGGGCCATTGCTATTTTTATTATATATTAATGACATGGAGGCTGCTGTCTCATGTCAACTTATTCTTTATGCTGACGACTCAGCCCTTTTAGTTTCTGGCAAGGATGTCAACAAAATTGAGCAACAACTTGGCAATGAACTTTCTTCTCTGAATGGATGGTTGGTCGATAATAGACTATCCATCCATTTAGGGAAGACAGAATCAATACTTTTTGGTACAAAGAAAAGACTTGGTATTTTTTCTGAAATGAATGTTACATGTGGTGAGACCATGGTAGCCTCTACAAAGAGTGTGAGATATTTGGGAGTAGATCTGGACCAGTCTTTAGATGGTAATTATATTGCGGAAAATATTCTTAAGAATGGCAACTCACGACTCAAATTCTTATGGAGACATGCAAAATTTTTAAACACAAATTCAAGGAAACTTTTGGCATCAGCTCTAATTCAATGTCATTTTGATTATGCATGCTCCGCATGGTTTAGTGGTCTTCAGAAAATTTACCAACAAAAACTTCAAATTCTTCAAAATAAAACTATCAGATTTGTCCTGAACTGCTCCCCAAGGACGCATATTGGTTTCAATGAATTCAAAATTATCAATTGGATACCTGTTTCGGAACGCGTTAAACAAATTAAACTTAACAACATGTTTAGAATAATTCATGGAACAGCCCCAAAATATTTACGAGATTCATTTTTCATGGTCAGTCAAGAACATGACAGATACACTAGAACAAGTGTGCAATCCCTGGTCCTACCACATGTAAAGTCTGCGGGTGCCAAGTCTTTTCGTTACTCAGCCAGTAAAATGTGGAATCATCTACCTGTACATCTCAGAATGCAAGAAAACTTTTTAACTTTTAAACATGCTGTCAGAAAACACATGTGGACAGAGTTACAAAGACATGAAGATGGAGTATATATTTACTACTAGCTTTTCACTTATTTATATTCAGTATTTTAAATGATTTTAGACTAGTATAA
Source organism: Flabesymbios commensalis (assembly GCA_964017125.1). Lineage (NCBI taxonomy): Eukaryota > Metazoa > Annelida > Polychaeta > Terebellida > Flabelligeridae > Flabesymbios > Flabesymbios commensalis. The sequence continues at coordinate 36,218,291 of OZ024904.1, read as the reverse complement.
GTCTAAAATTAGCATAGTAACCGTTATTATATTATAACATATTTTCTATATTTATATAGGTATTTATTCTACTCTAGCGGAGGTGTAGGCCTACTGCAGGGGGACGTGGGATGGGCTTCCAATTGTGTTTGCATGTTGTAAGCCTTTCTCTGTTCTCTGGCGTGGTTTTCTCTCCGCAAGAGTAGACTTGTTATCAAATTACTGTGATATTTCAATTTCTGGTGTGGTCAGTTAGACCAATTATTTATATATATTTATATTGACTAAATTATTTCTTGCCATCGCCATCATGGATCACTATCAAGGGACCGCCGTGGAAATAAGTATTCTCACCAGGAAACTTTTCGGTGTTTTATTCCCTGGTGACCATGATTGGCGACCCATGATTTTTATGTATTTGCACTATTGATCATGTTTTTGTCCTATGTCAATGGTTACTGAATAAATCTAATCTAATCTAATCTAAGGTAGACTATATTGACAAACTTCACAAAGACCCCGAAAAAATCAGATTTTGCGATTATCGCCCATACACATGTGACAATTTTCAAGCTGACCTCGGCTCAGGTTTCGATTTCATTCGATTAATTTTGCCATTAATCTTTTTCTTATTCCAAAACAAATTGTCAGAACACATAGCTACATCATTTTTCTTTATTATACAAAAAAGGAGGATTTAATAGATCCGCAGGTATTATTTTGGCGCCCACAAATTCAACTGCCTTTTGCGGAGATTCAACATGTTTGTTTGTTTGTTTGTTTGTTTGTTGAGTTAGCGAGCCCTTTCGGACTGCCCGGGCCTTCCGACAATTGTCGATTGCTCTGAAACGTCCGCCGATTTGCCGTCACAAGAGTCGCGCTCGCTTGTTTGACAGTTGTCAGGTTGTTGTCCAGGGTTGTTGTCGTCTGCAATAGTCTATAATAGTCGCTGTTTTCGCCTGCTTGTCTTGTTTTTTTTTGTTCGTTTGGCCTATATGAAATGGATTCGGCATCCGATTCATTGGAAATTAAAGGCTTTAGTGTACTGGCGATTCACTCGGCGAACGATAATGGGGGGCCGCGGCGGATCGCAAGGGTCCGCGAAACTGACAGCGATCTTGATGATAGGCCCGGTGCAGTAGTGACGCGAGTCCGACCCTGTCACTGACATCGATTCGGATGAAGATTTAATTATTACATCAATTATTTTTCTGCATATATCTTTGGCTATTATGCCTAGGGTCTACATGTCAATATTATCTCCATAGACTACTTAAAATTGCATGCGATATTGGGACACTGGTAGGGGTAGGCCGAATACCGGTTATCTCGGCCTTCGACGATCTCGGCCCGGGTGATCTCGGACGGCGGTTGGTTATCTCGCCTGGTGATCTCGTCCGGTGTGCGGTGATCTCGCCCGGTGACCTCGCCCGGTGATCTTGCCCGGTCGGCCCCCGACTGCATGGACTGGCCTGACCACCTTACCCCTCTATCAGAACACATTGACGGCAGGCTGCCGGGAGATCTCGCCCGGTTATCTCGCCCGGTTATCTCGGACGCTTAAAGACGTTATTACCGCGGTGATATTAGCCAATGTAGGGCCTAGACTCTAGGCCTATTTAAAAATACATAGATGCTCAGACAAAGATCAATATAATATAATAGAAATATGTAGGCCTACATTTTCAATGACATTGCTCCAATCTGTTCCCCATATCTGCGAGCCGTACAGTAATAATAGGCAGTACAATTTTATCGAAGACAGGCCTATGTAAATCTATAATTATTAGGCCTATAAAAGTAATTATTTAAATGGAAAATTTAATATCACGACACGGCTGATTTATATACGCTAGTCTACAACCCCAAATGTAGGTATATCTCACAGTTGTTTTATCTATGCTATAAAGAAGCAAATTCAATAGTCGATTGATCGTGAAATTGTACACTATTTTGACACGAATTGTATAATACATCGTGTTATAAAGAAGCAAATTCACCAGTTCATGGAATATTTGTTCTTGTATATCTAGCGCAAAATACGCTGAACATTTTTTCCAGCAAAAAAATTATTTATATGTATTGTTATTGTATTACCTGTTTTACGATGAATTGGCTACTTTTTGGTTACGAGACGGCTTGGTGAGAGGGCATAAAAGTGAATGAGGATTATTTTGGACATTATAGGTATAGGCCTACATTTGGAAGACTTTGGAATGTAAAGGTTAATAGCCTCACGGGCCGTGCGGAAACATGTTGTATCGGCCGTGGTTATTTTTAAGCCGGGAATAGTTACTGCTGGTCAGGCACAGGTCACCGTCACAGGTTGATTGACAGCAGTTGTGATACACTGATTGGTCAACCGTAATAAGCCTACTGATTATAACAGCTCACGCCCACTCTCGCCCTAGAAACGTTATTTCGCGAGAGGTGGCATCCCGTTTACAAATCCGTTATTTCGCGAGAGGTGGCATCCCGTTTACAAATCGCTATGACGTAACGCTTTAAGTGAACGTAATATATTTTATATAATTTTTATTCCAGAACATGCGCTAAAAGTGATGCATGTGACTAAAGTACTATTATAGAAATATATAGGCCCTATATTTGTATATTGTTCAAAATGATAAAATGGTTATAATTTACAATTTGTTAAATACTGTAGGAATAAATAATTTAAAGATGGTCTAAAGATGAGACATATTATAGGCCTAGCTATACTCATAATATTATTAAGTGATGCATGCGAATAAAATATGAAATATTAGGACCCTTTAATGTAATCTCCGGGTAACTGTTTTTATATAGTCAAATTTAATTCAGCTGAATATCTCCCCACCAAAATGAACGTGTTACTATTGATATATCGCAAAGGACGCATTTATAGCGCATCCAGTTAATAAACAGGCTATGATTTTCTTAAATTTGTGTGTAATTTCCAGCAGCAATAAAGCACTGTTAAAAATATAAATACGGTATTGTTATTTCCAAAATGGAGAAAATCTTTTAGATATTAATAATAAAGTATTGTATCCCTGATATTATATTATTCATAGGATAACTACCAAGCCTTTAGGCCTGTAAAGGTTTAAAACGCTCCAATAATCCATCCCGACCTTCATCCATGGCTAGATGTTTAGGCCTACTAGAGTTTGATCGGTGTAAAAAGGTTAACGTGGCCAAGCGAACAGACAATACTGCTACAATGACGGCCCGGTGTCTGTAATGCTGGGCCAAAATTTAAACATCATTTAGCCACTGCTTTCATTTCACTGGCGGCGCCGAAGATGGCGTAACTGCCTGTCAATGGTCGATAAGAGATCAACTTCATATAAGATTATGTTTATTTAAAATAATTAGGAAAGGAATAAAACGGCGATAAATTATTCAAAGATTAACCAGCTTAAATGAAAGGGCTCTAATCATCTTGCCACCATGTAGTATTTAATAGTGTACTACACGTTAAGAAACATGATGTGCTTCACAAAATTATCGCGATTATAACACCTTGCAATACAATACAAACGAGAACGCTGATCGATAGTTAAAGCGCTAACAGCAATACAATTGTAATTCTGAAATGTGTTATATCCTCACAACAAGTTGAAATGTTCCTCCATGCTATAATCATGAACAAGCATAACATTGCACAATGTGAGTTGTGAAGAAGGGGCATTCATCAAACGACCGCCGTGTCATCACCTCTGGCCACCTATTTTATTACGTGATTTAAAAACAACCATAACATTTTTTTCGGTTGAGCCTGCTGAATTAAGTTAATTTTATTTAATAGCCACAATTACTGAGATCAATCATGCACATCATATTCGTGCTATAATATTTTATAACACGATATAAAAAACATCATATTCGTGTTATAATACTTCATTACACACGATTTTACAAACACAATTTAAATAAACATATTATTTTGTTAAACACGCCACATTAAGTTCATTTATTGAAGTATACACATTGCTGAGATCAAATCGTGCACGCCATATTCGTTTTATATTATTCTATCACACGATTCGTGTTATAATATTTGAATTGAATTTATGCTCAAATACGAAATGAGATACTGTTGTTCTAAAAGGGTGCCGTTATGTGTTATGCAATACAACTCAAAATAATTACTAAGTATTGACCTCTCGAGTGCCAGGCATATTGTGCACCCCTGTGCCACGCCACATAAGGCCAACACAGGGAATTTTAGGGGAGCAATCTTCCATGTGAATTATCTTTGCCCACAGTTGATGGGCCCACACCCGGCTACAAACTGACTTTGGTTTGGGTTAGACTTTACAGGGGTACTACCCCAAGGTCATGTCAAAGTCATGCCAAGGTCATGTCAAGGTCATTTGAAGGTCAAACAAGCTAAAATATTTAATAAAAAATATTTTTTACAGTTTTTTGTTGCAAAGGAGTGTTCCACAAGGCTGCAGCTGACATTATTGTGGCTGGGAAGCCTTCCAACACGCATCCTAGGGGGTACAGTGAATATTATGTGATTTGGAAGGGTAATATTCCACTCTTATATCCCCCGTTCCCTCTTATAACACACCCTCTATAACACTAAAATCAATGCAAAAAATGGCAAATTGGAGTCTTGTGGAACATGGGCTTGAAGTCACAAAGCACCTGAGGCACCCACACCTGGGTACTACAGGTGACAAGGGTTGGGCTTGCTCTTTGCTGGGGTTCTACTGCAGGGTCAGGTCAAGGTCATATCAAGGTCATTTCAAGGTCAAACCAGCCATAATATTGAATAAAAACATGTTTTTACAGTTTCTATATGTTTTCTGTTGCAAAGGACTGTTCCACAAGGCTGCAGTTGACATATTGTGGCTGGGAAGCCTTCCAACACGCATCCTAGGGGGTACAGTGACTATATGTGGCTTGGAGGGGTAATACCCTACTCTTACATCACCCGTCCCTTCTTATATCACCCCATGTACCACCGCTAACATCAGTGCAAAATGAGGTCAATTGGAGTCTTGTAGGACATGGGCCCCAAGTCACAAAACACCTGAGTCACCCACACCATGCCGTATGTGGTATGCAATACAACTTAAAATATTAAGTAGACCTATTAAGTATTAAGTATTAAACATTTATTACGCGTCACATATCTCATGTGATTCATGGGCGCCTAAATATACGCACGAATTACATACATATAGTACTTCTACTGTCCAGCAGCATTCTCTATTATATTATACATGTGTTATGTTCCATGGAACATTTATGTTCAGTAGAACAGGTTGGAATTTAGCCTACTTATGCTTACGTCTGCTTACTATATTAAATTAATATGCCGCAATATATTTCAGCGAGTCGCAAGATAATACTTTGGAAAACCCCTCCCTCTTATTATAAAGCCTATTGTTTCATTGGTTGAGAGGAGGTGCAAGTCAAAGATATATGTCGAATCAGAGGGCCCTTGTTCATCACAAGGTGTGCAGTCTGTTACGTCATCACAGGGGAACTCCCTCCTAAAATTTTGAAAATCAAAATATAACTGTAGGCCTAGGGGTATATAACTGCTCATCTGCATAATTTATTGCATTTGCATATTTAAATAATTGCACATTTCTTAGCTCTTATGTTTGAGCATCATGGCCTACGTTTGATGGTGACATGATTATACATGATGTCAGCCAATTATACCCTTACAAACCTAAATTTATCAAAATTTCTTCCAATACTACAGATTTCATAACGTGCCTCATTTGCATAATTTATGCGATATCCATTATTTATTCCTAATTTTTCGCCTATCTTTGGTGATTACCTGTGTTTAGTTTCATGTCAATATCTCCATCCATACCATAGCCCTAAAGCTTGAATAAGATAAAGGAATACCCCCAAATTTGGACTATCAACATATTAATTAGATATCATTGTAGTGGTATATAACTGCTCATTTGCATAATTTATGGAATATGAATAATTTAACAAGAGCACACTCGATAATAGCCCGCCGCCGAATTATGATAAAGAAAGTAAAGACGAATGTCATCACGTAAATAACAACCCAAGATATAAATGGTATGTTAAATAAGATAGATACATGTATAATATGATATACTATATAATACTTGCATAGACTACAAGCAGATCTATAAGATGCGTCTGACAAAAATGTTTTCTATTGGTGTCATAAAGATCAATAAATCGCAATAAGTCGACCATTTTGATTTTTTTACCGGCCATTATTGAGCTTGTCCAAGAACTGCTTATTAGTAACATGCATAACAAACTTGAAGAGGATACTTGTGAAAATGTTAAAGTTATCGCGCCTACAAGGTCAAATTATTGACGTAAAATGAGAAAAATCGCAATAAATCGGCCATTTTGAATTTTTTTTCAGCCATTATTGAACTTGTCCAAAAACTACTTATTAGTAACATGCATAACAAATTTGAAAAGGATATGTGAAAAACTTTTTAAGTTATCGCGCCCACAAGGTCAAATTATTGACGTAAAATGAGAAAAATCACAATAAATTGGCCTTTTTTTTTTTTTTTCCAGCCATTATTGAACTTGTCCAAGAAATACTTATAAGTAACATACATAACAAATTTGAAGAGAATATGTGAAAAACTTTTCAAGTTATCGCGCCCACAGGGTCAAATTATTGACGTAAAATGAGAAAAATCGCAATAAATCGGCCATTTTTTTTTTTTATGGCCATTATTGAACTCCTCCAAGAACTACTTATTAGTAATATGCATAACCAATTTGAAGAGGATATGTGAAAAACTTTTCAAGTTTTCGCGCCCACAAGGTCAAATTATTGACGTAAAATGTAAAAAATCGCAATAAATCTGCCATTTTTTTTTTTTTTTCGGCCAATATTGAACTTGTCCGAGAACTGGTCATTAGTAACATGCATAACAAATTTGAAAAGGATACGTGAAAAACTTTTCAAGTTATCGCGCCCACAAGGTCAAATTATTGACGTAAAAGGTGAAAAATCGCAATAAGTCGGCCATTTTGAATTTTTTTTCAGCCATTATTGAACTTATCCGAGAAGTGGTCATTAGTAACATGCAAAACAAATTTGGGAAGGAAACATGAAAAACTTTTCAAGTTATCGCGCCCACAAGTAAATGTTAACGCCGACGACGCCGAACTTCAATTGCAATAGCCCACCTTTTTTAATTAAAAGACGGGCTAAAAAGCACATTTAATTGGTCTCCCCATTTTTGACCATCTATTTTCAGTTTTATTTTAACATATATACATGATATATAGCTAATTATACCTCCAGAAACATATTTTTTTCCCAATATTACCAATAACAGTATGTGCCTCATTTGCATAATTTATGCAATATGCATAATTTATGCAAATTGTGTCCGCCTATCTTTGTTGGTTACCTGTGTGAAGTTTCATGTCGATATCTTTAACCAAACTTTCAGAAAGTCAAATAATGTTCAGAAACCCTAAAATTATTAAATTTCCTCCAATAATTAGGACCTGGGCACTGACCTCATTACCTTAATTAATGACCTGATTATGCAGTCAGTATTAAACATTATGACCATGAAAGGGTTAAAAGCGAAAATCATAACTTTATAGACTATAAGGCCTAAACAAAAAATTGTTTGTTTCCAGTAAACTGCCGCTCCTATTTGTTTTTAAAAAACTACCAACCCTTATTCTTTTTATGGATAACAAGAGGACTGAAGTCCTATATCATCCCCACAATAAATCAGGTTAGACTTTTTGCAGTCACAAATATTTAAAAAGTTGATTTGTGGTGGCCATTTTAAATTTCAGTAAAATCACATGCACATTTCCAGATGGAGGGTAATGTGATTGTACAATGTGAATTATTACTGATTGCAATTTTTCAGTTTTTGCGCCTGCAAGAAAATATGAAGTTTATCCATGGCGGCCATTTTAAATTTCAGCAAAACCTTAAAAAATCACTTGCACATCTCCATATCGTGGGAAATGTGATAGTAAAATTTGAATAATTTCTTTCTTTAAGTTTTTGCGCCAACAAAAAATTTTGAAGTTGACCTCTGGCGGCCATTTTGAAATTTGGTAGCATCTTTAAGAAATCACTTGCACATCCCCATGTTGCTAGGAATGTGATGTTAAAATTAGAAAAAAAATTGACCGAACAATTTTTTTGAGTTTTTACACCCCCCCCCCCCGAAAATTAAAGTTGATCTGTGGCGGCCATTTTGAAAAAATGGCCGCCTTGAAAAAGTCACCTGCACATCTCCATATCATGGGGAATGTGATAGTAAAATTTGAATAATTTCTGACTTAAAGTTTTAAGAGTTTTTGCACCGACAAAAAATTTTAGAGTTGCCCTCTGGCGGACATTTTTAATTTTGGTAGCATCTCTAAAAAATCACTTGCACATCCCCATGTTGCTACGAATGTGATGTTAAAATTAGAAAAAAAATTGACCAAACAATTTTTTTTGAGTTTTTACACCCTCCCAAAAATTAAAGTTGATCTGTGGCGGCCATTTTGAATTTCAGTAAAACCTTGAAAAAGTCACCTGCACATCTCCATATCATGGGGAATGTGATAGTAAAATTTGAATAATTTCTGACTTTAAGTTTTAGAGTTTTTGCACCCACAAAAAATTTTAGAGTTGCTCTCTGGCGGCCATTTTGAATTTTGGTAGCATCTCTAAAAAATCACTTGCACATCCCCATGTTGCTACGAATGTCATGTTAAAATTGAAAAAAGATTTGACCAGTAGTTTTCGCGCCCACAAGAAAACGTGACGCCGGACAGAATCCTGGCGCGACTAAAATCCCCCTTCCCCTACGGGCGGGGGATAAAAAAACAAGCCGAACTTTTTTTGGGCACTTTTCGGAATTACACAGCTTATTCATCACATAAACGGTACTGTTTATGCAGAATTGGTTAATTTTGTTTTACTGAGAAAAAATAACCGACATGTACTTTACCTTAGGGTGTAGCAAAAAAAACCCGGCCTACCTACCCTATTTTTAAAAAGTTCATTACCGGACACATACTAATTTTTCTTAGGCCTAACTTTAAATCTTTTGACTCCAGACAGACAGACGGGGACAGCCTGACTACATAATCCTTCCGACCACAGGCGAGCGGAGGTATAATAAAGACATTTCCATACAATGCACAATTAAATAATTAATACCGAAGATAGTGTACAATAAAATGGTTGACTTGAGAATTTCACCATACAAATTGTGTGTAAGGGGTTTTGTCAAGTTTTTAAAAAATCCAAAAATCCTAGAAAAACTCGAAAGTGGGTGGGTGGGTGAAGCCCCAACTCAGATTTTAATTTTTTTGGGGAAATTTTGTGTTTTTTGTGTTGTTGTCATTTTTCCAAATGTTTCCAAAAAACAAAAAATTGGATAGGGGGGGGTCGGTGTGTGTTGAGTTTTTCTCAGATTATTTTAATTTAATTTGACAAGACCTCTTATACATTATGCAGTGGTGCCAACTATTGACGTGAGTTGGAGCTACAATTTTTTAGGTAAATCATCATATAAAACAAGTGAGACCCTTAACCGCCAAATATACAATAATAATTTTCCAGGACTGACAGTTTTGGCCATATCTTCACACTGTTCAGTTTTGGAAAGAAATTACCCTCTAATACAGCAGATAAGTCATATTATATTTATAGCAATTAAACTCTTTATTTCAATAACAAAAGAGCTATGCGTAGTTGCGTACAACAAACACAAATATCGGTACAGAACGGGAGGGGGTACCAGCAAAAATGATTCGACGTTGACCTAATGCTGGCTTATGTTGGACCAGTGTCTTAGACGTTGATCAAAAATTGAATTAAATTTAATCTATGTCAGTATTTTTTTTATGAGGTAAAATGTGTATTGTTTCTCATAACATCAATATCATCATTACTCCTAGTAAGATGGTAAAAAAACACGTAGCAAAACATTATTTTCAACTTACAACAGCGGCGAGCAGCACTGAGAGTGATTTCACGTTTTGGGGGGAGTCGACTATGTTATTGTACACTATCTTCATGATCTTTGATAATACATGTACTCACAGTTTGTGGATATGATAATGGGCGAAGTCTATCATAATCTTCTTGCCCAGCTGTATCCCATAAACCCAGGTTTATTGGTTTGCCATCAACCATAACATTGGCAGAATAGTTGTCAAATCTAGTGAAAATAGACAATCAAGGATTATAATATAACACTATTAACAATAACATTTTTCTTGAAGGAAATCCTGAAATCTGCTGTTTCAAATACCCGTATTGAATAAAACATACTTACAGTTTAACCTTCAAAGTGCGACATTATACAATTAAAGGTCAAGGCATGATATGTGCATGAGCAACACAAGTCATTTTATCAGTGACATTCAACTTCATCTTGAATTGTGTGCATATATTAGAATTTTTGCGGTTTCTAGTATTTATATTCACAGCAAAATATAGTTAATTTTTTCACACCTGGAACTCACTTTATAGTAAAACAACTTTTTCACAGAGCTATACTAGTATCAATGTGGACATGTTAGTTGACTATTTGTGCACGCTGCCTGAAAAGGCATACACATTCATGGTATATGCGTCACCACTGTCTCAGCCAATCACTGTCTGCACAGCAGTGATCACGCCACTGGGTCATGCACTGACGCCCTGTATGCCGTGAACCCAACAATGTGCATGTAGATTGAAAATTCGGTACAGTCACTTCAGATGTCATTATTATGGATATAGTATATATTGTAGGGTTTATCACAGTTATATACGGTAAAACATCTTTTGAATCACACACCCATTTTGAAATTGTGTGTTATGATGTGAATAATGCAAATAATCATGAGTATCTGTGAATGATGTCAGGATAAACCTATCAAATCTAATACAATGAAGTATGGGAGAGGGAGCTCAAGCTCCAATGTTGTCACCGAGTTAGCTTTCTCCCCTCCCAAACCGAAAAAGAAGATATCTGATGACGTCACCACGTTTCAGAGAATAGACATGAACAGCACTTTAAGCATTAAAAATATTAATTTAAAAATTAATGGGAGAACTATAAGTAACTACAGTGTCCGTGAAAACACATCGAACAAACACAGACGCCACATCGCAATTGTCCCGACGTTTTAAGCTGATGCGTCTGACATATTGTCCAACCTAGACCCGCTCGAATGAATAAAATATGGCATGATTGTGTGGTGGCGATGCATTATGATTAGAACGGAATGTAGTTAACTCTCAGTCATTCTTGTGGGTGCCGTCAATCATCTGCCGGCTCGTTGTATTAGAGTGTTTGCTGGCTTGTTGCGGTGCCACTGATGTAAACTGTAGTTCCACCAGCGGTAGCCGTTGACAGTTCACCACATAGGTGTGGGGAATGGTTGTTGAAACTCGTTTCACATAGGATTCATCGTTTTCTTCAACATGGCACCGAATGCTCACTCAGTGCCATGTTGAAGAGAGATGGTCAACCATGGTCCAAACTATGTAAACAACATCTTATCAAAGTAGTGGGAAAGGATTTGAAGATTTATAAATTGATTTGAAATGTGGTTCATTTCAATAAACTCGGCTTGATAAATCACAGCCAAATTGTGAAAATTAGATTCCAAAGGAATGTCTCAGGATGGTGTCTTGTGGTAAACTATGACTGAGTTAGTGCCCACAGCAGGTGTTAGATTGGCAGTCCCATATGCATGCTGCTGTGTGCTCTGGTGTGAACAGATATTAAGCCTAGTATTAAAATCACTAAACATCAGCATAACGTGCTATATAATTAATGCCCAACAATATGATACAACTTGTAGGCTATACACAAGATTAGTCTATTGTTACTCACATACATCCAACGTTTTTTAGTATTGAACTAGTAAATTGAGCTTGAATTACCTAAATTAAAATGAGCTCAATTTATTTTTATAAAACAGGATTTAGCTATACAGTAGTTATGTGAAATGTGGCCACCAACATTAACATTTCAAGAAAAAATACGTCAGACGGAAAATGTGAATGTCACTCGCACGGCCATTTTACATCTGACATAATGTCAGAGGTCTTTGAAAAAAATTCGCGGACACTGACATTTCTTTGTCATACTGGTACATGTGTTTCAGATTATGAATGATGACTAACTAGTAACATTATTATAACATTATATAACATTACAAGCTTGATTTGAGTTAAATGGAAACATTTAAATTTAATGATAATCATTTATTTTTAATTAATATGAAAATTATTATGCATTGCTGTCTATAATCTGAGTTTGCAGTATTAGGTTCAGATATAGAGAAATGCCCATGCCTATGTTGCATAATATGATCGTCATTTTTCAACATTGGTACTTGGCAGGTCCAATAAAATGGATTCAGGGCCAGTAGTTTTAAAAATCCACTGGCCCTGTGTGCCAGTATCTATCTCAAACACCAGAATGTCGAGCCCTGCCTTTAGCCTGTAAAATTAGACATGTGCCTGGCAGCCTGTTGAACAAATCAATTTATGATAAACTTCATAGCAATTTTACCCCAAGAGTAACACCGTTGAGTATATGAGATATCATATTCTGCATATTTTTGTTGAAGAGAATATTACATACCAATGGTCATTATGTTCACAGTTGTCCTATGGAGGCCTACATAATGTAGATCTATACATTTGAAGTCAACTAATTAACCCTTTGAACCCTCACGATACATTAAAGCATCAGTTGACATCTCCGAAGGACTCGATTTCCTTGAAACCAATGGGTTTTAGAACGAAAATTTTCATGGAACAGTTAAATAATAACAACATCTTTTTTTCATTTGCCACCCACTTCTAGTCATCTTCATTCACTACAAGTTGAGAATTGTGACAGCAATTCGTGGCTTGTTGTGGATGAAGATGACTGTGGTAAATTCAGGATTGAAAGGGTTAAACAGTAACTTCCTAACCATTATCCTGCTGCCTGGATATAGATTGAGTTGCACTTAGATTTATAATAGTGCTGAATTTATGTGAATATTCATCTCACTACCATTTTATTTTTATGAAAATTAACATTGTGGTGGGAATCATATAATTTTTTCCTACAAAGTTATTTTATAAAACTATAAATGGTAAACAGTATCATGACAAAAGTCATCAAAAATAGGATTGATTGCATCAGAAGTATCATACTCACACTGTAGGGATATATTCCCCAGGGAAGGCATTTGTGGTGTAGCTGATGAGCAGGCATGTTTTACCCACAGCTCTGTAAACATAAAAGATAAATTAGGTACACATATAAAGAACTAATAATAATCTCCATCTTCAATGTATTTCTATTTTTCATGCCCAATTGGTATTAATAGGGTTGGTAGGGTTAGAAATAAATTTTCAGGGGCAGCATCCACAAGGCGGAGGTTTTTTTTCAAACCTCCAGGTATTCCGGGGTCAATTTGAAAAACAAAATACCTCATATGCACCACAAGGAGGTAAATGTCGCATCCATGGGGGTAAATTTACTCCTACTGGCGACCAGGGGTAAATGGGCAGAGAGAGGGGTGAACGACGATGTTATTATTCTTATCGTTTGGATAGGCATGATGATAGGATTGATAGGCATGTAAATGCAGAGACATAGTTATAGTATTGATGAATAAATAATTGTAATTATATTAAAAAATCACAAATATCATTTCCAATTATTGTTTTTGTCAATCTCAGGTATTTTTTGCTTGATCACCCAAGTAATGGGAAAACGTGCTAAGTACAGATAAGCCATTTTTTTACGTAATTAAAAATATTAAAACAATTAAACATTTTTTAACAATATTATTTTTCCACAATATCTGCATACAGTTCTTCTGCACATGTATGTATATTTAGTGCAAAACCAGGGAAAAATTTGTTAGAAAATTATTGATTAGCAATTTTATTTTCCAAGTGGTAACTTGCTAGACATCCTTATCATCGATGTATCAATATTTTGCTAATCAATTACAAATTTGATTAGCAAATGGGCAGAATTGCATAGCATTTTGCTATGCGATACATAACAAATTTTTCCCTGAAAACACGCTACTCAATTTAAATTGATTAGTAACATTTGGGGTAGACAAAGTAATTTTCAAATAAATAATTAAAACAAACATTAAAGGTGGAGCAATAGTAAGTATGTCTGTCCAGGGTTATAGTGAAAAATAATTGCATTGAATGCAGGAAAATAAATGGGCCTACAATTATATACTTATGCATAATTTAAATGTTTTTTATTAGTTTAGCTGTGTCTATTTCTAATACTTTGTTAACCATAATTATGTTAAAGTTATGTTATGACCATTTACTGTCAAGTACGTAGTAATTCTTGTTGAACTGAAAAATATTGGGAATTCTCCGTCAAATAGTCAATACAGTGAATAACCACGGGGGTAAATTGCATAACCATGGAGGTTTGTAACCTTGTGTTTTTATAAGATGGTGCGTACAAGGTAAATTCGCAGAAAAACCCCGGAGGTTTAAACCTCCAGGGTTTCATGAAACCTCTGAGGTGAATACCTCTGCGGTATCATTTACCCATACTGGGGTAAAAGTGAACTTTGTATGTATGTATTTGGTGCATACAGGCCCAGAAGAACTGGCCCAGAGGACCACCAATTCCCAAAATCTGGTGGTCCTCTGCTATTCCTGGTAGTCCTGTTAGCATTTTCAAAATTGAGTCTGAATACACAACACAAAATAGCATCGCGGGGCAGGTACATAATAGGATATTAAATTACAAATATTTGACGAACGGCCAAAATACTGAACAAAAAGACAAATTTTTATTTAAGATATTTAAACTATTTGGGCCAGGAAATTTTAGTGGCCTTCAAGACCACTTCTACCCAGTGTTCTGAATAGAGAGACAATTATTTATGATCTTTTAAACAATTTTGGGTCAGGAAATTATAGTGGCCTGTGGGACCACTAATACCCAGATTATGGTGGTCCTACAGTATACTTTGTGGCCTCGGGCCACCGGACCACTGCTAATTTCGAACCCTGGTTGGTTCCTGGAATCCCTCATCACTTTTATTAGAATACAGTTTGAATAACTAGCTAATTCTATCAATTGCCCATTCGACAACAAAATCGTAGGAAATCATGGGATCTTGGTTGATCAATTTTAAATGAATGTGTCTTTGACTTTAGTGACTAACACTGAGGAACACTAACAGTAACACACTCATGACAGCGTCAGTGCCAGTGGCTAAAGCTAGGCTTTCACCAAATTGTGGGAGTTGCTATGTAACTTTTTCTAAGTAAAAATTTTGTGGCGTTTTATTGTGCAGGTCTACTTTTGAAGTTAGACCATTTGACATGTGACTAAACTCTTCTTTGACGGTAATGGTGAAATGAGACCTGTCATTTTGATATTTTACTACACGATGATCTAAGACTATAGGTCGGAAGGCCAATATCGCAAAGCCCGTTTTGATTCTTTCTTTGTCATGTTACTTGTATGATGACAGGTCGAAGTCATTCATCATTAGAGTGGAGGGCAATTCACCTGAAATTCGGGAATATTGGTATACATAACAAAGAAAGGATTTTGCAAGTTAAAATCGTTTTCAAATAAAAATTATACTTGGAGATCGCCGCACATTTTAGTGAGTTGAATGAGGTATATAAAAATTTGACCAGTAATTTTTTTTACAATTATTTCAGCCAGTAAATATTTTTTAAATGGCGAAAAAAGTGGTTTGCGATATTGGGTGTACGACCTAGTTAGAAGGATCTCACCCTCCACTATGTTTCAGGTGAGAACGCAGAATGTATCTGAAACGTAAGATAGGCCTACTCACATCATCACAGATGATTAAAATGGCTGAAAATTTTTCGGGAGGTGTTTTAAAAATGCTCTCACATGATAAATAACTGATAGAATGTTTCAAAATCAGCTGAATAGATTAAAATGTGTTTTGAGGGCGTTAATAGGGGTTAAATCGATCGTGTGCTGCCAGCGGAACTCCCATCTTACGGTTCAGATATGAAAAGCTTGCTTACCCGTAAAACGTTGTAGATGGTAGCATTTGCTAACTAGAATGACCTATAAGATTTCCAACTTCAAAAATACACAATAAATTTTCAGGGGTTATGAAAAAACAATCTGAGAAAAATTTCACATAAAACTTTCAAACACTAACTGAGAAAATTGAAAAAAGGCTACTCCCAGGATATGGTGAAACAGACTGAAGTGTAGGATACACTGTCACAGCAGTAAGTAGGTCTACAGATTACACACCCGGCTGTAGCCGAGAGCGATCTCGACCCCAAGCCCAAATGTCTAATAAATGTCAATAACTTTTTAGGCAGTGTCTAATCGAACGTGATTTTTTGTAGGCAAAGGCTGATCAACCGGTTTGGGTGATAAAACATGAATACGAAATTCTGGTTGTCATCGTTAACGTTGTCTGAATGACAGGCAACACCGATCATGTAACCAGTCTGCTCTATATAATTTAACTCTATGGGCAGCCGTTTACGAAATGACGGGGTCCCATTGACTCCCATTACAAGTTTACCGTACGATTAGCCACTCGACTGTGAGGAAAATGAGCTGAGCAGTCACTGTGACCTCGTGTGACATAGCAGAAAATTTACTGATTCTAAAAAAAATATTTTCGCTCTGATTATTCGAGGGCAAGTCTTAGATATGACCGTCCAAAGAAATGTCCCGCGATTTTGTATGGGTCAATCTGTGGCTGAAACTGTTTAAGCCACTGGCACTGGGGCTATCCCAAAATTCCAACAACATGGTGGCCATTTGGAAAAATGACTGATATGAGATATATGATAAAAACCAAGTTCATACCAATAAAAGCCAATAGTTAATACCAGCTAGATTGAAATTTTAAATTGTTTATATTTTCTTAATGCGACCATAAAAAAATATTAGAAGTGGCGGGCAGACTTTTTCAGGGTAGGTGCCAGAAAGGTGCGACAAAATCCATGAATAACCCTGAATAACCCTGAATATTCTTCACATTCTGTATCATACCCTCTGACAGGTCAATATCAAATAATATTTAATTAATTTAGTGGGATTCTATCATTAAAATGCCTGTAATAATGAATTTTTTATCTCTATAGGGCGGGAAACAGCTAATATCTGTAAATACTGGCCTATACCATGTATACTTTTACAGCGCTTAAATAACAAAGACCATACACCAGGTCTAATTATTCGCGGGAATCACGAGCATGGTTATCTCTGAAAACCGCAACCTTAAGTCACCTATCCCCTGGAGTAGTGCCCTCCCGAAAATCTGTTCACTGAGGTTGACATGCACACCCGTGTACACAATGTGATACACATAACGTCAGGCAGTGTACTTTAAAGTATTATTGAACATCCACTAGATGCCGCTGCTGTGCCTAAATTTCTGGCCAAAATTTAGCTTAAATTTGTCATCAGTAGGCCAAGTTTGTCAGTCCGCAGCTGCTAAATACAAATTTTTACAGAACTTGATACTTTTCTGGTATACATATACATCAAACAAATCGGTTGAACAGCTCTATTTTAGTCCCTGTGGTAGTTAATTTTTTTCCTGGATAGTTGATAAAAAGTAGCAGCACCCTACACTGGATGTCGCGCTTTTCCGCTATATAATATTGTGGTTTTGTGAATAATACAGATGGTCAAAATAATTGCTTGGCAAAAGGTTACAGCTTTTTAGTACATTATATGTTTAGATTATATTTTGCTAGCGTCATCCTCCTACAGATAAAATATAATATCAAATAATGATCCAGTCTTGATACAAACCCATTATCAGTGATAATCAGTAATTACCAGTTTCCATATCTAATAATACAAGAGTCACATAATTTTGTGCAACAGTATTTTTTCATTATTTTTTTCTATTGGAGCTTATTTTCTCCATAAACACCACTTTTTATATGGTTGTCTGTAATTTTCATGACTTTCAATATCAAGTTGTAGTATTATATAAACCATTTTATCTGTTAAAATTAAAGAAAAATTAAATACAGGGGGATAACTATGTAAAAACTGGGGCTCTGCTCTTCTACCTGTAGTTTTGGGTGATAATAAAGGCTGTTATGAAATACTGGTCGCGGTTTTCCGCGATATCCCTGGCCTTCAGATTTGGCGTGAGTGATTGCTCACGCACACCATAACTCACGCTTGCCTAAAGTCAGGTGTGCGAAATACAGTTCACCTCAGTGTTGTCAGCTTTTTTTTAATTGCAAATTTATAGTTTTTTTTTCAATTTTCATCAACCAGTTAGCCATCGCAATTAACTACATGGTGAGTGATCACTCGCCTCACCACTTTGAGGTGAGCTTTCTTTCACTCACCACCAATTTTCAAATTTGAAGGCCTGGATAACCATGTCGCGATCAACCAGACCTGTACACATAGGTTACGCAAAGATCTAAATGTAGCCCTACCATTGAAATGTACATTTTTTCGTCACAATTGATAAATTAGGCCCACCCTCACGTCATCATCTGTAAGTCATTCATTACTGTTTTTTAAAGCCACTTAACTGCCCATTAGTGCCGAAAAGTGATGTAAAAACTGTTACTAAAATGGAGATAAAGTGTAAAACTCTGAGGTTCTTGGCCGGTGTTGATTTAGTGTTGGCCCAGAGTCGGGAAGGATGCGCCAGCACTGATTAACATTGGTTCTGGGTCTGGTGTTTCCTGGGAACCACGTACGATAACGGTTTGTCATTGTTTCATAGGCTGTAGTTATATATTGTATCTTGTATTGTTTTTAAATGACTGAATATTATTTACCCTCAGTAATGCTGTGTTATCCTGAGATGTAAATAACAAATTATCACAGACCAGCAGACAGACATACAGACAGACAGACATAGGGGCCTACAGACATACATGTGGACATTATTACCATTCTTACGTTTATTTTATTAAAGTTGTCTAAATTCTGAGGCTTATTCCATAGCTATAAAC
Source organism: Flabesymbios commensalis (assembly GCA_964017125.1). NCBI lineage: Eukaryota > Metazoa > Annelida > Polychaeta > Terebellida > Flabelligeridae > Flabesymbios > Flabesymbios commensalis. The sequence continues at coordinate 36,199,372 of OZ024904.1, read as the reverse complement.
GATATAATTATATCTGGTGCTTCTGGTTAATTCATTCTTTATATTGCCACACGAGTCCTTTGTCAACATTAGGCCTATTACCAGTATAAAATATCTCTGCTCTTACTAATTTTTAATATACCTAGGTGCGGAGACCTAACATGTGATAATGCGACAGGGAAGTGACGATAATGCGAAATGACTATGGTGCGATGGCGAAAGATCAGTCTAGCCAAGAACGTTCTACACAACGTCCTTAGTCTAACTGCTATGTGCATAGGCCTGTACTAGCTGTGGGAAGGTTATTACTGCTACAATGCGACGGGGGCGAGATGACTATGATGCGAAATGACTATGATGCGAGACGCGCGGCAAAGCGTCCTCTGGTGAAAGGGGGGCGAAGTGGCAATGATGCAAGATGTCTGGAAAGCTCTCGTATCTCTCGTGTCTCTCGCCGTTTATCACGACCGGGGTGAACTTAGAATAGATCGAAGTACGGACATACCCCAATGATGCCAATCTAAGAAGGCCCCCTACGGAACTTCAAAGGAAGTCTCAGACAGTCACAAGAGAAGAAGACCACAACTTCACTCGGTCATGTAACAATCACCAGGCCAGGGCGCATACCTTTATTTAGCAACGTTAATGAATTCAATATCGTGTTCAAATTTAACTTCGGGGAACGTTGTTAAATATAACAACGTTAATGAATTCATGACCATAAGAAAAACTTGTTTTTTGATCAGCCAATTTAAAATCCTTGTGAATTACATCAATTAAACAATATAAATATGTGGAATGGGCCATGCGAGACAACATAAATATTAGTTTGCTGCCCAAATCAGACCAAAACATTGATAAAATCAAAGAAAATTAGATTCTGTGATTTGACCCCCAGACCACGCTGAGCGTCTTGCTGAAAAATTGATTGATTTGCTGAAGTTACGACGTGAACCAATAGGAGGGAGGATAACAGATGGAGATTTTGATCGTTGGATTTTGAGATCTATCGTCTGATTGGGCAGGAATGACCCAGACATTTGGCTAAACCTTGTTGTAGGTAGATGCCACGCTTGATTTCCACACTTCGACCGCAAAATATAGGCTATTATAGCGTTATTTCTGATATATCTTTAACAATGTAAGGTTAGATTTGTCATCAAAACAATTAATTGGGCCACATGTTCTTCTCCAGAATGACGTCACACCGAGGTTAAATTTAACTACGTTGTTAATTTTAACAACGCCTGCGATGTTAAATTTGACAACGTCCTTAAATTCAATAACGTTGCTAAATAACGGTATGCGCCCCGGCCTGATCACATTGTCAGTAGTCTATAGTTGCAGTAAACTTCCACCAGCGTTGGGTGTTTTTCGCTGATTTCTCAGTCAATTCTGAATCAATTTTCATGAAATTTTACCAGCATTCTTTTCAATTATTACGGCGCCTACCCTGGAAATTTTGTGTAATTTGAATAAGTATTTCAAAAGTTAGACCATTTGACAAGTAGTGGAATTTCGTGAGTGAAGCTGACAGTGATAGCGTGCGATGGGTTTATAGAGGAGCGTCATAATTCACAAAAACTACATGTCAAATGGTCTAACTTTTAAACTACATGATATTTTTCCCTGAAATTTTCAGGGCAGGTGCCGTAAGACTAGAAACTAACTGTCTAAAGCTTGTCAAATTTCATGAAAATCGGATGAAAATTGCTTGAGCAATGGGCGAAAAACATGCAACGCGAAAGTGACAGATTTAAGTTGACTTTTACTATAGGTCTAGATCTGTGTAAGCCTAAGCTAGTAAATAGGGCACTCGTAGACTAGTCTAGTTCAGTTCACAATTTAGATCTAGACCCTGGCCTAGGCCTACTTAATTTTTCTGTATTTTTTTGTAAGTTAATGTTCAGTCTAACGTTACTTTTCGTTTAAAAAACATACCCGTCTCCGACAACCACACATTTAATTGCTTGCATTTTGCCGTAGGAGTCAGAGTAGATTAGTTGTAAAAGTTTAACAAAAGAAGTCTTCTTTTATCAAAATGTTTTCAATCAACAAAGACACAAGAGTAGTCTCAGATCAAGTAACATCGAGTAGAAATATGTCTATAAATTGGGTGTGAAGCAAAATGGCGCCGACTGGCGACTTATATATAACCCCCTGCGAAGTTTCTATTTTTAGAATATTGCAGATCAGTCGAGACTTTCGAGTATATATAAAATATTATTAAACGTTCGATAACTCTACCAATAATAAAACTAGACATGAATTGTAACTTTTCAAGTAACAATAATATTTGGGCTAGGTTTTATAAGTTTTTGTGGTGGCCATTTTGAATTTGGTTGGGTTATTTTTATTATGACAGATTGATTGGAATTTCGCGTATGAGTTTTTTGGCAGCCATTCTGAACTGTAATTTTAGGCTTCGGATTTCAAGCTTCAAATTTCAGAAGTCCCCACTGAGCTTTTACAGTTTTAAATAGATATATATTTGTTTGTCAAATGGAATCGCATTCAGGGTGCACAGTAGGCCTACACACATTGATTTGTCTCTTTGTTGATTTAATGTTGTATCACAATCCGCGACGCTAGCCCAACATTAAAACAACATTGATTCAAATTTTGTGTTTGAAAAGAATTGCAACTGTTATTTTAATTATAGCATTTTAAAGGTTTCAACTGTCCATACCAAATACACAATATTGGTTCAATACTGGGCCACCATCTGCGACGCTGGCCCGGAATTGAAACATTGGATAAATGTATTTTTATTATCAAATCTAGAGACTAAAGGGTGGAGTAGGTCTTGAGATAGGGGCACCCTGTCCACCGTCCTGGCAATGAATGGAGAATCACCCGACATCTCCACTATTGAACCAACATTGGACCCAATTATAGGCCTACTGCCGTGCAAGCCAAAAGGCAGTATCTGCTGACTTTACAAGTAAGCAGATACTGCCTTTTGCATTTGAAGAGCAGCATAGAGCGGTATCTGCCCACTTTACAAGTAAGGAGAAACTGCCTTTTGCCATTAAAGAGTATATTGATCCAGAAAATCCTGGATTAATCCGGAACAACACGATGGATGTCTTAGAAAAGTCATAGACACCTCCTGACTACTCTGGGAATGTTGTGTCAAAATTTCAGGTTTATTAGATAAAATTTCAGGGAGAAATAGGGCCTTACAAAAACGTGCCAAGAATAATTAGTTTAAAGTTCCGTTAAAAACGCAATATATTTGGGCATAGCCCAAATATAATGAGGTATCATGCAGTAGTCTGTCCGATAGGGGAAGCTGGTCCAAAATGATTCATGAAAGTTAGCTTTTTGGTATCTACTCAGTAAATTCTCAAGCGATTTTCATGGGATTTTGTAAACCTCATGTTCCCGCAGTTTTTTTTTTATGTTTCATTTCAAAGGAATTTACGTTGCATAGCTAAGATGTAATGTATGCCTATGCAGATTGTCAAATTAACCCAATGACTGTATTTATACAAAAACATATGTTTGATTATGTACATTAGATAACCTAGTATATGTGACTTGGGCTACACATTTGAGAAAAATACTTGAATCTACTAATAATAATCTTGAATTGGCTTATCCTCGTTCTCTGGCATAATACTAAAGTTGGGATAAGTGCTGTGCATGTAAGGGAATTTTCCCCTTATGCATTTTGCTTTTTATCTTTCAAACGGGATCCGTGTTGTGTCACGTGTGTTTGTTACTGCTTTGTATTCAGGGCACTTTAGGCCCTTGTTTTGTGGCATAAGACTTGGAAGTCGAGATAGGTGTGGTGCATGAAAGGGAATTCCCCCCTATTCCTCAGTAATTCAGTTTATCGCTTTACATCCTTCAAGTGGGATATGTCTTTTCACGTTTAGCATTGGTGATTGCAGTGTATTTGTGCTTTTTAGGCCCTTGTTTATGGCATAAAACTCAAAGTCGGGATAGGTGCAGCGCATGTCAGGGAATTTTCCCTTTATTCCTCATGCCTTTAGTATATTGTTTTATATCTTTTAAATGGATGTGTGGTGTCATGTGTGATTGCGATTGTTTTGTGTTGAGGTTATTTATATAAATCATAGGCTATGGCATATATGTCGGATTAAACATCTGGCATTTTTATACAAAAAGGTGCAGCTCGTATTTTAAATAAATAAATATTGCTTCACGTAGCATTCTGCACATCATGGCAATATCGGGACAAAACAGTGAAGCACAAAGTCAGAAATATATTCTTTGACTTTGATTAAATGACTCCAAGGGTTGTTAATACTGCATAGTACCATAGAAAGCATTTCATAATTCAGGCCGCCTTTGAAAAAATTGAAGCTTTGTATACACAACCTTTATGACAAGTATCAAACGTTAACCCGTCCAAGATTCAAACCCAGTACTCCTGAGTTTGGTACTACGACTGGATACATTGAACCATCGTGGCTGGCCCTCGTATATGTCACCGAAGCAGAGGAAAAGAGTACATCATCATTGCAAATTTGCTGATTCTTATCCCTTTGCCATAAATAGCAACACGTAAATCAAAGTCACTCAAAATAGTTTCAGCAGCAAAACAAAGTACAAACAAATGGTACATCCAGGTAAAATGTGTCCTCCAGTGCAAACTAGAGCTATTCAGCAACTATTGCAGTGTGAGCAGTGCTCAATGTGAACAGGTGCATTGCCTTTAATGAAATTTGTCCGCTGTTCTTTTTTTCAGGGAACAATTGCAGTGCATTTAGGTCTTTGTCTTTATGTCCTCATTCTCTGGCATTCCAAGTAGGCTTGTATAGGTAAGGGAATTTCCCCCTGTGCCCATAGCTTTATATAGTGATATGCACACTTAGCAACAAAAGGCCCTGTAGTTACTCACTTAGTATGTCTTCCAGCAGCAAGTAAAAAAATTAGCATTGCCACTGAACCCAGCTTTAATATTGCACAAAAAAAGAAAAAGAAATCCAGAATACGTTACACAAAATACGTTCCATTTTGTAACTATTTTGCTAACATATTTCAGTAACGATTTTGCTCTTCACTAAAAAAAACGTTGTAATAGTGTATTCTATTTTGTAACAAAAGTACAAAACACTCACACTGGGAATTAGCTAAAACTATAGGCTACATAGGTTGATAATTACCATGACTATCCTACTGTCAATATTGTCTTACACAAAAAAAAACTTAAAAACAACAAAGTAAGTTTTTCTCACAATAGAGGATATGTAGCCTGCTGTAAAAACAATTAATAATTATTTATTATTATGTCCTATTAAATTATGATACATCATTCAAGTTACTGTAAGGACATGGTGATTAGTTTTCTATGCTTAAACCTACTATTCGTTGATGGCCAAGACGACACAGCCACTTAAACGGGGACTGTAAGACCCCAATGCATTCAATATAAAATTATACTATAAAATCGTCTCAATCTTTCTATAACCTTGGGGAAAAACTCCTAGGGACAAGTACTACACATTTATGTGTGATATTCGGTACATACACGGTAGTTTTCTGTGTTTAAAAAGTGGTTTTCGGTAGGCCCACATCAAATGGTTTTTGGTATTTATGACTACCGATATTTGCTACTGTTACTGTATTTTGGGGCACTCATTGGGTGCCTTGGTGTATCTAAAACTAAAACGCTCAGCAGCGGCATCATCTCAGTAGTTTTCTTCAGCTGCTTCAAAAAGTTCAAGTGTCTGGGTGATGTTTTGGATTCTGTATCCCTTTAACAATGTGCAACATTGAGGTGCCATCTTTTGGACGTTTTTATAATTTAGCTCCCATTTTGATATAGTACAGCATTTTTCTTGCTCAGTGAAAACTGTGTAATGAGGTCAAATATTTATTTTATCATGTCGCAGTAACGAAAAAAGGTTCAGCATAATTTTACTGGACAATTTTAAATTTTATTGAATCTACCTACCCAAGGTCTGAAAAATAAACATAACTTCTCATTGACCGTGTGACCTCTGAGCTGAGCTTGCGGACATGGAACTGAAATGTTACTGATTCTATAAAACCTATTTTTGACCTGATTATTGGGCGACATTTGCAGATATGACAGTCCATATAAATGTCCCACGATTTTGTACGCGGTCAGTCTGTGGCTGAAACCTGTTTCAGCCGAATTGGGGTCATGTCGGACCTATGCCATGTCGGACCTACCAGGTCGCCCTCACTTATGTCTCATGTCGGACCTACCATGTCGGACCTGTCAACCATGTCGGACCTATATGCATCTACCAGGTCGGCCCTATCTAGCCTCAAGTATATATTAAAACAAGTAACAGCACTTTTAGGGTATTATAGAAAAATAACAACACTTCTTACGAATACACAACTTTTTATTCACAGTAATATAGACAATAGACAAATATATACATTTTATTCAAAGCTCATATTTCATTGGCACGTGAATAATTATATAGTCATAGACATTTGGTTTTTACATGTATTATTGTCTTTTCAGATGTCTATTCTCGGACCATTGAGGTGTGAGCAGGCTTTTATCAGCAGCTACAAATGAGTCTCAGTAGCTGAAGAGTTCACCTTGAAGTTCTCTGGACTTTCTCTTTTGTTTGCGCTTCAGTTTATTTTCTGACAACATACACACCTGCTACGATACCTTGGTTGACTCATCAAACAAAAGTTGAATCAGAGAATACATGGGGAGCTGAGCCCGACGTGCACTCTGATTCAGTCTGTGATGCCAGTGGGGCTATATCTCGTCCAAGTGTTCGGGTAAACAATTGGACTCATTCCTATCATCTCGCAAGCTAGTCAACATTGTCAGCCGGTCCCGCCCCCTGTTGACAATCTGCCTATTGAAAAAACAGGCGAGGCACCAGTGTGATGTCTGCACACCCTCATCGGACTGTCTAGTGGTGTACAATCAATTTGTCACGCTGAAAAAATGTATGGCAGGAAAATATAAACAAATGAAAATTCGAATCGAGCTTGTATGAACAGTATAAACGGCGGCCATTTTGTTTCAATTTCTGGAGTCTATAAACAACATCCAGCTCCCCGTCTGGAAACGAAGTGCCAGACAGGTGCCCCGTCTACTCGCAGGCCGCATTTCCTGTCTCCAAGGACCAATGCACCGCACTGCGAATGTCAGTTTCTTTCCTCACGGGGTCACGTGTGATCATAATGATAATGCAATTGGGCGACGATCAGAAATTTTTCATAAGGTCTCACCACCCTAAATGAGCCAATATCCAAGGGGGGGTGGCTACTGACTAGGAAAATCGAGAAAATCTACCTTGGCTATGCAAATCACTTCTCGCATCTATTCGGAAAAAAGCATCTCTATATAGTAAAGCCAAGCGTACGAAAAAAGCTGATCTTGGGCAAAGTACAAATTATGTAAACGGCAGACCCAGCGTGCCATCAGGTCTGCCAGGTGGTCTTTTTTGAAAAACAAATTTTCTGAATCTTTAGAACAAAAAAATTCAAAACCACTCTGGCGCTATATCAAATCAAAACGTCAGGATGGAAATGGTGTCTCTCCTTTGAAGGAAAACGGCCAGCTGCATTCAGATAGCAGACGTAAGGCCGAAATATTAAACAACCAATTTTGCTCAGTTTTCACCTCGGAAGACACCTCAAATATACCTAAACTACCCGGACCACCGAATACTAAAATGCCTAAATTTGAAATTACTGTTCAAGGTGTAACTAAATTACTCGAGGGTTTAAACGGCGGGAAGGCACCCGGACCAGACGAGCTCCCGAATCTGATTCTGAAGAATGCTGCCAATATCTCCCTTTCTTAGAATTATTTTTGACCAATCTCTACAGACGGGCAAATTACCAGATGACTGGGTAGAGGCTAATGTTGCCCAATCTTCAAAAAAGGAGATCGGCACTCTCCGGCAAACTACAGCCCGATATCCCTCACATGTGTTTGTGCCAAATTACTCGAACACATCATTTTTGTAAACAAATTATGTCTCATTTTTCGAAAAAGAACATTTTAACACCTGTACAACATGGCTTTCGATCTAAACACTCATGCGAAAGCCAGCTTTTGATTACAACTGATGAATTTATTCAAAATTTTGAAGGCAAGACACAAACAGATGTTGTTGTCTTAGATTTTAGTAAGGCCTTTGACGTTGTTCCCCACCAACGCCTCTTACACAAACTCGACCACTACGGCATTCGGGGAACAAGTCTTAATTGGATTCAAAATTTCCTGACCAATAGAACTCAAAAAGTAGTAGTTGATGGCAGCTCTACAGAATCAGCCCGTGTAAAGTCCGGTGTGCCTCAGGGTACTGTTCTCGGACCCCTACTTTTTCTGACCTACATTAATGACCTCCCTTCCACGGTCTCGTCACAGGTTCGTCTCTTTGCAGATGACTGTCTCCTGTATCGCCCGATAAAATGTCGGGCAGATCAGGAGAAACTGCAGAGAGACCTATCTGCGTTACAGGACTGGGCAGATCGATGGGGGATGTGCTTCAACCCCTCGAAATGCTCGGTCCTGAGGGTGTCCAGGCCAAAATAAAAAAACCTGGAATTCCAGTACACCCTGAAAGGTAAAACATTAGAAAATGTTTCATCAACACCCTATCTTGGTGTTTGCCTTAGCAAGACTCTGGAATGGGAGGCCCACATTAACAAAATTACTAGTAAAGCGAATTCCACCCTGGGCTTCCTTCGGAGGAACCTGAAGGCATGTCCCCCTAAATTAAGGGAGACTGCCTATTCCTCCCTGGTCAGATCATCCTTAGAATATTCTTCAGCGGTTTGGGACCCCTTTAGACAAAAAGACATTGATAAATTAGAAAAAATTCAAAGAGCAGCAGCAAGATTTGTCACCCAAAATTATAGACAAACGGCCAGTGTGACATCTCTCATTCCATTCTGACCTCAGAGATTATATCTCTGATACCACACGCTCATTTCGCCGTATGCACGCATGGCGATTGACCAGATTTATCAGCCGTTAGTGAGCGTTACCACGTGATTTTATCACCATTCCTATAACCACAGAACTATTTTGGTGTTCACTTCAACTCATTACTTATCCTTTTTTCAATATTTAATTTGATCTTAGAGCTTGTTACAGATAAGGGCTATTTATTCTGTTTAGTAGTGGATAAATTGAACCAGCACAATTCGCATGTCATTCAGTAATTTATATTTGCCAGTGTTTTGAAGCCGATTGTAAATTCTGTCAGAAAAACGTAAACATGGACCTTCTCACAGCAGCGCGTAGGCAGAAAAAGTAATCCATTGAATGTTTTCTATTTCTATGTGAATATAAACTCATATGTGGCGGAGTAGTGGTGTTTTATATTTGCCATATATATTCAGGACACTCAAGCGTGTTTATAAGCCTATAGTTGTTATATCAACAAAACTGCTCAAAATGAGCAGTTTTTGTCGAAACATGGCGTGTGGTTACAGAGAGAGAGCGGGGTTGACCTGAGCGACATCTATGTGTGGAGAATGCTCTCATTCAGAACCTGGGCTGGACTGACTTGAAAACAAGACGAAAAAATTCTAGACTTTTATGTATGCTCAAAATTTTAACTGAGTTAGTCGAAATTCCTATCAATGACTGTTTAATCCCAGCAGATAGAAGAACACGTGGTGGGCACAATCAGGCCTATAAACACATCAGAGCTAACACCACACTGGGACAAAATTCTTTTTGGCATCGAACTATCCCTAATTGGAATTCTCTTCCGGCAGCTGCCATAGAATCAAAAACTGTGGCAGCATTCAAGAGTCAGCTGGTCGACTAGATCTGCCAGCCTCTTTTCCCCCCTCCAGTCTGATACTCCACAATGGAGGGCTGCCTGGAGTATTCATTCTAAGAATCCCTACCCAAATTATTGCTTTAAATGGTTGTTTCCGCCTCTGGTGAATTAAGAAAAATACAGGAATGTTGTAATTATCTGGATGAATTGTAAGCACACACTGTTTTCGCTATCTGTGATATGAGGTATAACTGTTATGTGAGATTTTCGGATGGACACATGCGGTGGGAAGGATTTGGGTCTTTTCTGGGAATGGGCGCAAGAATATTTCGGGAGATCTGGGCAAAACAGACCTTTTTACCAACATGGGTGCGTAACTCAAAACGCAGGAAGTTAGCATACCATTTTCGAAGCAGTTTTTGAAAAAGGACAGCTCAGGCTTTATCATGGTGTGTAACATAGTGGGGCAGCTAAGGACGAAAGTGGTGATTTCGGCCCTTGGAATGTTGGCATTATACATGCGTTTCAATGGGACTGGCATTTGGGGTGGTGAGACCATAATGTCTATGTTTCGAAAGTGGAGCTGATCGAACACGACCCTAAGCACCTTTTAATAAATTCAGATATATTCCGACTGTGTAAACAAAGATGTAGGCGGAAATGAATTAGAATATTTAATTTCAGAGTTTATTTGTATTATTGGCTGTCAATCTTACTCGACCTTAACGTTACTATAAACTGTAGGGAAATAGTTTCTATTCTATTGCACTCCTCCGTCATCTAGTTATGACATATTATCGCCCATGGCTGACGTAAAACCTTTATTATCGCCCAGGCCCAGGGCAACCGCAAAGCCTAGGGCTAGGCCCTAGGCCAGGGCTAGGCTAACGTTACGGTTAGGCTAGGCCCTAGGCTAACCTAAGGTTGCCAGGCCCAGGATAAGCCAAAGCTTGCTTGTTACCGTTGGTATGATAGATATCATATAGACAAGCTCGGAATCTCACCCTTTTTTCGGTATCCAGTCACACAATTCTCAAACGATTTTCATGAAATTTTGTAAACCTTAATATGAATATACTCGCCGTCAAGTTTAACCAGGATCGCATGATTTTCGGCGATTTCTCTGTCAATTCTGAACCGATTTTCTTGAAATTTTGCAAAGGCCATTTTCTATTCAAATCCTAACAGCGGTAAAATTTTCGCAAAATTATATTTAATATTACAAAAGTTAGACCATTTGACATATAATAAAATTCTAGAATTAGTTTAATGGGTTTATAGAGGGACGTCGTAATTTCAATTTATTACATGTCAAATAATCTAACTTTTGAAATACGATATATAATTTTAAGAAATTTTCAGGGATATTAGGATTCTGCTGGAATATGATTGTTACCAAATTTCATGAAAATCGGTTGCCAATTGACCGAGAAATCGACGAAAAACATGCGATCCTGGTTGATAACTTTTAATGTGACTTTGGGTATAGGCATGCCTAGAAAGCGAGCGGAAATTATTATGAACTAAAGTAGAGGCTCATGTAATGACATACGCTATAGGCCTAGTATAGGACTAAGTATAAGTCAATGTAACGTGAGGATAACGTGTAGGCTAAACTAACAAATGGCAGACCCTGCCGCAGGGTGTTGAGCGATTAATATAGTGTCGGAAGGCTCAGGTCACCCACTTGCAAGCTTGATAAAGTCTAAACCAAACAAAGAACAAACAGTCATAGGGCCCTGCAACACTGAGTTAGATTACACTACTATTTACATAAATGTAGTGTTATCTACATCGTCATTGTCTAAAAAAATAAAAACGGAAGCAATTTTTTCAAATGTCGTCTAAGTATGTTGTTGAACTAGACTAAATAAACTGTCAGTGAGTTTGGTCTTACATAATTTCGTAAGGGAAATGTTCTCGCAGGGAATTATTCTACTTGCTAGGTGGTGTAGACATTCAGACATGGCCGATAATCAGGGACTGTGAAGACAGAAATTTGTCTGTAAGTATTTGGGGATGGCTGAACTTTGACCTCAACAATACTAATCAGGAAACAAGATGTCAGCGCCCATGAACACAGACGACAAAATATTCAATCAAACACTGTAAAAATTAGATTTTTGGCTTCTCCTTGCTGACGCCCGTTGCTGTAAGAGCTCGCGCTCGCGAGTCCGCTCGCTATTATTTTCTAGTCATTTGGCATCGATCCTAAAAAATTTTGTAAAAAAATATTGCATAGTTCAGAAGTTAGACCATTTGACAAGTAGTAAATGTCTATTTGTGACGCTCCTGTATAACATGTATAAACCTATTAAATTTCATTCCGGCGTTAGATGTCAAATGATCTAACTTTTGAAATACTAAATGGAATTTCGCTAAATTTTCAGGGTTGTTGCCAAATGACCAGATAATAATGGTTACAAAATTTTGTGACAATCGCCTGAGAATTGACTGACTGGATACCGAAAAGCTAACTTTCATTTTGGACCATCCTCTACCGTCGGACAGACTATAACAGCAACCCGCCGTCAGATAAATTTGTATCGCATGTTTTTCGGCGATTACTCAGTCAATTCTCAACCGATTTTGATGAAATTTTGCAAGGACTGTTTTCTAGTCACGCGGCGACTACTGTGAAATTTTCATCAAAAAATATTATATAGTTCAAAAGTTAGACCATTTATAAACCCATTAAACTGGTTAAATTAAAGTTTGTTTTTAGCCCTGAATTGCATTACATGCCGGATGGTCTCACTGTTTAGCTATACAAAATTTTCAGATGAAAATTTCACGGTTGTCGCCGCTTGATTTGAAAATAGTCCTCGCAAAATTTCATCAAAATCGGTTGAGAATTGACTGAGAAATCCGGCGAAAAACATGCAATACAAGTTAATCTGACGGCTGGTATAGCTACGGGAACATGTTACTGTGGGCCAGGGCAGGGAGAATTGTAGACGGGCACCTGTCTGACACTTCGTTTTCAGACGGGGAGCTTGATGTTGGTTATAGTCTCCAGAAATTCAAACAAAATGGCAGCTGTTTTTACTGTTTATACCAGCTCGATTAGAATTTTCAATTGTTTATATTTTCCTAACTTGACCTTTAAAACTTAATAAAAGTGGCGGGCAGACACTTTTTCGGTGTCACAAATTGATTGTACACCACTCAGGGTTCTTAATAAGGGCTGAAAGGCTGGTTGTCCAAAAAGTCCAACGGACAACCGTGTTCTCAAAATGTGGTTGTCCGCCCGATTTTCTGGTTGTCCGCATGCCTTTGCTTAGGGCGGCTCCTAGTTAAGCCTAAATCCTGGAAAGAGTGATATTTTGCCATCGGCAGACTACTTTTCTGTACGGATCAGTTTTAGTGCCTAGGCCTATATTGGTATCGACCCGTGACGACCAACTTTCTGTTTAACACGTCTTACGACCTTCAAATTTGGCAGCGGTAACAGACTTTGAGCTAATTTTTATTACATATTTTTTTGTTTGTGCAGTTAATTAGTGTTATTAATTAATATTATGTAGGCCTATATGTTTTTAAAACAATTTCGTAACCTAATATAGATCGCTTAATGTATTCAAACTAGGCCTACATGACTGCAGTCTTCAAAAGGTGGCTTTGATTCTTAGCACTTGATATATTTGACGGGATAACGGCGGGACCGTTGACATAGATAGACCTACACTGTTGTGAGAAAATGGCCCAGCGTTGGATCAATACAGACGACGTCGGACCACTATTGAATCTTTATTGGACTGGCACTCCTAATTGGTATAAGATTGGTTAAATAAAACATGGAATAGAAACTATATCCATGCTTAAAAGTAGTGAAATACAATTTGCATAAAGTAGTTGCGAATGACGATGCAGATCAGTATCTGTATCTGTATATATTACACAGCAAAAACCCTATTCGGGTATCATGCTGTGGTAGAGAGGTGTGCAGGCTAGTAGTGACATTTAGTCGCGCCTAGACCTGGGGCCTGGCTGATTCGGTAAGGAATTTAAATTTCTCTTGAAAGACTCTAATTTAGTTTCCTCCCTGAGGTTGTTTGGGAGTGAATTCCAGTCCCTGATAGTTCAATTGGAAAAAATGAATTTTGTCTTTGTTCTAATTTGGCCGAGTTATGTTTACAATTTGATTTGCCTCCCTGGGTTCTTGGGTCTGCAGGAGTAAAATATTGGTTGTTATCAATACCAACCAGGTTATTTTTAATTTTGAAGAGTAGGGTTAGTCTGGCTCTCCTTCTCCTCTCTTCAAGGGTTCGCCACTCAAGCCTTGACAAGATGCCGGCCACACTGGTGGTTCTGTGGTAGTCCCTTGTGACAAACCTAGCCGCTCTTCTTTGGATGGTCTCAAGCTTACGCTTTTCAGCAGCTAGGTAAGGGTCCTATATGGAGGCACAATTGTCAAGCGTGGAGCGAACCAGTGAAGAGTAGGCCAACTCTTTGAGTCTCTGAGGACAGTGTTTTAGGTTTCGTTGGCAAAGACCAAGAACCTTGCTGGCTTTGTTGACAATTTTAGGGACATGCTCCCCATACTTGGGGTCATGCTGATTGGTGACTCCCAAGTATGGGTAACTCTGGACGTATTTCAGTTGGTGTTCTTCAGTTGATAAAAAAATGGTTGTAGGGTAGTCGGAGATTTATTGATGGGTAATATGTAGCACTTGTTTGCACTGAAACTCATGCCTCATGTTTTTGTCCGGAGTGTCATAGGTCGAGATCCTTCTGGAGCAGAAGGTGGTCTCTATGGTTCCTAATTGTTCGGTACAGTAGACAGTCGTCGGCAAATAAGCGGATATGACTGTCTACATGCAGGGGAAGGTCATTTATATAGCACAGGAAGAGAAGTGGGCCCAGAACGATACCCTGCGGCACACCTGAGGCTACATGCACCCGCTCTGAGCTCTCCCCATCTACTACTACTCTCTGGGTTCTGTTCTTGAGAAACTGGGTGATCCAGCCGTGAATATCCCCCCTTATGCCAAGGTGATTTAGCTTTCCAACAGTCGACGATGGGGGACGGTGTCGGAGGCTTTGGAAAAGTCCAATATAGCAACGTTGACCTGTTCCCCAGTGCAAGTGATGACAAGAAATCATTAGTTGTTTCTAGGAGTTGTGTCTCACATGAAAGTTCAGATCTGAAGCCATGTTGGAATTTGGTAAGAATTTTATGCATGTCAAAATGGTTCAAAATGTGTTTCACAATAATATGTTCTAAAATTTTACATGAGATAGAAGTCAAAGAAACAGGTCTGTAGTTCTGGGTTTGGTGTCGGTCCCCTTTTTTGAATATTGGCGATACATTTGCATCTCTCCAGTCTTTCGGTAAACAGCCTGTTTGTAAAGATTGTTTAAAAATTATCTCTAATATTTTGGCAGACTTAGATGCTGTATTTTTCAGAAAAAAGGTTTGGTATTGCATCAGGTCCTACTGCTTTTTTGGTATTCATATTTTCTAATGATTTCTTGATGCCTGTGTATGTAATTTCTAGATTGCCTATTTTAGGGTAGGATGGCCCAGCTGGATCAGGCAGTTTCTCCTTCGAGGTTTCCTGGGTGAAAACTGATTGAAACTGGTGATTTAAAAGTTCGGCTTTTGTCTTACGAGTCTGAATGTAGTTTACCCTTGTGTTTTATTGGGGCAACCCAGACATTATCTTGACGCAGATTTTTCATGTGCTTCTAAAAAGGTTTTGTGTTGTGTCAGTATCTCACGATCTGGTATTATATCCAAATTCTTTGCTATATGAATGTACCGGTACCACGTGCATGGCTGTTCCTTTTTGTTGCGATTCCCCCTATCAAACGTTGATTATCAAGACATACCAGCAAGTCTTATAACACACTAAGCCTGTCATAATGACAGGGAAGGGGAGGGAAGACGATAAAGGAAACAGCCCAAAAAACGAAAACCTGGGGATTCCCCACTGACTAGAGGGATGTGTGTAGGCATTGCGATATGAATGAATACAAGTTCACATGTGGCTTCAGCACTGATTCATTGCAACTGTCGCATGTTGAGCTTTTTTCAAGAAAACTAATTTTTCTGTTTAATCCTAAAATTTAAATACTGTGTTTCTACCACACGGCATTGTTAACAGTCAGGCACACATGACAGCTGAGCAGACATGATTCAAGTTAACTCTGTCTCTGATATGACGCTACTCAGCTGTGTGCCGCGTGTCACGGTACGGCGAATGTCAGCGTGTTCAGTGGCAAAATAGTTCCGGTGATAAACGTGGTTGTTCGTACGGCCTACCAAAGTGTTCCAAAGATTTATATTTGGTTGCCCGTGACGATTTTTGGTTGTCTTGGACAACCAGACAACCACTATTACGAACCCTGCCACTAGAGGGTCAGATGAGGACGGGCAAACATCAAACTGGTTTCTCGCGTGTTTTTTCAATAGGCAGCTGGTCGACTTCGTCAGCTAGGAGTACCCGATTCTAAAACCAACTCGTACCCAACATTTTGACCAACCCGTACCCTACACCAACCCGTACCCTATGCCAACTCGTACCATATTCATGATATATTACAGCCAACACCTATCAATGATCTATTAATGATAGACATGATAGTATCATGTCTATGAATCACCTCATAACGTAGATCATAGTCAAATCCTGTAGTATTCTGCTCATGATTGGTGCCTGCAAACTTAGGTAGGTACATTCCATAAATTTTAAAATTGTCCAATGAAATTATGCTGAGCCTTTTATCATAACTGCCGACATGCTAAAAGATATATTTCACCACATATTCCACAGTTTTCACTGAGGTCTGAGCAAGAAAAATGCTGTGCTAGACCAAAAGCTGAATAATAAAAACCTCAATGTTGGAAATTGCCAAAGGTATACAGAATCCAAAACATCACCCAGACACTTAAACTTTTTGAAGCAGCTGAGGAAAACTACTGAGATGATGCCGCTGTTGAGAGTTTAGTTCTTAGATGCATCAGGGCACCCAACGAGTGCCCCGCAATACAGTAACAGTAGCAAATATATAACAATCAGTAATTTGGGCATAGCCTCCGGCCTCCGTTCTTTTTTTTTCCAAGTCCAAGAGGGGGTCATGGAAAAAGAAAATTTTTGATGGATTTTCATACTTTGGCTATGAAACTTCCATTTTTACCCATAGGGCAGGCAAACAAAGCTACACTCAGGTTTTACCCTAGGCAAACTAGTGCAATTAACCTTCCCCAGGTATCTCAATTCTTAGAGATTCACACATTGTTCTATCCAAACAGTCTTAATGATGTCCTCCAGAACTTCCTCATAGGGCAGTGGACATAGTCTAGTTTCATTTTTTGCATTTTTTTACAAAAATTAAAAAAATGGCACCTGTGTAAATAAAAATTATCAGAAAGGGCCACGGCATGCCTGTTCAACTCACCTCTACAATCATTTGTTGCAACAGTTATGGAATTAAAGGTGAGAGCTGGCACCAATTTTCGTAATTGCGAGAAATTTAATGATGGGAACCCCCAGAAAAGGTGATAAAAGTGCATGTCATTAAAACAAATAATGCTTTTATTTCTACACTGATGGCTTCATTTCTACCAGTAATAGTGAGCAAAAGAACAAACAAACAGAGAGAAATATGTCTTTTATTGCAGTGTCTCACAAATTCACATAAATCCTGAAAAAAACACGAAAAACCTTTAAAATGACTGTTTGGAATATACCTATTCTAGACTGTAGTGTAGATAGAATTTATTGATAGGCGCCCATAGTCTACCATGTTTAATATAATAATAATTTGAATGCACAACATAATTATTTGTGATGTTTTTGATAATTTCTAGTTTATTTTAGCCCTGAAAAAATGAGAAAACCAATAGTTTTAGCATTGACGACCCCCTCAAGAATTAAACTGAAGATATCAATAATTTACTAACGTTACCTGTTGGGCTAGCTATTTTAGAAGTTAAAACAAATTGAAGCTGCGAATGGCAACCACCACGAATGTGATTTCTGCAAGGTTCGACTATAAGAGTTCTTGGATTGTGCTTCATTTTTAGCAATCAAAATAACTGGGTATAAACTGTGATAACACAACTATAATCAACATGATCAAGCTAATGTAGCTAATTGCACTCTGAGTTATAGGCCTAATGATAACAAAAATTTTCTATACCGGTATATTTCTGTACAGTAGAACCTCGCTAAGCGGACCACCCAAGGGACTTAGCAAAAGTGGTCCCATTAGCGAGGTGGTCCCCTAAGTGAAATTGTTCATTATACCATATAATATAAGAAAATTTCCATGCTCTAAGTACATTTTGTGTACCATTACCTACATGTATAAGAGATAAAAGAAACACAAAGCAAACACATACAATAATAAATACATTTATTCAATTAGCAAAAAAATAATTAATAAAAGAAAAACATTTATTTTACATTCATTGAAGTTTGCCGCAGTTTGTATGCTGCCTCTTACAGCAACAACACACAAACTGTCTTGAGCAGTCATCAACATCAGTTTTTTTTTTCACAACAAATTTCAGAAATAGAATCTACCCATCCTGGAGCATCTACTGCTCAATTTATAAATATAGAGCAGGCAGCCGAGGTAGGAGTAAGTGCCACACCATCAGTGGCATAAACAGGTACGAATAAAACATGAAATTAATAGACAACTCTTATCATAATATGAGTAGCTTACCTTATCAATATTATTATTTCTTTTCAGAACTTATAATTGAAAAGAAATGCAACTCATTTCTTTTTTAACAACATGACAGCAGTATGGCAGCAGGTATTAGCATTAGATGCACGATATAATGCATACAGAGCTCCAACTAATCCTCAATTTCGTGAGTAACCCCTATCTCTAAAGGTTGTATATATATATATACCTACTGTTATTATTTATTTTAGCAATTGAATATGCTTTAATAGAAGAGAAAAAATCCAAATTCATGAAGGCACCATACATAACTATTTATATTGGAGGAATGTATATTTCATCCTGTATATTTCAAGTTAGTGACTGTATTAGATCTTTTTAATAGACTAATCTCGTTTATATCTATTTTGAGGCTTTATTATTTTTACCCCTCAGTCATTTTAAAAGGCTGTGGGGCATAGTGATCACCGGAGGCAGACGGGAGTCGGGCGGGCGGTCGAGCGTTGCATATGGTTGTACGCGCCATAACTTCATAACGCCTTGACTTAGAGTCTTCAATTTTTTTACCTCACGTATATGACACTAATCTGAAAATCAATGTTTACATTCAGTGACCTTGGTCTAATTTCAAGGTTTTGGAAACAAAAATGGCTTGTGAACGTGATAATTAGGGCTCCCCCTACCAGGGGGAGGCTTTTTGTTTTTTTACGGTTTTGTCCGCCGCCGCCGCAGCGCCATACATACCCTGTCACCCTGATTTCTACAAAACCGCTTTTTCAATTCATTTGGTGTTCAACTCACTGGATACAAGTATTAATTTCTAAGCTGCAATTAATTCCAAATTTTTCAGAAAGTTTGGAAAAATATGCAGAAAAATATGGCGGCCATCTTTAATCTTTTTTCGTCAAATTAGGACCTTGTCAACCTGATATCTACAAAACCGCTTTCTTGATTCACTTTCTGTTCAACCTACTGGATGCAAGTAATAATTCCTAGGCTGCATCAATTTTTTTCAGAAAGTTCGTGAAAATATTCAAGTCATGGCGGCCGTCTTTAATCTTTTTCCCTCAAATTTGGACCTTGTCACCCTAAAAACTTCAAAACCTCTTATCCGATATACTCAATATTCAAGCTACTTCATAGAAGTATTAATTCCTAGCCTGTGTCATTTTTTCAGAACGTTTGTATGATTATCCGTGTCACGGCGGCCATCTTTAATTTTTTTTGTTAAATTAGGACCTTGTCACCCTGATAACTTCAAAGCCGCTTATTTGATATACCCAATATTTAACATACTGCATAGTAGTATTAATTCCTAGCCTGCATCGATTTTTCAGAAAGTTCGGAAGAATATCGGTGTCATGGCGGCCATCTTTAATCTTTTTTCTTCAAATTTGAAAATTGTCACCCTGATAAATTCAAAACCGCTTATCCGATATACTCATTATTTAAAGTACTGCATCGTAGTATTAATTCCTAGCCTGCTTCAATTTTTCAGAAACTTGGGAAGAATATCTGGGTCATGGTCGCAATCTTTAATTTTTTTCATCAAATTAGGACCTTGCCACCCTGATAACTCCAATGCCGCTTATCCGATATACTCAATATTTAAAATACTGCATAGTAGTATTAATTCTTAGCCTGCATCAATTTTTCAGAATATTCTGGAAAATATCCGGGTCATCGGGGCCTTCTTCAACCTTTTTTCTATATTCTATATTCAACGTACTGCATACTAGTATTAATTCCTAAACTTCATCAATTTTTCAGAATGTTTGGGAAAATATCCGGGTCATGGTGGCCATCTTTAATCTTTTTTCTTCAAATTAAGACCTTGTCACTCTGATGAATCCTGAGCCGCTTATCCAATATACTCAATATTCACAATACTGCATAGTACTTAGTATTAATTCCTAGACTGCATCAATTTTTCAGAATGTTCGGGAATATATCCGGGTCATGGCGGCCTTCTTTAACCCTTTAAGCCCTCACGATGCATTTGAGCATCATTTTACATCCATGAAAACAGACTTAATTTTCCTATAATGAAGGCTTGTAGATCGAAATTTCCATTAAACACGTTTACCAATACTTAGTAATTTTCTTCAATTTTTAAACCACATAAAATCATCTTCATTCACTACAAGTCGGGAATTGCGACAGCAATTCGCGGCTTGTGGTGGATGAAGATGACAGGGTTCCCCACAATGCCGGAAATGCCGGCAACCCGACCGGATGAATTTTATGCCGACAAGCATGTAAAAGGTCACATCCGGCTGTTATCCATCTGGTAGATTAGCCAATATTCCTGTCGCCAGTGTCATACCTCTGGTGGCATACTGTGTTGGTTTAGCGATCAGCGTGTCCGTGTAAGACTGGTGTGCGCGTATATTGCCGGTGTAAAGTGAACACAAAATGTACACATACACGTGCTAACCACCCCCCCCCCCCCCCATAACCCCCCTCTCTTGGCCACCCGTCATGTGCTGTATGCTAAATAACATAGATGTCCCAGCAGACAAGAGACATCGACCCAATGTTGATCCACCGTCTACGACGCTGGCCCAGCATTGGACCAACATTAGGTAGATGTCTCGTGTTTGCTGGGAAGCAGAGCTGACAGCAAGTGAGTGTTATGTCACAGTGTTATGGCACGCTAACAGCGCTGAGCCGGCATTGGCGCGACGCTGGCGGAGCTGGCAGTACTCGAGGGTGATAACAGCGTTGACGGGCCAACACTCCTTAGCGTTGCCAGTCACCACGACACGTTGTCACACACCAAAGTGTCACCGCGTTGGTCAGTGAGTGATAGGCCTCCTAACTACTATACTTTGTTGTGTGTCTTAATGAAAAAATCTTTGATTTTTTTATCGCGCACGCGCGCGCAACAGTAAACATATTATTACGCTGCTCGCGCGCTAAGTTAAGATTTTTGTGAGAACGACCGGATGATTTTTGTGGGGAACCCTGAAGATGACAATGGTAAATTCAGGCCTGGAAGGGTTAAGCCTTTTTCGTCAAATTAGAACCTTGTCACCCTGATAACTTCAAAGCTGCTTATCCGATACACTCAATATTCAACGCACTGCATACTAGTAATAATTCCTAGACTGCATCAATTTTTCAGAAAGTTGGGGAAATATCCGGGTCATGGCGGCCATCTATCTTTTGGGGTCAAAATAGCACCTAGTCAGCCTAAAGCTGTTAGCCTCTGCCTCATAATATTACTTGATAATTACATACAAATTGATTATCGCGTAAAATTATATTTAATGGATAATTTTTATTTGAAAAGTGCGAGGAGGAGCCTTCTTGGGTGATTACATGGTAAACACTTACTTCTAGTTTCATAACACCTTGACTTAAAGCTTGATTTTTTTCACCTCATGTGCATGACACTGATCTCAAGTTCAAGTTTGAAATTTAGTGACCTTGATGACTTAATTTCAAAGTTACCAGGTCACAGAAACCAAAATGGCTTCTAAGCGCGATAACTTCATAACGCCTTGACTTAGATCCTTCATTTTTTTACCTCATGTGTATGACACTAATGTGAAGGTAAGGTTGAACATTTAGTGACCTTGACCTCATTAGGGCCACATGTGCATACATTTTTAAGTCTCCACCCACTATGTGGTGGTGGAGAATTATTGTTTTTGCTGAGTCCGCCCGCCGCCTCCGCCGCATTTTGTTTCTGCTTTCACTCGGAATCCTCTGCTCGGATTATCTCCAAATATTTGCAGTATGCATACTGGCACTGGGGAATTTGTCTGGTAATTTTTTTTTTGCATTTTTTAGTTTCTTCATTAAAATCCAAGATGGTCGCCAAAATTCTATGTTGCTGTCTAGAGCTTGAACGGCTCGGCTCCATGGATTTGTTTCTTGTTTGGTTTAAAGGAAAGACCCTACTCTGGCCGTGTGCTGATTAGTTTTTGGTGTGATTCTGATAATAAAAATTTCGATTTTTTTACTTTCTTTTAGTATTTTAGTGGCTATTTCAGTTTTGCTCATTTTGGCCATCATCAAAATTTGGTAATATGATGCACCACGCGGTACCCTGGGGTACCTAATAGAAATCCGCCATTTTGTTTAATTATTTAATTTATTTTTCAAGGCTGTACCCTGGGTATCAAAAAGTGTAAAATATTTTTTAAAAAGGCAAAAATAGATCTGAAACGTTCTTATTTTTCAAAATATTTTTGTTTTTAGGGAATTTTCTTCACTAAGGACTATTGTTAAAACATCTTTCAATGTCGGAACCTGTCTAATTCACCAGGTGGCATTGCAAATCACGCGGTAACCGGGGTACAACGGTACCATGGGGTACAGCGTGTTGCATCATATAGCCATACACCCCCTACTCGGATTATTTCTAAATATTTTCAGTATGTATATTTTTTTGCGTTTTTCTGCTTTTTCAACAAAATCCAAGATGGCCGCCAAAATCCTATGTCACTCTCTAGAGCTTGAACTGCTTTATGGATTAGTATTATGCTTGGTTCAAAGGAAGAACCTTACCTGGTTGTGTGCTTATTATTTCAGCTGATATTTCAGTTTTGCTCATTTCGGCTCAAATGTTATGGTATCTTTTGTATGCTCACTGGCCCTGAGAAAATTGTCAGGAGAATTGTTTTTCTTTTTTAATTTTTTCAACATAATTCATGATGCCCAACGAATCACATGTTACTCTCAGGAGCTGCTTCACCGATTTGTTCCAAGGAAGCAACTTACCCTGGACATATGTTGATTACATTTTGGTGTGATTCTGACATCCCCTTTTTGCGTGGTTTACATAAAAAATTGGTGACAGTAGTGTATTTCTCTATATGATTAATGTATTTTGGCTGCTAAATCTATGTGGGCGGGTGGAGACGCAAGCTTTGCCCCTCAGGCAAATCTAGGTAATTCTTGATATTGATGGACAAATTGTGTAGGTGTAAGTAATGTTTACTCACTTGGGGTTGAGGTTCCTGCTAAAAAATATATTTGATAATTTAGCACTTTAAAGGTTAAAACCACATTTATATACACATTTCCTCATGTAGTTTATATATTTCAAATACATTTTGTGAAATAACTCATGAATCACAAATAAATTTGGTCTTATTTTTCTTTTAGGTACACTGTACATCCGACGCCGAAGTCATTTGTTGAGAGAAAATGCAAAGGAAGGGGTTTGTACTACATGTATTACATACTGTAGCTATATTGAAGCAAACTGGTACATCTGGTCTTATATCTGATCTTTTTAAGCTTTGTTTATATGCTTTTTCTTTTTTATCTAAACAACATTATATAATTTAGGAACAATAGTTATTACAGCACGAATCGTTACAGCATGGATCGGTTATAGCACGATAAGGTCATGGACCCCAAAATTGTATACCCCCTTGCTAGGTTCTCTTCCAGAAATTTTGTTGTAAACGTCAGCTGTTACGCCTACACAATTTAATTAAAACAGAGAGCGGGTCTTCAGCGCCGACTCATTACCGCTGACAACACAAACAGGCGAGCTTGTCAAGGCGTTCACACAACGGTTCGCCAGCTAACAGCAACGCTATGCTCAATTTTTGGCCCAACGCTGGACAGACCATCGCTGTGCCAACATCTGTGTATACTGTACAGTCAGCATGGTGTTGCATCATGTTGTGACGTTTTGATAATCTATGTATCGTGTAATACTCTTGAATAAAATCATGTAAATATTGTGTTATAATTTAAGCAGATTAGAGCAAGCTATAGCACAAACAATTATTTCTTAATAATTTTCTATTATAAAGATTGTGCTATAAATTTACTAAACTAATATTGTATTATAATTCAAACATATTGCCGTAATTATAGGACCAAATAGCGCATTGGTATGGAATAGTGCGAGATAAAGAAAACACAATGCATATCTGTCATTACAACCCTTGTGGCGTCGCCCCAACATTGCAAGATCAGTGGGCCGTTATTCGACTACTGTCTTATTTTAGGTTAATGAGCAGAAATATGACCACTAAAATGTCATATTTTAAAGATTTAGGTGCAATTTAATATAACCGAAAATAAAAAGTAGTCATAATATAGATATTATTCTCGATAATGATACATCGTTCAAATATATTATTATATTTTCCACCAGCATCCGCGGGGTTGCCAGACATGGCACTGTTTTGTGACAGACACCTGCCCGGATAATAAAGGTGGTGCTATATTGATTCAATGTTGGCCCACTATCTTCGACGTCGGCACACCACTGATCCAGCACGTGCTTAATGTGACGCATTCCAGGTGAATACAACAGATTTGTATAACATTCATACAACGACGGCCCAACGTCTCGGGCGTTGGTCCAACATTGTATAAATGTTATACAAATGTTTTGTGTTTATTGGGATTTGCCGTGCTCATACCACCATCATAATGAATAACTGTTCTCTTTTTGTTTTATAAGTTATTTTTATTCCCGGTATTTTAAAAAAAGCATACTATAAATAATTAAAAATAAAACTGTAAAACGTCTTAGAAACATGCAAATATGACCACTATGATATTGTTTGATCGTTTTAAGATCGATTCAGTCCTGTATAACATGATTCACTTACAACACGATTTGAGTTATTGGACCCCGAGGATCATGTTATAACAATGTTCGTCTGTACTATTAACTCATTCCAAATGGAGCACGAGATCTCTCAGGCAAAGCTCCACTTACAGTATGTACATGACAGAGCCTGAGATAACTTGTCTTTTATGATGTCAAAATAGTGTTTGTCTTGAATGAGTTAATGGCATTATATACATCAACTTTAGTGTGCACATTGACCTTTCTATTATATACATTTGTCCTGTAATTACCAGACTATACCTCACAATTTTTTTATTTCAAACTCCTACACGGTATATAATAACAGTTGTGCACTGTTTATGGCTAGAGCACTGATTAAGCTGTCTGACTGAGCTGAGTGCAATGAGCCGTAAAAGATCAGTACTCACTCACACATCTGGCGGACTAACACTGTGCGTTATGACACAGCTCATTGGACTAGGTGTATTGAGAGTGGACTAGTTATATCATGTCACTTATCACTGTCAATCTTTTTGGAAGGATTACCTGCTCAATTATAAGTGACACACCACCATTATTCTGAATACTTTTTCCACTTAAACATTGTTAAATGACAACAATGTATTTTTTGCCAAGCTAAATTAAAATTGGTGATCTAGCTGCCCTAAACCAGTCTCTGACTCCTCTCTGGAGAGCCACTTCGTTTTGCGATTTTGCTGACTAAACGAAGGGATGAAAATGGCACTCTCTAAAATTTGAGTTGACTAATGTGGCCATTTATTAAATGTTGAGGTCTAGCTGTAGATTGTGAATTAGGAAGAAATTCCCCTTTCTATATAATAATTTTTTTCTTTCAAGATTTCTATGAATTGTGAATGAATGTTTATATGCTATTTTTAATGAAAGTTTTGTCTGTTACATTCAGCATGCTCCTGCTACTAAAAAAGATTATCTGAAGATTCGTAGTACCTTACTGGCACAGAGATATGGTATTGTTCCCCTTTCTGACCAAAAGTAAGAAATTGGTGACATCATGTTTTAATTTTGCTGTTCACTTCATGAGAACCCAGATTAAATTAAAGGATATATATTTAGAGCGCTGAATTATTTTTGTATAGACCATGGAAAGCAAATGTTTTTTTCGATTTGAAATTATCATAAATCAGGGAAAAGTTTGTTCAGTATCGTATAGCAAAATGCTATGCAATTCTGCCTATTTGCTAATCAAATTTGTAAAATGTCTTGGTTAGCTCTTTACAATTGATTTGAATACCTATGTTATGGGTCTTCGCCCATTATAAATATTCTTACTCTTACAGTGCGGTGATCGACTTTCCCTGCGTTGTAAGGGTTAAAGCGTCACAATCAGGCCAAAATCATTATTTTTATTTTGGTATGATATGTCCAAAATATGTCAACATGTCCACAGACTAGAATTGCAGAATTTTTTTTTAATTTTGTGTTGCTCATAAATTTAATAAAGAAATAAGGATGAGATTTGGGCTTTTGGATGATTTTTGGCCCGATTATGTTGCTTTAATAAAATGAGCTATTGAAAAGATTTTAAATGTAAATCTTTACATCCTTTAAAATATTATTGTGATATTTATAGTGTTAGATATTCTTCTAATGATGCCTACATTGTCTTTGCTCTGTTATTAGCTCCCACCGTCACCGAAGGTGTGACTGAGGGAGCTATGGAATCGGGCTCTGTCCGGTACATCTTCTTTCGCCCCGCTTTTGAAGAAATAACTTAAGATGACAATATTTGGTATGTGGGTCAATTCCAGGTGGATAATACACAGGTTAAAATATTTTTTATCTCAATTCAATACGCAGAGTCACAGATGAGATTGAATGATGTAGCGGCGCTGGGCCGTCCATCAACTTTTAGTTTCCAGAACATGTTACAAGATCTACTTGTCCAATTGTATTCAAATTTCACACATAACACTTCTAGGGGGTGTTGTTGTGCCTTTTGGGGTATCTGAACTTTTACCTAATTCTTTGGTTCAGTACTATGACCCATTTAGATGTTTTGACATACACTTCGTTTCTGGAGCAGATCTTAAACAACTACAGGGGATGACAGGCATATTGCACACACATGATCTCTAAGGTCCCTTAGTTGTGCCTTTTCAGATTTTTGTACCTTGATGTTGATGTTAGCCTAATTTAGTACATTAGGATGCATATCCAACTAAAAGATTACCATGAAAACTCCTCAAGATAGCTAGACCATTACAGTAGTCTCTCCCATCAACGCACCCTCCCAACAATGTGAACCCTTCTTATGCATGTGTATTGTTTTGCAAGGAAGCATCTACTGTATATTCCCATGTATAATGCGATGTTTTTTCTTAGCTATGCATGTCACAAAAGGCACCTCGTATTATACATAGATGTAGAATTTAGTACAATTTTTTAGCCCTCTAGCGTCAAGTTCTCTAGCGCTAAAATGTATCCGTAAACGCAGGGCAGTCAGTGTGTTTGGTAAGCAGGTCTATACAACAAGAACAACAGTTAGACTGTACCTGTATGGCCCATCAAAAAAAAGGGAAAGACTAAGAAAATATATGATCATTATTATGGTGTTTTTTTAATCTAAATGTAGTAGAATGTCATTTTCTGTATTTCACAGATGGCGTATATTAGCAACCTCACGACGATTGTGATAAATGCACACAGTGAGCACGATACACATGATACACTAACGCAATGCTGGGTCAATGTTAGGACACTGTCATTGACGCTGGCTCAACAATTAAGCAGCATTGAATATTGAGATTGAGTCCAGTTTGTTGTGAGTGCAAACCCAGCAAACACGAGCCGTTCACCCAAAGCTGGTACGTTGCTGGGCCACCGTCTGCGATGCTAAACAACATTGTTCCAGCATCGGGTGAATGTGTCATGTTTGCTGGGAGCCCCTGTCTCGCATTCCCGCCAAAAGGCAACGACGCGCGTGGCGGCCTTTGACAACCACAGGCAGAATAATGACTGCAACCAATTCAGACTCCTGACCTGTTCATTTATATTAATAATGATTTAATCTAAGATAGCCTTTCATATATGGTAGGCCTATCTAAACATGATATTTAATTAAGATGTATTCGAATGAGAGAAATGCGTTGACGAAATATAGCAAGATATCACTGATTATATTTCCTATTGCAAATCATATATGTGTGGGCCTCAGAATGTCTATATTGCTGGGATACCATTAACGCCTACTGCTGTTGCCGCTGCTGATACGGTATTGAGAAAATGGTGGTATCTGTTAGTAGTAGTTCAAGGAGCGCGGCTGGGTGGCATGTGCATTATTACACACTGACACCTTATACGGCCACGCACCTCTTGTGTCTGGACAATGCGGCTAGTCTGCAAATGTTTTACAATCGCATTGCATCTTGGAATGTTCTTATTTGAGCACGACAGTTATCAAAATATCTTTTTTGTAATAGATAAATTAAAATAATATAAATTGGTCGGCAAAATATAATTTTTTTAAAATCTGACTGATTATATTTCCAGTGGCATTTCCATACAGTGTATATGTAGGCTATGCAGGCCTCAGAATGTCTGCCCAAATGAGACAGTCGTGATGACATCCACTCTGCTGTGGAAAATAAAAATACAGTATCTGCAGATACATCGTGTAGGCAGGTGTCTGTCATGTTTTACAGCGCTATCAGTAGAATAAGATAATATCCATACCTTGAGGTCATATTATATAGAGGGGTAGACGTTTTTCGGGTCATATGAGGCCTTAAATTACAACTCGTATTATACATGGCGTCGCATTATACGCAGGGAGATACGTTACCACTAAAACATCCTTCACTTATGCATGAACCTCTCCAACACCTTGTGCGTGCAGTTTTTCTTGGCATGTGTGAGAACTCCCTTCAGATTATGCGTGCCCACTCACTGAAGAATCTTTCCCCCTCCCTACCCAAACAGAAGACATCACCCCCCCCCCCCTTTCTTGCCTACACTTGTTATCAAATGTCATCGGCAAACAAGAGGCATCAACTCAATGTTGTATTAATTCTAGTCCACTGTCTACAACGCTGGCCCAGCATTAATACAACGTTGGGTGACTGTTTCGTGGTCAGCAGGCATTGAGGAAATGGGGTGTATGCATACACATACTGCAAGCATTCTGTTACTCATAAACAACAATAAATTGACAGTGCACTGGATACAGACATGACGACGCTGTGTAGCGTTAACACATCTGCGACCCTGGGTCAACCTCCAAACAGCACTGGTTCAACACTGCTGGTGTGGGCCTACACAGCTGTACACATACACGCCGTAGCGTGGCCTGTCTGGCGACAATCTGGTCCCCAATAGCATTCAAACAACCGTCAACGAACTATGGCTGGATTAACTCCTCCCCTCATCCATTGATCTTTCCCATTGCACGTGATACACTAGACCCTGAAACAATGTTGACCAGCGTTAAAGACAATGGGCCAACATTAAAGTGATTTGGTTATGTTTACTGGATTATCTCTGCCCCAGACATAGTTTTGATAATGCCTTGATAATCAACATTCCTATCATGTGATTCAAAATAATTCACAAGCCAAAATAGAGAATAAAAAATATGAAATTATAATAAAAAGTATGAATTATGATTAATATATACCATGATTAATATATACCATGAAAATATTGATGATACAATACTAACATTAATATAACATAAAAATTAAAACATCAAACTATTTGGTCATCAATAATTTTGCATCCTCCATTTATGCATGCACCTCTTTTATGCATGCGTTCAGAGATGGCACAGCGGGTCCATGCATAAGAGGGGGACTACTGTACTATAAAGCAAAATGTGAGGTTTCAGGGGAGGATGTACCCTGAAAATTTTTGACTTGATCAAATTTTTAAATGGCAGACTATCGCCCTTTATTTACTTTCGCATGCCCGATATTTGGTGAGCAGTGCTAGATGGCTAGACAATTACCATAAAACAAAGTGTGAAGTTCCAGGGAGGATGCACCCTGAAAATTTTGACTTGATCAAATTCAAAATGGCTGATAGTCGGCCATTTTGAATTTGATCAGCCATTTTCACTTTAATATGCCCGATTTTTTGTAAACCGTGACCGATGGCTAGACCATTGCTATACAAAAAAATGTGAGGTTTCAGGGGAGGATGCATCTTGAAAATCTTTGACTTGGAACAATTTAAAATGGCTGACTAGAAGCCATTATTTTCTCTCATATGCCCGATATTTGGCAAACCATGCTAGATTGCCATACCATTACCATAAAACAAAATGTGAGGTTTCAGGGGAGAGTGTACCGTGAAAACATTTACCTTGATCAAATTCAAAATTGCTGCCTATAGGCCATTAATCATTTACTTTCATATGCCCAATATTTGGTGAGCCGTGATAGATATTACTATAAAACAAAATGTGGGGTGTCAGGTGATTAAGTAAAATGTTTGTTTTAAAATGTGTATTCAACCTTATGTTTGAATATTATGTATAATTTTTACAATTTTACCTATCATCTGATTGGAAGAGATATCTAGATCAAGTGAAACACAGCTTAAAAATACTACTCTTAAGGGCGGATACATTTAGTGTGTTTCACAGTCATGACTGTGAAATTGTTATCATTGATTTTTGTCACAATATTACGAATTGCACTTTTTGTTTACACTCAAATCATATTTTCTGCTTTCCTATATTTGCAGTAGTGTGAGAAGTCGTCCACTTAGTCAAAGGAGTGTGAGTAGAAATACCATGGAGGTAGGTGGTGATAATGTTGCTTAAAATATCTTTTATATATTTTATATGTCTCAAAATCTGTCACCTCATGACCATAACTTAATTTACAAATACATGTAGTAACAATAAAGGTACACATACAATTAATAGCTTAACTCTCTCAGCCCCGCGACATGGCGTCACAAATAAACAGAGAGCCGACATCATAAAAAGAACATCAGTATTAATAGGTATTCTGTCCAGGAAGTTGGATTTATAAAATAATATTCTGGACTATATAGGGCTGGCCGAAAGTGGCATTGATCGGTGCTCTACACTGATTAATATAGGCACCAGAGAAAAAAAACTGTGTACAGCCTATGCACATTTATTAGAGTTCTGAAGCATACCTCAAGAATATTTATATTTCTAGAATAAGATGCTATGACAATGTGGTGTATTTTTTAGATGTATTACTTACCTTATATTGACAATTAAAAGGATAGTGGAATAAATTTATAGTGTTAAATTTATTGAAATTATTTAGCTCTCATGTGGAGAAAAATATTTGTTTCACAAATGCCGTGGCCTTTGTTAGGGGAACTTGTCTACTAATATTAAAATTCTACTAATGACTAAAAGTCAGTTTTAAAGCACACAGAATTAATCGTTTGAAAAATTGTAAAGTAGAGCACTTGACAGAATTAAAAATGGAAAATAATTAGTTAAAAATATTGATTGATTGGTGCTCTACACTGCTTAAAATAGGCACCAGAAAAAACTGTGTGCATCCTATGCGCGCTGTTTAGGGTTCTGGAGCATACCCTCAGAATATTTGTATTTCTAGAATAAGATGCTATGTCAATGTGGTGCATTTTCGAGATGCATTACTTACCTTATAATATATTGACAATTAAAAGGACGGTGGAATAAATTTGTTAGTGAAACTTTAGCGAAACTAAAATTCGGAAAATATCATGCAATACCTTTCAAATCAATTGAATAGCTCACATATAAAGTGACTCGACATTTTAAGTAGCTGCCTTCTTTCCAAATCTGTCAATTTAGGTGATTTGGATATGTAGATGTTCTCTGCCTAGGTCAATATGAATAATTCCTTTAAAATGTCTGGTTTGATTTATCAAGTCAGTTTTTAAGCACAGAGAATAATCTTTTGAGAAATTGTAAAGTAAAGCACTTAACATAATTAATAATGGAAAATAATTAGGTAAAAATAAATATTTTTTGAGGTTTGTTTGTGTTCATAATTTATAACCTGATGGTTTTTGAGTATTTCTTAAATTACTTTTTTATCATCTTCAAAGCCATTGATCACAAACTGCTGGCTGTAATTTATTTTTGCCATTTTTTTCAGAGTATGGAATCCCTAGACAGAGCTGGTTTAAAAGGAAAGAACCTTAATAACAGTCGTCTTGGAGAGAAAATAGTGCATGATATTTACGATCCAAATACTGGTGTAATGCCAACTGTTGTCGCAGAAGCAAGCAGGTACCGGGTATAAGTATTTACATTGTGAGTGTGGCAGTGTGAGAATTTGAGTTACTGATATGATATGGTTTACTAATCTGGGACGTATGTGAGTGTACATTGTAAGCCCGTGTGTGTCTGGTCAGTGAGAACATTTTGAGATTGATCTGTGTGCTTTGTGATCAGGTGGGGCTCCAGCCGATAATGATAGACCATACTGTCAGATAATTTTCCATCAGTGGCGAAAAATGATAATCTACTGTGTGATTATTAGTCAGGTCACCTAGTGTGGAACCTTGCAAGTGAGTATATAAAAACTTTTTTTAACTGATTAATATTGATGCGTGATATGTCTAGATTGATATGAGCACAGGGTTGCCGCGCAATCTTAAAAACTCCTTAAAAGTCTTATATATTGGTTTGTTACAATTTAAGGCCCTAAAATGTCTTGAAAACAAAGGTTTTGTCAGTAGAGGTCTTAAAAAGGTCCTAATAGGATACCTGCCTTCCATGATACAGTCCAAAATAAATCTACCAGGTATATCCCATGGCTTTCACAACGTGGAAGAGGTCGATCTGTTTCGATCTGTATCAGCTAAAGCCGCTGTTCGAGATTCGAACGAGATAGACAACGAGATGTTCAACACACAATATTTAATGATTACCATTGCGATTTGGTTTTAGAAAAATATTGTTGTACAAATAGCTGCTGAAAATAGTTAGTTTTTTTATATTTACAAATATGAGGTGGTATCTTATTCCATATTTGTGTAGCAAGATTGGGAAAACTTTTACTGTGGCTATCATATGCGACACATGAATGTAATAGTTACTGGCGGCCCTTGCTTTTTGTACTTGCCTATTTAATTGAAACATTTTATTTATACCTTTATTAAACATACATTAAACATAGATAATTCTCTCTGGTATTGACATCCAACGTAAATACATGACTTTGGATTATATTTTGCCTATCAAGTACTTCATCAAGGATAAATCGGCAGAGGTTTTAAGGAATTGTTCCAGGGAATTTACCAGCGTTTTTGAACAATTTCCCCGGACAACACAACAATAATCAATTTGTGGCAAAATAGAACTGTTTACAAATAATGTCCTTGCAGTCACTGGTAGGAATGATTTTATTTGCTGAAGAAGATAAATGTTTTTGGTAATCTTACTACAAATAACTTTAATATGTTCATCGATATTGAGAGATAAGGCCACTATTTTTTTTCTCTGTTTTAGATAAATGCACCCATTAGATTTAGGCAGCGCATTACCAAAAAAAAAATTTCTGTCAAACGCTGATTTCTGAAAAAAACAGTCACGTTCAAGAGATAAAAAAACATTCCGAAGAAAACAAGTTTATTTCAAGAGATAAAAAAACATTTTTCCAGCTATGTTTTTTTGTTTGTTTTATTCGTCGCCCTCATTAACTTTTTTCAAATAGATCAAAATGTTTGTTTTTTTTCATCG
This sequence comes from Flabesymbios commensalis, assembly GCA_964017125.1. Classification (NCBI taxonomy): domain Eukaryota; kingdom Metazoa; phylum Annelida; class Polychaeta; order Terebellida; family Flabelligeridae; genus Flabesymbios; species Flabesymbios commensalis. Next base: position 36,165,774 of record OZ024904.1, on the reverse strand, counting down.
CCCTCATTAACTTTTTCTAGAAATGTGTCCAATGTTTTTTTATTCTGTTTTTTTTAAATTCTTTTGTTCTTGCAAAAATAGGCTTAATGTTTTTTTTTCCTAAATGTTTTTTTAATGCCCTACCTCATTAGATTTTCGATTTTTTCTGATCTAAAACAGAGAAATTAAACATAGTGGCCTAAAAATTGTTGGAAATGAGTAACGTGCTACACTTTGAGAGGCTGAGAATCATGTAATTTTAAGGCACCAACCAGATGCTGATTTTCCAGAATCGGGGACTGTATTTTCGATGTCCACAATAGTTTTACCTGATGTTGATATGGTAGCGTATCTGCATATAACATTGTACCATCATTACAATCATTACAATGGTAAAGTTTCAACTTCTCCAATAGTAATGTGTGGTTACCAAGATCAAATGCTTTACTTAGATCTAACTGTAATAAACCAGTTTGGGTAGCATTGTATATTTCATCAGTGAGTGTAATTAGTGCAGTCTGATATGAATGATTTTTACGAAAACCAAGCTGTATCAAGCAGTAGTTTGTTGTCCTGGAGAAAATCACATAAACATGCATACAAGTGGTTTTTTTTAATTTTGGAGACAACTGGCAAAACTGAAATGGGTCTGTGGTCTTTCCCTTTTCAAAAATAGTTGTCACTTTTGCCTCTTTCCATTTTGTCTGGAAATGATTTAGTTTTAATGCTAAGGTTACAAATATAAGTGGTGGAGTCAGTGTATTAACACCAATGCCGTCCAATCCTGTCGATTTAGAATTCGACATACTTCTTTACTGTTTTAGCTTAAAATCTGTAGACATTTCTGGTAGTGTAAATATAGTGTTCTTATTGATTTTCTCATTGACAAAATTTTAAATATTTTCAGTTATGTCATCATGTAAATCGGTACATCGCACAGGTGTTTATTTAGAGGGAGCATTAGCATGAAATAGTTTATAGCATTAGCAATCTCAGACTCATTTGTGATCACCTTATATCGTCGATATTCATTGTGGATAAGTGATTTGGGCTGCTTGTCAGGACATAATATGGTAGGATTTTTTTTTTTACTTTTTTTTTTTTAGGCCTCAGCCAAATTTTTATTCATTCTAAATAGAAACCTTTATGATATATAGTAGTCTATCGTCAACTTTATCATTTAAGTCGTCCATGAAATAACATTTTAGTGGTTGGAAAAAATAACTGCAGTAGATTAAAAACATCATACTCATAATGATATCATATATTTTCTCAATGTTTCCCATATTTTTGTTTGATTGTTGATAAGCTAGAGACTCTGATCCGCAGTCAAACTGTTGTCCGTGTTGTAAACTAGGCCTACTTACCAGTAGCGCTGACTGGCCGACGCTTACAGAGACGTTGTACACATGCTGAACATACTGCTAGAGCGTTAAACAATTGTAGTAAATGCTACATCTATGTATAATGCGAGGTGCATTTTTGTGACATGAATAGCTAAGATAAAACATTATACATTAGGATATACAGTATTCTTTATCAGTCTATTATTATAAGTTGGAGCCCCACTTGGTGATATGTGTCTCATCAGATAAGTTGTAGTGGATTGTGCAGTGAGGCTAGATTACTTTCTTTAATGTTGAAATTTATTTCAGTGTAACGAGTCACGTAATAACGATATTAGGATTCTACTGCATCATAGAATACATAGTTATGACGATGCATGTGAATATATTATGTATATACAAAAAGTAATTTTTAACATACAGATATTTCTACAAGCACAGGCAATTCAGATTATTTTGATGTTGTTTGTTGTTAGGTCTATTTTTACTTTGTTCAATACAGGGCTATGGGAGGAGATAAAACAATTGGGGAGAATTATGCATTTGCTGGAATGCATCACATTTTTGATCAGCATAAAACTGCAGGTCTGTACAAGCCTTTATGTGTAGGCCTAGTACATGTAGTAATTATCAATTGTGTCAAATGTATTGTGCAACCTTATTTATATTATAAATAAATGCATCTGAGGTTAGTTTGATACTCCTGTGAATGGATTAAACGATATACTGTAGATTTGGTAATTTTCGCTTGTTTAACTTTTTGTGAATTTCTGATTTTAGGCCTTTTCACGAAGTTTAGAATTCACAAATTTTTCTTTTCTTCAGTAGCGCTATTATAAAAATAATTTTTTGCAAATTTCTTGAAATTCGCGAATTTGTCCTCCAAGCGAAATTTGCGAAAACTAAAACCTCGCGAATATTACTAGATCTACAGTATTACAGCTGCATAACTGTTTTGCTTATTTTATTCAATTGATTAGGTCATAAAAAATTGTGTGTTATTTTTTTATTTTACTCGGTTGTGGAGTTATTAAGCATTTAAGTTTGACAATTTGTGAACAATGCTGCCCATCAAAACAAAACTGATCACAGCGGAGTAAGACACACTGTCAGTATCATCAGGATATTATAAGTAACAAGTGGCAGATAACGTCCTTATTAAAAAAGAATGGAACACTTTCAAAATTATTCTTATTTTTGAAGTGGTGATACATGTAGATAGATTTCACATGTACATACATGTAGATAGAGTACACAGTTTATTTTGTTATGGCATATATATGAGTTATTACTTTGTGCGATATGGGTGAAATTTCGAACTATCTGTTGAGAATGTTAGTGAATTTAAAAGTAGGACTCTCCTCTTTGTATAGTGTTTTTATGTGTGGGCCAGCATCTGAGCCTTTGGCCCGCCACTGATTGAGACGCTGCGAATTTGCGCCTAAAACAGTCATGTGAACCATCTTTTTCACTATTTTGATTTTCATTATTTTCTTGAAAACTTTTACTGTTTTTCATTCGATACCTGGTGGACATTTCAAAATATATTCAAAATGCCATTAGACAATATCAGACTTTATTACATTTCATCGAAAGTCATCACATGCAGTGGTATAAATCGCGAAATGCGATAAAATAAAATAATTTATAAATTGTCCTTTGCTATTACTGATTTCCAATAGGGGTTTTGTCCCAGTCTCGGGACATCAATAGGTTGTTTTTTGTGGGTTTGATATCCCAGCTAACACGATGCAATGATCTAAGGTCGGTCTAATGGTGGCCTATTGTCAATAGCCCCGGCCAAACGTTAGACTAATTTTGTTCAAAGTCTTGTGTTTGCTATTAAGGCGGTTTGATGTTGGCCCAATGTTACATCATATTGGCCCATAATTTAACCACTATTACGTACAAATTGTACACAGACTGACCGATTACTACTTCGTATTACTTGATAGTGTATAGCATTGTGAACTAACTCCTCTACATTTACATAATTTTTGTGCATTTAAAATGTTTTTAAAAAAATATGAATGATTGTTTTGTAGATTTTGGGTTATTTCTGTCGAAATAAACAAAACAGTTATGCAGCTTTAGGATAAATTGTGTAAATTCTTTTAACTTAATGTGTATATAATTTGGTAGCATTTCTCCCAGCCTGTAATGTTTTGAGTACCGGGTATTTGAAATACTTTGAAAATTAAGGATATTTAATTGTTCATTTGATTTTTTTCAGTTACTAGTGTGAAGTTTGCTAATGATGATAAATCGAGGCTTGCCTGCTGCTCTTTAGATGGTCAGATATCCATATGCCAAGTAATTCCTCCCCCTGCTACTGTTATTTGTGTTTTGCAAGAGCACACAGCTGGAGTATCAGGTTTGTTTGCTAGGTTTTTAACTTGGAGACAGAGTCTCCAAGTTTTTAAGCTGAGTTTCAGGGAAAACGTCTGTCGTTAACCGGAAGTCGTTATCTGTTCTGCCTGTGCAAATTAAGTCAAAGGCATTATTTGCTGCCTGGTAAACTAGTCATTTACTGCTTTTTAACTGGCTCTTTCTGCCATAGCGCTGCCAAAAGGCCGTATTTGCTCACTTGTAAATCAAGTACATACTTCCTTTTCGCTGATGTCACTGCCTCCTTCTTGTTTGTAAGAGCTATTTCAATAGACAGTATCTGCAAACTTGTAAAATAGGCAGATACTTGGTTTTGGCTGGGTGCAGAACTGTCATATACCCAGCTAACACGAAGCATTAACAACGAGGCAATCTTGTTTTAATGTTGTGCCGACGTTAAAGACGGCGGGCCAACATTAGACCAACATTGGTTCAATGCCTCGTGTTTGCTGGGTCCCTGCTGTTTGTAGTAAGTCAACATGATGCACTGAACCAATGGTGGTTAAATGTTGTGCCATCATCTATGACACTGCTCCAACATTGATCTAATATTGGGTCAGTACATCGTGGTATGGTGACACCCAGCAAAAAACGACCTTTACCTAATGCCGTTTTACTGCTAAGTCAAGGTTGTAGACAATGGGCCAGCATTAAGCTAGCATTGGTAGCACGTTTGTCATGTTAATGCCGATATACGGGTGGTCCAATGCTGGGCTAATGCTGAGCCAGCGTTTTAGATGGTGGGCCATCATAAGGCTAGCACTCTGTCAACGTCTTGGGTTTGCAGTGGAGCTGTTACACGGGATGCTGAAAGGAAAGCCGGCAACTCTGTGGCGTGGGATGGATAACTGCCCCCTCTCTCCCACCGCTGACATCTACACCGCTGCCCTCTACAGTGTTATTCAATATACAACTTAGGTCTTGGCTAAGACATTTATCTTCAAAAATATCAATTTCCTAATTTTAAAAATAGATATTCGGCCTTTGTGATGAAAGGCAATGTAAATTGATATAATTTATACATTTCTGGCGTGAAATAACGTGTTTATTGCATGTTGTGTGAAGTCATGACGATTTTGTATCTTAATGGGCGCCGGCCGACATGATCTTCAGAACACTTGATACAAGCTGTCACGTATAGCGACTTAATTACATATTAAGAATATGCTAAGTTAACCCGTGAGATAAAGGCATCGAAGCTTCTATAAAAACTGCTTTTAGCCTTTCCAAATTCTCCATTAGTATATAAGACTCATTGCTAATATCTGGTTGGCAAGGAACATGGCAACAGAAGCATTTTCAAATTTACCTAATTTAGATGCGCCCTCGACGAACAGAGGGTCGCAGTGGTCTTATGAGGTGTTGCATCAGCCAGTAGCTACCCTGTATCTCGTGTCTTATCTTTCAAAATCTGAATGAAAAGGCTAATAAAGTTGTAGTTTAGCAGATCCTTTAAATAAACATTTGAGACATTTTTTTTATTAAATCTATGTCTCTGGTGCACATTTAAATTCACTTAGTATCTTGACATATCTCATATCCCAGCGTATAGTGCGACGTCATGTATAATACAATATAAGATATGAGGCCTCTAATGATGGGAAAAACGTCTACCCATAATCAGTGATAATACGACCTCAAATTTTGGATGTCGGCAGTGTCCATGGGCCATCATAATATCACAGAACTGGAATTCAGTTCTGTGATAATATGATGTAGGCCTATAGATATTACCTTGTTCTACTAATACTATAGCGCCGTGACACAACACAGGACAGACATCTGCATACACGATACTCAATGGCGGCAACACCGGCAACAGCTTTTTGGCAGACCTGCATAGGCTACATATACACTGTATGAAATGTATTCAGTCAGATTTTAAAATATTTATATTTCGCCTACAAATCTATATTATTTTAATTCATCTATTAGTAATACCATATTTTGATATCGTCGTGCTCAAATAAGAACATTCCGTAAATTATTTGCAGACTAGCCGCATTGTCTAGACACAAGAAGTGTGTGACTGTATAAGGTGTCAGGGTGTAATAACCACTGATAGGGCACATGCTACACAGCGACAACAGCGGTAGGCGTTAATGCTATCCCAGCAATATGGACATTCTGAGGCCTACACGTATAAAATTTGCCATATAGGAAATATGATCAGTGATCAATATCTTGTTATATTTCGTGAACGCATTTCTCTCATTCCAATACATCTTAATAAAATATCATGTTCAGATAGGCCTGCCGTTGTATGCCTACACAATAGAACACTCCAACATTAAAGGTGATTGAATAAGTATTAATATAAATAAACAGAGCAGTGTGACTTGGTTGCAGACTAACTGTGTCATTTATTTGCCCGTGGTTGTCAAAGGTGCCACGTACGCGCCTCACGTCCAGGGGTCTCCCAGCAAACACGACACATCCACCCAATGCTGCAACAATGTTGTGTCAGCGTCGAAGACGGTGGACCAATATTGTACCACGACTCACTGTCCAATGCTGCTTAAATGTTGGGCCAACGTTGTCGACAGTGTCCTACTTTTGACCCAGCATTACGTTAGTGTATGTGTTCACTGTGTGCATCACAATCGCGAGCTTACCAAACAGGGTGACTGGCCTACGTTTACAGATACGTTTTACACACAATGAACTTAGTGCTAGAGCGCTATTTTTTTATATTAAATTATACATCGATGTATAATCAGATAATACGAGGTGCCTTTTTGTGACGTGAATAGGTAAGAAAAAACAGGCCTAGATATGATCCAGAACACTTCATTCGAGGCCTCAGATTTATTTTTTCCGGGGGGGGGGGGGGAGCATGCCCCCGGACCCCTTCAGAACATACGAGGCTGGCTGTGGTGTTTATAAATTCTTGAAAAAATCGGCGGCGCCCCTCCCCCCCCCCCCCGTTTGTCAATTTCTGGATCCGCCCCTGGGGATCCTATACAGTACTTAATATTGCGTTCTGCGCTTGGCTGTCCAACATGTGACCTGTTTACTTACACTCAATGGTAAAAAGCTACAGTGGACAATACAGTATAGCCCCTACACCATTCTGACCTCAGAGATTATATCTCTGATACCACACGGTCATTTCGCCGTATGCACGCATGGCGATTGACCAGATTTATCAGCCGTTAGTGAGCGTTACCACGTGATTTTATAACCATTCCTATAACCACGGAACTATTTTGGTGTTCACTTCAACTCATTACTTATCCTTTTTTCAATATTTAATTTGATTTTAGAGTTTGTTACAGGTAAGGGCTATTTATTCTGTTTAGTAGTGGTAAATTGAACCAGCACAATTCGCATGTCATTCAGTAATTTATATTTGCCAGTGTTTTGAAGCCGATTGTAAATTCTGTCAGAAAAACGTAAACATGGACCTTCTCACAGCAGCGCGTAGGCAGAAAAAATAATCCATTGAATATTTTCTATTTCTATGTGAATATAAACTTATATGTGGCGGAGTAGTGGTGTTTTATATTTGCCATATATATTCAGGACACTCAAGCGTGTTTATAAGCCTACAGTTGTTATATCAACAAAACTGCTCAAAATGAGCAGTTTTTGTCGAAACATGGCGTGTGGTTACAGAGAGAGAGCGGGGTTGACCTGAGCGACATCTATGTGTGGAGAATGCCCCTACACATGTTGCGTCAATAATTTTTAAAATGTGAATTCTGGGTTGATTTGTCAAACATGGTCCAATTAAATCAACACTTGAGACACTATGACTTATATTGCGGTGCGAAAATTGTTGCCCCGTTTGCATAATTTGTGTCATGTGGACAGTAGAGTCACCATGCTTCGTTACTCATTAAGGGGGCATGCCCAGGTCTATAATCATAAAATCGGTGATTTTATTTTAGCTTAATAATATGACCATATGATGTAAACATGTTCACAGACTAGAACTGCAACAGTTTTTTTATTTGCGTGCTGCGTACTTACCAGTTAGGCTGGATATAGAGACGAAATTCCCGTATTTCTTATTTTTGACATGGTTGTCAATAATTAGAAATCAGGAATGTTAAATTTTGAATCAAATGTGATCAATTTACCTTGTGTTGTTTGCCCGACTGTCCGTGTGCCGTCACCATACTCCAGCATACCCAGAGAAAAAACGGTTATGTAGTTTTGAATGAATTTGAGTGGAATGGTCTGAAAGTGTCTCGGGAATTTCGTCTCTATATCTAGCCTAACTGGTGAATGCGCAGCACGAAAATTAAAAACAAATTGCAGTTCTAGTCTATGGACATGTTTACATCATATGGTCATATTAAGAAGCCGACATAAAATCCATAGATCTAGTCTAGCTAGATCTATGATAAAATCACCTATTTTTGATGATTTTAGCCTGGGCCAGTCCCTTTAATAATTTGAAAAATAGAAAGTTCCTAGAAGCTATAGCGTCTCATCTTAATTTGTGAAATTTAACAAATTTGGTTGTTTTGAATTTGTCTCTTTTCAGAGCCACCAGGATTCGTTGTGGTGTTTGAATCCTATCTGTTATTTTGTCTTGTTGTTTTGATGGTTTGTGAATTGTGTATTTGAGTGTACGCTTGTTTTCTTGACGTTTTGTGAGTTTTTGTTTGTTGGTGAAAATTATTAATCTGTTATCTATAAGTGTTCATGTGAATGCGTGACATGGCTTGTGAATTGTCACTCACTCACCAACGCGGTGACACGTTGGTGAGTGACAACGTGTCGTGGTGACCTTCTCAACAATAAAATTGTTGGCCCGTCAACGCCAGCGTTGCGCCAATGCTGGCTCAGTGCTGTTAGCACTGGACTGACATTGCCACTGTGATAGCATTCGTTGTTTCTATATCTCTCTCACTTGCTGTCAGCGTTGGTCCAGTGCCGTTGGCACGTGACGACACTGACACAGCTCTAGCAGTAATCGCTGGTTTATTGCTGGTCCTCCGTCTGCAACGCTGGCCCAACAATAAACAAACATTAACAACACATGAAAACTAAAAAAAAAATATATATTTAAGCCAATAGAGTACACCATCAATGTATATGATTGTGAGGGATTCTATAATTTTAAGCACCAGCACTGTCCGCACCTCGTAATATTTATTTTTAAATATTTTGATCTATTTTGATTACATAAATGCAATGAATGACCTTTATTTTACAATATAGCAATATCACAACTCAAAAAATTCTAACATAAATGTGTTTTTTGAAAGAAATATTGTGTAAATTTGGCCAATTTTAGCCAAAAAGCCTTGTCCCACATTCTAAATCCCACATAAACAGGCGATTTATTCTAGACTTCCTGTATTATATATTATATTTGTTTCTGATATAATGTTAGTGTAAAACACTATCTATAAGATTATATAAACGTTTTTTCAAATAATTTTATTATTTGACCACTTTTTATGCAATTTATGTCTGTCCCACGTTGCAGCGACTCTCCGTAACGCTTATAGTTTTCAGGTAATTTCTATACTTTTTCTGACCGATATATCACTTGTTTGGTGCAAAACAGTTGCGCGAGACCTTCGTGCAGTGAATCGTGAAAAAAAGTTTAATAAATGTGTTTTTGTTTAGAAATAATGTAAGGTTTGTGCAAGTCATTGGGTGAGTATTTTTATTCAACGGCTCTCCATAACGCAATCTTTTACACATAAAAACTGCAATTAAACTTTAAAGCACCCTACAACATCCAAGCCTACTACAACCTCATTTGAAAAAAACAAAAATAATCATAGTATAGCATAATACATAGATGCTATGCACGACTTAGTAAAAAAAAACGTCTCTCCATAACGCGTATTTTCTGTCTCTCCATAACAAAAATAAAAACGTTATGGAGAGAAAAAGTAGTCACAAATTACCCTTTTACTCATTTAAAAATAGCTATAAACCTTTATGAATTTGGTATTTTAACCAACAAGTGACACTTGTTGAAATAGTAACTTTTCTTTTTGTCTTTTAAATTGTGTTAGCAGCGATATTTAGTATTTGTTTATTGTCACTCCATAACAAAATTAATTGTCGTTATGGAGAGACAATGTTCGTTATTATTACTCTCCATAACGACAATAATCGTAACGGAGATTAATTCTTATTTTATTATTTAAGGGTTATTGTCATAAAGTGATTCTTTCTAAATTAAGTGATCAACATTATAATAGCCATGTTCAACTACTTGTTAAATATGGTATATTTTTGTAGAAGGGTCACTGAGAAATTTAAGTTTGAAGATTACTCCGTAACATAAATTGGTCTCTCCATAACGGTAAATTAGTCTCTCCATAACGGTAAGAAAAAAATAAATTCATAAAAATAAGCATTTAAAATTGAAATTAAGCTCTGCTGACAACGCTATGTCAATAAACAAAGTTAAGTTGACATGTGTTTAAATTTTTGACAAGATTCAGACCATCTCATATATCAAGGAAAATATCATCACTGGTGCCTAAAATTATAGAATCCCTCTTGTATGGATCATAAAAATCATTAATTGGAACCGTTTTGCTAATCAGCTCAGGGGCGCAGCCAGGAATTATTTTGGTGTATGCACGAAATGCTTTCATTAGTATATATCTTAATGGCAATTTGCTTGTGAATATGTGGCGAGCGGATTTTTTTGTTGTTGGCTGTTTCCGGGTGCACTTGAGATTAATTTCTGGAGACATAATTGAGCTGTCAATTGACCACCCCGGCCCCATCTCTTGACCCGCTAATGCCTCCCCCCGAACTTTTTCGTATTTCCGACTACTTTTAGATTCAGTTTCTTGTACCTGGCAACATAATTCACTATTATATTTTTGTCTCGTGTCCAGTAAACACAAAACATTTGTATATTATTTGTACAACGTCGGCCCAACGTCTTAGACACTAGTCCAACATTGTACAAATGTTATATAAATGTTTTGTGTTTACTGGGGTGTTTGTAAACGTTATTCATTTATTATACATTTTATCTGAGACTGTAGGTGAGCCTACTATCCATGATTTTTGCGAGCATACTTATGCCCATCAGTGGGAATTTCCCTCCACTACAAAAATTATTTTGCGAAAACAATGCAAAGCTCTCAGTGAATATGTGAAAAAAAATAGTATAACATACCCCAATAATTGATGTCCTAATTTACATCGCTTTAATTTCGTTTAATATATGAGATTGGCATCCTAGAAACATTATTTTTTACTCTTCATACGACAATTATTTGCATTTTTTTTTCCTAATTATAAATTCTTCCTTTTGCTAACAAGAAAAGGCTTGCGTTGGGCGCATCCGCATTTAAGAACCTTCACTTAATTAACCCTTTAAAGCCTCCTGATGAAAACTACATGTAACTTAATTCTTTACACTTTTTTCGTGAAGCTGTTTTAACAGTAGATTCTATATATGACATTTTTTACAATTTATCACTCATCTCAGGTAATCTTCATACACTTACAAGTCGATCAGTGCGACAGTAAGTCGGTGCTTGTATTGGATGGAAGATGGTTCTTCAGGCCTGAAAAGGTTAAAAAATGAATTTTAAGTATAATATCAACGCTCAAATAGTCTAATATTAGCTACTGAAGTCTTGGCCTAGATGATAGCTATACACGAAATAATAGGCATAGCTAGCCTACTGCAAGGTACAAAGTCAGCCTGTTCTGTGTGCAATTGTTTTTTAACTGGGTTAAATTATCTCCCTCAGGTATTTGCGCTATGTCACTGTTACAAAGCCCTATTATCTGATTATCATGGCTAGGTTACATTGCATTAGGCCTACTACGTACGGCAGGCAAACATTATAGTTACTATATATGTTTGCCTGTCGTCTGTAACTGTATCAAGATAGGCCTCCTATATTAGGTCCTGTAAAATGTGAAAATAACACTCAATTTCTTAAAATGTTTTTTTTTTAGGCCGGGCCAGGCACGTGTGTACGTGCGTACATGCTGGCTACGCCACTGCAGCTTATAGATACCAGCAAGAATCTACACTGTATAACACACCATCTTGATATCAGTGATCAGGTAATGTGTTTGTATACTGTAGATCTGGTAATATTCGCAAATTTAAGAATCTCGCGAAAATTATTAGGCCTATTATAATAGCGCTACCTATCATCGGAAATGACCATTACGGTACTACAGTGAGCTTTAACTACAGCCTCTATGAAGACTCAACAACAATGTATATCCTAACCGATAGTGTGTGAGCGTGAATAAAAATAATGCTGGAATAGAGTATAATCGTCGATGTGCATATTTAACGACCATGATGTACAATTGGTGTTCGATTTGAGTGCTATGCAAGTCCGTACGTACCCGCCTGCTATTGATGACGATGATTGAAATCGTTTTGCTAATTACCATTAATTTGTATATAAAAATACTGCTGTCCACTGTCACCATCCCAACAAACTCTGGAAGTTAAAACAGTGCTGATTAAACGATGGCCTGGTATGTCCAGTGTTGACCCAACATTTGCGCAAGGACGCGTGTGAGTTGAGAAGTTGAGAAGGTAGGCACGTGTCGTGACCTGAGGTAGACCCACTGTGAGGTAGAACCAGTGGATTACGCCTACTTGTGATAACGATGGATAAGGGGATTCGTTGATTTCACGGCTGAGTAAGTGCCATTAAAACGTGACATTTCAGCTCAGTAACTATCAGTTAGATCAATTACAACCGATTTTTTTTTCAAAATCACAAATTCGCGAAAATTGAAACACGCGAAAATTACCAGATCTTCAGTATATAACAACAATAACAAAGGGCGGGGGCCCTGTTGAAAGGCCCAGAATAAATAATAATTGAACTTCTACTTTTGTAATATTAATTACATTGTAGTCCTGTAAAATGATTCTTTGTCAAACCTTTTTCATTAAGTGCAGTACTTTAGAATGTGTGTAAAATCAGCAAATGATGGGAATCGAACATATAATATGGATATGATGAATAGGATATAAATACATAGTACCGGGTGTATAGGCCTATACATATTTCCTTTTCATGATAATTTATTTTAGAACATAGATATACATTCTCTGACATATCTGTAGCTTATATTTTGCAATGCTGTTGACAAGCGTCAAGGCCCCTGGGCCTCTTGTTTATTAAATGCAAACATTAACACTATGTTTAAATTAATGTGATACATATTAAGAAGAAATTGTAAAAAATTGATAAACATCACATAATTTTTATTACAAGAAAATGATCTAATTTATCTCCTAATTTATCCCCAAATGAATAACATTAAAGCAACTGCATAAGCTGACATGTCAATATAAAAATAAAAAATTATATTAGCAAAAATTATATAGCCTACTAATCTTAACTAAAATATTTTAAAATCATAAAAAATGTAAAAACACTGAAAAAGACTAGACTAGTTTTATTTTCAAGGCATATACTGCCATGTAAACAAAACTATGTGCAGTATGCAACACTTTATACCACAAATACCCACTGTCTCAGACTTTGAAATCCAGGTGCCGACATTAATTGGTGTTTCAACCATCCTATAGGTCTAGAAATAGTTTGTTTGGGTTTTCTCTGAATTCTTAGAAATGTTGATACAAATGTTTTTAAAAATCCGTAATAAGAAAAAAAATGAAATCATGATTAGATTAGATTAGATTAGATTTATTCAGTAACCATTGACATAGGACAAAAACATGATCAATAGTGCAAATACATAAAAATCATTGGTCGCCAATCATGGTCACCAGGGAATAAAACACCGAAAAGTTTCCTGGTGAGAATACTTATTTCCACGGCGGTCCCTTGATAGTGATCCATGATGGCGATGGCAAGAAATAATTTAGTCAATATAAATATATATAAATGATTGGTCTAACTGACCACACCAGAAATTGAAATATCACAGTAATTTGATAACAAGTCTACTCTTGCGGAGAGAAAACCACGCCGGAGAACAGAGAAAGGCTTACAACATGCAAACACAATTGGAAGCCCATCCCACGTTCCCCTGCAGTAGGCCTACACCTCCGCTAGAGTAGAATAAATACCTATATAAATATAAAAAATATGTTATAATATAATAACGGTTACTATGCTAATTTTAGACTTATACTAGTCTGAAATCATTTAAAATACTGAATATAAATAAAGTGAAAAGTTAGTAGTAAATATATACTCCATCTTCATGTCTTTGTAACTCTGTCCACATGTGTTTTCTGACAGCATGTTTAAAAGTTAAAAAGTTTTCTTGCATTCTGAGATGTACCGGTAGACGATTCCACATTTTACTGGCTGAGTAACGAAAAGACTTGGCACCCGCAGACTTTACATGTGGTAGGACCAGGGATTGCACACTTGTTCTAGTGTATCTGTCATGTTCTTGACTGACCATGAAAAATGGATCTCGTAAATATTTTGGGGCTGTTCCATGAATTATTCTAAACATGTTGTTAAGTTTAATTTGTTTAACGCGTTCCGAAACAGGTATCCAATTGATAATTTTGAATTCATTGAAACCAATATGCGTCCTTGGGGAGCAGTTCAGGACAAATCTGATAGTTTTATTTTGAAGAATTTGAAGTTTTTGTTGGTAAATTTTCTGAAGACCACTAAACTATTCGGGGCATGCATAATCAAAATGACATTGAATTAGAGCTGATGCCAAAAGTTTCCTTGAATTTGTGTTTAAAAATTTTGTATGTCTCCATAAGAATTTGAGTCGTGAGTTGCCTTTCTTAAGAATATTTTCCGCAATATAATTACCATCTAAAGACTGGTCCAGATCTACTCCCAAATATCTCACACTCTTTGTAGAGGCTACCATGGTCTCACCACATGTAACATTCATTTCTGAAGAAATACCAAGTCTTTTCTTTGTACCAAAAAGTATTGATTCTGTCTTCCCTAAATGGATGGATAGTCTATTATCGACCAACCATCCATTCAGAGAAGAAAGTTCATTGCCAAGTTGTTGCTCAATTTTGTTGACATCCTTGCCAGAAACTAAAAGGGCTGAGTCGTCAGCATAAAGAATAAGTTGACATGAGACAGCAGCCTCCATTTCATTAATATATAATAAAAATAGCAATGGCTCCAGAATGGATCCCTGCGGTACTCCGCAAGGAACCACTCTGGGGTCAGAAAAAATACCATTAATTTCAGTTTTTTGATTCCTGCCTTTCAAGTATGATTCAAACCATTTAATGGCCAGAGGATCAAAACCCAGAGCCTTCAATTTTTGAAGCAAGATATCATGATCGACTGTATCAAATGCTTTTTGCAAGTCGATCATGACCATGCCAGTATAAAAACCTCTGTCCATTTGAAAGCGAATCTGATCTGTCAGGTGTGTCAGACAAGTGTCAGTTGAAAAAGAGCTCCTGAAACCAGATTGAAAAGAATAAAATAAATTTTCTGATTTCATATATGATTCAATTTGATTGTATGTAACCCTTTCTAAAATTTTAGAGACAATGGTAAGAATGGACACTGGACGATAGTTCCCAGGGTCAGTTTTAGATTTCTTTTTGTAAAGGGGTATAACCCTCGCCGTTTTCATTTCATCCGGAACACAGCCTAAACGTAAAGATAAATTTATAATGTGTGAAAGAGGTGAAGAAATTACACTCTCACCATCTTTTAGAAACCTTGCCGACAAACCATCAAGACCGGTCGCTTTGCGAATGGACAGATTCCCTATAAGTTTTGAAATTACATCTTCACTTACCGGTGAAAAAATGAAAGCATTAGACTTTACACCTTTATTCT
This sequence comes from Flabesymbios commensalis, assembly GCA_964017125.1. Taxonomy (NCBI): domain Eukaryota; kingdom Metazoa; phylum Annelida; class Polychaeta; order Terebellida; family Flabelligeridae; genus Flabesymbios; species Flabesymbios commensalis. The sequence continues at coordinate 36,150,320 of OZ024904.1, read as the reverse complement.
GGTAATAATTGTCAATAAAAGAGCCTCCAAAACCACCTGAAATATCAGGCAGTTTAGAAACCAGGTTTTCTGCAATAGTGGTAAAAAAATTGTTAAAAGTATTCGCCACTGTTTTTTTATCAAAAAAAATTTCGTTTTCTATTTCTAAGCCAATGTTCGATGATCCTTTTGTTGTTTTAGAAATACCTAAATTTTTAAAGGCCTTCCAAAGATCAGTGGAAGAATTTTTGCATTCCTCAATTTTATCATTAAAATACGTGCACTTCGCTGATTTTATTAATCGCTGTAATTTATTTCTTAAAAGACAAAAAGTTTTAAAATTTTCTGCAGTTCTTTGTTTCTTAAAATTGTACAATGACTTATCTCTCTCCCTTCAGGATACAGTAGTCCCTCCCATCAACGTAACGCACCCTCCCAACAATGTGAACCCTTCTTATGCACGTGTATTTCTTTTGCAGGGAGCATCTACCACTAAAACATCCCTCACTCTGACACGTTATGTGTGTGGTTTTTCTTGGCGTGCGTGAGAACTACCCCCAGATTATGCGTGCCCACTCACTGAAAAACCTCCCCCCCCCCCCTACCCAAACAGAAGACGGCGCCCCCCTTTTCTTGCCGTCACTTGTTATGTCATCTGCCTGGCAAACAAGAGGCATCGACCTAATGTTGTATTAATTCTAGTCCACTGTCTACGACGCAAGCCCAGCATTAATACAACGTTGGTAACTGTCTTGGGGTTACGAGGTGGTCAGCAGGCACTGAGGAGATGGGGTGTATGCATACACATACTGCAAGCATTCTGTCACTCCTAAACAACAATAAATTGACAGTGCACTGGATACAGACATGACGACGCTGTCTAGCGTTAACACATCTGCGACGCTGGGTCAACCTCCAAACAGCACTGGTTCAACACTGCTGGTGTGGGCCTACATAGCTGTACATACACACGCCGTAGCTTGGCCAGTCTGGCATGATCTGGTCCCCAATACCGCTACTTGTCCCAGCATTCAAACAACCGTCAACGAGCTGTGGCTGGATTAACTGACCCCTCACCTCATCCAGTGATCTTTCCCAGTGCACGTGATACACTAGACCCTGAAACAATGTTCGCTTATTGTTGACCGGCGTTAAAGACAATGGGCCAACATTAAACTGATTTCGGTTATGTTTACTGGATTATCTCTGCCCTGGACATAGTTTTGACAATGCCGTGAGAATCAACATTCCTGTCATCATCATGTGATTAAAAATAAGCCAAAATAGAAGATAAAAAACATGAAATTATAATGAAAAGTATGAATTATGATGCATTAATATACCATGGAAATATTGATGATACAATAGTAACATTAATATAACATAAAAATAAAAACATCAAACTATTTGGTCATCAATAATTTTGCATCCTTCATTTATGCATGCACCTCTTTTATGCATGCATTCAGAGATGGCATAACGGGTCCTACCCTGATGACATCGCTCCAGCAATGTGTAGCCTGGTTTAGCGGGGTAAACGGGTCCATGCATAACAGGGGGACTAGTGTACACTTCATACAAAAACAAAATACCAAAGTTGATGTCATCCCATGAAGCCACTTTCAATTAGATAATGAGACTTGTTAATAACTCGCATTTTTAATTTGTATTTTGTTTTTTGATGAGCTATAGCTCAGAAAACATACAGCATTTAACCAATGTCATTTTGTTGTTGGCCCACCATCTATGACACTGGACCAACATTAAAACGACATTGGGTCAATACTTTTTGATGGGAGTATAGGCAGTGTATAGTGTTGATGGGAGTATAGGCAGTGTATAGAGTAGGCCTGAATAGACATGTAGACTTGTGCAAGCAGACAGTGTGCTAGTTACTGTCTTTTGGAGACTGGTTATACTGTTATAATAGCTGTCCTAGTGCACGCATTGCATTGATTAATGTTGTCCGCAATGCTGGCCCACCCTTGAAACAACAGTTGTTCAACATCGTCCCTCGTTTGCTGTGGTTGACGGCATAGTAGTGATTAAGCAATATAGGGTAATACAGTCCACTACATATAATACCGCCTGCGTGGTCACTCACACGACAGTCGGCTGGCAGACTTGAAACACAAAAAAGTTGTATTTTGACTTAAGACAGGCAGTTGCAGTTCATGTAAAAATGAGAATGAAAAAGTAGTATACTGAGTTAGTATAGCCATGTGAATGCATTGACATGGCATCCACTGGCAAAATAGTTATATTTTGACAATACAAATTTGTGAATGGATGGCATTTATTTCGTCAATGGTAGCTGTTTTTTGTTTCCCTTTTGGTTATGGAGTCGCCTCAGATGTCTGTCCGTCCGGCCCGCGGTCCGTCTGTCCGCATGTCGTTTTCCAAAGCAGATTTCTGGAAACCTGTGGATGGATTTCTTTAATTTTGCATACACACATCCCTTAGGCGATGTAGATGTGAATTGTGGGGTTATGAAATTTCACCTACTTAAATGGCTGAGCATCGGCCATAATTACCTTTAATATGCCTGATATCTGGCGAACCCTGCCAGAGAGCAAGACCATTACTATAAAGCAAAATGTGCTGTCGGTAGGGGATATGCTCTGAATAATTTCACACATCGACCAAATTCAAAATGGCCCACTATCTGCCATAATTAAGCAGCCCTCGCCGAGGATTTTCCTAGTACAGCTGAGTTTCGGTTTCACTTATGAGATTTTTAACCTAACATTTACTAAGTCAGTTTTTTACAAGCTTTTCAACGAGCCCACCCAGACGGGCCCTGCGATGCTTGGTTCGAGCCCTGCGGCGTCACCAATTTAATTCGTAAATATTGAGGGGCCGATAACTCGTTGACTTTTATAGATACGACGTTTTACTTGCGACATTTTATAATACTACTTTTTCACGAGCTTTCCAACGAGCCCACCTGGACAGCCCTGCGTTGCTTCGTTCAAAAGTTATGATTTTTTTGCGCGATTTAATCTATTTAATCTTCTATCGATTAAACGGTGGTAGATCGGCATATACGGGTATATTTTATTAGATGCGCCGTGAAATTAAGTATCATGAGAAAAAAACAGATTGCAAAAAGGTCGAAAATTGATGGAGAAACGACGCAAAATAAAGAAATCCCGTTATACGGATCCTATCCCGGATCAGCGATTCCGATCGTTCAAAATAAATCACGCAATGACTATGCTTAAGCGAAGCTGCCTTGAGAATTGCAGCTCGATTGGTTGAAAACTCTCAAAGTTATGGACGTTAGAAATGCAGCTGTTATTAACTTACTCTCAACTAGGGCCCAGGGCCATTCATTTCTGTGCTTGGGACTACGTCTTCACGCGGATTGCAACAGATCATGTTACCAACCCCTCTCGTGATATTCTTGCTACATAGATCCCAGTAAACACAAAATATTTGTATAACATTTATACAATGTTGGACCAACGTTGGGGTGGCGTTGTATAAATGTAATTACAAGAGTTTTGTGTTTACTGGGATGTCACTCAAATCAGATCGGATTATTTAAATAGATGCATGCCCCAGACCACACACCTGATACGTTGATGGACCCAGGCCACACACTTAATACGTGGATGGCCCCAGGACACACACCTGATACGTTGATGGCCCCAGGCCACACACTTGATACGTGGATAGCCCTAGGCCACACACTTTCAATAGATGGCCCCAGGCCATATTTACTTTAACTTAGTATATGCGGCTACCCGGTTAAGCCAAGCTACTCACATTGCGCGGAGCTCGGCCGCAGTGACTGCCATTTTTCCACAGCTGCCCGTGTAAAAAAGACAGTGACTCAGCCTACCGATAAGACGGTAACGGTGTTGGCCCTAGTCAGCTAGCGCGCTCTGGTGATCACCGTAGAGCCATGCCCGCTAAAACATGGCGGTCACTTTGTCAGAGCCTTGCGATGTCATCAGGGTAATATGCGGCCTGCAGCCACACACTTTTTAAGTTGATGGCCCCAGGCCACACACTTTGGGTTGATGGCCCCAGGCCACACACTTTAGGTTGATGGCCCCAGGCCACACACTTTAAGTTGATGGCCCAAGGCCACACACTTTAGGTTGATGGCCCCAGGCCACACACTTTAAGTTGATGGCCCCAGGCCATACACTTTATTAGCTCCCGCCGTCACCGTAGGTGAGACGGAGGGAGCTATGGATTCCGCCAATTTTTGGTATGTGGGTTACTTCCAGGTGGATAATGGACAGGTTAAAATATTTTTAATCTGAATTCAATACGCAAGGTCGCAGATGAGAAAATAATGATGTTATGGCGTTGGGCCATTGGGCCGTCCGTAAACAATTCGTTTCCGGAGCATATCTCTGAAAGTACTTGTCCAATTGTCTTCAAATTTTACACACAACACCCCTAGGGGGTCTAGTTGTGCCTTTTGGGGTATTTGAACTTTGACCTACTTCTGGTTCAGAACTATGGACCTATTTAGACGTTTTGACGCGCACTTCGTTTCCGGAGCAGATCTCGAAAAGTACTGGGCCGATGACAGTCATATTGCACATACATGTTCTCTAAGGTCCCTAGTTGTGCCTTTTCTGTTTTTTGGACCTTGACTTTGAAGTTGACCCAGCACTTTGACCTAATTTATAACATCGGTAAATCAGAATTTGCGGAATATCATGAAAACCGCTCAAGATAGCTACACCATTACTATAAAACAAATTGTGAGGTTCCAGGAGAGGATGCATCTTGAAAAATTTCAAGTTGATAAAATTCAAAATGGCCGCCTATCGGCTATTATTCACCTTGACAGCCCTGATATTGTGGAATATCATGAAAACCGCTCAAGATATCTACACCATACTATAAAACCAATTGTAAGGTTTCAGGAGAGAATGCATTTTGAAAAAATTCAACTCGTCCAAGTTCAAAATGGCCGCCAATCGGCCATTATTCACTTTCACATGGCCGTTATTTGGTAAACCGTGCTAGATGGCTAAACCATTACTATAAAACAAAATGTGTGATTTCAGGAGAGGATGCATCTTGAAAAAATTCGACTCGATAAAATTTACAATGGCCGCTTATCGGCCATTATTCACTTTCACATGGCCGATATTTGGTCAACCGTGCTAGATGGCTAGACCATTACTATAAAACGAAATGTGAGATTTCAGATGGGGATGCATCTTGAAAAAATTTGACTTGATCAAATTCAAAATGGCCGCCTTTTCGGCCATTATTCATTTTCACATGGCTGATATTTGGTAAACCGTGCTAGATGGCTAGACCATTACCTGATTACTATAAAACAAAGTGTGAGTTTTCAGGGGAGGATGCACCCTGAAAATTTTTAACTGACGAATTCAAAATGGCCGACAATCAGCATTATTTACCTCGATAGGCCTGATATCAGGTAAACCGTGCTAGATAGCTAGACCATTACTATAAAACAAAATGTGACGTTTCGGGAGAGGATGCCTTTTAAAAACTTTCGACTCAATCGAATTCAAAATGGCCGCCTATCGGCCACTATTTACTTTCACATTCCTGATATTTGGTAAACCGTGTTAGATAGCTAGACCATTACTATAAAACAAAATGTGAGATTTCAGGAGAGGATGCATCTTGAAAAATTTTGCCTGAATCAAATTCAAAATTGCCTCCTATCGGCCATTATTCACTTTCACATGGGCGATATTTAGTAAACCGTGCTAGATGGCTAGACCATTACTATAGAATGAAATGTGAGATTTCAGCTGAGGATGCATCTTGGAAAATTTCGAATTGATCAAATTCAAAATGGCCGCCTTTAGGCCATTATTCACTTTCACATGGCCGATATTTGGTAAACCGTGCTTTATAGCTGGACGATTACTATAGAATGAAATGTGAGATTTCCGCTGAGGATGCATCTTGAAAAATTGTGACTCGATCAAATTCAAAATGGCCCCCTATCGGCCATTATTTACTTTCACATGCCCAATATTGTTAGTCCACTACTATAAAACAAAATTTGAGGTTTTGGGGGAGGATGCACCCTAAGTTTTTAAGTAGTTTATATCGATTTCAAAATGACCGTAAATCAATTATTAGTTACCTCGATTGGCCTGATATCGGGTAAACCGTGCCAGATAGGTAGACCATTACTGGGATACTGATTGGGATCATTAATTTCAATGGAGGTTTGCAATCTCTGACAGACTGTCTAGTTCTTATCTTACTCTTAGACTGGGCTTCTTAGACCTAGTTTTCTTGCGTTTTGATTTTTGACCTAGCCTAGGACTACATTAATAACCCTACACAAAATTGTTTAAATCAAATTCTAATTTGGAGCGGGAGCTCCTGGACTTATGTAGTCTTGTTAGATATGCTCCCAGATCACACAGTTTCAGTTGATGGTCCCAGGCCACACACTTTAAATAGATGGCCCCAGGCCACACATTTTTAGTTGATGGCCCCAGGCCATACACTTTATTAGATATGCACCCAAACCACACAGTTTCAGTTGATGGCCCCAGGCCACACACTTTAAATAGATGGCCCCAGGCCACACACCTTCCAGTTGATGGATCCAGGCCACATATACTTTAAGTAGGCCCAGATAACACCAAGTGTGTGCCCTGGGGCCATCAACTGATAGTGTGTGCCTGGGGCCATCAACTTAAAGTGTGTGGCCTGGGGCCATCAACTTAAAATGTGTGGCCTGGGGCCATCTATTTAAAGTGTGTGGCCTGGGGCCATCTACGTATCAGGTATGTGGCCTGGGGCCATCTAAGCATGATTTATTAAAGCTTAAGTAATCTTGATTTGAAGTATGTGAAGTAGGCCAATGTGGCCTGGGGCCATAAACTGATAATGTGTGGCCTGGGGCCATAAACTTGTGGCCTTAAATGTGTGGCCTTATTTTGATGTGACTCTGTGAGGGGGGAAGAACTTTTTTTACAGAACACAATTTCATGTTTTGAAGCTTTTTTTCATTGTGTCTTTAAAATATAAGCTTCTTATTTTTATAGAATCCCCTTATTAAGACTAATAACATCATTAGACAGTCTTGTTGAGTTGAGTTGATTGATTGAATTGACCATTTCAGCCTGTAGGGCACGGGGTTCGAACCCCAGACCCTGCTTGGCTGTCTACTTTTGTGGACTGGCTGGCAACGTTGGCCCAATGCTGTGCCATTGCGGTCAGAGTATTTCTTTTTGAAATTCTCATGACAAATAATGTTTTGCTGGCTGAAATTCTCATGACAAATAATGTTTTGCCGCGCCAACGTTGGTCTGTTAGTTAACTGCTGCCAGTAATATGTGGGCTCATTGGGGTCCCAGGGGTATGTAATTCGGTTATTTTCGGCTTTCAAAGCATAAATACATGAGTTTTTTAGACCCGAAGAGCTAGAAGGTCCCAATGTTAAATGAATGAAAATTACCGAAAATACCCCTTGTGTGCTCGCACGCAATTGACACAAAAAGTATAAATAATTTTTATATAGATAAAATGATGGAAATTGAGAGCTTGAATTGGCGAACCCGTAGCAAAAATCGGAATGCCGCAATCTTGAATAATAAAGACAGTATGAGCGCTGGAATAACACACTAAAACAGCATTTTAGCGTAATGTATTTCAATGCGAATTTTCGCGAATCGGACTTAGTCCAAACTTAACTAGAGGTGCATTGTGACTTTTCAAGTAACAACTAGAAGAGTCTAGTTTTTTTGTAAAAAAAACTGGATATGTCTCCCCTCCAGCAGCGTAACCATAAAGGTTGATAGCTATTAGATGTTGTGTCAATGGCTTTTATAATATATGTTACTTAATGGCTCCTCTGGACAGTAGACAAGTAGAGACTATGTATTTTAATGTGGTGGAACCCGTTTTTTATATCTACAGCATCTTCCCCCGCAAGGTTCGCTACTCCTGAGGCCTCGCTGTGTCAAGACTTGCTGCCGGTAAGATGATTTACAGTAACTAAATCGTCTTTAGGCTCAATCAGTTGGGCAACAGTTTTAATATTTTCACACCCCGTGATGTGCAAAACACAAATGTGGCCTGTCAACACTCCCAGCAAACACGAGACGTTGATCCAATGCTGGTCCACTTCTGGCCCACCGTCTGCGACCCTGGCCCAGCATAAAAACAGCACTGGTTCAACACCTCCTGTTTGCTGGGCTGCGGGTCTAGCAGTGCAAGCCGACACTGACCCAATGTCTGTTAAATATTGGGCCAGCGTCGCCAGTGCTGGCTAGTATCCATTCAACCGTAGTCAGTAGGCCTACTTCATGCTGGCTGTAATACCGGCACGATGCTTTGAAGAAAAGCTGGGTTAATGTTGGCCCGCTGGCCCACATTTAGCATGGCGTCAAACATGACACGGTAACTCAATACTGGGCTAATGTTGGTTCAGTGTCGTAGACGGTGGGCCAACACTAGCCTGGCATTTGGTCAATGTCTCGTGTTTGACCGCCTGCATGATAGACAGAGAGAACGCACAGACACAAAACTGACAGACACAAAACTGATCGGACGAGCAAATGAGCGGTGAGAAGTAAAGCAATATATCTTCACCTCTATAGACGGGAGACATAATAATGTTTGGGCTACTTTTTATGATATTTTTGACGGCCGTTTTGGATTTGTTGGGTTATTTTTATTATAACAGATTGATTGGAATTTCGCTTCTGGCTTTTTGGGCAGCCATTTTGAATTGTAATTTTAGACTTCAGAATTCAGAATTAAGTCACCACTGAGCTTTTGTACTTTTAAATATACTTCTATTTGTTTTGCAAATGGAAACACATTCAGAGGGCCCCCAGTCAACACATTGACTTGTCTCTTTGTCGGCTGAATGTTGTATCATTGTATGCGACGCTGGCCCAACATCACTAAAACAACATTGGATCGACGTTTCACATTTGCTGAAATTACAATTGTTATTTCAATTGTCAAATCTAGCACATAAAAGTTTACTACTGACCATTGTGAACATGCAAGGTTGGTTCAATGGTGGGCATCCGTCTGCAAGGCTGGCACTACATTGAAACAGCATTAGGTAAATGCAATTAAATTATCAAATTTAGCATGTATAGGGTTAATAGGGAGAATCAACCTGGACAAACTGCCCCTATTTCAGCCTCATTCTATTCACGCGATGAATGAATTTCAGCCGACATGTAATGCTTTCACCCGACATTCAAATGACATGAGAATTAAAACCCCCCTCGCCTTCAAATGTAATTAGTGCAGAATCTATAATAGATAAACATATCATACAAACATGTGGTTAACCTGTTTGTGTGATTATGGTACAAAAAACAGATTTTTTAAATATATAAAAATCGAGGAATGATCAGTCATCGAAAATGGAGGCAAAACTTAAAAGCTAAAATGACAATCCCTTATTCAACAGATATACCATTCTTTGGGGTTACCACTCTTTGGAGACACTAAAATCCGAATTTAGTCTGTTTAAACTATCCCAATGTCTTAAAAAAAGTCATAGCAATCATTCTCAATATTTAAGGTTCGTTGGGCCAAGGTCTGAAGTTGATTGGATAAAAACTGGAGAAAAATTGCAGAAATCCTGAATAAATCCGAAAGAATATGATGTATGATTTACAAAAGCACACCTCTCCAAAACCTAAGGATCATTGTGCCATGGTTTGAAGTTGATTGAATGAAAACTCAAGGAGAAATAGCTCTACAAAATTTGGACACAGAGGAATAAAAACTAGCGAGAACTGAAGCAAACTCAATATATTCTGGCAAAGCCCAAACATAATAAAACTTGAGAAAGTTTGCTGATCTATATCAAATTTGAAATGGCCAACCGGCGATAACCGAGGGCTGCTTTCGTGTTCGTTTCCGAACAACTCTTTCCAGGTAACTTTAATATGCATTATAACTGACAAACCCTGAAAGATAGCTAGACCATTACTGTAAAACGAAATGTGCATTTTCAAGTAGGGATATGCCCTGGAAAATTTCAACTTGCTCAAATTCAAAATGGCTGACTATCGGTTATAGTTAACTTTAATATGCCTGATATTTGGCAAGCCAATTGCGAGATAGCTATACCATTACTATGAAACTAAATGTGTGGTTTTAGAGAGGGATATAGCCTGAAAAAATTCAACTTGATTAAATTCAAAATGGTCAACTCTCGGCCATAATTAACTTTAAAGGGACATGCCCAGGTCTAAAATCATTAAAAAAGCGGTGATTTTATTTTAGCTTAATAATATGACCATATGATGTAAACATGTCCATAGACTAGAACTGCAGAAGTTTTTTTTAATTTTTGTGCTGCGTACTTACCAGTTAGGCTAGACGAAATTCCCGTTTTTCTTATTTTTGACATGGTTGTCAATAATTAGAAATCAGGAATTTCGTCTCTATATCTAGCTTGAGGCCATTATTGACCTTAATTATTTATTAGTTTGTTGACTCTGTCGACAAAATTTTAGGTTGACTTTCCAGGCAAACGTCTGTCGTTAACTTCCGTTACTATCTGTTCTGTCTGTGCAATGTCAGAAGGCATTATCTGCTCCCTGGTATACTAGGCATTTACTGCTTTTTAACTGGTGTGCCGTCTCTTCCTGCCATAGCGCTGCCAAAAGGCCGTATTTTCTCACTTGTAAATCAAGTATATACTTCCTTTCCGCTGATGTCACTGCCTCCTTTTGGCTTGCACTGACCCAATGTTGGTAAATGTTGTGCCATCATCTATGACACTCTTCCAACATTGAACCAACATCGTGTCAGGGTATCGAGTTGCCTGCAAAAATGAGACCTTCAGTCAATGCTGTTTTACAGCTGAGCCATGGTCGTAGATGATGAGCCAGCATTAAGCTAGCATTGGATGAACGTTTATCGTGTTAAGGCCTATATACTGGTGTGTCAATGCTCGGCCCAGTGTTGTAAACGGTGGGCCACCATCAGGCTAACATTGTGTCAACGACTCGAATTTGCTGATCAGCTGTGACCACAACCCAGCAAACACGAAGCACTGATCCAATGTTGTTCTAATGCTGGCCGCCGTCTTCGACGTCGGCACAACATTAAAACAACAATGGGTCTATGCCTCTTGATAGCTGGGTGGGTGTTCATGAACGCCAGCAGTCTGTCGGGAGGGCTCGCCACCTTCTCCCACCCCTCTCTGCCTCACTTGACACAACTGTGTTAAGTTGCGCAATATAACAATTAGGTCTTGGCTAAGATATTTATCTCCAAAAATAGCAAATTTTGTATTATTAAAAATAGATTTTTGGACTCGGCAGTAAAAGGCATTGCACATTGGTATTATTTATACACTTCTGGTGTGAAATATGACTGAGTAATTTAATTTATTGCAATGCGCGATCATGTGGTAAGTTAACTCTTTCATTACGACCATCTGACATGAAAAAGGGACAAAGTATGGTGAAATATACATTTTTATTTTGCCTGAGTTTGTGTCCTATTTAGGGGAAATAGGGGTGCTGTGTGTGAGAAACGGTTGACATTTCTGTACACCAGTCCTTATGAATATGTCCAATATAACGTTTTGGGGTCCCTAGGTTAGGTAGGCCTACTTTCGTCTTTAAGTAGTGTTCAGATAAAATATATGTCTTTGATTAAATACAGTGATTAGACCGTAAAGGGTTTTTATTGAAATAATATTGGCCAAGCGTCGCAGACAGTGGCCCAGCATTACAACAGCATTGGGCCAATGTATCGTGTTATCTGGTGTTTCTGGCGCCTCATGTAAAGAATACCCAGTGCCTGACTTATAAAGAGTAAGCCTAATTGCGAGATTCCCACAAAAAAAACAACGAAATATTGGACTGTCACCTGTAACCTGACTGTCACCTCGCCACAAGGTAACCTCGCCACAGGTAATCTCGCCACATATTTGGTAACCTCGCCACAGAAGGCTGAGTAACCTCGCCACAGCTTTGGTAACCTCGCCACATGGGGTTAAGTAACCTCGCCACACCTGTTGTATCCGCATTTATCAATGTATTTTCAAAGGTTTATCACTACCTTGAACGTGGTAGATGTCTATATAGACTATATGTGCCATTAAAATCAAAAGCAAAAAAAATTCTCAAAAAATGGACCAATATATAACAAATAATAATATGCCTACAAATTTATTTTGTACAGCAAATATTCTGGAAAATTTGTTCATTGTTACTAATAATAGTAATATATTAACCCTTAAACCGCTGAATTAAATAATTTAAATTTTCATACACTTGGAGTTGTGTCTCACTACTTTGACCCACAACTTTAAGTGAGAGAAAGCAACTGGTATTTGTTTAATTTGTAATTTAAGACTAAGCAATTTACAAATCTTGATGTTTAAATGGCTAATAAAACGGATTAAAGCGACTACAGTCGCGCTTACCGGTTTAAGGTGATTTAGGTGTAGGCCTAGCGGCAACAACAGAGGAAGTTGATGACACTGCCCCAAGAAGAGATCTGACAGGAACTGAGGAAGACAATGAGTAGCACTCAAGCTATGTGATCGATCCCAATAACACTCGATATTGTTGACGCAATTAATTGACACAAGTGACATTAACTCATGTGAGTGCGTGGTGACGTGAAGTCGATTGGGCCTACTTGCAAACACTGAATGTTAAACCATTTCTTCTTCTTCCGGTTTTAATAATAGCATAACCGCCAATATGGTTCATGTCCACATAATTTATTGGATGATTTTACTTCTTGTGTGCTAATAAATTGAATCTTTCATATATCTGTCAGCATGAACACCTGATGAATGTTTAATATGGAATATGAGGTGATATGAATGAACCTTAAGTGTTGTATTTGTTGTTGGGAAAATGTCATGGGCCCCTTGGCCCCCTTTTTCCAATTTATAAATCGGGCACTGAATATGTAATAGTACCAACCTCATACATATAGTTTTAACTATTTATATTGCCGTATATTAACCGTCTGCGTCCCTATGTTTGGGCTATATAAAAAAAGAGCTATATTCAAGTTAAACTGAACGTAGATTTCAAGTCTATGCTAAAAACACAAATAGTAGGCCTAATTTATGTTTTTGTATTATAGACCCTATCGATGGAAGCTGATATTCAACATCACATTTAATATAGGCCTAACTATCACGCTAATAGGGGCCTAATTAGAAGTTACTAAAATGTGTGGTACCAAAGCCATAACTTTATTTTGAATTGAATTTACAAATAGTAATATTAAAAAAATGATGTTCCTTTAATACTAGGTAAACGATGTAGAGGGCGGCACAACAATATACTAAATATCCAGTTATCCCTGGTTTTATGCTAGTCCTCCGTCTGCACTGCTGGCCCAACATTAAACTAACATTAAGTCGACGTAGCTTCTGTAGAAAGCATAGCGTATATAGCCAGTGTAATATATTATCAGATTATGCTTTGTACGCATCGCGTTGACTACTACAATGAGGCAATACCGCTGGAGTACAATCACACGTAAATTGCCATAGAGTTAACTCTATGATCTGGCTAAACTTCTGAAATTCGAAACCTTTGAGTGTTGATCCACTGTTCGCCGTATCGTGTTTGCTGGGATGCACCTAAAAGTATGCATACTTTAGAGGTGGATATATGTATATTAAAAACATGTCTCGAAGTAATAATATGTAGGCCTACTATTATCATTTTACTCTCTAAAGTAAAATACAAGATGTATGCCAGCATGTATATTATTGTGCATAAAATATAGGGGTATTTTATAAGTTCAAACCCAATAATAAACTTCTTGTTTTGTCTTGTTATATGAGCGGACACACTCATTAATAGAATGCACTCCATACCGTGTGAGTCAGGTGCTGGAGTAATGTCGATGCAGTGTCTATAAAGCAGCTGGGTCAATAGTGGTTTTTTTAATGACGCAGCATCATAGTTGAATTCACGCTTTCGCATTCATATTTTCTACCAATTACTGGCCAAACGTCAATGATGAAGACGAGGACCAGCCGTGCATGTGGATTATAAAATATATATTTTTCATTTTTGTTATAAATGAAAGTCAAAGTGGAACGGGGACCACTATTATGGAAGAGCCAGAGTAAAAACATAGCTGTCAATTATCACAGGTAAGGGATAGCAATGACATGACCAATATATATTATGCATATTTAATATGTTGTGCAGAATAAAATATGAAAAATGTTGGGCAGCGCCCCTGACGGTGAACCAATATTAAATCCACAGGTAATGTGTTTGTATATATGTAATAAGGCTGAAGGGCGGGGGGCCCTGGTGCCTGCTAGGAAAGTCAGAGATCGCGGATTCGTCTCCTGCTCTGGCATTCAAGTTTCAAAGGAACAAAATGTTATCTCCCTGTTCAATCGTAAATATTGAATATAGTGGGCAGCCTCCGTGACCGAGAGTTAGTGTGCTTGGCAGTAGACCAACAGGGCTCAATTTCGAATCCTATGTCTGGAGGGCAGTGACACCTCATTCATCTTACCATCCTCAGGAGGTTCTCCTTAGCCAGTTTAGCCTATATGTGTACAAATGTGGCGTAGAACCCCATTTATTTCATCTCATTGCATTTGATACGGCCAACTAACACTTGACTCAACGTTGGCCTGACAACATTACAGAACCATTTCAGCAAAGGTGTGAGTTGAGAAAACCTTCATGGGTCTTTATCCTTAGGTCTACTGTATTGTGATTCACATAATTGGAGGGTGCAGTGAAATTGCATTACGTCTACATGTGATAATGATGGATTAGGGCTACTGTATATTTCACGGCTGAGTAAGAAACATTAAAAGCTGATATTTTACAACTTTGTTAGGCCTATTTCAGGCAGAAAAATTAAAATTGAAGATTTCGTGAAAATTCCTGGCTAATTGGTGCATAATAAAAGTCCCAGAAGAAGTAATAATTGCACTTTTGTAATATTAACAAATGGTGACAAAAACGCTTTAAATGGTGAATAAGAGGCGCTAAGTAGCGACGGGAAGGCGTTAAAGGGCGAAGAAAATAGGATAAAGGTCGACACAGAAGCTTTGAAGGACAATGTTAAAAGGTTCTGCATTGGAGTTTAATAGCGATGGGTAGGCATTTAAGGGCGATGAAAAGGCGATGGAGAGGCGTTATAGGGCAATGGCGAGGCGTTCGGGGCAAAAAAGAAGCATTCAAGAGTGAAGGAGTGGCCTTCAATTGCAACAAAGAGGTTCTCAACTAAAAGCAAGTTCAAGGCGAAGAAGAGGCATTAAGTGGTGACAGAAAGGCCTTCCATTGCAGAGAATAGGTGTTAAAGTAAAAGCGCTACAATGAGGCAGAAAGGCTAAGAAATGTTGAAGCGTGACAGGAGTGTGTTTACATCGCCATTTAATGCCTCTTAATCGCTTTTAACTCATTCCTATTATAAGTTCGTTGTCGCCCTTTAATGCCTCACCATCACCTCATAAAGCATCCAGTCAATCAATCAAAAAAACTTCTATATCGCCCAAACCCTCAGCCAACAGATCTTAGAGGCGAGCAGATTGTCAACATGATCTTGTTTCGTAGTCCAGGACTAAGAAATGTTGTCAACAGGGAGCAAGGCCACTAAGGAGCTAGGGCGGGAAAGCCAGATCGGCTGAACATTTCGGCTGATCAAGTAAGTCAGTAAGATATGCAGTTTGGTTTTATCTTGGGGTTCAGAAAGGTATAATGCATATAGGAGCTAGGGCAGGAAAGCAAGATCAAATAGGTCAGATTTACGTAATTTCCGGAATGTTAAAATTGTTTGGGCATTACGTATCGGCACAGGCAGAGTATTCCACAAGGCTGCATGGGCCGGTTATGGAGAAAGCGCTCGACCCAGTCTTAGTTATAGGGGAACAAAAAGTATTGAATTTGTGGAGCATACATATTTTGAACATTTCGGCTGAGCAAGTAAGTCAGTAAGATATGCAGTTTGGTTTTCTCTTGGGGTTCAGAAAGGTATAATGCATATTTTAAAATGAATGCGAAATATGACAAGACGCCAGTGTAATTGTTTTAGTATTATATAGGAACAGAACGACAAAAACGTGAGAATTTGGTTACCACTATAGCAAAGCAGTTCTGAACACATTCTAATCTAGCGATCCAAGTTTGGACCCAATGAGAAGCCAGCATTAAGCTTCAGTTTTGACCCTGCCACCCAAACCCATACACCAATTAAACAGTGTTGTGACTTCTCTTAGAGATTCCTTAGATGATAGGGACATGTAAATTTGGATATCATCGGCATAAAGATGGTGGTTTATATCGAAAGTGGAGATTATATTCATAGCACTGAGTGGTGTAGTGTATTAGACAAAAACCAGTGATCCCAGTACGGAGCCCTGCGAAACTCTATATAACTTATAAGAGTGTAACTTTATCTAACAGGACGAAGTTGGGGCGAGGGGAATTAACGTCAGCTTGGATGTCAGTTTGATGTCTGTCCACACTTCGTTTCCGGACCAGATCTCTGAAGCACATAAGGTATTTCTTTCATATTGCACACACACATCCCTTAGGGGGTATACATGTGTCTTTTGGGGTTTATTAACTTCGCCCTACTTAAATGGCCGACCATCAGCTACAATTGACTTTAATATGCCTGATATCAGAAATATATTCTTGCTGATATCCGGCACCTTTGGGACCTTAATATGGGTAATATCAGGAAACTGTGCCAGACAGCTAGACCGTAACCTTAAAACCAAATGTGTGGCTTCAGGGAGTGAAAAGCCCTAAAAAATGTCAACTTGATCTATTCAAAAATGGTTGACTTGTGATCATCATTGACTCTATTGTCTGTGATATACACGGCATACTGTGCTAAATAGATAGACCTTTACTGTAAAACAGAATGTGAGAGTTCAAGGAAGGATGTCTATCACGCGGGCGGGGGGGGGATTATTATGGTGGCCGGCTGGCCTCTTTTTACAAATTGCTGCCTATTTTTCAAATAAGAGGAAAATCAAATTTGAGCAGACATTCCATACCGATCTCAGAGTCCATTTGTTAGCATGGTTAACGTTGTCGAAAGCAGCGCCAATTCTGTAGAATGATGTTTCCTGTAGGCTGATTGCAATGTATTATTAGATTTATGGTTATTTTTTATCTAAGCTTGCAAACGAATGTCTACTACCTTTTTCTAAGATTTTGTGAAGTAAAATTCAAGTTGAATACAATGTACATGCCTATAATTTTTCAGTTAGTTTTTAAGAAGATATGGTTTTAGCTGGTGGTCTTATATATGCATCTTCCCAGGGCCACCCCAAGGTTCTGCTTCTCCTGAGGCCTTGCGTAGGAAGATGTATATACCAAGTCATATGTATGTCAAGACAATGTTCAGCACGCTTGTAGGAATTGGGTCTCGACGATGAGCCTAAAATAAGCCTTTCAATTTCATCTTCTGTCGCACGTTCAAAAACTTCCTTTTTTAATTTTATTTCAAGTTTTTGCACTGATGGAATATCCAGTACTTTATCTGGACATTTGGAACGGATAATTTCAAAAGTATTTTGAAAAATTGTCACAAAGTGATTTTGCTGCTGGGACTTTTGGCAGAGCAGGTGGTGGAATTCTATGCAGAATGTTATTTATTATATACGCGGATTGTCCGAATTGTCTGAAATGACAACAGCAATATTTGATTTTTCTTTAATCTTTATTCTATTACACAGACCTGTTGTACTGACCGCACTATAATAACGCTTCTTCATGGCCCTTTAAAGGTTCCCACATTGAAGTTCATTCTCGTATAGAGTTTCCAAAACATGACTTTCAGTTTAATTATGATGTACAAGGCCGTGTATATGTGGCCACGCTGCATCATTCAGGAGACTCATATAACATGTTTTTATGATTGTATGGCCGAATTATATTTAAACTGTCGCCATTTGAATTTTGTGTAAACACGCCATATGCTAATTTTGGTCATGTGAACGTGGCGTACGCTAACCGAGCGAGTCTGACACAGTTCAGTTGTAAACACATCATCCACATCATGCTGTCATCAGCGCCACACCCACGAGCCTGTAGGGAGAGATAGGGAGATAGTATCCGACCCCACATCGGGCTTTTAAAGCTATAGATATGTTAACATCTCAGTTCAAGTAAGACATAATTATCATCTAACAGTAATAGCCCTGTCTAGTGTACTCTAGTCTCTAGACTACTCGACTTGAAAAGCGGTAGGGCCTACTTGAAAAATCATATCATGGCTCAGCCATTGCTTGTTTGTTTGCTGAACTGTCAGAAATAGACACGCCCACATCACATGATCAGCACATGACATGCATGATCTAGTGCTGATGATGTCCCGCAACTTGTGGGTCACATTGGAGAATTGTTGAATGACAATACTGCATTGTAATCTCGTTTTGGCGGCGATATTTATCACAAAATTTCGTCCCTAAATGATCATTTATATACCAAATCATGTATCGAAAGCCCTTCATGTAGTTGCAGTGCTGTTCCTGAAACACCACAACACTACTTCTTTGACTGCTCCAACTATCAAGATCCACGCCAAGAATTATTTACTTCCATTAACAATTTTCTTTCTCCAGATTACCCACTTTCACTTGAAATATTGCTACGTGGTAGTCCAGACCTAACAGTTAATAAGAATGTTTTTCTCACCACTGAAGTCTTAAAATTTATTCATAACTCAGCTAGATTTATATAACAACTTATTGCTACTCTGTCTCGCTCCACTGGTAAACAAAGGCAACATAATTATCATATAATCATAATGTATTACAATGGGCATGTGTTTTGTGATTATTCATTGTTTTCTTTCTATCTTTCTATTGTATTCTATTCTATTCGAGGAAACCACTCAATTTGCTTTTTGTAGCTATTATGTAATCCTCTCAAAATAAATATGTTTATACTAAAATAAATATCAATAATAGAAAAATCAGGCCTTATAGCCAATTTTGTAGTCTGATTACTTCGAAGTGTGTACCTTTAACGCCTCCTCATTGCCCTTTAATATGCTTCCTCATTGCACTTTATTGCATCATCATTGTCCTTTAACACCTCCTCATTCACCATTAAAGCTTTTTTTGCTCTTTAACATCTCTCCGTTGCCCTTTACCACCTTCTCATCGCATGATTATTTCACCTTGAGCAAGTTTAATCATTATAAACTAACAGAATTAGATTATCCAGTCAAAATCATACTCAAATGAGGTATTATATTACGTGCTCCAACGTGTAGCATATATGTTACAACTCATATTCAACCTTGAAATTGACCTTGTGGATGACCGATTATAACCTAATATCACCAAGAATAATAGAACAAATGGATTTTTCAGTCAAAATCTCCTAGTTTTATGTGTTAAAAATCGTATTTTTCTTTGCTTGAAAAAGATGTACTGTAGATCTGATCATTTTCGCGTTTTTAAATTTTTGCAAATTTATGATTTTGGGACTTTTCAGGAAGTTTAGAATTCGTGAATTTTTTTTTTCTTTAGTAGCACTACAATAACAATATTTTCGCGTGAGTCTTAAATTCGCGAATTTGTTATCCTCGCGAAATTCACGAAGATTAAAACCTCTCCAATATTACCAGATCTACAGTATTACACATGTTCCTTACTTGACCTTGAAATTTACCTTTTGACCTTAAAGATGACCTTGAGTCATAAAAATAATATCATAAACGGATTACCTAACTGGCGGATTGCCAGTGGAGTACCCTGGTTCCTCCGCTCAACTGCGGTGCCAATGCAGCTCTCGCATCAGTGCAGGCGCTGGTGTAGGCCGTGGTAGCCTTGAATAACCGTCAATAGTGTGTTTGACATTAGGTCTCTCATGGGGATGAATGGAGTTACCCTTCCTATTGCTACTCTGGGGACTATCCGACCTGAGGATAGCGGAGCTGCGTAAAATGCCAGAGTTTCAGCATTAAATTGCACAGCGAAACCCAAGTCTCCGGCCGTCATCTACCCCCAGACATGCCCAGAACCCCTTCAGGGGTGGGCAGGTGAAATGAGTGCTGTCGCCACAAATTGCTATTTTCAGATGCTCTCAATGGTCAATAATATTTACATCACAGAGATTTTGCTTCTGTCGCCACATCTGGCCATGTGGCGACCACTTGCCCACCTCTGCCCTTATCGGGCGAGCGAAGGAAAACGCTTTCACTAACCCACCATGCCCTATCACCCCCACCCTCACATCATCATCTGTACATCATTAAGGCTCCCCCCTACCAGGGGGAGGCTTTTTGTTTTTGTACGGTTTCTTCTGCCGGCGCCATACACTGTCACCCTGATATCTACAAAATTGCTTTTTCGATTCACTTGTGTTCAACGTACTGGATGCAAGTAATAATT
Organism: Flabesymbios commensalis; assembly: GCA_964017125.1. Taxonomy (NCBI): domain Eukaryota; kingdom Metazoa; phylum Annelida; class Polychaeta; order Terebellida; family Flabelligeridae; genus Flabesymbios; species Flabesymbios commensalis. Next base: position 36,130,015 of record OZ024904.1, on the reverse strand, counting down.
CCTAGGCTGCATCAATTTTTCAGAAAGTGCAGGAAAATATTCTGGTCATGGCGGCAATCTTTATTTTTTTTTCGTCAAACTACAACTTTGTCACCCTGATATCTACAAAACCGCTTTTTCGATTAACTTTGTGTTCAACATACTGGATGCAAGTATTAATTCCTATGCTGCATTAATTTTTTAGAAAGTTCGGGAAAATATTCTGGTCATGGAGGCCATCTTTAATCTTTTTCTCGTCAAATTAGGACATTGTCACCCTAATATCTACAAAATCGCTTTTCCGATTTACTTTGTGTTCAACATACTGGATGCAAGTATTAATTCCTAGGCTGCATCAATTTTTCAGAAAGTTCGGGAAAATATTCGGCTCGTGGCGGCCATCTTTGATCTTTTTTCGTCAAATTAGGACCTCGTCACCCTGATATCTACAAAACCGCTTTTTCGATTCACTTTGTTTTCAACATACTGGATACAAGTATTAATTCCTAGGCTGCATCAATTTTTCAGAAAATTCGGAAAAATATTATAATCATGGGGGGGCATCTTTTTTCGTTAAATTAGTACCTTGTCACCCTGCATGATTACTTCAAAGCTGCTTATCCGATATACTCAATATTACTTCAAAGCTGCTTATCCGATATACTCAATATTAAAATACTGCATAGTAGTTTTAATTCCCAACCTGCATCAATTTTTCAGAAAGTTCGGAAAGAATATCCTGGCCATGCCGGCCATCTTTAATCTTTTTTCGTCAATTTAAGACCTTGTCACCCTGATAACTTCAAAGCCACTTATCCAATATACTCAATATTCAACATACTGCCTATTAGTAGTATTTCCTAGACTGTATCAATTTTTCAGAAAGTTCGGAAGAATATCCGGGTCATGGCGGCCATCTTTATTTTTTTTGTCAATTTAGGACCTTGTCACCCTGATAACTTCAACGCCACTTATCCGATATACTCAATATTCAACATACTGCATAGTAGTAGTATTTCCTAGACTGCATCAATTTTTCAGAAAGTTCGAGCGAATATCCGGGTCTTGGCGGCCATCTGTAATCTTTTTTTCGACAAATTAGAACATTGTCACCCTGATAACTTTTAAGCTGCTTATTCGATACACTCAGTATTCAACGTACTGCATGGCTGACTCTAATATTAATTCCTAGACGGCATCAATTTTTCAGAAAGTTCAGTAAAATATCCGGGTCATAGCAGCCATCTTTAATCTTTTGGGGTCAAAATAGCACCTACTAAGTCAGCCTAAAGCTGCTAGCCGCTGCCTCATAATATTACTTGATAATCAAAAATTTGTACAAATTGATTATGTGGTAAAATTATAATTAATGTATAACTCTTATTTGAAAAATGCGATGGGAAGCCTTCTTGTGTGTTTACATGGTAAACAGTCTTACATCTAGTTCATCTCATCAATAGACTATTACAATGTCACTTAAAAGACCATTTGTGCCGAAAAGTGACATAAAGCAATGATTTACTACTACTACTACTTACATCCTTACTAACATAAATTTAACAAATTGTATCAAGCTAGTTGAAACAAAAGATGTTAAGCCATTATTTGCTGTCAAAATACAAAAAAAAATTATATTGATTTAAAAGTTTATCCATCTGTCGATTTTCGGGACAAATATTAGAAGTTTTGTATATTTATATTGTAAAGCCTTGTAATTTAGTTGAAGAAACCTTTATCTTTTACACAGATTTTGTATGGTCGCTGTCTAATGACAGCATACTGTCCTGTTCGCTAGATGGAACAACACGTCTCTGGGATGTCGCCAGTGGTACATGTGTGAGAGTGGTTCATGATCCAACAGGCTCTCAAGTTCTGTGCTGCTTGTTTCAGCCGCTTAACAACAATCTGTTTGTTGTATCCTTGATTTTTTCACCACTGTTATTATGAAAGGTTCACCTAATCATTCCACCACCAAGCGTTTTTCCTCATTTTTATTCACCAGTTAATGCTGCTGAAATTCCCACCTCAAGGATGATGAAAAGAAACTGTTTTTAACAAATACCCAAGCACATGCATGGTGATTTGCTCAATATACACACGGTTCTCTATAGATATCTGGCTTTCTATATTAAAGGGACATGCTCAAGTTTAAAATCATCAAAAAATCTGTGATTTTATTTTGGCTTCTTAACCCTTGTCCTGCTGAATTGTTTTAATTGTATTTTTCGTCATTCGAAGCTGGAATTGCTAACACAATTTCCAGCTTCAAATGACGAAAAATATAGATATTTTTCGAAAATATACATGTACAAAATTGAGTTATTTTACTAACTGAACATCTACCACACACTGTATTGTCCATTTCAGTGACATATTATTTGGCTTAAAATATGCTTAAAACCGTATATATCCGGGTCTAGCAGGACAAGGGTTAATATGACCATATGATGTAAACATGTCCATAGACTAGAACTGCAAAAGTGTTTTTAATTTTTGTGCGGCGGACTTACCAGTTAGGGTCGATATAGAGACGAAATTCCCGTATTTCTTATTTTTGACATGGTTGTCAATGATTAGAAATGAGGAATTATGTCTCTATATCTAGCTTAACTGGTGAATGCGCAGCACAAAAATTTAAAAACTTTTGCAGTTCTAGTCTGTGGACATGTTTACATCATATGGTCATATTATTAAGCTAAAATAAAATCACAGATTTTGTTGATAATTTTAGACCTGGGCATGTCCCTTTAAATAAAACAGGCTTTATACAATAAATAAAACATAGTGAAATTTCTTGGTCGCCCGCAGGACTATAGTCAATTAATCAATCAATCAATCAATAAACTTATATGGCGCCTAAATCTTCAGCAGACTGAGCTCTGAGGCACACAGATCCTTCGCATGATCATGTGTCATAATCCAGGCTAAAGCATTTTCGCCCACAGGGAGCCAGGCCACCAAGGAGCTAGGGTGGGAAAGCCATATCAATTAGGTGAGATTTAAGTAATTTCCGGAATGTTAAAATTGTTTGGCCATCACGTATGGGCACCTTACAAAGCATTTCACAAGTCTGGGCCGGCTATAGCGGAAGCTCTTGAACCAGTCTAACTAAGAATCTAATAAATTTTGTGAAGTTTTCAGCCTTTTTTATTTCACTTTAAAACAAGCAAATTTGACTTTCAAAAAAGGAAAAATTACCATTAAATTAGCTAAATTTGATCTTTTTATATAAATTGTCTATATTTAAGTAATTTGTCATCCCTTGAAGTTGTGGGTCACGGTAGCGAGACACAACTTCAAATGAGTTAAGATTATTTAATATACAGAATTCTTAACTGAATTCTTGATAACTTAGCGCTTTCAAGGTTAATAAAATATTTGTTCCCAGATTTTACCAATATGCCCTTGCTAATATTAGCAATTTTGATCCAGCTAATTAGTTTGGACGACTTCGTCCAAATTATTGTTGTTGCAACTTTGAATTTTGGGCAAAAAATTGCCATGCTATTTCTCCCTCAGTTTTTATTCAATAGGCTTGAAATTTGATGTCAATAATCCTAGGGTACCCGAATAGGTTGCTATGTCTTTTCTGAGCGATCCAACGTGCGTCTGAAACAGAAAAGGAGTTAAATTTGGACCCGGAGGGTTAAATTCCTATTTAAAAGCCACTTTCCAAACATAATCCAGAATGGCCAACAAAATCCAAAGTGGCAGACAAAATTCAAAATGTCCGACAATAAATTAAAATGGCCGATATGTGAAAAATTAGGCTAAAATAAGGTAAAATCCCCCATTATCGCTCAGCCAGGCTTTCTATTGCAACTGTGCAAACTCACTTCATGTTGCTTCAGCAACAAGCAATCCAGTTTGTATTAAAATAGTGTTAATTAATCAAAGCCATAAGATTCTTCAAATATTTTCTAAAAATTGTAGGCCTATCTACTGAACAATTAAATTTTATCTAATTATTTAGTAAAGACCTATCTAATTCTATCACCATTTCCTCTATTTGAAAACCTTTACTGCAAAATAGACAGGCAATAATAGAGGTTTGGTGAATGTGAGTAACCTCTCAACTGGAAAAATTGCCAAGGTGAGTTGATTTATTTACTTGAAATTGTCCTCAACATTTTTAAAGCTCTTGTAAAAATGCTTCTAAACTCGCTGTCAAATTAAAAATGATCAACCAGGATCACATGAATTTCGGCGATTTCTTTTTTATGACTGCATTTTCTATTAAAACAATGGGGTAATGGGGTAAACAATTCGCAAAATTATATTTATTATTTTAAAAGTTAGACTATTTGCCATGTAATAACATTCTAGAATTAGTTTCATGGGGTTATAGAGGGACGTCGTTATTTCAATTCATTACATGTCAAATGGTATAACTTTTGAAATACGCTACATAATTTTACGAAATTTTCAGGGCTGTTAGGATTTGAATAGAAAATGGCCTTTGCAAAATTTGGAGAAAATCGGTTTAGACTTGACGGAGAAAATCATGCGATCCTGGTTAATTCGACGGCGAGTATAGTGTTGGCATATTTATGATGCCACCACCGTTGATTTACCTCTCACTTAAAACTATAATGGTTAATGAATCAAACCATGAATCTAACGAAACAATTGTAAAATATAGACCAATGTTTCATCGGAATTCAAGTACAATAGGTTTCATTGCTAAGGCAAACACAGCAGAAGCATTATACATATTCAGCACACAGGGTAATTAAAAATCCATTCAATTTAAGAAACAACATTGAAAAAACACTACACTACATTCAAATGCAATGATGTGGAAATAACTCAATTTCATAAAAAAAATGAAATTGCAGTTATAATAAGTATATCACATTAGTATTATCTCAAGTATTATCTCAAGTATATCTAAACCAATCAAATTGTAACGGTACCAGTATGCACTTTATCGTTGTCAAATAACTACCTGTGTACATACTGTATTTGACCCAATACATATCCATACTTCAGTAAATGCCCACCCATCAACATGTGGGTAAAAAAGTTAGGTATTAAAAGTGACTACTGTAATTAATGCCACAATTTTAGGCCATATGTCATCACTGAATCTTTGCCAATTCCTTCTGCATGTCCTCTGACACAAAATGCCGCCGAACTGAATACAGCTGTGGACATCAGGCATGAAATATGGTAACCCTACAAACGCTATTGCACTGAGTTAATGCGTCACACACTTATAATCCTAATTACGGAAGCTTTTTGATCAATATACTGATCTTAAGACCCCCACTATTTATTTTGAAATAATTGCATGTTACCTTCGTTGTGACAGGGTGGAACCAGCAAACTGATAGGTCGTGCTTTATGCTTAGCCTTTGAACCAACAGGGAAGATTTTATGGGCAGGCGATGATAAAGGATTCATTTTCTCCTTCACTTTTGATTTGGCATCTGCCAGAATAAATAAAAGTAAACGGTAAGTTTTTAATTTTCTTCTTTTTCATATGATGCAAAATTTAAACTAGTAAATAATGGAGCTGGGATTCCAATATCTTCAAAATATTCATTATATTTCAAGGTGTAGTTTTTAATGCAACTTTTGGCCTATATCTTGTGAGTGAACAAATGTAGTTATACGGGAGTTTAACATATTTTTACATTATTGGATATTATTATTGTAATTTTGTAATATTGGAGTTCATTACAATAATGTATTAAACTGTTCACAAGACTGGTTTCTGGGCACTGCTAGTGTGTGTGTGTCCGAAATGTTTTTCAAGAACATTTTGTCAAAAAGCGACACCTATGACAAGTGTAACTTTAAAAAAAGGGTGTGTCTGAATATGCATTCAGTTCTGTATTTGTTCGGGTTATATTAGGCTTTTTCTTATCAATTTCTGCTCAAAGCGGATGGTGCTAGAGGGCAGTACCAATCAAGGTCAGCATACATGAGACCGCCGGAGCTAACTTAATGTTGGCCCAGCATCTCAGACTGTGAGATACTGCTAAGCCAACTTTTGGTCAAGACATAGTACTGTAGTTGTCGGGGTGAAGGGGCCAACAGGAGATGCACAACCCAGTGTTGTTTCCATGATTGAATACTACCCACCACGTCAGCATTAAGGAGGGTGCACATGGGTCCTGGAAATTATTCCCAACTCACTTTTTACATATTTTTTTGCCTCACTATTCACTTTTTTTGAGGGAAATTATATAAATATAGATAAAAATACATATTATTATTATTTTTTTTACACTATTTATAAACTGCAATCCTCGATGTTCGGCCCCTAAAAACAGGCGATTCGACGTTCGTTCGATTCGTTTTTTAACCCATGTGCACCCTCATTAAGCCAAAACAGATATATCCGTTCTACCACTGTTGATGAAATGCTGAGCCAGTGTTGCCAAGATTAAAATAACATCAGTTTGATATTTGCTGAGTGGTGATAAACCACCTCCCCTCCATCTTTGTTCCCACATTACCAAAAAAACTATTTGGGCATATAACTTAGTAATTTACGAGATAAAATAATAAGTAAGGTGTCATTTGCTATATTTTCTAGGTCAAGGAATACAATGGAACCAAGATTAAAATTTAGATTTTACATATATAATATGCATTTTCACCATTTCATCATTTTAATACATACATGTTTGTTGTTGTGAGCTCTAAAATTATGCCTTACATATATGAGCATAAGGTTGATGTTTTGTAGCACTTAAATTGATAATAAGTTATATCTTTACTTTAGAAAAGCCACAACATACATTTTGTGGACTTGATATTATGAACCAGCTAAGCATTTCTATCCAATGAGCCTATGTGTCATAATACATGGAAATATGATGCTAACAAAACCAAATGTTCTGCACATATATCTACATGCTCTTGGGTAACGTGTGTGGAGGCACCATATTTTGGTGTTATCACACCTATAGCTAGTTATGTTCATGACATCAGCGTGGTCTCAAATAATTGTGACAAAAGTCAAAACAATTGGGATATCATACACTATAGTCAGATTCACATTAAATTCATCAACCAGGATTATTAAATTTCGTGGATTTCTCAGTCAATTCTCAACCAATTTTCAGGAAATTGTACACACACTATTTTCCATTCATGTCGTGACTACCCTGAAGTTTCTTAGAAGTATTTTAGAAGTTCGACCATTTGACATGTAATAAAATTCTGAAACGAAGCTAATGGGTTTATAGAGGGCGACATTTTTATTTATTTACTGTCAAATGGTATAACTTCCTAAATACTTATCAAAACCTCGCGAAACTTTCCGGATAGTCATGACATGATGTGTACACATCTCATGGAGGGGGGGGGGGGGTGTGGGTTCAGGCATACAAATGTGTCGGCCTTTTGAGACGCTCATGTTATCTCCCTCTGTCTGGGACTATACACAGTGGTCTGTGTATCTTGTCCCCAACAGCTGTGAATAGCGCCGGACAATAAAGACCCCGGCGCGTGTCACTCGATCACAAACAACTCTTCCTGTTGTTCGTGGCCAGGGTAATAAATGTAACTACCCCACACCTAGAGTTTATTGGGATTAGACGCTCACCAGGGGGCACTCTGAAAACAAGGCGATTGGGTAACAGTGGTGCAAACAGACACGTATAGTTTCAACGTTTCTGAACAGCCCAACTAGTCTAAGACACCTCACACCTACACTAAAGTGTGAATTAATGATATTGACTACATATCCCTATTTGGCCAGGATTACCCGGGTTGACCAGTTTACTTTTATCACCCCGCGCGGGGACAAAGTACTCAACGCAGACCTGTCTGGACCCGTCTGGGCCCGATGGGAACCGGGGAGGTAGGTGCCCATAACCTCATCAAGTTGAAAAGTGACGTCAACCCTTGACGCCATCGCGACAACAACACGACACGGCGGACGGCGAAGGGTTGGTTTTCAAACTCAGACTCCAGGCTCATTCAACAAGGTCCTTCTTTAGGAAAACGTCGTGTTTATTTCTCCTCACTGTGTGGACCACATATAATATACAGATACAATTACATAGTCAGTTGACTCTACCCAACGTGGCAGAGAACATAAAACCACTTGGTTCTAAACCAGAGCGCGCACCATCGTGCCTGTGACAGCACTCTGGCCCGTCTCAACCTCGTACCAAGCCCGCATCACTCTCCTCGATGACGTCCGTCACTTATATGCACTTTACATCATCATAATCACAACATTGATTTAACATCTAATCATACATGATCATAATCGGCACATTGAGTTAACATACATTTCCTGGCGACGGTCGCCCGTCCATCAGCCTTGATGGCTCGGCTGACCTTTGCCTGTGCTGACCAATCCATTACTGACCTAATCCAATCATGGATTGTCGTGTTCCGTTCTGGTCAGATCAACAGTAGTTATCATCTCTGCGTTTGCCTACTGCGTTAGGCATGCATAAGTTTACAAAGTGAAGCCTGAAATTTGGTTGGCTGATTTTGACCACCAGGGGGGGCTGACCACGGCGTAAGGAGGAATTGATATCTGTATGTAACTTAGTAATTTAGCGTTGCTGAGAGAGTTTCAGTTTTTAGATTTTAGTTTAAGTTTTTGGTTTTCATTTTAAGTTAGTTACGACCATGTGGAAAATCTGTTAGTCTTGATATACTCTTAGCTGGCATATGTACCAGGAAAGAGTGAAGAGGCTAACAGCCGGAACGTAAAGTGTTTAGAAAAATCACAACGAGAGGTACAAAAAGAAATTAAGAAGAAATTATATGAATAAATTGAATTACATCATCCTGAACAATCTGCAGCTGCCTTGTTACTTTGATGGGGGAAGGCCAAGTGCTACCGCCGCAACTGAGACTGGAGACCCTGTCACACAATGCTAGAAAACCACCTACTTCACCGGCCCAGCATTAGGCCCGAGTTAAGCCACGTCTAGTTCAATAGAATTTTCCTAAGGATGTGTGGGGAACATGCTGGGTCCATCTGGAGCCACACAGACAGTAACCCAATGTTGTGCCAATGCCAGAGGAGGGGTGCTACTGCCTGTGTAAGGCCACTTCTGTGATTGTGCAATATGTACAGATCATAGTTTATTTTCATACATTTACAATATCTAACGATTTAGGAGTATAATTGTTAACTTCAGATAAAACTGATAGCTAACCAGTACATTCATATGATCATCAACCTTTCGAGGGACCTTGAAAGGCCCGTGATAGTTCGCTTGTAAAGGGTTTCCTCTAAGAGGTGAAAAAACTAACACTTTATCACCTGGTTTATATTCACGAGCTTTAACATTTCTGTCATGATACATTTTCTGCTGTGAATTTCCCAAGTTTTTCTTGGCAATCTCGCCAGCCTCATGTAATCTAATTTAACTGTTGTTCTTTTAACATTTTAAGAAGACCACGCACATGGTGTTCAAACACTAAATCAAATGGACTAAATCCAAGAGATTCCTGCACAGACCTCCAAGCAGCAAACAATGGTATCTCGACATCCCAGTTTTTTTTCATGTTGCTCGACGTAGGCCCTTATCATGGTTTTCAAGCTTGCATGAAACCTTTCCAAAGCACCTTGGCTTTCTGGGTGGCACGCAGAAGACTTAATTTGTCTATCACCAAGCTCATGCATGACCTGTTGGAAAATGCCAGACATAAAGTTTGACCCTTCATCTTACTGCACCTCCTTAGGTAGACCAAACAGCGTGAAAAATTTTACTCACGCATTTGATACTGTTCTTGCTTTAATGTTCCTCAGTGAAATAGCCTCTGGAAACCGAGTTGTACTACACATAATGGTCAAAAGATATTCACACTTTGATTTAATCTTAGGCAGTCTTCCAATACAATCAATAAGACTCTGGTGAAGGCCTCGTCAGCAACAGGAATAGGATGGAACAGGGCTGGAGGGCATCATGGCTAGGCTTACCAATAACTTGACAGACATGACAAGTTTTACAAAATTCAGCTATATCTTTCCAGATTCCAGTCCAAAAGAATTGCTGTAAAATTTTTGTTCTGGTCTTACTCACACTAAAATGCCCTCCCAGCGGTTTTTCATGTTCTACGTAATTCAACACTTCATTTATTATGACTTTGTTAGCACTACCTGGTGGTACACAGCCCACCCAGCATCAGCGGAAACATCATGTGTTCTCCACTTTCTCATTAATATGTTATTTTCGACATAATCACCTTCTTTGTCTATCTCGCTAGGAGGTAGAGCGTCTTTTATTAGACTAGCCAGTTCCGGGTCTTTATTCTGGTCTAGTCTAAGCTGTCGTCCACTAACTGGTGACTCTACTACGTTATCATTACATGACACACAGACTACTGTCTACATCATGACTCGTGAATGTATCAGCTAAAATTACACTATCATTATTTGTGTCTCTAACTGTATCTAATACACTTTCATTTTTATTGTTATTTGATAATTTATTTGTCATAACCCTAATGACTACACAAGATGTAAGAGTTTCATCTAAATTATCAGTAACATTCTCTTGTGGCTTATCCACTACACTACTACAAAACACTACAAAAGTCATTGCCTAGCAACAGAGAAACACTTATCAAATGGTAACTGGTCAATAGCACCCAGTTCCACAACAATAGTAGGGGAGCTTAACCTCAAAAAATGGTCGAATCGTTCACTTCATTGCAAAAATCTGAATTTTTTGTCACAGGCTGACATGACCTAGACATTTCATAATCTGCCGACAGACAAGTGAAATGTGCCCCCTAGCGGCCATATTGGACGATTCAAAATGGCCGCCACTAAAAACCTTGCGGAAGATAACTTTTTACCTAAAAATCACAGAATAACTTGTAATACCTCTATTTTGAGGTATTTGAGACCAAGGATCACAATTATGATGTCATTTTCCATCTAAAATGACCAAATCGAAGTCATATGACAATATAAATGTAAAAATTCAAAATTATTTATGTTCTCCGCAAATTTTAAAGCGCTCCAAAACTTCACAGTTTTAATTTTTTTCTGACATAGGTCTTTCATCATTTTAGTTCTGAATATCAATTATTAGTCTATTTCGCAATAAGAATAAGAATTTTACAAATGGTCTTCAAGGGTGATAAACACGTTAACGCAGTAAAATAAATTCCAAAACTTTAAGAAGCATGTTGCTTCATTACATTAATACGTAATACTAAAACAGTAAGAATGGATGATTTTGAATTGACTCCACAACCATTTATCTGAAAACTTTTGCACATTTAAAATTAATTCTGTCAACTCTGCACACGAATTGCAAACCTGTGCAACAATAATATACACATGCCTTCAATGGGAGCAATGACTAATATTCCTGTCACTATTATTAGGCCTTTCCAAATAATCAGATAAAGTATCACAAAGCACAAAGCTTGACATGTAAAAAAAACACTAAATTCAAGTTTTTTTCCATTGACAATTGACAAAGGCAATGCAATAACAAAAATAATAGATAATATGTAGTACCTTTTGAAAATTGAACTGTTTGTATAAATCGTATGTCATGGAATTAATACGAAATAATAAAAACAAATGAAAAACTAATAATATTTCATGACCAAATAAAAGTGGAGATGTTTTCAGTGCAATCATGTGTTTAGTTACTGGTCAGCAGTTTCGTTATTCACACAACCTCCCTCACACTTGCATAATTATGGAGGTGCACCGTAAACACGACTTATTGGCATCAGCTAGTTTTGTCCTGAATGACAACCACCTGTTTCCATCACATTCCTATCCCCAATTGGAAAAGTCTGGTACCACCTGACAGGCTTGGGGCCAAAGTACTCGGTACTTCGGTACTTTGGTACTGGAGTACCGATTTTTCAGTACTCGTCGGTACTCAGTACTCCTACTTTTGAAAAGTACTTGTACTCGTACTTGTACTCAAGATTTTTTTTAAATGAAAGTACTTACGACTACTTTACGAGTACCAGTCATCCTAAATTGATTTAAAATATCTCACAGACAAATCATAACTCATTATAGTGGGATATGGAACATTCAGTTAATGATTCGTTTACCATCCATCCTTTCAGCTATTATATTGAAAAATGATTTAATTAATACTTTGAAATTATTTCAAAACTAGTCCAATTACCAACATCAACTTATAACAAAAGTGCAACTTTTTTATGTTGATAATTGCTTGTTCTGCCTTGTATATTACTAGCATCCGCGTGTAGTTTACAAGATAATTGAATAGCTATTTTTAAACAAAAACATGAGACGTGTCTCTGGAAAACATGAATACATGTTGATAATTATACTAGTATAACATCTACAGGTGACTATACTATATGGTAGGACTAGTAGTCATCAGGTCATTGAAGGGGGAGGCGTGATTTCAACAATGATGTCGCGCCATTTTATAATCACACTTACAACACCCCTGTCTTCGCAGCTAATCCCCAGCAAACACGAGGCATTGAAACAATGGTTGAATAATGTTGGGCCATACCCAGCAAATATGTGTCTCGCTTTAAGCTTGTGTGTCAATTTGACGCCTGTTGTAGATTCATGGCATAGGAGCATTTGTTAAGAGTCAGTTGATACCGATAATCCTGCAGGTCTATATATGTATAGCCTACAATTTCGATGAATACATTATTTTGTTTCAAGATGTCTCGCTAAAGACTAAGATAGTTTTGATTATGTTTAATGTAAAATCGACAATAATTATACTATAGCTTAAATCAGTAGATTCATTTTAGCTCGGCTTCCATTGTATTCTTTGTCCCTAAAAACATAGGTAAGGACACCTTGATTGTCGCATTACCAAAGTTATGGTCTCACCACCCCCGAATGCCAGTCTCATTGGAATACATGTAAACTGCCTCAATTCCACGGGCCGATTTCACTTCTCTCCGCCTTCCCAACCATCTAGTGCTGCATATCATGATTAAGCCTGGGCTGTGTTTCTTTCAAAAAAACAGGTCCGAAAGGGGTCTGCTACCCAGACAGATTTTGAGCTACGCTCCCTAGCGTGTAAATATGTCAACACAGTTTAAATTAAATCATTATTCGTACTATCTTTCTTAGACCAGACACACATCCTTTTAACCCATTGTAGCCCTGCAAGATTATCGCGAAAGAATTATATTTAGTATCCTGCCTGAAGGAGACATTGTGTACTTAATAAATATTCACAAAATTATAACTTCTTATAACGTTTGTGTGAAGATTCCATCATCAGCGGACACTTGCAGGGATTTTGGTTTATTTTAAGGGTCTTGAGACCGTATAGGCAAAAGTAACTTTTTCGTCACTGGCGGAACAAAGCGTTGTTGTCATAAAAACAATTTTAAATTAATGTATGTTAAATTTTGTTCGTCTTTGCCTGCAATACCCCTACATCTAACAATTCTCCTAAGGACCTGAAGTAGATGTGTGCCAAATTTCAGGCTCCCATAATTAAACCCACAATTCGGCTATGAATTGTCACTTATCGTCTGAACTAGGATATTTTTTGTTCAAAAGTCTCCAGCTTTGTGTGATTTAACATTAAACCCCTTGGCCTGAAGGGGTATTGTCACCCCCTTCGTTCGCTGCCGCACGACACCAGTTTTGACTACTTCTCCAACATGGTCCAACAGATTGAATTCATAATTTATACAACCATTCAACTCCTCCGGTAATGTTTTTTTCAACAAACGTCAAGGCCAAAATTAAAAAAAGAATTATAGTTAACGCGATAACGCGTAGACATGTCATGCAGATACTCTTTCTAACATGGTGTCAAGCGTGATACTCTTTTTAACATGGTGTCCTGCTTTCTAATGAGTCGTCAACAAGCGCATATGACGAACAGTAATTCACAGTTTTTGCATATTTACATATGCTAAAAGTGTTCAATTTTTGTATTAGATATTTTATGAATAGCTGCTGTACCACCTTTTAAGCATATGTACGAATTGAAATCGATTTCCTAAGGTAAAATAGACGCCTGCTCACGAAATGTCGGCATGAAAATTGACACTTTTGGTGATTTTATTTCAACATTGGATAAACCTGCCGCGTCAAAAAATCGTCTGAAAATACATTATTGTCCAATAAATCAAATCGATATCCCACCTGCCTTAATATTATCCTCCAAATCTATAATATCCTGCAAAGTAGTATCTGAAAGGGTCCTGCTTTCTAACAATTTAATTTGAGATGTGTCCTGCTTTCTAAGATCAAGTGTCCTGCTTTCTAAGAAGCAAAGTGGTACAGTTAATATGGCAAGTAAGTATAAATTAGCGAGTATTCTTACTAGCTATATTATTCATTCAAGAGGACAGAAAAGCCTGACGCCATTAGGATGGTTTACAGCATTGTGGCGCCAAAGTATATGATTACGAGCTACAAAGAGAGCCAAAATTAAATAACGCATGCACGAGTCATGGTGGAAAAGCAAGGTTCTGTATCATGGGATGGCTTCTTTTTTGCCATACAAAACCAAAAGACGGTATCTGCTTACTTGTAAAAATGAAATGAAATGAATCGGGCTTTAGGCCACCTTTGTGCACATATAGGCTAAACTGGGCCAGGAGAACCTCATGAGGATGGTGAAATGAATGAGATGACACTATCCTCCAGACACAGGATTCGAAATTCGCGCCCTGGCGGTCTGAGGCCGAGCACGCTACCTCTCGATCGTTGAGGCTCCCCACAATACTTTCACACGTGGATGGGGAAGAAACATTTTTGTTTCTTTCAAACCGCCGAGACCGGGAACCGAACCCCGAACTCTAGCGTGGAAGGCAGCGGTGCTAACCACTACTCTAGGGCCCCCGCCCACTTACTTGTAAAGTGAGCAAATACTGACTTTTGTCTTTGTAAAATAGTAACGTGTTCTAATGGATATATAAACTGTGATACAATACATTTTAGAATAGTCTACTTAACTTTATTAAATATCAGATTTAAAAATAGGTTAAGTTAAATTATATAGGTTTAGTCTATTATCGTGTAGGCCTAATGATGTTTTTTAGCCTTATATATCAATGAAGAGGGCACAAGGGGGCCACCATTCAATCTTCAGGGGGGGGGGGGGGTGGAGTATTTTTTTAGATAAATAATTTCGGGCGGACTCTGCGTGAAATAAATAATTTACTTTAATAACTGTTCTATATAAACATGTAGTAACATTTTCAAAGTCAAAGCGTCCCTGTGCAGGGACTTTACCCTAACGTCATTTCAATGTTGTGCCAGCTGTTGAGATGCCATCTTCATCAATCCAGTTCAGGGTTGGAAATATTACCTGGGCTGGGTATAATGCTTTTTCAGCCCAAGTGGGCAATATTGAGCAATAATAAAAATTATAAAAAATGTATAATTTATTAGAATCAAACTTTTATCAATAATCAGACAATAAGTAAATATAATCCTCACCCCATTGTCCATTTCATTCCTTATACTTAAATATTGACCCTCGGCGATAATGTAGGCCTACAAGTGGGCAATAATGAACAATAGTAAAACTTATAAAAACAGAAGGGGCATTAATAAAAAGTATAAATAAATATATATTTTACGGCTAGAGTCAAACATTTATCAATAAGTAAATATAATTTATGATTTTCGTCTCATTGTTTATTCCATTCATTAAATTTTAATATTTACCCGGGCTGGACAATAATGTTTTTTTAGCCCCCGTGGGCAATAATGGGCATTAATAAAATGATTTAAAAATATATTTTGGGGGGCTAGAATTAAACATTAATAAATAAATAAAGTTATGATTATCATCTCATTGTTCATTTCATTAAATAATTCAATTAAGAATCATTGATAGTCATAGACCTACTTATTAGACCGTTAATTAGGTATTATCACAACACCTAATCGGCGCATAAAAATTAGTGACCAGATGAAAAAGCTATATCGTGTGACATTTATTTAGCATGTCTACGTGTATCTGAACACTTTACCAGCACTTATAGTTCATGGGGTACTGGATGTGTGCCATGCAAGACTGCCCATACCATGCAAACATTTGGGTTTTGAAAGCGCATTTCGCAGGTTTCAGTGCTGGAGTTTACTAATTGGTATTGATTTATAGTGCCTTTCAGTGAAACTTTAAAATATAATATTATTTAAACCAAAAAAACAGCCAGCGATGTAGGCCTACTGCACCAGGTTACACAATCAGAGAGACGTCATCTCCGTAGCTGAGGTTATGGTTACGTAATCTGCAGACGCCAGTTGAATTGAACTTTCAATTAACAAGAGTTTGGATAGCTAATAGCCGTGTATTACAACGGCCTATGCGAGCGCAGCGATATAGCGCTAGACAGCTAATTGCTTCGCGCTGTACACACCATGCGCTGTTACAATGCTAGTACAACCCTTCATTTCTGTTTTCGACATTGGCCCAACGATAAATCAGCACTGGTCTGGCTGTATACTTATTCCACTTGGCGAACAGAAAACGTCTTTTGATCTCACATGGCCACATGTGACACGGGGAAAAATGTGGTGGTGTCCTACAGTTTATAATTATATCATTTAAAAGTCTGTGGTGAAGTTGTGTTCCATCTTCCATCAGTTTATAATAAATAATGATTTTTAGCTCCCGCCGTCACCGTAGGTGAGACGAAGGGAGCTATGGATTCTACCTCCGTTTTTTTTGGCCTCTTCTTTTGCCTATAACTTTGTAAGAAAATAAGCTAGGATAACAATTTTTGGTATGTGGGTTACTTCCAGGTGGCTAATGGACAGGTTTAAATATTTTTAATCTGAATTCAATACGCAAGGTTGCAGAGGAGAAAATGATGATGTTACGGCGTTGGGCCGTCCGTAAACAATTCGTTTCCGGAGCATATCTCTGAAAGTACTTGTCCGATTGTCTTCAAATTTTACACACAACACCCCTAGGGGGTCTAGTTGTGCCTTTTGGGGTTTTTGAACTTCGACCTACTTCTGGTTCAGAACTATGACCTATTTAGACGTTTTGACGCGCACTTTGTTTCCGGAGCAGATCTCGAAAAGTACTGGGCCGATGACAGTCATATTGCACATACATGTTCTCTAAGGTCCCTAGTTGTGCCTTTTCAGGTTTTTGGACCTTGACCTTGAAGTTGACCCAGCACTTTGACCTAATTTATAACATCGGTAAATCTGACTAAAAGATTTTGCGGAATATCATGAAAACCGCTCAAGATAGCTACACCATTACTATAAAACAAATTGTGAGGTTTCAGGAGAGGATACATCTTGAAAAATTTCAAGTCGATAAAATTAAAAATGGCCGCCTATCGGCCATTATTCACCTCGACAGGCCTGATATTGCGGAATATCATGAAAACCGCTCAAGATAGCTACACCATTAATATCAAATAAATGGTAAGGTTTCAGGAGAGGATGCATCTTGAAAAATTTGAAGTTGATAAAATTCAAAATGGCCGCCTATCAGCCATTATTCAACCTCGACAGGCCTGATATTGTGGAATATCATGAAAACCGCTCAAGATATCTACACCATTACTATAAAACAAATTGTAAGGCTTCAGGAGAGGATGTATTTTGAAAAAATTAAACTCGTCCAAGTTCAAAATGGCCGCCAATCGGCCATTATTCACTTTCACATGGCCGTTATTTGGTAAACCGTGCTAGATGGCTAGACCATTACTATAAAACAAAATGTGTGATTTCAGGAGAGGATGCATCTTGAAAAAATTCGACTCGATAAAATTCAAAATGGCCGCTTATCGGCCATTATTCACTTTCACATGGCCGTTATTTGGTCAACCGTGCTAGATGGCTAGACCATTACTGTAAAACAAAATGTGAGATTTCAGATGAGGATGCATCTTGAAAAAATTTGACATGATCAAATTTAAAATGGCCGCCTTTTCGGCCATTATTCATTTTCACATGGCTGATATTTGGTAAACCGTGCTAAATGGTTAGACCATTACCTGATTACTATAAAACAAAGTGAGAGTTTTCGGGGGAGGATGCACCCTGAAAATGTTTAAATTACGAATTCAAAATGGCCGACAATCAGCATTATTTACCTCGATAGGCCTGATATCAGGTAAACCGTGCTAGATAGCTAGACCATTACTATAAAACAAAATGTGACGTTTCGAGAGAGGATGCCTTTTATAAACTTTCGACTCAATCGAATTCAAAATGGCCGCCTATCGGCCACTATTTACTTTCACATTGCTGATATTTGGTAAACCGTGTTAGATAGCTGGACCATTACTATAAAACAAAATGTAAGATTACAAGAGAGGATGCATCTTGAAAAAAATTAACTCGATCAAATTCAAAATGGCCGCCTATCGGCCATTATTCACTTTCACATAGTCGGTTTTTGGTAACCGTACTAGATGGCTAGACCATTACTATAAAACAAAATGTGAAATTTCAGGAGAGGATGCATCTTGAAAAATTTTGACTTTATTAAATTCAAAATGGCCTCCTATCGGCCATTATTCACTTTCAGATGGGCGATATTTGGTAAACCGTGCTAGATGGCTAGACCATTACTATAGAATGAAATGTGAGATTTCAGCTGAGGATGCATCTTGGAAAATTTTGACTTGATCAAATTCAAAATGGCCGCCTTTAGGCCTTTATTCACTTTCACATGGCCGATATTTGGTAAACCGTGCTAGATAGCTAGACGATCACTATAGAATGAAATGTGAGATTTCAGCTGAGGATGCATTTTGAAAAATTCTGACTCGATCAAATTCAAAATGGCCCCCTATCGGCCATTATTTACTTTCACATGCCCAATATTTTGCAAACTGTGTTAGATGTTAGTCCATTACTATAAAACAAAATTTGAGGTTTCGGGGGAGAATGCACCCTAAGTTTTTAACTAATTTATATCGAATTCAAAATGACCGTAAATCAGCTATTAGTTAACTCGATTGGCCTGATATCGGGTAAACCGGGCCAGATAGGTAAACCATTACTGGGATACTGATTAGGATCATTAATTTCAATGGAGGTTTGCAATCTCTGACAGACTGTCTAGTTCTTATCTTACTCTTAGATTGGGCTTCTTAGACCTAGTTGTCTTGCGTCTTGATTTTTGACCTAGACTAGGACTACATTAATAACCCTATACAAAATTGCTTAAATCAAATTCTAATTCGGAGCGGGAGCTCCTGGACTTATGTAGTCTTGTTTTTCTAAAATTTGGCTAGATAATTTATTAATGGCAGCTTATTTCTATATCTAGAAAGCAATTATATTAGATATGGATATGTGGGCTACTGTACTATAATAACCGAGAATACCAGCCTCAAAGGGATCATCAGCTATATGCATGTGCAGGCCTATACGCGAAAACAACATAATGTGGAGTTACATTATGCCATGAACCACTTATATTCCCATCCGCAAAGTTAAATAAAAGCTCCGTAAAATGTGTTGTTGTCAATATTGATTATAAATCTATTTAATTCAATTTTTTTATTGTGCCAAATAAATTAGTATGTTTTAATGTGCACAAATTAAACATAGGATCAGGGGGTTTAAAATATAAATTAAATGGAGAGTATAGGCAGATGTCCAATGTTACCCATTATTGCCCATTAAAACCCGTATTTATCCATATTCTGTGAATTGCCCATTATTGCCCACTGGGCCAGGTAATATTAATATCACCCGGGTTTTTGCCAACCCTGATTCAGTTGTCTGCTACTGACAGACTCCTGGATATCACGCATATGTGCTATGAGTATACGATCCCCCTCCTCCCTGGCCAACTCAGACAACCCAGACAAGTTGGCCTGAGTGTGACCTTCCACACTGCAGACAGTAAACCGGTGTCGTCATAATGAATATTCATGTTGCTCGCACCCTTCCTTTTCGTACAGCTTTCCCACACACCTGTTGTCAAGGTCAGACCAGTGGTATGACTATCAGACCTGATGGTGGCAAGATGTGTAGATGCTAGCTCAGTATTAAGACAGCGTTGGCTTAATTTCTCGTGTCAACGGGTGTGTTGGCTTCCGCTACACATTTTCCCGGCGATGGAGTCATAATCTATAAATAGCACACACTAGCAACCCCCAGCAAAGTACACATAGGTAGGCCCACCTGTAGCATAGGCCTATTCTGTGAAACTCACCGAGCTCGCTAATACAATAAAGTATGGGAGGGGGTCTTATATATAACATTAATTTCACCGAGTAGACATCCCGGCGACCTGACTGACCTGACTGCGTTCCACAGAATAGGCCTAAAATTATATTTCTAAAGGGCCACCATTCAATCGCCGTGGGGAGGGGGGGGTGGCGTGGATTATTTAAGAAAAACCTGGGCAAAAACTAAGCTAGGCCTAATCAAATTTCACATTTTCAGCGTGCCTACGAGCCACGACCAATGAAAATTATGCGTGGATACAGCCCCCCCCCCCTCCCCCTAAGATTGAATAGCCTCCCTCTTTGACTAAACAGCTATGTTGATTATAAATATATAGTTGATTTAACAGCCGGCGGTGAGTCCCATATGGGTTACACCTGAATATGGGTGACGGTATTTCTCTCTTCCCTCTATAGGCGTACATTCCTTCTGTAGGTCTATTGGTATAGGCATATGTGTTGGTTGTTGTGGCCTATACCCGGAGTAGGACGAGGGTCCTGGTGCAGTGGTTAAAGCTGCCTGCTTGGAAAGTGAGAGATCGCGGGCTCGAACCCCACTCTGGCTTTCAAGTTTCAAAGAAACAAAAGGTTTCTTCCCAGCTCACTCGTGAAGATTCTTTATTGTGGGGCGCCTCCTTGACCGTCAGACAGCGTGCTTAGCCTCGGACCGCCAGACGCCAGTGCTCGAATTAGAATCTTGTGTCCATAGGGCAGTGTCATCTCATGCATCTCACCATCCTGAGGAGGTTCTCAAAGCCCGGTTCAGCCTATATGTGGACAAAGGTGGCCGAAAACCCGATTCATTTCATTTATATATACCCGGAGTGTATAGGCCTACACACATATTGTTTTTAACATAGGCATAATGCCTAGCTAGGCCTACAGTTAGGACGTGACTGATAATGAAATTTACAAGGATACACAACAAAACGTGAAAGTTCATGTAGATTAAGTGGTTTAGCTTCAATGATTCATAATATTTACTTATGACGGACTCCATTCCTTGGGACGTTGCTTATGATGAGCATGCGGTTGGGTATACAACATTTGCTCAACGATCCAGTCGGTTTAATTTACACCTATATATAGTTAGTTTAGCTCGTATGTAGGCCTGATGTTACACAACTGGTTGCGCATCAGTTTGTTGCAGTGTTTTAATACATATAATGATGATTTACAACCTTTTTCAAATTGTCAATACTTAACTGCAACAGTTATGTCGTGATATTGTTGTAATGAGCAGCTCGCTTAGAAAGCAGGACATACTTGCTCAATGTATTGTTAAAAAGCACGACAATGATGGTTTAAAGCAGGACCCTTTCAGATAACACTTTGCTGAATATCGTAGATTTGGAGGATAATATTTGAGCAGATAGAATATCGATTTGATGTATCGGACAATACTGTATTTTCAGACGATTTTTGACGCGGCAGTTTATCCATGTTGAAATAAAATCAACAAAAGTGTCCATTTCCATGCCGATATTTCATGAGCAGGCGTCTATTTCACGTTAGGAGCACACCAAATCGATTTAAATTCTTACATGTGTTTGCAAGGTGGTACAACAGCTATTCATAAAATATATAATTAAAAAATTGAATACTAGTTAAATATGCGAAAACTGAATTACTGTTCGTCATATGCGCTTGTTGACGGCTCATTAGAAAGCAGGACACCATGTTAAAAAGAGTATCACGTTGCCGCGTGACACCATGCTAGAAAGAGTATCTGCATGACAGGTCTACAGATAGTGAACTTGAAAAATATTTTTTTTAATCTCTGCAATATTTTTATGTGAATTTACCCATGAGTATGTATATGACCTGATTAGATTTTCAGCTTTCCACCAATAATCAAAATGTCCGCCAACTAGACTTTTTTTAGAATTCCAAATAGTGCCTTGAAACCTAGTAATCAGGTAATATGATCTCAAGCAACTTATTACTTGTAATGTATTTTAATTTTCGATCAGGAAGGCAAGAATTATTCATGAAAATGTATTATGTGGCTTTTTTCTGACAAAGGTTTTTTGTGTTTGGAATTCACCGAAAACACAAAAGAAATACAAAGTGGTATATTAATATCAGGGACCGCATCACAAGCAATTTCTAAACCATGAGTCACTAAAAAAATTATAATCACTATTATAATCACTGACTTTGTCTGCAAAAAAATCAATGCGGTAAACACCCATTTTAATTATATATTTTTCAATTCATAACATTTAAACTTTGTATGCATATATATTTTTATTGAATTCAAACGGTGCCTCATGGGCCTGAGGCCTCTAGCGTTCGGGTGATAATGCATGTGAGTCCATGTGCGACCGAAAACGAGGCTATATGTTGGCCATCTTCACTATTTTCAATCAAATGCCTTGAAGCCTGGTATATATATATATAGGTTTTAAAGGTCTGCAAATCTATTGGCATTGGCCGTTTTCAAGTGCGACCGAAAACGAGGCTATCGTGGCCATCTTTACTTTATCAATTTTAACAAAAATTTTTTATTTTCAGTTAAATGCCTTGAAACCTGCAATATATAGGTTGTCGGGGTCGGTTGGTCTATTGGCATTGTCCCTTTCCATGTGCCAATGAAAACGAAGCTGTGGCGGCCAGGGCCGGATCAAGCATAAGGGAGGCCCGGGGCCCACTTGAGAGAGAGGCCCCCTTTTACAATTATCCCTATTGAATAAAATACCACACATTAGTAGCCTAGGCTAAACCATAATACCGAAAATAAATAGGAAAAACTAAACAGTTTATTTTCTTCGAATATTATTTTATGCATAAATGCAAAAAGAAAATAAAAAAACACAATAATGAGCTGTAAATCTTGCACATACATGAAAATTGGTTAAACTTTTTCTCATGAAAAACTATGGTACTAGCACGATAACAGAGGTAGACAATTACAATATAGACACTTTTTCCCAGGCGAACACAATACATTGACCCGCTTTTTCCCAGGCGAACACAATACATTGACCCAATGCTGTTTCAATGTTGGGCCAGCGTCGTAGATGGTGGGGTAACATTGATTCATTGGCCCTATGTACCTTTGTCTGACAAATCTTGCAATTCTGTCGTGCGTCCGCTAGCCTCTGAGCGCGAGCCCCTAAATCGTTATTTGAGGTTTTAAAATAATTTTCTTTTATCAGTAATTATATTTTTTGTTAATAAATCAATTAATAAACTTGCTCTAGGTCGATTGATTAGGGACCGGCTCTGAAAGTAACATACTGAGTTATTATTCGTACAGCAGAGTTTAGGCTATAGGCCTAATGAGTCCTTGGGAGCGCACTATTCTGTAAACGAGGCTGTCCATAGAGTCACGTTATAAATAATAACGTACGTTTAGCCACACCTTAGTAAATAATAACAGAGCCGGCAACGACTATCTGGCTATTTAAATCCCCGGCCGTTCGACCATTTGTAGTTAGCAGGTAGGCCTACTAGTATCAGTAGGCCTATGTGACCATTACCGCCACACGGCCAGCTGCTGTCAACGTCTTAGTCCAGTCAATAAAGCCTAAAAAATGACCTTAGTTCAACAAAATTGCTTTATTTAGTTTTTCAACTGATTATGGTTGGAAATAAGCTCTACTAGCCAGGATAAAAAATCTACCACGATCTGCGTGGTGCTAATATCTTAAATTCACCAAAATTCATGATGGCCGCCACCATTTCTACCAAAAACTAGAAAATGCATAAGTTTTTTGCCTTTAATGCTAGAAATACAAATAAAGTGTCTAAACTGATGTTTCTGATGTCAAGAAGTCAATTTTTATCATTTAAATAACTAATCTCTGATATCTTGAGAGATAATGTCACCTGGAGTAGATTAAGTCTATCAATCGACGTGACCGCCAAGATGCTCGGCTTCATTGTTCACGGCAGCATTGTTGCAGGTAATACCCTAGCGGTGACCACAAGCCAAACTACACAACAGTCCATTTTTATAACAGGAGCAGCTGCTTTTGTCACACTTGCCGTGGCAGTTGCATTTTACAAGCTTCAGCAAAGATGCTGTCCATCCGCATCTTTACTGGTTTGAGCCTCTCAACATTCTGACCTTTGTGGAGTAGCCAGCCCCACTTGGTTTGATCAAGATCATTGCCCAGCCAGGTATGAACCTGGTGGTACACTCGGTAGCTGTGGTACCTGGCTGCATCACAGGTGGGTGGGAGGGATTCAGGGGGAAGATACATCGATCTGTAAGCTACCTTGCTGCTGAACCTAGCTGCTCTCTCAAAGTCAAGGTTATGTCCAGGCTTACAGCTGTACAAAACTTCCAGAGAGGCCTGACCATGCTTGTTAACATTATCATGAATTTGATTTGGTGTCAGGAATGCGATGGCATGATCTTTGAGTCACATTTGCCCATTGACATCACCTTTCCTATGCCATATTGTCTGGACACAGTGTCGCATCCTGTGAGAGCGTGTAGAAAGAGCAAGGAAGCTGCAACATCAGAGTTTATGTGGTCTTTCAGGGTGCGGATGTTGATGATCTTATTGGCTGTCTGAAGGAAGATGTCATGATGGCTGGGACTGAGGTGGTGCAGCATCAGAACCAACAGGTCTGTGTCGTCCCCGACAATGGTTACTGATCTCCTTTTTGCCATGGTGCATGCAGTTGACACTATGTTATAGTCTGCATCAGAAGCGCTGTGTTGAACTTTTATGCCTGTTTTATCCAGCTCGCTGCCAATAAAGTACAGAAACTTTTGTTTGTTCTTAGAGTTTGCGAGGAATGACTTTTTCTTCATGGTCAACTGCATTTCTGGCCTAAAATTGACCTCTGCACCGATATTCTGTGAGCTTGCGCGTCTTTGATGTGTTTCGTCCTTAGTAGAAGGGCCACTTGCATAGCCATCAAATATCACAACAGCATGCTTGTAGTGGCGATGTACATATTATACATACAAATTGGATAGGTTTGCATATGTTGTCTGGTTGGGCCACGGCAGTTTTTGCAAGAGTGCGCCCCCATCAAGGACATACACCACGTCATCTGGGTACCGGTACTTACGTATCACACATAATGGTACCTTTTTAATCAAGGCTGCCTGGAGACTGGATTTGTCGGAAAGACGCACCAGGAGACTGCTATCAAACAGTGATGTGGGGTAAGATGACAACTCATATGTAAATAGAATTTGTGTGTCAACAGTCTCTTTACCAGCCACAACAAGGCGCTGGAATAACTGTTTGGGGTCGATCTCCAGACGTTCTCCCTCAGCAGTGATGTAGGTTGATGAGGCAAGTGTGGTGAACTGATCTTTTTTGCGGAGCGTATACTCTGCCACCGATTTTCCATACATAGATTGCAATATGGCTTGCCCAAGTGACTCTGCTCTGTCGGCATCTACAGATTTGTCTGCCAC
The DNA here is from genome assembly GCA_964017125.1 of Flabesymbios commensalis. Taxonomy (NCBI): domain Eukaryota; kingdom Metazoa; phylum Annelida; class Polychaeta; order Terebellida; family Flabelligeridae; genus Flabesymbios; species Flabesymbios commensalis. Next base: position 36,104,559 of record OZ024904.1, on the reverse strand, counting down.
GACTCCAGATGACAGACTACGCAGCTCTTTTGAATCCTTTGAGAAAGGTTTTCGTTCAGAGAAGTAGTGCAAAATCGTCTGCACATCCTCAGCATCCCTATCCATCCTAGCCGCTGATCTGTCTTTGTGAACCTCTTCATCACTGGTGTTGGTGTCCTGAAGGTCGGTAACGTCTCTCATGACCCTGTTGACCTCTGCACATGCTGGGGTAGAGAGCAACCATACCAGACTAGTCGTTTGATCGAACCCCCTACCTCTTGTCAGACCACCAACTGCATTAAAGTTCCTCATCAGGACTTGTTCGATGTACAGGTCGCTGTATATTCCTGCCCAATAGCTTTCAGTTCTTCTAAGGACAAAGAAACCATCAACGAACTTGCTGTATACATGAGGATGAGTATCTTGGAGCTTCTCCATTTGTGTCAGGTACAGGACAAGGGACTTCGTGTAGTTATGGTGTCCTGCAGCAGCTAGATAGGGCAACATCTGCTGCAAAGCCTGCAGGTATAACAACCAATTACCCGTGCGACCAGCCCTGATGAATGTACGGAGGATAGAAACCAGTGTCATGTACATGAGCCAAAGCTTGGTTGTGCGGTGTCCAGTCAGAGATCTACTCCACTCTACAGAAGCTACTTGAAGTTGTGATATGGAATCAGATGACAGGGCTTCGTCCAGGGTCAGGGAGTCTTCTGAAACTTGCTTGACTAGATGATCTACTGCTGTCAGAACTTCTGCACCACTCTGGTCAGCTAAAACATACAAGCATGAGACTAAATGTACATCACAATTGCTAGATGATTGGTAATATATGTGCATTACTGGAGTGATTAAAGTTATATCAAAGTGTTAACATACCGACACTAGCTGCAAACTCATCATCGTTTTCAAACTCATCCTCCCTATCTTGAGCGTCATCATGCACTTGGATATCTATGTCTGGTTCAACATCCACAAGAGATTCGGGAGCAGAAACACGACTCGCTGAAACAAACAAAGGGCAGCACTACGTTAGCATCTGCTCAAGGTGACAAAATGTGGAATACATTGCAAGGTTATGCATATAGGATAAGATGAAAATATTACCTTCCATGTGGTCATCAGTTGTTTAGTTTTCACAGGAGATGCGGGGTACTGGGATGACAAGCAGATAGCATGTGGTCCACACTGCCTTCAGCATAAACCTGGGACATCACCTCCTTCAAACCAGTACCAGCCATCAGACTGCCAATGGATCCCAGAAAGCTCATCTCTATGTGAAATCCACCCAGAATCAGAATGATTTGGCGAAGGGGACTTTCTCTTGGCTGGGCCTTAATGACCATGTAGGCAATCCACCACAATTGTTGGTCGAAGGTAATCACCGGAGTGGTGTTGTAGCGACTGACATGATCAACAATATACTCCAAAGTGGAGCGTACACATGTGGGATCTGACGGTGTCAAGTCTATCATGGGAAGAAATATGTCTGAAGATTTTCCTGGATGTGTAAGATTGTTATGCAGCATCTGCATGTAGCCTGACCACATAGGTGTAGGCTGTGGAAGATGAAAGGCTACTGTCCACATCATGTCAAGGTTGTCATTAAACATATCACGTTGGAAGAGCTCAACGCTTATGTAGCGAATTTCAGATTGAACTGATTTGACAGGCTTTTTTCTGATCCACCAGATTAATATGAGCCAGACACCTAACAATCTCCATGTCCACCTTGAGTCGTGGAATTTGTCTGATGATTTTGATTGCTGGAGTAAATGTTGCGACCTGTCCCATGACGTGAACTGAACCATAGCCATCAAGAGTCCTAGAAGCGTGGTCTACATTGTCGGCTTGGTATTGCAAGAATGGCCTGGTTACTTCTTCTGGAAGATCAATCCCTGGACAACTGAGGCATTTGCTCTGTATTTATTGGCTTCTGAGTATGAAGAGCAAACACTAAGCTTGCTCACCATATCCACGAGCTCACGGTGCCCATATTTGTGCTCAAGTGTCACGCTAAGACCAACTTGGAGAGGTGGTAGAAATGATCGAGGGCATGTTGATTGCATGATTGACTGGCCTATTGAAGCCATGTGTAACTTTGCATTCTTTCTCTTGGTTATGCTACCTAGAAGTAATTGAAGTGAGGGAGGTATGTGACATTTCCATCTACAGAGGTTATGTCTGCTGTGGTGGGGTACTTGTTGTCATGGTGCTCCATGGATTTGATCTCTGTTCTGATGTACTTACCAACACTTTCAATGAGCCTGTCCATATCACAAAGTTCTTTCATCTCATGAGCCCTGTCATGTGCCTCTTGAATTATGAATTTTACACCTGATGTTAGTGTAACAACATTCGGAAGTTGTCTCACTGTTGTTATTGTCACCCTTGAACCATAATGTTGTTCTAGTCCTCGTTTCAACTGCACTTGTGTATACACATCGTCTTCATTCAGCCCACTACTTCGAATCATACGCTGGTGGAATTCTTGAAGTGTTACAGTCTCATCATCGTTCTAGGTATTCATAGGCATAATGTAGAGTAGTAACCTTTGAACTAGATTTTGGGCCAACCAACTTTTCTTTTTTTGTTGGTATATGTAGCCCCTTCTACACCAGGGAAGTCTTTTCTTTTTAGGAACAGATCTTTACACGTGTGATGGTATAGGGCTTCTTCAGCAGGGAGGTCGTTCACAGCAGAGATGCGTGATTGTATTTGTGTAGCCCAGTCATCTTGCCTGCTCTGACAATGAGTATGTATGTTCTCTTGAAAGCTGAGTGTCATCACATGACTATATTTATAACTGGCTATGGGTTTTTTTATGGGCAAGAGACTGTTCTACAACATCACCACAGAAAAAACAATGTGTTTTAAAGTTGAAGAAACTTTGCCCAGATCTCAAACTGTTGGATATAGAAGACGGAGATGTTAAACGTTTTTGGGCAGTTTTGACAGATTTCGGGTTTGTGTGTCTACTTCTGCACACCTTGTGTACTATAATGTTACATTGATCAGTTAATTTGATATCAGGTATGTTCAAGTTTCTGTCATGACTAGCTTTATTAATGCCAACACAACCTTTCTCGGTCAATGTGACATATTCACTTGACTTATGAAGATCTATTGAGTCGCCGCAGATAACACATGCCATAGTTTTATCAGTTAATTCTATTCTACCCTCCACCACGTTTTATACTGATACTACATGCACATCAACCTGTAGAAACATAAAAACACAACGTTACACACAACATGGAATACAATATCCCTCACTTGCAATGAAACCGGATGCATATAAAGTACGTACATTTTTCCAAATTTCGGTACATTTTTTGGGAAAAAATATGCTTTCTCACCAATTTTGTTAGAATTATCTTTAATTCGTTGTCAAAAATGAGTTTCTTGGCATCAAAAACATAGGTTTAGACACTTATTTGCCTTTCTAGCTTAAAAAACAAATAACTTGTGTCATTTTTTCGATCGCGGTGGAATCGGTGGCGGCCATCTTGGATTTGTGCGGATTTATGGTATTAGCACCACGCAGATCTTGGTAGATTTTTTATCCTGGCTAGTAGAGCCAATTTCCAACCCAAATCAGTTGAAAAACTAAAAGAGCAATTTTGTTGAACCTTGACCATTTATTGACTGGACTATCTGGAAGGTTAAACTATTCCAACTGGGACTGGGACCGCTAGCAAAATGGGTACTATAGGCCCTAACTTTTTTCTACTGGTGGTGTGGCACTCACCCACTCAAATGGAACTGTTTGTGATGGTTCTTCTCACTTGTACGCCATTATATTATATTTTCAAGACAAATACTTCATCTAAATATAACCACAGCTGTTCAGGTGAATCTCTTAATATAATAAAACTCACAATGACGTTGAGAACAGCAGGCTTCTTGTTTTAATTTGGAAAGTTGTTTGTTTCATGGAGTATTGGCCTACATTTCTGAAATGTATGCCAATTTAAATCGTGGTAGGCCTAAATGATCAATATCAAATGTGCTATTCATTGATACCCTAAACTATCTCTGTTAAAACAACGTGGTACAGCATAAAAATGACACCTAGATATTTGTCTCCATGTAGTTTCTTGATATGTATGTGGTTGAAAAAAGTTGTAGATGAATTTCTCCGAAGACAAAGAAGCAAAATTGTTAAAATTTCGAGCTGATTTTGTGATGCTAGAACATTCAAAGTAATGCTAACGATGGTTAGAGATATATTTCAATATTTTTTCATGGGTAACTTCCTTTGTTCATTTTATTAACAAATAAAAATAAGTGTGAAATGTTTTCAACTTCTTTCATTCACAAAATGAAAATAATAATAATAACTATCCTTTTACAGTTGGTCAGGCAATAATCTACTACAAAAATGTAATTTTTGAGAAATTTATGAAACGTTGGGTTTCACCCCTTACAGCGCGGGGATCGACTTTATATGATTATTTCAAATTGAAAAACCACTTTGATTTCCATGGTTTATAAAAAAAACTCAGCGCTTTAAGGGTTACATTATAACATTTCATATTATATGATGCATTTCTGTATAATTGTTATCTTTTTATGAATCTCTTCTGTTTGAATGGCCTGTATTGGCGGTGTGGGACCAAAAGAAATGTTGTGCAACTATATCTGCTATTTCCAGAGTTACTGTTTGTGAAAATCACCCTGTGACCTGTATGTCTTCTCGCACATGGATCAGTCGTGAAGCCAGAGATCCCTCTTTGCTGGTCAACTGTGGTGTTAATGCTCTGTGTTTATTCAGGTATCTGGAAATTTTATGAAGTAATATTAACAATTGCACTGTGGGGTCCTACTGTTGCTTATTGTGGCAAATAAAGACAAATTCAATAGTGGATTTAAAGGGAGTTTTATTTAGCTATTGATTAAATATGTTACATTGTTAGGTGTTTTAGAAAGCAATTTAAAGATACCTATTTGGGAACCATCTTGCTGTAGATTTATAGCTGGATCTTGGGTATGAAGTGCCAGCCAAGAGCTAATATAAATTTCAAACATTAAACCTGTGGTCACTTGTGAAAGCCGCATGGTTGAGTCAGTGTCCATCAGCTACGCTCTACGAAGTCAAAATGCAGTATCGCCTTTCTTGTGAACTGAGGAGATACACCTTTTGGCATCGCACGACAGATTTGTCTATAAATAGCAACGACAAGGGACTCCTCCAGAACAATTGGACCCGCATGTTATAAATAAACATTGCACCATGTGTAGGCCTACACTAGGCTACAGGTTGATTCACGCTGAGTTTTAAAATATTTATTTAAAAAACACCTGCAATTGGCAGGTTATAGGACGGAACACTACAAAAACTAACTTGATTTCACCTGTTTCGGCAGTATCAGAATGTGTTTCCTCAGCTTGCCCAGCTTGGCCCCATATCAACACAACAGGTGCACAAACATAGATATTTCCATCTGTTGTCCCCATAGAGCCTAACTAGGAGCAATATCAATATCCATAGCTGAATGTTGTTTGAATTATTGTCCATAGATGTCGCTCAATTATATAGTCTCACTGTTATTTAAGAGCCAGCTCTTAATGCTGCGCTCGATATGATCTTGGCTCATGGCTGTTGGTCAGGGCCCTGGTCATGGCTGTGACTTCATTATGGAATTTCCATGGGTCACTTTGAATTATGGGAACCCATTGTCCCGCAAACACTGAAGAGTTGACTATGGCTTTAAATATAATCGAAAAGAATTGGCAGGGGTCAATAGATAACAATACCTGAGCCAAACACTTTTGTACTTTGTATTTAACATTTGGTCAGTTGAATAAAAATATGCCTGTCCTTAGTTTAAGTAGAACTTGCCTTTAAATTAATTGACATTGATAATTGACAACGTTTTGTTTCGTACACGTTCATAAGAAATACAATTTTAACTGCAGGATCATGACTGCTGATGGCAACCTGCAACTGAAAAGAAAGTTCCCTGTGAAACATCACAATCATAACATTCGAAGCTGTTTTTGCCCCATAATGTCATTTCGACAGGGTGCCTGTGTTGGTGAGTGTTTAGTTATTAAAGTTCGCTTATATATTTTTTTTCAAATATTGTTAAATTTTAATATGCAATTGAGCAGGACTTCACACACAACAGACGCCCATTGTTGAATCTAGATTAACATTGATACTGCAACGGGTCAATGTATCATGTTTGTTGTATTTGTACATTAACATTTCAATAGACCCTTATTGGTCACAGGCTGAGCAAGGGGTGAGTCGATGCTGGACGCTGGCCAAGATCGGTCGCGACGATGGCCATCAATTCTGGTGTTCCACCTGCATTCAGTCAGCGTTAGAACGGCCTTCCGTGTTGTTTATCATACAAAAAACACACACATAAAATGGATAAAATTGTCATCAAAATAAACAACTACAAATAAAAACGGCTTCACTTCAAATGTTGTTAATGTAAACGTGGTTGTAACAGAGTGAAGCCCTAATACCAAAATAGGTATAAATTTACTTGACAGTCTGTCAGCAGGATTAACCAGTGAATATTTATACATGTCTCTAGTTGATCTAATCTACTGTCTCTAATTGATCAAATCTACTATGAATATTTATACATGTCTGTAATTGATCTAATCTACTATGAATGTTTATACATGTCTGTAATTGATCTAATCTACTATTTAAATGTAAACTTTGACTCTTGTATCATTACAAACAAATTACATAAAATATTATAAACAAAAACTACCAATACCAATCTAGTAATTGTTCACACAAAACAAAACCTATAAATAACAATCTACTAATTGTTCACATTAATATATTAAAGTGAACTTTGACTCTTGTATCATTACATACAAATTACATAATATTGACAAAATCTATCAATACCATTATTAAACAAGATTATCTGTTGTTGAGGAGGGTATGGAAACGGTCATAAGAAGAATGAACAATAAGCGAAAACTTGCTGCGGGTGGAAGTGGGAGGAGGTGGGATTTTCTTGATAGACATAGAATCTGGTATATAAATTTATATTTCTATCGGATTAAATGGCTGGGACAGCTCAGTCAGATTAGAGTTCCTGAAAAGAGGTCGCTAAAAACCAAACAAAAACCGAACCAAACAAGAATTGCAAATCTTGGAATTCGCCTGAGATTAAAAGTCCATTTTGTGTTTGATAAATGGAGCTTTCATTTTATGAAAACTCTGTATTTTTGGTCAGTTTTATAACATCATACAGTGCAGTATCAGTTACATGTACATTATTATGACCAACCAGGCATCTTGGGATGGCGCGAATTAGCTCGGCCCCTACTTTTGAGGGTGCATATGGGTCCTGGGAATTATGGATTCTTCCCACTTCACTTTTTAACCTTTTTTTGGTCTCACTACTCACTTTTTATAAGTAAATGAATCGGGCTTTAGGCCACCTTTGTGCACATAGAGGCTAAACTGAAAAATGATATAAATATAGAAAAAAATAGATATAAAACTTTTGGCTCGTTTTTTACACTATTTATAAACTGCAATCCTCGATGTTCGGCCCCTAAGATGTTCGGCCGTTCGTTCGATTCGTTTTTTAACCCATGTGCACTCTCACTTTTGCATTTGGGAAAATCAATCCTAGTGGGTTAAAACGGCAGCTGCGCACTCTAGTCTTTAAAAAGTCATTTAGAATAGAATGACTTTGTGCAGAGTAGGTCTGGGGACTACATGGGGCCTTTAATCTATATAATATTGTTTATTATCATTTTACATCACATTCTTCACCTTAAAGGGTCTTATTCGCTAGTTTAACATGTGTAAGTTACCCTTTCATCTTTGTCATTTCAGAATACACCGTATCAACTTTTTTGACAATTTTGTTTTAGTGTCTGGTAGTGAAGATATGTGTGTCTATTTCTTCGATGTGGAAAGAGAAGAAAAACCATGTGTGAACAAATTACAAGGACATTCTGCTCCTGTTCTCGATGTCTGCTTTAATCATGACGAGAGTATGCTGGCGTCGTGTGATGCACAGGGTACTGTTATTGTGTGGAAGAGGGAAATGAAATCCTGATGTCGCCTGCACACATCAGGCAACTCATGAAATATTGAACACTTGTATGCATGTAGTACATGTAGATGTACAATTGAATCGATGGTATAATAAATTATTCTGTACATAAAAAATATATACAATTCATGTAATACAGCTTTTGTATATATAATGTAAATGTAATTATGTTTTGAGTCGTAGAAAATTAAATGATATTATCATTATGTACATATATATGTAGACTAGAATAATGAAATAAAATACTATAAAATGTTCTTTTCTTTTTTTGAGAACGTGCAAGTTTTCGTACTTGTATTATTCATGAACAAAATGGATCCGTAATGTGTTAACTAGAGACAACTGTGACAAGTAATAGTAATAAAGTTCGGACGTACATTTTAAACTTTTTCTTGCGACATTTGCGACTTTTAACTCTGTGACTATTGTAAATTTTTGATTTTTTGCCTTTTATTTTAATTGTGAAATGTTGCATTAAAGAGGTTTATACTGTCCATATCAAACAACCATTGTTGATTCAATGCTGGGCCACTGTCTGCGACGCTGGGCCGCCATTGAAACATTATTGGGTGATCAGAGCGTCGAATCGCGGAAAGGAGGAATTATTACACTGGGCCAGCATAAACTGGCTACTCGCCGAATACAATGATCCATTGTAATAGATCGTGGGCCACCCGTAACTCCCCCTCCCCCCTGGGGATTTTACAGGTGGTTATTTTTGAAGCCTCTGAATATGGACCTATTGAAATCCTTTTGTTTGCATTTAAGCTGTTGGGGCTGAATATGCTAAAATATGCAAATTAGGCAGCCATCACCAAAAATCCAGTTTCAAGCAATATCCCAGCAACTAATCAAGTTAGAATCCTAAAAACAGTGTCTAACATACGGTTTTCATGGTCAACGAATGCAATAAAATATATCTAATTTGGATCAGAATGATAAATTAGCATAAATATGCAAATTAGGCAGCCATTACGCAAAATCAAGTTTCGAGCAATATCTCAGAAACTAATCAAGTTAAAAGCCTGAAAACAGTGTCTATCATACGGTTTTACCTTAGATTTTGAGGCGATTATTCATCTTCAATTGATGGTGGATGATAAGTTCAGTTTCCAGATGATATCTCGGAATGCGTTTGCTGGCTTGTTTTCATATTGCACACACATGTATGCCTTAGGGGTGTAGATGTGCCTTTTGGGTGGGTTATGACCCTTGACCTAATTTTTTTACCTTAAATTTTGTGAACATTATTGACTTCAATTGATGGCGGATGATAAGTTCAATTTCCAGAAGATATCTTGGAATGCGATTGCTGGATTGTTTTCATATTGCAGACACACATGCCTCAGGGGGTGTAATGTCCTTTTTTGGGGGGGGGGGAATGACCTTTGACCTAATTTTTTTCCTTCAATTTTAAGAAATGGTCGAGGGTAGTAAAAACCGAGATGGCGACCATAAGATAAGCAAAATTTGCAGGTATGCCATGTCATGACATAAAAGAAATTTTGCTGAAATGGACATCTATGGTTTTGATGACTATAATATAATTTAAACAGTCGTCATCATAAACAATGTAAGGTGGTGGCAAGAAGGAGACGAAATTAGATGCCCCATGGCATTGACAGGAAAACACATATTTTTGGTAAGATGGTTTTAAACAGGTCAATATACCTCTTCCCACTTTTGGATAAAGCATTGTACATGCTGTAACTGTCGAATACAACATGCATACTGTTGCTAGCTGGAACAAACTGAAAAATCCACAGAAAAGACAATTTTAATCATTTTTACATTATTGGAACTCATGTTTTAATATGGTTCACAAAACGGATTCTGGGCACTGTTTTATTTGTGTCAATTTCCCATGTGTCCCAAATGACTATCACTCACATCTTCTCAAATACGGCAACACGCATAGGTTCAGTTTTCTGTCATTCCATAGCCTATAGTAAGCCCACCAAACGTTGTTTCTGAATACCGGTAAGCATAAATATCTGTATTTGCTGAGTTATTAGGATTTCCGTCGTCAATTTTACCACAGTTAGCGTCTCCAGTTTTTTAACTGTGTGTTGCACCATTAGTTTATACCCTGTAGATAGCCCATAAATTTCAGCGAGAACAATGCCTACCTTGGATTCAAACTAGGCAAATATAATCTTGAGAAACTACCACAATAAGAGTTTGAAACTGGTGAAAGCTAGCAGACGTTGTACTCTCGAGACCAAATCTATCATGAAATCGATCCAATATTTTGCAATAAAATATATTGCCTTTGAAAATCTAACCCTTGGTTTATATGCCTCTGACGCCACAGCTACAATTGTGGTAAGGAACTTTCAGAGATAGGCTGACCTAAATCTCAAGGAGATCATAGGACGAGATGCTCTTCTCTAACCAATCACATACACAATATCTGGGTCACTGATATTGCTGGACCTTCAGTATACTAACATGTGACTTTGATCCAGTGTTGTTTCAATGCTGGGCCAACGTCTCGGTAGTCTCCCATTCCCGATAACATCTGGTATTGGCTGTTAGCGACCACGTGATAACACATATTGCCTGATAGGCCTACATGTAAGCCTGCAGTTTAACTCTAGAGTTGACCTACAGTATCCTCTCACTTTAGTGAGCAGATACTGCCATTGCAGAGCAGATGACTATTATAGCACGTTGTTGGGGGTGGGGGTGGGGGGGGGTGAGGCGTAGGTGTATGTACACACAATGAGGTCTGTTACCCCGCCACATCTAGCTGTACCACTGCAATTGGCGCCAGGTGCACCCCCCAGCAAACACGAGACATTGCCCATGTATTGGTTCAATGTTGGGCCAGCGTCGCAGACTTTGTGTTTGAAAGAGCTCGTGCATTGAGACAGCATTGGGTCAACATCTTATGTGGGTCTGCAGTGCGGCACTGTGTATTGGCGCTGGTTATATTTTCATATAGTCTGGTGTTTGATGATTGCAGAACAATTGTAAAATACAAGGATTAAGTTGCTGTGTTTCAGTGTTATATCACTCTGGAGCAGATGACACAAGTTGAGTTGTTAACAGAGCGATACCTCAGAGAGGGTGAGTGTTCCTACGAGCAGATGACAGCTGGTGAGTTGTAAAGGCTGGGGTGAAAGCTTGGAGTGAAACTGTAATTGATGGATTGGTAAGCTTTGAACTCGCGATGAACTGGGTATTTCAACTCTACATTAATTTTACATTATTGGAACTCATTCTAATAATGTTTTAATATGGTTCACAAGACGGATTCTGGGCACTGTATTTTTGTGTCCATATAATGTGTGTCCCAAATGACTATCACTCACATCTTCTCAAATACGGCAAAACACATAGGTTCAGTTTTCTGTCATTCCATAGCCAACAGTAGGCCAACCAAACGTTGTGTCTGAATATACATAAATATCTGTATTCGCTGAGTTATTAGGATTTCCGTCGTCAATTTTACGACAGGTTGAGCCATCTGGGTTAAGATGGGTTGGGCCATCAGTTTATGCCCTGTAGAGAGCCCATATATTTTACTGAGAACATTGCCTACCTTGGGAGCAAACTAGTCCAATATAATCTTAAGAAATTGCCACAATGAGAGTCTGAAACTGCGGGAGGCTAGTAGATGTTCTACTTTCCAAAGCAAATATATTATGATAAAGATGCAATATTTTGCAATAATATACCTTTGCTTTGAAAATCTAACCGTTGGTCTTAATATCACCTAGCGGCATAGCTACTATTGTGGTAAAAAAATTCTTAAAGATTTTGATCTACATCTTAGGCAAACCATTGGACGAGATGGCCTGCCCCGACCAATCACAGACACAACATCTAGGTCACTCACATCTCTAGATATTTCAATATGGACGACAGACACGTGACATTGATACAGTGCAATGTCAATGAGGCTGAACTAGATCTCAAGCACATTATTGGTCGAAAAAGTCATCTCGACCAATCTCATGCACAATATTTGGGTCAGTCATATACTGAACGGCCATCACACTTTCCGTGAGTGAGCCGATACTGCTATAAACTCGAAAGGCAGTATTTTCTTACTTGTAATGTAAGCAGCTACTGTGTATATTAATTTTGGCTGTGTATGTCAGTGTATACACATGATACACACCGGGCTCCTGGCCAACTGTGATTATGTAATACGCGAGGACTCGCCACCTGACTGTGAACAAAATCTATTTAAATTGTAAATATACCAGGATTCAAGATATAGATTTGTTCTTTTCATCTCAAAATATTCAAGATTGATATATTACAGACTTCCTTAGCGTCAATATTAATGAAATGATCAATTTTTAAGTCAGGATCGAACCAACTGCACAGAGACGAAAAGGCAGATGTGGTATGCCTGTGATCAGCTATCACCTGTGTTGGCCCAGTGGTTATTGTGAATCAATGCACGCGGTTATAAATACAGAAACATAGCAATGCCATTAATCCAATAAAAAAAACATTTAACTGACTCCAGTGGTGACCATTTTACAAAATGGCCGACCAATCTCAGTATGTATCAATATCTCAGCTTCTAATCCATATAAAAACGAAATGTTTTTTTATCTAAATCTACATTTTCAGGAGTACTGATACTAAATGAAGTAATTTCAAACACATTCATCTGACAAAAAACAAACATTTTACTGACGCCAGTGGTGGCCATTGTACAAACTGGCCGACCAAATCTACATGTTTATGTGTCGATATCACAGCGTTTAATCCACGTAAAATAGAAATATTTGTATCTGAACATACATTTGTAGGGGCACCGATAAGAAAAGTAGTTTTAGACATTTTAATGCAACAAAAGAATATTTTTTATAAATTCAATGGCAGCCAGTTTTTTCGGCTTATTATCCATTTATAAGCAAACATTTTGTATCTTAAAGGTGTGGTCAACTGTCAGAAAGCAATAGTGCCCGTGGGTAGGCCAAGTTCATATTCCATAATAATACTAAATATGCGTTTCATACCCAAAGCCTCATTAAGAGCAAGTTCTCAAATCACAGCAAGTTCATATATACTTGAGCGCCATCTATGAGTTTATAATTCAAAGCTCTTGGCCCTTACCCCTACTTGGACGCTGGCTTGCAAACAAACTGACTGTATTACTGTGGGGATGTTGAAACTGCTTGACCCAAGCTTGTATTGACATGCCCAGTAAACACAAAACATTTGTATGACTTTATGCAATGTTGGACCAACGTCAAATACGTTGGGCCGACGTTGTATAAATGTTATACAAATGTTTTGTGTTTGCTGGGCAGGAGGACTTTCTCTCAAACATTGTACATTTATTCAATGTTGGTTCAATGTTGGGCCAGCGTCGCAGACGTTGGCCTAGCATTAAAACAGCATTGGATCGATGTCCCGTTTAAGTAGTATCTTGTGATCAGTTCAGTAGCTATATTAATGCCGTCAATCTGTACTCAATAGGCTACTGTTGGCCTACACTTGACCGTCCCAGGCATGCGCGTTTTGCAGTTGAATCATTCTTTAATATACAGATATAGGCCTACATTTTCAGGGGCAATGATAACAACAAAAATATTTTATAATATTTAATACAATAAAAAACATTTTACAGACTCCAATCTCAGCCATTTTCAAAAATAACTTTTTCAATATATATTTTATTAGATAATAATTTATAGTTATAATCCAGTTACTGGTGATGTGCTCTATAAAGAACCCTTGAAGTTATTCGATAAAAGTAGGACATAAGGCTTCCTTCAGTCGCGATATTGCCATGAATGTGCAGAAAGGGATGCAAACTTTATTCACCCACAATCCAGTTACAATCGAATTGTTGTGTCTAAATGTAATTTGTTAATGAAAGTGATTAAAATTTATATTAACCACTTTTTTTTCCAACAAAATAAAACATATCAATTAGTAACTTCAATATCTTTAAATCCACTTAGACTTGTGAGTTGAAATATATAGCATAAAAATATATATATTTTAAAGTACTTTTGTCAATCTTGCATATAGAATGATTTAAAAAAACGCCATCTTAATGATTCAGACTAATTATATTGGTATAAATTTCTTTGAGATAATTAGAACTATTAGAATCAAATATTGTTACCATAGAAACCTTCCGTTTAATATAAACATTTAAATAGTTTTTAACCCATTATTCCTACAAATAAAATAGCTTATAGATCGAAGCGCTTTGACAGATTTTACTATATCTAATTACATCGATCTTGTACACATTGTGTGTAATAAAACATATTTTCATTGGTTACATAGACCTAAAATAGGAACAAAGGTTAATCTTACACACTTCACTTCTCAGCTCCCATTGCCTGTTGGCAGTCACCCCAATTCACAAAATCCAAACTGACAAGATATTACTATATATGAGAGTAAGGGTTGTTTTTAACTTGTGTTATGAATACTCATACTATTCACATGAATTCTCTCTCATTAATAGCGCCAGATATGAAATTACAGTCTGACTTATTAGGTCCAGCAAGCATAAAGTGTCGGATACCCCCTCCCCCCACCCCGGAGAAATTGGTGGAGTGTATGACTGTTGTAGCTTGTTTCAAATTTGTATTCAAATGTGTGTGGCTCAATCCACTCGCCTTATTTCGACGATATTGACTTGCCAAACACGTGTTATGGCCTGTGACTTGTATAAGATCGATGGCTACGAGGGTAGGGTGTTTGCCCTTGAGTTTTGGTGGATATACAGCTTGACCTGTGGTAAAATAATGACAGAGGTTGTTACCCAATCTTGTATAACTGTTTATGACCCTACCATTATGATAATACACAGTGCCAATTTAAATAGAGCCTCAACCAGTTATTTATATTGTTGTGGAGCATCTTGTTGTGGATCAGCACTACGCTGATGTCTCCTTTTTCGTCAAGCTATCTCCCTCACTTGTCTGGCGCAGTTGTAGAGGTTCATTTACCATGTTTACAAGACACGCATAGTTTAGCCAGCATGCTTTCATCTTGTATGTGTCGGGAATATTTTCTGACCAGAAAATCAAGATCAAGCGTATGGTACAATTGTTCTGTGTCTCTAAGCCATTTGACTTATTTGTTTTAAACGTTCCGCCAAGTCAACTAGCTGTGGACTGAAGAAATATTTGGCAATGAGTTGTAAATAAATCAGTAGAACGATAAAATGACAAGCATTTATCGGTTCACTTAGATACGTATTTCAGATTGTTCTCCCTAATCCTTGGTCTTGGTCCTGAAAATGTATGCATACACACTAAGATTGTTTTTCTGTGTTAATCAGAAAAGAAGATATTACAACATAAATATTCTGGCGGCCATTTTAAAAAATGACCACATTTAAGATAAAAAAAATTAGCGTATTTTTAATCGCCTTTGTGTGATCCTTGGTCCCGAAAATGTATATTTAGACACCAAGATTTTTTTTTCTAAATCAATTGTCTTTTTTGGAATACTTTGTCTTGAAAATGTATAATTAGACACCAATATCATTTTTCCAGATCATTTAAAAACTGAGATATTGGGACATGAATATTTTGGCGGCCATTTTGAAAAATGGTTGCCATTAAGATCCAAGGTCAAATTCCGAATGGCCCTATAACTAAAATTTACCGTCATGGTATGTTCTTCTGGCATGCAAAATGTCATGCTTTTATCATTAAATGAACAATTGTTTTACCAGTCAGCCTAACTTAAAGAAAGATAAACTGTACTATTTATCATAGCACGGGCTACACTGCAAGCTGCGCCGCGCTGCGCCTCACCGCGCTGGGAAATGAAAGCTGGGAAGAGTTTATCTTTCACGGCGCCGCGTTTTTCGGAGTTGCTCTGTGGCCAATCACAATAGCCAGAAGAGTTATGTGTCGCAAAAAAACCCCTCCATGCATAATCAGCATCCAAAAAAACAGGATTTTCACGCGCCGCGCTGCTCTTGGTGGGGCCACGTTTGTTGAATTTTGCGGTGAGGCGCGGCGTTTGGTGGGGCCGTAGCTTTATAACATCTCATGCTGCCAGTGTTATTTCACGAGAGGTAGACAAGGACAACTGTACCCTCCTCCATTTAATCGCTGCGCATAACATGGCTTCGTTTGATCATCCTCACTTTGAACGTGAATCTGGAACTCCGCGATTTCAGTAATTTAGCTTCTATACTGCATGTACCTTTTTTTTATATCAGCCAAATTTAACCAATTCAAAATTTTAATATTTGCAAATTATTGATGTAACGTTGTGACATTTCTCCGGTAAATACCGTTATGCTATAAACTATTACCGTACGTATCCCTTCAAGCTATTACCGTATTCCGTGTATATCTCCTGTCATATGGACCCTAGTGGTAGACCCCTATGTTATCTCGGTAATGCCTTTTAATTTTAAGTAATAGTCATTTATATTATCGAAATACCCAGTTTTTATCCACCGCCCGTAGGGGAAGGGGGATTTTAGTCGCGCCAGGATTCTGTCCGGCGTCTGGCGTCACGTTTTCTTGTGGGCGCAAAAACTCAAAAACTACTGGTCAAATCTTTTTTAAATTTTAACATGAGTTTGAGTTTTTGCGCCCACAAGAAAACGTGACGCCGACGCCGTTCAGAATCCTGGCGCGACTAAAATCCCCCTTCACGTACGGGCGGGGGATAAAAAAGATAATTATGAAATGGCTGATTATTTGATAATTTGTTGCCTATTTTAACTATTTTAGTTGGAATAAATGCATACATAAATATACATAGAATATTTATTTTTATCAGGCATATAACATGATGTTATAAATATACAGGATAGGCCTACACATATTACGATATGCTACAATGATAGCATTCTAATATAATTATATGAACATTACAACTCAGGGTGCAATTAGCGACATTAGCGTGATTGTCGTTGCGTTACCCAGTTTACCCAGTTATTTTGATAGCACAATCTGAGCTAACAACTCTTACAGTCGCACCTTCTAGAAATCACATTCGTGGTGATTGTCATTTGCAGCTACAATTTTTTTTTAACTTTTGAACAGGTGAAAATGAAATTAAACTTAGCCTATCAAAAATATCTCAGTATTAGGGCCGACATGGTTGACCGATGCAGTCCGACTTAGTATGTAATATAGGGGGTCCGACATAGCATAGGTCCGACATGACCGGACACCTTAGAATGATGCCTTACGTTTTTGCGGATCACCACGCAATTTAATAGATTTTGATGGATCAGAAAGTGTCTCCTTGTCATCTGTTTAGGTCATCTTGAATTAATCTATCTATGAATCTTGAGTGTACAAAATCTTAGGCTTGTGGCGACCCCACTTGCAGATTATCGCGACCGAGTTCGAGCGAGACGGAATCGCTGATCGACGGATTAGCACTTCCACCCGGCTTATGCCATGTGCGGCCCGGCCGCGCTCATTCACTCTTCCACCGACCTTCGCGGAAGCCAGACGTGTAACCGCGTTATCCGCATTCAGCCGCGTGGCTGGATAGTCGCCCCTGTCGCATGAGATTAAGTAGCACGTATATATCTGACAATGTCTACACGAATATGGAATGAATAAAGAACGAATTAAGAAAATAATCTATTTTGACTGAGTTTCTGCAGCGAACCATCACTTGCTGACCGGGCAAGACTCAACAATCAAGATTGGGCCTGAGACGATGGTCGCGTCCATTGACTTGTCGAACATTCGACAATGTCAATGGTAACCCTCGCCCCAGAACCCAATAGGCTCATGAAAATATTTAGTTTAAAATTCTAGCAGAATAGTCATACCAAGAGACCTAAATGGAGAGCTAAATGTATTATATAATGCACAGTTGTATCTTCATCTATCAGCCTTTAAGACAAAAAATCTAACAGCCTAGCATTATGTCAAGAAATAGCACTCCCACATGAGGGAAGTAGCTAAATCAATCTAGCAAAGAAGTGTTTAGCATAGTCTGTTTAAAACATAATATAGGCATATCAATATAAGATTAGAAGGTGCAGAAGATGTTCCCTATAAATGTTAGAATAATATAGCAAAATAAAACCTCTATCAAATTAGCCCAAATTTATATTTCTCACGTGATAGTGGCTAAATTTGTGTAAACGCTATAAATATCCATTTGTTTTAGCTAATTAACATAAATTACGCTAATTAGAGATGGGACGTCTATTTCTTTGGATAAAAAGTTTTAATTTTATCTAAGGAATAACCATGCCAAGTGCCATGCTTGCCCTAAAGTGTGGTGCGCATGTTCTTAGCATGTCAACTATGGCTGACATTTATGTAATTACTTTATATGTGAGGGTGCATATTTTGTATTTTATTCTGAATTGAACAGGGAGCCAGTGTAGGGATTTTAACAAAGGTGCGACACTGCAGAATCGTGGAGAGCAGGTCACAACCCTGGCCGACCAGCTCTGAACAATCTGCAGCTTGTTTTTTTCGCGATTTGTGGTTTTATAGAGGATAGAATTACAGCATGATCGACAGACATTTTGATGTTTCTTAAAATTGAAATCCTTGTCAAATTCTAGGGCCTACCCGTAGTTTTCGTGCCGAATCACTTGGTGTTGTATCCTGATCAAGTAATTTTGTAGGGAAATATTTCTTTATTTTTTCTCGTTGGGATTTAGCGCTGACTAGTATAACTTCTGTCTCGTCAGGATTCAATTTGAGTTTGCTAGCTGTCATTCAGTCAGAGACGTCTTGCAAGCACTGCTGGACCACCGACAGGGACATCACAGGGTCTGTCTTGGAGAAAGATAAATTTGTGTGTCATCAGCATACAGATGGTGGCAAATGTTATGCCTACTAATCACACTACTTAGGGGCGTCGTATAGAGTGAATAAGAGTGGTCCAAGGACAGAGCCCTGGGGGACACCGTAATCCGTCTTGAACTGTTCCTTAGGTTTGTCCAGAAGTTTAACCCTTTGCATTCGATTTTATAGGTAGGAACGGATCCAATTTAAAGCTGTTCCACTAATACCATACCAGCCAGACTAGAGGACAATGATGCTGCTATGGTCCAAGGTGTCAAAGGCTGCTGGCAGCTCAACCAAGACCAATGCTGTGGTCTTGCCACTGTCCATGTCCATACACATGTCATTGTGATTTTTTAGCAAGGCTGTTTCTGTAAAATGATAAGGTTTATATGCTGATTGATCGGGGTTTGATAGGTTGTTTTTGTCCAGCTGGGACCGAATACGATTGAAAATTATTTTTTCAATTAATATAAAAATGAAATTTAGGTTCAAGATGACAGGACTTGTCCTGGGAAGAAAGGATTAATTTCTTAACCTCATCTACAGTGGCAGGTTCGAACGATGTCATTGGAAAATTAATTTCTGGTGGTGGAATATGAGGCACATTGCACATGCTTACCCTGATGACATCGCAAGGCTCTGACACACTGACCGCCATGTTTTAGCGGGCCTGGCTCTACTGTGATCACCAGAGCACGCTAGCTGACTAGGGCCAACACCGTTACCGTTTTATCGGTAGGCGGAGTCACTGTCTTTTTTACACGGGCAGCTGTGGAAAAATGGCGGTCAGTGCCGCCGAGCTCCACGCAATGTGAGTAGCTTGGCTTAGCCAGGTAGGACATGCTCTGGTGTGTGGTTGGGAAACTACACAGTATGCTCGGTGTAATACATATAGTTCAAACCATAAAATACATTCACGGAGTGCCAACAAATTAATAATAATACTGTTATTTCCTTATGGCAATATAATAATAATTTTCAGAATTTTTCAGTCTCAAATGTTTAGATTTAATTTGAGCTACATTTTTATCAGTTTACTAGCACTATTATTTTCCATTAATAATAAAAACAGGGGCCATCTTGGATTTGTATTCAAAATATTGGTCAAGTTACATAAAAGACAATAAATTAATTTCTCGACCCAAAATTACCTAGACACGATAAATCACACATTATCTAGGTAGTAAACCAACATTATTTTTCATAAATAAAAAAAACGCACCATCTTGAATTTGTGGGTGGAATATAGGCCAAATAATTAAACCACAATAAAAATGAATTTATCGCCCCAAAGTCACCTATAAACCATAAACCATCTCTAGGTGAAAAACCAAAATTATTTATATAAATTGGAAAAAATGACGGCCATTTTGGATTTATCAACTCCAAATCACTTAGAAACCATAAATTACACATACCTATGTGGTGAATCAATAGAATTTTTTTATTATTACTACATTTCGACAGCCACTGTTGAATTTTAGGCTCCAAACAATTCCACCCACACTTTTGTGAGAGGCATGGGGGTCTAATTTTTTTCTTTATTGGTTGGAGAAGGCAAATCAATCATAAAACCAACCTCCAGAAGCAACGGTCACAGAATTACCAAATATGACCAAACTATCAAGATCAATGATATAAAGTATCTGATATGATATATCAAATAAAAGTTCTGTGCTGGATTATATGAGTTTTTATTTGATGAATTTCATTCAAAATTTGTCATGTGGTGTATCTATGTGACAAGGCTACTTAATGGCTTAACCCTTAGAACAATGATGTCGATCAACTATAGCATTGTTTTTTTTTACATTTTATTGGCTTTATATGGCAGGCTTTTAAAAATCAAATATGTCTTATATATGCGATAATCATATACATTTGTCTTGAATTTAGCAAATTCTAATTGTCAGTCATTTAAAGTTGTGAATCGCGGACAACTGTAAGTGGCAGAAAATTAAAAAATTTAGTCACAAGTTCTATTTTTCTGTCATATACTTTTAACATCACTGGTAAATTAGTTGGTAGACCTTATAAAAAAAGGTTAAGGTTTTTGTATCAGTATGTGAATGAAGGTTTGTCAAAGCAAGTCAAAGCAAGTCAAAACATCACAAAGTTTCAAAACTTAGTTACAAAGTTATTATAATTTCCTACTATACAATTATAAGCTGATACACCCCCTTGTCTTTATGTCAGTGTTGACATAAAGGCAATGTAATGTAAACCGAAGCAGACATTTCGCACATAAAATACCACTTTTAGTGTTCAGCAATTTCTCTGCTGTACAGTTCTAGCTTTGCGATAATCACACAAAGAAAGTAAAATACATCAGTAGCATTTAGTATGAAAATTTATATTAATATTAGAAACTGTTCAGGAACAGATTCAGGATTTGAAAACGGAAGGGCGCGGTTTGAATTTGGCGAAAATAGAGAGGTGCGTGTGCCCCACGCTCCCCTGGATTGCGCGACTGTTGTTCTTTACATTAATTCAATTCAGTTCATTAAAATAAATGCTCATCTAAATATTAAATTTTAGAGTAGATCAGTGTTTAAGTCATTTGTTACACAAGATCACTGATGTGGTCAGATCCAGCTAAAATTCTTTACTAGACTGTTCTAGATGATTGTACCAAAATGTCTTTAAAAAAGTTTTAAAAAAGTGAACATGAATGTTGAGAATGAACACAATCTAATTTCATGACACAGCCTCAGGCACAGTGCCAAAATTAAAGGTAGACGTTATGAGGTGACTATAAAGTCAAAAGGATACTGCATATTCTGGTTAAGATTGACCAAAGCTACATGTATTAGCTCAACTCTCAACCCTTACACTGCTGTAAAACATTTGGAACATATGAAGTTGCCCACTGAGTAATCAAATCAGTGCCATCAAAATAGACTAACAGGCTTTCAGTTATAAAAAAACCAGCTCTCCTTTAATTGTTGAGAAAAACTGTCACCGCGTGCGACTGACCAATTTGTCCAGCCTGGCCGTTATTTGAGGCGAGTGGTAATCAGCTCCTGGCAAATCAATTTTGGGCGAGCAATGGTGAAGGAGAACAGTCGCTCGCTTTATAACTGAAGGCCTGGCTCAGCATTGGGCAACCAGAAATTTCCTGTACATCATGTTTCCCAGATTTTGAATTTGGCAAAGTTCTACTTTACAGAAATAATTTTAATACCCTGCTTTTTATTAATAAAACATTCAATCAAAAAACGGTATTAAAACCCTAATATTTCGAAAAATAATAATATTCTCTTGTCCCTAAAAGAAGGGTGTTCAGAATAAAAACACCTGTTGGAAAATTTCACTTTTATTGTTAATAGCTTGGAGAAATATTGCATCACCATGTTTTAATCATGACCGATGACAATGGGACACTGGCCTATCACTACGGTAGTAAACATAATGGCACATATTTGGTGGATGAAGCAAGCATGTTAACTAATAACTTGATTCAGACATTTTTATCACAGAAATGCAGCAGCAGGTTCTATTGATGGAGAAACACATTTCAAGTTTCTATTTAACCTTAAACCGCTAAATTAAATAATTTATATTTCCACCCACTTAAAGTTGTATCTCGCTACTGCGACCCACAACTTCAAGTAGGTGAAATTATATACATGTATTTATTTAATTTAACACAAAACATTTGCAAATATTGATGTTTAAACACACATTTCATTCCAATAACTGTGATTTAAACGGATAATAAGACAGATTAAAAATGACTAAAGTCGCGCTTAGCGGTTTAAGGGTTAACATGATCAAACAACCCGGATCACAACAAATGACCCTGGCTGTCAAATAAATCACTGTTTTAACAAACAGACCTACTCTTCTACTTAGGAGTACCAGAGAGTACCAGTATAAAAACATCTTAAAAACATAAACGCAAAAAAGACTATAGTAATCCATAGCAGTATAAGGGTTGATGTTTCTGAACATTAGCCTTAAAATAAAAAATAATTTAACTTGGATGTCAAAACTGAATTTCATAAGTAACAACAGGCATCCATGAAATTCCAAATTTAGACCAAATTTTCACCCTTTAACACATTTAATCACTCTTCAACTGACTGAATTTCAAGTAAAACACATAAAATTTGGAAAGCATGGCATCCCCTGAGGATTTAAAGGACATATCTGCCACTGTATAAAGTGTCATGTATGATCTTTTATTATTCAGCAGATTTATTTATAATATTTAACTAAGTGCAGGGTATTTGCATAGTGTGTAATTAGTTAAGATTGTTTGGTTAGGCTTCCTGCTGTCAGACCTTTACTACTACCACTCAGAATGACATAGGGGGATTTCTCTGCACGCTGTTTGTCTTGCAACAGTTTAACTGTATTTAGCGGTGTGTCTGTTGAACTCATAGATTTCATCAGCATCTCTTCTTCTATTTTTTTAGACCGTTTCTCAGTTTTCTTTTTGCCAGAGCCCTTACCATGAAAACTATGAGATAAGTAACGAAATGCTTCTTTTTGTGACATGACTCTACCAGTATCATCAACATAGTCTATTTGAACATTCGGTTTATAATCATTTTTCTCTTTGAATTCAACAACTGCTCCTCCAGTATATCGCTCTCTCTTACGATATTTATCATCAAGATCATCGTACCGTTTGTCTTCGATAGAGTAGATTTGTGCATCCAAGGCTCTACTAGATGTTGCTGAAGCTCTCTTATCTAGCTGGCCTTCTAAATATCCTTTCTTACTCGCCAACTCAAGGGCACCACCAAGACCCGTATTGAGCACAGGCTCGTCGTCCAAAATACCTTTTTCTTCTTCTTTAATTTCAACAGGTCGTGTATCTATTTCAACTGATTGCCATCCAACTATTGGTTCCTCATCTCCTTCTTGCATAGGATGAGATTCATTCCATTCTTGTTCCATATCTGCGCCATCTTCATCCTGTTCTCTATTTCCAGCTTGGCCATAAGTTGGAATCTCTCCTAATGAACGACAAAATTCTGATGTAGAATTTAAAATAATTTGTGTATCTGCATCAACAACACTATGTTTGGCATTTCTCAATTCTATATCTTCTGCAAGCTGTTCTGGTGGATTGGTAACTGTGCGGTGCTTAAGCTTTCTGGCTTTTTTCAATGCGATTTCGAGTTCAAGACTAGCACCATCCTCTTCCAACTGCACCTCTGACAAATCTTCCTCCGGTCCTAAAATTTCTACCTCTTCTGAAGATTCTACCTCCATGTCTTCAGCTTTGATTTCAACTAAATCCAAACCAGGTATCGGTTCAGATTTAGCTATCATTTGTAAAGGAACATCAGTAGAAAAATTTCTTCTCCCATGATCAGCGATATCATCAACTGGAATTAGATCACCAGCCTTTACCACTTTTGGTTTCTTGCGAATTTTACGTTCCTTCTTTTTTATTTTCTTAAACTTTTGTGACATTTCTTCCTCAGTAAAAAATTCCCTTGCTACCATAGGAGGTGGTAATGTTAGAGTTTCTCCTCGTTGAATTTGTGCTACATGCATTCGAGTCATCTTCCGTTCATAAGCAGCATCATATTCACCACCACCACCGAGTTTAAACATTTTTTTATTTTTACCAGATATTTCTTCATCGTATTTACCCAAAATTGATTTAGGTTTCTCATTACCAAATTCATCAAGTTCAGGTCCATCATATGCTTTATACTGAGGGAGATTTTTTTTATTTTGAACATTTTCATCAGCTCGTTCTTCATCAATTAGGTTGACATTGACCAGAACATCCTCTCCATTTTCATCAAGTATATTTTGGTCTTGCAATGTCAAAATAACATTCTTTCCTTCTTTGAAGGCAGATTCTGCATGGTGCACTTTTAGACCAGCCAATGAGTGTGCACCATAAGATGGCACCGCTGTATTTTTATTCATTCCAAACTCTTCTTCAACAAGATCAGAGAGTCCAAACTCTTCATCCATTTGGTCCAACAATTTTGCGCGTTTATCAGCTTGTTGTTTCTCAAGGTCCTGCTTCCTATTTCTCTTAACCCATGCCATAGCACTCTCTAGCTCATCATCAGAATCAGCGAGTGATTTTACTTTACCAAGCTTAGCGTTCATCAAACGCTTTTGTCTCATTTCAGCCATTCGTTCTTTGAGTTTTTGTGATTTCTTTATCTCACCCATATTTATGGCTGGTACATGAACATCTTCTTGATTAACAGTCACTTTGAAATCATCAATAATTTCACCTTCTTCTTCACCGGGCTTAAGGTTTAAAGGTCCCTTGTCATGTTCAGCTTTTACGCCAGCACTAGGCCTAGTACCAACATCTAATGGTTTCAACCCAAGCTTGGCTCGCAGTCTATTTGTTTCTTCAATAGTAAGTGATAGATCAGATCCATGACCCTTATCTTGAACAACGACCCGCTGAGCAGGCTGGGGAGAAACTTCTCTTTTAATAATAGATCTGGGTCTTTCTTGTGACAGCACAGTCAAAGGGGGCATATTGACGTCATTGTCTTCTTCTAAAAATACTTTTCTTCTCTTATCTCGATCACGTTTGTCTGTTCTCTCATGTCTCGACTTCTCCTTTTCGTGTCTCTGATCATCTCTCTCGCTTTTGTGTCGCCGCGAGCGCTCTCGTTCATGGGATGGTGATCGGCTATCTCGGTGTCTGTGACGCTTTTTGTGTTTTCGCTCTTTATCTTTTTCTTTGTGTTTCTTAGACGAGCCCATAGTTATGCTATTATGATGACCTTGATCTATGCTAGATATGTCAAACTAGAATAAGTTTAAAGAGCTAATAATGGCAAGTTCTGTTGTTTGTTTGTTGATATTTTTAAGGAACGCAAACCACACGCATTAAATTATCAATAAAACATTAAGCTAGATATGCGATCGGACTTCACATTCACTTTCTTCATCCATAGATGTCGCTCACTCTCGATCAACCAAATCTGTGTGAACGTATGTGATTATATTTAAGTCCTTATGACATACCTGTATACAGGTGGTCCAGCACGCGACGGCATAGTGCTAATGGGAGGAGATTTCACCCTGGATATGGTGTGACATACAGGTGGTCCAGCACGCGACGGCATAGACTAGGGTCTATTGCTAATGGGAGGAGATTTCTACCTGGCTAAGGTTGACTGGGAAGAGGACAGGATTCTAGCCGGATGCTAATTCCTTGTACAAGCAAGGGAAATGTTGAAGATAGCAGCTGACCAGTCCCTGACACAAATGAACCTCAAACCAACCAGGGGTCAAAATTGTTTGGACTTAAAGTGACTCAATCAGGCTAAAATCATAAAAAATCGGTGATTTTATATTGGCTTCTTAATATGACCATATGAAGTACACATGTCTATAGACTAAAACTGCAAAAGTTTTTAAATTTTTGTGCTACAAGTTAGGCTAGAGACGAAATTTCCGATTTCTTATTTCGGGCATGCATGTCCAAAATAAAAAACACAGGAATTTCGTCTCTATATCTCGCTTAACTGGAAAATAGGCAGCTAGAATATTTAAAAACTTTGGCAGTTCTAGTCTATAAACATGTTTACATCATATGGTCATATTAAGAAGCCAGAATAAATCACCGATTTTTTGACGATTTTAGCCTTATTGACTCGCTTTAATTTTCACAAACCATTCTCACCTAGTAAAAAGCACTTAGGTGACACCTCAAGTAACCTCGCCACAGGGGGCTGTGTAACCTCGCCTTAACTTAGGGTGCACAAGGGTCCTGGAAATTATGGATTCTTCCCACTTCACTTTTTGCCAATTTTGGGCCTCACTATTCACTTTTTATAAGGGAAGAAGGATATAAATATAAATAAAAATAGATATAAAATTTTTGTTTCGTTTCTTACACTATTTATGACTGCAATCCTCGATTTTCGGTCTCTAAGAACAAGCGCTTCACCGTTCGTTCGATTCGTTTTTCAACCCATGTACACCCTCACAACTTTGCCGCACCTATTATATCCGCATATTTGCCAAAGACGAACACGTGGAGGTGACACCCTCCCCCGATTATCTCTTTAGACTTTTATTGTAAATATTTATTTCAAGGTTGGAGGTATATAAATTTTAAATGGTTATATTATCTCCAAGAATACATCCAAGTATATTTAAAGCCATTGATAGGAACCACTTTACCATTGAGGAAAAGTCTCATTTTGTATAAAAGTATAGGCCTATACCACTGAGTTGACAGTCATGGTTATTGAAAAATACCAATAGGCCCTACTGAAAATTGCATTTCTTGAAAGTTTCCCAGTCTATATTGATTTGATATAATTTAGATAAATTCAATTTATTTTTAATAACACTTGAATCTCAGAGACAGCTATTTTGTTAGACTAGGAAATATAAATTGACCTAAATCTCCATCGAGAAAAACATAAAGACCAAAGCGTCAATACCGGTACTAGAAATACACAGCCAATTTGCTTTTGTACAATGCTGAGCAAAAACAAACAAAACATTTGAAACAAAAAGTGTGCATTGAGCGTAAATACAAAAACACTGGAAGAAGGTATGTATACTATGAAATGCCTAATTTCAAATAACTACGGGGATCTAGAACATGATAATACTGCACACACTAAATACAATCGAACAATAGGAATATAGGCCACCGTACCTAGCCATGAGATCAAAGCAAGAACTGATGAAATGGCAGGAAAAAGTAGAACCTATTTATTTAGGTTAAATAAGGCTAAGACGTAGACAAAATCAAAGGAAAAGTAAGATATAAGTAGAATAAAATAGACATAATCCACCTGCATCCATTTCCGATACTTTCATCCAGGATGTTAAACATGCATACCCAGTGCTTAAACTACGGTAGGCTGCGGGTCATAACTTTGCAGTGGGCACCAAGTAAGAAACTAATAAACAATAATTATATCTTGTATCACTTTGTTAAATGTAGTTGTATTTGACTGGATAAACCCAGCTTTGGAAGTAGAGACTGACGGTGGAGGACCTCCGTGTTGGGTGATGGTAAACGCGATGGCACTCCGCCATCATTAAGTTGATGTTACAGGTACTTTTCGCACTGTGCATTGGGCTGTGAAAATGTGAGAGCAGTTTATTGGGTTGATGTTCTCGGGAGACTAAGGAGACCCCACAACGAGATTCCAGGATAAGGTTCGAAGATTGATATGTGCTTTTGATTGCGAAATAGTGTTGCGATGAGGTTTTGGGGTCACTTTTCTGTGGTCTGTAAATTTGTCAATTCGTACCCATGTCAACTCGTACCACCGATAGATGTCAACTCGTACCACAAATGATGTCAACTCGTACCACCATTAGATGTCAACTGTTCGCACCCAACAAGGCAAATATCAGATGGTGGTACAAGTTGACATCTCTTACCAGACAATAGATGTCAACTCGTACCAATATGTCAACTCGTACCCAACAAGTATCAGAAGGTGGTACGAGTTGACTTCTCTTACCACACAACAGATGTCAACTCGTACTATCATTAGATGTTAACTCGTACCAAAGCTAATTCATTATCCTCCAGAAGGAATTAACTTTGGTACGAGTTTAAATCTAAAGATGGTATGAGTTGACATCTATTAGTGGTACACGTTGATATGATTACGAGTTGACATGGGTATAAATTACCAAGTGTGATAAGAGATGTCAGGTCGTACCATTATCTGCTACCTGTCTTCTGAGTACGAGTTGACATCACTTGTGGTACGAGTTAACATCACTTGTAGTACGAGTTGACATGAGTACGAGTTGACATGAGTACGAGTTGACTGTCATCCTGTAAATCATAGGTAAGATGGGGGTTGGATAACTCGCCCACCCATAACTCCCAGGGCTAGGGTATCTCCAAAAAAACCGTCAACTTGTTTATTACAAGATTTTTAGCAATATGCTGGGCGAATGCTGGATTAATGTTGGGCCATAGTTGCAGACGATGGTCCAACATTAACACATCATTGGTTAAACGTATCGTGTTTGATAGTTTGACGAATGACAATGTTTGTTGAGGTACTGTATTAGGGCCGGCCATTTAATACCAGGGGGGTGGGGGGGGGGGGGGTTTATGTTTTTTTCGTAAAAAAAATAATTTGTTCACAAAATCGGCCCAAAAAATAGTTTGCTCTATAACGTACGCGTATGGGAAAAAAATAATTTGTTCACTTATGTGTGAGAAAAAAATAGATTGTTGACAGCCGGCAGATGCAAATTCTGCCGGAAACTGCCAGAGAAAGGAAAAAAATCACTCCCTTCGCTTGGTCAAATATATTATTTATATAGGTGTTATACCCGCACACTGGAATGAGCGTGAGAAATAATACCTGCATTTTTAGGCCTGCCGAAGGCCAGGAGCCTATTAAGTTTATTGCACCTGAGTTTGTGTCTTATTTAGGGGAAGAGGAGTACCGTGTGTGGGAAACTGTTGACATTTCTCTGAAACAGTCCTTATGAACAAGTCAAATATAATGTTTGATGTCGCTAGGTTAAGTATTGGCGTGTTTAAAAAGTGTTCAGAAAAAATATATTCACGATTAAATTCGTGATTAGAGGTTAAAGGGTTCTGGTTGGATTGATGGTGGCCCAGCAGCGCAAACGGTGGCCCAGCATTACATCAGCATCAGGCCAATGTATTGTGTTATCTGGGTAGGGGTCTTTTTTGGCGACGGGGAAAAAAGTGTCACGCGCATAGCAATTGCCGCAGCAGCCTAGCAAATACGGTACACTCACCCAATGCTGTTCCAATGTTGGGCCAGCGTCAAAGCCTGTGGGTCAACATTGACGCATTGGGTGAATGCCATGTATTTGCTGATGTGCTGGCGCAAAGTACACAGCAGACCCAGTGTTGAATTAGTGTTGGGCCCGCATCATAGACAATTGACCGGCATTGAACCTGCAATGAACCTACATCCGCTGTGCCAGGTATATCTTAAAGATACAAGCAGCAGCACGATTCACTGGCAAGTATTGAATGGATATTGGCCAGCACCGGCGATGCTGGTGTAAGGAATAAACGTTGAAGATATATTTTCACTTGTCTCCTTGGTTCTTTCCTTAATTATATCCTTGACATTCAGGATTATGGCCCACGAGAAAAACCAATTCAGTTATGTTTACAAAATATTTAGCCGAATATCTATAGCATTCAAACAGAATAAAGCCGGGCCTTGGAGTTCGGTAACTCCTGTTCTATAGTTATTTATGGGATTAAACATTGTCTGTGACATCTTAGGAAAAGATGGTTTGTTTTTATTCTGGGAGAATTTTGTTAATGTTTTTTTTGTTGAGAGGAAAAAAAGTTTGGTCAGGAAGAAAAAACATACCCTCCCCCCTGGTATTAAATGGTCCACCCCATAGTGTAACAAAGTGTAGACCTATCTGCCTTCGCAAACAAGAGATGGGGGCTTGATGTTGGACTAGCGTCGTACACGGTGGACAAACATGAAATCAGTTAATGTGCAACAATGCTTAGAATTCCAATGTTGAAGGCCAATGTTGAAGGCGGTGGGGCAATATTACCCAACTTTGAATGGATGCCATCTGGTGTTTTTTGAGAAGGCGGATTTCTATTCAAGAATCAAGGATGATTTTGATCGGAAAACAAAATAAAAAATTATAACAATTAAGTCTACAGCATTTGAGATGAAAATGTGTTTCCGGCCAACTTCATTATCGCGCCACATGCCGGTGATGGACAAATATTATAACTTTTATTGCAGACTGCGGATCAACATTAAACCTCACCATAAATTATTGTCAAACATAATCCCATACAACACACATGTGAAACCAATGCTGCATTAATGCTGGACCATTGCCTTAGGCGATGGCCCAGCAATAACACAACATTTGCTCAACATATCGTTAGAAATATGTAAAAAACAAGTCGAGGGTAGAGGGGTTTGAGGGTTTTTCGAGATACTCCAGAGGCTAGTATCAAACGTTTAGAGATGGTGGGTGATAGTCCAGTCAATGTACGATCAAAAATGACCCAACCTAGAACAAATTGCAACAGAATTAATTTTTATGGCAAAGTATTCAGAAAACATTCAGGGATTCCAGAAAAAAAGTCTACAAAAATATAAGTGGGGGAACATTTTCTAAACACCCTTTGAAGTTGACCTCCCATTTAACACAAATTGATTTCAGGGAGAATGTTATTTTTAGCTGTGAACTGATCTTATATCTATATATATCAAATTATTCATCTATATTATGCAAGGCCACATCACAAAATAAGTCTATATCGCCATGTCCAATAACTAGAACACTTTACTGACAGCGTTCTAGTCAATTAACACATTGAACTCTAGACGCCAGCTGTTCACCTTAGTCAAATAAAAATATGAAAAGACCCACCACAAATTGCATACGTTTTTTCACCAACCTCAGAAACATCAATAAAAAATTTGCTAAAATCCAATTGGTGGAAGGATACCTATCCAAGATGGCCGCCACTCTATTTGCGGAGCACAATTTTCTATATGATTTTACATTTAATTTAGCTAGGAGCAAGTGTAATACATATTGTTGATGGGTTTTGATGTTGGAAACTATTTCTGGTAATTTTATGATGATTCAAGGTTATATTCAAGGTCAAAAGGTCGATTTAAAGGTGAAATTTACGCGCAAATGTGTGATTTCATTTTAGCTGGAGAATATCTTTTCTGGTATTAGTGCGGTAAAATGTCAATTTCAGGGGAACAAATGCGAAAATCTGATTCAAAAAGCATTTGAAAGAACAGATTTTGGCCATGGAACGCCCAGTTATGTCCCGCTGACTCAAAAATGACCAGCGGCGACTATCCTGACATCTATTTTCTAGACACAGTGATTCCATGATCTGTTCTGGATTTAAAAAGATAAGCACATAAATGGAAACTAAGATTTTAAAGAAACAAAATGTTTTATAACTGGTCGAAAAACAATATTGTGGGGAGCATCCATTCCGAAATAGCGTTTCTGGAGGGCGGTGATAGCAAATTAGCTGATTCTTATCCCAACATCCACCTCCTTATAGAAAGCAGGCACCAGTTGAATAATTTTTTTTGTTTTAAATCGAATAAGCACACAATACGTTTATTTTGCTGTACTGGAGTGATGCACTTGTTAAAAGTTTATTATATAAAATATAAAAATAAAATATAAAAATATTGTTAGAAATGGATTATCTTTACTAAAACACACAAAAAACGAGGTATTACAAATTTGTTCTTATTTGTAGTTGTTAAAAATAATATTTTGTGTTTTTAGCTTGAAATTGACCTTTTGACCTTACATAGGACCTTGAATCACCCAAAAAATAACAGAAATATATTATCCAGGCCAAATTAATTGTAAAAGATATATTACACTTGTTTCCAATTTGTTAAAAATCACATTTTACATCTTAAAATAGACCTTTTGCCCTTGAAGATTATCTGAAATCACCATAATATTTCCGGAAAAATATTTTCCTGCCACAAACACACCAAAAAGAGGTATTACACTTATTCCCAGCTTGATTATTTGAAAAGTCATATATAACAAGAGCACACTCGACAATAGCCCGCCGCCATTATTGAACTTGAAGTCATTATTGCGGCCACGAGGTCAAATTATTGACATAAAATGTGAAAAATGACAATAAATCGGCCATTTTGATTTTTTTTCCAGCCATTATTGAACTTGTCCGAGAACTGGTTATTAGTAGCATGCATAACAGATTTGAAGATGATACATGAAAAACTTTTCAAGTTATCGCGCCCACGAGGTCAAACTATTGACGTAAAATGCGAAAAATCGCAATAAATCGACCAATTTGTATTTTTTTCAGCCATTATTAAACTTGGCCAAGAACGACTTATTAGTACCATGCATAACAAATTTAAAGAGGATACGTGGAAAACTTTTCAAGTTATCGCGCCCACAAGGTCAAATTATTGACGTAAAAGGCGAAAAATCGCAATAAGTCGGCCATTTTGAATTTTTTTTTCGAACATTTATTAAACTTGTCCGAGAACTGGTCATTAGTAACAGGCATAACAAATTTGGGAAGGATACATGAAAAACTTTTCAAGTTATCGCGCCCACAAGTAAATGTTAACGCCGACGCTGACGACGACGAACTTGCAATTGGATTTTAAAGGGTTTTTAATGTTGTTCTTTTGTTGATTTTGAACTGTTAGGTGCCTTATTTGTTGGTCAATCAGTAAATTTTGATAGATTTGGTAATTTTTATAATTATAATATTTTTTTTAATAATAAAATATCAGTTTCGGATTTTTTTAAAATACTTTACCCAATAATATTTTTGTAGACTTTTTATATGTTACGTAGATACCCCTGTAGAATGACATGCCATCAAAATAAATTCTGTTGCAATTTGTTCTAGGTCAAAGTTCAATTTGACTGGACTATGACCAGATAAAAGTAGTAGTTAAACGGAATCGGATACTAAGTGGCACAATACTCTCATAGTCACATCACCGTTTTATTTATCATTTCACAGCTCTGTTGAGGGTTACAAAACTAAATACAGATGCCTTCCATATTTCAATACAACTGTAGAGTTTAAAAATATGGGCTGTATGCTGCCTACGACTAAAAAAAAGTTTATTATGACCAACAGTTATGAAACAAGTCTGCGATGTTATATAATATATTATATTTACAGAGGAGACCCGGTATCGGACCGCCTCACAAAGCAGACCATCCCGGAATACGGACCACCTTGAGCTAGTCCCAAATTTGTCCTCATTCACATGATGTATTATCAGATTCAGAAAGCGGACCGACCCGCGATTCGGGACACGGACCACCCTTTTTCAGTCCCAAATCATAGAAGGACTCAAAAAACGGACCACCTCCAAGAGCAAAAAAATAATTCACACTTTACAGTCTAATGGGAGAGACATATGCATCAACTAAGGGACCAGCTGCGGCTGGGTTCATTAATGGGACCAGCTGTAGCTGGATCCACTGATGGGATGCTAGGATGCTAGATGGGATGCATCTACTAATAGGACCTGCTGTGACTGGATCTACTAATAGGACCA
The DNA here is from genome assembly GCA_964017125.1 of Flabesymbios commensalis. NCBI lineage: Eukaryota > Metazoa > Annelida > Polychaeta > Terebellida > Flabelligeridae > Flabesymbios > Flabesymbios commensalis. Next base: position 36,070,779 of record OZ024904.1, on the reverse strand, counting down.
GTTGTCGCTGGATCCACTAATGGGACCAGCACTGCATGATCCACTAAGGGACCAGCACTGGCATAATTCACTAAGTGGACCAGCCCTGGTTGGATCTAATAAAGGGACCAGCTCTGGTTGAATCCACCGAAGGAACCAGTTGGCTGGATCCACTAAGAGGGCCAGAACTGGCTGGATTCACAAAAGTGGCCAGCGCTGGCTGGATCCACTAAGCTGAGACTGGATGACGTAAAGGATTAGCGCTGATGAGATAAATCATACAAAGTTAATTCAACATTTAAACATTGTCATTGGTGCAAATTGCTCGCCTTATCATATCATGTCCCTTCCTGGGTCGCGCCTCTTCGGTTGGTTGCGTTCTCAACGGTGTAGTGTTTCAGCTCCTACGACCCTCTTTTTTGTTAATACAGTTCAAATTAATTTATAGAGCGCGAACTTACGATCACAGCTTAGTGTGAAAATGCATGTTCACAGTTGCCAAGACAATTTAAGTCAACTTCTTGTATTTAATAATTTGTTAAATTATAGAAACTGTTATGGCCATAATTGAGCTGGTGGTCTATAGGAACCACAAGGTTAAACAAAGACACTTTCGATTTTCCACCAGCTGACAAAAATAACATTTGGCGTGCAACAATCATTTAATTACGCATGATATGTAAGGTCTGTGTGTGTTTTATACAGATAGGCCTAGCGTATAAACAGATACTGAAATAGGAAACAATTAATACAAGCGACATAAACAAACAGATTGTCATATTTACAACATAATCATAATTCGAGAATATTATAATTCGCTGGGCAGTTTTTTGTCTACTTGACTAGTCATGTACGAGAGGCCCTAGCGTACAGAAGGATTATCACCTGTACAGCGTGATTACACCTTTGCAATCCCAGAAGACTTACAAATTGCTATGTAAAATCATATAGTGAAACAAAGCACAGCAATTCCGTGTCGTGATTTTCTGTATTAGTCTCGCATATTTAACGGAATAATTATCAAATGTATTTTTACGCAAGAAGTATAAATTATATCCATATATTAATTGACTGTAAGTTACATAGGGTTAACCACGGCTGATCGATTTCCCGTTCACAGCTGCCATCACCCTAAATAAACACTACTATCACACAAGGAACGTAATGAAAGAATTTGTTTTTACTCCAAATGATCTAATGACTCCGTGTATGACTCCCGAGTTTTTTATTTGAACACCGCTTATATAAGTATCATATTTGTCAATACTTCTGTATTGACAAATATGATAAATGAATAAATGTCACTTTTAAATCAATTTAAAAAGTTGAAGCCAGCAAATTTCGCAGTCTTTTATATTAAAGCAATATCAAACAATATTGACAGTCATAATAGGAGTTTTTGGGTGTCATAGGGTTATTCACGGCTGATCGACTTTCAGTTTACAGATTTTTTACAGAAATAAATGTATGTATAATATTTTTTTCATATATATTTTTTGATGCATTTAATACAACTTTTTTGTGTGTGTTGTTTTTTATTATATCATGCATGACGTCATATTCAATGCATTAGCTTAATAATCGACCTTGATATCAACACGTATCTCTCCATTAAAAATTGGCTGGTTTCACAAATCAGACCGATTCCAAAATGGGACCACTTTCAGTCAGTCTCATAGGTGGTCCGATTTCCGGGTCTCACTGTAGTTTCAAAACATTTGAAGAAATTATCATACAATGTTTAGAGTGTCAAATACGGAAAATACCTTTTTTGGATTTTTCTTATAATTTGAAACATCTATCAACATGGAGAGTCAGTGTCACATAGCACAAGTGTTCAGTTTTCACTTTCTATAAATAAATGATCAAAAAATATACGGATAAATACACAATACATTTCTGTACTGTATAATTCATGTTTACTTTGATAGTGTAGAAACTAAAAGTAGAAGATATGTGAAAGTATAAATTGTGGAATTGTGATTATTATATACCTTGCTGCATATTTATCCCAATATCATAGTTTTAGAATTGTATAATACCAGCCATTTTGACAGTCTTGTAATATTGGGTCAGTTTTGGGTTTGTTATATTTTGAAAGTCAATATTAAAATTTTAAACTTTACAACTTTTACAACTTTGTATTATCTCAGCAGAATTTTGCACATTACTCCTGTCAGATGATTTTAATGGAGACAAGAAAATATAAAGGAGAAAACCATAACAGTTACATACATGTACGCAGAAATTCACCATGGTAAAATTTTGATGGGAATTAGTTTAGTTTAAGATGTAACTCTACAAGTAGGCCTAATACATATAAACCGTTAAAGTGGAACTGGCGTCTATGCCGTTTTTAGCCTTTATATTTATCTTTTAAACACGACATTTCAATGAGAAACTAGATTTGCCCGAGGGGCAAAGCTTGCGTCTCCACCCGCACCACGTTAGATTTAGCAACCAACATACATTAATTATAGAGAACTACAGTACTGTCAGCAACTGTCACCAATTTTTTATGTAAACAGCGTGAAACTGTGATGTCAGAATTACACCAAAATCTAATCAACAAATGTCCAGGGTAAGTTGCTTCTTTGGAACAAATCGGTGAAGCAGTTCAAGGCAAAATGAGCAAAACTGAAATATCAGCTTAAATCCCAAAACGTAAAAAATAAAAGTTTTTATAATCAGCACACGACCAGGGTAGGGTTCTTCTTTTGAACCAAACATGAAACAAATCCATGAAGCAGTTCAAGCTCTAGAGAGTGACATAGGATTTTGGCGGCCATCTTGGATTTTGTTGAAGCTGAAAAACGCCAAAAAAATTCATAGGGCCAATAAGCAAACTGCAAATATTTAGAAATAATCCGGGCAGGGGTTTATAGCAATATTACCAAATTTTGATAATAGCCAAAATGAACAAAACTGAAATATCTGTTAAAATTCTGAAACGTAACAAAATCAAAGTTTATATTATCAGAATCACATCAAAAACTAATTCTCACATGTGCAGGGTAAGGTCTTTCCTTTAAACCAAACATGCAACAAATCCATGAAGCGGTTCAAGCTCTAGAGAGCAACATAGTATTTTGGCGGCCATCTCGGATTTTGTTGGAAGAAACTGAAAAACGCCAAAATTATTTACCGGGCAAATTCCTTAGGGCCAATATGCATACTGGAAATATTTAGAAAAGATCCGGGTTTATAGCTAAATTACCATTTTTTTGCAAATATTTAGAAATAATCCAGGTTTATAGCTAAATTACCAATTTTTGATGATAGCCAAAATGAACAAAACTAAAATATCTGCTAAAATTCTGAAACGTGAAACGCTAGAGAGCGGCATAGGATTTTGGTGGCCATTTTGGATTTTGTTGAAGAAGCTGAAAAACGCAAAAAAAATTACAGGGAAAATTTCCTAGGGCCAATATGCATACTGGAAATAATTAGAAATGATCCGAGCAGGGGTGTATGGTTATATTACCAAATTTTGATCATGGCCAAAATTAGCAAAACTGAAATATCCGCTAAAATTATGAAACGTAAAAAAATCAAAGTTTATATTATCAGAATTACACAATTACACAAACAATAAGCCTCCACCACCACATAGTGGGTGGAGACTTAATTAGGACTACATTTGCTAGATAGACATATAGTTTTATTTAAATAGTTCATATTTAAATTTTACCCACTTGTGGAGTTGTGGGTCACGGCAGCGAGAAACACTTTCAATTGGGTTGAAAATTTCAATTCTATAATTTAGCGCTTTACAGGTTAATGGTAAACCATGCATTTTGGATAACACATTTATCAAAACAAGACTACATAAGTCCAGGAGCTTCCGCTCCGAATTAGAATTTGATTTAAGCAATTTTGTGTAGGGTTATTAATGTAGTCCTAGGCTAGGTCAAAAATCAAGACGCAAGAAAACTAGGTCTAAGAAGCTCAGTCTAAGAGTAAGATAAGAGCTGGACAGTCTGTCAGAGATGGCAAACCTCCGTTGAAATTAATTATCCTAATCAGTATCCAAGTAATGGTCTACCTATCTAACACGGTTTACCCAATATCAGGCCAATCGAGGTAACTAATAGCTGATTTACGGTCATTTTGAATTTGATATAAACTAGTAAAAAAATTAAGGGTCCATCCTCCCCCGAAACCTCAAATTTTGTTTTATATAATGGACCAGCATCTAACACAGTTTGCAAAATATTAGGCATGTGAAAGTAAATAATGGCCGATAAGGGGCCATTTTGAATTTGATCGAGTCAGAATTTTTCAAGATGCATCCTCAGCTGAAATCTTACATTTAATTCTATATAAAGTAATCATCTAGCCATCTAGCACGGTTTACCAAATATCGGCCATGTGAACGTGAATAATGGCCAATAGGCGGCCATTTTGAATTTGATCGAGTCTAAATTTTTCAAGATGCCTTCTCTCCTGAAATCTCACATTTTGTTTTATAGTAATGATCTAGCCATCTACAACGGTTTACCAAATAACGGCCATGTGAAAGTGAATAATGGCCTAAAGGCGGCCATTTTGTATTTGATCCAAGCCGAAATTTTCCAAGATGCATCCTCAGCTGAAATCTCACATTTCGTTCTATGGTGATGGTCTAGCCATCTAGCACTGTTTACCAAATATCAGCCATGTAAAAGTTAATAATGGCCGATAGGAGGACATTTTGAATTTGATCAAGTCGAAATTTTTCAAGATGCATCTCTCCTGAAATCTCACATTTTGTTTTATAGTAATGGTCTAGCCATCTAGTTCGGTTACCAAATAACGGCTATGTGAAAGTGAATAATGGCCGATAGGCGGCCATTTTGAATTTGATCTAGTCAATTTTTTTCAAGATGCATCCTCTCCTGAAATCTCACATTTTGTTTTATAGTAATAGTCCAGCTATCTAACACGGTTTACCAAATATCAGCAATGTGAAAGTGAATAGTGGCCGATAGGCGACCATTTTGAATTCGATTGAGTTATAAATTTTTAAAAGGCATCCTCTCCCGAAACGTCACATTTTGTTTTATAGTACTGGTCTAGCTATCTAGCACGGTTTACCTGATATCAGGCCTATCCAAGTAAATAATGCTGATTATCGGCCATTTTGAATGCGTAAGGTAAAAATTTTCAGGGTGCATCCTCCTCCGAAAATTCACACTTTGTCTTATGGTAATGGTCTAGCCATCTAGCACGGTTTACCAAATATTGGCCATGTGAAAGTGAATAATGGCCGATAAGCGGAAAATTTGATTTTTTTCAAGATGCATCCTCATTTGAAATCTCACATTTCGTTTTATAGTAATTGTCTAGCCATCTAGCACGGTTTACCAAATATTGGCCATGTGAAAGTGAATAATGGCCGATAAGCGGCCATTTTGAATTTTATCGAGTCAAATTTTTGCAAGATGCATTCTCTCCTGAAATTACACATTTTGTTTTATAGTAATGGTCTAGCCATCTAGCACGGTTTACCAAATAACAGCCATGTGAAAGTGAATAATGGCCGATTGGCGGCCATTTTGAATTTTTTTTTTGATTTTTTTCAAAATGCATCCTCTCCTGAAACCTTACAATTTGTTATATGGTAATGGTGTAGATATCTTGAGAGGTTTTCATGATATTCCACAATATCAGGCCTGTCGAGGTGAATAATGGCCGATAGGCGGCCATTTTGAATTTTATCAACTTGAAATTTTTCAAGAGGCATCCTCTCTTGAAACCTTTCAATTTGTTTGATAGTAATGGTGTAGCTATCTTGAGCGGTTTTTATGATATTCCGCAATATCAGGCCTGTCGAGGTGAATAATGGCCGATAGGCCATTTTTAATTTTATCGACTTGAAATTTTTCAAGATGCATCCTCTCCTGAAACCTCACAATTTGTTTTATAGTAATGGTGTAGCTATCTTAAGCGGTTTTCATGATATTCCGCAAAATCTTTCAGTCGGATTTACCGATGTTATAAATTAGGTCAAAGTGCTGGGTCAACTTCAAGGTCCAAAAACCTGAAAAGGCACAACAAGGGACCTTAGAGAACATGTATGTGCAATATGACTGTCATCGGCCCAGTCCTTTTCGAGATCTGCTCCGGAAACGAAGTGTGCGTCAAAACGTCTAAATAGGTCATAATTCTGAACCAAAAGTAGGTCAAAGTTCATCCCAAAAGGCACAACTAGACCCCCTAGGGGTGTTGTGTGTAAAATTTAAAGACAATTGGACAAGTACTTTCAGAGATATGCTCCGAAAACGAATTGTTCACGGACGGCCCAGCGGCCCAATGCTGTAACATCATCATTTTCTCCTCTGCGACCTTGCGTATTGAATTCAGATTAAAAATATTTTAACCTGTCCATTATCCACCTGGAAGTAACCCACATACCAACAAGAGGCCCAGGGGCCTTGATGTTTGTCAACAGCATTGCAAAAAATCAGCTATAAATGTGTCAGAGAATGTATATCTATACTCTAAGATGCATTATCATGAAAAGATGTATATCCTTTATATCGATAATTGGCACTTATATTATTATGTTCGGTTCCCATAATACATTTTGCTGATTTTACACACGTTCTGAAGCACAGAATCTAGTGACATATGCTTGACAAAGAATCATTTCACAGGACTACAAAACTGCAATTATTACTTCTTCTGGGATTTTTATTATGCCCCAGTTAGCAAGGAATTTTCACGAAAACTTTAATTTTCAATTTTAATTCTTCTGTCCAAAATATGCCTAACTAAGTGGTAAAATATCAGCTTTTAATGTTTCTTCTCAGCCATAAAATATACAGTAGCCCTAATCCATCATTATCACATGTAGACGTAATGCACTTTCACTGCACCCTCTTACGTAATGCCAATTATGGAAATCACAATACACACAGTAGACCTAAGGATAAAGACCCATAAAGGCTTTCTCAACTCACACGATCTTTTCTGAAATGTTGCTGTAATGTTGTCAGGCCAACGTTGAGTTAGGTGCTAGTTGGCTGAGATGAATGAGGTGTCACTGCTCTCCAGCACACTAACTCTCGGTCAGAGAGAGAGGCTGCCCACAATATTCAATATTTACGATTGAACAGGGAGGAAAAATATTGTTTCTTTGAAACTTAAATGCCAGAGCAGGAGACGAATCCGCGATCTCTTACTTTCCTAGCAGGCACCAGGGCCACCTGCCCTTCGGTATTGTTATTACATATATAGGCTTACCCAAGGCGCTGCCCAACATTTTCCATATTTTATTCTGCACAACATATTAAATGTGCATAATATATATTGGTCATGTCATTGCTATCCCTTACCTGTGATAATTGACAGCTATGTTTTTACTCTGGTTCTGCCATAATAGTGTTCCCTGTTCCACTTTGATTTTCATTTATTACAAAAATAAAAAATATATAAAATTCAAAGTTTTATAATCCACATGCAGGGCTGGTCCTCGTCTTCATCATTGAGGTTTGGTCAGTAACTGGTAGAAAACAATCAATGAATGGGAAAGCGTGAGTTCAACTATGATGCTGCGTCAATAAAAAAACACTATTGGCCCAGCTGCTTTATAGACACTGAATCGACATTACTCCAGCACCTGACTCACAAGGTATGGAGTGCATTCTATTAATGAGTGTGTCCGCTCATATTAAAGGTGTGGTCAACTGTCAAAATTCGCGGGATAAGGGTCCCCCAGAAGGCAATAGTGCCCGTCGGTAGGCCAAGGCCAAATTCCATAATAATACTAAATATGCGTTTCATACCCAAAGCCTCATTAAGAGCAAGTTCTCAAATCATAGCAAGTTCATATATACTTGAGCGACATCTATGAGTTAATAATTCAAAGCCCTTTGCCCTTGCCCCTACTTGGTCGCTGGCTTGCAAACAAACTGACTGTATTACTGCGGGGATTTGGAAACTGCTTGACCCCAAAAGCTTGTATTGACACTCAGTAAACACAAAGCATTTGTAAGACTTCATGCAATGTTGGACCAACGTCGACCAAGTTCTATTCTATGGACATGTTTACATCATATGGTCATATTAAAAAGTCAAAATAGAATCACTGTTTTTTTATGATTTTAGCCTGAGCCAGTCCCTTTAATTCAGCAGGCAGGGCTAGAATTTATCTTGAGAAATCCTATGGCCCACTAAAATTAACTTGTTGCGTCAAAAACAAAGATATTGCTCAAAGTGTGTTGCAGCGATAGAATGATGTCGGCCAGTTTTATTTTTTGTGGGAATCCCGCAGTTAGGCCTATTCTTTGTAAGTCAGGCACTGGGTATTCTTTACATCAGGCGCCAAAAACACCAGATAACACGATACATTGGCCCAATGATGATGCAATGCTGGGCCACTGTCTGCGACGCTTGGCCAATATTATTCCAATTAAAACACTTTACGGTCTTATCACTATATTTAATCATGAACATATATTTTATCTGAACACTTCTTAAAGAGGAAAGTAGGCCTACCTAACCTAGGGACCCCAAACGTTATATTGGACATATTCATAAGGACTGGAGCACAGAAATGTCAACCGTTTCTCACACACAGCACCCATATTTCCCCTAAATAGGACACAACTCAAGCAAAATAAACTTAATAAATAAAAATGTATATTTCACCATACTTTGTCCCTTTTTCATGTCAGATGGTCGTAATGGAATGGTTAACCTACCACATGATCTAGCATTGCAATAAATTACATTATTCGGTCATATTTCACACCAGAAGTGTATAAATTATATCAATGTGCACTGCCTTTTACTGCAGAGTCCAAAAATCTATTTTTAATAATACAAAATTTGCTATTTTTGGAGATAAATATATCTTAGCCAAGACCTAATTGTTATATTGCGTAACATAACACAGTTGTGTCAAGTGAGGCAGAGAGGGGTGGGAGGAGGTGGCTAGCCCTCCAGTGACAGACTACTGTCGTTCATAAACACTCACCAAGCTATCACGAGGCATTGTACCAATGTTGTTTTATTGTTGTGCCGGCGTCGAAGACGGCAGGCCAGCATTAGTACAACATTGGGTCAATGCCTCGAGTTTGCTGGGCAATTGCGGTCACAGCTGATCAGCAAACTCGAGTCATTGACACAATGTTAGCCTGATGGTGGCCCACCGTTTACAACACTGGGCCGACATCAACCCAGCATTGGCATACAAGCATATAGGCTTTAACAAGATAAACGTTCACCCAATGCTAGCTTACTGCTGGCCCATCGTCTACGACCATGGCTCAGCTGTAAAACAGCATTGGCTAAAGGTCTCATACCCTGACACGATGTTGGTTCAATGTTGGAAGAGTGTCATAGATGATGGCACAACATTTAACCAACATTGGGTCAGTGCAAGCCAAAAGGAGGCAGTGACATCAGCGGAAAGGAAGTACATACTTGATTTACAAGTGACCAAATACGGCCTTTTGGCAGCGCTATGGCAGGAAGAGACGGGACGCCAGTTAAAAAGCAGTAAATGCCTAGTATACCAGGGAGCAGATATTGCCTTTTGACATTGCACAGACAGAACAGATAGTAACGAAAGTTAACGACAGACGTTTGTGTGGAAAGTCAACCTAAAAGTTTGTCAGTCGACAAACTAAAAATTGTTATCCTAGCTTATTTTCTTACAAAGTTATAGGCAAAAGAAGAGGTAAAAAAAACAGAGGCGTAATCCATAGCTCCCTCCGTCTCACCTACGGTGACGGCGGGAGCTAAAAATTACGTGCATGTCCCCCTCAGATGATGTAGTGACTCAAAATGGCCATAAAATTGACACAACTGCTACCAATACGCTATGCCAATACTCGAAAACCAAAGACCACACAAAGGTATATATATTTAATATATACAGCATATTTTATACGAGGTGTCAAGTTATTTAAAGGCCCATTCCCAGGCAAATGGCATGTTTTTGTTTTAGCGCTGTTATATCTCAAGAGTGTTTGAATGAGTGAAGGCAACATTCCGATAGATTACAGCTTTTACAAACATCTGTTGGCAACGTTATTAGGTTTCGAAAAGAACAGATTAAGACAAAATGTCGGTCATTACATTTTTGTCTCTTAGATCGACCCGTTTTATAATGGACTTGTCATATTTGACAGGAAAAGGACATGAGTCACCAATTTTATTATTTCCTTCTAAATTCCTTCTATTTTATTATTGCCTTCTAAATTCCTTTTATAGTAAAATGTAGTTTAAAAGTTAGACCATTTGACATGTAGTAATTTTGAATTATGACGCTCCTCTATAAACCCATTAATTTTAATCAGCTTTAATCTCGAAATTCTACTACATGTCGAATAGTCTAACTTTTGAAATACTGACCCAAATTTCACGATTTTTTTTAGGTAGGCGCCGGAATAGTTGAAAAGAGTGCTTGCAAAACTTCATGTAAATTGATCAAGAATTGAGTGAGAAATCGTCGAAAAACACCCAACGCTGGTGGACGTTGACTGGAACTTTTGTGTTGCGAGTTTAATTACAATGTCATTGGAAAATCACAGCTTTCCCAGCAGGCCACACATTTCAAAACAGGAAAGATCAACACAGCTAAGCTAGGCCGATTGACATGTTTTAAATCCTTGCGGCACATCATGAACATCACCAAAATACACAGGCAATATTCATGGGATGTTCGTGGCTGGTGTAGTGACAAAAAGGAAGGGATTTTCCTCAGTGTTGACCCTTTCAAAGAAAAACACAACAAATCAACATCGGACCCATCATCTAGACTCTCACCGCGCAGGTTTTATGGTGAATCCCAATGGAATTAATGTCATGGTTGTCCAAAATTGTACAAACATTCCGCAACAGGCACTTATTGGGTACATATCGCTATAAAATGGAGAGTGGAGAAACATGGCATACATTGCGATGATATAAGCCTAAATAACACAATTTTAAACTTGTCCGAGGGGTGAAAAACTAAAATGTGTATCTTTTTACAAAATATGCATAATTGGAAAAGCTAAGTTAATATTTTCATTCATTCAATCATTTTATAATCTTGTTTATATCTGGTTTCAATTTAACAAATGTAACTATTAAACCACACTGATACATAATACTTAGTCCTCTTTACATAACTGCAAGCTCATTCCGTACTGGAATAAAATATATGAAAACATACAAAAAAATTCAATTGTTTTTTCTAGGTTATGGTCTTTATATTTTAGTCTATCCAACAAAATATAGCAAATGGCGGGGCATTTTGAGCTTGATTATGAAACTCTTTATTTTTTAAACTTAACTGATGTTGTATCTAATTTTAATTAAAGTTACCTGCATGTCAATCAATACAGTTTAGACAAATGGCTTTATTTGAAATTTTTAGAATATATATTCATCTGACATGTAACATTTGGTTTATAATAATTGTCATATGTTTGCATTATTGTGTCAATGCAGATGACGTGAAACAGTATATACATGTATTATTTTATAAAATCTAGGAAAAACATTCAATAGCAACTGCAGGGAGTGCTAATCATGACAATTTTTATGGTAATTAAACCCGTGGCAAATTTCACACTTTTATCAGTAATGCAAAGTTATTCACCAAATTTGTTGAATTCTCATTCACTGTGATACAATCTTGTCATCATCAATACCATTTCTATAAAAAAGAAATGTCATGTAACTGGTTAAGTAATTGCTTAACATGAGATACCTGTGTGTATGTGTGTGTGAGAGTGTATGTGTGTGTAATTAGATAATATAGGTTATTGTGTTGCAGTTTTTATGGACATTGTACATTTCTAACTGTATTCGGCTGTTACAACATACACGTATGTGAATTCAAGTCTAGATCAAGATCATTAGATGTGTTACAAGACACACAACAGTTGAATAAGAACAATTCTTTGAATTTATTTTATTTGAATATAAGTGTTTCTGTTTCAGCAGAACTATAACAAGTATGCAATTTATTTAATCACTTCGGCCACGAAACATTAACACAACCAGTTTTATTTAACAAGTAAATACACATTTGAACAATAATTTTTACAGCTCAGGGCTGGTTTTCTAAAACCAAAAATCTTAGATAGTAGATATAAGACTTAGGTCAATAGGTTGGTGAATACTAGCTAAAAAGTAGTTCCCTAATTTCAAAACTTAAATTGCAAGGCAACGACCTCAGATTTAAAGAATATATTATGTATTACTGATTATTTTGCCAATAATACTACATAAATAATGTATATTGGACGGATTGAAATTTTCTAGCACAAGTAGCTACAATGATTAAATACCAATGTTAACAAGCTCTAACTGCATGTAATTTGGAACAACAAAATTGACAATTTGCTTTTCACCTTTAAAGTCAATAATAATCATATTCTGGGGCCGTGTTCCGAGATGATTTTAAATATTAACCCTTCCAGGCCTGAGTTTACCATTGTCATCTTCATCCACTACAAGCCGCGAATTGCTGTCGCAATTCTCGACTTGTAGTGGATGAAGATGATTTGATGTGGTTTAAAAATTAAAGAAAATAGCTATGAATTGGTAAACCAGTTTCATGGAAATATTCATTCTAAAACCTTTGGTTGTAGGATGTTTTCAGGGATGTAAAATGATGCTTTGATGCATCGTGCGGGATTAAAGGGTTAAGCTGATAGTTTTACCTAGTACATTCATGTATGCAGCTTAGCTCATAACTAAACCTTTAAAATGGTATCAGAACACAGCCCCTGTCACAGCAAAGAAACATGTAGTCAACAAAACAGCTTTAACATTTCTATATACAGTTTAGCATAATATGTGTAATTGTGTGTTTAAGCAGTGTGGTTTCAAATAATATGTGGAGTTGTGATATGAAAAATTATGCATTTCAAAGGAAATGTAACTATAGTCAAATCATTACAGTAATAATTTTCATGATAAATCAAAATTAAAGGTTTATATAGATTTAGCCTGTGACAAATTACCTAAAAGATAAATACTAGGAGTGCAATATTATACAATAACTAAAATAATTATTTCCATTGTTGTGAAAGTCAGTTTTGAGTATCACAGTGTTTCATAACCTGCAGTGGTCAAACAATATGTACAATTATGTGCCTACATGCATTATTTTAATATACACAGCTATCCCGATAACAACAACACATTATAATCAACCCTATCTGTGCTAAATAACTTCATCCAGTCTACCTTTTAGGACGTTTTATTGAAAGTTTTAAGGAGTGAATTGTTGAAGACATTTGAATATTTAAATGTTCTAACACAAACATTACCCCTTTTACTGCCAAGTTATTTAATTTGAACTTTCACCAATTTGAAATTGTGGCTTCAAGTGAGTGAAAATAATTCAGATTTCATTTGACAAAATTGAGGTCTAACTATTTCAAAATCTTTTGATTGATGTCACATTTTATCTTTAACAAGTTCAAAAGCTGGTATTTGATGTGATAATAAAAATACAAATATAATTGTAACAGGCCGTTGAAGGGCTGAACATTATATAGTTTTTAAATCAATACTATTAACAATTGTTTGGGTTTAAATTTTAAAATTTATTTCAGCAAGTTGTAGAGCACATTATTGAAATGCAACATACCCCGGTAAGTGAATTTAATTTAAAAATTTAGATAAAACTAGAAGTTCAGTAGATAATGTAATTTAAGGCTTGAACTGTGATAGCTATTTATGATTAAAAGTATATTTACCGTAAATGTAATGTGCATTACTTCATCATTTGGGATGGTTAAATAAGCCAGTCAATCACTACTAAACTTTCAACCAGCATATTCAAAAGGTATTGATTAATTTTGTGTCAATGATTTGTTTGCGCAAACTGTGCAAACCAAAAAAGTAGGGTAACAATTTTAGTGACAGAAAACTAACTAAGTGTTGTACCTAACAAGCATGAAATAATATTTGTGTATGGCTGCCATAACCAATATATACAATGGCTGACATTCCCAAAGTTTTGTGTTGGCCCACTGTCTACAATACTGGCCCAAAATAAATAAAGATCATTGCTGGGTTATCCAAAGACAACCATTCGTTTGGGGTTTAATATTAAGATGCATATTAGATTTGATTTGTTGTTTTTGCACTAACAATATTATAATATACATAATGTTTGAAAGAAATCAATTAACATAGCATTAAAATCTCCATATACATGTATATAAATGTACAATAAAATGGAAAGAAGGATCAAGATAATAATATACCATATGCTATATCAAACAGTAATTTTGGATTATTTTTCAAAATTTTACGAAATCTCTTTCTAACTAACAAAAAGTGAATATATCATAAAGCATACAGTGATAACTTTTTTAAATTTACAAATATTACTTAGATGCAAATAGTATAATATATTGTTATGTCTAATAAAACTATTTAAAAATGTCTGTTAAATATGACAATATTGGCTATATACAATTTAGAAAAAAATTATATACATTCGTCTGAATGACCACATATAAACAAAACCCTAGTAATGATGCCATCACTGTATATAAATAACCATCACTGTATATAAATAACTTATGTGAAAACAAATAAACATTTGATCCAGGAAAGATATTTTAACTTCTCTAAAGAATTAAGAATAAATGTATGACAAAATTAAAGCACCTCTGTCAGACCAGAAATAATCATTTTTATTTTGACTTCCTAAGATGTCCATAATATGTGAACATATCCACAGACTAGAATTGCATAAGTATTTAAAATTTTGGGTTGCTGTACTAAAACCTAGTTTATCAGTTATTCCTGTATTTCTTATTTTGCACATGTTTGAAATTAAATCATGTTCTTATTTATCTTTTAACTGGTAAATGCGCAACACAAAATTTAAAAAAAAAACAATTTTAGTCTATGGACATCGACATATTATGGACATATCAAGGCGCCAAAATAAGAATGATGGTTTTGGTATGGTTGTGTCACTTTGAGTAAAATTGTTTTTATTTCACAATAAATATTATAAAATTAGTAATACGTTCCAATATTTTAAGTATTGACAAACTCTGCAAACAACATAATAACTATCAAATCAACTTACTGGAAACTATTGTTATAAGGATAATAATATTATAAGTAGCAATATGATAATGGCTATTCTGCTTATCGAAAAACTGGCAAGAACGCAAAAAAATGCTGACATTCAAACATTAAAAAAGTTACTGAACTGTGAGAAAAAAGCTTTTAGTAATTATAATTATTACAGTGAAGGGATATAATGTCATAGCTGATGCACAGAACAGACACAAAGCAAAATCATGGCTGGCTATTTTTATTAAACAAACAAACAGAATAGCAGATTCTTTGCTTGTTTCAAAAATCATTAAAATTATCCCGTTTAACATGAAGCAAATGAATAATATTGATCAGGTGGAGGTCCAGCCCTTTATAAATAGCCACCCATTTATAAACGACCATGCGTTGATAAGCAATCGCAGCACACTTCGGGCTGTTTATAGACACAATAGGCATTTGAAAACAGGCGGCTGGTTTACTTATTACAAAACACTATACATTTTCTCTTCACGATACCAGATTTAGCATGATGTATCAATTGACACAACACATCACTACTTAGTAATGCACTTGGGAAGCAAAATCTGCGAAATACTATGCAGCAATCGGTAAAAATCGCCAGGAATAGGTTTGCTGACACTTGCCCTCACATACCTCAAGTGTCCTTGATGAAAAATGTACACAGTTGCGGTACAATCTGCTAATACCATGAGGTGGTAGGAAGTGATGACCAAATTGTATGCGTAATTTGCATTTTCTATGTGCCAATTTTTTTGTACACACGATTTAGTGCACAAAACAGAGCTACACACGCAGATTTTGGACATTGATTTTACTTCTTAGGCGAGGTCTACAACAATGTACCTTAGAAAACAACTAAAATGTATATTGTTATCCGATTATATATATATATTGATTATTATATATATATTGCCCGCCCGTTTATAAACGCATGATAATGCGCCGCGGCGACCATTTATTAAAGACTGGTCCTCCACCTGTTGATATGAACACTTTTTAATGGACTCACACCACCCTCTAATAATTTGGATCCACCACATGCATTATGCACACTGCAGTTGCAAATAGACTGTGATCAATTTTAATTTAATCTGTGAATTATGAATCAATTCGCCAGTAGCTTGGCAATGGTATGTAACTGTTGCCAAGTTACTGGCGAATTGATTCATAATTCACAATTATGCACTATAGTATCCGTTAACATAGTGCGTAAAAAAATGTGTGAAAAGTAGCAATTTTAAAAATAAAATAGGTCAGCAAAAAATGGCAGTACAAACAGGATATTTAAATCATTGTCGAGGTGGATCTATATTTTTAGAGGGCGCTGCATAGCGGAGGGTGTTTTAAACATCAAATAGTATGTCTACAGTAAATGTAACACCAAAATATTATAATTATTCATTAGTCTCAGTCAAAATATGTATTTCCTGGTTTCCTGCACCAATATCAATTTTAAATATAGATTAAATGTATTTCAAAAATAAGAAACACACTTCCAACATTCCAAAAGTAACCAAGTATACAATAAATGTGTACAATGTATAAAAACTACATTTATATAATTTAGTTATATCAGTAATTCACATACATATGATGTTATGCATTGTCTTGCAAATAGGTATAAACCAGCAGTGGGGGAATGGTTAATATAGTTCCACATATGACAACCGATGCAAAATGTGTGAAAATTTAATTTGTCAATTTGACCATTCAAATACCAAAACATTTTAAAAATTAGTGATACAAATGAAATATACAGATCACCTGTATAAAAGCATTAAATAAGTCATATTTCAGATAATTTCACTTCTGTTACTAAAAAGAAAAGAACATTAAGTTTCAGATATTTTAGTTATTCTACTTTCCATCTGTAAATGCCTACCTAATTTACAGCTTTAAAAGAAAAAATAGTCAAACATAGATTTGGATTTATTTCTTTAATGGAAGAGGCATATTATTATTACCATTAAAAGTCAGCTAACAAAGTTTATTTATTAAGACAACTTCTTAAAAAAGGTATTAAAATAAATACATATTCATATGATTGTAATCATAATTATCTTATAACTTAACAATGCAACTATTCCGCAGCTTGATTAGACTCTTCTTCTTCATGTTATTTTGCTATCATTTGTTACAAAATATGGTACACTTAAAACCATTAATGTCATTTTGCTATCATGTAAATATGGTACATACAATACCATTAGCACCTACAGGATTATGTATACCACAATATCTTTCCTCTTGGAATTGAAAGGGTATAGTGCACTTTGTAGGTTGATAACCCTTTCAACTGCAAGGGGACAGTATGTCACATGATTATTTCAAACTTAAATAGATCTATTGTAATAAATACAGAGGTTAAGGTTACTGTATAGCATAGTATGCATACAACTTCATCTCACACACTAACAAAGTCTTTTGATGTGGATAACAAGAAGTGAGCTGTACTGGTGTTCTTTCACTACCAAACACGGGATATTTTTTCCCAGAAAAATTGCATAGCAGTTTAGGAAACTGCTCCACTATCCCAGACAAATTATTCCCTGAAACATTGTCATACTCATTGAATAACATCCCATTAGATAAGAAGGGTGTATTTGAGGCCGATACACCCTTTCATATATCACAGACATCAGTACAAACTGACATGTATACAACAGTTCTGATGAGGCTGGCATCCTTATATGGTGAAAAATTTTGAATAAAAATTTTAGTATATCAAATCATTTGCTACATAATTCATATTTTCACACTAATCAAAATCTAAAAGCGTGAATTGTTCTTTTGTTTCCCATCCATTTTAATATGAATTGCTAAAACGATTTACAGCTTCAAAAGAAATTCAAATATGCAAACAAGATCTATTAAAATTATGTTTACAACATGGTGTTGTCTCATAATCTTTAAACCTTCATTAACTAGTGTCAGGGAAATGCAGCAGTTTGAAAAATACACTATGTTAAATAACTTTAAAAGTCATCCAGTGTATACTTATACTTGCACCATGCAGAGTGTTAAAGGGTTCCAGGTCTACATCAAACAATTGCAGATACATGATAGAGTTGTGCTTTAGTCCATGAAAAGAAGGGTTTAAAACTAAGCACTCAAAAACACACACCAGATTAAATGAAGTACAGTTGAAAAAGTTAGATGTGGATTTGTTTGACTTTATACGTAATATGACTAAACAATGCATAAAGTACAAAGCTATGTGTGATAGAGGGGAGTTTCTTGTCCATGGAAAAAAATAGCCACATTATGTAGCCCGGTCTCAACATGATTCGCCATGTAATTTGGCTGACGAGAGGCAACATAAATGATGTAAATCCATCCATGGTTTGCTGTGAAGTAAATATACACAAATTATAATTATGCTGGTGTATCTATCATGGTGAAGTGGAGTCCATATTATCAGCAACAATGTTCTCAACATTAACATAGCTTTCATTTGTCTCTTCTTCACCCTGCTCAGGTTGGATGTCTAGATCATCTTTTAATGAAGATGTATCTTCCTTCTCATCTCTGGGGGTGCTTACCTCAATTGGACCATCCGTTTCATCAAAAGGATGCGTTTCTGTAATAGTACTGTTTGTGGTGTTACTATCATCACTGGGAGTAACCACGATTTCAAATTCCTGCTCTTCTGGAATTTTTTGTTCAAGCAATGTCCCCCGAGACACATTGAAAACCTCTTCTTCTAGAGATCTTTCCAAACTGGACTCACCAGAATCATCGACATCAAATGATGTGGCAACTGTTTGTAACATAGCAGCAAATTTGTCCTGTGCCATAATAGACCTTTCTTCATAAGGGACAGACAAGTCGATGCTGGTCTGAGAGTAAGTGTTGAGAGCTGTATGATAGTTAGAAGAGGTAGACGATAGTATAGATGGCTGTTTGGATAACTGTAACTTGTCTGCACTGTCAGACTGTGAAATATCTGACTGACTCTTGCTACTGCTGTCCATTGCACTAAAGAATAGCTCACTATCACTGCCAGCTTCTACAGTCTTGCCTTTAGGAGTGGATGTCACAAATTTATTTGGGAAATCACTATCTTCTGGAAGAAAAACAAAAGAGTCTCCTATATTACTTTTCACTTCTTTTGAAACTGTATTATCACAATTAGAAAAGTTGTCATTGTTTTGCAGTATATTTCCATCATGAAATGAAATTGGTTTAGTTATGTTATTAGTATTCTTTTGTTCTGAAGAAAGGCTATCTGGTACAAGTACCTCACTGTTCTTCTCATTAGGGTTCTGTTTCTCATATTGCGTATCTGCCATGGGACTAGTTAATTTTTGGTTGTTAATATCATCACTTACAGGTTGTTGTAGTTTGGCACCCACAGTTGCTGCATTAGCGGCTGTGATTTCGAAATCGAGGGGCATTTCATTCAGAGGAGTAGTTTGACTATTTGCACGTCCATATAAATGATGTATAGCTGCCATGTCATCATCATCCATATCAGGGCTGCAAACATCTGCCTCAGGCCCTCCATTACTCAAACCATCTGACAAAGCAGATACATCTAACGATACCATACTAGAGGAGAAGTCAGTTGGACGTTTTGAATGGACAGAAACAGGAGCATCACCAGGTGCAGTTGTAGCTGCTAGGGTCTGAACATTGTCGTTATTCACTTGTTGGTTTAGACTGGACTCTACATCGTTGACATGTGTAACAATAGGTTGACGTCGCGGCATAAGCTGTTTCCACTTTTGATCAAACGCTGATGTATCTGATTCATCTTTACGTGACAAAAGATGAAGAAGCATGATCCGCAGCTCCCTCAGAGAAGGTCGATTCCCAGGGTCTGCCCAACAAAGTTGCATCAGTTGATATCTGTAATTTAATAAATAACATTTGTGAGGCATGTTTGAGGCATATCCAAGTATAGGTATTTTTATCTCAATGAATAAATGAAATTTTAATTTGTATTACACGTAATATATTACCGTATTTTTTGGTGTATATCCCGCTACTTTTTACTTCTTGTAAGGCCGGGTGCAGGCTATATAACGAATGCGGGCTATACATTGTTGAAGAATATATTTTATATAACTATGGTTAAATTTATTCTGCCGTATATCGTTTCTAAATGTGTTTTTTTTTCTGTACTTTAGGGACGGGAGTGGCCACTCGGACGCGTGGGAACTAGAAGTGGATGGCCACTACACACATACCCCACTCTCACAGTTAGCCGCCATTCGGTAATGAGACATTGCATCAATGAAGGTGTGACATTTTACTGCCACGGGCCGCGGTTAACCTGCAAATAATTTACCATCATTGCGACGGTTCTTATGTGAGCACAACGATATATAAAATGATCCTTGTATTTAGAAACATTGGAAGCGCTGCATTAGAATGATAGAAACGAGTCGCCAAAATATGAATATACCAGTATTAAAAAAACCAAACAATTACATTTCCCATGGTAGATTAAATTTCAAACGTTCGGGCCTCAAGATGTCTTCCAACACGAGACAGACGAGACGAGGTCTATGACATCACCAGCATGCGGCTGACGTTTGTGCGCTGTTCAGTGAAGGTGTTATATCATCTGTGGGTATGTGTATAGACTATGGCATTGTATAGCGGCGGGAGAACTACTACAATACACAGGGTGACACTCTGATGACAGGCATGCGTACATGCTCTGTAGTATACGCTCACGAGTAGATCTTTATCTCGTCAGCCATCATGGCTTTCAATCGGCCATTAATAGACCTCAAGATGCGGGGTATACACCGGTGCGGGTTATGTATTGTCAAAGCAGTAGTTGTTTAACCCTCTGCGAAAATAAATATTATGTACAAGTTTCATTCTATGCCAAAAAATAAAACAAAATCATTGTATGGTAATATACTTACATTCTAGGCAGATGAAGCAATGGGTTATCAGGCTTTTGAAGTTTCAAACTGTTTTCTTTCAGCACCAAACGAAGAACATGAATATCACTCAGATCACCATAAGGCTGTAATCCAAACTGGAAAACTTCCCACATGGCAACACCATATGACCTGCAATCAAAGGAACATCAAATACTAAAATATCACACTGATATTTACCCGTCACATAAACCTAGACAAAAATCTCATGGTGACTTGATTTTTCTCTATGAATTTGTTTATAATCCATATAATCTATGAGAAATGAGCACTGTTTAAATTTGACTTTTTGAAAGGACTTCTTTGGTTCCCGATCATCAAAGAAATCTGGTGAAAAATATGTTCTGTTAATCTCATGATTATTTTACAGTGATCTACTACTGCACCCTCTCAACAATGTGATTCCTAACACATATTTTTAATATATATTAAGTATATTTTCTATTCAAGTCAATCTGTTTATTGTGTCAGCAAAACCAGCTGTAAGTGAATGCTACATGGAAAGCAGTAATGTGACACTTGAAGAGTGATTTACCCATGTCTACCAGACAATTGAGTCAATATTAAACCAATTCAATTTAAACCTTTGGACCCAATGTACCGATATATCAGTATTTTTGTGACGTCATATATACCGAAGTACCGATATATCGGTATGAAATCAACCATTTCAGGTCTGAATATTGTGTAATGAACCAAGTTAAAAAACACAATAGAACACAAAATATAAATAAAATTATGACGTCATAATTTACTGTCTGAACAAGCCACAGCATTATAATAGCATTAATGGAGTGTTACTTTGTGAATTCCGTCAAAATAATTGTGTAGTCTTTGAAATGTAAAATATGGTCAATAATATCACCAATAGGGTCTGCTGCTCCAGGAGGCTCGGTGGGAGTGGCAGTTATCCCCTGGAGGTTCGGGTCCAAATGGTTAGGAATCAGGCTAAGCAGCATTATAGATTTAAATAATGGTTATATAGTTATCCTCTCAATGAATCTAAACAATTCAGTGTACAGTAAATTAGCCATACATCTTGAAAATATCATAATAGAAAAAGCAATGTTTTTTTCTCACCAGATATTTGACTCCTTTGATATATGTTTTAATGTTATAGATGCATCTATATCATTTATTAATACACACTCAGGAGCAAGCCATCGAATGGGAATTGCATCCCCATTTTCATCTGTGTAGTAGTCTTCCTATGAACACATTGTTTCAAAAGTACATTAGACTTTAACACTCTGAAAAAGTTTTTTCTACATGTTCAAGGTTATCTCTTAGAAGAGATCTTATAAGATTATGTGAAGGGTAGCACTTCTTTCCTATCTGTAAAAGGTGTAACTGGTAAAGACAATTGTGTTTGCAACCAAATCATGTTTCCTTCAGATTATCCACAAAGTGATATTTCAAGATATTTACATACAACAATGTCATGCTTTCACATGGTGGTTGGACATGGTGGTTGGACAGACAAGCAATAAATAGCAATAGCTTCAATGTGTACCACAATGGTGGATATCAGTCTAATGAGAATTTATCTAGTGCAATTAATAAATACCGAAAAATGTGGAAATTAACGCACACTTTTTTCTGATAATTTTCTGACTGTGCGGCATAGACCATAGAGTGTTATGTGCTGCATATGTGAGATCTGAGGGCTTAGTTAATTTTGATAATGGTGTTGATCCGCCTACCCCTCACTGATTATGGCACTGTCTTTGTCAACGCTTGATTGATCACCTCCCATGAGCATCTGCCTGTACTGCACAGATGCACATGTATGTCGCCAGGGCCCGTATTCTCATACAAGTTGCGATATATCCTAGGCTTCTGATTGGTCGAAGCCTGCCATATATCATAACTTGTATGAGAATATGAATCCAGGCAGCTTTCAGTATACAGTCATTCACAGTGCTATATACTACACAGCACTGCTGGGAGAGTATTGTCAGTATAGCTAGTGTGCGCGCACAATATGGGCCGGCGACAATGTACAGTATGGCATGCTGTGTGTGAGTGTATAGTACATGTCTGCCAGGAGTTGTCAGTATACAATAAGGCATGCTGTTTGTGAGTGAATAGTACATGTCTGCTGGCAGTGTATTGTCTCAATAGCTTGCTGGCAGGCATGCATGTTGAGCCTGTGCAACTGTAGTCATGACGGCACCAAAGGTGCATAAGTAGGGGAATTCCCAGCAGTTTCAAAAAGTGTCCATATCTTTTTGTCATTGTCCTATATATTTTCGCGATTGAGCATATCATCTCTATTATTTATCACTTTTTATGGCTAGGGTTTATGGCCGCTAACTACTAAGTGGCTATTGATTTGCTTAATTTTATGGCAGCTAAAATTGCCTGGGACTGATCTCGCTAAATATTATATACACCAACTCAATGTGGTTTACAGTAGTCTGCAGGATAAAGTGGCTGACAAGCATCCATCGATAACACATGTCCATCATTCTGTAATGTTTGGTGACTGGCTGATATTTTTGCGCGTTATAGAACAGTGCCCTGTATCTAAGGAATTTACCCTTTGAAGGGTCATTTTCACCCCTCTGCGGGTTATACAACAGAGCGCGTTATTTTCTGCATTATATGGTAACATAATTATACTGACAAAGAAGAAAAGGTAGTTCAATATTCTAATTATTATTTTTTACAAAATACACAATGTCTAATGTAAAATCTATTGAGCTGTTATGCACTTAAATTTAATAAACAACTATGACAACTTATCAGACCTTGTAAATTTCTTCTCCAAGACCATAGTCTCCAACTTTAACAGTAAGATCTGATCCCAACATACAATTACGTATGGCAAAATCTCTGAAATAGTAAACAGATTATACATGTATGATATTAGTGAAGAGATGTTTGATGGAAGAAAAATAACCAATCAACTAGATACAAGCAAACCTCTGGTACTGGCGGTAGTCATTTTGGTTTTTATATATGCAGGGTTCGAAATTAAGGGTAGTCCGCTAGTCCGAACACTAGTAAAAATAGCTGCGGACTAGTAAACATATATGTTTACGTTTACTAGTACCGCCGGCCTAGTGAAAAAACGGCACCTCAGTGATTCCATTTATCCGTAGAGGGGGCGCGTAATTGATCGTGCAGTAGGCCTAGCGGTATTAAGACAACCGCGGCCGTTGTCTCAGCATATACGCTTGTACCTCAAGCCGTTGACCCAACGTTGATTAGATGTTGGGCCAGCGTCGTGGACGGTGGACCAACAACAAATTAATTTTGGGTCTTACAAGTGTTCACTGGGACATAACAGGCGTGTTGGGGGAGGAGGTTTGTCAGAACTGACACGATGCCGTGTCAGTGTTGAGGCGATAAAAGAGAAGGTGGCCCAGCACTTCACGGCTCAGGGCCGTCGTCACTGGCACAGTTAATCCAAAGCCGACACAGGAAACATCATGACGTGATGATGGTGTAATTAATGTTGGTCCACAGTCTGCAAGAATGGCACAAACTAAAAACAACAAGACTACATAAGTCCAGGAGCTCCCGCGACGAATTAGAATTTGATTTAAGCAATTTTGTGTAGGGTTTTTATTGTAGTCCTAGGCTAGGTCAAAAATCAAGACGCAAGACAACTAGGTCTAAGAAGCTCAGTCTAAGAGTAAGATAAGAACTAGACAGTCTGTCAGAGATTGCAAACCTCCATAGAAATTAATGATCCTAATCAGTATCCCAGTAATGGTCTACCTATCTGGCACGGTTTACCCGATATCAGGCCAATCGAGTTAACTAATAGCTGATTTACGGTCATTTTGAATTTGATATAAATTAGTTAAAAACTTAGGGTGCATTCTCCCCCGAAATATCAAATTTTGTTTTATAGTAATGGACTAACATCTAACACAGTTTGCAAAATATTGGGCATGTGAAAGTAAATAATGGCCGATAAGGGGCCATTTTAAATTTGATCGAGTCAGAATTTTTCAAGATGCATCCTCAGCTGAAATCTCACATTTCATTCTATAGTAATCGTCTAGCTATCTAGCACGGTTTACCAAATATCGGCCATGTGAAAGTGAATAATGGCCTGAAGGCGGCCATTTTGAATTTGATCAAGTCAAAATTTTCCAAGATGCATCCTCAGCTGAAATCTCACATTTCATTTTATAGTAATGGTCTAGCCATCTAGCACGGTTTACCAAATATCGCCCATGTGAAAGTGAATAATGGCTGATAGGGAGGCCATTTTAAATTTGATCAAGTTAAAAAATTTTCAAGATGCATCCTCTCCTGAAATCTCACATTTTGTTCTATAGTAATGGTCTAGCCATCTAGTACGGTTACCAAAAACCCGCTATGTGAAAGTGAATAATGGCCGATAGGCGGCTATTTTTAATTTGATCGAGTCAATTTTTTTCAAGATGCATCCTCTCTTGTAATCTCACATTTTGTTTCATAGTAATGGTCCAGCTATCTAACACGGTATACCAAATATCAGCAATGTGAAAGTAAATAGTGGCCGATAGGCGGCCATTCTGAATTCGATTGAGTCGAAAGTTTTTAAAAGGCATCCTCTCTCGAAACGTCACATTTTGTTTTATAGTAATGGTCTAGCTATCTAGCACAGTTTACCTGATATCAGGCCTATCGAGGTAAATAATGCTGATTGTCGGCCATTTTGAATTCGTAAGTTAAAAATTTTCAGGGTGCATCCTCCCCCGAAAACTCACACTTTGTTTTATAGTAATCAGGTAATGGTCTAGCCATCTAGCACGGTTTACCAAATATCAGCCATGTGAAAATGGTTAATGGCCGAAAAGGCGGCCATTTTAAATTTGATCAAGTCAAATTTTTTCAAGATGCATCCTCATCTAAAATCTCACATTTTGTTTTAGAGTAATGGTCTAGCCATCTAGCACGGTTGACCAAATAACGGCCATGTGAAAGTGAATAATGGCCGATAAGCGGCCATTTTGAATTTTATCGAGTAGAATTTTTTCGAGATGCATCCTCTCCTGAAATCACACATTTTGTTTTATAGTAATGGTCTAGCCATCTAGCACGGTCTACCAACGGCCATGTGAAAGTGAATAATGGCCGATTGGCGGCCATTTTTAACTTGGACGAGTTGAATTTTTTCAAAATGCATCCTCTCCTGAAGTCTTACAATTTGTTTTATAGTAATGGTGTAGAAATCTTGAGCGGTTTTCATGATATTCCACAATATCAGGCCTGTCGAGGTGAATAATGGCTGATAGGCGGCCATTTTGAATTTTATCAACTTCAAATTTTTCAAGATGCATCCTCTCCTGAAACCTTACAATTTATTTGATATTAATGGTGTAGCTATCTTGAGCGGTTTTCATGATATTCCGCAATATCAGGCCTGTCGAGGTGAATAATGGCCGATAGGCAGCCATTTTTAATTTTATCAACTTGAAACTTTTCAAGATGCATCCTCTCCTGAAACCTCACAATTTGCTTTATAGTAATGGTGTAGCTATCTTGAGCGGTTTTCATGATATTCCGCAAAATCTTTCAGTCGGATGTACCGATGTTATGAATTAGGTCAAAGTGCTGGGTCAACTTCAAGGTCAAGGTCCAAAAACCTGAAAAGGCACAACTAGGGACCTTAGAGAACATGTATGTGCAATATGACTGTCATCGGCCCAGTACTTTTCGAGATCTGCTCCGGAAACGAAGTGCGCGTCAAAACGTCTAAATAGGTCATAGTTCTGAACCAGAAGTAGGTCGAAGTTCAAATACCCCAAAAGGCAGAACTAGACCCCCTAGGGGTGTTGTGTGTAAAATTTGAAGACAATCGGACAAGTACTTTCAGAGATATGCTCCGGAAACGAATTGTTTACGGACGGCCCAACGCCGTAACATCATCATTTTCTCCTCTGCAACCTTTGGTATTGAATTCACATTAAAAATATTTTAACCTGTCCATAAGCCACTTGGAAGTAACCCACATACCAAAAATTGTTATCCTAGCTTATTTTCTTACAAAGTAATAGGCAAAAGAAGAGGCCAAAAAAAACGGAGGTAGAATCCATAGCTCCCTCCGTCTCACCTACGGTGACGGCGGGAGCTAATAATGGGGCAATATTAGCATTAGGGATTAAAACACCAGTGGGAGAATGTGTTAACTTAGCTGCGTGTACCACTGACACGCTGACTGGCTTTACCTGCATGCAGTGTCTGCGAGGCTGGCCGTCAAACAGCACTAATTGACCGTGCCTTCCCACCAAACACGGGGTATTCACCTTATGCCTTAAATCAATGTTGCGCCAGCGTTAAAGACATTGGGCCAACATTAAAACACCATTGGGTGAATGCCTCGTGTTTGCTGGGTTGTTGTCCATATACCAGGTCAGTAATATTTGTGGCGGGATTCACGTTACACGGCGTGGTCATCTGGCATTTGAGGCTCTTAGTAGAAAACGATTCCAAAGCTCAAGGCTATAATAACATCATGCTTCGCTATTTGACTGGGGCTATGGCCCCGAAAAACTTGATAGGAAATATATGATTAAGGATAAGAGAGGGAGGGGCGGGGGCATATTTACGACAAAACGCAGTGAGAGGTAAGATAATGTAAAAATATATTTCAGGACTAGTAAAACATCTACCGGACTAGTAAAATTTATGTTTTAATAGTCCTGCTCACTAGTAAAAAATGGCTAAGTTCTATCCCTGTATATGCAAATTTTGTCTGCGTATAACAACAGGCAGTATATTTTGTAAAAATGCTCTAACTATCATAACTATCAGAGATAATGAGATAAAAAAATGACCGTCAGCCTGCAATCTTTTTTCATAAATATTTGCTATGGGTTATGCTACAAGTACATTTTGTTTTATATCCATGGTCCAGCGATTTTGCATGCCATTATCTTCCAAGATAACTGGCTGCTGAACGACAATTTTGAAATTGTTTAAAGATGATCAATAAAAGATATATTCAGGTCATTGCCTGGCATTTCTGAACATGTCTTTCATTTCTGAAAGTAATCAGTGGAGACGACATCAGTGGAGACGACATCAGTGGAGACGACATTGATTTTTTTTACTCCGAATTTTTTTAAAAGATGGAAGTTTGTCTGTAGACGGAAATTTCTTCTGTCGTATATTGCGTCTGAATGCGTTGTTTTTTCTGTACTTCACGGACAGGGGCCGTCACTCGGCCACGTGGGAACTAGCGGTGGAAGATAACTACACACATACCCCATTTTCAACAGTTAGCCGCCACTCGGTAATCAGACATTGCATCAATGAAGGTGTGACATATTAATGTGATTAACTCTTTAAGCCCTCACGATGCATCAAAGCATCATTTTACATCCCTGAAAGCAGACCTAATTTTCCAACAAGCAGTAATTTTTAAATGAAAATTGCCATAAAACTGTTTTCCCAATATGTTACAATATTCTTTAATTTTTTATCCACCTCAAGTCATCTTCATCCAGTACAAGTCGAGAATTGCGACAGAAAATTGTGGCTTGTAGTGGATGAAGATGACAATGGTAAATTCAGGCTTGAAAAGGTTAAAGTGTCACCAAAAAATTACCCAGTGGTATGTGATGGCTATGTGAAGTATGAGGCAGCAGAAGTTGATAGATTAGCTATCATGCAAGATTTCCGAGATAATGAGAATAAACAATTAAAAATTGCCACCAGTTGGCTATTCAGGTTTTATTTCTACAAAATTTGCCATGGGTTTTTCTTGTGTGATACCTTACACTATGTTTTATTTCGTGGTCCAGCTATTTTGCATTGTTTTTTAGTTAAGTAAATATCACAAAATTAATAATCAAAATTCAAAATGGCTGTTAAACAGCAATTTTAAAATTGTTTGCTCCCAAAATTTAATCAGGTCATTGGCTGACATAGCTGAGCATATTTGCCAAATTAAAAGATCTGATGGAAAAAGTTTCAATTTAATGACTCTTAATGATGTGCTGGAACCTTGTTTGTTAGTCGCCCTAGTAATCAAAAGGTTGATTATAATCATGGGGATGAAAACATTCCACAGTGGTATATATTGGCTATATGAAGTACAAACAAGCAAGATTTCATACAGTTGTTGTTAATTAGAAAACAAATCATTGACTAAAAACGTCTATTGATATGATTAGCGCTTTAAATATAATTAATTATATATAAAACTGTTGTTGTTGTAACTAACTACACAATGTTTTATATATGGAACTAATTTCCATGTGTCTTCCAAGTTTAAACATCAGGTCTAGTTTCTCACCGATGAATATAGTTCTGCTGGTGCAGAGCCTGTAAACCTGCTGCCATATCACATGCAAACTTGAGCAGTATACCTTTCTCATTAAAGGAATCCATTGCAATTTTGTGGCTTTTGAGATATGTCTTCACATCACCCTTCCAAAATAAAGTAGATCATAATGAGCACAACATAATCGCTACACAAGAAATTTTAAATTGGTGGGTAAAAGAAAATTTCCACAAAATTAAAATCCCTAATTTTATTTTGAACTGCTTGGATAAAATTGTTCATTCAACTTTAGTTGTGATTGCTGCAGCCATTCCGCACCAAAGGTGATGGTATATATAATGAAAGCTCTGAATGTCTTTATTTAGATGATTTTATACCATTTATTACACCATTTTAGAAACTAATTTATCCAAAAGATGACATGTGGTACATCACATATGACAAGATTGTTTAAACAAGTTAATGGATTAATAAAAACTGAAACATTGAATTTCACTTGTTCATGCACCTCTGTCACAACGGGTTGTGAGATTTATTATAAGTAACAAAGTACTCACAAAAGGACAAAGATCTAGGATGGTCAGATAAGGCATAGTTTCAACACACTGACCAAGAAGTCTCATCACATTCGGATGTTCAGCATCTCTGTTAACAGAAAATTCAACAATGTACAACACACTGAGTTAATCAAACATATACAGTATAACTTGACTAGGACAGTGACAGATAGGGCTGGCCACTTGTCTTGGACGTTACGTTTTTCATGGCACGAAATTTCCGAAATGTAATTCAATGGCAACTCAACCTGGAACAGACGGTCACCTATCCATGCGGCCAGCGGTCAAAATTTTCCAAGAAATAATTTATTGAAAAAGTAACCTACTCATAATCAGCAGTCTATTTTATCGCCACAGCACTGGCAATTGCTGTCGCAATCTCACTCCCAAGATGATCCAATTAATCCATATATTTGTTCTTTCATATGTCATGACTCCTTTGTTTTGTATAAGCAATGTGAATTTGTTAAAATATATTTTTTGTAATGATACCAAACACTTCATTTTGTTCTAATTAAAGTTTGTTTAGCATCACGAGCATTTACAATAATTGTGTAAAATCGTGACAATGTTTTGTCTTCATTTTGTTTTGCCTGAGATCCACATAGATCTTGGAGCTAAATCACGGATAATATCAGAATCAATCATTTGGTAATTAAATTAAATGTCAAACTGCATGCAGCGTAACGTAACGGCTATAAGTCATTGTGCATGGGTCATCGTGCATAGGCCATTTGTAGTAATTTCCGGTGGCGGCTGGCATGTATGTTTATGTTTATCAAGCTCTCTGTAAACATGGACAGCACAGCATGCTTATGCAGCTCAACCCCACTCACCAGTCTTTCAAAATTAAGGAGATTCCCGCTTGCTGTGGGACAGAGAGACCTCACAACACTGTTACTGACTCGGAAGTCAATAACAGCATGAATGAACAAACAGTCAACCATTAAATTGATCATAACTGAAACATTCTATTTTCCATCATCAATCATAAAGACACAGTTTTTATGTCTTATGCTGAATAATCAACAATAAACTAAATAACATTCGCAAATGTTATAACACTGACACATGATGGCCACATAAAAAAATATGCCAGAAAATAGATAATTAGATGAACAAGATCACATTCAACTCTTATATTTTCCAACTTCAATATGGCTGATAAGTGGACCTCTTGACGGGCACTTGTCTTGGACGGTCACTTTCTCTAAACCCAATGGATGGCTGTCCATAGCAAGTTTTACTGTACAGCGTTTCCGCCAGGAATGTTTGGGTTGGGGGATCTAAAAGCTGGGGGATTATGGAAAACACTTTTCATTTTTTTTTTTTTAATTCTGAGATATACATTGAAATACGTACAATAAATACGCTTCAAACCTTTAAGAGCATAATTCACATCTTTAAACATTTTTTTAGCACTTAATTTCTTTTTATGGATTTAAACATTAACATTGACACATTTCTAGTCTAAATTTGATAAATATTATATAAAAAATATTTTTACTCACTAGGGAAGTTGTGGGTCATGGCAGTAATACATAACTGCCAGTGTGTAAAAATGCAATTTTGTGTAAAATAGCCTACACTGTGTACAACACACTGATAAAATAGTCAAAAACGCAAGCATATAAAAGATAAAAATAGTTGACCTAAATGGAGTGGCTTCCTGCAAAAATGTGAGTTGTTCCTGCTGGTTGGCCTCTTCCCTCAGCATCTGAATGACAACTTTCGTCTTTTTATGACCGGGGAGAATTTTATGACCCTCTCCTTGCAAAACCTGCCAAATAACACATATATGTAGGCATATCTTTTGTCTGATAACAGTGTAAGCATTGTCACTGGCAAGACTATTTCATGAATTACGTCAACGCATGATAAGCGTACATGCCACAATAAATTATATTAAGATAATTTTGAAAAGATTACATAATTGTATACCACATTATATGTGCATACAGCCAAGCCTGTGGATGTTCAATGAATGGACCAGCTCTCCTAGGCTCACTAAATTTCATTGATGCTAAATCACTGAGCAATGACAAAAACGTTTTCATTTCGCAGGTATGCAGTTACCTTAAATGCTTACATACAAAGTCATGTGATTCCGACTGGCAGTTCTTGATAAATAGTAATTTTAAATGGGTTTATTTTCTTGAAAATTTTCAGACTGCGGCTAAAAACTTCATGGATAGGCAGATAAGTGCATATATACAAAAATCTTCAGTGACTCCGACCAGCGGTTGACGCAAAGTTGCATTCACATTGGAAATTTTATTGGCCATCATTTTCTTAAAAATCTCTATTTATCTGATACTGAAAATCATAGAATAGTTTAGCCAAATGTAGCAGGAAATTGGGGGTTAAAAATTGTATCTGGTACAACATAATAGTAGCTGCTGGCATCTCTAGTGAAATGAGATGAAAACCTTATATGTGACACATCTGTACATAACGAGTCTTATGTCGAAAAAATAAAATATGGAGTTAATGGTACCATTGGATAGCACAGAGCTGGAGCTTCAATATGACACCAAGAATGTTATGATCATTTAAGTGACGCAAATAGGTCAATATTTAAAAAAATGAAAATGGAGAAAATTGGCTTTAAAGTCATGACACAAATTTGATTGTTACAAGCTCTTCATAGCATAAAAAATAGTTCCTTATGGCTAAACAGGATTTTTCGGCCAAACCTGGAAATGTTGTATCTATAGTTTTTAACGATTGATTTTTATAGCTCAGGGTGTCTACTTTCGGAATCACCTGGGTGGACTTCGGTTAACTTCGCACATTTTTTAAAAATGGGTAAAATCCAAGATGGCCGCCAGCGACCATTTCGAAAACAAATTAACAATAAATCTGATGATCACACTCATGACATGTCATTTCTGACTAAAATTGGGGCGTAGAACCAATTTCCGGTCTAAAATGATAATTCTAGGCTTTAAAACAATAAAAAGTGTCAAAAAAACAAAATTTGCTATTATTAGCCCATATCAAGCATATTGCCCATTTTCTCAAGTTGTATGGAGCTGACATGCGACTCATTTCGTGCAGATGGGTCACATATGTGTCTTGAAAAATAGCCTAAAGTATTACTGGGGTGGCTATTTACTAAACACATGCATGTATACATGCATCGAGGGGGATGGATATTAAGAGTGGTTATTGAAGACAAATGTTCAAAACAGAAAATTAAATTCTAAGTAATGACCATAAAATTGAGCAAATAATTCAAATTACATTCAAAATTTACGAAAAAATATTGTCAGTACTGAAAGAACATTTAAGACAAGTAGAAAGGGGATATACCTTCCCAAACCATCCATTTCCCAGCTCTTTTATATATTGCAACTGGCTTCTTGGGATATGATTACGAGCATTGGCTGTAATTGAATTAAACAATAATTGGTTAGTGACAATAACTTTTTAACTCAATCATGAAAATAACAAATACTGTGATTATCTAATATAATATGTAAGCTCTTGTCACTAAATCAACGGTAGAAATGTGCCAGTTTAAAGTATACATTTATAATAAGCCTTGGTAAACTGTTATACTGTTGGGTCTACTTTTGTATGTAGTAAACAATGAAGATTACTGAGAAATGTTCACAAAAATAAATCTTTGCTACCATCTCCTAGGATAAACATCACAAAGAAAGATAAAAAAAATATAGCTTGTATGCTTAAAAACTTTTCCATAATAATTAAAAATAAATAATTACTCTTTTCTCATTAAATAACAAAACAAACAATAACAAAAAATTAGGAGAAAAATGAATGAAGACAAATTAGGTTTTTTTAACATGGTAGCTGAAACATTTTTATCACAAAAAAAACTATGTGACTATTACAAACTGTACAACACAAAACAGTTTCATGTGCAATCTGCAAAAGTAGCATACTTCACAGGTGTGACAAACATCATAAGGCTAGTCTCATATAAAACAGTGTATAATCAAGAAGAACATCATCCCCTGAACTCTATAGTTACACCCTGCCATTAAAATTAGGTAGAAATGTGATAGTCATAAAATCAGCAACTGTAGCCAATAAACTTCCTTACGCCAAAGAAAAAACAGTAATGCACTACAACATGTATAGCAAAATGAGATAAAAAATAACAACAGACATATCATTTAATTGTGCCGCCCTTGTGCCAAGCTGACTAACAGAGTGAGTACTTTAATGTGATAACTTGAGACAACAAAATGATCCATCCGTCTGTGACATTGAAAGCAGACATTTATTTTGTCACTACTGTATTTTTTTTTTGTAATTGTTTTTTACCTCTTTGTATCCTCTCTGTGTTGAATAAAGAAAAAAGGATATGACATTTTCAATCTACATTTTACAGAATTAATTTTGTTAAGCAAGTTGAAACAATTACTGTTATGTTATATTTCACCTGTAAAGGAGATATGATCATCATTGTTGACGGCATTTATCAAAGATTTTACTGAATTATATCAAAAATACATAATTAATATACTAGAAATTAGACCAAGAAAATAACCTATTCCCCAGGGCTATTCAATATGAGCAGCTAGTTGTATGTATATACAGTAGAAACTGCTATGAGCAGCCACCCTTGCAACACAGGATAAGTGGATTTTTGAGGCAGGTTGCTGCACATAAGAGGTTCATTTGTATACAAGATGCCATTTTGGGGAATGGCCAAGTGGCCTCCCACATAGGAGGTTGGCTGCTCATAAGCGTGGCTGGTCATCGCAGGTTCTACTGTAATGTGTTTGAAAACTGCAATAGCAGTATATAACAGTGCGGATGACAGGCATGCCATCACACACCTGAAAACAAGTTGAGGCTCAGGAAAAACTGCACGCCTCATACAATGTACTGAAATGGAGGCATCACTTAGTATAGTGCTAATCACACTCCTTGCTCACACTCCTTGCTCATTCAAGGGGTGTGATTTTCCACACACCTTTATTTTACAAACCATCAGCACTGATATAAATGTCACACTGTTAGATTGCTTGCTCTCAGTATGGGTAGATATAATATCTTACTGAGATGAAGAAGTTAACAAATGATTTTAAAGTTATAAATTCACATTATATACATGGTACAAATAACATAGCTGATGATCACAAAAAAGAGAGTAATAGCTGAGCCATGTAAATGATATTTTAAAAGGTTTTTTGAATTTGGTTAGTAATTTTGAAAAACCCTTATTTCAGATAGGACTGTAAATAAATGTTTTAACATCCAAAAGTCTCACTATAATTTTTTTCAGTGTTTCATCCAAGATTGACAAGACTACATAAGTCCAGGAGCTCCCGCGACGAATTAGAATTTGATTTAAGCAATTTTGTGTAGGGTTTTTAATGTAGTCCTAGGCTAGGTCAAAAATCAAGACGCAAGACAACTAGGTCTAAGAAGCTTAGTCTAAGAGTAAGATAAGAACTAGACAGTCTGTCAGAGATTGCAAACCTCCATTGAAATTAATGATCCTAATCAGTATCCCAGTAATGGTCTACCTATTTGGCACGGTTTACCCGATATCAGGCCAATCGGATAACTGATAGCTGATTTACGGTCATTTTGAATTCGATATAAACTAGTTAAAAACTTAGGGTGCATCCTCCCCCGAAACCTCAAATTTTGTTTTATAGTAATGGACTAACATCTAACACAGTTTGAGAAATATTGGGCATGTGAAAGTAAATAATGGCCGATAGGGGGTCATTTTGAATTTGATCAAGTCAGAATTTTTCAAGATGCATCCTCAGCTGAAATCTCACATTTCATTCTATAGTAATCGTCTAGCTATCTAGCACGGTTTACCAAATATCGGCCATGTGAAAGTGAATAATGGCCGATAGGAGGCCATTTTGAATTTGATCAAGTCAAAATTTTCTGAAAATTCCCTGAAATCTCACAATTTGTTTTATAGTAATGGTCTAGCCATCTAGTACGGTTACCAAATAACAGTTATGTGAAAGTGAATAATGACCGATAGGCGGCCATTTTGAATTTGATTGAGTCAATTTTTTTCAAGATGCATCCTCTCTTGTAATCTCACATTTTGTTTTATAGTAATGGTCCAGCTATCTAACACGGTTTACCAAATATCAGCAATGTGAAAGTAGATAGTGGCCGATAGGCGGCCATTTTGAATTCGATTGAGTCGAAAGTTTTTAAAAGGCATCCTCTCCCGAAACGTCACATTTTGTTTTATAGTAATGATCTAGCTATCTAGCACGGTTTACCTGATATCAGGCCTATCGAGGTAAATAATGCTGATTGTCGGCCATTTTGAACTCGTAAGTTAAAAATTTTCAGGGTGCATCCTCCCCGGAAAACTCACACTTTGTTTTATAGTAATCAGGTAATGGTCTAGCCATCTAGCACGGTTTACCAAATATCAGCCATGTGAAAATGAATAATGGCCGAAAAGGCGGCCATTTTGAATTTGATCAAGTCAAATTTTTTCAAGATGCATCCTTATCTGAAATCTCACATTCCGTTTTATAGTAATGGTCTAGCCATCTAGCACGGTTGACCAAATATCGGCCATGTGAAAGTAAATAATGACTGATAAGCCGCCATTTTGAATTTTATCGAGTCGAATTTTTTCAAGATGCATCCTCTCCTGAAATCACACATTTTGTTTTATAGTAATGGTCTAGCCATCTAGCACGGTTTACCAAATAACGGCCATGTGAAAGTGAATAATGGCCGATTGGCGGCCATTTTGAACTTGGACAAGTTGAATTTTTTCAAAATGCATCCTCTCCTGAAACCTTACATTTTGTTTTATAGTAATGGTGTAGATATCTTGAGCGGATTTTATGATATTCCACAATATCAGGCCTGTCGAGGTGAATAATGGCCGATAGGCGGCCATTTTTAATTTTATCAACTTGAAATTTTCCAAGATGCATCCTCTCCTGAAACCTTACAACTTATTTGATATTAATGGTGTAGCTATCTTGAGCGGTTTTCATGATATTCCGCAATATGAGGCCTGTCGAGGTGAATAATGGCCGATAGGCGGCCATTTTTAATTTTATCGACTTGAAATTTTTCAAGATGCATCCTCTCCTGAAACCTCACAATTTGTTTTATAGTAATGGTGTAGCTATCTTGAGCGGTTTTCATGATATTCCGCAAAATCTTTCAGTCGGATTTACCGATGTTATAAATAAGGTCAAAGTGCTGGGTCAACTTCAAGGTCAAGGTCCAAAAACCTGAAAAGGCACAACTAGGGACCTTAGAGAACATGTATGTGCAATATGACTGTCATCGGTCCAGTACTTTTCGAGATCTGCTCGGAAACGAAGTGTGCGTCAAAACGTCTAAATAGGTCATAGTTCTGAACCAGAAGTAGGTCAATGTTCAAATACCCCAAAAGGCACAACTAGACCCCCTAGGGGTGTTGTGTGTAAAATTTGAAGACAATCGGACAAGTACTTTCAGAGATATGCTCCAGATACGAATTGTTTACGGACGGCCCAACAGCCCAACGCCGTAACATCATCATTTTCTCCTCTGCGACCTTGCGTATTGAATTCAGATTTAAAATATTTTAATCTGTCCATTATCCACCTGGAAGTAACCAACATACCAAAAATTGTTATCCTAGCTTATTTTCTTACAAAGTTCAAGGCAAAAGAAGAGGCCAAAAAAAAACGGAGGTAGAATCCATAGCTCCCTCCGTCTCACCTACGGTGATGGCAGGAGCTAACAAGAGCACACTCGATAATAGCCCGCCGCCGAATTATGATAAAGAAAGTAAAGACGAATGTCATCAGGTAAATAACAACGCAAGATATAAATGGTATGTTAAACCAGCCGCTTTTCAAGTTATCGCGCCCACAAGGTCAAATTATGGGCGTAAAATAAATGTGAAAAATCGCAATAAGTCGACCATTTTGATTTTTTTACCGGCCATTATTGAGCTCGTCCAAGAACTGCTTATTAGTAACATGCATAACAAACTTGAAGAGGATACTTGTGAAAATGTTGAAGTTATCGTGCCTACAAGGTCAAATTATTGACGTAAAATGAGAAAAATCGCAATAAATCGGCCATTTTGAATTTTTTTTCAGCCATTATTGAACTTGTCCAAGAACTACTTATTAGTAACATACATAACAAATTTGAAGAGGATATGTGAAAAACTTTTCAAGTTATCGCGCCCACAAGGTCAAATTATTGACGTAAAATGAGAAAAATCACAATAAATCGGCCATTTTTTTTTTTTTTTCAGCCATTATTGAAGTTGTCCAAGAACTACTTATAAGTAACATACATAACATATTTGAAGAGAATATGTGAAAAACTTTTCAAGTTATCGCGCCCACAGGGTCAAATTATTGACGTAAAATGAAAAAAATCGCAATAAATCGGCCATTTTTTTTTTTTTTAGGCCATTATTGAACTTGTCCAAGAACTACTTATTAGTAACATGCATAACCAATTTGAAGAGGATATGTGAAAAACTTTTCAACTTATCGCGCCCACAAGGTCAAATTATTGACGTAAAATGTGAAAAATCGCAATAAATCGGCCTTTTTTTTTTTTTTTTCGGCCGTTATTGAACTTGTCCGAGAACTGGTCATTAGTAACATGCATAACAAATTTGAAAAGGATATGTGAAAAACTTTTCAAGTTATCGCGCCCACAAGGTCAAATTATTGACGTAAAATGTGAAAAATCGCAATAAATCGGCCTTTTTTTTTTTTTTTTCGGCCATTATTGAACTTGTCCGAGAACTGGTCATTAGCAACATGCATAACAAATTTGAAAAGGATACGTGAAAAACTTTTCAAGTTATCGCGCCCACAAGGTCAAATTATTGACGTAAAAGGTGAAAAATCGCAATAAGTCGGCCATTTTGAATTTTTTTTCAGCCATTATTGAACTTGTCCGAGAAGTGGTCATTAGTAACATGCAAAACAAATTTGGGAAGGAAACATGAAAAACTTTTCAAGTTATCGCGCCCACAAGTAAATGTTAACGCCGACGCCGACGCCGACGCCGACGACGCCGAACTTCAATTGCAATAGCCCACCTTTTTTAATTAAAATTAAAAGGCGGGCTAAAAAGGGGCATGGCGACACTTATCATTTGGGGTATCTACATTATCATGCACGCGGGCACCCGGTTAGGCACGTTTCCAACACCCACCCCCCTCAATTAAGGGTATAAACAGAATCAGTTAAGTATGTAAACATCGTCAGTTATTACCACTATGTACACAGGCCGTTATCATGTATTATGTCATAGGTGTGAGCGCGCGACATCAGTGACCGGAGTGTTTTTCACAGTCACAATGGCCTGGGTGTGTTGAATATGACATACAAACACTTTAACTCTTCCTTTATCAATTTCGCATTTATGCGAAAACTACCTTCCTTTACCAAATTCGCATTTATGCGAAATCAACATGTGTACACGCATTAATTGCAATGGAGATATTGCATGACATAGCTTTACATGCGTGGTTGAAAATCGCCAGCCAGAATGGTTAGTGACATGGACGCAATGTTAGCTTGCATTTTCATTTTGTGCAATGTGCGCATAACGTTAACCTTCATTGTGCCCAGGGGCTACAGCAGGGGTCCTCCTTAAAAAAAAGTCGGTTTGTGAGGATAGTTTTGTCAGGGGGAAGTCGGTAAAGGAAGAGTTAAAAGAGGCACTTCACTGTCTCAATATTAAAAGGGCAACATGGCGCACATGAAGGGCAACATGATACTCAAGAAGGGCAACATGGCGCTCATGTAGGGCGACATGGCGCTCACAAAAGGCAACATGGTGCCGCCCCATGTAAGAAAGAGCTAGATGAAACACTGTTTTTTACAGTACAGTACTACTAAGCAGATATTATCATCTTGGAAAAGAGGCACTTACAAACTACTATTTATAGGGTGAAAATCATCAGTCAATTAACATTATGATCCGTCACATGCTTTGTGACTTTTATGTCCAGGGAAAGTAATTTACATACATTTATTTTCTAGATTTGAAAAATCAGATATCATGCTTACCAAGGTTACCACATGATGGGTCACAATTTGAAAATATATTGTTTCAGAATGTTAAATTAATCCATACAATATTTGGAAAAATCATATAAAACTTCTGCCAGTATCAAACACTCAACGTTTTTTCAAAGCTGTGCTACTGCCACTGTCTGCGATACTGGCCCAGCATTGAAACATCATTGGATAAATGTATTTTAATTATTAAATGTAGAGTTTAAAGGGTGGAATCTGTGTACATATGGGACCCATATTCACTGGGGTGATTCCATTCAAGCAATGAATGGGGCATCATCCACATGTAGGCCTACACCATTCAAACGACATTGATGATCCCTATAGAGATTCAGAAAATCCTGGATAAATCCAGAAGAACAAGTCAGATTTGTTAGAAGAGACAAAGCACTATATTTCAATACAAGGATCATTGTGCCAAGATTTGAAGTCAATTGGTTGAAAACTGAATGTGAAAGAAGTGGTCGAAAAACGAACTTAGAATATTAACTAGAAAGAGTGGTTCAGAAATGAACACGAATGCAGCCCTCCATTACTGCCAGTCGGCCATTTCAAATTAGAAAAAGATCAGCAAACTTTTTCAAGGTTTATTTTATATTACCGTTTTAGCTATCATGCAAGATTTCCGAGATAATGAGAGAAAACAATTGGAATGACCATTTTTGATTTTATTTATGCGAAATTTGTTATGGGTTATCCTTGTGTGCGAGCTTACATTTTGTTCTATATTCATGATCCAGCTATATTGCTTAAGCCTTTGCTTTTGAGTTATGTAAGCATCACAAAATTACTCAAATTCAAAATGGCAGCTAAACTGCCATTTTAAAATCGTTTGCTCCCAAAAATTAATCAGGCAATTGGCTGACCAAAGCATATTTGCCAAATTAAAAGATCTGCTGGAAAATTCCTGAAATGCGCTTACGTATATTTCTTTGTTAGTGGCCGTAGTAATTAAAGAGTTGATGATATGGGGATCAAAATATCACTAAAAAAATCCCCAGTGATATGTGATGGCTATATGAATATGAGGAAGCAGAAGTTGATAAAGCATTCAAGATTTTTGAGATAAAGAGAAAAAGAGCGCACTCGACAATAGCCCGCCGCCATTATTGGACCTAGTTATCGCGCCCACAAGGTGAAATTATTGACATCAAAAGTGAAAAAAAACCGTGCAAGCACTCTTAACACCCCTCGGCTGATGCAGTGACTCTAAATGTCCACGAATCTGACACAGCTGCTTCCAATACGTTATGCCAATAATAAAAGATCAATGATTAAATCAAGATGGCCGCTTTATTGGTTTGTATCGCACATGAAAACAGACAATGCCAATAGACTAGCAGACCCCGGAAATCTATATGTATACAGGGTTTCAAAAGAATTCTGAAAAAAAATTAAGTGAAATTTTTTTTTACCCGGTAGTCGTCAGGTTGGGGGTATTTTGATTATCGGTGGAAAGCTGAAAATCTATCAGGTCATCTCCAAACTCATGGGTAGCTTAATGTAAAAAATTGGAGAGATCCAATAATTACTTTTCTAGTTATCGCGTTAACAAGATTTTTTTAAATCTTTGAGCTTGATCTTGGACCTTGACCTTGGGTAAAAAAAATTGCCGGGAGGGGTTGAATGTTTGTTTGAATTAGTAATTCAATCTGTTGCACCATGTTGGTGTAGTAGCCAAAAGGGTGCGTGCGGCAGGGACGGGGCATGGAGGGGACGACAATACCCCCTCGGGCCCAATGGGCTGAGAGGTAAAAATCAGTATTTTAATTTTCGCTTTTTAACTCATAGCAGTCTGGCCGTTTTGGGATTGGACATCTGCATGGTCTGGCCAGTTTTGTGATTTTGAGACATATTCTGATACCCTGATATAAATTCAGAATGATGGCATATGTATTAACCAAACACCACATGAACACACATATAATATATTTATATGTGTATTCTAATAAACAGAATACACTTCATTTAATTGGCCATTTGGTTTAAAACAATATTTTTGAGATTCACTGAGATTCAAGAGTACAACATCATATCAATTCACATAAAATATATTAAATTACATCACAGACGGTTCGAAGAAGCATTCAATAGGTCTATACACACAAATTAATAGAGTAAATAAGTTTACCATTACCATGGGATATATATTATAGACTAAGTAATCTTTCTAAATTCCCCGAGGGGCCAACCAGATATCATATTTTGAGATGATATTCCCAACACATCTGAGAAATACTGAAAACCTCGTATTCGTCTGAGCCTGGAGTTTTATTTTTAGTTTAGAATCGGTTGTGACGCAGATAAATCAACCTTTATGTTATAGGCTCAGCTTACTATGCTGTGTTCATGGTTGCACAAGTGATGGTATCTTGTGAATGGCCAAGCATTATTGCCAGGTCCGAGCTGGGCTCGTACTTAGACTGCAGCGTCGAAAATTCCAGGTCCGAACTGGGCTTGGACTTAGACTGCTATGAGTAATTATGGCCATATGATGTGAGCATATCCATAGACTAGAATAGCGTAAGTTTTTTAATTTTTGTGTTGCGAATTCACCAATTAAGTGAGTCTGGTAGCAACATTCATGCTGTTATAAATAGGTAGACTATATTTTAGTCTAGAATATAGTACATCTAGGGCGCGAAATTGGCCCCGTCCGAAACGACCAACAATCTGGGAGTCCTTTTCACATCTAGGTACACATACATACATTTGTAAATAAAAGATGGAAATTAGCCTAAAATGCAATGGCTGGTGACAGCTCATGTAGCCGTAACGCAGCCAAAAATGCTACCTAGATAGATATTCAATACACTACAAGCTACACTGGACAGCTCCTCATCTGCCAACACATTAGTATCAACATCAGAACCCCCTGTCTCTTAGTTATAATGATCTAATGTATTGGCCAGTGCCAGCTCCAAACAGCTCAGTGTTTCAAAAGGGGCATGACGCCACCGATCATTGGGGGCACCTTATCATGCCAGCCGGGCACCCAGTTGACTTGGTTGGGCATTTTCAACACTAATTAAGGGTACAAACAGAATCAGTTAAGACATCGCCAGTTATTACCACTATATACACAAGTCGTTATCAGGTATTGTGTCATAGGTGTGAACGCGAGACGTCAGCAATCGGGTAGTTTTCCACTGTGACAATGGCCTGGGGGCTTAAATATGACGTAACAATAGTTCAATGAGGCACTTCACTGTCTGAATATTAGAAGGGCGACATGGCGCACCTGAAGGGCAACATGGCGCACATGAAGGGCAACATGGCGCTCACAAAAGGCATTACATGGCGCTGTGCCATGTTAGAAATGGCTAGATGAAATTCAAACTGCAGCTGTCTGAAAGCCGAGGCAAATGACACAGATAGTTTATTACATACTAAAATTCCAGCTATATTTGACAACTTACACAAGCACAAGCCAGGCTCAAGGTACATTGATTATTCACATCAGATGAATTTACCATAGAAAGATATAATTCATTGAGGTTCTTTTAAAAATATACAAGCTACTAGTATCTGAGATAACAAAAGGTAAAGCATTCCATAAGAGAGCAGTGCGATAAAAGTAACTACATTGGAAATAAACA
The DNA here is from genome assembly GCA_964017125.1 of Flabesymbios commensalis. Lineage (NCBI taxonomy): Eukaryota > Metazoa > Annelida > Polychaeta > Terebellida > Flabelligeridae > Flabesymbios > Flabesymbios commensalis. Next base: position 36,027,441 of record OZ024904.1, on the reverse strand, counting down.
GTCTTGCACAGCCGTAATTTAAATAGCATACCATGTTGAGCAGACCTGAGGCTATTATGTGGACAAGCTAGCTCAAAATTACTAGAGTAATCACTACTAGAGTAATCACAAAATAGTCTACCATGAAAGTAGCTGTACAAAAAACACAAGTCGGTTATTTCTCTACGGGAGCACAAAAGCAAGATAGATAATTGTGTGCATCTTTCTTGATAAGGTGAAACATAATCATTAAGGATGAATTTTGAAGCTTGACGTTGCACCCGTTCTAATTTGGTTATGTCCTTAGCATGGGAGGAGCTCAACTTGGGACTAAAGCACTCAAGAAAACTTCTGACATGATCTAAATATAAATATATGAGCTGTTAAATCCAACACAATGTTTTATCGTTCCCATCATAAAATGGGCTTTTGATGAAACAGTTTTTACTTTTCACATCAAGATAAATTAGTCTGACGGTTATTCCAAGGTCATTAAATTCAGTTATCCAAGATATTATTATCAATGGAGTTGTCAAAATGAATTTTTCCTTTACAACATATCAACATGAATTTGCATTTTGATATGACAATTAATGCAAAACATGTTTGAATTAAAATAAGATCTTACTAAATTACTAAATTTATAGCAAGATTTGAATGAAAAAACAAAACTAAACAAGAGCACACTCGACAATAGCCTGCCGCCATTATTGAACTTTAAGTTATTGCGCCCACGAGGTCAAATTATTGACTTAAAATACAAAAAATCGCAATAAATCGGCCATTTCGATTTTTTTTCAGCCATTATTGAACTTGTCCAACAACTGGTCACTAATAAAATGCATAACAAATTTGGGAAGGATACATTAAATTTTTTAAAGTTATCGCTCCCACAAGGTCAAATTATTGACGTAAAATGCGAAAAATAAATCAGCGATTATGAATTTTTTTTAGCCATTATCAAACTTGTTCGAGAACTGCTGAGTAGTAACATGCATAACAAATTTGAAGAGGATACATGAAAACCTTTTCAAGTTGTCGCGCCCACAAGGTCAAATTATTGACGTAAAATACGAAAAATCACAATAAATCAGCCATTTTGTAATTTTTTACACCCATTATTGACTTGTCCGAGAACTGCTTATTAGTAACATGCATAACAAATTTGAAAAGGATACATGAAAAACTTTTCAAGTTATCGATTATTGACATAAAATGCGAAAAATCCCATTTTGAATTTTTATCGGCCATTATTAAACTTGTCCGAGAACTGGTCATTAGTAACATGCATAACACATTTGTGAAGGATACATGAAAAAATTTTCAAGTAATCGCACCCACAATAAGTGTTAACGATGACACCGACGCCGACGATGCCGAATTTCAATTGCAATAGCTCACCTTTTTTAATTAAAATTAAAAGGTGGGCTAAAAAAAGTTCTACAATCTGCTTAAATTATAACACAATATTTACACAATTTTTATTCAAGAGTATTACACCATAAATTGATGATCAAAAAGTCGCCCATCAAACATGATGCAAGACTATGCTGCTTGCACAGTATACAAAGACGTTGTCCTAGTGCTGGTCCAACGTTGAGCCAATATTGAGTATAAATTCTCGGTAAGCTGAGAAATGTGCTCGTGTTATTAGCAGTAATGAGTCGGCGCTGAAGACACTCTCCCTCTTGCAATAAATTGTGTAGGCCTCCAGCTGGATTTTATAACAAGATTTTCTAGAAAAATAGCTTAGAAAAGGGCTATGGTATTTTGGGGTCCATGACATTATTGTGCTATATACCGATTTGTGCTGTTACGGTCTTCCTGTGTACTTACTAAATTAAACACAGAAGTCAGTGCACTGAAAAACTGACTGTAGATAAAATTAAATTAGAAAATGTTCTTATTTATGTAGCCTACATGTATTTATCTAGCTGTCTGTATGGCTTTGATAATGAACCTAAAACATACACAACACATCAAAACTGTAAAGTGCTGCTAAAAAATATATTTCATTAACGATTTGTGTTATAATAAATAAATATCTGAGAAATTTGTGTAATATATTTAAAAGTCAATTACTGTTCTGAAGCCGTGGCTATTGCTGGTGACCTCAAAGTATACTTCTAACATTCTAACATTATTTAAAAAATTTAAGCACAGAAACTAGTTTACTCCAGTGCTGTTCTCGAATGGGTCATCACTGTTTTATTGCAGCATTACACAGGTAGGACAGAATGAGCATTTGTAAACTACTGGTGTCTGATTACTAACACATTAGTTTTAGATTTAATGTTACAAAATTTTGGGCGGTGTCATTTTCAAAAGGTGCTGAGCATTTTCAATGGGAAATCATCCAATTGGAAATAGTTGTTTAAAAGAAACCATTATATTGTATTGGGCATGAAATTGGGCTGACAGGGTGTGTAAAAAAATTTCAGGGTGTGTAACAGGGTGTTTAACAACCTCTTCACTAAAAGAAGGTGAGTTTTGAGAGGGTGTGGTAGTAAATTCTAGGGCATGTTGCGACGGTTTTGGGCGTGCAAAACACGCCCACACGCCTCTCTAGCTAACACTCAGAAATTCAAATATTTAGCCACTTGAAGTTGTGTCTTGCTACCGCGATCCACAACCTCAAATGACTAATAATTGGTTGAATTTGCTAAATTTAAGTCAAAATGTATATGATTATCGCAGATTTGAGTTACATTCAATTTTTAAAAGCTCGATATATAAAGCCATTAAAAGATTTTAAAAAATACTAAAGTCGACATCAGCGTTCTAAGGGTTAATAAGAAAGCAGTCCCATTGTGTATATATATACATGTACATGCAATTTGTGAATATTTACAGCCTTTTACAAGATCTAGGTGACGAAAATGTACTTCCTAAATCGATCGGGGAATTCATTGCACTGAAAAACTCTGCATGTGTATTGTATAACGATAACACACAAACTTAAATTTTGAAACACTCTTATTTATGTGGCCTACATGTATTTATCCAGCTGTCTGTATGGCTTTGAATACAAATGAGAACGACTCAACAATATGAATACTTCTGATCATGAGTGGACTTATAAACCTTACACTTTGTTTTAAGTAAAGTCTGGGTATTGCACATTTGATTAGTATGGATATGACCTACCAGTACACATGTCCAGCAGGATTTCCTACTATTCCATAAAAGGTAATATTTCTACATTAAAAATAGGTTAAAGTATAACTACAAAATGTGTCTTCACATCACACGACCATCTAGGAAATGCTTATTTTCATATTTTTTAATTTTATCCAGGGTAATCCAATCACGAGTGTTAAAAAAATCTTGAATATGAGATGAAAATTGATGACTGTAGAGCGTTTATGTTGATTTCTAAGGAAGAGCCATCTTGGATATGCAAACTTGCCAATTTTCAAATTTGGTGGCCATATTTGAAAATGTGTTCCAGAAAGTGAGGTCATTTTTTTACCAAAATTATTACTCAGGCATATATATTACTTCAGAAAAAATTGAAACAATTTGCATAGATCTATGTTAATGGTGTCAGCACATTTCCAATGCAAAAGCAACAGGGATGCCTAATTAATAGAATCTGATCAATTTGAATTGGTGAATACTAGGCTGAAAAACAATTACCACACACATTCAGTCACCAAAAACTGAAATATGGCTGCAATGTACAGTGTACATAAAAAAGTTCAGTGTATATGGACGCCAATGTCACATCTGTCACATCTTTAGTAAATGTGGAAGCTAGTCATAATTTCATAGTTCACAGCTATAATGATGGTAGTTTTACAGTTCTAAGCATAACCTCACCCATACATCTTCATCGACATAAGCCAAGAAAATATGTACATGGTAAATTTGATTAAGTTATTTATCATGCTCACCAAAAATAATTCCTAAAAAAAAAGAGAAAAACGAAGATGCTGAATATTTATATACACAACCATCGAGCAAATCAACTCATATAATTTAACTGAACATGCTAAAGCAATCTGTATATATAAGTATAATAATAAACAGATATTATTACTGAAATTTATGTCAACTACCGGTAAGTCATTTCAACTAAAGTATCAGATGGCTTATTCACAATGCAAAAAATATGCCATATGTACACAGTATTACCATGCAAATCATCCAATAAACTTACTTAAGAGATTCTGAAGCTTGACTTTGTCATGTAATGAGTCTTGTTCCATAATATCTTCAAGGCTGTCTAGGCTATCAGCTCTATTATGACTGTCCTATAAGCGTCAGTTTAGAATTATCACATGTATTAGTACTTACATTTATTAATTATTGTACAAAAATAACAACCCAATGAAGCATAATACACATATCAATAAATCGCTAGTGATCAGGCAATATCTCCAATAATTGCACTAGGGATTAGCCAACTTAAAACTCCAGCGTTCGACACTGACGGTGGTCCGGTGGTCCGAGACCCCCAGAAATCATGTCAGACCACCAGAACATTCAAACCCAGTGGTCCGATGGACCACCGAAATTTTCGGCTCTAAGCAAAATCATAACATGGCTAAAAAATCTAAGCAATCGTCACCACTCGCGGCCGATAATACAAGAAACACAGTACCGCTCTCGCCCCTTTTCACGGAACAAAACAAGTGTTTATAATCATGCTGGGCATGAACTATTGAGGTCGAGATTGACCATCCGCTCTCGCCCATTTTACGGAACTAAAGATATGTGTTCATAATCATGCGGGATATGAATTATTAAGGCCAAGATCGACCATCAACCCAGCTGACGTAGTTAGCAAACCCCACCCTCCACAATTAGCCCCAGGATGCTGAAACACTAGTTTGTTGTTTGCCTGCCCTCATCTGACTGTCGAGTCAGACTAGTGGTGTACAATCAATTTGTGACGCTGAAAAAGTGTCTGCCCGCCAGTTTTAATAAGGTTTTTAAGGTGAAGTTAGAAAAAGATAAACAGTTGAAAATTCGAATCAAGCTGGTATGAACAGTATAAGCGGCAGCCATTTTGTTTGAATTTCTGGAGTCTATAACAACATCCAGCTCACCCTCTGGAAACAAAGGCCCCGTCTACCATCAACCTTGAACTTTGCTTGTTTATTGTCTCACCAGACATAATACCCCTCGATCCAGCAATCTTTATAAAAAAAAATATAGCCCCCCCCCCCCTATATAAACATATATATTTTGTAATCATCAGGACATAGGGCCTACTCTATCAATATGAAAAATAAAAAAGGGTGCTTTAAAAACATGAAGCCTTTTTTTATTTCACATTCAAATATAAGGTCCTAGTACCTTCCCTGAGCGTTGCCAAAACGCTTTAGCCTACTCCAGCAGCACATCCTATGTGGAGTATCAGGCTGGAGGGGAGGGGGGAGGGGGGGGGGGAGGCTGACAGACTTGGTCAGTCATATGCCTTGCTACTACCAGCATAGGGACTACATTTTATACTTGGGCCTATATTTTCCGATTTCAATGTTTTTAAAACAAGAAATGGTTACCAAATCTAGATCAAGTGGTATCAAAATGATATGAATGTAATATTAAAATCAACCTTGCTATAAATCGCCATGTTAATTTTTTTTTAACTCACTCACTTTTTAATGGTATACGCGTATGAATTTGTGTGCCGAGACTTTATTCTCAGGACCACCAGAAAAATTGTAGGACCACCAGATTCTCTGAGCTGGTGGTCCTGTGGACCAGTGCCCAAAAAAGTTTGTGTCAAACCCTGAACTCTATTCATGAAAAGCATAATATGCACATATACAGTATTAAGAATGTGAAGTTGCAAAATATTTCCAACAAAATAAGTCTAACTATCAGTCTATCAGTCTGTAGGAGAATCCTAAAGTGAAAAGGTTATAGGATGAAATACTTTCAACTATTAATTATGTTATAAATAAAAGGCTGCTAAGCAAGAGAACACTCGACAATAGCCTGCCACTATTATTGTACTTGACCGTCAACTGGTTACAGTAGAACCTGCTATGAGCAGCCACTCTTTTGAGCAGCCAACCTCCTATGGGAGGCCACTTGGACAGTCTCCAAAATGGCATTTTGTATACAAATTTACCTCCTATGAGCAGCCACCTGCGTTTAAAGGCCACTTTTCCTGTGTCACAAGGATGGTTGCTCATAGCAGGTTCTACTGTGTTAGATACATGCAGAATAAATTTAAGCAGGATATATGAAAAATACCATACAAGCACTCAAAACACCCCTCGGCTTATGTAGTGACTCTAAATGGCCAAAAATTTGACACAAATCAGGGTTCCCACTCAAAACTGAAAACAAAATAAATTCCATGATTTTTCCATGATACCAGGTTATTTTTTCAGGAAAACAAATACTGTAGAGCAAAAAATTGTTATTATTCACCTAAATTGTTTTTACGTGAAGAGATTTGGGCAAATGCAACCACCAGTAGTCAAATATCAGGCAAAGAAAGAAACACAAGTGACAAAGAAAAAATTCTGCAAAATTTATTCTGATATTGAAAAAAGGTGGATAATTGAAACAAAATTCTATGATTTTTCCATGAAAAACTTATTGTTTTGAAATCCCATGATTTTTCCAAGCATGGCATTTTTTTAAGCCAAATTCCAGGTTTTCCAGGTGAGTGTGAAATACTATGCCAATACATGAAGACCACAAAAACGTACATATGATTATTTAATATATCGCATATCTATATACGAGGTTTCAAGGTATTTAACTGAACATAGCTGTCACAGCTTTGTTTCCGGTCGCACAGGAAAATGAACAATGCCAGTAGACTCACAGACCCTGAAAACCTATATACTAGGTTTCAAGGCATTTAACTGTTAATATCAACAATTTATAAAATTGATAAAATAAAAATGGTCATTTAGTCATTTCGTTTAGACATGAAAACGGACAATGTGAACAGAGTCGCACCCCCCCCCCCCTCAAAACTCAAATAAACAAGGTTGCAAGGCATTTAACTGAAAAAAAGAAGAATTTATTAAAATTGATCAAATCAAGATGGCCACCATAGCCTCGTTTTCGGTCGCACGTGAAAACACAGACAATGGGAATAGACTCACAGACCCAAAAAACCTATACTAGGATTCAAAGGACTATTGTGAGTTTAAAAAAAATCAAGTTGAAAAAAATAGAATTAGTCTCCAGCTGTTCAAGTTGAAAAAAAATAGAATTAGTCACCAGCTGTGGGCCATATTGATTACCCAAGGAAAGCCGAAAATCTAATCAGGTCATACCATGCATGGGTAACTTCATATAAAAAATTAAGGAGATCTAATTGATCAGTATTTTTTTAGTTATCGCATTAACAAGATTCAATTTGTTAGACCATGTTGAAGCAGTAGCCAAAACAAATGGTGGAGATGGCGGGCGGTGCACAAAGGGGACAACAATAGTACACCTTCGGGACCAATGGGCAGAGGGGTAAAAACTTTTCAAATTAATGCGCCCCCAAGGTGTATTTAACAATATAAAATAAGATAAACCGGCCAATTTGATTTTTTTTCTGCCGTTATTAAACTTTCCCAATAACTGGTTGTTAGCTGAATGCGGAACAAATTTGAGCAGGATCCATGAAAAACTTCTGAAGTTATGGCACCTACAAGGTAAAATCACCTTCAACTATCAAATTGTATGCCACAGACAAACTCCTTGAACCCGATATGATATGATACACTATGCGTACACTACAAGTTTCACATGTTGTCAAGGCCAGATAAATCAGCCAATTAAAATTTTTTTAGCCATTATTGAGCTTGTCTGAGAACTGGTTATTAATTAGCAACATGCATAACAAATTTGAGCAGCAAATTTACTTATTGTTGGGCCAGGACAGGGTCTGGTTAATTCTTTGTTGAATAGGATAGGCCTACATGAAAAATCAACAAGCATTAGGGAGCCGTCACTAAAGCTTGCAATGTTCCAAAATACAAACACAGCTCGATTTGACCCCGCACCCACCACCCTAATACGAAAGGACAGGACATGAGAAATTTGGTACAAAATACATTCAGTTTCTGATACAAAATTGGAAAATCATATATACATACAGTACTGTGCAATTGAAACATGTCATGCAAAAAACGAACGCAAGGAGAAGCGAATGCGAAATTCGCGTTAGGCTAAATGCACATTTTTAAAAGCATGCCATGCTGCTAAAAATACAAGCTCAATGCGAATTCGATGTGAATTTGCATTTAGCAACTTGCTAAATCAATGTTTTCGCATATTGCGAATTTAATTTGGCAGTTTGCGAAGCTTCTTTTTCGAGGCAGTGCATATTGAATGAGGTGACAAGTCATGACTGTAGATCATTTCCACTAGGATAATAGGCACCAGAGTTTTGGTTTGTTTTGATCAAGACCTGCCATGCCTGCAGGACTAACGATAGTGTGGGGATCGAATGCGTGAATACAAGCGCTCATATTGCAGTGACATACTGCGCAGTTGTCTTATACAGTTATGATAGAAAAGTCAAAATCAAAATTGGTAAATAAATACATGCACCAGCTAGCAGTACTGATGTTCAGAGTTGGTAGACGTGACGTGTTGTGTGGATTATCTAACTGTACTAAAACTAGAACTGACGAACACTGATACGGATCGGGACAAACAAAGTTCTGCCTCAGCACAGCGTCTTTTCTCAGTTTGAGAAAAACAGTTTAGAGTTTTGAGAAAAAGAAGTTCACACTCCGCGATTTTCTAAAAACAATTTTGCATTTAGCGAATTGCTAAAACAAATTCGCATTTATTGGTTTGAGAAAATGAATTTAGCAGATACTAAAAAGATTTTAGCGTTTTTTAGTGTTTAGCAAAATTCCTTTTAGCACCTGCTAAATTTTCATTTTCTCAAGTGTGAATTCTCAATTGCGAAATTGGCAGATGCGAAGAGAAAATAAATTGGCATTCTCTGACACCTCTCAATTGCACAGTACTGTATCTCTAGCTGATGTTTTCATAAATTTACAAAGAAAAAAACACAAAAAAATCAGGAATTTTTATATATCAGAACAATAAAAATGCACTTTAAAAAATCACAAGTCAATATGGAAGGGGCAGTTGAACAACCACTTACCAATACAAACCGTGTTCGTATCTTGGAACATTGCGAACCTTTGCGACGGCCCTTAACACCGATGCTGACACAGCAATAGCTCATATTGTTTAACAAAAATTCTAAAAGCAGCCTAACAAGATGGAGGTATTTCTCCCATCATAACAGTCATCTTTAAATGAAAGAAATTTGGCATCCCGATGTCATCCTTGGGCCGGCCTGTGTCATATTCAGATGCTTACGCATTGCTCTTAGCAAAAAGAAAATCACTAAATAATATCACATTAATTATGAATATCAATTAGTTGTGGGGTATCTAAAGTTTCAAAATATACTAGATTATCCAGGAAATGACCAAAATCATTAACTTAGGTATTATATCCAGTAGAAAAGTGTACTTGTAATAAAGGTAATTTATCAATGGTGATAAATATTAACTTAAATAGCTTTGTTATCACTTCAAGGAACTGCAAGTCAAACTATTTGAAATAAAAAATAAATTCAGCAACACTACATAAGTCTAGGAGCTCCCGCTCCGCATTAGAATTTGATTTAGGCAATTTTGTGTAGGGTTATTAATGTAGTCCTAGGCTAGGTCAAAAATCAAGACGCAAGACAACTAGGTCTAAGAAGCTCAGTCTAAGAGTAAGATAAGAACAGTCTGTCAGAGATTGCAAACCTCCATTGAAATTAATGATCCTAATCAGTATCCCTGTAATGGTCTACCTATCTAGCACGGTTTACCCGATATCAGGCCAATTGAGGTAACTAATAGCTGATTTACGGTCATTTTGAATTAGATATAAACTAGTTAAAAACTTAGGGTGCATCCTCCCCCGGAACCTCAAATTTTGTTTTATAGTAATGGACTAACATCTAACACAATTGCAAAATATTGGGCATGTGAAAGTAAATAATGGCCAATAGGGGGCCATTTTAAATTTGATCGACTCAGCTGAAATTTCTCACATTTCATTCTATAGTAATCGTCTAGCTATCTAGCACGGTTTACCAAATATCGACCATGTGAAAGTGAATAATGGCCTGAAGGCGGCCATTTTAAATTTGATCAAGTCGAAATTTTCCAAGATGCATCCTCAGCTGAAATCTCACATTTCATTCTATAGTAATGGTCTAGCCATCTAGCGCGGTTTACCAAATATCGCCCATGTGAATAATGGCCGATAGGAGGCCATTTTGAATTTGATCAGGTCAAAATTTTTCAAGATGCATCCTCTCCTGAAATCTCACATTTTGTTTTATAGTAATGGTGTAGCCATCTAGTACGGTTACCAATTAACGGCTATGTGAAAGTGAATAATGGCCGATAGGCGGCCATTTTGAATTTGATCGAGTCAATTTTTTTCAACATGCATCCTCTCTTGTAATCTCACATTTTGTTTTATAGTAATGGTCCAGCTATCTAACACGGTTTACCAAATATCAACAAGACTACATAAGTCCAGGAGCTCCCGCTCCGAATTAGAATTTGATTTAAGCAATTTTGTATAGGGTTATTAATGTAGTCCTAGTCTAGGTCAAAAATCAAGACGCAAGACAGCTAGGTCTAAGAAGCCCAGTCTAAGAGTAAGATAAGAACTAGACAGTCTGTCAGAGATTGCAAACCTCCATTGAAATGAATGATCCTAATCAGTATCCCAGTAATGGTCTACCTATCTGGCACGGTTTACCCGATATCAGGCCAATCGAGTTAACTAATAGCTGATTTACGGTCATTTTGAATTCGATATAAATTAGTTAAAAACTTAGGGTGCATTCTTCCCCTCAACCTCAAATTTTGTTTTATAGTAATGGACTAACATCTAACACAGTTTGAGAAATATTGGGCATGTGAAAGTAAATAATGGCCGATAGGGGGCCATTTTGAATTTGATCGAGTCAGAATTTTTCAAGATGCATCCTCAGCTGAAATCTCACATTTTATTCTATAGTAATCCTCTAGCTATCTAGCACGGTTTACCAAATATCGGCCATGTGAAAGTGAATAATGGCCTAAAGGCAGCCATTTTGAATTTGATCAAGTCAAAATTTTCCAAGATGCATCCTCAGCTGAAATCTCACATTTCATTCTATAGTAATGGTCTAGCCATCTAGCACGGTTTACCAAATATCGCCCATGTGAAAGTGAATAATGGCCGATAGGAGGCCATTTTGAATTTGATCAAGTCAAAATTTTTCAAGATGCATCCTCTCCTGAAATCTCACATTTTGTTTTATAGTAATGGTCTAGCCATCTAGTACGGTTACCAAAAACCGGCTATGTGAAAGTGAATAATGGCTGATAGACGGCCATTTTGAATTTGATCGAGTCAATTTTTTTCAAGATGCATCCTCTCTTGTAATCTCACATTTTGTTTTATAGTAATGGTCCAGCTATCTAACACGGTTTACCAAATATCAGCAATGTGAAAGTAAATAGTGGCCGATAGGCGGCCATTTTGAATTGGATTGAGTCGAAAGTTTTTAAAAGGCATCCTCTCTCGAAACGTCACATTTTGTTTTATAGTAATGGTCTAGCTATCTAGCACGGTTTACCTGATATCAGGCCTATAGAGGTAAATAATGCTGATTGTCGGCCATTTTGAATTCGTAAGTTAACAATTTTCAGGGTGCATCCTCCCCCGAAAACTCACACTTTGTTTTATAGTAATCAGGTAATGGTCTAGCCATCTAGCACGGTTTACCAAATATCAGCCATGTGAAAATGAATAATGGCCGAAAAGGCGGCCATTTTAAATTTGATCAAGTCAAATTTTTTCAAGATGCATCCTCATCTGAAATCTCACATTTTGCTTTACAGTAATGGTCTAGCCATCTAGCACGGTTGACCAAATAACGGCCATGTGAAAGTGAATAATGGCCGATAAGCGGCCATTTTGAATTTTATCGAGTCGAATTTTTTCAAGATGCATCCTCTCCTGAAATCACACATTTTGTTTTATAGTAGTGGTCTAGCCATCTAGCACGGTTTACCAAATAACGGCCATGTGAAAGTGAATAATGGCCGATTGGCGGCCATTTTGAACTTGGACGAGTTGAATTTTTTCGCAATTCATCCTCTCCTGAAGCCTTACAATTTGTTTTATAGCAATGGTGTAGATATCTTGAGCGGTTTTCATGATATTCCACAATTTCAGGCCTGCCGAGGTGAATAATGGCTGATAGGCGGCCATTTTGAATTTTATCAACTTCAAATTTTTCAAGATGCATCCTCTCCTGAAACCTTACAATTTATTTGATATTAATGGTGTAGCTATCTTGAGCGGTTTTCATGATATTCCGCGATATCAGGCCTGTCGAGGTGAATAATGGCCGATAGGCGGCCATTTTTAATTTTATCGACTTGAAATTTTTCAAGATGCATCCTCTCCTGAAACCTCACAATTTGTTTTACAGTAATGGTGTAGCTATCTTGAGCGGTTTTCATGATATTCCGCAAAATCTTTCAGTCGGATTTACCGATGTTATAAATCAGGTCAAAGTGCTGGGTCAACTCCAAGGTCAAGGTCCAAAAACCTGAAAAGGCACAACTAGGGACCTTAGAGAACATGTATGTGCAATATGACTGTCATCGGCCCAGTACTTTTCGAGATCTGCTCCGGAAACGAAGTGCGCGTCAAAACGTCTAAATAGGTCATAGTTCTGAACCAGAAGTAGGTCAAAGTTCAAATACCCCGAAAGGCACAACTAGACCCCCTAGGGGTGTTGTGTGTAAAATTTGAAGACAATCAGACAAGTACTTTCAGAGATATGCTCCGGAAACGAATTGTTTACGGACGGCCCAACGGCCCAACGCCGTCACATCATCATTTTCTCCTCTGCAACCTTGCGTATTGAATTCAGATTAAAAATATTTTAACCTGTCCATTATCCACCTGGAAGTAACCCACATACCAAAAATTGTTATCCTAGCTTATTTTCTCACAAAGTTATAGGCAAAAGAAGAGGCCAAAAAAAAACGGAGGTAGAATCCATAGCTCCCTCCGTCTCACCTACGGTGACGGCGGGAGCTAACAATGTGAAAGTAAATAGTGGCCGATAGGCGGCCATTTTGAATTCGATTGAGTCAAAAGTTTAGTTTTTAAAAGGCATCCTCTCCCGAAACGTCACATTTTGTTTTATAGTATTTGTCTAGCTATCTAGCACGGTTTACCTGATATCAGGCCTATCGAGGTAAATAATGCTGATTGTCGGCCATTTTGAATTCGTAAGTTAAAAATTTTCAGGGTGCATCCTCCCCGGAAAACTCACACTTTGTTTTATAGTAATCAGGTAATGGTCTAGCCATCTAGCACAGTTTACCAAATATAAGCCATGTGAAAATGAATAATGGCTGAAAAGGCGGCCATTTTGAATTTGATCAAGTTGAATTTTTTCAAGATGCATTCTCATCTGGAATCTCACATTTCGTTTTATAGTAATGGTCTAGCCATCTAGCACGGTTGACCAAATATCGGCCATGTGAAAGTGAATAATGGCCGATAAGCGGCCATTTTGAATTTTATCGAGTCGAATTTTTTCAAGATGCATCCTCTCCTGAAATCACACATTTTTTTTTATAGTAATGGTCTAGCCATCTAGCACGGTTTACCAAATGCCGGCCATGTGAAAGTGAATAATGGCCGATTGGCGGCCATTTTGAACTTGGACGAGTTGAATTTTTTCAAAATGCATCCTCTCCTGAAACCTTAAAATTTGTTTTATAGTAATGGTGTAGATATCTTGAGCGGTTTTCATGATATTCCACAATATCAGGCCTGTCGAGGTGAATAATGGCCGATAGGCGGCCATTTTGAATTTTATCAACTTGAAATTTTTCAAGATGCATCCTCTCCTGAAACCTTACAATTTATTTGATATTAATGGTGTGGCTATCTTGAGCGGTTTTCATGATATTCCGCAATATCAGGCCTGTCGAGGTGAATAATGGCCGATAGGCGGCCATTTTTAATTTTATCGACTTGAAATTTTTCAAGATGCAGCCTCTACTGAAACCTCACAATTTGTTTTAAAGTAATGGTGTAGCTATCTTGAGCGGTTTTCATGATATTCCGCAAAATCTTTCAGTCGGATTTACCGATGTTATAAATTAGGTCAAAGTGCTGGGTCAACTTCAAGGCCAAGGTCCAAAAACCTGAAAAGGCACAGCTAGGGACCTTAGAGAACATGTATGTGCAATATGACTGTCATCGGCCCAGTACTTTTCGAGATCTGCTCCGGAAACGAAGTGCGCGTCAAAACGTCTAAATAGGTCATAGTTCTGAACCAGAAGTAGGTTAAAGTTCAAATACCCCAAAAGGCACAACTGGACCCCCTAGGGGTGTTGTGTGTAAAATTTGAAGACAATTGGACAAGTACTTTCAGAGATATGCTCCGGAAACGAATTGTTTACGGACAGCCCAACGGCCCAACGCAGTAACATCATCATTTTCTCCTCTGCGACCTTGCGTATTAAATTCAGATTAAAAATATTTTAACCTGTCCATTAGCCACCTGGAAGTAACCCACATACCAAAAATTGTTATCCTAGCTTATTTTCTTACAAAGTTATAGGCAAAAGAAGAGGCAAAAAAAAACGGAGGCGGAATCCATAGCTCCCTCCGTCTCACCTACGGTGACGGCGGGAGCTAACAATGGAAGTGAGCTTGTCACTTAAGAGTGATACAGTCGATTTATAGGTAATATATCAATGTTGATAAATTAGTTTTGTTACAAGTAAGATTTTCATTGGAGAAGGAGAGTTAAATCATCGAAAAAAAATGCCACAATTGTCTGGGTGCAAGGGTACATTATTGCACTAGTACCTCTGAAATTTTAGGTCTCAGCTGAGTTTGGTTGAGCAGATGTTGATTTTTGTCTTCAAGGCGGTGAGAAAAATCAGGCAGTGGCTCAAAATATACAGGCGCAGCTGACATTGTCTCGGGAGTATTTTCCACCGGTGGGTACATTGTAAATTCTGAAGCAGCAGGTGGTACCACCTCAGATATAGGATCTTCATTCTCAAAATCCTGAAAGAACAAAAGAATAACCACACCTATATACAAAAGAGGCCACCATAATTCCCTTGCCAAGTGATACAAATTTTTCAGGGTGCATCCTTCCCTGAACTCTCACATTCTGTTTTCTAGTAATAGTCTACCTATTTAGCATAGTATGCCATGTATATACAGTCCTCAGTGCACTGGTGCACTCAGCCAATTTGGGCCGTGGGCTGTCTGGGCAGTCAGGGCTCATTTACATATTAGTAATGGTCTACCTATCTGGCACAGTTTTCCCGATATTACCCATAATAATGTCAATAATGGCCTCAAGTCTGCCATTTTGAATTTAATCAAATCTCAATTTTTCAGGGCATATCCCTACCTGCAACTGCACATACTATTTTATAGTCTAGCTATCTGGCAGGGTTTGCCAGATATCAGGCATATTGAAGTTAATTATGGTCGAGTCTTCCATTTTTAATTCGCTCAAGTTGAAATTTTTCAGGGTATATCCTACCTGAAACTGCACATTTTGTTTTATGCTTATGGTCCGCTATCTGGCACGGTTTCCCAGATATCAAGCATACCATATGTTAATTGTATCCGATATGGCTGATAGTCGGCCATTTTGAATTTGATCAACATTTTGTTTTATAGTAATGGTCTGGCTATCTGGCATGGTTTACCAGATATCAGGCATATTGAAGATAATTATGGCGATGGTTAGCCATTTTGAATTTGATCCAGTTGAATTTTGTCATGGATTTCGGTGCAACCTCTCTTCAAACAACGCTGAATACTCATGCACAGGTAACAATTTGACTGTGTGGGCCTTAAAGGCACATATACCATTAGGGCACTACATGTTTAACCGTCACTACAGCAGTGGGCAGGCCTATAATTAATTCAATATTCATTAAAAAATTCTTTCATCTAGACTAGTAGAGGTGAACAGACTTAAAAATAAAAGTGTGATATTCATTATGTAGCCCCTACCAGTGATAAAGTTAAAAATGAACCCCTAGAGCACTGACTATACATGTAGTAGCCTATCTGTGTTTTTATTAGAATCTGTGTGGCCAGTTGTCAAAGACAGAGTAGACCTTAAAAATTATAGTTGGTAACTAAATTTCACAAACCCAAGAAATTTTCAGTGACTAAAATTATGGATCACGATAGCTAGAAAACTACAAGGTAATAAAAATTCAAATTTTATAGTTCAGAGCTCTAAGGGTTAATTTCTTCTCAAAGTAGGCTAAAATTAAATGTACCTTAAATCCAGTCTCCCCACGACGGCAAATGTCTAAGCATTGCAAAATAACCAGTGTGAAGCATACAAGTACAAATACACTGATAACCACAAGGATCACAGGGTTCATCAGAGATAACTGCCATTTTGTAAATGTGTCACCACCTATAATATAAAAATTGTGCGCACAGGTGAAAAATAATCATTATGCATACATAAAAAAGCTTATCCAAAACTGAGTACCGGTACATGGTTCTGACAAATATTAGTCACTGCATCTGTCCATTACAACTTTACAAAAAACAGTGATATAAAATACGATTTGGAGGGTTCAGAGGATATATACCGGTATATACAAACAAGAGGCCAGCCGGACACCCTAACCCCCTGCCCTGCCGGCATGACAAGACATTTTTCATTTTGTTTACTTGTAATGGCCTAGATAGCTATCTAGCACGGCTTACCAGATATTGGGAATGTTTATGTAAATAATGGCTGATAATTGGCCACATAGAATTTAATTAAGTTTAAATTTTTCAGGGCGCATCCTCCCCTGAAACATCACATTTTGTTTTATGGTAGTGGTCTAGCCATCTAGCATGGTTTACCAAATATCTGGCATATGGAAGAAAATAATGGCCGATAAAAGGCCATTTTTCTTTGATCGAGTCAAAATATTTCATGGTGCATTCTGACCCCTGAAAACTCAAATTTTGTTTTATATGGTGATGGTGATTTTGGGCATCCAGCACGGTTTACCAGATATCAGGCATTTACTCTGAAACCTCACATTTTGTCTTATAGTACTTAGAAGTAATGGTCTAACCATCTAGCAAGGTTTACCATAATATAGGGCATATTAAAGTAAATAATGGCTGATAGTCAGCCACTTTGAAATTTATCCTCTTCTGCAACCTCAAATTTGTTTTATAGTCTAGCTATCTCAAGCGGTTTTCATGATATTCTGCAAAATCTTTTTAATAGGATATACATGTATTATTATTAATATATACTAATGTTATAAATTACGCCAAAGTGCTGGGTCAACATCTAGGTCAAGATACAATAAATTAAAAAGGCACAACTAGGGATTTTTGAGATCATGTACGTGTATGTGCAATATGGCTGTAATCGACCTGGGGCAGTAGTTTTTGAGATCTGCTCTGGAAACGTAATGTATGTCAAAATGTCATCTAAATGTCATCAGTCATAGTACTGAAACAAAAGTAGGTCAAAGTTCAGATACCCAAAAGGCACAATTAGACCCCCTAAGTGTTGTGTGTAAAATTTGAAGACAATGGGAGGAGTTGATCCTGAGATATGCTCTGGAAACAAAAAGTGGATAGACGACAGTCAATCTCGTCTGTGACCTTGCATATTGAATGGAGAAAATAAATATTTTAAACTTTCCATTATCCACAGGTCGATAATGGACAGTTAAGGTCACTTTGGTCTAAAAGTGACCCACATACCAAATATTGTCATCCTGTGTTATTTTCTTCCAAGTGTTATAGGGAAAAAGAAAATATACCGGATGGAGCCAGATTCTATAGCTCCGTCCTTCGCACCTTCGGTGACGATGGGAGCTAAAAACGTCTGCGGTATAAAAATTGACACTCAGATGCCAGTTTCTGGGTCTTCTTTTACTTTTGGAAGATGTTGAACTTTAATTGTTTTGAGACAGTCAGTGAGTGGGGCTTTACATCAATTTCTGCACATTGTGCCAATATCATGACAGAATGGAGCTCAACTCAAATACTCTACTTTTCAAAGAAGGGTACTGCTGGCCTTGAACAGTTTGCTGGGCTAATGTCTGCTCATTTTTTAGGCTAACTGAATGCAAGTTTCAATTTTGCCTGGATATTTGTAGTTTTCAATTTTATATATGTTTCTTATCCATATATCCCGTCCAGGCTCTACATATGTATCTGGGAGACCGGGATATTGTGTTGTGTTTTAAACAGTGACATCATAAATAGTAATCTCCTGTCCACAGAAGCATGGATTTGCTGTGAGGATCATCTTGAAGTTGAATGAATGATCAGCCACAATTAAGTTCTCATTACTAAACGATATCTACGTACAGTTAGAATATTCAGCTAGATCACCAGGATACAGAGCATGAAAAATTATGGCACCCACAGAAACAAACTGGTAAAGATTGAAATGATGTCCTGTATACCAGACCATGGTTACTACTAATTTCAAGCCCTGATTGGTATACATAAAATCATTTCGGTGGGAGACCATAGTATAATATATTTAAAAATAATTAACTAACCAAGAGATTGATGTTTTTGATCATGTGGAAAGCTGCTACATAGATGACTGATTGCTATAATCACGGTTACTTTTACTGCAAAGGATGTACATATATGATCCATGGTGTTTTAATCAGTGAATGCTTTGTCAGATCATTCCTCCACCTCCATGGCTCCTTGGATGATCATACATGGAATCATTTCAGAAAATCCTGTGGAAAAAAATTCAGAAGACATGAAAAATGAAATCTACAATAAAATTAACCCCCAAACACCCCTATGTACTTACATGAAGAGTAAATTTAAAATGACAAAAATAAATTAAAAACGAATCTGCATGCCTACAGTACATGTACATGTAATTCTAAAGATTGGAAAATGCATGAGAAAAAACATGGCAGGTAAATCCTGTGGTCCACTAGTGTTAGTGTTGGGTTTCCTCAAGGTCCTCCTCTAGTATTATTTTTTCTTAGCCACTGTGGCGAATCTGGTAACAAAAACTTTAGCCACACAAAAAAAGACTCACACTTACAGAACTTATACAACAAATACACTGGAATATAAGTGTCAAATTAGATCATGTTTTTAAGAATTTTAGGAACATTACTAAATTCTAGACCATTTAACACAATTATTTATCATAACTGTAAATAATCTCACATCCGCCTTGTTTTACTTACAGTGCCATTATTTTTCACTGTAATATATCTATAGACGTGCTGCTCTAATCTAAACATGCAAATGTGCAGCTAATCCAATAAAAAAACAATACTTTGACCCAATGTTGAGTTATTGTTGGATCAGCATCGCAGATGTCGGGCCAACATTATAAATATAGCATTGTGTGATAACTTGACGGCACTGTGATGATTCTAGGTTGGCCCACAGTCCACACTTAAGATAATCAGAGTGACGGTCATGGCTATGAAGGCCGACATCAAAGATCTTGGCCCAGCATTGATTTGATATACCGTACCGGGTATGCAACATTGCCAAGCTGATGCCTCCTGTTTATAAACATGTAGGATGCATGTTGAAAAATGAATTCATAGATCTTACTTGTACCATTTCATTATTTATACTGTCTGCGATTCTGGCCAAACATGGTTCAGCGTCTCGTATTTGCATGGCAATGTAGCTATAGAACCCTTGACTCAAGCCTATTTACATGACTGGTTCAATAATTTCAATTATTTTTCTCCAGCTAGCTGGCTTTTTCGCAGTCTACCAAAAACAGCGGGTGAATGTATGCGATTATAATGGGGAAATTCAAAGGGAATAATATAGCCGGTATTTTATTTAATCCTTTTAGCCACAATCCACTTCTTTTCGTAAATACATATATAATCAAATCGAGTGAAGAGCCCCACTCAGAATCAAATGGGGGTAGCCCCACTCAGAATCAAATGGGGGTATGTGCAAATAAAAAAACAAATATTTTGTATATTTGGCTCTCATTTCAGTTAAAATACTGTATATATCCCGTGTATAACTGTATAATGCGATGTTTTTTTCGTCATAAACAGGTGTCAAAAACACAACAGGTATTATACATAGAGGTAGGTTTTAATTTTTTTTCAGCAGGTTGACAGCCGTCAAGGTGTCAAGTAACAGGCACTGCGATCATTGGAGGCCGCCACACAGCTATCACTCTACTGCCAGTAGCAATCGCCCAACCCTTCACGTCCAATAGTCAAGTAAAGATATGCCCTATGAATTAATTTAATGCTCACATTAGTCAGAAATTTTATAAAATTGTTCATTTTGTATGACGCTAATTAAACACTTTTTTACAATACAATAGTACTATTGAATTGTTCAGACAATGTATTAAGACGATATGCCATGATTAATATAAATAATAATCTCTATAGCATAGAAAATGTCAGCAGCTTTTCAGTGTGTTGCGTTGGTAGACATTGCGGCGCCTTCATCACTGTTCATAATTGTGTTACAGCTAGCCTGTCAGTCGGCTAGCACACCCCTCTCCAGTCAACTAGACTACAGTTGGCACGAGACGTGGGCACAGTTGTAAATTTGGTACCACACTATACATAGGTGCAAGCATTTTCCAGGCTAGCAAGATGTCAAAATTGTGACCATGGATAAGCATTATACATAGCGTCGCATTATAGACGGGGATGTACGGTAGGCCATTCTAAGCCCCCCCCCCCCCCACTCACAACATTTCTGACGACAACCCTACAGGTGTGTGGCGCATTGATGGAAATTGGTTAGAATTTTTTAATCAATGATTGGTTATAATTGGTTGGTTGATCTAGAACCCATTCCTACAAGCGTGTTGAAAAATTGTCTGATTGTGTCATATTAAAGCGACACAAGCAGGCTAAAATCAGCAAAAAATCTGTTTTTTTATTTTGGCTTCTGAACAAGACCATATAAAATATGTAATCATGTCCATAGACTAGAACTGCTTAAGTTTTTTAATTTTCGTGTTGCGCATTTACCAGTTAAGCGAGATATAAGGACGAAATTCCCGATTCCTTATTTTGGACACGCATATGTGACCCGCCACGCGAGAGAGACCTCCCCGCTGCTTTATTTAAATTATTTATAACGTCATTTAAAATTTTATTTAAATTATTACATAACTGAATTTAAAATATTAAAAATCTTATAAAACTAAAAGTTATGAAGATTTTTCAAAAATTTTCCCAGTTAATGAGACAGAAAGAACACGGCTATCGAATCAATTGAAAAAATCAATTTTGAAATTTAAAGCTTATGGCCCTTTTCGCGTGGCGGGTCACATATGTCCAAAATAAGAAATACGGTACATCACAAAATAATTTAAATTGTCCTATAAAATTACAATGCTGACCCTTTTTTCGTAAATGCAGACATGCCAAAAGAAATGACCACATTCCACTGTTTTCAATAAGCAAGAAAAATCCTGTGCTAGATCAAAATCTGAGCTCAATTATAAAAACATCCAGAAGTTGTGACATCAATGTTGCAAATTGCCCCAGGGATACACTGTCCAAAAGAATCCAAAAAATCACCCGGACACTTGAACTTTTGGAAGCAGCTGAAAAAAACTAGAGATGAATGATTCTGAGAGTTTTAGTTTTTAGATACATCAGGGCAGTCCGAACGAGTGCCCTGCAATACAGTAACAGTAGGAAATATATCACATATGCACATAACAATCAGAAATTTGGGCATACCCTCCAGCACCTCTTCACCTTTCTTTTTTTTAAGTCCACAAGGGGGTCATGGAAGAAGAAAAATTTTGATGGATTTTCATCCTTATAGCTAAGAAACTTCCATTTTTACACTCGGTGGGCCCCATGGCGAAGCAAATGACGGCAAACAAAACTTCACCCAGGTTTCACCCTGGGCAAACTAGTGCAGCCTTCCCCGGGTAGGAGATTAAAGATGAGAGCTGGCATCATTCTTCGTAATTGCGTGAAATCTAATGATGGGAGCCCCCCAAAAAGGTGATAAAATTACCATTCAAAACAAATAACGTTTTTAATTCTACAATGATGGCTTTATTTCTGCCAGTAATAATAGTGAGCAAAAAAGAACAATCAAACAGAAAAAACTAGGCCTTTTATTGCAATGTTTCACAAATTCACATAAATCCTGAAAAAAACACAAAAAGCTAGGTGAGCACTTAGCCTCAGTAGGTCTACAGTAGGGTACATTCTAGTCTCTACTCTAGACTACACTCTGCCTACAGACAGTACAGACCTCAGTAAGCTAGACTACCGTACAACAGTTTGTTTCACCAGATCCTGGAAGTAGCCTCTTTTCAATTTGCTCGATCGCTGTTTAAAATTTTTTAGCAAATTTTTTCTTGGATCATTTATTCATCTTCCCCCAACATCCCTGAAAATTTGGAGGATTTTTTATGTATTATCGAAGTTAGACCATTTGACATGTAATAAATTTTCAAAATACAGCTCTCTTTAACACCATTAACGTGAAACAAGAATCTATTACATGCCAAATGGTCTAACTTACAAAATACACAGCAAAATGTCAACAATTTTTCAGCGATGTTACTTGTTAGGGAAAGATAAAAATTATCCGAGATTTTTTTTCAAACAGCGACCAAACAAATTTAAACAAGGCCCGTCGGCGACGGAAAAAGGCCTCAGCTTCTAATCATCGTTTAAAAGTGAAAATCACTTGAAACAAGAGCACATTTGACAATAGCCCGCCGCGATTATTGAAATTGTCTGTAAGCCATTTTGAATTTGATCAAGTTTAATTTTTTATGGTATATCTCTACCTGAAACTGCACATTTTGTTCTATAGTAATGGTCTAGCTATCTGGTCCGGTTTTCCAGATATTACTCATATTAAAAAAATAATTGCCGATATTCAGCCATTTTGGCCACCTTGACCTAGTTTCTGTCCGAATCATGCCAAATTTCAAACTTATTCGAGCTATTAGTGAAATGGATATATATTATAAATTTTGGAGCGAAACATAAAACAAGAGCACACTCGATAATAGCCCGCCGCCAAATTATGATAAAGAAAGTAAAGACGAATGTCATCACGTAAATAACAACGCAAGATATAAATGGTATGTTAAACCAGCCGCTTCTCAAGTTATCGCGCCCACAAGGTCAAATTATGGGCGTAAAATAAATGTGAAAAATCGCAATAAGTCGACCATTTTGATTTTTTTACCGGCCATTATTGAGCTTGTCCAAGAACTGCTTATTAGTAACATGCATTACAAACTTGAAGAGGATACTTGTGAAAATGTTGAAGTTATCGTGCCTACAAGGTCAAATTATTGACGTAAAATGAGAAAAATCGCAATAAATCGGCCATTTCGAATTTTTTTTCAGCCATTATTGAACTTGTCCAAGAACTACTTATTAGTAACATGCATAACAAATTTGAAGAGGATATGTGAAAAACTTTTCAAGTTATCGCGCCCACAAGGTCAAATTATTGACGTAAAATGAGAAAAATCACAATAAATCGGCCATTTTTTTTTTTTTTCCAGCCATTATTGAACTTGTCCAAGAACTACTTATAAGTAACATACATAACATATTTGAAGAGAATATGTGAAAAACTTTTCAAGTTATCGCGCCCACAGGGTCAAATTATTGCCGTAAAATGAAAAAAATCGCAATAAATCGGCCATTTTTTTTTTTTTTTAGGCCATTATTGAACTTGTCCAAGAACTACTTATTAGTAACATGCATAACCAATTTGAAGAGGATATGTGAAAAACTTTTCAACTTATCGCGCCCACAAGGTCAAATTATTGACGTAAAATGTGAAAAATCGCAATAAATCGGCCATTTTGAATTTTTTTTCAGCCATTATTGAACTTGTCCGAGAACTGGTCATTAGTAACATGCATAACAAATTTGAAAAGGATATGTGAAAAACTTTTCAAGTTATCGCGCCCACAAGGTCAAATTATTGACGTAAAAGGTGAAAAATCGCAATAAGTCGGCCATTTTGAAATTTTTTTCAGCCATTATTGAACTTGTCCGAGAAGTGGTCATTAGTAACATGCAAAACAAATTTGGGAAGGAAACATGAAAAACTTTTCAAGTTATCGCGCCCACAAGTAAATGTTAACGCCGACGCCGACGCCGACGAACTTCAATTGCAATAGCCCACCTTTTTTAATTAAAATTAAAAGGCGGGCTAAAAATGTTGAGTGAATCAAGTTAACGAGAAAATTTGACGATCTGAAGTAGCCGCAGGTCTGCCATTTTTAATTTTATCATGTTGAAAGTTTTCATGGTATATCCCTACCTGGAGCTGCACATTTTGCTCTATAGTAATGGTCTAGCTATCTGGTCCGGTTTTCCAGATATTACGCATATTAAAAAAATAATTGCAATTTTGGGCGCCATGACCTAGTTTCTGTCCGAATCTTGCCCAATTTCGAACTCATCTGAGCTATTAGTGAAATGGATATCTGGCAGTGGTATGCATTTTGGAGCGAAACATAAAAAAATGTTGAGTGCTTCGCGTTAACGAGAAAATTTGACGATCGGAAGTGGCCGCAGGTCTGCCATTTTGAATTTTATCATGTTTAAATTTTTCAAGGTATATCCCTACCTGGAACTGCACATTTTGTTCTATAGTAATGGTCTAGCTATCTAGTCCAGTTTTCCAGATATTACGCATATATTAAAAAAATAATTGCTGATATTCAGCCATTTTGGCCACCTTGACCTAGTTTTTTTTCCGAATCTTGCCCAATTTCGAACTCATCTGAGCTATTAGTGAAATGGATATCTGGTATAAATTTTGGAGCAAAACATAAACAAGAGCACACTGATAATAGCCCGCCGCCGAATTATGATAAAGAAAGTAAAGACGAATGTCATCACGTAAATAACAACGCAAGATATAAATGGTATGTTAAACCAGCCGCTTTTCAAGTTATCGCGCCCACAAGGTCAAATTATGGACGTAAAATAAATGTGAAAAATCGCAATAAGTCGACCATTTTGATTTTTTTACCGGCCATTATTGAGCTTGTCCAAGAACTGCTTATTAGTAACATGCATAACAAACTTGAAGAGGATACTTGTGAAAATGTTGAAGTTATCGTGCCTACAAGGTCAAATTATTGACGTAAAATGAGAAAAATCGCAATAAATCGGCCATTTTGATTTTTTTTTCAGCCATTATTGAACTTGTCCAAGAACTACTTATTAGTAACATGCATAACAAATTTGAAGAGGATATGTGAAAAACTTTTCAAGTTATCGCGCCCACAGGGTCAAATTATTGACGTAAAATGTGAAAAATCGCAATAAATCGGCCATTTTTTTTTTTTTTTTGGCCATTATTGAACTTGTCCGAGAACTGGTCATTAGTAACATGCATAACAAATTTGAAAAGGATATGTGAAAAACTTTTCAAGTTATCGCGCCCACAAGGTCAAATTATTGACGTAAAATGTGAAAAATCGCAATAAATTGGCCATTTTTTTTTTTTTTCGGCCATTATTGAACTTGTCCGAGAACTGGTCATTAGTAACATGCATAACAAATTTGAAAAGGATACGTGAAAAACTTTTCAAGTTATCGCGCCCACAAGGTCAAATTATTGACGAAAAAGGTGAAAAATCGCAATAAGTCGGCCATTTTGAATTTTTTTTCAGCCATTATTGAACTTGTCCGAGAAGTGGTCATTAGTAACATGCAAAACAAATTTGGGAAGGAAACATGAAAAACTTTTCAAGTTATCGCGCCCACAAGTAAATGTTAACGCCGACGCCGACGCCGACGACGCCGAACTTCAATTGCAATAGCCCACCTTTTTTAATTAAAATTAAAAGGCGGGCTAAAAATTGTTGAGTGAATCGCGCTAACAAGAAAAATTGTCGATCGGAAAAAAGTCAAGGTAATAGGGGTCACAGAAAGGTCAAATGTCAAATTAGTCAAGCTTTAGTCATGATTAACCTGTATGTGAAGTTTAATGTGCATTGCAGTTATGCGGAAAAGTTATAGTGCTAAAAGTGGCGGACAGACAGACAGACGGACGGATGGACGCTCCATCAATAGACATCCGCCAAAATTTTGGCTGAGGCCTAAAAAGGCTACTCACAGGATCTGGTGAAACTGACTGTAGACTGTTACCCCACTTTAGGCCTGGCCCTAATACTACACTGTCTACACTGGGTCTGAGTGAATGCTCGACAATAGTCAATAGTAGGGTGGCCAACGAAATTTTGTTGTCCATCAAGTCAAAAGTAAGATCAAAAGATACGTATTTTGGCCCCGATGGCAATACTTTTTATTTTGTCTTGATTGGTTAAATAGTTTTTGAGTTATCGACAACTTCATAGCGTAAAATAGGTTTTTTTTATGATAGCAGTCAGGATGACAGCCCTATACATTCACCATATATCAGCCCTGCTGATTTTTGTCACCCCCTTTTTTTTTTAAATTTACACTATCTTTAAATAATCACTAGATTTTTTATCGTACATTTAAGAAATTTGGCACATTCAATCACAAGATTTGGAGGTATAAATTGGCTTAAATTTTGGTGTTTCAAGTTCAAAAAAAAGTTACAGTTCATCCTAAAAGGCGAATTTAGCTTTTTTTGCCTTTTTCTGAGAATATGCCTCCCTTAATATCCTTACGGATACAGCTTGTGTTATGATATCTGAGTAAAATGATATTGCGTTTAATATACATATTGTATAGACTATATCTGTGACATGAGCTGTTCTTGCTATTTATTAACTGAACTGAATTCATTGTGGAGCATGTCCACAAAAAATATAGCAAAATAGGTACAATAATTTCAAGTGCGTTTTTGTAACCATACGAATGCGCTCTCATGTTCTATAAAACGAATACTACTACAGATTAACACAAGCTCTTTTCTCTGAATACACCTGTGATACCAATGTATAATATGGGCAAGGTAACATATCGGAAAATTATAGAATTTTATTAATTTCTTTAATTGAACACTACAGGGGTATAGATATGTGTAACCCAGGGTTCTAACCAGGCCCTTTTAGTGTGTCGGGCCGAGACGCTGGGTTTCGCTGCCGCTTTGCAACTAATATCACCGACACGCTGCCGATACGCTGAATAAAGAGCGACATGCTGCCAATACCCCGGAAATAATCTTTCTTTACGTAATCCATTTGAAAAAAATAGCCATCAATTGATGGCAGGACCCCTCAGCCGTAGGCTCTGTCCATCAATATCAAGAAATAATGAGAAAAAATGACCCCCACTACCACCACGACATTTTTTTAAATGGCTGTGGCGGCCATATTGTTTTAAATCGATTTATCCCAAGTTAATCAGATCATCAGAAATACCTAGAGAACAATCATACCAAATTTGAATGCAATCCAAGCAACGGTTCAAAAGTTATCTTGCCCACAAGTTTTTTAGATGGCCCTCTTTTTTTAAATGGCTGTGGCAGCCATTTTATTTTTAATGGATTCATCCGAAAAGTTAATCAGATCATCAGAAATACCTAGAGAACAACCATACCAAACTTGAATGCAATCCAAGGAACTGTTCATAAGTCATCGTGCCCACAAGCTTCTTAGGCTGCCATCTTTTTTTAAATGGCTGCGGCAGCCATTTTGTTTTTAATAGATTCATGCCAAAAGTTAATCAGATCATCAGAAATACCTAGAGAACAACCATACCAAACTTGAATGCAATCCAACCAACAGTTCATAAGTTATCGTGCCCACAAGCATTTAGGCGGCCATCTTTGAAAATAGCCGCTTATGGCTTGGTACCAAAAAAAATGATATGGGATGAATTGCCCAGGCACATAGGTAGAACAACCATACCAAATTTGAATGCAATCCAGGCAACGGTTCATAAGTCATCGTGCCCACAAGCTTTTTAGGCGGCCATCTTTTGTTAAATGGCTGCGGCAGCCATTTTGTTTTTAATAGATTCATCCCAAAAGTTAATCAGATCATCAGAAATACCTAGAGAACAACCATACCAAACTTGAATGCAATCCAACCAACGGTTCATAAGTTATCGTGCCCACAAGCTTTTTAGGCAGCCATCTCGGAAAATGGCGGCTTATGGCTTGGTACCGAAAAAATGATATGGGATGAATCGCCCAGGCACATACGTCATGTCTGTGAAAAAAAAAAATTATCAGTTAACATTTTAGTAAGAGCTGAATTTCTGACTTCCATAAACGCCCTCCCACCCGCCCGACCGCCGCCTCTGGTGATCACTATACCCCACAGCCTATACCAGACAGGGGTAATTACGGGGCTGCCGTATCCCAGCGAGCACGAGGCGCTGACGCAATGCTTGCCTGATGATGCGCCGACTTCGCAGAGAGCCGACCAGCATTACCACATCATTTGTGCAGTGACTCGTGTTTGTTGGTTAAGTAGTAACTGTGACGTCCTCATTGAGGCTGTGGATCAACGTTTTTCAACATGACAGTGACTGAGAGTGATCTCGACACCAAGCCCCGAAAAATGTCCATAACTTTTTAATAACTGTGCGGAAAATAAGCCCAGCATGCGATTTCGTTGCTAAAATGCTACTGATTCTAAAAAACATAATTTTCGACCTGATTATTCAAGGCCAAATCTTAGATATGACCGTCCAAAGAAATGTCCCACGATTTTGTATGGGGTCAATCTGTGGCTGAAACCTTCAGTCACTGTTTAGCAGCGGTGAATACCGCTGATTACCAAAATTCAGATGTGATATAGGCTTATACCTGGGTTGCAGCAGAGCTGGCATGATATCATCTACGATGCTTTGCCTGTTGGGGTTTATATATTGCGTGAACTATTTGCACCATATTGAAATTTATCTACCATCTCCTCTATATGATACAACCTAGGCCCATTAATAATGTAGACAGTGTATCTCTAATACTGATATGGATATGTGTAAAAATATACCATCCTGTAGGCATATTACTAGATTTAAATGCTATAGAATCTATAAGTAGAAAAATGAAAGGTGCATGCACACACAAGCTATTGCAGTGTATCTGGCGATTACGGATTTCTAATTGATAACGTTGTCTGCAAAGTAAGTCTATAAAAAAAACATTGAATCTATAGATGAGACAGATGACGAGATTTTTTAAGTGTGGCTTTTTCCTTCATTTAATCCATGTTGCCACTGAGTGACGTTTGTCGAGATCAACAGCAAAACATCACCGGTTTATGAAAATCCCAAATTTTTCATGGTTTATTTATATTTTACAAAAAAATTAAGGAATTTTCAAGTCCTGTATTTCATTTTCTCATATTCACGGACTTTCTGCGTTTTCAAGGACCCATGAGAGCCATGTATCAAAGTGTAGAGAAATGCTTTAGAATGCATTTCAGAGCAGCTAATATCTACAAATATTCCAGGGGCCTAGGCGGCCCTCTGACCCCTCGCCAATTTTTTGGGTCTCCGCTGCCGCCTTGACCGATACGCTGACATTTCAGGCTGGTTAGAACCCTGTTAAACCTACAAATTTTCAATGAAGAAATGGCAGCTGTGCAATTCCTTTAAAGCACATGAGGTTTACAACCTTGTCTACCAGAAAAACCAAGGTACTGTGTACGTGAGAAGTCAGATTTCAGGGATTACCATAATATAGATATCTTGAAACGTTACCAATGTTTGAATTTTTAATATATCCTTAAAATTATCACAGTGCTATATTTCACTGCGTAGGTGTGGATAATATACTGATATAGGAGTTAATTGATTATTTATGATGCATTATCATGTCATGACATGCCAATATGTGGACGATACAGTTTATAATATTATTATGTAATAGAAGAGCCACCGGAGACTGCTGATATTGTCATTCGTAGGGTTACACAAATGTTAGGTATTCGTAGGGTTACTATCTACAAAAGAAAGACGTTAAATGATTAAAAAATATAAATTGTTCCCATTGCAAAACAGGCCACGGATAAATCTAACATCATAGTGAGCACCTATGAGGTGTAAAACTCAATAAGCTGATAAATATTTTTAGCAAAAAAAAAAAATACATCACTCGCCTCACCACTTTCTTTCACTCGCCACCAATTTTCAAATCTGAAGGCCTGCCAGATAAAAATTTTAAAAAAAAATATTAAAAAAAATAAAATAATTTTTTTTTTTTCAAGAATATAGTTGTCGCAGGCTGCGCTTGGTTTATTTTGGGCGACTATCGTCACCCATAGCAGTGTAAGGGTTGAAACGTGTGTGATACAATAGCGCCATAATCACTGTCTGACTTCACCAGTTGGAAATACATAAAATTATTTGACAAACAAGACTACATAAGTCCAGGAGCTCTCGCTCCGAATTAGAATTTGATTTAAGCAATTTTGTATAGGGTTATTAATGTAGTCCAAGTCTAGGTCAAAAATCAAGACGCAAGACAACTAGGTCTAAGAAGCCCAGTCTAAGAGTAAGATAAGAACTAGACAGTCTGTCAGAGATTGCAAACCTCCATTGAAATTAATGATCCTAATCAGTATCCCAGTAATGGTCTACCTATCTGGCATGGTTTACCCGATATCAGGCCGATCGAGTTAACTTATAGCTGATTTACGGTCATTTTGAATTCGATATAAATTAGTTAAAAACTTAGGGTGCATCCTCCCCCGAAACCTCAAATTTTGTTTTATAGTAATGGACTAACATCTAACACAGTTTGCAAAATATTGGGCATGTGAAAGTAAATAATGGCCGATAGGGGGCCATTTTGAATTTGAACGAGTCAGAATTTTTCACGATGCATCCTCAGCTGAAATCTCACATTTCATTCTATAGTAATCGTCTAGCTATCTAGCACGGTTTACCAAATATCGGCCATGTGAAAGTGAATAATGGCCTAAAGGCGGCCATTTTGAATTTGATCAAGTCAAAATTTTCCAAGATGCATCCTCAGCTGAAATCTCACATTTCATTCTATAGTAATGGTCTAGCCATCTAGCACGGTTTACCAAATATCGCCCATGTGAAAGTGAATAATGGCCGATAGGAGGCCATTTTGAATTTGATCAAGTCAAAATTTTTCAAGATGCATCCTCTCCTGAAATCTCACATTTTGTTTTATAGTAATGGTCTAGCCATCTAGTACGGTTACTAAAAAACGGCTATGTGAAAGTGAATAATGGCCGATAGGCGGCCATTTTGAATTTGATCGAGTCAATTTTTTTCAAGATGCATCCTCTCTTGTAATCTCACATTTTGTTTTATAGTAATGGTCCAGCTATCTAACACGGTTTACCAAATATCAGCAATGTGCAAGTAAATAGTGGCCGATAGGCGGCCATTTTAAATTCGATTGAGTCGAAAGTTTTTAAAAGGCATCCTCTCTCGAAACGTCACATTTTGTTTTATAGTAATGGTCTAGCTATCTAGCACGGCTTACCTGATATCAGGCCTATCGAGGTAAATAATGCTGATTGTCGGCCATTTTGAATTCGTAAGTTAAAAATTTTCAGGGTGCATCCTCCCCCGAAAACTCACACTTTGTTTTATAGTAATCAGGTAATGGTCTAGCCATCTAGCACGGTTTACCAAATATCAGCCATGTGAAAATGAATAATGGCCGAAAAGGCGGCCATTTTAAATTTGATCAAGTCAATTTTTTTCAAGATGCATCCTCATCTGAAATCTCACAATCCGTTTTACAGTAATGGTCTAGCCATCTAGCACGGTTGACCAAATAACGGCTATGTGAAAGTAAATAATGGCCGATAAGCGGCCATTTTGAATTTTATCGAGTCAAATTTTTCCAAGATGCATCCTCTCCTGAAATCACACATTTTGTTTTATAGTAATGGTCTAGCCATCTAGCACGGTTTACCAAATAACGGCCATGTGAAAGTGAATAATGGCTGATTGGCGGCCATTTTGAACTTTGACAAACTGATTTTTTTCAAAATACATCCTCTCCTGAAGCCTTACAATTTGTTTTATAGTAATGGTGTAGATATCTTGAGCGGTTTTCATGATATTCCACAATATCAGGCCTGTCGAGGTGAATAATGGCTGATAGGCGGCCATTTTGAATTTTATCAACTTCAATTTTTTCAGGATGCATCCTCTCCTGAAACCTTACAATTTATTTGATATTAATCGTGTAGCTATCTTGAGCGGTTTTCATGATATTCCGCAATATCAGGCCTGTCGAGGTGAATAATGGCCGATAGGCGGCCATTTTTAATTTTATCGACTTGAAATTTTTCAAGATGCATCCTCTACTGAAACCTCACAATTTGTTTTATAGTAATGGTGTAGCTATTTTGAGCGGTTTTCATGATATTCCGCAAAATCTTTCAGTCGGATTTACCGATGTTATAAATTAGGTCAAAGTGCTGGGTCAACTTCAAGGTCAAGGTCCAAAAACCTGAAAAGGCACAACTAGGGACCTTAGAGAACATGTATGTGCAATATGACTGTCATCAGCCCAGTACTTTTCGAGATCTGCTCCGGAAACGAAGTGCGCGTCAAAACGTCTAAATAGGTCATAGTTCTGAACCAGAAGTAGGTCAAAGTTCAAATACCCCAAAAGGCACAACTAGACCCCCTAGGGGTGTTGTGTGTAAAATTTGAAGACAATCGGACAAGTACTTTCAGAGATATGCTTCGGAAACGAATTGTTTACGGACGGCCCAACGGCCCAACGCCGTCACATCATCATTTTCTCCTCTGCAACCTTGCGTATTGAATTCAGATTAAAAATATTTTAACCCGTCCATTAGCCACCTGGGAGTAACCCACATACCAAAAATTGTTATCCTAGCTTATTTTCTCACAAAGTTATAGGCAAAAGAAGAGGCCAAAAAAAAACGGAGGTAGAATCCATAGCTCCCTTCGCTCACCTACGGTGACGGCGGGAGCTAATTAGATATTTTGTTCAATGATCTATGTCAAGTTGATTATAGTGTGGTAAATGTAGGCCTATTGGATATTGAACAGTATCATACGGGAGAGCACACATGAGTTTAAATAATAAAATGAGCCATCAATATCGCAGTATTGTGATGATTTTTCATAGGCCACCTTGATAGAGTAACCCTACAAATGAGAAAAACGTTTAGACGAACACATGATATGAATTCACTGTTTTAGATGAGATACTCCATTTACATTTGATTATTCAACTACTATTTGAACACTAAGCCTTGAATTGAAAGAACAATTATGCTTGAAATGTCTTTTTTTGTATAATTTCTGAATATTGATTAATTGCAGCAGAGTTTAAGTTGGTTACAAATCATTATGTGCAATATCAAATTTTTGCAACTGTTATTAAACTAGCTGTTTTTAACATTACCACCCAATTGTTACCACTTGGAACTGCTGTAGTCTTTGCGACCAGAGATTTAATTACATTATGGCATCTACATATTAGGTAGATGCCATAATGCCATTTGTAGGGTTACTCTGGTGTTCAATAATGAACATGAACTCCATTCATGTCGCAACTATTACATATAAGGAGCTCGCATATATTTTTTGTGAAAGTTCCACTTGTCTGCGATATAAAATAAATGATTCAGGACTGCGCAACGAAGTCATTTTTTTGCCGATATGCATCACGTGGGAATCGACCATATATATGCATGATATGGGGAAGTTGGAAAGTCAAATAACAACTTAGCATTAGACCGACATAAACTTAAAACACCCCCTGAGGCAACATAAATCAACCGCTTATCAATGGCTTAGAGTCAGAGCCGGACAGGAACATCAGCCAAAGAACCAGAAAGCGTGCAGTGAACAGGTGGAAGGCAGCCAGTTTATGACTTAATGACACGACGAAAAAAAACAAGCAAAAAAAAACATAGCTGGAAAAATAATTTTATCTCTTGAAATGAACTTTTTTTCGGAATGTTTTTTTTATCTCCCGAAATTTACAGTTTTTTTTCGGAAAGCGGCAACAATCTAATGCGCGCACTGGGCAGAAAAAAACACATATTTTTTTTGATAATGCGCGGCCTAAATCTAATGCCGCGCTCATCTAAAACAGAGAAAAAAAACTTAGTGGCCTAAAGGTTAATAATAAAAAAAGAGCTAAGCCAAAGACTCTTCATAGAGACCCATCAGGGGCGGATCTAGGATTTGAAAAAAGAGAGCGTGGGTGGTTCAGGGGTTCGCATATTTAGACTAATTTGGGGGAATTTTTTAAGAATTTGGCACAAAAAGGGGTGGGCGTACGCCCCCCCCCCCCCTCTGGATCCGCGCCTGCCCATAGACAATTATTCTTCCCTATGTCTGGAATAATTTGCCTTGTGGGGGCACGTCCACCGTCTCAGTGCCAGCACTAAAACAAGGCTCGAGCAATCTAACAACACTTGTGCATGCTAGCCACTCCCTGGAAGTGATAGGCTCCACCAGGTTTTATTTCAGTTTCACGAAGATCAACATCTGTCACAGAATTAATATGTTTTTTTACTTAGCTACCGTATTTCGCGGGGTATATTATGCACCTGTGTATAGTACGCAAGTACCAATATTTGTACCAAAAAACACAGATAGTACGCACTGGAGGATAGTATGCACCAGGGTGGTGAGCATCTACACAGTCTGTCTGGGGTGTGTGTGTGGTATGTCTAAAGTTATTACTCAAGGCATTCAGAATGTGGTTCAACACAGCTGGTTACATAAGGATATAATTGATTCGCTAATAAAGATTATAGAAAATAAATGTAATGATTTGATGAAAAGAAATATAATGAACAATATAAAAATATAAAATTAGGAAGAACTATCTGAGTATTATATTTATTTTTGTTTTAGTGTTGATTTGACCACAAATGATCACGATATAACATATTAGCGCCACCTGGTGAAAGCAGTTATAGTCAGGTAAATTACGGGAAAAGCGCCATCTGGTGAATAGGTCTACAGTCTAGTCTTCAATAGGATGCCTACCGTTTATGACGGCCGAAACGGCGATATAATCTAGCTAATTTTTATTAAGCTACAATGAATAAAAAAAAATGTCAAGGTGATTTATTACAAGCATACAATTAATGTCTATATCATGTATATGTATGGATTTAGGAATGTGGCAATTATATCATGAGCATAATTATTATTATATATTATTACATTATTATTTTGATATTAGCATTCTAATATTATTTAAACTTTCTACCAGGGGATACATTTCGTCTGTATTTTAGAATACCATTGACTTGAATATATATATTGCAGTGAAATATGTAGGCCTATAATAATAAAACCCGCTAATAATCAAGCCGTATACAGTGTACAAGATAGGCACGTCACGCGACATCTGGTGAATTGAATAGAAGCTTCACACTGGTCACGCAATCAACGCAATACACATGATGAAGTAGGCCTAGCGATGTCTGACGAGTAGATTATTATTTAAATAACATTAAGAAATGACTTTATCAGATATTTAAAAAACATATAAATGCTAGGTTGTTATGGAATGTTATTCCACTAGACATCTCAAGTGGATTAGAAACAAACGGTTTCATTATAGCTGCTGAAGCAATTAGCCATTTTTGGGCGAAAATATCAGGAGTTAGGAGATCGCAGTTTACTCAGGAGACGTGAGACTGCCTATTTATCAAAATTTTGAGTGACAAATCTCACCAAAATCAATATACTGTACACAGCGGTTGATATTACGCACCAGGCCAAAAACAGACTAAAACAAGACTACATAAGTCCAGGAGCTCCCGCGACGAATTAGAATTTGATTTAAGCAATTTTGTGTAGGGTTTTTAATGTAGTCCTAGGCTAGGTCAAAAATCAAGACACAAGACAAATAGGTTTAAGAAGCTCAGTAAGATAAGAGTAAGATAAGAACTAGACAGTCTGTCAGAGATTGCATACCTCCATAGAAATTAATGATCCTAATCAGTATGCCAGTAATGGTCTACCTATCTGGCACGGTTTACCCGATATCAGGCCAATCGAGTTAACTAATAGCTGATTTACGGTCATTTTGAATTTGATATAAATTAGTTAAAAACTTAGGGTGCATTCTCCCCCGAAATATCAAATTTTGTTTTATAGTAATGGACTAACATCTAACACAGTTTGCAAAATATTGGGCATGTGAAAGTAAATAATGGCCGATAGGGGGCCATTTTGAGTTTGATCGAGTCAGAATTTTTCAAGATGCATCCTCAGCTGAAATCTCACATTTCATTCTATAGTAATCGTCTAGCTATCTAGCACGGTTTACCAAATATCGGCCATGTGAAAGTGAATAATGGCCTAAAGGCGGCCATTTTGAATTAGATCAAGTCAAAATTTTCCGATGCATCCTCAGCTGAAATCTCACATTTCATTTTATAGTAATGGTCTAGCCATCTAGCACGGTTTACCAAATATCGCCCATGTGAAAGTGAATAATGGCCTATAGGAGGCCATTTTAAATTTGATCAAGTAAAAATTTTTCAAGATGCATCCTCTCCTGAAATCTCACATTTTGTTTTATAGTAATGGTCTAGCCATCTAGTACGGTTACCAAAAACCCGCTATGTGAAAGTGAATAATGGCCGATAGGCGGCCATTTTTAATTTGATCGAGTCAATTTTTTTCAAGATGCATCCTCTCTTGTAATCTCACATTTTGTTTTATAGTAATGGTCCAGCTATATCCAACACGGTTTACCAAATATCAGCAATGTGAAAGTAAATAGTGGCCGATAGGCGGCCATTCTGAATTCGATTGAGTCGAAAGTTTTTAAAAGGCATCCTCTCTCGAAACGTCACATTTTGTTTTATAGTAATGGTCTAGCTATCTAGCACGGTTTACCTGATATCAGGCCTATCAAGGTAAATAATGCTGATTGTCTGCCATTTTGAATTCGTAAGGTAAAAATTATCAGGGTGCATCCTCCCCCGAAAACTCACACTTTGTTTTATAGTAATCAGGTAATGGTCTAGCCATCTAGCACGGTTTACCAAATATCAGCCATGTGAAAATGAATAATGGCCGAAAAGGCGGCCATTTTAAATTTGATCAAGTCAAATTTTTTCAAGATGCATCCTCATCTAAAATCTCACATTTTGTTTTACAGTAATGATCTAGCCAGCTAACACGGTTGACCAAATAACGGCCATGTGAAAGTGAATAATGGCCGATAAGCGGCCATTTTGAATTTTATCGAGTCTAATTTTTTCAGGATGCATTCTCTCCTGAAATCACACATTTTGTTTCATAGTAATGGTCTAGCCATCTAGCACGGTTTATCAAATAACGGCCATGTGAAAGTGAATAATGACCGATTGGCGGCCATTTTGAACTTGGACGAGTTGAAATTTTTCAAAATGCATCGTCTCCTGAAGCCTTACAATTTGTTTTATAGTAATGGTGTAGATATCTTGAGCGGTTTTCATGATATTCCACGATATAAGACCTGTCGAGGTGAATAATGGCTGATAGGCGGCCATTTTTAATTTTATCAACTTGAAATTTTTCAAGATGCATCCTCTCCTGAAACCTTACAATTTATTTGATATTAATGGTGTAGCTATCTTGAGCGGTTTTCATGATATTCCGCAATATGAGGCCTGTCGAGGTGAATAATGGCCGATAGGCGGCCATTTTTAATTTTATCGACTTGAAATTTTTCAAGATGCATCCTCTCCTGAAACCTCACAATTTGTTTTATAGTAATGGTGTAGCTATTTTGAGCGCTTTTCATGATATTCCGCAAAATCTTTCAGTCGGATTTACCGATGTTATAAATTAGGTCAAAGTGCTGGGTCAACTTTAAGGTCAAGGTCCAAAAACCTGAAAAGGCACAACTAGGGACCTTAGAGAACATGTAGGTGCAATATGACTGTCATCGGCCCAGTACTTTTCGAGATCTGCTCCGGAAACGAAGTGCGCGTCAAAACGTCTAAATAGGTCATAGTTCTGAACCAGAAGTAGGTCAAAGTTCAAATACCCCAAAAGGCACAACTAGACCCCCTAGGGGTGTTGTGTGTAAAATTTGAAGACAATCGGACAAGTACTTTCAGAGATATGCTTCGGAAACGAATTGTTTACGGACGGCCCAACGGCCCAACGCCGTAACATCATCATTTTCTCCTCTGCAACCTTTGGTATTGAATTCACATTAAAAATATTTTAACCTGTCCATTAGCCACCTGGAAGTAACCCACATACCAAAAATTGTTATCCTAGCTTATTTTCTTACAAAGTTATAGGCAAAAGAAGAGGCCAAAAAAAAACGGAGGTAGAATCCATAGCTCCCTCCGTCTCACCTACGGTGACGGCGGGAGCTAAAAAAAAGTAGCGTACTATACACCACGATATACGGTAATCACTTAAATGACCATAGGCCTACTGTCTGAAAAGTGAAGTTAAACAACATAGGGATTACTAACGGTACGGTAGTCTACTTACCATCACCAAGTGGAATTGTGGTTCAACAAGGCTGCTTTAAATATTTCTGAGGGTGCACATGGCGGGGCACATGGGTTAAAAAACTAATCAAACGAACGGCGAATTGCCTGTTCTTGAGGTCCGACCATCGAGGATTTCAGCTTATAAATAGTGTAAAAAACTAACCTTAAAATTTATATCTATTTTTATTATATTTATATCATTTTTCCCTTATGAAAAGCGAATAGCGAGGCCAAAAAATGGGTAAAAAGTGAACTGGGAACAATCCATAATTTCCAGGACCCGTGTGCACCCTCATTTCTGCAGTAATGTGAAATAGTTAAATTAGGCTTGTCCATGGCCATGCATTTATAATTTAAGACACACGTAGCTTACAAAAAGAATGTTTTTTTAATTTTTACTGCCATTTCGACCAATACTCTGGTGGATTGTTATGGAAGCCAATTGTAAAAGTACTGATCAAATTTCCCCTTGGTTGAAATTTTCAAGTACATGTGGAAATTCGATCACACAAAAATGATAATTTTACATATTTTTTCGGTTGAAAATATAAAAAACTTAACATTATTATGATTCAGACAAGTCAGAAAGTCATTATCTTTCGAAAATAAACATACATACGGTACTATGGGTTTAATTGAAGAGTGAGCTATTTTACCACCAGGAACAACCAAAATAAAGTGTGTCTGATTCAGACAATTAGAATGAACTGTTGCATCAATTCAAAATATTTGGAAACAACAAATTAAACAACAAACACAAAACTATTGATATTAATGTATTGGATTTATTTTTTATTCTGTTCGTGTAGGCTAACTTATTTTGGTAAATAACTGTTAATAATTGACAAAAATTAATGCATGATCGAATTTCCACCCCTGATCTAATTTCAGCTATCTGCCCCTATAGTCTGTCTGACGGTGGAGGATGGTCCAAAATGAAACTTAGCTTTTCGGTTTCCAGTCAGTCAATTCTCAAGGGATTGTCACGAAATTTTGCAACTGGTCATTATTATCTAAAAATAGTCATTTGGCAACAACCCTGAAAATTTCGCGGAATTCCATTGAGTATTTCAAAAGATAGACCATTTGACATGTAACGCAATTCTGAGAATAAACCGGAATTGAAGTTAAAGGGTTGATACAAGCTATAGAGGAGCCTCTTTAATTGACATTTACTACATGTCAAATGGTCTAACTTTTAAACTAGGCCTATACAATATTTTTTCACAAAATTTTCAGGATAGATGGCAAATGACTAGAAAATAGGGTTTGCAAAATTTTATGAAAATCGCTTGAGAATTGACTGGATACTGAAAAGCTAACTTTCATTTGGACCATCCTCCACCGTCGGACACACTATAGCCTAGGCTGGGCTATATAATTCATGATTCAATATTGGTTATAATCTATAATAGCCTTATCAGGGCTCGTCCAATTTCTAGCTGGGCTACCAACATTAAAAGTTTGGTAGCCCCCAATGCATATCGGTAGCCCAGATAAAAGTGTTGCTCTCGTAGTCGGATATTAAAGTGGAGGGTATGAGGCACTCTCTCTCATGATTCGTTGGGGTCTGGTGGATTTCAAGTATCATGACTTGTCTTGTTATCACCATGATCACATGATTATTCTATATAAGGATATTGTGTGTGGGTTGTCTTAAAAAAATATATGCAAGTTAATTGACTTGCCACTGCCAGCATATAAATATGTTGTTCAAACTTCAATTCTGTTGAGAGAGGTGACAGCCAGGAAAATCCACAATAAAACTACTACTCAGCCTACTGGTAGGCCTACATGTAGTAGGGCCTACCTAAGTGACAGTCTTTGAATGTCCACGTCCACGTGGGACAATGTGTTTACAAACAAAGCTGAACATGCGTACATGCTGCGTTACTTCAGTGTACCTTGCAGAGTTTGCTATGGTTTTGCATACTGATTACTGTAGCGCTAAGCAGTTTTATGTAATGCTAATTGCTAATTGTGCATGAAAAACTTGCAATACAAAAATAAGGGCAACATACGATTAACAATACGTACAGTCCCGCATGAAAAGACACTTCGTCGTCATATAGAGAAAAGTGATCAGCTGATCAACACGTGCTTGTATGACGCGCCAGAATGTGGCATTGTGCCAGTTTTGTGACCCCCCTCCCCGCGTCTATATCCTGTTTGCGAAAGAATATAGACTTTAGAATATACCACATAATTTTCAGAAACATCCGACAAGAAAAAACACTAATAGCAAGCCAATAGCAAAGTGTTGTTTTCCCATAAGAACGGATGCACGGCGCACAACATAGTAATTAAATGCTGGCATTGCTACTGGTAGCCCGCCGGGCTCTGGCTGCTACCGTTGTGGTAGCCACCCCAGCTCAACTGGTAGCCCTGGGCTCCCAGACACCTGATTTGACAAGGCCTG
Organism: Flabesymbios commensalis; assembly: GCA_964017125.1. Classification (NCBI taxonomy): domain Eukaryota; kingdom Metazoa; phylum Annelida; class Polychaeta; order Terebellida; family Flabelligeridae; genus Flabesymbios; species Flabesymbios commensalis. Next base: position 35,986,615 of record OZ024904.1, on the reverse strand, counting down.
CTTATTATATATATAATAGTGGGTAGATTCAATAAATTTTAAAATTGTCAAATAAAATTATGCAGAGCCTTTTTTAGTAACTGCTGACATGCTAGAAGAAAAATTTGACCACATTCCACAGTTTTAACTGAGCAAGAAAAATGCTGTGCCAGATCAAAATCTGAGCTAATTATAAAAAGGTCCAAAAGCTGTGACCTTAATTTTGCGAATTCCGGCAGGGATACAGAAGCCAAAACATCACCCAGACACTTGAACTTTTGGAAGCAGCTGGATAAAACTACTGAGATGTGCTATCTGTATATATCAGGTTTTAATTAAGATACATCAGGGCACCCAATGCGTGCCCCCCAAATACTGTAACAGAGAAAATATACCACATAACAATCAGAAATTTGGGCATAGCCTCCGGCCCACGAGGGAGTCATGGAAGAAGAAAAATTTTGCTGGATTCTCATCCTTATAGCCATGAAACATCCATTTTTATCCTCGGTGCGCCCCATGAGGAAGTGCAGGGTAGGCAAACAAAACTTCACCCAGGTTTTACCATGGGCAAACTACAGTCTGTTCACGGTAGAGGATGGTCCAAAATGAAAGTTAGCTTTTTCGGTTTCCAGTCAGTCAATTTTCAAGCGATTGTCACAAAATTTTATAACCATTATTATTCAGCCATTTAGCAACAAATTTCGCGAAATTTCATTGAGCATTTCAAAAGTTAGACCACAAAGTTAGGCACCACAAAAAAAACCGTGTGCAGCCTATGATGACTTGGATCACTTTGCAACCATACAATTCCATTCTGTAGCCTGTCTACATGTATATGGGCGATTTCTGTCATTTCTTGTCGCGCAATATGACCCTTTGGTGCGTTTTGACCATGCCTGTTGCTCTGATGCTCGACATAGCGACAATTGGCCAGCTCTGCATCCTGCTCCGTCGGACAGACTATAGTGCAGCCTTCACCAGGTAATTCTTCTGAGATTCCCACATTGTTCTGTCCAAACGGTCTTAAGGATGTCCTCCAGAACTTCCTCATAGTCATAGGGCAGTGGACAGGGAGTGGAAAGTCTATTTTCATTTTTTGCATTTTTTTACAAAAATAAAAAAAATAGCACCTGTGTGAACAATTTTGTCTGGCTGGCAACATTTTTCGTAATTGCCCCGTTAAAGGTGATAAAAGTGTCATTCAAAAAAAATAACGGTAACTTTTTTATTTCTACAATGATGGCTTCATTTCTACCAGTAATAGTCTAGTGAGCAAAAAAAACAAACAGAGCAAAATATGTCTTTTATTGCAGTGTAACGTTATTACTATTATAACTATTATTACAATTCTAGTCTATACCTTGATTCACATTCACCGTGGTGGATGGTTTTCCGCTTTCATATCGATATTTACCGTTTTTGGTCGATTTTTTTTACATATTCACTTACTTTGTATGATGGGGCGCTTTTATTTCAAGACGATTATTGAATCCGGTGTGATTACTGGCTGTAAATTGAGAAAATAAAAAAACTTCTCATCCAAAGTTGGGACAGCATGTTTGTTGTCATCTCTGTCTGCTGCGCATGGGGTACATCTTGGTCTTTTGGGTTCAGGCTACTTTTTGGGAAAGGTGATGGAGGCATTTCTTTGGAGAAGGGTAGAGGGAGGGTTTGGAAGCTAATTTTATAGACCACTGGCATATTCAACAAACAGGTTATTTTTACGCTAGACTACCAAACCATTAAATAGAAATAGTTTATGAACGACTAGGACTTTTTAATAGACTAAAAAGAGGACGGAAGAATGTTTGTATTGCAAGCATGGCGGAAGGGGTTGGAGCATGTCAAAGGACGCTCTACGGGGGTCTAAGGGCATCCACATCCTGCAAAAGTTTGCATTCCCAAAGGCTTCCTCTTGATATTTAAGGCATAGGCCTGCCGGGCACTGTCTTACCTCACAATCACAAATTCAAGCTATTATATGTTATATAATGTAGGCTATTTCTGATCCATACGTGGAGGTGCAAAGCATACCACTAGATGTGACTCATAATCGAGTTGTGATCTTCAATTGCCCTTTACAAAATATGGCATAATCGACATGTTGATGTGCGACCCCCACAGTGACACCACTTCTGAGTTGTGACTTATCAATTAGGCCAACAATGGCAAGAGTTTATGGTTTTCTATATAGGCCCTATAATAATATTATGTTATTAGGGACTTTCATTTTTTTTTATAAAATGAAAAGAAGACTAAGTCTTATTTTTAAAAAAAAAATAATATTAGTTACACATTTTTTTTATAATTTGGGACATATCATTGAACTGATCTTAGCAATATCATTATTTATAAAAAAACATTATTTTTTGTATAGTTCGATTGTTGAGCTTATTGATGTGGCCTAGGCCTACGCAATTTAGGATAATTTTTTAGGTCCATGATCTACCTCCCCCTCACACATTTTTGTAAAATTCGGGTTATATCATAGCGATATCATTATTTATATAAAAATATATTTTTGCATTGAAAAATAACAGTTTTGACAATTTACATGATTCATGTTTTGTTTTTTAATTCTAGAGAAACTATTTGATATTTGATAAATATTACTATAGGCTACATTTTATGTCAAACGAGTACCGTAGCCTATGTACAATGTGCCGAAGCTGGAGTTGTAGGCCTAGTAGTTACCATTTTATGTTGAGGCAGTGTTAAAACAATATTATGAAGCATGTGACACGGATAATATAGCGCAATAAAAAAAAAATAGTGGGGCTATTTGTTAGAACAAATAATCTAGTCTAAAATAATATTAACAAGACTACATAAGTCCAGGAGCTCCCGCTCCGAATTAGAATTTGATTTAAGCAATTTTGTGTATGGTTATTAATGTAGTCCTAGGATAGGTCAAAAATCAAGACGCAAGACAACTAGGTCTAAGAAGCCCAGTCTAAGAGTAAGATAAGAACTAGACAGTCTGTCAGAGATTGCAAACCTCCATTGAAATTAATGATCCTAATCAGTATCCCAGTAATGGTCTACCTATCTGGCACGGTTTACCTGATATCAGGCCAATCGAGGTAACTAATAGCTGATTTACGGTCTTTTTGAATTCGATATAAACTAGTTAAAAACTTAGGGTGCATCCGCCCCCTAAACCTCAAATTTTATTTTATAGTATTGGACTGACTGACAGTTTGCAAAATATTGGGCATGTGAAAGTAAATAATGGCCGATAGGGGGCCATTTTGAATTTGATCGACTCAGAATTTTTCAAGATGCATCCTCAGCTGAAATCTCACATTTCATTCTATAGTAATCGTCTAGCTATCTAGCACGGTTTACCAAATATCGGCCATGTGAAAGTGAATAATGGCCTGAAGGCGGCCATTTTGAATTTGATCAAGTCGAAATTTTCCAAGATGCATCCTCAGCTGAAATCTCACATTTCATTCTATAGTAATGGTCTAGCCATCTAGCACGGTTTACCAAATATCGCCCATGTGAAAGTGAATAATGACCGATAGGAGGCCATTTTGAATTTGATCAAGTCAAAATTTTTCAAGATGCATCCTCTCCTGAAATCTCACATTTTGTTTTATAGTAATGGTCTAGCCATCTAGTACGGGTACCAAATAACGGCTATGTGAAAGTGAATAATGGCCGATAGGCGGCCATTTTGAATTTGATAGTCAATTTTTTTCAAGATGCATCCTCTCTTGTAATCTCACATTTTGTTTTATAGTAATGGTCCAGCTATCTAACACGGTTTACCAAATATCAGCAATGTGAAAGTAAATACTGTCCGATAGGCAGCCATTTTGAATTCGATTGAGTCGAAAGTTTTTAAAAGGCATCCTCTCCCGAAACGTCACATTTTGTTTTATAGTAATGGTCTAGCTATCTAGCACGGTTTACCTGATATCAGGCCTATCGAGGTAAATAATGCTGATTGTCGGCCATTTTGAATTCGTAAGTTAAAAATTTTCAGGGTGCATCCTCCCCGGAAAACTCACTTTGTTTTATAGTAATCAGGTAATGGTCTAGCCATCTAGCACGGTTTACCAAATATCAGCCATGTGAAAATGAATAATGGCCGAAAAGGCGACCATTTTGAATTAGATCAAGTCAAATTTTTTTAAGATGCATCCTCATTTGAAATCTCACATTTCGTTTTATAGTAATGGTCTAGCCATCTAGCACGGTTGACCAAATATCGGCCATGTGAAAGTGAATAATGGCCGATAAGCGGCCATTTTGAATTTTATCTAGTCGAATTTTTTCAGGATGCATCCTCTCCTGAAATCACACATTTTGTTTTATAGTAATGGTCCAGCCATCTAGCACGGTTTACCAAATAACGGCCATGTGAAAGTGAATAATGGCCGATTGGCGGCCATTTTGAACTTGGATGAGTTGAATTTTTTCAAAATGCATCCTCTCCTGAAACCTTACAATTTGTTTTATAGTAATGGTGTAGATATCTTGGGCGGTTTTCATGATATTCCACAATATCAGGAATGTCGAGGTGAATAATGGCCGATAGGCGGCCATTTTGAATTTTATCAACTTGAAATTTTTCAAGATGCATCCTCTCCTGAAACCTTACAATTTATTTGATATTAATGGTGTAGCTATCTTGAGCGGTTTTCATGATATTCCGCAATATGAGGCCTGTCGAGGTAAATAATGGCCGATAGGCGGCTATTTTTAATTTTATCGACTTGAAATTTTTCAAGATGCATCCTCTACTGAAACCTCACAATTTGTTTTATAGTAATGGTGTAGCTATCTTGAGTGGTTTTCATGATATTCCGCAAGATCTTTCAGTCGGATCTACCGATGTTATAAATTAGGTCAAGTGCTGGGTCAACTTCAAGGTCAAGGTCCAAAAACCTGAAAAGGCACAACTAAGGACCTTAGAGAACATGTATGTGCAATATGACTGTCATCGGCCCAGTACTTTTCGAGATCTGCTCCGGAAACGAAGTGCGCGTCAAAACGTCTAAATAGGTCATAGTTCTGAACCAGAAGTAGGTTAAAGTTCAAGTACCCCAAAAGGCACAACTAGACCCCCTAGGGGTGTTGTGTGTAAAATGTGATGACAATCGGACAATTTGAAGACAATCGGACAAATACTTTCAGAGATATGCTCCGGAAACGAATTGTTTACGGACGGCCCAATGGCCCAACGCCGTAACATCATCATTTACTCCTCTGCGACCTTGCATATTGAATTCAGATTTAAAATATTTTAACCTGTCCATTAGCCACCTGGAAGTAACCCACATACCAAAAATTGTTATCCTAGCTTATTTTCTTACAAAGTTATAGGCAAAAGAAGAGGCAAAAAAAAACCGGAGGCGGAATCCATAGCTCCCGTCGTCTCACCTATGAGTATAATTTAATACTAGAAAAGGACTTATATACTGAACTTCGAGGCCCGGCTTTAGTTTATTTGAGTGCTATAGACAAAAATTCAACTTAATATTTTATAAACAGAAATGTAAATGCCATTTTTAGCACCTACTCACAGTCATATGGGGATTTGGGATCTTTGTACCTATATTCTTTGATAGGTTTAGTAAATGATGTTCCAAGTGAGAGGTTATTAATGCTGTTGCCTGAGGTGTAGCCCATTGCCCGTTCAGCATTGGTCTACCATCTAGACTTATGCAACAATATCACTCCAACACTGTTTAGCATCATGTGTCCACTGATAAGAGAACTATTACTGCCTCACCAAACACGTGGACACACGTGTACTTTTCCACAAATGAACCACCATCATTGAAAATACATTGGCACAGCATTTTGATCTCTAACATAACTGTATTGGTCTTGCTCATGGGCCAGAATCCTAAATGTCCAAGATATAATTAAGGAAAGAACCAAGAAGACAAGTTAAAATAAATCTTCAATGTGTATTCCTCCAACATCCAATCAATACTTGCCATTGAATCGCCGTTTGTCTCTTTCACTCCCGAAAGTATTGTGACACTCACTGATAAGTCAGTGTATACATGCGTCTCTACGATTTATCCCGTACACACGATGTAGGCCTACCCACCCAATTCTGATGCAATGTTGGGCCAGCGTCTCAGCCAATTGCTGGTTCAATACCGGTCAATTGTCTACGACGCTGGCACAACACTAATCCAACACTGGGTCTGCTGTATAGGCCTACTTGCACATACAGCACATCAGCAAGTTTACACATGGCATTCAACCAATGCTGTTTCAATGTTGACCCACAGTCTTCGACGCCGGCTCAACATTGGAACAGCATTGGGTGATTGTCCCGTGTTTTCCAGTATTGTTATGGGGTGACGCTTTACTCCTCGCGTATATATGGGCCACCGTCTGGACACTGGGCCAACATTATTCCAACCAAAATCCTTTAAGTTCTAATCACAAATATAATCTGGAATATTATTTTTTCTTAACTTTTTTAAAAAACGCAACTGTCTGACCTAGCGACCTCAGACGTTATATTCGACATGCTCATAAGGACTGGTGTTCAAAAATGTCAACCGTTTCCCACACACATCACCCCTCTTTCCCTAAATAGGACACAAACTCTGGCAAAAAAAACTTAATAGGCTCCTGGCATACGGACGGGCATAATATTTCTCATGGCCAGATGGGTATGGCAGACAGTACATGCTTTGGTGTGGTTGGATTGTTGGGTATACCAAGGAACTTGGGTATACAGTTCCACACAGTCAGCAGTTAACATTCGGATTTTGTCATCTTGATCATGTTGATCAAGTAAATTTTCTGGCGATTCGCCTAACTTAGACTACTAGTCTTTAGTAATTGTGAAGTAAATAGTGTTACATTTACTTATTTTGCAGATTAGTGAAATATGCCTAACGCTACATGTATGTACGTAAGTTAGAGCCAACACAGACTAGCCTTAGAACACAAGGCATATGCAGCTCGGGCGAAATAGACTTGTATTCAGGGCTAAACACAGACATGCTGAATAACTCATTTGTGTTCGTACCTATCACTGAGTGGCCCTGAGTGGAATGCTCTCTCAGTCAGTGTCATTCAGGCTGGCTCTGTCAATGTCTTCAACAGCCGCCTAACTGCGACGCCTTCATGTGGCGCCTCTCCTCCGTTTCCGTCTTGGTCCACATGGACACTTGGGAACTATCACCCAGATCTCCAGGCAATTCGTCATGAACTTCAATCGACTATCGCAATTCAAACGTGTCAACAAGAGTCTTCCTGAACATTTCTAACTGCAATTGAAGATCTCCTCCCGGGTATCACAACTCAAAAGAAATAATGACCGGAATCACACCTCGACGTCTGTATAGCTACACCAGTCCTTTCGTAAACACGCTGCAATCACCTCACGAAAGACACTTAGGTTACCATACCTGGGTCGCATTTTCACTACATGATCTAAAATAATGGTGTTATTCAGGCGTGGATAAGGACAAATTCTTTGAAAAGTCCCCCAAATTGTCTTAGGCCCAAATAGACAGAAAAAATGGGGGGGGGGGACCCCAATAACCCTCTCCTTTTCAAATCCTTGATCTGCCCCTGGTATCAAGAAGATTCAGGCGATCGTTTCAAATCATTGATTAAAAATATTTCTTTACTTCTAACTATTTAAAACGATGACCATGCTCCTCACGGGGGTGGGCCTACAAAATGTGCTCAGACAATCGTAACGAACCACCTACTGACTAATCTATCAGAGACTAGCTCACCACCCAGCTTAAGCTAAATTCAAACCTTCTGGGACAAGAAATATCAAGATTCATTTAGTTTTGATTTGTTATTGTTGAAATGTTTTAATGATAATCTAATGATATGTTAGCTATTAAAACTCAATTAACCAACTTCTAACATGTTTAATGTACCAGGCAAGTTTCGACTTTTGAACAACCATGCCTAGGTGGACTGGTAGGCCTACCTTATTTTATGATTGCACTAGGCCTACTTCATTACGATGTATATGTTTTACATTTTATTTTTAATGTTTTAGGGCCAGGCTCTCTCGTATTTCTTTTCTCTCTCGCTTTTTATAATTGCGGTCTCTGACTGAAAATGTGTTTCTTTAGAAGTTGCCTCTCCGCATTGTGGCACTGTTTTAAAAGCAGTAAAGAGCTAGGGTGTGAACCATGTGAGGTGCGATTATGATGCTCAGTTATCACCAGTTTATCTTGGTCTTCAACAATCGAAGACGTTATTTATCATCTCTTTTATTGTTAACAACAATCATTATATTATGTCAGTCACATTTTGCCTGATTTTCTAGCGATAGGGATTTATATGTGTCATCAGTCAATAGTCTTGTTTTTTATATTTCAATAAAAATATTAAATTTAACTTATAAATGTATGTAAGATGCATTTATTTATAGATATCCTTATAGGTAATAAATAATTATGATTTCAATTTAATTGATGTAGGTCTATTTTGCTATATATTTATGATGTAACGTTAGACCCGAAATTCTTCATCACCGGTGGCCTATATTTTTGTGGAATTTTTTTTTATTTTATTCACTTATCTGGTTTACCTTGAGTGTAACTGTTATGTAACGTTACTACATAATAATTTTATAACAACCTTCCCTTGTTTAAACTGTTAGTCTAATTGAAAAGAAATGGCGCAATAAAAGTGCATATATATAGGCCTAGTATCGATGTCACGCACTCATCCGGAGCCCCAGCTAGCCCTAACTGCAAAGCTGGTTCCAAAATAATGCGGGTAGCTGTAGTACACACCGGGAGTACACAATAGGCTAGGTGAATCACCATGCCTGATTGATATACAAAGCACCTGTTCAAGAAACAATTAACACAAGCTGATCAGCCCGTCAGGTGTAATAGACTTGTCCAGGTGTACACAGGGTATCTGTGTGTATTCGGTTGAGTGGCGGACCAAAACTATATTAAATAATAATTGAATCCGTCCAATCTGTGGCATTATTCGAGTTAATCAAATGAAAATAAGTTATTGTTATGGTAAAACATATGTTTTATAGCAATCCAAAGTTTTAGAATTTAGGTCGATATTGTGAGGAGTTTTCATGTAGGCCTAACGTTAAATAGTAATTCTGTCACTAACACCATATGATCCCTCTAAAATGGATTTTTAATGTGAATCCGACTATAAGTATAATGTTACAAAATCACATCAATCCTGAAAAAAACACGGAAAAGCCCATGACGTGAGGCATGATATTATTGATAATCATAAATCCATAATCATAATGATTATGATGATTAATAACATTGTCATGTTTGAATCTACCTAATAATTATAATAGCCAATGTTTTTCGTAGTTAATAATTTAGCCTTTATAAGCGTTTCGGCCGGTATCGTTGGGTCTCGTGAAAAAGACCCACCCTGGACAGGGGCGGAGACGAATTTCCGACTCCACGGCTGTCTAGTGTCGGTGTGATCGATGTCGATGATCATGTGACAAAAATATTTTGAACGTCTGATGCCGAGTGATGGATTATTATACGTCTACACCAGTACATGTGGAGTTCTTAGACGCATTTTCTTCACTAATAAACCTTATGAAACGTTTAAAATATATTAAATACCATGGTTATAGTTTGTATTTCTTTTAAAAGTAACACATTTGAGTCTATTCATACAATTTTGCATCTATGTCGATGATGGGTAGGCCTACGGCTACGTCTCCTCGTTCTCAACAAAATACTGTACAGAGAAATTGGGTCAAATTGTGTCATTAGGTCACGAGGTCATGGTATAATTATACAGTTCCGTACCATATTATTTTCAAGAGAAGGGGAAGTGGCGCCAGTCATGCATGCATCAACACACCACCTGCAGAAAGCAGACGCACGCACCAGATCGACCAGGTGCTAACAATTTTAAGCATATACCCTACCGACAAATAAATCGGTATTATCAGATTCGTTTTACGTCAGAACCATCATAGTCCAGTCATTGAATCGGCTGAAAAAATGGCATTAACCTTGAACTAATTGCAACATAATTTATTTTAACTGTTTTGAACTTGGAACATGTCACTAATTGTTGTATCAAAAATCGGAAGGGCGGAAAAGTGCAAATCCAAGATGGCGTCCAATATGGCGTCTGCCAGATAGACCAGGGGCCTACAAGTTTCAAGGTCAAATACAATAACAAATACAATTAGGAACAATTAAGTGTAATACCTCATTTTCATGTGATTTTAACTGGCCAATCCATTCATGGTACTATTTTCATGATTTAAGGTCATCTTGAAGGTCAAAAGGTCAATACAAAGGTCAAAAATAAAAAATATGTTTTTCAACAAATATAGGCCTGAAAAGCAACAAGTTTAATACCTTTTTTGGTGTTATTTTAACTGGATAATCAATTTCTGAAATAATTTTGATGATATAAGGTCATCTTCAAGGTCAAAACATCAATGTTAGGGTCAAGTGACTGAAAATGTGATTTGTATTAATCAATCCTCAGAACAAGTATGCTACCTCGTTTTTACATTATTGGAACTCATTCCAATAATTTTTTAATATGGTTCACAAAACGGATTCTAAGCACTGTTTTTTGTGTCCATATAATGTGTGTCCCAAATGACTACCACTCACATCTTCTCAAATACGGCAAAACGCATAGGCTCAGTTTTCTGTCATTCCATAGCCCACAATAGGCAGACCAAACGTTGTTTCTGAAAAAGCATTATTATCTGTATTTGCTGAGTTATTAGGATTTCCGTTGTCAATTTTACGACAGTTAGTGATCTCCAATTTTTGAGCTGTGGGTTGAGCCATCAGTTTATACCCTGTAGATAGCCAATAGATTTTACTGAAAACATTGCTTACCTTGGGATCAAACTAGTCCAGTATAATCTTAAGAAATTGCCACAATGAGAGTCTGAACCCTGCAAACACTGTACGTAATATAACGTTCGTTGAAGCCCATTTTCGTCATTCATGGATGAATGTAACGAGGAGGTGCTAAGGACGTAGTCATAATAGCCCTGACGTCGCCAGAACGTCTCAATAACGTTACATTCATGATTTACGTTCTAAGGACGTAAATGGGAGTTCACAGAATAACGTCCTAAGTACGAAATGCTGTACGTTGTGCCTAGCTAACACAAAACGTTTTAAAACATTTTAAAATGGTTTCAAAAAGGTTTTAGCCATAACGTTTTGCAAAAACATGTTTAAAACGTTATTAAAATATTTTACTGAAATGCTGAAAAGGGTTCAAAAAGGTTTTACTCATAACATTTTGCAAAAACATGTTTAAAACGTTATTAAAACATTTCACTGAAATGTTAAAAATGTTTCAAAAATGTTTTTCTAATATTTTGACACTAAGTTTTATAAAAATGTTTCAAAAATATTTTTAAAATATTTTGAAATTAAGGTTTTATGAAAATGTTTTAAAAATATTTTGACACTAAGTTTTTTGAAAATGTTTTAAAAATGTTTAAAAAATATTTTGACACTAAGGTTTTATGAAAATGTTTTAAAAATGTTTTAAAAATATTTTGACATTAAGTTTTTATGGAAATGTTTTAAAAATGTTTTAGAAATATTATTGCCAAATGTTATGGACAAACATTTCAAAAACATCATGGGGATATTTTTAATGGTTCCTTGGTATTACAATATATATCAATACAAATCCGTCGAATCAGCAGATTTTGTCTACATTTCCGAATCATTTATTACAAATTATTTAATTAAGAAAGCCAACAGTCGTTTTGTCAACGTCAGCCCACCGTCAGCTAGACGTCTATCCTCCGTGTATTTGCCGACATTGGGCCAACGACGTTGGCTCTTTTTAACAAAATCTTGCTACATTGTAATCCAGAGCTGAGGACAATGCAAAAAACATTCAGCAATATTCAATTTTATGCAGCTGACAACTTTCATATTTGGGGTGCGCCCCCACCCACCCAAAAAAACATGCTATGTATAGGCCAGCGCGCATGCGCTGTAATTTAAGTACTGTAGCTGAAGTCATGGAATCCATACAATTCTGATTCAATTCAAGTTTTGTACGATTTTCAGACCACGAAAAAGCACAAAATCTTGCCTTGGCTAAGAAATCTAGAGATCCTGTCAGGCCAGGCCTACTATGAGGTAGGCGCCGGCGATCTGGATCAGCCATCAGGCCATGGCATTGTCCAAGCTTGACATCTTTTTTGTAATTCCTCTAGACCTATCAAGCACTGTTCAGTCAAGATGAGTAAGTATAAAGTTTCAGGGGCGGATCCAGGTGAAAAAGGAGGGGCGCAGGTGGCTCGGGGGGGGGGGCGAGTTTTTAGGCATATTTAGGCCAAATTAGGGGACTTTTTAAAGAATTTGGTGCAAAAACGGATCCGCGCCTGAGTTTGCAGCATTTTTCTGTGTAATTCTTAGCATGCGTTGTTTGTTTAACTCACATTGAACAAAAGTATAACTTTGAATGGATTTAACGTTTTTAAAACGTTTTTAAAATGTTTTGTATCAGCTGGGTTAAATACGTTTTTAAAACATTTTATGGAAACGTTTCAAAAACGTTTTTAAAACATTTTATAGAAATATTTTTAAAACGTTTTATAGAAATATTTTTAAAACGTTTTTAAAACGTTTTATGGAAATATTTTTAAAACGTTTTTAAAATGTTTTAAAACGTTTTGTGGAAATGTTTCAAGGACGTTTTTAAAACGTTTTGCAAACATTTTATAATAATGTTTTCAAAATATATGTTAAAAACTCCACAAAATAACATTTTCGTGATATTCTCTAGAAACGTTTCGGTGATGTTTCCCGAAATGTTTCTAAAACATCATTAAAACATGATTGTGTTAGCTGGGTGGGGACGTTATGACGTAAAACAGTATTCATACTTAGTACGTAATTCTGTGAACTCCCATTTACGTCCTTAGAACGTAAAACATAAATGTAGCGTTATTGGGACGTTCTAGGGACGTTAGGGTTATTATGACTACGTCCCTAGCATGTCCTCGTTACGTTCATCCATAAATGACGAAAATGGGACCTTAACGAACGTTATATTATGTACAGTGTTTGCAGGGAAACTGGGGGAAGCTAGCAGATGGTCTACTCTCCGAAGCAAATATTTAATGATATAGATGCAGTACTTTGCAATGATATATCTTGCCTTTGAAAATCTAACCCTTAGTCTTAATAGCATCCAGCGCCACAGCCAATATTGTGGAAAAAAATTCTTAGTGCTGTTGATCTACATCTTAGGCAAACCATTGGACGAGATGGCCTTCTCTGACCAATCACACACAGAACATCTAGGTCACTCACATCTCTGGATATTTCAACATGGACGACAGACACGTGACATTGATACAGTGCAACATCAATGAGGCTGAACTAGATCTCAGGCTCATCATTGGTCGAGAAAGTCATCTCGACCAATCTCATGCACGATATCTGGGTCAGTCATATACTGAAGGGCCATCACCTTTTCGTGAGTGAGTTGATACTACTATAAACTCGAAAGGCAGTATCTGCTTACTTGTAATGTAAGCAGCTACTGTGTTTGTTAATTGTGGTTGTGTATGTCAGCGTATACACATGATACATAGGCCTACCCGGCTCCAGGAAAACTGTGATTATGTAATACATGAAGACTCGCCACCCTCTCACTTCTGACTGTGAACAAAATCTATTTAAATTGTAAATATAGCAGAATTCAGGATATATATTTGTTCTGTTCAGCTCAAACTATTCAAGATTGATATATTACAGACTTCCTTTGTGCCAATATTGATGAAATGATTAATTTCAACCACAACTCATTGCCCCAATGCTGGGCTAGTGTTGGTCCAGTGGTTATTGTGAATCAATGCACGCGGTTATACAGAAACACATAGCAATGTTATACAGAAACACATAGCAATGCCCATTATATATAAGTTAACTTTTCCATTGCGACGATTTAACATGGAAAAAGGACAAAGTATGGTGAAATATTAACCCTTACACTGCTGCATAAAATGAGCAGCATGTGTGATTTCCCACTAAGTAATATCTGGCACGTTTTTTCTTCAAAAAAACATCTGATGAAAAACTGATATTAAAAGCCATTATATTAAAAAAATCAGTCAGTTAGCTATATTTCAAGCGCAAATAGGAAGACACCACAAAACAGAAGTGATTTTTTTTCTTGCACAGTACAGTAGTCCCCTCTGTAAATGTAAAATTGGTCGAATTTGATGATGATGACAGCACCCTTTAAACACCTCCATTTTCGTTGTGACAGTCTGATGAGCGCAGTTGACAGCCTTTGTTAATTGCCGGTTCTAAAAAATGAAATGAATCGGGCTTTAGGCCACCTTTGTGCACATATAGGCTAAACTGGGCCAGGAGAACCTCCTGAGGATGGTGAGATGATTGAGATGACACTGTCCTCCAGACACAGGATTCGAAAATCGAGCCCTGGCGGTCTGAGGCCGAGCACGCTACCTCTCGGTCACGGAGGCTCCCCACAATACTGACTTTCACACGTGGATGGGGAAGAAACATTTTTGTTTCTTTCAAACCGCCGAGACCGGGAACTGAACCCCGAACTCTGGCGTGAAAGGCAGCGGTGCTAACCACCACCCTAGGGCCCCCGCCCAATTGCCGGTTCTAACGATAACACACGTAATTTAAAAGTACTGGAAGTGGCTTGTGTTTTCATAAGAATTGAGGCAATGTTTTTTTTTCACATTTCAATATAGGCCTATGCTTTGCAGTACAAAATATGTGACACTGACTGTGACAGCTACTTTCAATTGATGTCGACCCGTCAAAAGTTAAGACTAGGCTGAATACTGAGTCCTAGTTTTCCATTCTGGGCCAGCAAGACAATGTACCTTATTATCCCTAAAAACGTGTCAGGTAGGGAGACGCAGTAGGGGGTGGTTTATAATATATGTGCACTCAGATCATTGGACGATGCCGCGCTACTTTTTTTTATCTTGGAGCGCGTGGGTGATATTAAACAGCGGCGCGATATTTATGGCTGAATCGCTGATCAATCTGTCTGACTCAATGATCACTGAGTCAGGGCAATGACCATGATGCAGTCATCACTTATGCTGTAAGCAATGCTGACGAGCTGCCGTCATTTTGACACAACTCAACGTACAGCCTAGTAGAGCCTACTTAATCCAGGTGCCGGCATCAAGTGTGAGAAAGAGCTGTGAGAAATCAAGGCTGACACTGTGCACGCTATGGTTCTGTTAATGTGTCACACACATTACACTCTAACTCAACCCGAAAATCTAGGATTGATCGATAATACATTGCTTAATAAAAAAATTAAAAACAAATGTTATGTATGTACACTGTATTCTCAATGCAATATTCAATGGCAAACAGACGAGGCGGGCGTCTTCTATGTTGACCAAGATTGAAGTTAAACAGACAATACGGACAACGCGCACTAGCACAGACATTAACACTGTAATGCACGTGGCTGTGAATATGGTCGGCGCAGGACATTGGTGAGGTGTTGTTCTAATTATGGGCCATCGTCATCAATGGCGACATCGGCTTGGTGTCTCGTGGCGGCGTACCCCGTTTACGTTTATTCTCAATGATGATAGACTGCTATACCCGCCTTATTTTTCAAATCAATAACTTTGCGAGTTTAGGCGCTATCATCATCTAATTTATATAATTATTTTCTGCATTGAATAAATTTTCTGGTGATATTTTATTACATGTCCGTACGACCATAATTGAAAAAGTTAGCTATTTGAAGTGGGATGTTTATCACAACTAGCAGACACACTGACACCGCTGACGTCCCCTGCTAATTAGTGGTGTAATGCACCTTGTAACGACAAGGGATACAGTAAAGCACCAGAAAGCATTTTTCAGCAACTATAATCTGATATGCGTCCAAACGATGTGGAAACATAAAAAGTTGTATCTTGTCAGTGCAGGGCCGGCAGACATCTGCAGACGTGACACAGTCTGTGAACAGCTAATTTTAAAAAGTCGTATCTTTAGAAGAATATCGCTATCTGGTACGGTGATTTAAAGCTACCAGTACACATCTGCACACAGTGTCAAGATTGTGTCAATGCTGGCCCACTTCATACGACACTGTACCAGCCTTAAGCCAGCATTGGCTTAACATAGTATCTGCTAGGCTGTATTGGCGGAAAATATATTTGTTTTGATTACAATTTTACATGGCCCATTGCTTAATATAAATATCAACTTCAGTCTAATGCAAAAAAAATACTCTCGATAATGTTCAGAACCGCAGGGTTCTTGTTTTGTATAAAAAAGGGTATCAGCCTGACTTAACATATAGTGAGGGTGAGTTCGGGCTGGCTTTCGCGTCTATATGTGTCTTTATAACAAAATCGTAGGATTCCGTTTTTTCCATCACCTTAACCCTTAAGGTCATCTGGAGGTCATTTTCAAAATAGCCGCCTTTTTAATGGGCAATGACAAAATGGCTGTCATTAAATTGCAATTTGACTGTATCTAAGGACTGCCTGTGCTATTTTCTAAATGTTTTTTTCTGTCTGATAATAGGTTTTAATTGATCTCGAATGGCTTTCATTTCTTTTTGAAATAACAAAATGTCAAGGTCATGCTCCAAGAGTTAAGGTCAAGGCCACTTAATACCCCAAATTAGCTAAAATATCACCTACATGCATATTTTAATATAAATAAAAGACAAGATGATAACTAGTCTAGCATCTGTAAATTGGTTGTTGATTGGTTGATTGTTTTATCGTTATTGTTTACGGGTGATGAATATCAAAGTCATGTGGCGTGATCTAAGACATGAAATTACCCAAAATATATCCCACGTGCACATTATTTTGTTTAATTATTTGAATAAAATATAACATGACACTGACTCAAACAGTTTTAAGTTGATGTGAATAGGAAACAAGCTGTTCTGTGCATAAATTGGTTGCAGCTATATAATGTCAAAAATATGATTTTTAAAACAAAAAAATGCCCACAATGCCTATTGCTGGATCAATTAATTGGAAATCTATCCTTCGTGCATCACTTTATAACTAGTTAACAATATGATCACTGCACGACGATATCAATTGCTAGAAGCACTAAAACAGAAATAAGTGTGACTACATAGCATAAGAACAATATAAGGACCATGAGCAGTTACATTGTAACAAAGAGGCACTAAAAGGCAACAAAGATGCAATAAAATGCGATGGTAAGATGTTAAGGGGCTGCGAAAATGCGTTAAGGTAATGGATGGGCGCTGAAGGGCTTCGATAAAGTTTTAAAGGGCGCCGTAGAGGCGTTAAATAGTGATGTGAAGGCGATAAAAGGCGTTGGGATGGTTAAATGGTGAATAAAAGGCGTCAAAGGTGGCATGGTGACATTAAAGGGCAATGGGGATGCATTAAAAAGCGATAAATATGTGTTAAAGGGCAATTAAGATATTGTAACGCACTCGTGCCGAGGATGTGTGACGTATCACACAAAACCAAAGTAACTCGGATACTTCAATAAGATCAAGGAAAAATATGGAGGGAAAGGTCAGAGGATTTCTAGCTAAATAAATAAGGAGGTTAAAACAGTTTAACACTTTATTAAAGCATACCAAAACACACAACAATAACATTAGTCTATGAATAAAAAGATATGGCAACAGTTCTTAAAGGGACTGGCCCAGGCTAAAATCATAAAAAAATCGGTGATTTTATTTCGGGTTCTTAATATGACCATATGATGTAAGCATGTACATAGACTAGAACTGCAAATTTTTATAATTTTTGTGCTGCGCATTCACCAGTTAGGCTAGATATAGAGACGAAATTCCTGATTTGTAATTATTGACAACCATGTCAAAAATAAGAAATGCGGGAATTTTGTCTCTATATCTAGTCTAACTGGTAAGTGCGCAGCACAAAAATTATAAAAATTTGCAGTTCTAGTCTATGTACATGTTTACATCATATGGTCATATTAAGAACCCGAAATAAAATCACCGATTTTTTGATGATTTTAGCCTGGGCCAGTCCCTTTAAGTTAAATAAATAGATTATAAATATAATGTACACAATTTATAGCAAATAGAAGGCAATATTAAATAAATACAGAGTTTTCGTAAAATGAAAGCTCTTTTTATCGGACACAAAATAGATTATTAATCTTAGGCGAATCCCAAGCTATGTAATTCGTGGTTTGTTCGGATCTCGATTTGTTTGTAACAGTCTCTTTTAGCAATGAAATCTTGAGAGTGGTTCAAACCAAAAATTAATCCGAAAGAAATATAAATTTATATAGCAGATTCTATGTCTATCAAGAAAATCTTGTATTTAAAATACGTTTCAATAGTTCTTTTATATGTTAGATATAGTTTCGCATTGTTTTTTAATATTTTCAACCATGTGTCAGTGGTTTTTTAGATTGACTTCGATTGATCATCGCCGACATCGGTCCAGTCACATGGTCAACTTCAAAAATTCTTATATTATCGCTCACGTTGAATTCGTGTTTTTGGAAACTATTAATAATAGCATTATCCGTACGATTAGCCACTCCGTATTAATTAAATGTCAAAGTTACTCGAGTCTATTTATAGTCTAGACTCAGCTCTAACTGTTACTCTTAACTGTTACTGTTAGTATACTCTATAGACTATACTCTATGTTTGCCAGGCACAGGCTCCTGGCCTAGCCGCAGTAGGCCAGGGCTAGGACTAGACTTTGGTCTAATTAAGTCTAATAGTCTAATTCTAGACATTGCACATTAAAAAATTGTAGCTGTTTACTAAAACGTATATAGGCCTAGTCTAATCGCTTTTTGTTTCATTTCATGAAATCAAAAATTAAAATATTAAAATATACGATGTAGACTAGTCTACCATTAGACTGGTTGCAGCGTCATTATTAGTGTAATAGTCGGCAGCACTTCCAGTCATTGACAGTGACATATTTTTTGGAGTGACAAATTCATAATACAAAATTCATCTGGATTGAATTTGGTTTGGACTGTTCTTTCATGATTTCAATAAAATGTAGACTAAAAAATATACAATCTTAGGAATTTAAGCGCTAGTGTTAACTTTAAATTAAGTTAAAAGCACAATGACCATATGATTTTGATTTAATTTAAATCAATGAGAGTGGTGATAGTTGTTTCTGAAATTTGATTTAAAATAACAAGAATCGATGAACTTATTGGGGCGATAACCGATTGCACATTTAAAAATTTTAGCTGTCTATACTTTATTTTATATGACTATATGATTCTATAAAGGAAATTTATGTTACAAATAATTTTAATAGTTTGTGTATATATTTGATAATAGCTTTGCGAGGTTACTATTGAATCTGTCTGACCAATGATTTGGATTATGACCCTTATCTTTGTCACATTGACATTGTTGGCTTTTCATGTGGTCTAGTCTGTCTCAAAACCTTACATTATCGTTCACTCATTTTTCGTTTCAATCGTTAATTTCTGTTGTTATTAAAGTATCAAATTTAACAAATTGAGCATATAACAAGAACTCTTATAACTGCAGAGTAACACCGGTCGGTTCCTCATTTATCAAACATTTGCGGAATGACATAACAAAAAAAAAAAAAAAAATCATTTGTATTTTTGCATCCAAATTTGGATAACTTTTAATATGTCAAGGGGGATGGAAAATGTTTCATCTTTGTCACATAAAAATTTTGGTTTCATTCAGTTGAAAAAGTAATATGTTAACTTGTTGTGATTCGCTGAGTAAACATTTGAGATGGCGTTCACTTTAATGCTATAGGCAATATTTATTTTAAAAATCAACGATAATTGTGTCAGAAAATTTGTTTAACAAAGATTGATTAACTCTTGAGGCGATAACCACTTTGGCTGCTTTTATGCATTTATGCTAGTTTGTGGTTGACTCACTGATTCCTTTCAGGAACTGTTTTTCCTGTGGGCCATTCTCTGGCATTGCCACTGCGGCCTTATGGGGTTTCAGATAGGTCTTGTTGTCAGGAACATATGTTTTTGGCCTTTTTCCTCGTGGTTGGGAGTTTCATCTTTGTTACTTAAATTTGTTTGGGTACATTTTATCGTGTGATTTGCTTGGTCAACTTTATAAATTATCTTGTTAAGAAGATTGATTCTTGTTGTGATTCGCTGAGTAAACATTTGTGATGGCGCTCACTTTAATGCACTAGACAATATTAATTTTATAAATCAATGATAATTGTCTCAGAGAATTTGTTTAACAAAGATTGATTAACTCTGGAGGCGATAACCACTTTGGCTGCTTTTATGCATTTATGCCAATTTTAGGTTGACTCACTGATTCCTTTCAGGAACTGTTTTTCCTGTGGGCCATTCTTTGGCATTGCCACTGCGGCCTTATGGGGTTTCAGATAGGTCTTGTTGTCAGGAACATATGTTTTTGGCCTTTTTCCTCATTTTTTGGAGTTTCATCTTTGTTACTTAAATTTTTTGGGTACATTTTATCGTGTGATTTGTAGGGAAAAAAATTACAAATAATGTAAATAAATAAGAGGAGCAATTGCTGTTTCTAGGATTTGATTTAGCAAGAATTGATAAACTCTGGAGGCGATAATCACATTGGCTGATGCCAATTTGTGGTGGACCCACTGATTCCTGTCAGGATTTGTTTCCTGTGGGCTATTTTCTGGCCTCGCCAGTACAGCTTTTGGTTTCAGATAGGTCTTTGTCAAAACTATGTTTTTGGCACCTTTCCTCTTTGATTGGAGTTTTCTTTTTTTGTTACTTTTGGTCAATGATTGAAGCATACATACCAGCTACTCTTAATCTCAAATTAAAATATACAATATTAGTGCTCATAAGGATATTTGAAAATAATTCATGTTAGGAAGTTAAGATTTAACGTTCTCATCAGTAATAATTTAAATTAATGAGAAGAGATATAGTTGATAATCTCTTGATTTCATTTTATATAATTAATGCAATTATGCCAATTTGTGATGACTTGGGAATAATCCCAGGGGCTGGTTTTCCTGTAGGCCATTCTCTGGCTTTGCCAAAGTGACCTTAGGTTTCAAGTGGATCCTACGATCCTATGGGTCTTAAGTTTTCTTCTTTGTTGTTTGTTTTGTAAAGCTCAGTGATCCAGCTGCTTTGAATTTAAATAATAATGGCCACAAGAATTAAATCTTTCATCATTCTTACTTATATATATATATATATATATAAATAATAAATAATTTGTAAATTGATATAATTCGGAAGAGTATCCAAGTGTAGGACTAAGGTAAAAGCAATATAATTATTCAATTAAACTACTGCAAGAACATATTACTAGTCAATAAATACAAGGTCAGTTACAACAAGACTTGGCCAGTTGTTACAGGCCGCAGTAATTATTGCATGCCTTATACGCCAACTACATGATGCTCTATGTCTAGCTTGATTAATCTAGCATCAGGACTTGCGCCAGCTGCTGAAATCAGTGCTAGTAATGATAGACAGGATGCATCCGGACTTGCGCCAGATGCAATGAACTTCATGAAGAACCAAACATATGATTATTCATTTGTTAGTTCGGCAGGACTTGCGCCAGCTGTTCTAACTATAGCAAACATGATGGGGAGTGATTTGCCAACTGGATTTGGGCCAGTTGGTTTTTGATACAATATTTACAAGCTCATTCTTACAGGTCGAATTAGTTTAATCTAGCATCAGGATTTGCGCCAGCTGCTGAAATCAGTGCTAGCAAGGATGGGCAGGATGCATCCGGACTTGCGCCAGATGCAATAAACTTTGTGAAGAACCAAACATATGATTTTCCATTTGTTAGTTCGGCAGGACTTGCGCCAGCTGTTCTAACAAGGGAAAACATGATGGGGAGTGATTTGCCAACCCGATTTCGGCCAGTCGGTTTTTGATACAATATCCACAAGCTCATTCTTTCAGGTGGAATTAGTTTATTCTAGCATCAGGATTTGCGCCAGCTGCTGAAATCAGTACTAGCAAGGATGGGCAGGATGCATCCGGACTTGCGCCAGATGCAATAAACTTTGTGAAGAACCAAATATATGATTTTCCATTTGTTAGTTCGGCAGGACTTGCGCCAGCTGTTCTAACAATGGAAAACATGATGAGGAGTGATTTGCCAACTCGATTTCGGCCAGTCGGTTTTTGATACAATATCCACAAGCTCATTCTTACAGGTGGAATTACTTTGAATGTGAATGATTTATGTCCTTTTTCTTCTCCCGTAGAAGAGAAGAAAAAGCTAAAATTTTGCTTTTTAAGAAATATTATTTTTATTATTAGAAATTATTACTATCTTGCTTTTGAATGTATATGTAAACAACATTTTTAGTGAATACAGCAATACTCAAGATGTGGACCATCTCCTCATGTTCCTAATTTGCTTCAAATCCCTCTAAATCTATGTTTTGTGGTCTTCTTATGTTTTCAAAGTGTGTCTGCAATACCTAGGCCGACTCAAAATGAGGTCTATACTTCTGTGGTCAGATTTTACACTTACAGAAAATAAAATTCCACTGACATATAAATCCAGCGTGTGTCCCTTATTATCTACATTTGGAAATTTTAATTATTTGGTTATCTATTCATTACATGTAAATTTCAAGTTTCACTTCTGTAGACATCCTAATTTCATTTTAAAAACTAAATTTCAGACTATATAGCACTTCACTATTTAGAATTAGTGTTGTTTCTGATGCCGCAAGTATTGGTGGATTAGACAGATGAGAGGTTGGGATTCATATGTGCTCTTACGATGCATTCGTAAGTTTGTGTTGTGGGGGTCAGACACTTTGTGTCTGTGTGCCGTTTTCATACTCTCCTCAACAACAGATAATCTTGTTTAATAATGTTATTGATAGATTTTGTCAATATTATGTAATTTGTATGTAATGATACAAGAGTCAATGTTCATTAATATATTAATGTGAACAATTAGTAGATTGTTATTGATAGGTTTGGTTTTGTGTGAACAATTACTAGATTGTTATTGATAGTTTGGTTGATATTATCTAATTTGTTTGTAATGATACAAGAGTCAAAGTTCACATTTAAATAGTAGATTAGATCAATCAGAGACATGTATAAATATTCATACTAGATTAGATCAATCAGAGACATGTATAAATAGTCCTAGTAGATTTGATCAATTTGAGACATGTATAAATATTCATAGTAGATTAGATCAATTAGAGACATGTATAAATATTCACTGGTTAATCCTGTTAACTGACTGTCAAGTAAATTTATACCTATTTTTGGTCTTAGGGCTTCACTCTGTTACAACCACGTTTACATTAACAACATTTGAAGTGAAGCCCTTTTTATTTGTAGTCGTTTAATTTGATGTTTAATTTTAATAAACAAATTTTCCCCATTTTATGTGTCTGTTTTTTGTACGATAAATACAGAGTTTTCGTAAAATGAAAGCTCTTTTTATCGGACACAAAATAGATTATTAATCTTAGGCGAATCCCAAGCTATGTAATTCGTGGTTTGTTCGGATCTCGATTTGTTTGTAACAGTCTCTTTTAGCAATGAAATCTTGAGAGTGGTTCAAACCAAAAATTAATCCGAAAGAAATATAAATTTATATAGCAGATTCTATGTCTATCAAGAAAATCCCACCTCCTCCCGCTTCCATCCGCTGCAAGTTTTTTGTTCTTTTTTCTTCTGACCGTTTTCATACCCTCCTCAACAACAGATAATCTTGTTTAATAATGTTATTGATAGATTTTGTCAATATTATGTAATTTGTATGTAATGATACAAGAGTCAATGTTCATTAATATATTAATGTGAACAATTAGTAGATTGTTATTGATAGGTTTGGTTTTGTGTGAACAATTACTAGATTGTTATTGATAGTTTGGTTGATATTATCTAATTTGTTTGTAATGATACAAGAGTCAAAGTTCACATTTAAATAGTAGATTAGATTAATCAGAGACATGTATAAATATTCATACTAGATTAGATCAATCAGAGACATGTATAAATAGTCCTAGTAGATTTGATCAATTTGAGACATGTATAAATATTCATAGTAGATTAGATCAATTAGAGACATGTATAAATATTCACTGGTTAATCCTGTTAACTGACTGTCAAGTAAATTTATACCTATTTTTGGTCTTAGGGCTTCACTCTGTTACAACCACGTTTACATTAACAACATTTGAAGTGAAGCCCTTTTTATTTGTAGTCGTTTAATTTGATGTTTAATTTTAATAAACAAATTTTCCCCATTTTATGTGTCTGTTTTTTGTACGATAAACAATTATATCTGGAAACTGTTCACAATGTCTAAGATGACAACTTATTATGATGGGAATGGTAGCTGAAGTCTATAGGTAAAGATGTGTAGAAATCTCAGTCATGCTGCCTTGACCATACAGGTAGGATTGTAGTCTATCTATTAAAGATGAAATATAGCTGAATAATGTATGTGACTAAAATTGTAGATCAAACTTGAAGATGGGTAGAAATCCCCTGCTGAGGCCATGTAGTCGTTAAAGATGAAATTCTAGTTGATAATAGATCTCTCAATCAGTCAATGAAGTCAAATATGAAATTGTCAAAGTAGTCTAATTAGTAGATGTAATTTAGTAGATGTGTAAAACTGCTTAGTCTCAAAGTGTATAGTTTAGTCATGAGAAGTCAAGTTATAGTTGTCTAAGTTGTTAAGAAATAGTAGAATCTTGTATATATAAGTGATGTTGAAGTAGTATAGCAATCAATTAATTAACTTATCTAGGCTAATTCTAAAGTTGAGCTAGAATTAGTCTACAAAGTCTAGATCGAGTCTAAAAGAAATAGTCTGCAGTCTGTGCGATACACTGTCAAAAGTTTTGCTGAAATCTATATATATTATGTCAGTTTGAATTGAACTGTCCAGATGTGAACCAATTTCATGGTAAACACCCGTTAGTTGGGTACTGCAAGATTTTCCTTTTATAAATCCGTGTTGTTCAGAGCAAATCAGATTATTAGAAGGGCCTAATTATACTAACATGGTTGTGAATCGCTATTCCACCACTTTTGATACAATAATTAATAAAGAAACTGGTATGTAATTAGAAACAGGACCCCTGTCACTTTTTTTATGAACAGGTATAACGTTGGCCAATTTCCAAGAAGTCGGAATTTAGACTATTCCATACTAAAATTAAACAAAGACACAAGAGAAGGAGTCAATTCTTTAGCACACTGTTTCCATACAGATGGTGACACTCCATCTGGTCCACAAGCTTTACTGTCGTCCAGACTGGAGAGCACCTTGAAGACATTCGATTCTGTAAAAAATATATTTGACACAAACATGTTTTTATATTCATCAATTTCTGGTACAGCTGATGACACACCAGTATTGTTATTGGAAGCGTATTCAAAATATTTGTTAAACCTGCAAGCCATACCATTGGGATTAGTAGCATTTACACCTTCATGTAGGTAGACATTTGGTGTTTGTTGTTTTTTGATCGAAAATAAGACCAGAATCGTTTAAGGTTTTCTTTTAGTAGGTATATGTCAGGCAAATCAGCAATGAACTGGTTGTGATTGACCTGCAATAATTTCTGAAATTCATTTCTTACTTTTCAAATTTTTTCTCAAAGATGAGCTCTATTAAATTTCTTAGCTTTTGTCCAAGCTTGCTTCTTATTTTTTTTAAACGTCTCACTTCAGAGTCAAACCAGGGGGGGGGTAAATTTGATTTTCTTACAGTAATTTTAGGTACACATATGTCTCAACAGCATCATCACAGTACTGAAGCCAACTCTCCCAGGCCAGATCAACATCTTTATTATTAGTCTGTTTTAATCTATGGAACATTTAACACTCAGCAAAGCTCCTAACTTTATCCAATCAACGTTTTTATAATTGTAAACTTTTCTATGAATTTCCTTTTTTTGTACCAGATTTGTATATACAGTGAAACATAATATTGTATGGACAGTTGAAAAATACGTAGGCCGTATTGGTCTGCTGCATATGGTTTGATCCTGTTATTAAACATACCACAATCGTGTTTAGGGCTTAAATGGTTTACATATTTCACATCCTGCCTCTGACCTGCTGACAGACCGGAATAAGATATCCCACGCCAACTCGAGGCGTTCCGCCAGTGGTAGCCTAATTTAAAACTGGATCAGCGTTGTAGTTTACGAGTGTCCAACATCAAACCAACATCAGAATAACAAGAGTGCTTAGGGGGCTATAATTCGATGACTAGGGGCGGGGGGAGGGGGTTGGAGTTTTTGAACTGGACAAATTATTTATTTCACCTCCTGTCTGCAATATGTCCAATATCTTATTTATTCCACAATCTGCCTCAAGCAAAATGGATCTCAAAGTAGGCTTAGGCCTATTCTCGTGTGGGGGGGTTAAAGAGACGAGCGAAGCCAGGCTTCAGAAATTTAAGAAATTAAGGGTCATTTAACGATACCGAGCGAAGCGAGGCCAATTTTTTTGCATATAGGCCTATAAACAGAGTTTATTTTGGTAAACAGAGCATTTATTTTCCAAAGGTCAAAATAATTTGAAAACGGGAGAAAATGACGTGAAAACGGGAGGTCGGGAGATGCCCCTCCAAAACGGGAGGCTCTCGCCGAAAACGGGAGGGTTGACAGGTCTGCGAAACACTAATATAGGTCTTAAATATATAGAATTAGATCGTAGCCGCGACAATAATTACACTGATATGTATATGACGATAATTAAAGTTGATCTGACTGTGTAATAGTTGACAACAAGTGTTGACTTGATGTCCCTAAAATGACAGTCACCATCTTGCTATGAATAATTTATGCACACTCCACATGACCTGGCACTCTGATCAGCTGTCTCTGTCAAACTTAGTGAAACCAGTCAACATTCCAGGTCTAAAATCTATTAGATTTATAAATACAACCAAAGAACTAAACTCCCTTAACTAGAAGAAATAACACTAATTCATACATGTAGTAATAAAATTATAACAATATATTCATCCACTGACAGTGAATAGACTAGACTAACAACAAATGCTGAAAGAGACTAGTCTATCACTCACAAACGTCATATAACTTCAAGACTATTCAGACCATAATATAGGCCTAGCCTATATAAACTTGAACTGAAGTTGAACCAAAACAAGGACGACTGCATGGGCGACAAAAAGACATTTTGATTGAT
Organism: Flabesymbios commensalis; assembly: GCA_964017125.1. Lineage (NCBI taxonomy): Eukaryota > Metazoa > Annelida > Polychaeta > Terebellida > Flabelligeridae > Flabesymbios > Flabesymbios commensalis. The sequence continues at coordinate 35,959,493 of OZ024904.1, read as the reverse complement.
GGAGAGGCATTAAAGGGCGATGAAGAGGCCTTAATGGGTGACGAGGGAGCAGCAAAGGGTAAAAATGGCGATTGAAAAGCGTTAAAGGGCGATGGGGAGGCCTTAAGTGGTGATTTGGAGGTGTTTAATGACCATGGACAGGAATTTAATGTCGACAAAAAAGCATTAAAATCAATGGGGGAGGCGTTAAAAGGTGTCAGTGAGGCGTTAAGGAGCAATTGGAGGCATTAAAGGGCGTCAAATAAGAATGGAGATGTGTTAAAGGTCAGCGGAAAGGACTTTAATTTGCAGCGAAAAAAGAAAGATGCATAAGCAGCATCGGTATGTCGTTAATCGTGTTTTTATGAGGGTATGTAAATAAGTGATGGCTATGCGATAAAGGACGATGTAGAGGAAGTAAAGGGCAACAAAAAGCACTAAAGCTCGATGGTGAGAAATTAAAGGGCAATGGAGAGGTGTTAAAGGGCGACGAGAAAGTGCCACAGAGTCGTTACATTGTGATGGTTCAATAACCACGCACTAGAAGGCGATGGAGAGGTGTTAAACGGCAAGCTTGAGGCGTTACATGGCGACAAAGAGGCGTAGAAGTAAAATTGAGATGTGTTAAGAGGCCACAGAAATGCTTTCATTTGTAACAAAGATACGTTAAAGTGCTACGAATATACATGAAGGACGACAGATGTATTATTAAGTGATAATTATGCATTAATTCAAGGCGGTGTAGAGGTATTAATGTAAAAAAATGCATCATAGGTCGATAGAGATACATCAAAGGGTATTGGAGATGCGCTAAAGAGTGACAAGGAAGATTTAAAGCGCGACACAAAGACACCACATGGTGATGGGAAGGCTTTAAAGAGCGAAGGATAGGGTTTAAAGGAAGACATCGTATACCCCTGCCTGAAACTGCACATTTTGTTTAATAGTAATGGTCTAGCTAGTCCGGTCTTCCAGATATCATGCATATTAAAAAAATAATGGCCGATAATGTCATTTTGGCCGCCATGACCTAGTAATTCTGGTCCAATCTTGCCCAATTTCGAACTCATCATAGCTATTAGTGAAATTGATATTGAGAGCCATACATAAAAAAATGTTGCGTGAATCAACTTAACGAGAACTTTTGTTGATCAAAAATGGCTACAGGTCCGCCATTTTAAATTTGATCAAGTTAAAAAATTTCATGGTATATCTCTACTTAAAACTGCACATTTTGTTCGATAGTTGTTTGTCTAGCTATCTGGTCCGGTTTTCCATGCAGATATTATGCATATTTAAAAATAATGGCCGATAATCAGCCATTTTGGCCGCCATGACCCAGTTTCTGTCCGAATCTTGTCCAATTTTGAACTCATCCGAGATATTAGCGAAATGGATATATGATAAATTTTGGTGCGATACAAAAAAAAAATGTTGAGTGAATCGCGTTAACGAGGAAATTAGTCGATCAGAAGTGGCTGCAGGTCGGCCATTTTGAATTTGATCAAGTTGGAATCTTTCATGGTTTATCACCACCTGAAACTGCACGTTTTGCTCGATGGTAATGGTCCAGCTATCTGGTCCGGTTTTCTAGATATTAAGCATATTAAAAAAATAATCAGCCATTTTGGCCGCCATGACCTAGTTTCTGTCCGAATCTTGTCCAATTGCGAACTCTTTCGAGCTATTATGGTATATATTTTAGAGCGATACATAAAAAATGTTCAGTGAATTGAGTTAACAAGTAAATGTGTCAATCGGAAAAAGTCATAAGGGTCACAGAAAGGTCAAATGTGAAATTAGTCAAGCTTTTCTGTGATAGTTGTGATATGTGGTTTCACAAAGATTGCGTCGACTTGGGATCTTTCACCTTCCTAGCATATGCCACAACTAATGGCTCGTGGATATACTGTCGATGCAATCATCCAAATTTTGTGAGAAATTTATTCCATTCGCTTGAAATTGAAACCACAAATAATTGGTTTCAATTATTTGAAATACCTCATTGTATCGAAAAATGCACAGCATGACATTAATGGTCCTGAGGAAATGTGGCAATAATTGTTTTCGACTTCGTATAAAACGTGAGGTCATTTTCTAACTTGATGGATTTTAAACCTTTAAAAAGTAATTCAAAATGTCTTTTCTGTAGATTTAACAGTTCGTTCCAGGACCATGTTGTATTCGATATCTACAACATGTGCAATGCGTTATCCTAACGAGGGAAGTGGTATACTTGTGGGGTCAGCGTCTCACCGTCCGTAACTGCTCGGCTTTTCCCGATCATTGACGAGTGACGGGGACCACCAAGCCTCGTTCTGACTAGACCACGCCACGATGCGAGTGCGCCTGTAGCGAGGCGCACCAGCCAGTTAACTCAAAGCACTGAAGCGGGCGGACATACCGTCAAGAGCTCAGGGATTTTTTAAAAATGAAACTTAATTTTTTGCAAGGTACATGGTGATCGTAGGTCAAAAATACTAATATGCCAGCGAGGTTAGCTAGAAAAATTATTTTTCGCGTTAAAACAGCGAAAAATTTGATAGATTTTTCCAGAAACCCACGTGGTTTCGACATTTTCAAGATGGCGGATCTCGCAGACATCCAGCCTAGACCTAGAAAAATTCATATTAGACGGAATAGTCTACTTTCATAAATTATAACAGATTTCAATGTTATTCCCTCAATAACGCCACTGTCGGCGACTGAGAGGATGATATTTTGAAATTTTAGTATATTAAACCGTTTTTGACATCTCATTCGGGTGACGTGGTTTTCATGAGAATACCCGCCATAATTTTTAATGGTTACACAAAATTTTTCTACGGATCGAAATTATGGCTCGATTCAGACAGCTTTTAAATAGGATTAGATCCACTTAAAACTGTTTGCCTGAAATATATGTGAATAAAAGGTCCTATTTGGTCTATAAAAACATCATTGTTAGGACTGTAGGTCGATATTTTATAACTTTTATTTCAGTGGTAGCAGTGTTATTTGAATGTGAATCAGTAAGTGGCCGCCATTTTGGTAGCCAGTGACCCTCATTTAGCTGAATTGGCTGCGAGATAGCCTCACGTGTTCCCGCCCACCCGTCATGCATTGCGGTATCACCCCATCTGCTCAGATCGGCATAATTAACATAAATTAGGCCGCCTTTTTGAATTAGCGACACGAACAGCCTATGGCGCTCACATGTAAAGGCCACATAAACCTACACGTCGTCTGAAAATATTTTTTTCAAGAATATCTATCTCAGTTTGGAAACAGAGACTGATTTTATTTTAATTGTATTACTAAATATTGCAAATCAGGTCGCACATCGGGCGATATTTTTGTGAATGACAAATCGGTAGTCTACCTTTTCCAGATAGCCCTGAGCTGGTGCGGTGCGCCAATCGACCACACGCACACCGCATGCACAGTGCACGGTAGCCGAGACACACACCAGCCGACAGTGTACTGCCATGCATACAACCCGCACATTATACGAGCGTACAGTCTAAATCGTTGGGCACTAGACTACAAGTACCGATACAAGTCAAAGAGAGCGATCAATTCGGACGTCGATAAAATTAATTCTCATGGTGAACATTTAAAAAAAAAAAGTGATGTTCATTACGGGAAATATTTAGCAATAAAATTATTTAGGCAGTCTTTATAGACATCTGTCAGTAAAAATTTTAATAAGTGATTCTATAAACTAAGACGAACTGTACACGCATAAGACATTCAGCCTATTTTTAACGAGAATGACATTTCTCAGGATGGGCATGATTTAATTATTTCTTATTAAATCTAAATTGAGACTTGACAGTTGAACAAACGCGACTACTTTGATACACTGTATGCTTTTCGACTTGTGTTGAATTTTTTTTTCAACACTAGTCGAATAACCAAATATTATAAACATATAGTTTAGAATAGCAATTTAGCATTTATTCTGGCAATTGTTTTGCATGCAATTAACGACCTACAATCACCACGATTAATATGTTCAGTGTCATACTGTAAACATTTCCACACGTTTCTGCATAAAGACTTCTCAGTCATCTCAGCAACCCCTGCACTCTACTATCTGCGAATCTACATGGACAATCTTCATAAACAAAATTATCTCACATCTAGACTTTTCTCAAGCTAGATAACTTAGCACACGGTTTCCCACGCGGAGTGCGGCGATGAAACTAGTTGGCATGTTCTACATACATACCATTTTAATACCCGTCTGAGATTGCAAAGTAGCCAATAGGCCAGCAACTCAGACGTTTCACTATTTAAACTAATTTTTCAAAATGGCCGCGAGAGGCGACAGTGAAGGTTTCGTGTCATCACCCCTCGACGGACAAGGGGCTCGTCACAAAGATTTGTACTACCCGATGAGTGATGAAAATGCAGCAGAACTTAGAGACACGGATGCTGAGTTTCGCCGATTAAAAGCTGCTTTCCTGCAGATGCCACGCAATAGACGTAGGAGAGGGTTGTCATGGAGTGATTCATCAGGATGCCCTTCGCCGGTCAGACGTCAACCTCCACGACGTTCAGCTAATCTGCCGAAATTCAAGATTGCAACTTTTTACTCAACGGATGTGGAGTTATGGTTTAATCGAATCAAAACACAATTTGATTTACACCAGATAACAGACGATGATGAACGTTACAGATTGACATGTGCTGCACTCTCTGGCGATGTAGCGTCCGATGTTAGAGACGTTTTATTACAACCGTTCCTCACTCATAAGTACGAAAATTTGAAAGCGATCCTAATCGAACAACGAGGCTTTAAGGCACCAGAAAGAGTCAACAAGGTGATTTCAAGGGGAAAAACTTGGATCTGACATACCGTCTAGATTTCTTAGGCGGTTGCAGAAGACAGTTGGCTTTGGTACAAAAGCAGTAGTAGGCAAGGCCGTTATCCCCCAAGCCTTCATTCGACAAATGCCGCCTTCTGTACGTGCACACTTAGCTACACACATTGCTAGAGAATTTGGCCATGTTGGCCGACCGTGCTGTTGCCGACGTCGATGAAGCTAAGCCGGGGGTTGCTGAGATAAACGGCAGTGAGAGCAGAAAGCTCGTTGGACTGTTGGAAGACCTGTCTCGCAGGCTCAAGAAACTAGAGACAGCCACAGCCAAGGCTAAAAAGAAGAAGACATACGGACACTCACAAACAACCGAGAACCATGCCGCCAAGACACAGCTCGTCCTGAATGTTCAAGCAAAACCTTTTATACCTAATAATCAAGCTGTTACTAGGCAAGATGTATTAAATAATAACAATAATAACATCCTAACGCACCGCCGCCGCAAACGACGCAAAGTAACGTTGCTCAACGGATCGACACAGCCGATGCACCTGTTTGTTTTTATCACCAAACATTCGGTGACAGAGAACGCACGTGCAGAGCGTTTTCTTCAAACTAATTGGCCAGAGCAAGGCAGCGACTCTTGCATCTGGCGAAATAACCGAGGCGCGACATGGCTCTGCGGAAGCTTCCTTTCCCAGCTTATCCCCCTCTAAGTTATTATATGTCGCAGACAAACACAACAAGTGTAACTATTCAATCGACACGGGCACAGCGGTCAGTGTGTTACCAAAGTCTTGCGCTAACAGGACTTCATACGCTGCCTGCCTGCCCCTAATTTCAGCTAATAATCCTACTATAAACACCTACGGTAATTGTGGACGCGTCGTCGACGTTGGGCTCAAACGAGATTACGCGTGGACTTTCATAGTAGCGGACGTCAAACAACCAATCATAGGAGCTGATTTTCTCATACATTACAGCTTACTGGTAGACTTAAAATGTCGTTGTCTCAGAGACATGTGAACCAGTTTAGCTAAACCAGCTACCTTATCGTCTATTAAACCGTTATCACTGAATAGAGTCGACAACGTTCAGAACGACTTCACAAAGTTATTAGGTCAGTTTCCGGAACTGACTCGTCCTACAACGAAGGGCGAACCAGTTAAACACGGTATAACACACAAGATAGTGACAAAAGGCCACCCAGTATTCGCGCGCCCACGACGTTTAGCACCTGATAAACTAGTCACTGCGAAACGCGAGTTTGATGACTTGATTAAGTTGGGCGTTATCGAACCCAGCAACAGTGAATGGTTGTCAGCGCTTCATATGGTGTCTAAAAAAAATGGAGATTGGAGACCGTGAGGAGATTATAGAAGTTTAAATGCTCAGACAGTACCAACGTTTAGCGGGGTCGAAAGTTTTTTTAAAAATAGACCAGATACCGGTCGAACCGTCTGACGTGCATAAAACAGCGGTTACAACACCTTTCGGTTTGTTCAATTTCACTAGGACACCGTTTGGCTTAAGAAATTCCGGCCAAACTTTTCAGCATTTTATTGATCACGTTACGCGCGGATTAGATTTCGTGTTCGTATATTTGGACGATCTGTTAGTAACAAGCCCCGATCATCGTACGCATAAAAAACATTTGAAGATTTTTTTTACACGTTTAGCAGAATACAGGATAATTATAGGACTAGACAAATGCCAGTTCGGTACTACCGAATTTAGTTTTCTAGTACATCATTTTAGTGCAGTAGGCATTTCACCGTTAGCAGGCGCTGTTGATGCAATAGTAAATTTTGTTAGGTCTGAAAAGCAAAGAGCGATACGTCGATATTTGAGAATGATAAACTATTACCATAGATTTATTCCAAATTGTGCGGATAAGTTGACACCATTAAATCAATTGCTCACGGCCGCCAATGAAGGTCATACAAGATTGTCACCTAAGTCTAATTTCGATTTGAAGTGGAATGAAAGTGCAAATTCTGCGTTTATCGAGCCTAAGCAAATACTTGCTAATGCTACCATTTTAGTACACCCAGACCATACTGCACCGTACGCCCGTCACTGCGACAAACAAGGCAGTTGGCTTTTATCGCAGAGTTTACAACAGATATAAGATATGTGAAAGGAGAGACAAATTTCGTGGCCGACGCTTTGTCACGACCGACCATGTCCTTCATTGATGATACATCAACCATAAATTATAAAGATTAAGGTAGAGATCAAGCTTTGGATACAGAATTCACGCGGTTGCGACATTCAAAGTCATCTACCATGAATTTTAAATTGCTCAAATCATTTGATAACAATTTGATTTGGTGTGATGTAACAACAGGACACATTCGGCCGTACGTTACAGAAAAATTTCGAAAACAGGTTTTCTCGAACTTACACGGCCGAGGTCATACATCGCATAGAGCTACGAAACTGTTGATTAATACAAGATTTGTCTGGCACGGAATGAATAAAGACATTGCTAAGTGGTGCCGTTCTTGTAAAGGTTGCCAGACCGCTAAAATATCTCGCCATAATAAGCCAGTTTTCTGCAAATTCGACGAACCCACAGAGAGATTTGACCACATACATATAGATTAGTCGGACCCTTGCCGTATGCCGATGGTTTCAGATATCTACTGACTTGTGTAGATCGTTTTACACGTTGGCCGGAAGCTATACTGCTAGTGGATAAAAGAGCCGAAATGGTCGCCGATGCCTTCTTTAGCGGGTGGATAGCACGGTTTGGGACTCCCGCCACTATCACCACGGATAGGGGCACCCAGTTCGAATCAAAATTATGGGATGGTTTATGTAACCAGTTCGGGATAGTACAAAACTGCACAACGAGCTACCACCCCCAATCGAATGGCATGGTCGAACGTTTCGACGGTCAACTTAAAGCAGCCATTATGGCACACGAATCACCGAATCCATGGACAATAACACTACCTGCTGTATTGCTAGGCGCATGTTCCGCCGGTAAGGAGTTATTGGGTAGGTTAGCCGCCGAAGTTGTTTACGGAACGCCGGGCAAATTTTCACATAAATATAACGTTGACGCACATACAGATTTAGATAACTATTCTGATAAGCTTCGCGTGGCCATGTCGCGTCTCCGTCTTTGCCCACCGCACGACTCAACTCAGAACAACATTTTCCAATATAAGGAAATAGACACATGCTCACATGTATTTTTGCGACGAATCGCAATTGCACCACCTTTGACGACGGCCCGTATAAGGTTATCGTGAGGAGCGGCAGAGTCATGAAAATCCTAGTTAAAGGCAAGGTAGAAACGGTCTCCCTTGATTGAGTTAAACCTGCACACTTAGACAACGAGCCCGCCATAGGTACAGAAAAACAGCGTAAAACGCAAAATTATACGAAAAATTCGAAAAATACTGCGACAGATCGAAGGGAACCGGCTCTCAAACAGAATTCCGAAAATAAGAGAGCTGAACCGAAAGCGAAAAAACAAACACGGTCTGTGGCGGTTCAACATGGTATGAATTTGGCTACTACTTCACAGCATAATGCTAATAGAGTAAATTTGCCTCAACAATTCACCCCTTATGTAGCGCCGCATTCGCAAATCCCCGCCGTTTCCCGTGCTAACGGGAGCGACGGAGGTTTGCGAACGTATTCACGTCTACCTTTACACTTACGGGTTGAAACCCCTAATTCAAACGAAACGATCAAACCACCAAATATTCAAAACAATTCGAATATCGCCAATGGCGACCAAATTGTACCAGATGCAACCGTAAAACAAACCTGAGTTGGACAAAAAATCCAGACTCGAGCACGTTCCGTACAAATGGTCCACGCTTTAGTAGCGCCTAACGACATCTATTGCGGGACCAGCTGCACGAGCCGTAACAATCATAATTTGTAAATATAAAGTTTGCCAGGCCTGGCGTAATTAAAATAATGATGTCAAATGTTACTCAATTAGGTTACTTATAGAAGTAATTTCATTATCAAGTACTAATGTATTAATTAGATTCATGAAGGTTGGCCATTACCCGTAGCGCAGCAGCATAATTCGCAAAAAATTAGATCGGAACATTGGTGTTAAGAGGATTGGAACATTGGTGTTAAGAGGATTAGAACATTGGTGTTAAGAGGATTGGAACATTGGTGTTAAGAGGATTGGAACATTGGTGTTAAGGGGATGGGAACTCAGATATAATTATTAAATATTAGCTGTGCCTGCGAGGTTACCAACCACCAACGCTGCATTTTCACAAATTACTGTTTCTACTGTTTTGATTACTGTATATTGGTTTTGTGCGTTTCCCAGACGGAGCGACGAACCGACGCTACCAGTTGGCTTGGTTCATATGTTTACACTCAACCCGGGGGTAATGTGGGGTCAGCGTCTCACCTTCTGTAACTGCTCGGCTTTTCCCGAGCATTGACGAGTGACGGGGACCGCCAAGCTATGTTCTGACTAGACCACGCCACGATGCAAGTGCGCCTGTAGCGAGGCGCACCAGCCAGTTAACTCAAAGCCACTGAAGCGGGCGGACATACCGTCAAGAGCTCAGGGGCCTAGCCGCATGGCACCGATCGCAGCGCTCCGCTTGGGAACTTTATGATTACGCTACAATGTCTAGCATATATAAGAAAATATTATAGCCACCAAAACCATCCATCTATATCCATTTCAACAAAAGCTATATATAGGCATACATTTCCTTCAAGTCATGACACAGAAGTGGCCATTATGGTTCTAAACTTATTGATCATCTCTAAAAAAATATCTGTCAGAAGGTGTACCTGAAAACCCTGTCATAGACTGCAAAATCATCAATTCCGGGTAAAGTAATACACATTTCTTGCACGGCCATGTCTCTGCGATAGTTATCTGTAATGGGTATTTCTGAAACCCATATGGTTGATACTAATGTATATTACTTACAGTTATAGATATTTCCTACTCTGTCATGAATCTCCTTCTATTTTGTCTGAAATTATAAAAAAAATTGTTCCACACAAATTTTGTTTGACCGTCACCTTGTCAAATGGTGGCCATCTTGAATTTCACCAACAATAAAATGTAAAACTACTCTCTGGCCACACAACTACATCAGCAATACCTGGAAAACCAACGACATACATCAAAATCGTGACGCTCCTTCTATTTTGTTTAAAATTAAATGAATTTATAGTTTTGACCTTGCACAAATGCCGCCCCTCTTGTATTTCACCCATAATGTAATGACTAATATACGCTCTGGCCACACCCCTATGTCAGACATGCTTAAAAACTCTATGGTACACACCAAAAGTATGCTTGTGCTTCTATTTTGTCAAAAATGCTATCAATTCATTGTTTCACTTTGCACAAATGGCGGCCATCTTGAATTTTATTCACAATGCAATGTCCAAAATACTTTCTGACTACATCACTATGTCAGGCATAACTGAAGCCTGTATGTTAGACACCAAAATCTGCGTCTATTCTGTCGAAAAAATTATCATTTTCTTGTTTCATCTTGTACAAATGGCGGCTATTTTGGCTTTTGTCAATTTTAGGTGTCTTAAGTAGACAGACAGACAGATATTTTATTGACAGAAATAAAAGTCATTACAGACTTATTTGTCATAGTAATAAGAGAGATATATGTACATGTATATACAAGAATGTTAGTTTGTTAAAATCATATATGACAATATACATAGTAGAAAAAAATGTTGGGCTCCTAGGCTAGCTTTGATCAGGATATGCTACTGAGCCCTCCAAAAAAATGTGGTGCTTTTATCCGCCCGATAACACTTTTCCTAAAATTTGATGCTAAGCTACCTGACTATAACCAGCATATCTTCTTCCTGGCGAACATGCGTTGTGGTATAATACTGGGTCGGGGTTGTACCAGCGTTACAGAGCCGTTACAGGCGGTGGACCAACATTGAGCCGGCTTTGGGTCAGTCTATCGTGTATAGGCCTACACGACGCATTATCGAATAGATGCTGGCCAGCGCCAGCGACGCTGGCTCAACATTTAGCCGTCATTGGGTTGCTTCCAGCACATTGACACCAGCGTGAAGCACTGCCCAGTATTGCATAGTGAACCAGCATGGTGAACGGTGAACCGGCTTTGAACCAACATTGGTTTAGTGTCGTGCTGTCTTGTAGTGGACACAGACATCGGCTAGAAATTGTGATGAACATTAAATATAAGCCAAATTACGGCACCCAAGAAAATCCTAATTATTTTTTATTATCGTTACAACCATCCCTGAATGTCAAAGGTTTTCCTGAGGTATAAAGTGGTGGCGGGAAATAGTGATATGGTCGGGGGTTCGTTCAACAACCGACGAAGCCTAAAACCCTTATTCTATTATTGCATAGGCCTAGTTGTAATGATTTATGATAGAAACATAAAAAAAAATTAAAATGGTATTTAATTTTTTATTAAGCCGTGATATATTTCTGATAGTTACATAAAAACGTATTGTTTGCAGATTTAAAGGGAGGGTGTTAAGGTTAAGGTTGGGTGAGCATCAATAAATGGAACATATCCTATTAATTAAAACAGCTAATTTAATTTTTACTTAATTTTTTTTATTATTGGTAAAAAAAATGTTTTTGTTAGATTTTTCGAGCCGAAGTCACTTCGGATTCTGTAACGGTCACGGAAACTACCGAACAGCCTGGGACGTCACACGTTGAAGTCATGAAGAGGTCTCCGTCAAAATGGCTACAACTAGCGATTGAGATTTATCCAATTTCTCAGAGAGTAGTGAACCTGTGAACTCCCCCGTCAACTCACTCTGACTCAGTCAAAATTCTTAAACGATTTTGATGATATTTGGTAGCCTATTAACGAAAGTTAAACCAAGGAAAATAGAATCAGAAAGAAGGTCTGCTTCGAAAACGTCGAATTTAAGAATTTCTCTCTTCACTTCCATCAAAGATCGACATTGTATTCAAACAACGCGCATCCTCGTTAACCGCCCTGCCATAAATGCTAATGACCCCATGCCCCCCTTTCGCCGGATCTGATGCGAGTTGCGAAGCGTAACGGCTCGGACACAACAAATTTGTCTAAATCCCCATCACCGCCAATGCTGGACCAATGTGGTTACCCAGCAAACACAAAACATTTGTATAACATTTGTACAACGCTGGCCCAACGTCTCCGACGTTGTTCCAGCATTGTACAAATGTTATAGGTCTACAGATGTTTTGTGTTTGCTGGGTAGGCACTTCGCGACGTCATCATGGGAATTCACTGGTTTATGTCGATACGTCACAGGAATTTTCCTTTTCTCATTAAAAAGTGTAGCATGTTGATGGTCGAACCATCTGCGAGCGACGTCTCAGAACAAAGTTATGGGAATTTGAAGTTTGGTCGTATTTATTCAATGAATTATTTACAAAATAATTCTCAAAATTATGGAATTTAACCCCAACGGCGCTCTTAGCGACTTTTATCAGGCGAGAGTTTGAAATATTGTAAATAAACATATTATTTTTGTTTTCAGCGCCGTTTGGCTAGTCTTACAAATTTTTGGTGACAACCCTGGGTCGCTCAGTATGTAGGCCTGATCACCTAATATGAATTATTTTTGTTCCCAGTGGGGCTGAGTTTTCATGAACAGTTTTATTCAAAAAATTATCATTTATATAATAATGTATCTGAATAATGCAATCTGGTATCACAGGTGTGAACCACAATTCTACGTGTATAAAAGTAAGGTAGCTGAAATTGAAAACAGTCGTGATTGCTATGCGTTCTGGTAGTAATAAGTGGTTATGGTGGTGTTGAAGTCATCATCGTGATCATTAGCCCTGGTAGCAGTAGGCCTAACGGTTAGAACTAGACGTTTGATCTAGATCTATTCTGGGACATTTACCCTGGGTAGGCCGGGAGTGAGAACTGAATTTATGTCTCCACTGACCATAAGATATGAAATCATTAAGTTGTCTGAAGTGAACACCACACAGAACATATATGCGGGATTACCATGCTTCCAGTTAGCTCTGTCGAGTTTCACAAAACGATCCCACTTGCGTGCGATTTGGGAATTTTTTGGCCATGTATCAGTGATGTAACATCTTCATTTGTATTGTTACACAAACCGGAGACGCAACGTTTTGGCATGAGAACAATTTAAACAAAGATGACGCTGAAACTTTGTAGGACAATCCATGAACAAGACGCTGTACAACTGGGTAGTGACTGCGGGATCACTATAGGATCAGTGCAAGTGGACTGCTGTAGGCATACGACTTCACCGTGTGACGTCACACGGCAGCTGCTGATAGTGGGAGCGTTTTTTATGACCCTCAATATGAGATCCATTTGGCCTACTTCAAATGCACTTTTTCGTGGCATATATTAAAAATTTAATGATGATTTATTTTGGGATGTACTTTAAATAGTATAATTAGGCCAAAATAATGGCCAAAACTATATTTTAAAACCTTAGCAGCCTCCCTTTAAGTATCAAGCAGTCACAAAATACAATTCCAATCACCAAGAAACATAAACGCACCCTTTAAAAACAAGAGTGCGTTATAAATGTAAAGCATAGTCAATAAAAAAGTTGGAACACTCAAATTCTTTGCAATGTTCAAAATAATTTTTTAATTTTCAGATACCTAGACAATACAGTCTACACCATCAAATTATTAATGCTGTAGCTAGCTCGGAAAAGAGGTGTGAAGACTGCACTGACAGGTGGTGGCTGGGGCAAAACACCTTTCACAGATTTAGTCCCAATTAGGCGTGAACCTCATTAGGCGTGTGCCTACAAAACCTGTCAGATTAGGCAACATCCAGTTTAGCCCTGGCCTATATAATATGTATGAGGAGTGCCTGAAACTGGGTTGATATTACTTGTCATCAACTAACGTAAAGTGTGTTTATATAATTGAACCAAAATAAGATAAAATTTGACCTGAAAAGTATTGTCATTATAATGAAAATTACACAGAGCACTGTGTATTGTCCCAGACAGACACAGATACCATGTGCGTCTCAGAGGGCAGACAGCTTGCCACACATATGCGTGCACCCACCCCTCCCCCTTTATTATATGTGTACACATTGTCGCCAACCACAGGACTTTTAGCAGGACAGCCGGCCAATCACAAGCTTATTACAATATGTTGAATGAGGGACACATGTCATCAGCCATCTGCAAAATTTACCATACCCAGTAGCAGTGCCTAACGTCTGGCAGTGTAAATAGAAATGAAATGTCATGAATCGGGCTTTAGGCCACTTTTGTGCACATACAGGCCCATAAGAATAGAATATAATAGAAATAGTACAATAACTATAGTAGAATGTATATTGAAATAACGCAGTGTGTTTATGTTCATAGATTGATTTCGGCATCTATGTTTTACATTAATTACTTGGATATTAACAGCTGTTCAGCTAATCTAAAAATAATAATAATAATTGAATTATAAATAAACAAGCCCTCAGTGATATATACTTGGCATTTAAAGAATCATTCCTAAACAAGTTTAAACAATGGATCATAGAATTGTTATAACATCACTGGAAGCCATGTGTGAAGCGATGTGTGAAAGGTGAGAAGGACTTTAATATTATTAATGTGACCATTTTTAAACACTATGATATAATAATATTTACTAACATAATTGAGCACACTCCTTAATAATATAATTTATAGCAAAAGACACAAAATTAAATGAAAATGGTTTATACCGGACTGTACGTAGCACATATGTTGTTGTATCTAGAGGATTATGAATTGTTGCGCCAGAGTTTAGTCCTTGCCACCTACTACATAACAGAAAATTTGTCAGGAGTTAAACTATTAATTAATAATGATGTAACAACACGCATAAGCCATGTGTGATAGATTTGATGTATTTACTGTGACAGCGCTGAAAGTGTTTCTTTCTATAACAGTTCAACTGTTAACTGGCCACTGTATTTAATTTTTCAACAATTATTATATGAGTTTGTTTATACATTATTAAGATAAACAAATTGTTTTTAATTTGAAGCTCCTTAGATAATATTATATTCTTCATATGTTTGATTGGCCAGTGAGAGTGAGTTTCAGTTCTATGCTTCAACGTCGCTTTCAAACCTTACAAAATCCTTTGAAATAGTTATTTTTAACAAATAAAGGTCTATTAAACAAATAAAAGAATCTGGGAACCCAGCTAACAAAATGACGTTGTGACAACGTTGTGACAACGTAGTTGTGTCGTTGTGACAACGTTGTGTTATAACGTTGTACCAACGGAAATTTGTGTAGTTGTGATCACGTTGTCACAACGTTTATAAAAAACGTTTTCACAACGTTGTTACAACCTTTGTACAACCTCACCACAACGCTTCTCCAACGTTTGTACAACTTCAATACCATCTCATAATGAGCGAAAAAACATATTTAAGTTAAATTTTTTTTTGCTCAGATAACGTTGTCAGAACGTTAAAAATAACGTTTGATTGTCACGTTGTCACAACGTTTCTACAACCTCGCTACAATGTTTCTCCAACCTTCGTATAACCCTCGTATAACCTCCGTTTTATCTAATAATGTAGAGAAAACATTATGATTTTTCAACTGGTTGGTTCCGATAACGTTATTAGAACGTTTAAAAATAACGTTTGACTTTACCTTTCTACAAACTTGTTACAACATCCCATATTTTCCAATATTAACTCAACCCAGCTATCACGATACATCTATGCAATGTTGTTTCAATGACGGTCCCGGCATTGCAAATGGTGTTCCAGCATTTAGGCAACCTTTATACAGCCTCTGTAAAACATTCCATATTTATCCCTGCAAATAATATGCACAAAACACAAACATTTATTTTATTCAATTTATTTTGTTGATACAAAGAACATAATTTTTCTCAGCTAGAACCTGCACCTGTTCGATTTTTATGATGTCACGACGATACTCTTTTAGACTTCTGCAATGACAATAATTAAATTTCAAGCATTATATATATGCGCAACGATCGATTTATAACTCGTTTTTGTCTTCTTTATTAAGCTTGTAGATTAGGTATACAGAAATGACACTAGGTAAATGTTAACATCGCGTTGAAATAGTTGAAAAAAGTTAAATACGTTTATAAAGTACCCCGGTAATTACAACCATGTCAAATCCAGCAAACACAAAGCGTTGTCCCAATGTTGGAATGATGTTGGTCCAGCGTCGAAGACGATGCGCCAACATTAACCCAGCAATGTGTCTGGTGTTTGCTGGGAAGTTGTCATAGAAAATTAGACCACTATATACCTTTGTTCGCCTATTTAAACTTGTTTTAAACATTTATCAGAGACATTAATCAAATACTATATTAAACAATGACATTTATATGACATTATCAAATATATATATAGGCTACTCGCTATGATGTATTACCGGTATACCATTTTGACTATTTTTGCTGGTATCTATAGAATTCATATATTCAGTGACAATTTATATACTACTTTTATCTAATATCATAAGTGGTATTTTTAGTGACTAATACGTCTTACCAAGAATTTTTCACAAAAAGTTCTTGAATTACCATGGACAGTAGAGACTATGGTGACCTATGTTCGAATAATTTCACAAATGTTATAGGCACTAAACTAAACTAGACCCCGAATGGACGTAGCTGGCTCAGCCAGGATTTAAAACCCAGTGCACCCGCCGATTGTTTGATACATGTTGGGTCAGTGTCGTGGACAATGAACCAGCGTTGATCCAGCATTGCCAGTAATTGTTGGAGATATCTACATATATATACCTTACCTTGTGCTTTGGTCCTCCCCGCTGGTATGGGGCATTTTTAGGAAATCCTTCGGGACCTCCTCGGCGTCGTTTCTGGGGGTCTTGTAGACAGCCATACATGCTACTGAAATTGGTCTTAAGATAATTCATCAAATTAATGCGATGATGGGGTCCATCTTGCTGTTCCGCAAGGTCTCACTAAATACCTGTATGGGGTGAGAAGAGCAATTGTAAAGGCTCGGTCTATGTTAAATGTTTATTAATTTTTCATTATATCATCAGGATGATTCTTCCAATAATTATGAATTTCATGATAATATCTAGGCCTACGTGTTTTTATTCAAAAATTGGGAAGTTATTACATTTTAAATTCTTGGTATTGCTGGGATTATTTATCAAATGCCTCTATATTAAGTGTACTAGCCAACTGCCACATTGATGACATTGTGATGACTTAATTTTAGAGTTGAATTATTCTCCAATTGCCTCATTTAACCATGATAAGGGAATAACGGGATTTATCTAACAACTGACACATTAATTATAAATATGAGGTTATTAGTTTACGTTATTGCAACGTTATATCGTGACGACTGTGCAGCAGAAATTGAAATCAACTGAATTACCAAATAAATATATTCAGAGGGTTATTATATTATTTCTAGCATTTTTATTTTCTGATATAAAAATATTTGTTTTTTTGTGTTTAAAGTTATTTTCTAACGGCGTAGTAACGTTATTTCAACGTTAAGAAAAATATAAAAGTTAAATATCTATGTAGAGAGATACCAATCTTGTACACAAAAATGTTTATTATTACTACGTCAGCCCAACATTGGGCCAACGTCTCGTTTTTGCTGGGTAACCACAACTTTTAACGTTATGTGTTTGCCGGGAGGGCCTTATTTGAGCGACGTGGTCGCAACGCTGCCACCAGGCTTCCCTTCTACCTATATCACCACTCACTTACTATACTATAGGGCACGCCGTGGTTGCCATTATACATGTGTTTCAATGGGACTGGCATTTTGGGGGGTGAGACCATAGTGACCCAGTGACCCAGATAAAAATATTTCGCGAGATCTCGTGCTCGTTCTCAGGGTTCATGCGAGACTTTGTTGTTTTGTCCAGCTTCCAGGAAATGAGAAACTATCACCCTACATGCCCTATACTATAGACCTAACTATATCTACTGTTGTTAATTGTGGTTAACAAATACAAAATATTTGTTTTACTTTTCGGCTATATAATATATTCCACACTAACGTTAGTGATAGCTGACTGGTATAGCCTAGTCTACGTGCATAGGCCTTGAAGTTGAGCCTGAGGCTGAGGCTTGACGAGTAACGTTAGTGTAGGCCTAGGGCTAGGCTAACGTTACTGAAAAGTGTAAAACGATTTCGGCCCTCGGAGGCTCAGCCAGGCTCGGGGTCGTCGCCATCGGTCTAGTCTCGCCCGTCTGTCATGTCTGTCACTGTCAATAAATTTGATGATTAGGCTAGGGCCTACAGAGTACGGTCGTTAGACCTTGCGCCGTTGCGGTAGACCTAGGCCTATTGATTATCAAACCGTTAGGTAACGTTACAACACAAATTGACTGAATTCTCATTTCATGCATAGATCTACGGCACAGACCCCTTAATTATTAATTTGGAATCTGATTGAACTTCGGCACTTTGTCACTTGTGCAAGTTGTGGAGTTGTGCAAGTTGTGGTTTGAACTTTGACAGTTTAAAAAATGCAGAATCAAACAGAAGGGAATTTTAATTTATCAGGTAAGAAAACTAACGAACATGGGTACCGGTACCTTAATGTTACGGAGTGGCTAACCGTATGGCAATGTTATAATGGCAGTAAATGCCGATGGGAGCCCGTCATTTCGTAAACGAGGCTGCCCGTAGAGTTGCATTATATAAAGAATGGAGTGGCTATTCGTACGGCAATGTTATAGTCTAATGGGAGTCAATGAGAGCCCGTCATTTCGTAAACGAGGGTGTCCATAGAGTTACATTAAAGAATATCACGTAAGATTAGCCACTGCCATTTATAAAGAATCACGTACGATTAGCCACTGCCATGTATTATCGCCTTAGTCTGTAAGACCCTTGGAGGATCATGATGGTCCAAAATGAAAGTTAGCTTTTTGTTCATTACACGCCTAGCATACACGATACCGATTGAATCAGCATTGGTTTAACTCTGACGGCGGGCCAACATTAAATCGGCATTGGTTTAACGTATCGTGTTTACTGGGTCAGTCAATTTTCAAGCGATTGTCAAGAAAATGTATCGTTAACCATTTTTATCGACTATAGTTTAGTCAGATTCACATTACATACATTAAAAACAATCCCTATTTTCAATTGAATGGTGATGTCTTGGAAATTAATAATAAACACATTTACTTAGGATTTATAATCAATAGTCTAGTAGACCTAGACTAGGCTTAAGGTAAATTCGACTCAACTATGAAATTCAAATGTTGTCCAAAAAGCACTCTTAACATATCTTAACACAAGGTCTATCGTAGTAAAATATGCCCAATCTTGATAAAAAGTTAGGAATTATTGAAGGTGTAAATTTAGAATGCTTTGAGATTTTATTGATAAACTGATATTAGGAGTTAACAAGAAAGCTGCAAATTTGGCTGTTAGAGGTGAACTAGGAAGATACCCAATTCAGGGTTCCCCACAGAAAAAAAAATCATCTTGTTGTTCTCTCAAAAATATTAACTTAGCGCACGCGAGCAGCTTAACCCTTACACTGCTGCATAAAATTTGCAGCATGTGTGGTTGCCCACTAAGTAATATCTGGCACGTTTTTTATCTGATGAACAACTGATACTAAAAGCCAATAAATTACAAAATCAGTCAGGTGGCTATCTTTAACCCTTTCGAGCCTGAATTTACCGTTGTCATCTCATCCACTACAAGCCGTGAATTGCTGTCGCAATTCTCGACTTGTAGTGGATGAAGATGATTTGAAGTGGGTGGAAAATTAAAGAAAATTGCCATGTATTGGTAAATCAGTTTCAAGAAAATTTTCATCAAGAAACCATCAGTTGTAGGAAAACTAAGTCTGTTTACAGTGATGTAAAATGATGCTTTAATGCATCGTGATGACTTAAAGGGTTAAAACGCAAATGGAAGGACACCACAAAATAAAACAGAAAAAAAAATATATATTTTTTTTTTAGAATTTATCCGGTCGGGCAACCGGCAGTGCCGGCACTGTGGTGAACCCTGCCAATTGAAATTGACATGTGGCATAGACTAAGAATTTTTTTAGAATTTGTATTTATAATATTTCTGGAGATCTATGGACAATTCCACGGTGTCAGACGTACTTTACGGACACTTTTTTTATGCCTGGTGCCCTAACTGGAAATGGGAATATCAATTATATTAAGTTGTTGCTATTTCATACACACCACCTCACTGTATCATATTTAATTATTTTGTGTCATTCACACATATCGGTTATGAGCCAAAATATGGGTGGTGTCGGACATTGATATTTTGTAAAAATATCTTCAGTATCAGGGTACCATATCTGTCTGGATCCTTGGGTGACAGCATAAAAATGTGGCCTGATACTGATAGAGGATAGTGTTGTCTTATTAATACATATATAAAATATTTGTCATTTTAATTGTACTAGAAATTATTGGATATCTACTTTGGTGTCGGACATACACTCACTTGGTGTCGGACGTACATGTCTTGAATTAAGGATTTTGTTCATCCTGCAACACCCAGAAGCAAAGTGAAAAATGTTGCCAATGCTTTTCAACAATCATTTTGGGTGGTTGGCATACAAAATTGAGTAATATATCAATATATAGATAAACCTTAGATGTATAATAATTATAACAGTAATTGGCCATGCCATAACCATATCAATTATCATAACTGTGCTATGTAAGAGTATAGGCGAATTAGTATTAGGTTTTGAAGGGGAAAAAAATATGCTCAAGCTGAATTTTTCAGAAAAACTTCCAAATACCATTAAAATAACATACTGGAGCCCCTGGAGCCTTTTCCAATATTCAAGATGGCGTCCAAGATGGCCGCCAAAATGTTAACACAAAGTTCTATATATTTGACGAAATGTTTATAACGGTTTTCCGTCCTAGTAAACATAAGTGAATGACAGTCAATCAAAATCTGACCCCTACAAATGGATGAAAACTTCAAGATGGCCGCCATCGGCTGTGAAAATCGGTAAAACCACCCTAAATTGCCTAAAATTTCACAATTTAACGATGATTCTTGTTTTTATCCCATGTTTTTAAGAGTTGGGGAACTCACTAGAAACAATAACATTTAGGCAGTGTCAAAAGTCTTAAAATTGCGGTGGGCTGGGGGGGGGGGGGGAGGGGTTATGGTAAAATCAAAGATCATGGCCAAGGTAAAATGTGATTTTTTCGTCAAATAAAGGTAGGAACAAGTGTAATACCTCTTTTTTGTCTAATTTTGATTGGAAAATCTATTTCTTATATTATTTTCATGATTCAAGGTCATCTTCAATGTCAAAATGTCAATCTAAAGGTCAAATAATCAAAAATATGATATTTACCAAATACAGTTAGGAAATTGTGTAATACCTCATTTGCATGGGATTTTGACTGGTAAAAACTTTTTATGATATTATGTTTGTGATTCAAGGTGACCTTTAAGGTCAAAGGGTTAATTTTAAGGTCAAATTCCTGAAAAAAATATTTTTAACAAATACAAATATCAAAACACATCATATGTAATACCTCGTTTTGAGGTGATTTTTACTGGATAATCCACTTATGTTATTATTTTGGTAACAGGACTTCTTCAAGATCAAAAAATAAATTCCAAGGTCAAAATGTATACAACAAATTGAAGAATAAAAGTCTTTAATGTCAAAACGTCCATTTTAAGGTCAAGTAAAAGCCAGTGTAATACCTATTTTTCGTGTAAAAAGAGGTAGCCGACCTAATCTAACTTACTGAAGATCCATTTGTGGTATTATTTTAATGATCGATTCAACTTCATCTTCAAAGTCGAAATGTCAATTTTAAGATCAAATGAGTGAAAATATGATTCTAACAAGTTAAAATAACACAATGTAATACCTTATTTCAATTTGATTTTGAGTAGAAAATCTTTTTCTGGTAGTAGTTCCAAAGTCTCATTCCAAAAAACATTTTACACAAACAAAAATAGAAACAAGTGTAATCCATATCTTTGCTGAGGTTTTAACTGCGTTTCTTGTAGTACAATTTCGATAGTTAAATTTCATATTTCGAATTCTGTGTCTGGAGGGCAGTGTCCTCTCATTCATCTCATCATCCTCAGGAGGTTTTTCTGGCTCAGTTTAGCCTGTATGTGCACAAAAGTGGCATAAAACCCCATTCATTTCGTTTGTCATATTTATGGGATTATGGTTATTTAGCTATTTTATTTTACTGAATAAAGTGCTCTCCAACGCCTACTCACCGTTTTTTATCGTTTTCCTGTTACCCTTTAACGCCATCAGATGCTACATAACTCCCGCTAATCGCATATCAAAACATTCCAATCACCATTGAACACCTCTCCGTCACCCTTTAACACTTACTCATCCACTTTTGTTTCCCCTCCATCGCATTTTAGGCCATAGCATTACCATTTTTACACCTTTCCGTCGCCTATTAATGCCTCGTTGTGGCGCTTTAGCACTGCCTCGTCATTCTTTAACGCCTCCCCATTGCCCTTTAACGTCTCCCTGTCTCCCTTTATGCTTCTCGATCGCCCTTGAATGCCTAGAGCTGTGATGCTCTTTGATGCTTTTTCGTTGCCCTTTAATGCTTTCTTGTTACCTTTTAACGCACCCTGTCACACTCAAACGCATCTTACTCGCCCTTTTTATAACTTTACACATTACATGTTTTCCCTGTGAAGATTTTGTTACATGAATATGGGTCATCATGTATGAAAAAGAATTTTATTTAGGTCTTACCTTTTTCAAATTTTAGAAATATAATTGTGAAATATTATAGAATATTATGTCAGTTTCCAGTTATGTCAAGATGTATACACAATATGGTATATTTTATACATGGAATTCAGACAAACACTTTACAAAATCTCTTTTGAACAGTTGAAACAAGAAGCACTTCTAGCACATTTTATGTGAAAATAGTAGTTTCAAATTTCTATTGCAGTGAGTCATCATTATGAGAAGTGAGAGTCATACATTTATTTATATTGCAAGAAGAAAAATTGACCATTTAGCTCAATTACTAATAATTTTCTTTACATGGGTGTCATTATCACTATCAAATTAAGTGTAGGCCTACGTCTGAAACCATACAAGTAGAGCTTTCCAAAAGGTTTATGCATTTCATAGCAATCTATGAATCACCAGAGTACTTTTTTATAGCTTTGCCATGCATGTGGTGGACTCAAAATTAAATCTAGATACAGAGTGATACCATAACTGCTACATTTAAGTATTGAATTCAGACGCGTACGTCCGAAACCAAAAAAATGTATGTCTGAAACCAAACTTCAAATTATTTTTACACCATGAAGAAACACTAAAAAATTAAAATTTATGAAGGACCCTTCGCACATGTATACGTCTTTTCTCCAAAAATATGCAGAAAATATTTCTATTCCACACCACACATCACAGAAATTTTATGAGATATCATGCATGCATTCAAAATGACCATTCTCTGAGTACGTCCAAAACCAACATATTTTACAAATTTTTTACAAACTACAAAAAAAAATAACTAAATTTTCAATAGTGCTACTTGTAAACAAGACAAGACTGTACTGAAACATCACTTTTACTATTATATATAGATAAATTTATGACTAAATATAGCACAGAACTGTCTGAAGTGTACGTCCGAAAACGTGGAATTGCCCGTATGTATACATTTTCACATGAAGTTCTGAATAGAGTTCAAAGTTC
Organism: Flabesymbios commensalis; assembly: GCA_964017125.1. Lineage (NCBI taxonomy): Eukaryota > Metazoa > Annelida > Polychaeta > Terebellida > Flabelligeridae > Flabesymbios > Flabesymbios commensalis. The sequence goes on along the minus strand of OZ024904.1, from coordinate 35,936,016 downwards.
ATCAATCAGGGTGAATGAATTTTGCGGGATCCCCAATTTCACGGCCTATCCACCGCCTACCGTTTTTTTAGGCCTATCCTACTGCATTTCAAATTATCAGCTCATAAAAATAAAAACACCAAGTTCATCAATCAGGGTGAATGAATTTTGCGGGATCCCCAATTTCACGGCCTATCCACCGCCTACCGTTTTTTTAGGCCTATCCTACTGCATTTCAAATTATCAGCTCATAAAAATAAAAACACCTGTAAACAACCTGGGCAGCTATTATCTGATACTCTCAGCAATCACTTGGCACTATCAACTAAATGACCAGCACAACCATACACAGCATGTGACTGTGAGTAGCTATCTATTGCATGTGGTGTGTTGTTTTATATCATGTATACTTACTGTTGAGTCTGTACTGAAATCAGGGGTAGAGCTAAGACCAATTTTTCTACTGGCCTGGAGGGCCAATTGTACCTGAATGTTACTGGCCCTCCACCAAAATCACTGGCCCTGATTTTCATTATAAAAATACGTGTATAGCCCCGTAAAATTTTAGCATCATAATAGTAATAACTGAGAAAACAAAATTTAATGTCTTTTTGGCGAACTTTGGTGATAAGTAGGCCAATGAGTTAATCAAATATCTGTCTACGATAGAAATTGTATGTGTAACGTGCACTAGCAGATACGACCCACTGGAACTGTGTTGGTTTGATGCTGGGCCAACACAGGTGACAGCATCATAGTGTTGTGTATGTTGGATAAGCTTGACATCGTCCTACATTAAAGGTAGAGGTTGTTTTAATTCAGGCCGTTTAGGTATAGGGCAGATCTTTTTAGGCTTTAGTAGGCTTTAGTAGGCAACTTGTGGCAAAAATGCGAGAAAGGAAATGTGACACCATTTATGTAGCCTATTATTATCAGTTATTCAAATAAGACTTTAAAGCTTTTATTTTATTTAATCCTCCCTCCTTCTCCAGGCTTGAGTTTTAGTTAAAGGAAAAAAACCCCAACACGTCTACAGTGTATGATAGTCCTACAGCTGAGTTGTGATTTTCAGTTGCTGTTCACCACAGTTGTAACACTCCACCCGTTGAGGTGCGATTCCTGTCACCACTTCTGAGTTGTGATCGCTAATTGCAGTTCATAATCACACCTTGCATCAACAAGAAGTGTGACTCTGCCACCACGCATTGCATGTTGAGTTGTGCTCACACGTCCTTCGGGTGTGACTGCTGTCAAAACTTGTGAGTTGCGATATGCCCTAAGATACCAATCCCTGCCACTTTCAGGTAGTTTAAATTAATCTAAGCCAGGAAATGGGAATCACATGCACCGTCTGGATAAATGACTGTTTGAACCAGCTTGAATTTCTATTGAATTATCAATTCACTATAACGCTAGGCAACGAGACAGAACGGTACCAGAGTAAATGATTCGACTGAGATGGAATACAAAAATACAGCATGGCACAAATTTCCAAACCACAATTCGTCTGAAGCACATTTTTTCTGAGATCCTGTGTGAAATTATCAGCTGGCCTGACGGACCAGTCATAGGTGCAACTGACTGGCCCTCCTATATTTTCACTGGCCACGGGCCAACGGACCAGCGCTTAAATCGACCCCTGTGAAATGGCTCATATAGCACATGTTTGTATTTAAAAAAAATTTCCGAACCCCCCTAGCAGGCCAGGGACGCCTTTAGCGCACCCGGGGGCTCGCATCCTTAGGGCTCGAAATTGGACTAAATTTCGACTCCAGTCGGACAACTGGCTGAAAAATCGACTAGTCCTTCCTAAAAGTAGCACTTGTCCTTCCTAATAATTGTCAAGCAGGGGCACTCGTCCAGTAGGACAAGCTCAGTGAAACTGAACTTGTCCTTCCCAGATTGTTGTTCGTCTCGAACGATCGGATGCAGCCAATTTCGAGCTCTGATCCTGAGGGTCAGGTCAAAACCTACCAGTTTCCAAAGTCAAAAGGTTGGCAAATTGTATGTACAGGGCGACATTTGTATTTATTTACTACTTGTCAAATAATTTACACTATCCATAAGTATGTACAGGGCGACATTTGTATTTATTTACTACTTGTCAAATAGTTTACACTATCCGATATTTTCCAACAAAATTTTCAGGGTAGTCTTCTATATTATTATATATTATTAAATTTTTTCAATAGTGCTTGTAAAATTTCATGACAATTGGTTTAGAATTTACTGAGAAATCAGCGAAAATCCTTCATCACGGTTAATACCTACAATGTATACCCAAAGTTACATTAACTTGTAGAGCATGTTTCTCGCTGATTTCTCAGTCAATACTCAACCGATGTGCATCAAATTTAGCAAGGACTATTTTTGAGTCACCCACCAACTACCATGAAATTTAAATAAAAAATATATTAAATAGTTTAAAAGTCAGACCATTTGACATCAGGACGTCCCTCTTGTATATATTAACCTAATAAACTTGCAGAATTAAAATCCGTTTTTAAGCCATGAATTGCATTACATGCCAAATGGTCTAACGTTTAAATTATGCATTATTTTCTAATGAAAATTTGCGAAATTTCGGTTGAGAATTGACTGAGAAATTGGTGGAAAACATGCACTACAAGTAAATTAATGACTTTGGGCACGGTATATATAGTCATTTGGCAACAACCCTGAAAATTTTAGGAAATTCCATTAAGTATTTCAAAAGTTAGACCACAGAGAATAAACCGGAATGAAGTTATTGGTTTTTTAGAGGAGCGTCCTAATTAGACAATTGAAGGGCTCCATGCAATAACCTGTTTTAAGCGCCAATAATAGGTTCTTGTTGATAACAACAAATTCGAATTGCTGAGGTAGGGAAGATTATTGTGTAATTTTTTTTTCATTTTTTATTATATTTACCACTTTTCTCAGAAGCAAGTACATGTTTATGGCTGTTGTAACTGGAACAGATTTCACTATAAAAAACTATTAAGTGCGTTCACCAGTAAATAAATTGCTAAATAATATTTATGTCAAGTACACATAACATGTAACAAATGTAGCTCACTTAACAGGTTCTTGCAAATAATACAATCACAACCAATAATTATAAACACCCTCAGGGGTTGACTAATACTTATTGTGTTTAGTAGCCAGGATGACTTTCTGTGCTACTTGACTTCGGTACTTGGTATAGAGACAAAAACAGGGCACGAAATAAAGATTGTTGGCCTGGTTGTCCACCGGACCACCAGGTCAACTTTTCTGGTTTTCTGTAAATCTTTATTAATTTTTTACTAGTTGTTCGACGGAAACCCTGAGATTGATACTGGGTTGTCTGACGGCAAAATGGATTGTCTCAGACGCCCGGAATGCCTTATTTCGTGCCCTGAAAAAAGACAGCTTCTGGTAGGCCAAAGTGAAAAGGTTAGAAGGTAGCCCAGATTTACAGCTCAAAATTATACTTGTATACATAATGTTCTATTTTACGGCATATGGTCAGGACCCCTAGGGCCCTGAGCTTGTCATGAAAAAAGTTTTGTTTTGTATAATTTGTATATAATTATGTCCACTTCAAATTATTTCAGATTTAACCTTAGAAGAACAAGGACTTTTGGCCGAGATACGGCAAAGAAAAGAACAGTTAGTACTAGAGATTCAGGTAAGGTCATAAATTATAAATAGTACATGTGTATGTTCCATACATGTATCAAGACTTTTCAATATTTTTCATTTATCTTTGCTGGATCTTTGATATATGTGTTGATGTATACATGTAATTAAGTCTCCACTCATGTGGTGGTGGAGACTTATTTTTTTTGCCGAGTCAGCTCGCCGCCGCCGCAACTGCTCTCACTCGAAAACCCCTGCTCGGATTATTTCCAAATAATATGTACCTGTGGTATACCATCTAAGATGAAGCACGCAATAGTAACACATTTACTAAAAAAACCTACCTTAAACAGCGATGAGTTGAAAAACTACCGACCTGTATCAAACCTCTCTTTTGTGTCCAAGTTGACTGAGAAAGTGGTGGCTGCCCGACTGATTGCCCATCTTAAACGTAGCAACCTTCAAGAGCCCTTGCAATCAGCTTACAGTTACAGGCACATTACAGGCATGTCAAGAGCTGCTTACTGGTCTTCGTGCCATTGGTCGTATTCGGAAATACCTTGATCGTCAGAGCACCAAGCAGCTTGTTCATGCACTTGTTATATCGCGTCTGGATAATTGCAAAAGCCTTCTTTACGGTTTGCCAGATACACTACTAAAGCAGCTGCAGCGTGTACAGAATCCATGTGCCAGGATCGTCACCACTACTGAAGGAGCTCCACTGGCTACCATAGAGTATAGGATCATCTTTCTCACCTTTAAATGCCTCAACAACTTGGCTCCTACTTATCTGGCAGATCTAATAACACTTTATCATCCAGCACGATCACTCATCACTCAGAAAAGAAACATTATAAAACAGGTCGTTTGCCTATGCCGCTCCTCTGCTATGTAACAAGCTTCCAGAACACATGCGACTGATCTATAGCACTGCACATTTTAAAACAGTTTTAAAAACATTTTTCTTCACTAGAGAATTTTATTACCTTATTAATATTTACAATTTTATTAACTAATTACATACATGTACAATTGAATTTTACACGACCTCTCTAGTTTTGTAATTCGATGTATTTTATATTATTCTAACTTTACAATCAGTACTATAAGTTTTTGTTATAGTTTTAAATGTTATTTTACTTTTGCATAGCTTCGTCTAGTTTGAGTTGTATCCTGTTTTTAGTATGTACAGCGATCTAGAACATTTTTCGGACGGACTGGGTCCGCTTTATAAATGGTTTTGTAATAATAATAATAATAAAAAATTCGCAATGTGCAAAATCCAAGATGGCCGCCAAAATACTGTGTCGCTCTCTAGATCTTGAGCCGCTTCATGGAATTGTTTCATGTTTGGTTAGATAAAGGAAATACTTTACCCTGGACGTGTGCTGATTAGTTTACGTTTCATAATTTTAGGAATATTTCAGTTGTGCTCATTTTGGCCATCATCAAAATTTGGTAAAATACTGTAGTTATACAACCCTGCTCGGATTATTTCTAAATATTTGCAGTATGCATATTGGCCTTAGGATCCAAAATCCTATGTCGATCTCTACAGCTTGAGCTGCTTCATGGATTTGTCTCATGTTTGGTTCAAAGGAATAACCTTACCCTGAATGTGTGCTGATTAGTTTTTGTTGTGATTCCGATAGTAAAAACTTGCTCAGAATATTTCTAAATATTTGCAGTATGCATATTGGCCCTAGGCAATTTGCCCAGTAATTTTTTTTTTGCGTTTTTCAGCTTCTTCTTTTACGTTTAAAGGGATATTTTATTTTCAAATAACTGACAGAAGAAAATTATATGTCTCAGAAAGTTTCTCGGGATTATATTAAGGTATACGAAGAAAATAATGTTCATTTACAGGCAAATGTGATGAAAAATATTCTATTTTGGGGGCCATTTTGGATTTTCCATTTTCTGGAAACACAGAGCTAAAATAAGCAGGCTCAGTGACTAAATCTCATCATTTGGCCCTAGAGAATCTGGTGCTTTTCTCCCCACCTCCCCCCCCCCCCCCCGGTAAATATAATGCTAAAAATGATGTTAAAGAACCTGACTATTAATATGGCTACGATAATGTGAACATGTCTACAGTACAGACTTGAATTACGTAAGTCTTTTAAATTGTGGGTTGATGTGACAACGTGGCAAGAGTAGCGAAGAGCCTGTTTATCAGATATTCCTGTATTTTTTATTTTGGACAATCATGCATGTTTGAAATTAACATATTATATTTTAACTGGTACATATCAAGGAGCCAAAATAAAAATGATGATTTTGGCCTGATTATGTCACTTGAATTATTAGCATGTGTCAACTATACCATGTATACCTGTAATCTACAGATGCTGGTGACACAAGTGAAATTTTTTACATGTATGTCGATACTTTAGTTTGTAATGTTGACATAATATAATTAGTCTAAAAAACACACATATTTGCAAAGCTATATTAATTTGAAATTATAGTGTTGCTTATAAAACTCCCGAATCAAGAAAAACACTCATATACACCTGTCCTTCCCCGCCAATCACACCTCTTTTGATTTTTATCATACGAGTGTCTCGTTTGATTTTTAGCGAGAACAGTCCAATGACAGTGCTTCTATGACAAATTATCAAGGTAATTGTTAGATTTGAATACAGAATTACAAATGTTGTAGCCATCACATTCACCAGTTGACCTCAAATCATCATGTGTCTTGTACAGAAATGATGTAGCATGTATTACCTCTTGGAGTGGTCAGCCTGAGACACTTAGTTTGTAGAATGAGATTTAATAATTATGAGAGAAAATGTGTGGTGCTGGAAATAATTCGAATTGGGAAACGTAGATTGACTAACATCTTCTAAACCGTTTGAATTGGATTCACGGCAATGGTAAACTGTCTTCCATTACATACAAGCCGTTCACATGGGGAAACTTTCTTTAGCCCTGTGTACCTTGTGGGTGCATAATTTAGCATAATTATATATATGTAGGATTGTGATCAAATGTATGATTACCTGAGCACTGTGTTTATACTGCTGATCAAGTAATCGCTGTGAATTCGTAGCATAATTACTTAATGTCATGTGTTGAGTATTTCATTATATATATAATTTTATTTTCCATTCTGACTCCTTTCAGAGTCACATAACTAGTAAATCATCTTGATGCTCCTCACGTGTATAGACGACTGCTCCCTGTGTGACTTGACATGTCACGCTCAGTCAATAACTGATAATAAAATAACAAACATTACCACATACTGATAGAAAATAAGCACATGCGACTATTGCTTTCATACTATTCAATTACATTTCGCTGTTGTTATTATATAATTAATTGCCCACCAGGACGCCATAATGTGATAGTGTCATCGTATGTTGATTAATGCCGAAATGAAATAGTACTAAATCACCACATTTGATTTATCGTCTTTTTCTTAAATTTAGACATATGCAATAATGACGTCTTGCCTGGAATTCCTCTGTTGTCTTGTTAGCCCGCCTTTTAATTTTAATTAAAAAAGGTGGGCTATTGCAATTGAAGTTCGGCGGCGTCGGCGTTAACATTTACCTGTGGGCGCGATAACTTGAAAAGTTTTTCATGTTTCCTTCCCAAATTTGTTTTGCATGTTACTAATGACCACTTCTCGGACAAGTTCAATAATGGCTGAAAAAAAATTCAAAATGGCCGACTTATTGCGATTTTTCACCTTTTACGTCAATAATTTGACCTTGTGGGCGCGATAACTTGAAAAGTTTTTCACGTATCCTTTTCAAATTTGTTATGCATGTTACTAATGACCAGTTCTCGGACAAGTTCAATAATGGCTGGAAAAAAAGAAAAAAAGGCCGATTTATTGCGATTTTTCACATTTTACGTCAATAATTTGACCTTGTGGGCGCGATAACTTGAAAAGTTTTTCACATATCCTTTTCAAATTTGTTATGCATGTTACTTATGACCAGTTCTCGGACAAGTTCAATAATGGCCGAAAAAAAAAAAAATGGCCGATTTATTGCGATTTTTCACATTTTACGTCAATAATTTGACCTTGTGGGCGCGATAAGTTGAAAAGTTTTTCACATATCCTCTTCAAATTGGTTATGCATGTTACTAATAAGTATTTCTTGGACAAGTTCAATAATGGCCGAAAAAAAAAAAAAATGGCCGATTTATTGCGATTTTACGTCAATAATTTGACCTTGTGGGCGCGAAAACTTGAAAAGTTTCTCACATATCCTCTTCAAATTAGTTATGCATATTACTTATAAGTAGTTCTTGGACAAGTTCAATAATGGCTGAAAAAAAAAAAAAAATGGCCAATTTATTGTGATTTTTCTCATTTTACGTCAATAATTTGACCTTGTGGGCGCGATAACTTGAAAAGTTTTTCACATATCCTCTTCAAATTTGTTATGCATGTTACTAATAAGTAGTTCTTGGACAAGTTCAATAATGGCTGAAAAAAAATTCAAAAGGCCGATTTATTGCGATTTTTCTCATTTTACGTCAATAATTTGACCTTGTAGGCGCGATAACTTCAACATTTTCACAAGTATCCTCTTCAAGTTTGTTATGCATGTTACTAATAAGCAGTTCTTGGACAAGCTCAATAATGGCCGGTAAAAAAATCAAAATGGTCGACTTATTGCGATTTTTCACATTTAGTTTACGTCCATAATTTGACCTTGTGGGCGCGATAACTTGAAAAGCGGCTGGTTTAACATACCATTTATATCTTGGGTTGTTATTTGCGTGATGACATTCGTCTTTACTTTCTTTATCATAATTCGGCGGCGGGCTATTATCGAGTGTGCTCTTGTTGAGAATGTTGCGAACGCTGCTTCTAGGCGTTTCAGTGTGTTGTGTCAATTGAAATGCAAAACACAATCAATACCTCAATACCTTAAAGATTCATACAGCTGTGAAACGCGCATGTGTAGGCCTACATTATCCTATAGAGTACACTTTGACAGCATTAATATCAGCGACTGAACTGATTACATGATACTACTTCAACGAGAAATTGGCCCAATGCTGTTTTAATGTTAGACCAACGTCTGCGACGTTGGCCGACATTAAACCAACATTTGGTGAGTGCTGTGTTGGCTGGGAAAGCTCTTACTTACCTGCTTACTGTTAATATGCTAAAGGTCAGCTGTTTCCAGATCCCCACGGTAACACGACCGTTTATGTCTCAACGTAAGCCCACGTAAGAGAAATGGTGAATTATTTACTCATAGATGTCGCTCAAGTATATAGAGTTTATATGATTTCGAAACTTGCTCTTAATGTGCGATGGCTATGAAACGCATATAGTATTATTATCTTGGCTGATAACTGTGGATGTGGGGTGATATGTCATTGTGGAATGTCCAGGGGCCACTGTTGAATTCTGTGGACCACATTGTCCCGCGTATTTTGACAGTTGACTACACCTTTAACAGCAATAATTTAAACATATGAACAACTGTTAATACTGTTAAGATATCCTAAGACAATGTGATGTAGTCAATCTGACGAAAGCGTTTGGTAACAATATGTTATGCACAAGCTCACTTATCGCTCACTTATCATAGTTTCATTCTCTCGTTGCTATGGTCGGACTGGCCAGTTGAGTTACCGACCTTTATAGAGAACCAATGATCATGCTGACCCTATCTCATTCAGGTGTTCCACACGATCACAGCTCAATTCAAAAGTGAATCAATTCGTACCATGCAGCGGCTCTCTTCCACCCCCCCCCCCCCACGATCAGACGCAGCTCCTTGATTCGCTTAGACCCGAACCACACCTTCGACAAAGCAGAGGACAGTAATTAGCCACTACACAGTTGTCAGTTACTTCCTGAAGCAATCGTCGGAGGCGTTGATGATTCGCTTGACCGCCGATAATCAGAAGACAGTATCCAGCCATGATTCAGCGCCTGTATACTGCCTTACGTCTCCTCAGCAGTCGACATCCAAATATATTGGAACAAAAGTGTGCTCGATGCTGGCCCACCATTTATGATGATGAGCCAGCATCGAACCAACCAGCCTACAAGTGAAGCATTAGCCCAATGAAGAACCATCTGTCATCTTGGCCCACATACGGACCACACTAAGTGACCCAGCTCGTTGCTGTCTTTTAATAAGGCTAGGTGTTGGCACAACACCAGGACAACGTCTACCAGATCGCAGTGTATTCAATAATGATCAATATACTATATATATGTGGTAAAATTATATTATTATTACACACATGTGTGTAATACTCACGCGTCCAACATATAAGATGCTGGCTGGATCGTGACGGGGCTATATGTATGAGACAGCCGCCGCAATACACTCGCAACACTCAACCGAATCATGATGACACTCGTGCGCTGGTTTTAACATCAGTACTATTTATAGATCAGTACTATTTAAACAGTTTTGACAATTTTGATTGAAAGGTGTTACTGACAATATTCAATCATTAAACATTAAAACATAAATGTGAATATTCTTATTGCAAATTTAAAATACATTCTGAAAGATGTATTTCACCACCAGATTATAATCCTGTTTAAATGAAGAATAGTACATAAATATTAAAAATACCCAACAAACATGAGAGACATTCAGCCAATATTGGTCTAACTTTGGGCCAGCATTGTTGACGGTGGACCAAAATATCAGAAGTACTAGTGACATCTGAAGCCCCACAGCAATATTCTGTTTTATCAGATTATGCTTCTAGATGTTTTATGAGATCATGTCAATGTCTGGATGTTTACATTTGTGCTGCAGGACACGTATATATTTATGTACATTTCAAGCATGTTTCAAACTAAATAAAATGAAGCTGAAATTGATATCGCAAGTTTTGCAGTATACGGAATGTTCAATTAATCAAATAATCATAAATTAAAATAGTTTTTGTCATTTGTAGAAATTGCGTTAGAAATTACAACTTTTAATGAATGAAAATACTATTAACAAATCAGCAGAGGGTTGAAGGAAACTTTACTTTTTTCTTTTCTTTACGAGTTTGTGTACCACAATTAGTCAGGTCAATTTATGGAACAAAAACCCTCAACCCTAAAAAAAATTTCTACAAAAAGTTTCTTAACTGATTCCAGTAGGGGCTAGTGCACTTTATAACATACTAAAAGTTTACCAAAGTTTTTTAAGATGGCGTTCAAGATGGCTGCCAAAATCTCTCAATGATCATAACTATGTAACTATCAACTCAAATTTAATGATCTTGATGTCTATACCCAGGTTTTGAGGGACAAGGAACAAATTGAGATCAGAAAAAATGATGTTGGTCCATATATATAACACCAAAATCAGATATGGCTCCAATAATGGTCGCAAACACATCCTAATGACCGCAAGTCCATGCTGATAATGTGGATCACAACATCATCACTATTGACGGCAAAGGGACAATTCATGGAATGGGTGTCATTGCCTCTGTCACCCCTGGAAAACAGACAAATCATCTTTTTCCGCGAAGACAGATCTCAGAGCTGAACAATTCTTATCTTGGAGTACAGGTTTGCAAGGCATGGTTGTCATGAGGTAGTCTTCGACGACCTCCCGTGATTTCTTGACAGTGGCAACAGGATTCATATTTTGTGGGAAGTCTCCCTTGGCTTCAAAGAGGCAACACCGAATTGGCAGGGGATGATGCATATTTTGCATCAGGGGAGCCAGCATCTTGGACAGTCATCAGTCAAATTTTTGCCTAGGATCATTATGTATTCTGCATGTTCCGAGGACAAATCGTGCATTGTGTCTACATTAGACTTTATTTGGAACATTGCAATGAAGCACAATCTTCCTACCATTGTAACTTTTGACCAGCCCTTGTATTGGAAGGCTGCTGAAATCATCATTGATGCACCACAAAATAGTCACCTGAAAGGTATTGTTTTGATGTTTCCATACACACATGAACTTGCTGGTGCCATAGGAACTCTCAATGAACCGGTCCTAAAAACATACTTCATACTGTCTATGGAGAAAATGCAATTGTGTACATGATGGTAGGAAATGCTGTCCATATGGGTTTTCGGGGTCATCTTCTTGTTAGCAAGTTCCTATATAGCTACCTTATAACGGAAATGGGCAAAGACGATCCCGAGATTAAGACACTGCTGGATCAAGCAAGCCGTAGGAATTGTATTCTTCCCTTCTTAGTGGAGAGATGACACTCAGGGATGCTAGAGGTTTGGTCAAAAGAAGGATAAATCTGTGCTTGCTCAGACCTCAAAGACCAGCCAGTTGTGGCTGAATTATCAGCGTATGGTTGAGATGGTAAGAATGTTCATCAAGGCGGATCGTACTGTATCTTGGTAGTCTTAAATTGCCTATCTGTCTTTGCTGCTGCTGGGCACTTTAATTACGTGCGATCCGCTCATCACTACCTGCAGCAAATGAGCAACCTTTAGGAAAAACACCCAGATGTTTATCGAGTTGCTGTCCATCAAGTTCCTTGATGGGTTTCACGTGATTCGTAGGAGCAATCAGTGCTGGGCGGGGCTTAGTAGTGATCCTGTCATCGAACAAACTTTGATGAGCTCTCTAAAGAGCACTGGTGGGCTAACTCGTGGCAGTGGGATGACCGAGGACATGCGAAACATCTGGACTTTATCTGCACCTGTATCATCTGAGTAGTACAACATTGTAAAGCAGGATTTCACAAACCTAACCCATACTACAAGTGCACAACACAAAGACTCAACTGAACCACGCATCAAAAGAGATGCATCTGATCTCGAGAAAATTTGGACAAAGCTTGAACATGTTGAAGCCTGCTCACCATTCACATCTGATCCTACTCTGAGAAACATTGTCAAAGGTATAGTGGCAGGGCCAGATGTGAATGTACAAGACTTTGAATCGGTTGGGAACAAAATCATTGAAGATATAATCGCTAAGTCTGCGTTTATATACAAATTCAAGCGTAAAGAAATTGCCTGAACACTTGGGAATATCTCAACTGTGAAGATTGCTCCTGATCGTACCACTGTCACTTCTTCGAAAAGCAGACAAACCTCAGCTTGCTCAGGAAAGTCAAGACCATGTGGCAAATTTATCAAGTAAGGCTGTGATGAACTCTATTCCCAGAACAGATTGTTACGTGCTTGATGGTGGCTCTTTCATCCATCGTTCACCATGGAAGAAAGGTGACTCATATGGTGTAATAGTCTTATGCAGACTTCACTATCAGACATAATGGACATTCACAAGCGAGAGTGGTGTTCGATGGCTATGGTGACGGTCCCTCGATAAAAGACAATACACATCAGAGACGAGGAAAAAAACTACACCCTATTGTTAGTTTCACTGCAGGGTTTCTCGTGACAAAAACAAGGCAGATGTAATTTAATTGCTCTCATCAGCATGATCAGTGCAGCACTAACTTCTAAAGGGAGATGCCATATCATTCAGTCGTCAGGGGATGCAGACGTTGATTTTGTTGAGGCAACTGTTAAACGATCCCATCATTGCACCACAACGTTGGTCGGTGAAGATACAGATTTGCTGATCTTGCTCCTCCATTGTTCCTGCAAACAAGCAGTTAAAAGAACGCAAAGTGTATAATATTGACCTGTTGAAAGAAATTTTAGGAAATGATTTGTGTAATGAATTGCTCTTTGTACATGCCTACTCATGATGTGATTCTACTTCAAGGATCTTCGGTATTGGAAAAAAAGTCCGCCTTCCAGAAATTAGTGAAATTTTATCTTGAGGTCGCTGTGCAAGTGCATTCATTCATCCTTACAAACAAATCTCAAGAGAACATATCAGATCTTGGAGAAAACCTGATGGTTGATTTCTTTGGTTGCAACTGTTCTTGAGGATGAAAATCCTCTCGATTTGGCTGCAGACGCTATGGACTCCCCTGCACTGATGCATGTGGCCCTTGTCAAACTGAAAACTGTGACAATCCAAACAACACTCTTGAAAGAGGTTGAAACTGAGGAGGAGGAGGATGATACACAAAACTAAATATTCTAAAACTTATTCATTGGACGAAGGTGGTTGTGCATTAGGTGAAAGTGGATAGCTAAATAACATAGTTATCAATAAACCTGAATTTGAGTCAATAATTATGGACTTGCGGTCAGTAGGACGTGGTGTTGGTGACCATTATTGAATTTTGTTTAGTTTATTTGAAAGAGCTCGTACATGTGCATAGAAAATGGAACGGATTTCATAAATTTGATTTCGTAATCAACTTGCCCTAATTAAGGATCAGCTTCTGTGTCATTGACACTCTGGTTGTTTTATGTTCAATTTCAAAATGATTTAACAGCTCAGTGATATCAATAAACCTGAATTTTAGTCAATAATTATGGACTTGCGGTCATTAGGAGGTGTATCTGATTTTTAGCTCATCAGCTCATCCGGCCTTTAGGCCTAGATGAGCTTATAATGCTATCGTGTTGCGTCTGTCGTCTGTTGTCTGTCGTCTGTCCGCAATTCACAAGAAATGATTCTCACCCCTCAATTCTTATTCGATTTCAATTCTGTTCGGTTTTTTGAAAGTGCTTGTGCCTGTGCATTAAACTTCTTCACGGATTTGAGAAATTTTAATTATTAATAAACTTATGACCTATTTAAGACCTAATTAAAGCACTCTGTCCACAATTCACAAGAAATGCTTCTCCTCTCTCAATTCTTATCCGCTTTCAATTCCGTTTGGATTGTTTGAAAGAGCTCATGCCTGTGCATTAGGCCTCCTCACGGATTTCTGAAATTGTAATAATGTAATTATTAATTAATTTATGACATATTTAATTTATGACCTAATTATGGCATTCTGTCCACAATTCACAAGAAATGCTTCTCCTCTCTCAATTCTTATCCGATTTCAATTTTGTTTCGTTAGTTTGAAAGAGATTGTGCCTGTGCATTGATCTTCCTCGTGGATTTCAGTAATTTTAATTATTATTTAACTTATGACCTAATTCAAACCTAATTAGGGCACTCTGTCAACAATTCACAATAAATGCTTCTCCCTCAGTTCTTATCCGATTGCAATTTTGTTTCGTTTATTTGAAAGAGCTCGTACATGTGCATAGAAAACGGATTTTTATAAATTTTAATTCGTAATCAACTTGCCCTAATTAAGGATGAGCTTCTGTGTCATTGACACTCTGGTTGTTTTATTTATATAGACCAACATCATTTTTTATAATCTCAATGTGTTCCTTGCCCCCTGGGTATAGACATCAAGATAATTAAATTTGAGTTGATAGTTACATAGTAATGGTCAATAAGAGGTTTCGGTGGCCATCTTAGACGGCATCTTGAAAAAAACACTTTTTCGGGAGTCTAACTTTGGTAAACTTTTAGTATGTTATTTTGAAGTACACTAGCGCCTACTTGAATCAGTTGATGAACCTTTTGTAGCAATTTTTTGAGGATTAAACTATATTTTGACCTTACTAAGTTAATGTTGAATGCTAATTACAAGACGAAATCTGATTTACATACGTGCATGTACATGTGATCTGTGCTACATAAGAATGCGTTCAGAACTCATTCATAGTTATTCAGAGCTGATTGAGTATTGGTGTGCTAAGAGGCAACTTCATTCCCCGACGAAGATTTATTGTCATGCATTGTGTGTGAAAGAGACCTGAGTGTATCACTGTCGCCTCACGCAATCCTCGAATTGTATGACATGTAGCGTCGTTGATGAATCCCGGCGCCCTGAAAAACCCATACATTTATGTATCTGGTACATGTAGGAGACATATGACCATTTAAATCTCGAGGTAGATTTTATCAAGTATAGATGAATCAGTGCTCTAAAGAGAGTGAAAAAATGAGTATACTAAGACACAGTATATGGTTTTAGAAAGTTTTCCTAAGATTAATCTATTCCCTTGGTATATCTTTTTGACGAATATTTAGAGATAAACAGGATACTAACTTTTATTTGTTTTCTTGACCTGCGTAAAGATTTTGATCGTTTCATTGTGGTACAAGCTCAAAACAACTATTTTGGTTTGCCTGATCCTCGATTCCGATTTATTTATACAATCATGTACTATACAATCTATTGCTTGGGTTAATACTACTTTTACATCTAGATTAGTATCAAGCAAGGTTGTCTTATTTCACCATTTTATCTGAGCTATGCTATGTGAACGACCTGGTGTCAGGAGTGGAAAGAAAGAATACGTGGAAATGTATAAATAATAGGATAGTAAAAAAGTGTGCACTTCTGTGTACGCCACTAAGAGCGTCGACATGATGTATGACATCGAGAAAAATATATGCATTGCAATGTGTAAGTTGCATCAAGTATCAATTACGATTTAGGATTTCTAGCACACGATTCCAGCGTCCTGTCTATCCAGTACACGCCAAATCGGACTAGAAAACATTTTTTCATCAGCAGTATGTACATGTAACCGGTTTGTGGTGTCTGTGCCATGATTTATTAACCTAACAATTCAGATAATGACGCTCCGGAGAAGAGAACATTATAGATAAGCCACAGTGCAGTGGTCAAAGCTGCCTGCTTGGAAAGTCAGAGACCGTTGGTTCGACCCCCACTCTGGCCTTCAAGTTTTAAAGAAACAAATGTTTCCCGCTTACTCGTGAAGATTCAATATTCTGGGGAACCTCTGTGACCAAGAGTTCGAGGTAGTGTGCTCGGCCTCAGACAGCCATGGCTCGAATTTCGAATCCTGTGTCTGGAGGGCAGTATCATCTCATTCATCTCACCATCCTCAGGAGGTTCTCCTGGCCCGGTTCAGCCTATACAGCTATATGTGCACAAATGTGGCCTAAAATCCCATTCATTTCATTTCAAGCCACAATTGTATGCTGTGGTTAATTACTGTTGGTAGTATATGTTGCCCTTGTTTTCGTCTAGTGTTACATATTCAAAATGTGTTATTGAATTAAATCATGTTGTTGTTAATAATAAATTGTGGGTGACATGGCGAACTAGTCAAACTAATCATCATAATGACTACATTCATCTGAGGATCACCTACTGGTGTGATATTTGTGAAAACAAGTTACTCAGTAGTTTCTTTATAAAAACACAGATATACCAGTATAATGTTTTGTATGTTAAATTACATCGAATAGAGAAATTCTTTCAAGCAGTACTGCAGTGTGTGTTACAAACATTTTTGATGCGTATCTACTCCTGAAGTAGTAAGCTGGATACATGTTATCTGCGGTCTATTAACCAAGCATATCACAGTGAACACGAGAGGTTGACTCTGTGCTGGTTCTATGCTGGGTCAGCGTCACAGGCGTTGGCCCGGCAGTGAACCAACACAGAGTGAACGTCGTGTGATTACTAGGCTATAGAAGGTACCCAGGACACAAAACAATTGTATAAAATTAATACAACGTCGGCCCAACGTCTTCGACGTTGGTCCAACATTGTATAAATGTTATACAAAATGTGTTGTGTTTGCTGGGGATATATATACCGTAGTGCCTCCCAGCGGTGGACGGCTGAAGTGGTGGGGATAAAACTCATCTGTGGCGGCTGTCATTGCAGAGGGGGTGACAAGGGCTCTGTATGCGGAGACATTATCTGATTATCCAGCCTGATTCACGCTGATACGTTACTCAACTCTACTACAAGGAACGCTGTTCATACCCAGCAACATAGTGACTGTATGTCAGGTGTGAAAATATAAGTTTAATATGTGCCAAGCAAACAAACTTACATCACGGCACAAGTAGTGTTGTTTTCATCTTGTAGTGACGCATTGACTAAGATGTTATGTTGTTATTATACACTGTCGCATGGTAATATTTTGCTGTTCGGTCGCAATCTGCCCCGAGGAAAATAAAGACTTGGCGCTTTGATGTTGTGACATGTCTGTCTAGGCTGCCATTATCTCTACAGACAGTGATTCACTTGCGATATATTATACCCACGAAAGATGGGAATATTTGAGTGACAAAATCTGTGTATTGTTGTGGATGCTAATTCACTGATAGAATAACAGTGATATGTGACATTAATACACGACTTCAATGGACGTAATCTTGTGACTGGTGTTCATACCTTACATTGACTGTTGTACACAACGTCATGAAGTGTGCATTACGTTGTTCCTCTGGCTTGGTAAATCGCTGTAGTTTGGCTAAGGCCCGATTGATGCTGTGTGACACCGGATGGCAGTTTTTTGTACGGAGGCTTAGCAGGGCGGCGGGTTACTGCCTTCGAGGGCTTGCATGCTGGCAACATCCACATCCGTCTGAGGCCGCCAGCACCAGCTCACAGGTGGAAACAATCACTTAGCATATTTTCAAACAAACAAAATTACTAGAATGTAAATAAGGTGTAGTCACATTTTAATCACTGGACGCTGGTCCACTGCTTTCTCAATGCTGTAACAGCACCCTGGATGCTGTCCCGGCATTGAGGCATAGCTGGGTTAACGCCCCGTTTTAGGCGGGTGCACGTTATGAGGTCATGAATTATCTAAGAAAAATGTTCATGAAACGAACATTCTATCTGATCTCTGATCAATTTATCTAAAATTCTAAAATAAATTGACCACCTGTAATTTTATATTATACTTCACTTTTGCAAGTGCACCTCAACTGTGCTATTCTAAATCGACACTGTATGTAATTATTATTTTCATCTTTATTTTCAAGTTATTTGTAATGAATACAAACATTTAAATAACTAATTTGATTGTAAACTAATAGCTTGGAATATTTCAGAGAGAAGTATTGTGCATAGCCACAAGATACATTTTAGTTGCATATCAGGATTATTAAATTTCAGTGAAATAAGGAAACTAAATATTGCTTCCCACACAGAACTTCTGCTCGGTGATTTTGCTGAAACTGCGCTTAAGACGTTGGTCCCACATTCAGGGCTTCAGCCAACGCTATTGTTGGGTTCTCTGTTTTCTGAGATTGTGATATGATCGTATACTAGAGAGATATGTTTCCTGTCAATGCTGCCCTGAAGACGACGTGTTTGATTGTACTATGATGTTGTACTGTAATTTTATTCTTTTGTAAATTATTGAAATTTGCTACAAAAATTGCCTATCTAAAGGTAGTTTAATTACTTTATTGTAGAAAATCAAAGAAAGTTCCGAGAATTGATTATGTTTTATATGCGTATTTCCACTAGGAAAGACTATCTAAAAACAATTTTAATAGGATGTTCTTTCGAACACACCAGTACTGCTAACCAAATATAAATTATAATGTCAGACCGTGGCTTTTAACGTGTTGTTTCTAGTGGAATCAGATGTATATATACAAACATGCGGAGCAGCCAATTCACAACAACCCAGCATTAACCTACCTTTGAACAGAAAAAACAGGGCTACAAAAAATGTATAGCCAGACCCTGGCCTTTAAGGCGCGCGGCGCGATGACAAGATAGCAACCTTTGCCAAGCACAGCAGATCTATCTCGATTTTATTAGTGGATGGAACCAAGCCAAACGGTGGTGATATTATTGTTTCTGGTCACCAGGTGTTGCATGCAGAGGGTCCAGTAACATGCGACACTCCCAAAAACACGCTGTCATATTCGCTGGTCAAATTTGCAGTGTAGTACGTCAGTGGTATGTCTATGCAGAAGGGGGCTTTTATTTACCGGATTCTTGTAATTCCGCATGCTCGTGAGGTAATATAGCTCAGCCATACTTAAACAAATCTTGAGATGCGCATGACAGAAACGGGACGTGGCGTAACCTGATGGATCTTTAACATAAAATATATGTGTAGTCTTCCATCATGTCCATGGACTTGGTACTGCTGTTGTTAACCCAACTCTTTTTCTGAGTTGAATTGTTGTATTTACTACTCCAGTGAGTGACGCATTTAGCTCTGAGTGGTAAGATGCTGTTCAGCAGATATTGTCTAGAGTACCATGATCTTGGCACAGAGCTTGGTAGCATTTATTTTGCCCTTTGGGGCTGAATTGTCGCTTGTAAACATCAAGTGGGTGCCTGTGGTATACTTATATTACCGTATAACAGCTTAGTTAGAAGGGCTGATATTATGTTTACCTGATTTTTTTATCCTCTGCCAATACCTAAATCACAGTCCACTGGATAACGTTAGAATATCTGAATATAATTTTAAACTGATATTTTATCTGTTTCAATAACTAAATTACAATCCACTTGATCACTTTAGAATGGCTGATATTATGTTCCACTGATCTTTTATCTGTTTCAATACCTAAATCGCAGTCCACTGGATAACTTACTTTAGAAGGGCTGGTATTATGTTTCACAGATAATGTATTGTCGTCAATACCTAAATCTCAGTCAACTGGGTAACATTAATTTGATTGTCTCAAGATTTCCACTTTGGTTCTGTTCTTTGTGCTGTGAACATTTTTTCAACAGCACCAAACAAATTTAATATGGCCTAATTCTGAAAAGTTAATAACATATTACTTTGTGGCATTATTAGATTATTAGACATATTTAATGACTGCTACAGTTGAACAGTTTCACATTCTGTTCGATTAGCCCAATCAAATATTTGCAAATGTTTCATCACAGATTTATTGTCTGAAACACCTACTTGAATTGATGTTGTGTGTCACTGTAGCGAGATACAGCTTGTGTGGATTTGGTTCCTTATTCTTGTTAGTTAATATACATTGAATGGACGTGCAGCTTTGTGTAAACACGATACATTATAGGTTTAATGTGGGAGAACATTTCTAAGTGACACTCGGCACTCTAAGGGTTTCAAGTGTTTGAGATGGTTCTGCAAGTGTGATATGCCTTCAATGTTTTATATTTTTCACATTCTTATCACTAAACTTCACAGATATGATAACACAATAATAACAAAGCTCTGTATCGCAGTCACACGCAATGGTCCTACTGTACTGAAATACCGAAGGTTTTATGTTCTATGGACCCAACGGGAAGGACTGACGTCATGAATTGGCTACACAACTATTTCTTTCTATATAGAGTTCATTGATATAGTGGTTATTATCAGCTCTAAACGGGTCATTGCTCTATAAGTGGTGAGTTTGCATTTTGCTTCAGTCTAGGCAATGTTCAATTGATCAACATGTTTTGAAACTTGTTCACAGGGACAACAAATCAATTGTGATTGGTTTCAAACACGCCAATGTAAGTAGTAGAAATGTAAGTAGTAAATTAGTTCAAACAGCTATCCTGCCATGGATACAGCTTTAGTGTGCACACACTGCACTCTGCAAATTTATTTTGGTTTAATACCCTCTTGTGAATTTGGACATGGATTTAGTATATATTCGGTATTGTCTTGGTTAGGATAAAATACCACTGTCTGAGTCACTTATATTCTTTTTCACATGCTACGATATACTCGGTGTAATTGTAGGCTACAGCTACAACTACAACTCGCCGTCGCTGATCCCGATCTCCCTATCTGCTAGCTGGGATATCTTTCTTATGCTTAACGATGTGAAGAAATACTTCATTATTGTCCAGAGGACGGCTACGCACCCAATAGAAATGGCTACACATTGTAAAGTCTACTTCATACTTGTTAGCATTTCTATTAGATAAGGTTTATCAGGTTGGGTTTTTATAAATAAAGTAGATATATCGGTGCTTGTGTGAATTTGGCGTTCCTTATTCTTGCTATAGTTACTATACATTGAATAGACTTGCAGCTGTGTGTAAACACGATGCATTATAGGTTCAATGCTGATACAGCGTCTCAGACTGAGACCATGGTCCAATATTAGGCGACATGATGTCAATGTCTCGTGTTGGCTGGTAGATGTGCATCACAGATTAATACTACTGTCCAGCATCATTACATGTATGTCACACGTGTTATCCTCTCGTTTGTTTGGGATCAAAGTGTCGCTTCATGGAGTGAGAGATATGCCCCATTCTCTCTGAGTGATTACAACTGTATATTTTCAAAATTGAATGTATTATTTGACCCGAGTGTTGATGAACGAGGGCTGACCATGCTAACACGGAACGTTGGCCTAATGTCGTTTTCCTGTTGACCCCGCCGTCTGCCACGTCAATCCAATATTAATCCAACTTTGGGGCAACGTCTCGTGTTTTCTGGGGGGATTTGAACAGCCTCTGGGGTCAGCTAACACCTGACTTGGCCATTATCAGAGACCACTAACAACGGCCGATCAGATTCATTTCCGTTCATGTTTGCCGCAAAAGGCACGTTCAACGCGATAGCAGGATCATGATTATTTGCGAAGACGACCACCTGTCGCTGTGATATTTAATTGTCTGATTCAAGTGGTAATGGTGCTGTGGAAACGGCGACCAGGTGTATCACAAGACGAGTGTGAATGAAGTTAATGATTGAAAGATTTATAGATCATATATACTATTTTATTGGTACAAATCTGCAGAATAGCGGATAGATAAATGTAAATGTATATTAAATCATGTATGCTGAATTTATATTATCAAGGATTTGCTATTATATCAATAGTGTAAGTGCAACTGTTTTTCCATGAAAAAATACCAGATGACGCTATTGTAATGCAGCTTTTTAGTAGATATCTTTCGATAGATATAGTTTTTTCATTCGAATTATCTATCAGCTGGATCAACATATTTAGTTAGGTATATAGATCGCCACAGGGTGGAAAGAGCCAGAAGATGATTCAGCGGTAATTAGGTACGCACCCAAGTGAGGAAAATAATGATAGGTTAGAAAACTGAGGCAATTTATATAAAACGTACAATTTCTCTTTATCTAATGACAGTGGAAACAAGTGGAGCAATCGTTGTTGTTCATGGCTGCCAGTCTGAACACACTGATTACTTTATAATTGACAATATTGTCATTCATGCAATTATACGTAGAACTGTGATCATTGTATGAGTATGCACATGTGCAGAACTTATGTATTTGTAATAGAAGCATATGGTAAGAATATTAGCTTCAATCATATCAAAGAAGACAATTTTGAAGATATGCTGTTTTAATCAACGAATACATTATTAAATTATTAGGCATATTAGGCACTTCACCTTTACTTTACTACCTAGAAGGACAAGTTCCTAGCGCCGAAATGATCGCAGGGCTCTATGCTCCCCGGAGAGTTGAAGTGGCCTACGAATGAACAGGACCAGTGACCATGGGTAAAATAGGCTGGTCAGCCTTTAGAGTTGATAACAAGACTATTAAACCTTAACCTAAGGTCCTTATTGATGAAGGGAAGTCAGTTGTTGTGTTAATGTAGCTTGAGTTATCTTATATAATCATCGCATTTTTCGCACTGAATGTTAAGTACATTGGCCACAGATGCTATCGTATTTTTAATTGTACATCAAAATTGTTTTATCATAGTTATCCCGCCCTGGGAGCTCTCGCAGACACACTGCAAATTATATCTGATTATAAGAGCCAAAATAATGTACACATGTGTACATATTCATCTCTTTAAAAAATAGAATATAGCCAAAATATTCATATACATGTACATGTATGCCGCTATGTGTATTATAGTAGTAGTCTGCTGACCACGTTTGGCAGTGAGTGCTAGGGAGATTTATGATTGTCAGGTTCCGTACTATAAATGATTACGCGGAGTGCCGTTTTTCAGAATATGGTAGATTTATCACGTGCGGCCAGTAACCTGATAACTTCTCCCGGAAAATGTAGTGTGATGGTTTGTGACAGATGATTCCCGTCATAATATGCCACTTCACTACGACTGTACTTCACTACGACTGTATATGTTTCTACTACATAAATTTGTTTCTACAATGTTCTCGCGATAACTGAGTGCAATGTTAAAAAGAAAAATCCGAGCCAGTAGGACCAAAAGTGTAACATGAACAAAGATTGAATATTTCAGACAGTGCTGATTTGTTTTGACTTATTTTCCATTATTTAAAGTACTAACTCAAATGAAAAAATTGTTTTTATTTAAATAATAGGCCGTCCTAGCCATCGTATTTATTGAATTCTATTATATTAAAAATGCACATCAATGTTAATTTCTGATTCTATGAAGCTATCGTTTGGTGTATTTGAAGTGGGTGAAGTTGCAGATTTATAGTCTGATATCAGGTCTGAA
Source organism: Flabesymbios commensalis (assembly GCA_964017125.1). Classification (NCBI taxonomy): domain Eukaryota; kingdom Metazoa; phylum Annelida; class Polychaeta; order Terebellida; family Flabelligeridae; genus Flabesymbios; species Flabesymbios commensalis. The sequence goes on along the minus strand of OZ024904.1, from coordinate 35,912,416 downwards.
GACTTATCAGCCGACTTTACATTTTACCCTCTGGACCTGTACATTCATGTGCCACTTCAATTAGCGGGGAGCATACAAACCCTGCAGCCATTTTGGCGCTTGGAACTTATCGTACACATTGCCATCTCTGTCCTACCAGGTACTCATTTACACCTGAGTGAAGTGAGCCAAGCGAGAGTGAAGTGACACAACATTGAAACACTGTCCCAACAATCATTCTGCCCGACAATGAGAGGAGACAAACATGATACTATTTCTCTGACAACCTGTACCAAGATGGAATTGAACTCGCACGATAGGCATGCCAATGCAAAGCGCCACGCTGAGCACGCTCTAACCATTGCGCCACGTTATTCTCCCTACTATTTAATTAAATTAAATTAAATTTGGTTTGACAGTTAATTAAAATCCTATATTATTCGCTTCTAACACTGCAAGAGTCGAATTTGCCGTTAAAAAACAAACAGTGTTTACATTTACACGTACGTACACAGCAACTCATTAAACACGAGACATTCATCATATAATTATGATGTTTTAATTTCGCGTCGGTGACCGTAGACCAAAATTAAAACAGCATTGTATCAACGCCTCGGTGTTTGAATCTTTTTTCTGAGATTATAGGGTGTCTCTAGGGGTGAATCCTATGAGCGGACAGATGAGGGCGCGTCTCTTGTGGTTTTCTAGCTGTAACCACCAGTGGTGTGCTAGGCTGTTTGTGGGATGAGATCCACGAGGGGTAAAGTGATTTTTAACCAGTATCATCAGCTGTATCCAGGCTTTACCTGGTGGTTGGTACGTGATTGAGGTGCCTTATCTGCGTACCTCGTCAAAATCTACCCTGATGACATCGCAGGCAGACTGGTCATGGCGGGTAGTCAAAATCAGGCGCGACGCAATAAATAATGCCATTATGTTTCGTGGTGAAGTCTCATCAGAAAGGCGATATATAGCCAATTTACTAAAATATAAACTATATACCGCTATAATATATCATTTTAGCAATGTAATGGAACGGTACAATTTAATTTAATTGATAAATTTATTAAACGAGAATGTTTTATCACAACTTAATCTAAAAATGTATTAAAACAATTTATATGGTTACAAGTCAATCAATAATTAACTCATTTAGTCTAAACAATACATATTTACAGAATAGCACCTCAATGATTCGCTGAGCATGAATACGTTTTTTATTGAATCTACAAACCTAATTTCTGTCGGTGTTTATATATAGGCATATTCGTTCAACTGGTTGTAATATTTAATACTCCTCAATATTGCTAGAATGTGTGACGTTACGTAACATGTGTTAGAGGTCTTCACACAATTCAATAATTTTAGGGAAAAGAATCTCACCATTGATTTGAGCATGCTCCTTTCCGACATCGTGAATCGGAATACAGATTAATTTGGTGGCATACACCTACATTGGAGTGTATGTGTGTAGACCGGTGTTGAGTAGCGCCAAACACACGTGCACCCGGTGTTAGTTAATGCTGGACCACCGTCTGTAATTCTGGCCCAACATTACCCCTTAATTACTTAACCGCCGGTCCCGATTATATTCTGTTTTTCATTTTTATTAGCACATTAAATACCACCTTTTAAACATGTTGAAGATAAAATGTGACACCAATCAACAAGAGTTGAAAATAGTTGACCTCCATTTTGTCAAATCTGAATAATTCTCACTCCCTTGAAGTTGTGGATCGCATCAGCGACACACAACTTCACGTGGGTGAAAATTCCAATTTAATACCTTAGTGCTAAAAGGGTTAAAACAGCACCACTCAAGCACGCCAAAATTGCAGCTGTATGTTATCTATATTTTCAATTTCCCAGCAAACACGAGAAATTGATCCAATGTCGATTTAATGTTGAAGCAACGTCGGATACATTGGAACAATGCTAAATCAACTTTGGATCAGCGTCTCATATTCACCGGGTTACTGTCGACATCGTGAATGCCGCTAATATGACCTTTAGCTTGTTCTTACTAGAACTTATGAAATATATTCAAATATAATAAGTAGTTTATGCCCTATTTCAAGATCGCAGTGTTTGCACAAAATTGATATCGATGAGTGATAACAAATGATAACCACCTAACGAGTGTTTATATATATACATTTATCGCGAAAGGGCAAATGATGCTCTTTGGTGGTGGTGCAGTTTTAAAGGCTACAGTCGTACTACATTATGAAGATAGAAATATATAATAAATAGGGGTTTTTTCAAGTAACAGAACTGAAATTAAAAATAATATGGTAATATTAGAAAACCGACTTATTTACTTTTCGGCAAGAAATAAAACACCTACTTTTAAAATAAAAATAAAATAAAATATATATAATAAAGCAAAATTTTTTTGTTAAATATACAAAATACTTGCATGTAAAGTGTGATGGTTTTTGAGCTTGAAGCTGACTGATGTGTACTAAATCATTCATGTACTAAATTTCGGATATATATAAATATATAGTATAGTACCAGGGAGGTTCATCTACTCCCTGGTAGTACAGAGCATGCCAATATGTTGGCCCATGTAGGATCATAGAGGTAGTATGCATCGTGCAATGATCCTTCAGGCTTAGTTGTGGAGCTTAAATTGTATACAGTGTAAATCAGTGCTGGGATGCTGCGCATGATTTAAACAGTTTAAATCGACGACAAAAACCAAACCACTGAGGCACTTCTAAACAAAATCGGGCGGGGGCCCTAGGGTAGTGGTTAGCACCGCTGCCTTTCACGCCAGAGTCCGGGGTTCGGTTCCCGGTCTCGGCGGTTTGAAAGAAACAAAATTGTTTCTTCCCCATCCACGTGTGAAAGTTAGTATTGTGGGGAGCCTCCGTGACCGAGAGGTAGCGTGTGTCGGCCTCAGACCGCCAGGGCTCGAATTTCGAATCCTGTGTCTGGAGGACAGTGTCATCTCAATCATCTCACCATCCTCAGGAGGTTCTCCTGGCCCAGTTTAGCCTATATGTGCACAAATGTGGCCTAAAGCCCGATTCATTTCATTTCTAAACAAAATCAACATCTCAGAACATGCTTTGCTGAAAATTAATCTCCGTAAAAATCTGCCTCATGCACATGGATGCCACCTGAGTAAATGATGTATTAAACAATTTTAAATAAAACAATAAATAACATTAAACATTAGATATGGTGTCCTCGCATTATCTATCAATAGAAATTCATCCAGACGGTAAAGAGCCTATTATGAAGAACTAGTGATTTAACGTATTCAGTGCTGGGGACAGATTTAATCTTTAATATAGGTTCAAAACCAAATTAAACATCCTTCAAATACACAAGCTATTTATTTGTGATATAGAAGCTCATATTCTCATTCATTTGAACCTGGTGATTGCGTTGGCAATTCCAGCTTCAAATAGAGTGCAAATGCAAAAACAGTTGAGCAATCAAAGGGGTTGAACGATGTGCTTGATGCACTTCTGTTTTGTGGGCTGTGGATTCCAGGAAGTCATTTTAGCTGTAATAGGTCAATCGGTATCTGTTTACTGCGTACTGACGTACGGCGGGCATTTACAATAGATGAGGCTTCATCTCCTGTGGTCTGGTCTATTCTTTGGCAGATCAACACACAGTTTTGCTGTTGCATTTCAGGTCTATATTAATAGTCACAGGGAGGTCGACAATCCCTGGTATCATGGGTATATAAATATTAGTTGTGTCTCTTCTCCCCAGTCGCATGGAGCCACTGTCCGCATGGTGCACGCCCGTCAAGAGACCGGGCATGGGGCGAACACAGAGGGGAGCAAACCCACACTGAAAGTGGCCACCCAAACTTTACCGTTTTCATATCCTTATTGCCTCAGCTGCAGTGGATCGAGATTCCTGGAGATTAGTTCATCAAACTTTATTTTATGCTAATAACTTTTTTTCGTGGAATTATGACTCAGTCATCTTGGCTGAAAAAAATGTCAAAAAAGGGTAGATGACCTATTAAATCATTTATTGGTACACCTTGCTTACCATAAGTTCTAAGTACGTCAGCGCGTTAAGTGGTCATTCATGTGGTGCGTGGTGGGTACATGTGCGAGAGTGCGTCTGATCCGGGCACGCTGCGGCCAGTCAGTGGAGAGTCTGGATCGCCGTCAGGATAACGCCAGGATAGCACACGCTCAGAATAAACTCTACCAACCACACGTACAGCAACCCACCGCACCGCGCCTCAATGTAGCCGCTCGGGATTATAACAGCATGGCAATAATATTTGAATATGTTGAAATAGTTTAGCAGCTCTGGTGGGCTGTGTGCAGGTGTTGTGTGATGATAGCTGGATGATACACACGTATAAGTTACGACGTATACATACACCTTGGACCTGATGTTAATCCCGGGTGTTAATACTTCTCAACTCTGCGGATTATGCTGTGACATAGCATAACACAGCAGATGTAGAGCCACGCGTCACACCCAGACCCCGACTCACATATTATATATCTGCATTTAACGAATATGCTGGAATTACTTATGAGTGTTTGTTGCTCCCATCGGGGTGAAGTATATCCTAGTTCCAGGCTGCTATCACAGCTATGTTGGATGCGTAACATTGGAAATGTATGACATCACTTCTGACGAACTCAGGTTGACAACATGCTGTGATCAAGTGTTCAGCGTGTTGAATAGAAGCACAATGATCACCATCGGAATCGAATATAAATTCTCAATATTCGATCGAACGAGTGACTGGGAGGATCATTTAGCTATCATTATGTACGCCTGTTTGGGATGTGTCTCTGTTTTCAGGAGCAAAAGACTATTGGTAAATTACTATTTTGTAATTTTCGATTACTTAGTATTTGTCATTAAAGGGACTGGCCCACGCTAAAATCATAAAAAAATCGGTGATTTTATTTCGGGTTCTTAATATGACCATATGATGTAAACATGTACATAGACTGGAACTGCAAATTTTTATAATTTTTGTGCTGCGCATTCACCAGTTAGGCTAGATATGGAGACGAAATTCCTGATTTCTAATTATTGACAACCATGTCAAAAATAGGAAATGCGGGAATTTCGTCTCTATATCTAGTCTAACTGATGAATGCGCAGCACAAAAATTATAAAAATTTGCAGTTCTAGTCTATGTACATGTTTACATCATATGGTCATATTAAGAACCCGAAATAAAATCACCGATTTTTTGATGATTTTAGCCTGGGCCAGTCCCTTTAATTACAGTAAAAATCAAATGTCTGCGATGCAAAAAGTTGCTGCTCATCGACTACATGTATAGGCCCTAGCTATTGTCAAAAAGACTGTAGCGTAGATAAAGGACATTCCAGGGTAGGAGTTCAAATGTGGAGATAATGTTCTTTATCTTGACAATCAATGTTATAATTCTGGTCTGTTTGATATGCAAGTCTAATCAACTCTAAATCGATTACACATATCGATCTACATTGAACTCCGAACCCTGGTTTGCGTTGAATGATCACTTTATAATGGTCAATTTAGCATAGTCCTTGACTTATCAATTAAAGTGGTCCATTTCTGTGCTTGGTATCAGACAAGTTGATTGCTTTCTTCTGTCATTTTACGTTACATTATAAATTATTTAGCTTGTGACAGCTACACGTTGAATAAAGTTCATATTTTCCAAAAAATAACATTGCGCATACGTTTATCGGACGCCCTCCCCGCTAAGCACGAATTAGTAAAAAACTGAATTGGTAAAACTAGATGATCCCAGCAAACATGAGACGTTTATTTAATGTTAGGCCAACGTCGCAGACCGTCGACCAGTGATAAATCTGCTTTGGTTCAACGTATCATGTTTGCTGCGTCATATATCAACCATTCAACCATTCACTGGCGTGTATTACAAAATTGTCTAAATAAAGTGATTTTTTGTACACATGATGCAACTTAAGTACACGCACTCGAAAGTTTATCTCGCTGATAGAAAATTGTTGTTAAGTTTGAAAACTAACAATTAAAAAAAGACAGTCTTTCCCAATAAGTTCAAAATTTCACTGGACAGTAGGTCCTGTGAACATTAAACTTTTACCAGACCAAAAAAAATTCACCAGACAGTATGTGGTCAATGGCCGATTCTTACATTGTGAGTCCAAGAAACGACAAAAAAACGGAAATGAACAAAAAACTAACCGGATTGTAGGTCCGATGTGGTTGGGTATTTTGCCGGACCTACCTCTGTTTTACCAGACATGTCCGGTCGGTCCGACGCTATTGGGAAATACTGAATAGAACGTAATAAATTGAAGTTGACTTTGAAAACTAACAATTAATAATAGAACGTATTAAATTGAAGTTGACATCGTCACGTCGGGGACACAGGAGACACTCACTGCTGCTGTCACGGAGTGGTTTAAATCCACCTACAGTCACGGTGACACACTTATATCTTGCTAATTTAAGGCACGTTCCATCTGCAAGGCCCACATTAGTCACACGCTGTGTGATTTATTTCTTACAATTTCATTCGAAAATGGATTTGCTACTCATCCGATTTAAAACATCAAAACCTCCAAAATGATAAATCAAGGCAGTAATTGTTTGACATACAAATATATAATATTTTATACATTGCAGGGGATGGTGTTTAAATAATTGTAATGAATGATCAATGCGTATTTCAAACCATAACATCTACTATGACCAGAACATTTATTAGCGTTCTCTCTCTAGTGTCTATGGATATTATGTCTATGGTGTCATAATCAATATTTTTTTGTATTAGGGGCCTACATGTAGTTAATTTTGATACAGTATAACCTAATGCTATAGAACCGTAATATGTCAAATTTTATCGTTTTCTAAATTGCAATGTAATATATGTATGTGGATGAAGACGACTGACTGTGTTGTATTTTATGCGTGCAATTTAACAAAATATATGATGATGCTGATTCTATTAAAATAAATAGCTGGTTTTCGCATGTTTTGCCCATTCTTTGTGATCAGTTTTGAGATGATTTTGATAATTGATTGCAACTAAAAAACTTTCGTTTGTCTGAACAACGAGCATTAATTTTTACAGAATTTGTTTAGTTCCTGTAGTCTTCCAACTGAATAATATAACATTTTTAAACGAGCTTTAGAATATCCACGTAGTTGCTAAGCTTTAATTATTGGTCGATATTAATGTATAGATCTCTATTAGTAAAGTAACTGGTTTTAGAAACATGTGGTGCATCATAGTTTGTGTGTTGGACAAGAGCTTTTTTGTTATTCTATTTTGAGGCGTTATGACCTCTATTATGTATTTCCAAGCAGCTGTTATATTCGGGATAAAACAGTGCGAAAGAGCATGCCAACATGATGATTCTTCTGTTTAATTGGGGACACTACTTTTTTTCCCAATAGAAGTTGTATGTGCGCTGATGTAAAATGTATGCATTGAAAAACACACACATACTATACTGTAGAATAATAACGTTCACTCCAATTTCCTATAGAAATTTGTCTGACGTGTAAGTTGTAGCCATAGTAGACTAAATCGTCGTGTTAGAAGAGACATTAAAAGTTCAGCAAGCCACGCGAAGCCACGTTGACTTCTGTCAACACGTATCTGTCATCCAAAAAGATAAAAAGGACCCGGGAAAAAAGAGCAAATTGGCGCTGGAGAAAACTGTACATATATCCTGTGCCAACTGCCAAGGCCAGAGGCCCTTTATGTTTCACTTGTGTGCCCAGCCCAGCAACGCTAACCCAGCACTGGATCAACTCCGACGTTGAACCAACGTCGATTCTATCATTCAGCGTTGGTCCATACTGCGTAAGAGGGGAGGGAGGAGGGGGGGGGGACTCCTATACTCTTAAACAGACGCCGATATCAATTGTACAAACACTGTTATTTGATGTAAATATTTCCACCAACATCACGAGATGTGAACTACATTCACGATTGAAGCTTTGTAGAATCAGAGTACTACTACTATGTGACGACTTTTGTTTTGCTTCAAATATAACGTACACACATACAATGTACAGCAAGTTACAGCTCAGTCAACAAAGGGTTTATATTATGTGACGGGATGGTTAGAGCTCCCCTCATTGTCGCGTAGTTTATTCTGACATCCAGTAATTTTGAGCATCACGTACTGGTTGTTTTGTAAATGAGGTTCCCTGTTCGCCTGCCCTTGTTGGTAGTCAGAGTAGTACAGGGGCACGCACGGCACAGATAATAGGACAGCTCTTGTGCCCGATGTTTTTTTATCCCCACATCTGACAAATTCACTAAACATCGCATATCATCTCATGCTGTTTTTAGATTTCCTTCACAGGGTTCATACACTGAAGCATGTGAGTTTATTTCAAGATGGAGTGTATTCCATATCATTCCCTTGACCTAAAGTTGTGGCGTCTACCACTGAGCGCATATAGTATCCATTTACAGCACTTTATTATTCATTAACATTATTTCCCTTTAAATGTTTTTGCTATAGTATCTGGACCATCACAATCATGTGTAATTTCCAACCTCTAGAATGTGATCTTCAACATTGAAAATTACAGTGACCGTTTGTGGATCAATTCTAACGCCTGAAAACTTCAAAAGATGAAAGAATACATCTAAAAAATTGGTATAATTTTGCTATTAAAAATAAACTAGATAATATAAATTTTTATTTTTGTCTGTTACAGCAACTGAGAGATGAGATCACAGAGGTGACAGCAGAGATGGAGAGCTTGGACATGACAGAGGAAAAGTATGTTATTTTATTATGTGGATGGAGACATTTTTTTTGCTCTGGTCGTGTGCCGCCGCACTCTTTTGGGTCCAGATTATGAGATTAGTAATTGCAGCGTGGTGGAGACATGGAGCAGCATGGCATATTAATTTATTTGGAGAATCTACCGGTGTTGGCTATAAAAGTTTGAATAGCGGAACATAGTTTGATATTTGTGGTTCTATCATTTGAATTTACACGAATTATCATATCTTCAGCTAAGTACCGAGACTACTTAATGTATATATTATTGTACCAACTTTCAAATCGAAGAGGTTGGTTCTGCATATTTTGTCTATATATAAATCAATCATGGTACAAATGTATATGCTAGCCATATAAGTTTAGAGGGCTCTATTTCTGACTGCCATTTTGTTGGTCGATAGGACTAAATATATATACTATCTTACTTTTTGATAAAGCACGCCCAGCATCATAAAATGTGTATCCGAGATCACGTACTTCATCAGCAAATACGAAACGCTAGACCAATGTTGTTTTAATGCTGGACCGACCTCTTTGATGCTAACCTAACAGTAAAACAGCTCGGATTCAATGATTCGTATTCGCTGGGATGGTGTCACTGTCCCGTATCATACTTACTCATAGAACACATTCTTATTGTTACTGGAATTTTTCATTTGTGTGTGCACGAGTTCACATCTCACTTGTATTATAAATGTGTAACAAAATTTCCCGGGTTCCACCACCCAGATATTTATTAACCTTCACAATAATGGCCTATTTTTACAATGCTTCTGAAATTATGAGGCAGTTTTAAGCTAGCTGCTGTTCAGGCTTCATTCATGGTAAATACAACGGCACAAAATGATCCTAAACCGAAATGGCAACGTCATGTTGCCTGTGCCCAGCAAACACGCGATATTGACCCAATGTTGGTTTAATGTTGTCCCACCGTCTGCGACGCTGGGCCAACATTAAACCAACTTTGGTCAAAGTAACGGCTTACTCTTTTTTTGGCTTTTACGGAGCAGTTGTGGCCTTATCACTAGGATGTGTGTCTTGTCAAAATTATTGTCACCCTGGTAATCACACAGAAATATCGGTTGTTTATTTAGTTTATACGGCTGTTTGCATAGACTAATCTGTCAAAGGTATATTGGCATTTGATATTCATAATACGCTTGATTTAGGATGATTTTGAAACACATGCATGTATCTAAGCTAGTCTCTTCAAAACATAAAACTATTACATGTATGAGGTTAAAGATCAACAGCAGGAATAGGCCATCTACGCAATTGTCAAGATATGTGGAGGTTAATGTAATATATGGTCATCTCAGAGTTAAAGGGTAGTATCAGCCACTAGTAAAGTGGCAGATACCACTCTGTCATCCTCCGTTATCAATCTGCTGAGTAAAACTAACTGAAATCGATATTAAGACAAAGCATTAAGTTTAACATCTTGAATTATATTGACGCGTATCCCGATCTACGAAAAAATGATTGTATAGGGCTGCGATAATCATAACAGCTTAGTAATGTTTAATTAGCATATAAGCGGATTTTGCGATAGAAATACTTCATATTTTGTGTGCATAATATTATATTTGTTTTGTGTTCTACTGAAGGTTAAAAATTGATAAATTACCAAAAGTAAGGGATCTTTATATTTCATTTTAACATTAAACGACACGTTAATGAAACCATACGTACAATGCCATCAAATGCTTATTTGGGCCCCAAAACGATAAACACAGAACTTTCTCCACTTATTAATTAGTGTTATAATTGTGTTCAAAAATTTAAGAGAGCTTCAATGTGATGTGATACTGATACCTGTAAAGTTTTTAACTTGCTGAGAAAAATCTTGTAATTGTCTAAGAACAGTGTTGAGAGTGTGGGTTTGGTACTGTCAGTATTTGAGATCCCCTCGGTGTAATGGTGCTGGCCTGGTAGATCGTGAAACACGATGCGCGCCCCCAATGTTAGGTTAATGTTGGTCCAGCGTGGTAGACGGTGGGCCAACATTATTCTATCATTGGGTCGATGACTCGTGGTAGCTGGTGGATCGTCTCGGTTACACCTGTACCGGTAAAACTAGCTGACCGGCTAAAGGCGTGACATCATCGCTGTTTTAACATTGGGCCAGCGTATCTGCCACTGGCCAATGCTGATCCAGCGTTAATCCGGCGTGTTATGTCTACCTTGTACAGCCAGCGAGAGCAGCAATGCCCCGTCTGGAATACATCTGCAGCGGGGATGGCAATGTGCAATGGAAGTAACGGAACAGACACACGTCCAGCTCATGAAGCTGGATAATGTATTCTGTTAATATCACCCGTATGCTGTTTTGTCGGTATAAATGTTTCTGAGGGATTGGAATCGACCCAAAATAACTAAAATATTGTAGATCTATGTTTCAGCAAAACAAACATCATTGTAAAATAGTTTAGTTATTTACCGCCGATTTAAAGACTATATCAAATTGCTGTTCCGACGATGATGTTCCTTCAGGCAGCCTGCATTGCAGTGAGTGTTGGACAACCCACATAAATCCTCTTTTTATGCCTTCCTGTTGTTTGTAATGTCAAGGCGGATGTTAAGAAATGGGTCTTCCGACACACAGCCTCCCTATCACATACCTAGAAATACAAATATATTATCACATATGTGTGTCACCTGTTTTGGTGCTGAAATATCGCCACTAATTATTAATTATGTTATTATTCGTTTAAAAATTAATTCGATATCCTACCTTGATTATAATAGAAATGTCAATAATTGTTCGATAAATTTTAACTGGTGGCAGAAATCAGTAGTAACAAAGAATCAATCAGACTCATAGAAGCTCTATGTTTCATGGTGGTAACAGAGAGGTGGTTGTAATACGTTATTGTGGCACCTATATAATATGTACCTACGTTGTTATCACCTGTGACAATGCAGTCAGTGCAGTATACTTGCACATAAAGCAATGATTGAATCAAAACAGTTGTTTAGTAAAACTTTGTTACTAACTGCATTATATTTCACAGTAAACCGTGAATTATACACCCCCCTATTTCCATGTACAGTATAACCGCCCCTTGGGATTAGAAGGGCGTATACATCACTTCAAAAAGATGCAGGCACGAACGCCGGTAAAAGAAACCTGGGGGAGGGTTAACACCACCACAACCCCATAGATTTGTAACCCTCCCCCCCCCCCCCCGGGGACCTTTCCTGCCTTCTTCCCCAGCGTAGCCATCGACCTAGTAACTCTGAACCCCACCCACTTATTAGAAATCCCTGTAATAAACCCTGCTATGCGAATAAATTTGAATAGTAAAATTATTTTGTTCACATTGTTTGGTGATTCAGATTTTATTCAATCACGTATGGCGTGCATAACACATGGTACCTCATAGCTTGTATATCATATTTCATTCTTTAGAATCTGGAATTGGTAGCACAGAAGGAATAGACATAATGGTTTACATAAAAAATAACTTATTCGACTCACTTGATATTTCTCGTATCTTTGACCTGATTTTTTACCTAATTTTTTATCCACCGACCGTAGGGGAAGGGGTATTTTCATCACGCCAGTTTTCTTGTGGGCACAAAAACTACTGGTGAATTTTTTTTGAAATTTTAACATAACATTTCTAACAACATGTGGATGTGCAAGTGAATTTTTAGAGATGCTACCAAAATTCAAAATGGCCGCCAGAGGTTAACTCCAATTTTTTTCTGGGCGCAAAAACTTTAAAAATTAAGGTCAGAAATTATTCAAATTTTACTATCACATCCCCACGATATGGAGATGTGCAGGTGACTTTCTCAAGGTTTTACTGAAATTTAAATGGCCGCCACAGATCAATTTTATTTTTTTGGATATGGACTCGGGGAATCTGCAAGTGTTTTTTTTAAGGTTTTACTGAAATTCAAAATGGCCGCCATTGATAAACTTCATATTTTTTGTGGGCGCAAAAACTGAAAAATTGAAGTCAGTAATTTACATTGTACAATCATATTACCCACCATCTGGAAATGTGCAGGTGATTTTACTGAAATTTAAAATGGCCACCACAAATCGACTTTTTTAATATTTGTGACCGCAAAAAGTCGGACCTAATTTATGGCGGGGGATGATATAGGACTTCAGGCCTCTTGTTACTAGAGAATATGTTATTCATGGTTCCAAGATTCATATAGAAAGTGGTTAAATTTTACTCACTTTGGAACTTGGTGTGAAACGATTGCGACGTTTCATTCTGCCTTCAGAAGATCTTGATCACGCAATGATCAGTGTGGGTGATTCGGCTCAGATGGTGGTGGTCGCAGAATGATCTGACCATAGATGTGTGACAGCTGGTAGCCCTGGTCTCTGTTTATGGAAGGTGCTCTCTGCTTGATGTTGATGGCCTCCTTCACCTTGCGCTTCATCCAGTCCTGTTCTCTGTCTAGGACTTTTAGGTTGTCCATGGAAACACTGTCCGGTGGCATTACAGTGGTCTCCTACTCCAGTCGGTTTATCAGTGTTCTATGAACCGAACGCTGAGGGGTCTCTTCGTCTCCCGATTTACCTTTTGATATTGAGGCGATTATTGACCTTTAATTGATGGCGGATAATAAGTTCAGTTTCCGGACAATATCTCGGAAAGCGTTTGCTGGATTGTTTTTAGGCCATTATTGACAATAATTGATGGCGGATGATAAGTTCAGTTTCCGGACGATATCTTTGAAAGTGTTTGCTGTATTGGTTTCATATCGCACACACACACATCCCTGTGTAGATGTGCCTCTTTGGGGGTTATGACCTTTGATCTAATTTTTAACCTTTTGACTTTGATGCCATTATTGACTTAAATTAATGGTGGAGGATATCGCCAGCGTCAGCGCTCTTGTTTTGATCTTGTATACACGGTCCTGCGCGACAGAAGGGTTTAGCCCTTTAAACGCTAACTACGACTACAACTAATTTTAATTCTGTTAATTTGTACTTTATATTGAACACATTTAAATGTGGAATTTATCTTCAATCGGAAAGATTTTTAAATACTCCCACTCCTATTTGAAAAATCCAAATTATTTGCACTCACCTGACATTGTAGATCGCTCAGTGAAGTAGGTGAAAATTATAATTAATTAAGTTTGCGGTTAAAGGGTTAGTGACTTAGTGGTTAAAGGGTTGATGTTCAATACTCGTAATTAAATCATGAAGTGTAAACTTACGTTCTGTGATGTTGAAGTCCTTCTGAGCAATGGTTACCGGAAAACCGGAAGCTGTGAATTTATTTGACTTTCCAGTGAAAACATGTCAAAATGGTAAAATATCAGTATTAATCATTGTATCAAAATATACACAGCAGATGATAACTTTTGTGACATGTACAAATAAAATAAAGTCAACTGAACTATTGTTTCGGGAATGTTCGGTTCTGTTTAAAATGAATAATTCTTCATAGTATGGAGTTGGATTGCAGCTTCAGAGAAATGGAAGATATTCACTAGCAGCAAACTCTCAATTTAATGTCTCACTCAACCTTTGATCTTCACGCGTGACGATGATAATTCAATTGATAGAACAATGACTGAATTTTTAACCAGTGTTCCGACGTAAACTCCATTGCCCCATTTAAATAGCTAACATCTAACTTATAATTATCGGATTATAATTCCACACCCTTACTACTCACTATCTTCGCATTGTTACGTTTTATTTCACTTTCTCGGCAAATAGTTCATTGAGCCTATGCTGGGTCGTGGTTGGGCCACCGTCTTCGACGTTATTCCATCACCGGTCCAGCATAGGTTCAATGGCTTGTGTGTGCTGGAATGTGAGCTGCAATCAAAGCACTGATCTGGTATAGACAAAGGGTTGATAGTCCGTGATGACGCAACTCCAACCTGTCAACTGTGAGTAATTAGATGTGAGTGTAATGACTTTACAAGCTGATTGAACCCTTTGAACAGTTAAAGTCCAAGGACCGCCAATGGTATTTAACCTGAAAATAAATCAGATATATTCCCAGTCAACAAACCGTCTTGACATTGGCTCAAAGTATGTGCAATGTTGGACCCGCATCGCACATACGTCATACTCATGTCAAATAAAAAAAAATTGTTGTAAGACGATATAGCATTTACGAGCTGTATAGAATAAGACTTGTCAGCAGTCTGGAATATATAACATCTAGATTTAGACACCTTTATCATCATATCCAATATAGTTTTTATTGTAATACGTGATGTCATGTTATTAGTAATACATCTACACATGCAATTGTTTTTATTATGAAATTAGAATAAAAGAACAACTGATCTTTTGTCATGTTAATGAAGTCCGCTTAAAATATAAGCAGCGTGAATATGTACATCAAGGGTTAATCTAAACCATTTGGCATGTTATTGAGGAGGGAGGTGTGGACACACCCCCAACTGAGAATCGGTTTTCAGTGTGAATCTGAGACCTGCCTGGGACACGTTACGTAAGCAGGGGCCCTGTGTAAGCTAAGTTCTGATCAGCGGTTGTTCATCCAATTAGCCAACCAGAACTGTGATAACACTGCAAGCGGCAAGAATTCCCGCAAACGTTATTACACTCGCGTTTGCAGGTTTGGCGAGTATTGGCTGAACACAGAAGTATGCCCGGAGCGAGGATTTCTGGCTTTTGTTCTAACAAGCCACTCGCCTGAGGGCAGAAGTGTTAATTTATCTGACACAAAGAGAATTGTTTGCTGCATGGGAGAAGGAGGGGTCGCTATGTGGTGAGATAGCTTGATATTCCCACAACTGTGAGGAAAAACAGAGTCCTCATTCAAGCTGAGTGATGACATGATTGACATGACTGGTAGTGCCACTCGTCATATTAGGATCATACCGCGCCGGTACATATCGCAGCGTTACTGCTGGACAATTGGTTATTACCTTATAAACAGTGAATTTGCCCAGTCATCATCCTCACTGTCCACTTGACATGCATTTTGAATCATACAATTCGTATGTGCAGCTGAGAGACACAACAGCTTTAAGTGGAGCATATAAATAGATTTAGTGTCTCAATATAGGCCTACTGTCTGTGATATGCGTGTTTAAGTAGATTCTGGTTGATGTTCATCTGGATGAAGAGTACCAGTTTATTAGATCATATTTGACACTCTACCGGTGTGACGTGTCGTTAACATCTGCTCCTGGTACACGGTTACCCATACACAGGATGTGGCCTTCTGTGTCCAATTCTACCAGCAGCGCCCTGGCGTCTCAAGCCGAGATTTAGCTGTTACCCGTGGCTCTTATGTTATATTATATGGACACTATTAGTTACGTAGAACAGGAGTGCCACACACGCTGCAACAAGTGGACCTCAAAATCCTAACAATCCCAGGCACCAGAGGATTTTGGAATTACCTACTTCAAAACCAACAAATCACGTGGATATTTTAGGAGTATGATTTCCAAGGATAAGTAGCCTTAAGTGATCAAGGCACGGACATACAGAATTTCGTATTATAATAGCGCAGTAACTATAATATTTGTGAACATTCGACGAAGACGAGGATTAACAAGTTAAGGAGTCCTTATTGGCATCCATACTTGTAGCTATCGCAGTGAGACCAGGATAAGTTACAGAAACCACCCCTGAAAACAAATGACTGGACGATTGTCATGTTCAGTTAACAATAATGACGTGTTTTAAGTGACGTCGAATTGTTGCTTGTTGTTTGCATAGGGAGTGCGGTGGTTTGTACCAAACATATCGGCATTCTTATCAGAGAATACAGTGCGACCTACATCTCCATCATGTCTATCTGGGGTAAATGTAGAAAACAAATCTTTCCAGCCTCCTCAGCTGCTGATGGCGTTCGTCAGCAGCTAGTGGCCGACATGACTTATTATCAACACAAGAGGAACGTAACAATCTTCTGTACGTGTAATTGCAGCAGTGACAGGTCAGTCTATTATTATGCAGTCAGCAAACATAACTACACAACAGAAGGTCCATGTTCTGCATACAGCCACCGCTCACCTAGGCCTATAATATATTTAGCCCATTTATCAACATTACTATACCCAGCAAACACGAGAAGTTGACCCATTGTTGGTGTACTGTTTGGCCAGCATCGCAGACGTTGGTACTACCAAGAACTTGGTACTTTCAATATGGGGTCAACGTATCGTGTTTGCTGGGTATATGCCCGCTGTTCAGAATATAACCAGGCTGTGCAGCGTTCCTATTTTCCAAATTTTCCTACTTTTCTTTGCACTTATTGTACTTCTCTACTTTCTTCGTGTCTAAATAACATGTGTTTGGACATAATCATATTTCATAACATAACATGAGTGGTAGCCCCGAACATGCAGGTCCCAATGAGGTTACCGAGGGAGCTGTTTCAAACGATCGGCAGTGATCTATTTACTTTGATCCTACAGTTTAATTGTAATTTTCCTACTTTTGCCTAATTTTTTTGCTATTTTAAATCCTATTTGTGTCCTGTTTTCGCCACGAGGGCGTGCTGGACACATTGTATTATTAATACCACTGGATATTGTAGGACATCAGCGAATGTAGATATAATGACATACATGTAATAGCATTACACACACCACCTGTGTTAATTATGGTCACTCTCATATCATAGGAAACTAGCAGCAGGCGAGCTACGATCTGCAATACAAACTTTTTCCCAAAACGTTTTGAATCGTTGCGTGTACTACATAGACACTTAGTAAATACCAACTGCAATGCTAATTGGATACTAGCTAATACTAACTAGTTAATGCCAATTAGCACGAATATCATCTGTTGATACAAACAAAATCGTTATAGGGTTAGCTGTTTGAACTATAATTATCTTTTATTTTTCTGTTCAGTTTGGGACATGATAATAAGTTGTTCTAATTCGTAAGCATACGATCATCAGTTTCCATCACTCAGAGATTACAAACATATGGCTGGATGTTGATGGTGGCTTATTTCTGGAGTTTGTACATCTGCTTCCTGGAATCACTCTTTGTGTTTTTACTTGGAGAAGACTGTCTGCTGTTTGCAAAAAAACGCTGCCACTAGTGATGAGCCGTTATCTCTCACCCGGAAAAATAAACCAACATCATTTGATAAATTTGTCACTGCCACTGTGCAGTAACAAGATATTTTAATAACACGATTAACTGACTGTATTTTGTGAATATTGTGTGTATTCAATTATACTTACGCTACGAAACGTTGAAAGTATTGATATTATGGTACCGCTTGGTGAGGTATGGAAAGGAAAAGGTGTGTGCCTTTTGCTGTGTGCCCGCTACACGTCACGTGATATCATGTACACGGCAAACACAAGGCGTTGAACCAATGCTGGTTCAATAGTGGTCCACCGTCTACGACGCTTAACCAGCATCGGTTCAACGTTTTGTGATATAATGTACGGAGCCAGATAAATCACGCGGCGGCCAGCATACGGAAAGAAGCTTCAGTCATCCCAGCCAACACAAAACATTTGTATAACATCTGTACAATGTTGGACCAACGTCGAAGACGTTGGGCCGCCGTTGTACAAATGTTATACAAATGTTTTGTGTTTTCTGGGATGGATCTTGTTTTCCACAGGTACTGTAACAGTAACTGTTGGCCCAATGCTGCACCAATTCTGTGTCAACGTCGTTGGCGTTGTCACAGAATTGGGGCATCATCGGGCCAATGTATGCTGTGAGGTTGACCTTTGCACGTGCACTGTTAATTAGTTACAACACTCACTTTGTCTGGTCGAACACCACTGAATTCTAAACTATAGTAGTTTGTTATTGCCAAAAACAACTCTTTCTCTGCAGATTAAATACGAATCAATGTCGTGAACTTTTCATAATCATCAGAATTAAAATGTGACATAAAGCCAGTAATTGTTAACGCTTTTAATATATATTTATCAATAATATGTTTTATTCATAAACTTGTTGTCGATATTGATCAGGTTCTATCTGACTTGTTATTTTTATTAAATTTTCTATTCCAGTTTTGAGTGGCTTAGCAGTCAAGAATTATATTTAACTTGCCTGCTTGAGGTGTCCTGAGTGATTAAAAGGGCGATGAAATATTAGTATATATCAATTTTTAATTCCTATTTCATTTTGTGTGTTTAGGAACAATCCCAAGTCCAAGCATCTCTCTATTGGAAGGAAGAAATTTAATATGGATCCCAAAAAGGTACATAGAGTAATGCTTACTTATTATCATAATATTCTTTGATTATTTCTTTCCAAGAATTATTTTTATTGAATACTAACTTTTCTCTATATCATGGTAAGAATGACTGTATTAACTCGCATTCCAACTGACAATTATAGGGCATCGAATACCTGATAGAAAAAGAACTGCTACAGAATACAGCAGATGACGTGGCACAGTTCCTGTTTAATGGGGAAGGACTTAATAAAACTGCTATTGGAGATTATCTTGGGGAGAGGTTGGTTCAGTCTTTTATTGTTCATACCAAATATAGTAATATTTAAATGTTCTGTTTGTAAACTCTAATATTGTTATTATTTATAAACTGATCCATATCAAGAACACAAATTCCTTATTGATGCATTCTAGTAATTTAATAATTTTAATAATTCTTCTTTCAGAAATGATTTCAATATGAATGTGCTCAAGATGTTCGTAAATCTTCATGATTTTGCTGATATGAACCTGGTGCATGCATTGAGGTAAGTGGCATGCAGACAAAATTTGGGGATGTTTTTAATTATATTTTAACTCTCATTGTACAATTTCAAATGTTTTATCTGAGGTGATATATTGTAATTCTCCATGATGTCTGAATTTAATTAAACGTCAGGGTTCAATTTGTTTTGAAAATATCATGTACCAGTAGCAATTTACAAGCAATTTCCACATTTCTTGTGTTTTTTCCTATCTTCAAATATGATATATGCATTTTACTAATTAATTTTAAGTTTGGTTAGTAATTTGCCAAAATTGTATGGCTTTTTTTTTGTGTGATACTGAACAAATTCAACCCTGTCTGGATGTTGGTTACTTTTCATGTTCAACCATTTCAATTCCAGATTAAGTAGCAGCCAAACATAACAAATTATGTTTTTCTCAGTGTTTCTTGCCTCTTAAATTTGTTTTATTAGGCCTGATAGAAACACGGTATACATCATACCATGTATTATATAGTTTTTGTACTGTAAAAATATATTAAAACACTTTTTTGTTTTTATAATTCTAAATCAATTTTTGGCACCAATCAAATAAAGTCACATCCATCCTGGATGGTTTTATTTTCCAAGTTACACCTGCATTTGTATACGTACATACATGCATTTGAAAAATTAGGATATACTATTTATACATTGACAAGAAAATTTAGTTGAACACTATAATGTACAAATGGAAAATGTTAGTTATACTCATATTCTAACATACATATCACTTTTGCAGATCATTAGGCCTATATTATGATTTGCCAAACAAGCTGCAGTTGTATACATGTTGTTACTTTTGATACTATGATTTACGACTTTTTTAACAGAACATTTTTGTGGAGTTTTCGACTCCCTGGTGAAGCACAGAAAATTGACAGAATGATGGAATGTTTTGCATCACGCTACTGTGAGCTAAATCCAGGAGTTTTTGTGTCAACAGGTTTGTTTTTTTCTGTCAGTTATTTTATATGTTTTACCAAAATTATTTTGATCAAGAAAGGTATAAAAAATATTGTATTTGATAAATTAAACTACTACATGTATGTACATCCTTAAGGCACATTACATAATAAGTGTTGTTGTCATCTTTTGTTGTAGATACATGTTATGTGTTATCATTTGCCATTATCATGCTGAACACAAGCTTACACAATCCCAGTGTGAAAGATAAGCCTGCTGTAGAGCGCTTCATCTTAATGAATCGAGGCATTAACGATGGGGGTGATCTACCTGCTGATCTGCTGGTGGTATGTACTACATCTATATTATTATTATTTTATACTTCTGTTCAACATTTTACCCTTTTATCATTAATAATCACTAGGAAAATATACAGTGATTTATTCAGTTATGATATAGTGCTACAAGCTGTACTGTTGGTATTATATTCACACAATTAATATAATTTTCATAGCGTGTTCTGAATTGACTTCATATTAAATTTCATCAACTAACTCAGCTGATCTCGTATAAAGTCATCGTGATGTAAATTTGCAGAAATTGTATGACAGTATCAAGAAGGAGCCGTTTAAGATCCCTGAGGATGATGGAAATGACCTGATGCACACTTTCTTCAATCCTGACAAAGAAGGCTGGCTGTGGAAACAAGGTTAGTCAGAATATCAGGCATACTTGTAATGTACCTTGACTAAATATGTTGAAGTGCCTCTACCACCATTATACTACTTACCAAAATGAATATGTAATGGACATGAAGACCAGAATGTGCAATATAAACTATTTCATAAGAAGAAAAGTGGTATAATAGTGATACGAAACGCAATTAATTATTTTTATTTTCAATAACACATGCTTAAATTAACCATTGACCTTAGAATAATAGTGTCTGAACATGCAACACAAAGGTGAATTTTTCAGACACACCACCCCTTCAAGCTTGCATGTTCACGCTTATATATTATTGCAATACATGCACATGCAACTTTGTGCACTTGCCTGCTTACACCTTGCAAAGTGATCTCTGATCACTGCTTTTTCAGAATTAATTTTGGCACTTTGTCACTGGGATTAGAGGGTTGTGTTCTGCTGTGCAAAGACAAGCAGCAGTAACTGCTTACTTTTCAAGTAAGCAGTTACTGCTGCTTGTCTTTGCACAACAATATTGATCAATGTATAAAGTGGTACATATTTAGACCCTTTAATCTCAAGATGATTGTATGTAGCCATATATATTCATACCTTCTCTTGGAGACAGAAGATGTTTAACACATACTGCTTTATGATAGTTTTCTTTCCTTGTTAAGTGCTCCATTTCTACTGTTGACATCTGTTCTGTAATTACTATATATGTCTCCAGTATTTATTCAATCAAATCTCATCTGCATTTAATTCCAGTCTTTGTAAATCTTTCCAGAAGGTTAAGGTATATACTGGGCTTTAGTTTTCTTTCTGCTGCAAATTTCTCATACACACAAAAACCCACACAGCTATATTTCAGTACTGGATATGTGAAGGTTCGATAATCATTAAAAGCCTGTCAAATATTTATGTTCAATAAATATTTTTCAGCAGCATGATATAGGTTCTATCAGACGTTTTTTTTCAAAAGATGTTTTCCCCTAAAATCACCTCTTGTAACATTAATAGCATATTGAACAAAATATTAATTAGTAACTATTACCTGTCAATTTTAGTTAGACTTTCCAGTGACAAATATTGGCTTTCATTGTTTTTTCCAGACTTTTTGGTGAAACTAAAGTGGAGGATGTTGGTTATGTGGTTTCTATGTATTGTATTGGTTTCGCCCATTTCTACAAATGCTCTTACCAATTTCACAATTTTGTTAATGGTAGGAGAGACAATGAATATAGAACACAAATATTTCATTGTATTTAAATATATATAACTCAATTAGAGTTTAAAAGACCCTGACAGAATATACTATTCAGTGTTTCTCCTAGTAACTTACTTCTAACATGGCGCCACATCATGCTGCCTTTCGTGAGCTCTATGTTGCTCTTCCAATATTCAGAAAGTTGGGCCCTGCCCCTTTGATCTATTGTCCCGTAGTATTCCACCCATCCAGGCTATTGTGACTGATGAAACCTGTGTACAGCACCTTGATAATGCTCATCAAGACTGGTGTTATGCTGTCACACCTGTGACGTAAGTCTGATGGAGAGGTGTACATGACGGTCATTACTGGTGATGTTTACACACTTAACTGACAGGTCGACTTCTAGGTTCTGTTTATAATCTAAATTCCGGGAGGGTGGGATACTGGAAATCCGGCTTTTGTGTGGTAATTTGAGAGTAGCCTAAGTTTCTGATAGCACATTTATCCCAGACATGCAGGTCATGCTTCTATCATATCTGTGTCGCATTCAGAAAATCTGTCCCTAGCTCTTGGTAAACAAATTGCAGGTGCACTGGCCAGTAGCAAGTTAGATTATTGTAACTCCGTCTTTACAACATTCCAGAAGAGGACATCGCTAAATTACAGCAAGTTCAGAACTGTCTTGCTAGAGTGTTAACCAAGGCCCCATGATTTAATCTTTCTCAGTAGCGGTCACAACCTTGTCATTGCCCCAGCAAATACGGGGCATTCACCTGATGCTGTTTTAATGGGTCAACATTAAAACATCATTGGGTGGATGCTCTGTGTTTGCTGGGTTACCTATTTGATCTGGCTCCAAACCTCCACCCCAGCACCTCAGTTGTCCAGCTCCCTGTTTACAAACTTGCTTTGACCTGAATTATGATTCATGATCAAGCTTAGGTGATCATGCTTTATGTGACTCTGAACTCAGTCAGCTGAGGATTTAAGTGCTATAGAAGTTTTATTGATTGATTGATTGATGATCAGGTGACCCCAATGATAGATGGTGCCATGCTTCTTTTGAATCCTAGATGAAACAATATGTGTATAACACCATGTATTAGAAACAGATTATAATTATATTAGGAGGAGATAACTCTCTGAGCGCTATTCGTCAATATAATTTTAATCCCCCATATTAAATTAAAACACAACATTTGAAGGTGAAATGTGTTTTATTCAGTGAAATTTAATGATATTTGGCGTCAAATTTGACAAATTGACATATATTTCATGATGTTGATCTCATCAGCAAGACAAATGGGGGGAAATTTGAATTGGATAATTTTCTTTATGGGTTGATATTGAATTAGACACTCCTGTGTTTTTCATTTATTTGAAACTTGAAAATATATAGAACCACCCAGATTCATCCACATTATGAAGTTTGGGCTTATTAGAAAAAAGATCCACATTGTGAAGTGACCGATTAGGTTAATTTGGAAAACGATTCAAATTTGGTACAAGTATATCTGCTTTCTAATATATCATTTTTCTGTCTTCATTTTGCTTTTAAATCAGCAGCTGTTTATAACAAATTATTTGCTTGGCTTTTTGGCATGCTCCCGTCCATTTGTTAGTATTTTATTGTATTCAAAATATACCGTATTTTGAAAAAAAAACATTTTTGTTACATAATGTATATTCTCTCATCCAACTAGTATTTACTAGATTGTAATTTGTTCAATTTCGATTCAAGTAAGGAGCCACCTTTTTTCTTTTGTTGTTCCTTGGTAAACACACTATTCAGCATTTGATAGCCTTTTAACAAAGATGACTGTACCATTAATGTCTAAATGATTGTGGATCATTTTTATCTGTCTTAATCTGCAGCCAGTGGTAGATGTGAGTAAAATAGGAAGGCTTGTAAAAGTCTGCTAAATGTGCATGGAATCTGGACTGACATAACAGAAAGCTTGTACCTAGAAATCATGCTCATGTCCTTTTTCAACAGTACACATCAATATATACATATATATATTAGATTAGAGGCACAATACATGTTGTTCTGTGTTGTACTCATTCAAAGAATTATATTGAGAATGTAAAGAAAAAATCTGCTCACGGCTTCTTGTACCTGCTGCTAGGTGTTCTTGTCTAATGTAGGCTCCACTCCCGTCTCCAAGCCATACTGCATGCTCTATGTTGACATGTTTTTCTTTCCTTTTCATTTATTTTCTGTGGTAGCTGGTTGTAACATACTCCAACATCCTAATTTATTTAATCTTGCTTTTTCCCATTTACTATTGTCAATAATTTCTTTCAATCATTTATCATGTAAAAATGGGTTTTATTCATTATGTTACGCCGCAAATTGCTTTACTTGTGCCAAAACTGAATACAGAACTGATATTGCCTCAATTGATTGATTACATAGATTTTTATAATATTAAATTTCTTTGGCTAAGCTGATCATACTTATTGATTTGATAACATAAAGATTTCAAGGCTCTTTCACTTGATTTAATGAGAATTACTTGCTGTAGTCGCTTGTTATCATGTTGCTGCGCTAGAAATAGAATAGAACCTGTGATACATGCATATTTTTGCTACTTTTTCTCCACTGCAGGTACTACTAAGTTGAGTAAGTGGATAGCTTTAGTTTTCTTATTTTGCCTTGCTCTAGCAGTTTTATATGCCTCTGACACCTCGATTCACCCTGCCATCAATGTTGATGTATGCTGCACGCACCATTTTATCGCTGTCTCTGAGCAATAAACTTATGAAAGCTACTCAGTATATATATATATATATACGTTTATGATGTCACTTTTCTCTCTGACGAGATATATGAACAATATGAACAATATATGGGATATGTGCAAAATTCATTAAACAACACAATAACATTGCATTTGTTTATAATTGCATTAATGTAATGAATGAAAGATAATTAAGATTGAAAAGTTGAGAGTATTGTAGTCTTGAACATTTTGAATTTTAGGTGATATTGTTCCATGAATACAAAATTATGATCATAATTATATATTTGGCGAAATTTGAATTAATTGTCTTATTCAGACCAGACAACATCAATAAGTAGAAGTGTTAATTGTAGTATTTTGGTGGAGATGTACCATGCCTTGTCATTCTATCCTCCACGGCTTAACTGGTTTGGGAACCCATCTATAACCATACCTGGTAACAGATTTTACAGACACACATATCCCATCTTGAAACAAAGCAATGGTTTTTTTGAACATTTCTTATTGTAGTTATTCTAACTTTATTATGAACACAAAGAATCCGCTAGTGGCGGTATTGTTAATTGTCATGTCCAATTGCCAAGTTTAACTAACCAGCTTTTGAATTGATATTAAATACTGTTCTTTGCAATATATATTAATATACAAATTGTACTTGTTATCATCGCTTACTAGTATATTTTTTGTCAAACATTATCCATACTGTGGATAATGTTGTTATATAAATTCAGCACTAAGAAATGCATGTGCAACATTTTAGGATGGCCAAAACATACATGGTACTACCTAACTCATACAACCTATATCAATTGTCTCCATGTTTAAGCAGATTAAAAAAAATGCCATCAAGAGTTTGTTACATTGCTGTGTAGCATCATATTCAGTAAAGTCATACATGTGGTTAGCATTTTAGTAAATGATTTGAATCAATGCGGCCTGTCTTGTGTGTTTATATGTATGTACATAACAAGGGTGTGTATGTGTAGAATGTACCGCCCTCTTGGAAAAAACAGTCCATCTGATTTATTTGAAAGTGGCAGATGTGATTTTTTTTCCAAGGGGACAGTAATAATAATGCTATTGAATCCCTCTTTACTAAACAAGATGCAAGTAATAATAATAGTTAAAGCATTTTAATAATTAGTATGAATTGTTTACTTCTACTCATTATTCTAAACAACATAACAGATGCATAAGCAATGTGTAAATACATCAGGGGAGGCATACATTTGTAATTCAAAATTGAAAAGTGGTGAATGCTTCTCTTTTTAATGTATGATTACTATGAATGAGCTTGTCTGTTGTTGTCTGAATACTTATCCTCATAATTGTTTAAATACAAATAAAATTCATTGTAAATGTACACAATCAGCATATTTTCTGTTCGATATATATTTAATGTATATGAATGCATGGGTACAGTACATGTATATTGCAGAGGCTCCAAATGTACTGAGTAATAAGTATGATGGGGTATTCATATTTGTACCACTCCACACCCATCTGTTTAGATTTATCATTTTCAAGGCATATACAATATTACAAAATTTGATTCAACTTAAATAATTTTAGGAACATGATCGCTTTGAACAGTCAAAGACATAGTTAAACATTATGTAACACCATATATTTGTTCTTGAGTTGAACACTTACGGCCGTATTCACAAAGCAAGTTTAAGACCTGGTGTAAAGACGAGTTTAGCGTTAAACCGTATGTACAAAAGGAGTTCAGGCCAAACACTTGTTTAAACCGGGAAGTTTTTATACCGAAAGTCAAACCTGCTCAGGGGGTAGTTTAAGCACTGGTTTAACATGAAGTGAAATAAACATTATATTGATAATGAACGCAAATAAACGAAACAGAATCGAATGGGATAAAAAATACACAGACTGATTATTTATTCTAAATGTACTTTTCTTTCGTTGATTGGTAAATATTTATCTGAATTGAATAATAAGTGATAATAAAATAAAACACGGATGTGAAAGGTCAAACCTTCGGCGTAAATAGTATTTTCATATTTGGTTTAATGTCTATTATGAACAGAAGGCATTTTACTACTATAATCTTGCAAGGTCATATTTTGACATAATCATAGGCCTATATAGTATTATATCATCGTTTCTCCGTTTCTCAAGTTAAAACCCCTTTCATTACATTAGAGGACCCAGTATCGTATTCTAAGCCCGTCCAATGGCAGAATAACTTAGTCAATCACATGACGAGACCATCCATTCCGTCATTCAGTTGTTATTGTTAATTAAATTAGGGTGGAGTATACCATACGTGCAGGGCTGTATTTGACGGGTTAATAATTAATATTAACAGGATCAACGAATGAATGGGTTTTAGGCTAACTTTGTGCACATATAGGCTAAAATGGGCCAGGAGAACCTCCTGAGGATGGTGAGATGAATGAGACGACACTGCACTCCAGACACAGGATTCGAAATTTGAGCCCTTGTGGTCTGAGGCCGAGCACACTACCTCTCGGTCACGAAGGTTCCCCACAATATTGAATTCTTACCAGTCAGCGGGGGAAAAACATTTTGTTTCTTTGAATCTTGAAGGCCAGAATTGGGTTCGAACCCGCAATCTCCGACTTTCCAAGCAGGCAGCTTTAACCACTGCACCAGGGCCCCTGCCCTATCCCACATCAACAAGGATTATTACCGGAAAGTTATGTTTAATACTTTATACAACGGATATTTGAATTCTGAGTAACGTGTATAGGCCTAATTATAATGTGACACAAAAGATATGTCGTTAATACTGCATTAAAACGATAACAGAATAATTTAATCCTATGAAATAATAATTAGAGGCTCTATAAAAAAGAGCAAATGATCTATTTATTCGACCCAATAAACGATAGACCTTGGCCTAATGTTGTTTTAATGATGTAACGCTATCTGTGACACGGGCCCAACGTTAAACCAACATTGTGTTGACGCCTTGTGTTATCTGGAACACGCTTTCAACCAGAGTATTCAATTGTGTATGCTTTTTACACAAATTGTATGCATTTTGTATGTGGGTAACCATCATTTGTGTGCATAAACGTCTGATCAAACTGTAAAACCAGCCGGTTTAATCGGCATTCTAAAGGTAAACTGGAGCAAAACTGCTTTTGTGAACACGGTTTATAAATTATTTAAACGTCTATTCAGTTACACTCGTGTTAACGCTAAGCTCGGGTTTGGTAAAACCTCTTTTGTGAATACGGCCGTTAAGGTACATATATTTTAAGTGTAATTGTGTTTCATAATGTTCTGTCTTACATCCTATAACTCTATTATTTTTTGTATTTTACTGCTTCCATCAAAATTTCAGCTGATGCTGTATTCTGCACATTTCGGACTTTAAATGTTATATTATAGCTACCAGAAACATATACCCGGTACACGTACCAGTACTAAATGCACAGTGAGAAACATGCCAATGCTAGATGTCTTCAAGATGATAAATATTATTGCTAAATTTCACAAAGGAGATAAAATTAATATTCTACCTATTATATAAGAAATTTTCACACTTCTGAAATTTCGGGTCACAGTAAAAATCCACAACTGTAAGGGGTTGAAAAATGTCCTTGTTGACGCGATAACTTGAAAAATAATTACTGGATTTCTCCAATTTTTATGTGAAGTTACCCATGAGTATGGAGATGACCTGATTAGATTTTCAGCTTTTCACCGATAATCAAAATGGCCGCTACCTGGCAACAACTTTTTTTTTGGGGGGGGGGGGGGCTAATTTTTTTCAGAATTCCCTTGAAACCTGATATATATAGGTTTTCGGGGTCTGCCAGTCTATTAGCATTGTCTGTCGTGTGAGACGGAAACGACGCTACGGTGGCCGTTTTGGTTCTATCAATTTTAATAAATCCTTCTTATTTTCAGTTAAATTTTCTTGAAACTTGGCATATATAGGTTTACAGGGTCTGCAAGTCTTTTGGCATTGTCTTCTTTCATGTGCGATCCAAGCCGAGACTATAGCGGCCATCTTGATTTTATCATTGATCTTCTATTATTGGCATAACGTACTGAAAGCAGTTCAAGTTGTGTCAGATTTGTGGACATTTTGAGTCACTGCTCCCGCCGACGGGTGTTTGAGTGCTTGCACGGTATTTTTATAGTTTGTTAGAGATATCTGTTTAAAAATCTTGGGCTGCCAATACAACTAGGTTGCTATCTGCAAAATCGCATGTTTGATGCTCCAAACTGTAGCTAATAAACATTATCCAACAACACAACGCATCTCATCATATATGTAAACATATAAATACAGACAGACAGACAGACAGATATTTTATTGACAGAAATAAAAGTCATTACAGACTTATTTGTCATAGTAATAAGAGAGATATATGTACACGTATATACAAGAATGTTAGTTTGTTAAAATCATATAAGACAATATACATGGTATGATAAACAACTAAAATCATGTTAGGTGGCATTGCCATAATAAAAACTGGGTATTTCGGTAATATAAATGACTACTTAAAATTAAAAGGCATAGCCAAGATAACATGGGGGTCTATCATTTTGTTTCCCGCACCAAAACCAGAGATAAAATAGCTACTATGTATAATATACTAATTATATATAGTAGCAAAAAAGACTGGAAAGCGTAGAAACCAAAAATATATACAAGTGCATAATTATGCTACAGTAACTGGAGTATCAAATAAGACAATGGTAAAAATTATATGGTATTTAATATATATATATATATATATATATATATATATATATATGTATATATATATATATAATATAAAGCAGTACAATTAATGTGGCAATCCGCGAAACAGGTAACTCCGAGCCATGTGACCATGCAAGCACAGTCGCTATGAACTCGGAGATTCCCTGATATTGACTAGTGGTGTAAACTTAACAACGTAATAACAGTACTACTACCGTAACACAATATATACATACTAATAAAAGTCGGACATTGTGGTTCGTCGACTGCCAACAAAGTATAGCATCAGAACCATCCATATTATCGAGTGTTGCAGACTTAGTGATGTAATAACAATGACAGTTACGGATAATAATTATGTGTGCCATTCACGCAGGACATGGCACTCACACAATAACATTAAAGTTTATTTAATTAACTAGTGATTTATTACCTATATGGCCCTCGCACAAAAAAACCCATTACAGCTTATTTTAATTCACTATATTGTTTATTTCATACCATTTCACTCGCGACCTAGTTAGTAACACATACTCGGAGTTACAATCGAAGAAAAAACATTCCCAACCTCATAGATAAAATCAGTTGACTTAGCAACTCTGAAATCCTCCATAAGGCCCCACCTCGTCTGATAACAAAGGCGACGGAAACGTCCCTAACCGGCCATAAAAAGCCAAATAATAAATCCGAGAGCAACAGCCGTCCTGATATGTGGTAATACCCAAGTCAGATCATGAAGGCATGATAATATGGATAATATGCGATAGGTGACTTTGATTTATTATACTCGTTGTTTTTAACAATTAAAACAGCCTTAAAATTGTTTAAAACAGCCTTAGATAAATTGCGCTAGTGACTTCACCACTGTTATGTCTCTAGATGTCATAATTTGTAGAAACATTTCATTTGTCCGCTGTATATTGATAGTTGCGGTTACAGAGTTAAACAAGATTTTGCGTTCATTATTCATAGCGTTACAGTGGAGAAGAAGATGTATTTCGTCGTAAATTTCGTTTAATTCACACCTTGTGCATATTCGCTGGTTTATTGGAGTGATTGGATTATTGTATCGTCCTCTTTCTATATTTAGATCATGTGAGCTCATTCGGTATCTCGCCATTGATGTTATGAGATGGTTACCCCTTGTGTGTAAGATATATGGTTCAACACAGAAATATTTTTTTACTGATGCATATGTGCGCAGCTTACTCGAACTCTCAATATCTTTTCTCCACTGCTGTGTAAATATTCTAACAATTGATTCTTTAAATAAAAGCATGAATTTATTTGTATCCCCAATATTCTGTGATTCCCAAATTTGTTCAAGCCCGGCTCGTTCGAGGACAGAGCGAATACGGGAACACCAATTCGTGAAGCCAATGCCATCTAGCTCAAGAAGCATATTGTAGGCATTTCTGACTGGATGGCTCTGAGATAGTTTTAGAATTCTACACCAATATTTTACGGCTTTTATGTGTTGTCGGATGATCAGTGGAAATCGTCCCGTGTCCCCATATATTGCAGGTGTAGGTGTGTAAATAGAAAATCAGTTTAAATAATTATATTACCCGAGTGGTATAAAAGTATGTGCATTCAAAATGGCTGTGCTTTTCGGATAAATCTTGGCCATTGGTGTCGGCTAGTCATGATTGATCAGTGATACATGTAATACTACCGGTAGTTATTTCAAACCTACCCCTTTCACCTATCTGACTAGTGGTCAGTTTGCTGTTTGCATGAGGGATTCAGCTATGTTGTTCAAGATGTTGAATAACAGCACCATACTACTGCACATCTCTTCAGTTGTTTTGTGGTAGCTGTTTGTTGAAGTGTGCTTTTCATATGGGGTCAGGAGGTGGATGTTGAACCATGTGATGTCTTGTAGAAAATAATCAACTGCTCAATGTATTGTAATACTGCTGATTATCTCAATTCCAAACAAACAATTGAAAAAAAAAAGATTACATAAATTTAAAAATATTATATCTTCATTTTTACGCCACATAATATTTACAAGATTAGTTCAAAAAACTATTCAAGTTTGTGTGTAATCAGTGGCGACACTGTGCATATAACTGTACATATGCAACGATTAAGAGTGATATGTGGATGTTTATTTTACAAGTATTGTCTTCTGTAGGTGGCCGATACAGAAGCTGGAAGCGTCGCTGGTTTATCCTCAATGACAACTGCCTCTATTACTTCGAATATACAACAGTAAGTGAGTTTAGCGCAAAATAATGAATCACAATATCAAGTAACAGTATGTCATTCTTAAGATCACAAGGATTATATGTACTCTAATGTCTACTGAATGATGTCGGCATATGAATTGATCCACTATTATTCATATAATATACATTGTTTTAGATATATTTTTTGGACCCAATTTTAATTACAATTAAGTGTTGCTAAGGCTAAAACGTCGTAATTGATGGACATATACTATTACAGTACTAGTAGTCCTTTCTCCCCCCATTTGAATCTAGAATTAAGGATATAATTTTGCACTAATAGAAATAGATCATGAATCATTTGATTTACATTATGCATTCTGGCATTAAGCAAATATTTCATGTCTAAACTGTATTGTTAATATTTATTAAAATAAATTTGAAAATATAATTGTGTGTACATATCATCATTTCAGGACAAAGAACCTAAGGGAATTATACCTCTGGAAAACATTCAGGTGCGCGAGGTGCCAGACCGTAACAAGTCAAACTGTTTTGAGCTCTTCTCTTCAGGCAGTGATGTTATAAAGGCATGCAAAACAGATTCCGAGGGAAAAGTTGTCGAAGGTAAATCATTTCCCCAATTCCAAGTTCTAAATCACAATGCATTTAAGCATCCGCCATGATATTTCAATTAGGGACTATATATGAGCAGTATAAAAAATACAGCACTGAATAAATCTTAATAAAGGTACCTGGCATTTATGTATTTTACAAATATATGTTGTGCTTCTATGCAAGATGATGAGGACAAATGAGTAATGTCTATGACCTATGCATGTGCTGCTGCCTTATGTGATGTTTGTAACAGTAACAGTTTACTACTTATTTGACCAAAACTGAAAGAATATTCACTAAATCATTTGAATGTGCATTATATACTTCACGGGTTTTATTTTTGTCTGAATATTCTCGATTTTCTTATCAAATTGTGCAAGTTGATTGATCATGTTTTATTGATTATTACTTATGACTACATTACGGGAAATTACTTAGATAGAGAGCGAATATTATTAATATAATGACTAAATATTACCTTTGATGTCATTCAAATGGCTTGATATTAGTGTAGCAACTAGAAATATTTGGTCTTATTTCACACAAAGAGACATGATTTGTTTTCAGGCAAGCATACAGTATACAGAATGTCTGCAGCATCTGAAGACGAAAAACAGGAATGGATAAAGTGCATCAAGTAAGCATTTGACACCAATCATATGTTTTTTTCCAAAACCACACAAAGATAACATTGAAATGATTCTCTGTAATTTTAAATGAAGTTTAGTGTGGCCCGAGATATTTCTAATGCCACAGTTAATTATTTTTCATTGCGTTCACTTTTGTTTCATAATAACATATACAGTATTTTTGTTTGTTTTATTTTTCAGAGCCAGTATAAGTGAGAATCCTTTCTACGATATGCTGGCTGCACGGAGGAGGAAAGCACAACACGTCAAAACCTAAACAACATTTTTCACAACAATTTTGTAATATTAACTCTGAAGGAAAATGGTCTGGCACCAACGCCTTCATATATTCTGTAATGAGTTACAATGCTCTCGTAATGCCATGCATGGCGGTAAAGCAATGGATTGCCGGGCAGTCCCTTTTTAGTTCTTATTTATAGTATAATCACTTTACGGTTGAAAAGGCTCAGAATTTCATTGAGAAATCGCAAAAAGAGAAAAAATAATACTTGGCATCACGTTGTTCATGCACAGTGCACTATTATCTCATACATTCAAATTGATTATAAACTCACAGTGTGTAACATTTATCAATATTCCTTTGTAACCGACTCCATAATCAACTTACATGCCAAATAAAGAAGTAGAACTATGTATATCTGCTGTTTTAAAACACAATTCTCAATATCACGGTTGGAATTAATATCTAGAGTGTGCATTCAAATAAAATTTCAACATCTACTTTTAAAAAACTATTTTATTTCTGTTAATTTTTTTTCAAATGATTGCCTATTGCTAAACTGAGGTTCCTTTATATTTTATTTCATCTCATATCATGCAGCAAACACAAGACTTTAACAGTGTTATTTAATGATGGGCAACCGTCCTTAATACTGGTCCTACATGAACTTGAGATGGGGACAACGTCTTGTGTTTGCTTGGTTAGTAACGTTTTAGAAGCTACTAATTACCAGTTCAAGAAGCAATTAGCGCCTTTTAATGTGAATAAACGTTACGTGGGAGAATGAGAAATTGTAAGCTCTATATTTATCATGCCCTCTGCGGTTATATATATACATAGTTACGGTCCACCACTTCTGGATATAATGATATAAAGTGTGGTGTTTACCATCCATTTAGATGGTACATACGACACTAATGTCTCCCAGGGGATGATACATAGTAGTAATGAAGTGTATTATTTCACCAGACTGTGTAATAAGTATATCCTGACTGTCTGCTGGCATCCAGGCACTGTCTTCTATTGAATACAATGAGGTGCTACTAATTGTTATTTACTTGTACATGTATATCAACTATAAAAATATGCAGTTTAAGACATACTTCTTGTTTACTTTTTACCCCACCTTAAATTTTAATTAAAAAAGGTGGGCTATTGCAATTGAAGTTGGGCGTCGGCGTTAACATTTACTTGTGGGCGCAATAACAAAAGTTTTTCATGTATCCTTCCCAAATTTGTTATGCATGTTACTAATGACCCGTTCAGACAAGTTCAATAACAGCCGAAAAAAAAATCAAACTGGCCGACTTATTGCGATTTTTCGTCTTTTATGTCAATAATTTGACCTTGTGGGCACGATAACTTGAAAAGTTTTTCACGTGTCCTCTTCAAATTTGTTATACATGTTACTAATAAGTAGTTCTTGGACAAGTTCAATAATGGCTGAAAAAAATTCGAAATGGTCGATTTATTGTGATTTTTCGCATTTTACGTCAATAATTTGACCTTGTGGGAGCGATAACTTGAAAAAGTTTTTCACGTATCCTCTTCAAACTTGTTATGCATCTTACTAATAAGTAGTTCTTGGACGAGTTCAATAATGGCTGAAAAAAAATTAAAAATAGCCGATTTATTGCGATTTTTCGCATTTTACGTCAATAATTTGACCTTGTGGGCGCGATAACTTGAAAAGTTTTTCATGTATCATCTTCAAATCAGTTATGCATGTTACTAATAGCCAGTTCTCGGACAAGTTCAATAATGGCTGGAAAAAAATGCAAAATGGCCGATTTATTGTCATTTTCGCATTTTACGTCAATAATTTGACCTTGTGGCCGCAATAATGACTTCAACTTCAATAATGGCAGCGGGCTATTGTCGAGTGTGATCTTGTTAGCTCCCGCCGTCACCGTAGGTGAGACGGAGGGAGCTATGGATTCTACCTCCGTTTTTTTTTGGCCTCTTCTTTTGCCTATAACTTTGTAAGAAAATTTTTGGTATGTGGGTTACTTCCAGGTGGCTAATGGACAGGTTAAAATATTTTTAATCTGAATTCAATACGCAAGGTTGCAGAGGAGAAAATGATGATGTTACGGCGTTGGGCCGTCCGTAAACAATTCGTTTCCGGAGCATATCTCTGAAAGTACTTGTCCGATTGTCTTCAAATTTTACACACAACACCCCTAGGGGGTCTAGTTGTGCCTTTTGGGGTATTTGAGCTTTGCCCTACTTCTGGTTCAGAACTATGACCTATTTAGACGTTTTTCACGCGCACTTCGTTTCCGGAGCAGATCTCGAAAAGTACAGGGGCCGATGACAGTCATATTGCACATACATGTTCTCTAAGGTCCCTAGTTGTGCCTTTTCAGGTTTTTGGACCTTGACCTTCAAGTTGACCCAGCACTTTGACCTAATTTATAACATCGGTAAATCCGACTGGAAGATTTTGCGGAATATCATGAAAACCGCTCGAGATAGCTACACCATTACTATAAAACAAATTGTGAGGTTTCAGGAGAGGATGCATCTTGAAAAATTTCAAGTTGATAAAATTAAAAATGGCCGCCTATCGGCCATTATTCACCTCGACAGGCCTGATATTGCGGAATATCATGAAAACCGCTCAAGATAGCTACACCATTAATATCAAATAAATTGTAAGGTTTCAGGAGAGGATGCATCTTGAAAAATTTGAAGTTGATAAAATTCAAAATGGCCGCCTATCAGCCATTATTCACCTCGACAGGCCTGATATTGTGGAATATCATGAAAACTGCTCAAGATATCTACACCATTACTATAAAACAAATTGTAAGGCTTCAGGAGAGGATGCATTTTGAAAAAATTCAACTCGTCCCAGTTCAAAATGGCCGCCAATTGGCCATTATTCACTTTCACATGGCCGTTATTTGGTGAACCGTGCTAGATGGCTAGACAATTACTATAAAACAAAATGTGTGATTTCTGGAGAGGATGCATCTTGAAAAAATTTGACTCGATAAAATTCAAAATGGCCGCTTATTGGCCATTATTCACTTTCACATGGCCGTTATTTGGCCCACCGTGCTAGATGGCTGGACCATTACTGTAAAACAAAATGTGAGATTTCAGATGAGGATGCATCTTGAAAAAATTTGACTTGATCAAATTTAAAATGGCCGCCTTTTCGGCCATTATTCATTTTCACATGGCTGATATTTGGTAACCCGTGCTATATAAAACAAATTGTAAGGCTTCAGGAGAGGATGCATTTTGAAAAAATTCAACTTGTCCAAGTTCAAAATGGCCGCCAATCGGCCATTATTCACTTTCACATGGACGTTATTTGGTGAACCGTGCTAGATGGCTAGACCATTATTATGAAACAAAATGTGTGATTTCAGGAGAGGATGCATCTTGAAAAAATTTGACTCGATAAAATTCAAAATGGCCGCTTATTGGCCATTATTCACTTTCACATGGCCGTTATTTGGTCAACCGTGCTAGATGGCTGGACCATTACTGTAAAACAAAATGTGAGATTTCAGATGAGGATGCATCTTGAAAAAATTTGACTTGATCAAATTTAAAATGGCCGCCTTTTCGGCCATTATTCATTTTCACATGGCTGATATTTGGTAACCCGTGCTATATAAAACAAATTGTAAGGCTTCAGGAGAGGATGCATTTTGAAAAAATTCAACTTGTCCAAGTTCAAAATGGCCGCCAATCGGCCATTATTCACTTTCACATGGACGTTATTTGGTGAACCGTGCTAGATGGCTAGACCATTATCATGAAACAAAATGTGTGATTTCAGGAGAGGATGCATCTTGAAAAAATTTGACTCGATAAAATTCAAAATGGCCACTTATCGGCCATTATTCACTTTCACGTGGCCGTTATTTGGTCAACCGAGCTAGGTGGCTAGACCATTACTGTAAAACAAAATGTGAGATTTCAGATGAGGATGCATCTTGAAAAAAATTGACTTGATCAAATTTAAAATGGCCGCCTTTTCGGCCATTATTCATTTTCACATGGCTGATATTTGTTAAACCGTGCTAGATGGCTAGACCATTACCTGATTACTATAAAACAAAGTGTGAGTTTTCGGGGGAGGATGCACCCTGAAAATTTTTAACTTACGAATTCAAAATGGCCGACAATCAGCATTATTTACCTCGGTAGGCCTGATATCAGGTAAAACGTGCTAGATAGCTAGAGCATTACTATAAAACAAAATGTGACGTTTCGAGAGGGGATGCCTTTTAAAAACTTTCGATTCAATCGAATTCAAAATGGCCACCTATTGGCCACTATTTACTTTCACATTGCTGATATTTGGTAAACCGTGTTAGATAGCTGGACCATTACTATAAAACAAAATGTGAGATTACAAGAGAGGATGCATCTTGAAAAAAATTGATTCGATCAAATTCTAAATGGCCGCCTATCGGCCATTATTCACATTCACATAGCCAGTTTTTGGTAACCGTACTAGATGGCTAGACCATTACTATAAAACAAAATGTGAGATTTCAGGAGAGGATGCATCTTGAAAAAATTTGACTTGATCAAATTTAAAATGGCCGCCTTTTCGGCCATTATTCATTTTCACATGGCTGATATCTGGTAACCCGTGCTATATAAAACAAATTGTAAGGCTTCAGGAGAGGATGCATTTTGAAAAAATTCAACTTGTCCAAGTTCAAAATGGCCGCCAATCGGCCATTATTCACTTTCACATGGACGTTATTTGGTGAACCGTGCTAGATGGCTAGACCATTATTATGAAACAAAATGTGTGATTTCAGGAGAGGATGCATCTTGAAAAAATTTGACTCGATAAAATTCAAAATGGCCACTTATCGGCCATTATTCACTTTCACGTGGCCGTTATTTGGTCAACCGAGCTAGGTGGCTAGACCATTACTGTAAAACAAAATGTGAGATTTCAGATGAGGATGCATCTTGAAAAAAATTGACTTGATCAAATTTAAAATGGCCGCCTTTTCGGCCATTATTCATTTTCACATGGCTGATATTTGTTAAACCGTGCTAGATGGCTAGACCATTACCTGATTACTATAAAACAAAGTGTGAGTTTTCGGGGGAGGATGCACCCTGAAAATTTTTAACTTACGAATTCAAAATGGCCGACAATCAGCATTATTTACCTCGGTAGGCCTGATATCAGGTAAAACGTGCTAGATAGCTAGAGCATTACTATAAAACAAAATGTGACGTTTCGAGAGGGGATGCCTTTTAAAAACTTTCGATTCAATCGAATTCAAAATGGCCACCTATTGGCCACTATTTACTTTCACATTGCTGATATTTGGTAAACCGTGTTAGATAGCTGGACCATTACTATAAAACAAAATGTGAGATTACAAGAGAGGATGCATCTTGAAAAAAATTGATTCGATCAAATTCTAAATGGCCGCCTATCGGCCATTATTCACTTTCACATAGCCAGTTTTTGGTAACCGTACTAGATGGCTAGACCATTACTATAAAACAAAATGTGAGATTTCAGGAGAGGATGCATCTTGAAAAAATTTGACTTGATCAAATTTAAAATGGCCGCCTTTTCGGCCATTATTCATTTTCACATGGCTGATATTTGGTAACCCGTGCTATATAAAACAAATTGCAAGGCTTCAGGAGAGGATGCATTTTGAAAAAATTCAACTTGTCCAAGTTCAAAATGGCCGCCAATCGGCCAATATTCACTTTCACATGGACGTTATTTGGTGAACCGTGCTAGATGGCTAGACCATTATTATGAAACAAAATGTGTGATTTCAGGAGAGGATGCATCTTGAAAAAATTTGACTCGATAAAATTCAAAATGGCCACTTATCGGCCATTATTCACTTTCACGTGGCCGTTATTTGGTCAACCGTGCTAGATGGCTAGACCATTACTGTAAAACAAAATGTGAGATTTCAGATGAGGATGCATCTTGAAAAAAATTGACTTGATCAAATTTAAAATGGCCGCCTTTTCGGCCAATAATCATTTTCACATGGCTGAGATTTGTTAAACCGTGCTAGATGGCTAGACCATTACCTGATTACTATAAAACAAAGTGTGAGTTTTCGGGGGAGGATGCACCCTGAAAATTTTTAACTTACGAATTCAAAATGGCCGACAATCAGCATTATTTACCTCGGTAGGCCTGATATCAGGTAAAACGTGCTAGATAGCTAGAGCATTACTATAAAACAAAATGTGACGTTTCGAGAGAGGATGCCTTTTAAAAACTTTCGACTCAATCGAATTCAAAATGGCCGCCTATCGGCCACTATTTACTTTCACATTGCTGATATTTGGTAAACCGTGTTAGATAGCTGGACCATTACTATAAAACAAAATGTGAGATTACAAGAGAGGATGCATCTTGACAAAAAATGATTCGATCAAATTCTAAATGGCCGCCTATCGGCCATTATTCACTTTCACATAGCCGGTTTTTGGTAACCGTACTAGATGGCTAGACCATTACTATAAAACAAAATGTGAGATTTCAGGAGAGGATGCATCTTGAAAAATTTTGACTTGATCAAATTCAAAATGGCCTCCTATCGGCCATTATTCACTTTCCCATGGGCGATATTTGGTAAACCGTGCTAGATGGCTAGACCATTACTATAGAATGAAATGTGAGATTTCAGCTGAGGATGCATCTTGGAGAATTTTGACTTGATCAAATTCAAAATGGCCACCTTCAGGCCATTATTCACTTTCACATGGCCGATATTTGGTAAGCCGTGCTAGATAGCTAGACGATTACTATAGAATGAAATGTGAGATTTCAGCTGAGGATGCATCTTGAAAAATTCTGACTCGATCAAATTCAAAATGGCCCCCTATCGGCCATTATTTACTTTCACATGCCCAATATTTTGCAAACTGAGTTAGATGTTAGTCCATTACTATAAAACAAAATTTGGGGTTTCGGGGGAGAATGCACCCTAAGTTTTTAACTAATTTATATCGAATTCAAAATGACCGTAAATCAGCTATTAGTTAACTCGATTGGCCTGATATTGGGTAAACCGTGCCAGATAGGTGGACCATTAACGGGATACTGATTAGGATAATTAATTTCAATGGAGGTTTGCAATCTCTGACAGACTGTCTAGTTCTTATCTTACTCTTAGACTGGGCTTCTTAGACCTAGTTGTCTTGCGTCTTGATTTTTGACCTAGACTAGGACTACATTAATAACCCTATACAAAATTGCTTAAATCAAATTCTAATTCGGAGCGGGAGCTCCTGGACTTATGTAGTCTTGTTATGTTTTTGGGTTGTTCGTCCGGTAGGCCATTCTTGTCATCACAATACATGTAATTCAATAACAACTTAAGCTAACAGTTTCATTTTAATACCAGTGATAGACCTTATCAAAGTCCAGGTCAAGTTCAAAAATGGGTAACCCTGACCTATATTTCAAGGTCACTGAGGCTAATATAGCAAAACGTTTGTCATCACGATATCTCCACACCTATACCTCCATATTAATACCAGTGGTCCATATGATGAAACCAAGTTCAAAGATGGGTGACCTTGACCTATTTTTTAAGGTCACAGAGGCCAATAAAAGGGGAAAAGTTGTCATCACGAGATCTCCACACCTACAATTTGTTTTACCACAATATTAATACCAGCGAATGGCTGTCAACTCGTCCCCCATACCAACTCATCCCCCATACCAACTCATCCCCCATACCAACTAAACCCCAGTTCACACCCGGGTAGACCAACTCAGCCCCAACGGCCGTGAAGGCTTTACCAACTCGTCCCCTCCAGGCGTCAATACCTGACCAACTCATCCCCAGCCATCGGCCAATTGTTACCAACTCATGACCATATTGTAGGCTATCTGATCTGTTTTAAAGTCAGACCTACGCCGGGCAGCGATTACTCAAAATTTGGTGAGTGAAATAAAAACATTTATTATTAGAAACAATATATATATATTTTTTAAATATTATAACATGTAGCCAAATTAACATTCAATTAAAAATACCAGGGGCCGTATTCTCGTGACCATTTACGGAGTTCCGCATCGTAGATTTTTGGAATTTCCTCAAATATTTCCACATCTTTGGTTTTTTTCCGCAAGTGCTATTCTCGTTAATTTTACGATGCGAAAGTTTTAGGTGAAAGTTACGGAAAGAATTTGGGTGCCCTAAATTCTAGGAAAAAATGGAAAAAACATATAATTCATTAAAAAAAATATTAGGCCTTTATAAGATATGGAGATTCGACTAATTTACGGAAGGCCTTCTATCAGTACTTTGCCATTACTTAGCATAATTATCTTTTAACAATAAGATTAAATGTGATTCAATTATTTACAATAAGGGACTGGCCCACGCTAAAATCATAAAAAAATCGGTGATTTTATTTCGGGTTCTTAATATGACCATATGATGTAAACATGTACATAGACTAGAACTGCAAATTTTTATAATTTTTGTGCTGCGCATTCACCAGTTAGGCTAGATATAGAGACGAAATTCCTGATTTCTAATTATTGACAACCATGTCAAAAATAGGAAATGCGGGAATTTCGTCTCTATATCTAGTCTAACTGATGAATGCGCAGCACAAAAATTATAAAAATTTGCAGTTCTAGTCTATGTACATGTTTACATCATATGGTCATATTAAGAACTCGAAATAAAATCACCGATTTTTTGATAAATATCTTTTAACAATACGGTCCATATTCAATGACAATATTAAAATATGTTCAGGGGTCTTAACTGGGAACAACTAGAGCCGCTCGTGAAATGTCAACGGCTTGGATGCGTTGTGAATCTTTTGATTAATTCGCTCCACAAATACTCGCGAAATGTCAACGAAATCTAATGCATTCAAGGGATCAGATACGATTTCAATGTTAGTATTTTATAGCAAATAAACAAGTGACATACCCGGTATATATCTGATATTAATTAACAAATAAGCAGTATATGTCATATCACTCTGTCGAGTTGTTACCCTTCACAAATGTTGATGACGAGCAGTAAAAAGTACAATCACAATTATATTTTATTATATATATTTATCGTACAAAAAACAGACACATAAAATGGGGAAAATTTGTTTATTAAAAATAAACATCAAATTAAACGACTACAAATAAAAAGGGCTTCACTTCAAATGTTGTTAATGTAAACGTGGTTGTAACAGAGTGAAGCCCTAAGACCAAAATAGGTATAAATTTACTTGACAGTCAGTTAACAGGATTAACCAGTGAATATTTATACATGTCTCTAATTGATCTAATCTACTATGAATATTTATACATGTCTCAAATTGATCAAATCTACTAGGACTATTTATACATGTCTCTGATTGATCTAATCTACTATGAATATTTATACATGTCTCTGATTGATCTAATCTACTATTTAAATGTGAACTTTGACTCTTGTATCATTACAAACAAATTAGATAATATCAACCAAACTATCAATAACAATCTAGTAATTGTTCACACAAAACCAAACCTATCAATAACAATCTACTAATTGTTCACATTAATATATTAATGAACATTGACTCTTGTATCATTACATACAAATTACATAATATTGACAAAATCTATCAATAACATTATTAAACAAGATTATCTGTTGTTGAGGAGGGTATGAAAACGGCACACAGACACAAAGTGTCTGACCCCCACAACACAAACTTACGAATGCATCGTAAGAGCACATATGAATTCCAACCTCTCATCTGTCTAATCCACCATTACTTGCGGCATCAGAAACAACACTAATTCTAAATAGTGAAGTGCTATTTAGTCTGAAATATAGTTTTTAAATTGAAATTAGGATGTCTACAGAAGTGAAACTTGAAATTTACATGTAATGAATAGATAACCAAATAATTAAAATTTCCAAATGTAGATAATAAGGGACACATTATCATAACATCTATTGTATTTATAATTCCTGAAGCAAGTCTGAGTAGTGTTTTGACTGGCTGGATTTATATGTCAGTGGAATTTTATTTTCTGTAAGTGTAAAATCTGACCACAGAAGTATACAGACCTCATTTTGAGCTGACCTAGGTATTGCAGACACACTTTGAAAACATAAGAAGACCACAAAACATAGATTTAGAAGGATTTGAAGCAAATTAGGAACATGAGGAAATGGTCCGCATCTTGAGTATTGCTGTATTCACTAAAAATGGTGTTTACATATACATTCAAAAGCAAGATCTAAAGAATTCTAAAAAAAAAAAAAATAATAATAATAATTTCTTACTCACGCAGTTATTGACGAAAAAGCAAAATTTTAGCTTTTTCTTCTCTTCTACGGGAAAAGAAAAAGGACATAAATCATTCACATTTAAAGTAATTCCACCTGTAAGAATGAGCTTGTGGATATTGTATCAAAAGCCGACTGGCCGAAATCGGGTTGGCAAATCACTCCCCATCATGTTTTCCATTGTTAGAACAGCTGGCGCAAGTCCTGCCGAACTAACAAATGGAAAATCATGTTTGGTTCTTCACAAAGTTTATTGCATCTGGCGCAAGTCCGGATGCATCCTGCCCATACTTGCTAGCACTTATTTCAGCAGCTGGCGCAAATCCTGATGCTAGAATAAACTAATTCCACCTGTAAGAATGAGCTTGTGGATATTGTATCAAAACCCGACTGGCCGAAATCGGGTTGGCAAATCACTCCCCATCATGTTTTCCATTGTTAGAACAGCTGGCGCAAGTCCTGCCGAACTAACAAATGGAAAATCATATGTTTGGTTCTTCACAAAGTTTATTGCATCTGGCGCAAGTCCGGATGCATCCTGCCCATCCTTGCTAGCACTAATTTCAGCAGCTGTCACAAATCCTGA
Organism: Flabesymbios commensalis; assembly: GCA_964017125.1. NCBI lineage: Eukaryota > Metazoa > Annelida > Polychaeta > Terebellida > Flabelligeridae > Flabesymbios > Flabesymbios commensalis. The sequence goes on along the minus strand of OZ024904.1, from coordinate 35,868,245 downwards.
TGCTAGATTAAACTAATTCCACCTGTAAGAGAGAGCTTGTGGATATTGTATCAAAAACCAACTGGCCCAAATCCAGTTGGCAAATCACTCCCCATCATGTTTGCTATAGTTAGAACAGCTGGCGCAAGTCCTGCCGAACTGACAAATGAATAATCATGTTTGGTTCTTCATGAAGTTCATTGCATCTGGCGCAAGTCCGGATGCATCCTGTCTATCATTACTAGCACTGATTTCAGCAGCTGGCGCAAGTCCTGATGCTAGATTAATCAAGCTAGACAGAGAACATCATGTAGTTGGCGTATAAGGCATGCAATAATTACTGCGGCCTGTAACAACTGGCCAAGTCTTGTTGTAACTGACCTTGTATTTATTGACTAATAATATGTTCTTGCAGTAATTTAATTGAATAATTATATTGCTTTTACCTTACACTCCTACACTTGGATACTCTTCCGAATTATTTTAATTTACAAATTATTTAATATATATATATATATCTAAGTAAGAATTATGAAAGATTTAATTCTTGTGGCCATTTTTTTTTTTTTTTTGTTATTATTATTTAATTTCAAAGCAGCTGGATCACTAAGCTTTACAAAACAAACAACAAAGAAGAAAACTTAGAAAGAAAAAGGTGACCCAAAACCTAATTTCGTAGGATCCACTTGAAACCTAAGGTCACTTTGGCAAAGCCAGATAATGGCCTACAGGAAAACCAGCCCCTGGGATTATTCCAGAGTCATCACAAATTGGCATAATTGCATTAATTATATAAAATGAAATCAAGAGATTATCAACTATATCTCTTCTCATTAATTTAAATTATTACCAATGAGAACGTTAAATCTTAACTTCCTAACATGAATTATTTTTAAATATCTTTATGAGCACTAATATTGTATATTTTAATTTGAGATTAAGAGTGGCTGGTATGTATGCTTTATTGACCAAAAGTATCAAAAAAAGAAAACTCCATTCAAAGAGGAAAGGTGCCAAAAACATAGTTTTGACAAGGACCTATCTGAAACCGAAAGCTGTACTGGCGAGGCCAGAAAATAGCCCACAGGAAACAAATCCTGACAGGAATCAGTGGGTCCACCACAAATTGGCATCAGCCAATGTGATCATCGCCTCCAGAGTTTATCAAATCTTGCTAAATCAAATCCTAGAAACAACAATTGCTCCTCTTATTTATTTATATTATTTGTAAATTTATGCCCTACAAATCACACGATAAAATGTACCCAAAAAATTTAAGTAACAAAGATGAAACTCCAAAAAATGAGGAAAAAGGCCAAAAACATATGTTCCTGACAACAAGACCCATCTGAAACCCCATAAGGCCGCAGTGGCAATGCCAAAGAATGGCCCACAGGAAAAACAGTTCCTGAAAGGAATCAGTGAGTCAACCACAAATTGGCATAAATGCATAAAAGCAGCCAAAGTAGTTATCGCCTCCAGAGTTAATCAATCTTTGTTAAACAAATTCTCTGAGACAATTATCATTGATTTTTAAAATTAATATTGTCTATTGCATTAAAACGAGCACCATCTCAAATGTTTACTCAGCGAATCACAACAAGAATCAATCTTCTTATTAAGATAATTTGTAAAGTTGACCCTGCAAATCACACAATAAAATGTACCCAAAAAAATTTAAGTAACAAAGATGAAACTCCCAACGAGGAAAAAGGCCAAAAACATATGTTCCTGACAACAAGACCTATCTGAAACCCCATAAGGCCGCAGTGGCAATGCCAAAGAATGGCCCACAGGAAAAACAGTTCCTGAAAGGAATCAGTGAGTCAACCACAAACTAGCATAAAAGCATAAAAGCAGCTAAAGTGGTTATCGCCTCAAGAGTTAATCAATCTTTGTTAAACAAATTCTCTGACACAATTATCGTTGATTTATAAAATTAATATTGTCTAAAGTGAACGCCATCTCAAATTTTTACTCAGCGAATCACAACAAGTTAAGATAGTACTTTTTCACCTGAATGAAACCAAAATTTTTATATAACAAAGATGAAACTATTTTCCATCCCCCTTGACATATTAAAAGTTATGGAAGCATCATCCAAACCCAAATTTGGATGCAAAAATGCAAATGATTTTTTCATTATGTCATTCCGCAAATGTTTGATAAATGAGAAACCGATCAGTGTTACTCTGCATTATGAGAATTCTTGTTTTATGCTCAATTTGTTAAATTTGATAATTTAATAACAACGGAAATTCATGATTGAAACAAAGAATGAGTGAACGATAATGTAAGGTTTTGAGACTGACTAGACCACATGGAAAGCCAACAATGTCAATGAGACAAAGATAAGGGTCATAATCCAAATAATTGGTCAGACAGATTTATTAACCACCACGCAAAGCTGTTATCAAATATATACAAAAACTATTAAAAATATTTGTAACATAAATTTTATTTATAGATCTTTATAGTCATAAAAAAATAAAGTATAGACAGCTACAAATTTTTAATGTGCAATTGGTTATCGCCTCAAAAAGTTCATCAAATCTTGCTATTTTAAATCAAATTTAAAACTGGTGAACTATCACCACTCTCATTGATATAAATTAAATCAAAATTATATGGTCATTGTGCTTTTAACTTAATTTAAAGGTAACACTAGCGCTTAAATTTCTAAGATTGTATAATTTTTGGTCTACATTTTATTAAAATCATGAAAGAACAGTCCAAACCAAATTTAATCCAGATGAATTTTGTATTATGAATTTGTCACTCCAAAAATATGTCACTAGTGACTGGAAGTGCTGCCGACTATTACACTAATAATGACGATTCAACCAGTCTAATGGTAGACTAGTCTACATCATATATTTTAATTTTTATTCCATAGTCTATACTAAACTATAGTATAGTCTGAGTCTACTAACAGTTAGAGTAACAATTAGAGCCGAGTCTAGACTATATCTAGACTCCAGTAACTTTGACATTTGATTAACAGCGCGTACGGATAATACTATTAATAATAGTTAATAAAAACACGAATTCAGCGTGAGCGATAATATAAGAATTTGAAGTGGACTTAACCACGTGACTGCGACCGGATTGATGTCGGTGATGTCAATGGAAGTCATAATCTAAAAAACCACTGACACATGGTTGAACATATTCAAAAACAATGCAAAACTATATCTATCATATAAAAGAACTATTGAAACGTATTTAAAATACAAGATTTTCTTGATAGACATAGAATCTGCTATATAAATTTATATTTCTTTCGGATTAATTTTTGGTTTGGATCACCCTCAAGATTTCATTGCTGAAAGAGACCGTTACAAACAAATTGAGATCCGAACATACCACGAATTACATAGCTTGGGATTCGCCTAAGATTAATAATCTATTTTGTGTCCGATAAAAAGAGCTTTCATTTTACGAAAACTCTGTATTTATTTAAACAACTGATTCGCCAAAACCATATTTACGAGTAACGGAAAGAAAAAGGTAGCTATATATCAGTAAAGGTATATTTATTTAAACAACTAATCCGCTGACATCACATTTACGGGAAACAGAAAGAAAAAAAATATTATCAGTAATGTCAGCTATATCTGTTGCAATATCTGATGTTTGATATTATAAGTAACCCATAGTCTTCAGAATTATAAAATATTTGTGGAAGTAATAAGTGATAATCCCTGAAAACGCTGAATTGTGAAAGCCGTCTTCATCACATTTACGGGAAACAGAAAAAAATCGTGCAGATTCCAAGTTCAGGAATGCATTAGTCACTTTTAAAGAAGTGTTCCACATTGCTGTTTTTCCCTTCGTCCCGCGAAGGTTGATGCCGTGTACCAGCCTGTGATTGCCTGAAAAATGTCAGTTCTTCTGAGCTCATCTACTATCTCAAACATTTCCTGGGTGAACTTGACAGTGATCACCTCCACATCGGTGTCCACGGTGCGGGAGGAGTGTTCTGCGATGCCCAGATTTCATGGCAGCAGTGTCTGGTTCTTCTTGATTCAACAGAGAGAAACAGATATGGCTATTGCCACAGACGTAGAGAGTTAGGACTGACGCGCCTTGTCTTTAATACCTGCTCCTCTAGCACCATTGTAAGTAGGACTAATTTGAAGTATTTCTCTGGGAATAAACCATTGAATAGATGAGATAATTTAAACATTCATAATTTTACGTACAGCTCTTGTTAGCATCACTTGTTAGCATCACAAATCATATTCGCATGTCTAAAAATAGCCAGATCACTGCCAGTGTACAAGCTGAATGTCTCTTCCTTTATTGTGCTCCTGTAAAGAAGTGCGTCAACATAATCATGCTCTCTTTGATCAGGTTGTGTAGACACAAGTAGGCCTACAACTCCGTACAATTCAATCTTGAATAGAGGAGCAGTATCGGCCTCTGAATCATTTAAATCCATTGTGCACTGATTTTCACAAACAGCCTTTTGTGTTGGCCTCATACCATTGCATAGGGATGGAAAAAAATATTGTAGTACTTGGCCTTTATTGCCCAGTAGGCCTATTCAGTTGAGATGAAAAAAAGGTGGTATCCATAAGGAACATCTAAGATCTTATAAGTCGCCTCAAACGGGGCTCCTCTCCGGGGTTCGATGGCATATGTAGTGAACATTCCATCTATGGGAATAGCCCCACTTTGTGTGAGACACTGTCATGTATTTATTCAAGTGTCCTCAATAGAGGCTGTGTACCTAAGTCCTTCCTGAAAGGTATTTTAATTCTAATTTTAAAAAAACCCACTTTTAATCCGAATGTACCCGAAAATTACAGACCCATAACGCTAAGTTCGACTCACTCTAAACTGATCGAGATGTTAATAATGCCGAAGGATGAGCTCTATGATACCCAATTCGGATTTGGAGAATCCAGAGGTACATCTATGCCTAGTGTTCTTATCAATGACATTGCGTCGTATTTTAATGACAGGGTCTCCCCTTTATATATCTGTAGTCTGGACGCCGAAAAGTGTTTTGACTCAATATGGCACGACGCCCTATTGTATAAACTTTGGGAAAAGCTTCCACCACACCACTGGCTTCTTATGTATAGATGATACAATAATTTAAAAGCTGTAGTCAGGTCGAACGGTGAATGTAGCTACTCATTTAATGTCACACGAGGAACTCGTCAAGGCAGTATGTTATCTCCTCATATATTTGGTATATTTATCAATGACCTCCTAATTGACTTATCAACTAGTGACCATGGTGTGCGAATAGGCTCAAATAAATTTGAGTCTTTTCCCTATGCGGATGATATAAATTTATTTAGTGCAACCGTTCCTGGCCGACAGAAAATGATAGATAAATGTCTAGTTTATTCAAACACTTAGAGGTTTAAATTTGGTATCAAAAAGACTAAGTGTATATCATATGGGCAAACAATATTAAAGTGTGAGCCAAAATGGTCGTTAGGCCAGGTACCTATTGACAATGTAGATAATATTGAAATTTTAGGCATGATTTTATCCAGCGATGGAAAATGCAGCAATCAGGTCGACAGCAGAATTTTAAAATGGCGTAAGTCACATTTTAGTCTTAATAATGTTGGTATGCCATACCCTGGCCTTCCAGTTGATCTGAAGCTCCACTTATGGCACACCATATGTCGCCCTATTCTTACTTTCGGGCTTGAAACTGTTTATTTAAATAGAGCAATGTATGGTAAGCTCGAATCGCTTCAGGGTACAATTGTCAAAGCTTTTCTTGGTCTGAGTAGGTACTCCCATCACCCCAAGTTGCTGACGGCTCTTGATATCTTACCTATTGAAGAGAGTAATAAATCTATGTCCGTAAGCCTGATGAAAAGGATATTTTTAGTGAATTCTCCAGTACGGAGTATTTATTAACAGGAAAGTACAGTAAAAGTACGCTTTTTGGCAGACTACTTGACATGGGTCTATCACCCCTTCTTTCTGCACTCTCAACATTTAACTATACGCAAAAGTATTCTGCTAGAGACGGGGTGGTAGACTCATTGTAAGGCATGTTGTATAGAGCTGACTTTCTGAATAGAAACTCTACCGCACATATTTTTACTAAATTATTGACCCGCTTTTAATACATATTCTGTGATATTTCTTATCTGTGATACGTGTGTATGAATGTAATATACAATATAATATGTTTTCCTCACTTGTGGGAGTTTTAATGAATAAATAATAATAATAATAATACATGTTCTTTTGAAATCTCGATATTTCAACCGCGCCTTCAAAATGTAACACCAAAATGTAACATCCAACGAAACTTTCACATATAAAAATGCCTTTAGCTTTAGGCCCTACTAGGGGTGTATAGTGTAGACTAATAGAAGCTTTAAGTTAAAATGGCAGCACATATTTGGCTATTTTGTCTATTTAGACCGCGTTACGTCAGTCAAAACATCACTTCCTTAGCTCACATAGCAACATTTCTTATGTAGGGACCCTGGTGTAGTGGTGCAGAGGTATTGAAATCGACTCTTCACATAATATTCATTCAGATTTTCAGCCATCACGTGTTACAAAAAATGAAACTGAAGTTCAGTCCATTGTAGAGCTACTGCAAACCAGTTGGACCAATCCTCTTCAAAGTAATCCTTGCGATATAATTAATCTTTCAGCTGGTACAACTGGAGAAGCAGATACGCGTATGCTGCTTCATGCAAAAATGCCGCTGAATATTAGACCTACAATGATGTTGTTCTTGCGGCAGATGCCACTGATATCTTCATTATTTGCCTTCAGCCTTCTGCCTTTTGCATTTAGCACGAACATATAGTGTCATTTATATATATGCAAAGTGGTACTAGAGCTCCACAGAGATCGATAGATATTACCTTATAGGACTACATTTATAGGGTTACACTAATATGGGGCTACACTGTTACACAGGATGCGACACCATAAGTTCCTTTTCGGGTCAAGGTATTAAGCTTAGTGCCTTGACACTAGTCATAAACAATCACAAATTAGAGATGCATTGGTAAATCTCGGTAGAAACTGGGAACTGTAATCAGAACTCTATGACGTACTCCAAGAGTTTACATGCCGTTTATATTGCCCAAAATCAATAACGTGTGATATCAAAATTTTCAGGGATAAGAAGGGCATCATGCGGAGATAGCTATATACCGGCATGCCAAATATCAAGCAGGCATTTGCCACAGGAGTTTGGTTATCTGTCCTGATGTCCCTCGTCCTGATGATGATCGCGGCTGGATTTTGGATGCTTAAGATAAAAACTTGAATGGATGTCTGGTTCTTCTGCTGCAGATGCTGTGCTACATTTCCTCTCGTGTAGGCTTACTTGTAAGCGTATTTGTAAACTGCCGCAGTGTCAATGTCTTGACAATAGATTAAAATGTACAGATGTATGTACTTTAAAGGACTGCACAAACATGTATAATAACGATGATGAAATAAATTATAATAATAAACACCCAAATTATTTGTGTGATAGATTGACATATCAACCATTGCTTATACAGCTTGTGTGTAAATATATATAGTGTATCACATGATTTGATCACATAGCGAAGTGGTAGGCCTACATATCGATATTTAAAGGTACAGTGAAGTGAATTTGTATTAAAAAACTGGAATGGCAGAAAGTTTTGTTATACTATATTCTAAAATTACATCAGTAGCATATTTTTTTTTATAATGATTTGCCACCTTGAAATTACATTTATTATCTTTTTACATATTCAATAAAAGCAGTCTCGTGATTTTCCGGAATTTAGACGGACCTTTTGAGATCACAATAACTGATGACGCAGAAGCGGAATTCCCGGAATCCCCCCACTTAAGTAAACACGACTTCTCAAAAGGTAAAGTTATTCGTTGTTTAACTTATGTTAAGTGATGCACATTGTTGATATAATATGTTTTTAATGTTTTATTGATGAAATAGAGAGAAATTGTGTCTTTTGTATGGATGTAAAGTAGACTAGCTCATCCCACAGGCATCCGTGCTTCAGGTTCGCATATTATCGCTCGCTCTTATTAGGTACATTTAAACAGTCATTATGATGGGGTTTTTCGTGTTTCTTTCAGGATTTTTGTGAATTTGCGATACACTAAAATAAAAGACATATTTTTCTCTGTTTGTTTGTTCTTCTTGCTCACTATTACTGGTAGAAATGAAGCCATTATTGTAGAATTAAAAAAGTAATTTTCTTTGAATGACACTTTTATCACCTTTTCCGAGAGTTCCCATCATTAGATTTCTCGCAATTATAAAAAAATGGTGCCAGCTCTCGCCTTTAATTCCATAATTGTTGCAACAAGTGCTTTAAGAGGTAAGTGGAACAGGCATGCTGTGTTCCCTTCTGAATTTTTTTTTTACGCAGGTGCCATTTAAAAATTTTTGTAAAAAAATGCAAAAAATAAAAATAGACTATGTTCACTGCCCTATGTAGAAATTCTGGAGGACATCATTAAGACCGGTTGGACAGAACAATGTGGGCATCTCTAAGAATTGAGATGCCTGGGGAAGGCTGCACTAGTTTGCCCATGGTAAAACCTGGGTGAAGTTTTGTTTGCCTACCCTGCACTTCCTCATGGGGCGCACCGAGGGTAAAAATGGAAGTTTCATGGCTATAAGGATGAGAATCCATCAAAATTTTTTTCCTCCAAAAAAAAAAATAAACTGGGGCCGGAGGTTATGCCCAACTTTCTGATTGTTGTGTGACCTATTTGCTCTGTTACAGTATTGCGGGGCACTCATTGGGTGCCCTGATTGAAAGTACCTACTCTTATCTGGCCAAACTTCTGAACTTCCACACGGAGCAACACGACAATAGCGCGCTTATTCGTCTCACAAGAGGCCCGTATTTTTAGAACCATTATAGCAGGTCCCAATTTATTCTTATGAAGTTATGAGAAATTTCACTCGGACACACGACGTGACAAATCACAGATTCAAAAGTCTCAGGACAGTAATGTCTAATGGGTAAACACTGCCACTGGCACTGGTAAACAGTAGTCTGAGTAGACTCAGTGACCGAGTTACTTACTTGTCTGACCGGTAGTGCGGTAGCCTACCCGTTTACCAGTGTTTACCGTTACTGACAATGAGACAATGTCAGTGGGTTTTCCGGCAAGATGCTGCCGAAATGATCGGCAGGAATGTTGAGTATGGGGGGGGGGGGGGGGCGGGAAAACAGTGGCGGATCGAAGATTTTAAGAAAAGTGGCAGGCCTTGGGTTCCCCCAACGACCCCAGATTTTTTTGTTAATTTAATCTAGACCAAATTTGTACCTTTATTGGACATTCCACAGTATTTGCTAATAATTAAGGTGATCAGCGCATACCAGAGAGGACCACAGGTGGTGGGGGGGGTTTGGAAGAACATAAAATGCATAGTTCAAATTGAATATTGCTTAAAGTAGGTAAATAACAAAAAAATTAAAGTTTCCCTATACAATTATGCTGACCCTTTTTTCGTAACTGCTGACATGCAAAAAGAAATATTTGACCACATTCCACTCTTTTCACTGAGCAAGAAAAATCTTGTGCTAGATCAAAATTATAAAAACATGCAAAAGTTGTTACCTCCATGTTGCGAATTGCTGAAGGGATAGGCCTACAGGATTCAAAATATCACCCAGACAGTTGAACTTTTTGAAGCAGTGGAAGAAAACTACTGGGAAGAACGTTACTGAGAGTTTTAGTTTTTAGATACATCAGGGCACCAAACGAGTGCCCGCAATACAGTAACAGTAGCAAATATACCACATACCCCGGTATGCACATAGCAATTAGAAAGTTAGGCATAAAAACCTCTGGCCCCTCTTAGCCTTTTTTGTTTTTTTAGTCTAAGGGGGGCATGGAAGAAAATTTTTGATGAATTTTCATCCTTATGTCTAAGAAACCTCAAAAAAATTTTCACATTCAGTGCGGCCCATGAGAGAGCATAGGGCGGCCTAGGGCCGACAAACAAACCTTCACGCAGGTTTTACCCTGAGCAAACTAGACTAATGCGGCCATCCCCAGGTATCTCAATTCTTAGAGATTCCCACATTGTTCTTTCCAAATGGTCTGATATGATGGCCTCCAGAACTTCCTCATAGGGCAGTGGTCATAGTCTTTTTTCATTTTTTGCATTGTTTACAAAAAAATAGGGAAAATAGAGAAGTGAGGCTTCAATTTTGAAGCGTCATTTAATGATGTAAATAAACATGTTAAATATTAATTCACAACATGTCTTTCAGACAATTATTTATTTCATGAAAATTCAGTCTCAATATTTTTTTTCAAAAATATTCTGGCCCCCCCCAGAGATGGAATGGTGGCTCCCTTATGAAATTCCAATCAATTTTCATCTCTACCTTGAAATATTAGGCATGACTTACTTTTTATAGACGGAAGTCTTATAATTTATGGGAGACTATTATTGTACAGCTTTAGCATGTTTAGACCCCAAGCATCACTTGTATCTGGTGGGTCTGGCCCACATATATAAAATGCCATTTATGATTAAAGTTTAAACCTGCTGACCCGCGACAGACTAAATGACAATTTATTTATTTAATAAATTTTTAATAATGTTTTCCCTGAAATTTGTTCTAAGTGACATGAGTAATAACTTCTTGTTGTGAATCACATCTACTTCACAGTAGCTTGAGATCTATACAAATAAAATTATTGTATTTCATAGCAAAATATAATAATTTATTAAATGAAATATAACAACTGTATAACAGAATCTGGGACACTTTCCAGTACATTATGGTCTACTTGGTAGCCTAGACCTACTATCATATTTTTTCGAATTAAATTGACAATCAAAAGTATCTTATTTGAAATTATTTGTATCCTTGTCCAGCTAATTTGGGGGTACAGTAGGGGGAGGGTTATGTTAGCTCCGGGCAGCCATCTGTCCAAATATCCAGGAAAATAGTTTCTACACAGTCCCATTTGCAGAGCATTTCTCTTATTATTTTATAGATTAAAATTACTTTTGTGATTGTTACTATGGTTATTTATCATGTTGATAAACACATCAAAGCGACACAATCAGGCCATCATTTTTATTTTGTCTCTTAATCATGTTAATATGATCGTTTCCATCGAATAGAATTTCAGAAATCTTTTAAATTGCTGGTTGCTATGGCAACATAACAAGTGTACCAGAAATGCTGTTTCTCAGCTATCCTGTATTTCGTATTTTGAACATACATGTCTGAAATTATTTCCTTTTTCTTTTAACTGGTAAATGAACAACACAAAATTAAAAAAAAACTAAGCATTTCCATAGTTTATAATATGGACAAACTAACATGACTAAGGAGTCAAAAAAAGAAATGATAATGTCTGCCTGATTGTGTCGCTGTAAATTCTTTCACATGTTATCAGTGATTATATCCACCACTATCAAAATATTATCAGTCTTAAACTGGATCAGAATTTTTATTATTATTTTATTTTGTAATTAATAAAACAGTTCCATGATAACTTTTTTTCAAGGTGGAGAAAATTAAATCATTCTTTACACATCCAAAATGATGCTTTGATGCATCATGAGGGTTCAAAAGGTTAGTGCAAGTCTCACCCTGTAAAAATAAATTTGTTTCATACTTTTTTCTGGTTGAATAAAGTATCAATCTTTTTTTCCTATAGCCTATATAATATTATAGGGGGGGGGGGGGTCATCAAGTTTGAGCTGCAACTGGTTACATGTATTTATATTCACGTGTTCTCTTAGTTATATTGATTTTCAAAATATTTATTGATGAAATAAATTATGTATATTATCTCCCAGTGTGGAGGTTAATAAAAGATATTATATCTTATGTATCTTGTGTATAATTTTATCATGTATATATACCCATGATACCGATATATATATTTTGGTAGGGGGTGTGGATAGATGTGCCCTTGTGACTCATAATAATATAGTAAACCTCACGGTGAGGTTTACTATATTAGCCTTTCGACCTACTTTTTGACCTGCATCTCTTGGGCTATATTAACAGCTTTACAATTTTATAGGTGTTTACTGAAGAATATTGTTTCTAGCGAATATGTCTTTTTCATACTGCACCTTCAGGAGGGTACATGTAGATACGCCTTTTTGAGTTTTGAGCTCCGACCTTCTTTCTCAGCCACACTGGTCTCCTTAGGCTAAATTACCAAAATGGTTTCAGAATCTGTGGATCAAATCTCAAATAAAAGTGGTACCAGTTAGTTTTTTTACCAGAATGGGTTGCAGTATGCCTGCTAGAATAATCTCTTCAAGCACGAGTTGTATTTTGAATTGATATTATTATTGAATTTCGAAGGGGGAGGAGAGCAGATGGAATATCATCATTAGGTAATTTTGTTTTGAATGACATTTTATCATCAGATGATCTTCTTATGGGTTTCACATCATCAAGTGATTTAAAAAAAATGTTGTTACATGTAGTTTGGTGTTTCGGCGAATAATTTTTTGATGTGAACCCTATGAAAAGATCATCTGATGATAAAGGTGTCATATTAAAAAAGATTTAAATTTTACAATTTAAGCATCATGATCAAACGATATGGCTTTATTTCTACTAGAACTATAGATTAGAGGCCATATCCAAATATTGTTCTAGAAATTGGTTCTGATAAACTGAATGGTTGACTGAATGGTTGACTATATTTATCTCATTCTTCATGCTCCAGAGAGGAAAACCATTGCCGTCCATTTGGGACAAACAATTTTTAAGCTACAAGGTAAAATGACTTTACTGCTACAAGACAAGGTCAAATATGAATTTAAAAAAAAATGAAGCTAGGAACAAATGTATTACCTCCTTTTCATGTTATTTTGACTGGACAATAAATTGCTGATTTATTGCAATTTTTCGCATTTTATGTCAATAATTTGACCTTGTGGATGAGATAACTTGAAAAGTTTTCCATGTATCTTCTTTACATTTGTTATGCATGTTACTTGTGACCAGTTCCCGGACAAGTTCAATAATGGCTGATAAAAAATTTAAATGGCCGATTTATTGCGATGTTTCGCATTTTACTTCAATAATTTGACCTTGTGGGCCCAATAACTGGAAAAGTTTTTCATGCATCCTTCACAATTTATTTGTTATGTATGTAGCAAAAGACCAGTTCTCGGACAAGTTAAATAATGGCTGAAAAAAAATCAAAATGGCCAATTTATTTTGATTTTTTGCATTTTACGTCAATAATTTGACCTTGTGGGCGCAATAACAAAAGTTTTTCATTTATCCTGCTCAAATTTGTTATGTATCTTTTACTAATAAGCAGTTTGATAACGGCTGAAAAATATCGAAATGAACGATTTATTGCGATTTTTTCCATTTTACGTCAATAATTTGACCTTGTGGGCGAAATAACTTCAAGTTTAATAATGGGGGCAGACTATTGTCGAGTGTGCATGCTCTTGTTTCAATTTGAAATCATCATAAATGTCTTAGTTAGCTCTTTCTGATTCCTTTGAATAGCTGTGTTACGGGTTTAAAACCATTATAAATATTTTTACTCTTACACTATAGACGTAAGAATGTGACATCTAGATACGTCAGATTCTGACGTCTAAAGATGATCCCCATGCTGTAAAAGTTAATGCAACAAATTGTTTCAGGTGCTGTACTATTAAAAATGAACTACTGCATGCACTCAGTAGCCTACATGTTCACTGAAAGTCGAGTTTCCTGGGAAGATGTGATAAAAATCAATGGTAAGCATGATATATGTGTAATTAAATAAATTTCAAACTGCTCTTGCATAATCTCAGGAATATATCATTATGTATAAATATTTGGATTGCTGTCAATTGTTGTAAATTTATTAGCCAGATTCATTTTTGCTACAAAATTGACTGGTTATGCAGGGAACTTAGATGACTATATTGTTTTTATCGGATTCCCTATCCATGCAATGAAGTTGATAGTGGAGGGTTATGGCTTCACCCATGGATAAATGCTTTTTATATTGCACATAGACATCTCTTAGGGGGTGTAGAAGAGACTTTTGGGGGTTATGACCTACAATTCTCTCTTTCTATATAGCTTTAGTTAGGTTGTTGGTGATAATTATCACGAACAACCTCTGTATATATATAGCCACCTATTAGTCTGCAATAATCAGTGTGCTGGTTTTAAAAGTGGCATAGTGCTACCATCCAAGACGGGTACCTTCATGCGCAAAAAAGTAATTTTTAGGGGCACCTGAAAGTGCATAACGGGCATGTTTCAGTAGCGGATTCAGAAGGAGGCGCAGTCGGCGCCTACCCCTCTCCCCCCCCGTTCAGGGTTAAAAAAACACACAAAAAACGAGCATATTTTGGCCAAAATATGCTATAGAACTAGTCATTTTTAGGCCTTAGATTTCATAAATTTTCCGGGGGAGCATATAAGAGACTGGCTGTGCCAGCTGAGGTGCGCATAAATTATTGCAAAAATCAGTCTGCAAATTCCTGGATCTGCCAAGTGCTGTGTTTGAGGGCACTTAAAAGTGTGTAACGTCTAAATGCATAAAGTAATCACATAAGTGTGTATTGCATTAAATCTCAGGAAATTGTAAACAATTGTATTATAAATGTAATTAATTTATTATATTCATAGAATATCATGCTGAATCATGCTAAATCATTGTTTATTATGCAGTGTGTGAATTATAATAGTACCGTATTTAGCGGGGTACAGTACGCACCTGTGTATAGTACGCAGGTACCAATATTTGTACCAAAAAACACAGATAGTACGCATCGGTGGATAGTACGCACCAGGGTGGTGAGTATCTACACAGTCTGTCTGGGGCGTGTGTGTGGTATGTCTTTATTACTCAAGGCATTCAGAATGTGGTTCAACTCAGCAGGTGACATAAGGATATAATTGATTCGCTAATAAAGATTATATAAAATAAATGAAAGGATTTGATGAAAAGAAATATTATAAACACCATAAAAATATAAAATTAGGAAGATGACTAATTATTCACTAGTTTCAGGTCAAATAAGCTGATTTTTTATGTATGAAAATCACATTAATATCGAATAAGCTTGATTTTTATGTATGAAAATCACATTATTAATGTGATTTTCATACATAAAAAATCAGATTTTTAGGCCTCAGCCAACATTTTGGTGGATGCCTATTGTCGTCACCAGGCGCATCCGTCCGTCTGTCCGCCACTTTGAGCACTATAAATTGTTCCACATAACTGCAATGCACATTAAACTTCACATACAGGTTAATCATGACTAAAGCTTGAGTAGTTTCACATTTGACCTTTCTGTGACCCCTATGACCTTGATTTTTTTGCGATCGACAATTTTTCTTGTTAACGCGATTCACTCAACAATTTTTCATGTCTCGCTCCAAAATTTATACCAGATATCCATTTCACTAATAGCTCGTATGAGTACCAAATTGTGCAACATTCGAACAGAAACTAGGTGATGGCGGCCAAAATGGCCGTTTATCGGCCATTATTTTTTCAATATGCGTAATATCTGGAAAACCGGACCAGATAGCTACTATAGAACAAAATGTGCAGTTCCAGGTAGGGATATAACACGACAAATTTCAACATGAAAAAAATTTAAATGGCCGACCTGCGGCCACTCAGATCGTCAAATTTTCTCGATAACGTGATTCACTCGACATTTTTTTATGTTTCGATCGCTCCAAAATGCATACCTTGAAATAACACTGTAGTGTCATCTTACAACTACAGGGTATGGCACCTCAAGCCCTGAGGGTCATATAGCTATCATGGCTAATTGTGCCTATAGTTTATATAATGTTGTGTCTAAATGGTTGTAATTATAAAGGTGTTTTTGGAATAATTCATCACATTTTTTTTCAAATATTCACTTCATTCCCAAGAGTATGATTCATTAATTCATACAAAAAAAATCAATAATAAGCATTTTCATATCTGGAACACTGCACCCTGGTATCAGAAACTAAACTACATAAAAAAAAAAAATTGAACTTGAATAGATGCATCATGACAAATTTAAAATCATTTAAATTGAAATTTGCCTACATGAGGCCATTTTTTGACTTTATTAATTTGGGTAATATCTGGCAAGTCATGCCAGATACAATAGACCATTAGTATAAAAAATTGGCGGTTCAGGGAAGCATTTCACATTGTGCCCTGGAAACATTTCAACTGAAGCTATCAAATCAAAAATGTTCGACATTTGTTTATTTTAGCAGCTACCTCTGACAGTTATTATTCCGACATCTATGTAGCATACACACCGAACAGAAAGTGGATAAAATATATCAGTAACTCTTGTAGCCCATACATATTTCATGAAGTTGCTGAACATTTTTTGAGAAAGCAATAGAAAATAATTTAAATATGTTTCAAGACTTTGTGCACGGGAATAATTCAAACAAAAAAGTAATTGATTTATTTCTTCATATTTGGAAATAACATTTTATTTCCCAAATTTTTTGCTTATTTAATTTTTTCTATATAAATTTAACAGACAAAAATTGTTAATCTGAAATTTTTCATCATTATATTTCTTCCCATATTTGATCACTTAAGCACATTTTTATAAACCATATTATCGATTAGCACATTTAACCCCATCCCAATAATAATCTTAAAATTAACATTTCCATAAGTTTCATTTCCATTGTAAAAGTTACAAGCAGTTTGGCATTTTCATTGGAAATAAGAGAAAGTGGGTGGAAATTAGCATTGCTTTTGCAGATGACCTATATTTGTTTAATTTGAAAAAACAAATTGGCACATATTGATTTTTGATAGTGATTTTGTTTAGTATACTGAAATTGATTAAAAACGACTATATTCATGTTTATCAGTTTTTTAAACATGTTAAAGGGTAATTTGAACATTTCTAGACAGGTTTTAGTGGCAAATGCCATTTTGGGGAATGGCCAACTGGCCTCACATAGGAGGTTGGCTGCTCATAAGAGTGGCTGATCATAGCAGGTTCTACTGTATAATGTACTGTAATTGTGTTCAGTGACAACAGGTTAGGAATAACACAATTTTTTTATGTTTAGATATATAAAAAAATTCAACAGTCTTGATGGTATCTATTATATTTCCACTTAACTATAGACCTATTCCTGATGACATTACATGTATCATATTAATATAAATTGGCACTATATGATATAATTTGACATTAACATGATTAAGTTCAGTATTTTGTTCAGCATGTCAAGTATTGCGTAGCAAAATACTATGCAATTCTCCCCATTTTCTAAGCAAATTTAAAATTAATTAGCAATTTTTTTTATTTACCTAAGATATAAGTATGTGTGGCAATTAGTCACAACTTTGAGGACAAAATTTTAAAGCAATAATATTCAAACAAATTCCTCCATGATGATACAATTTGAAAAAAATCTTGTTATATTTACTGTATGACTGTACATGTGTTATATGTCTGTATGTATATATATATATGTTTTTTCCAGGTCATATGGGAATCTTGATTGACAGAATGAATAGATCATCTTCAGAGCATTCAAGATAATTTAATTGGGTCATCACTCACTCAGGATCATATTATAAGCAAATTAACTGAACAAATTGCTTTGGTCACAGCTAGCTTATATATGTCTGTGTGAACTTCAAATAGTGTCTGACCCTTTAAAAGCTGCACCAGGTGCTATAAACATACTGCACTGACATTATGTATGACAATAATATGTAGTTTGATGTTGTATAAAATTAATTAATAATGTGTACAGACTTATATATCTTCCACTCTATTGTTGAACACTGGCGAACAAAAGACATTGCTCTGTTTTTTGGTTTAAAGATGGACCCTATACAGTGGTTCAGCACTTCAATGGCACTGAGGTCGATCAGTGATAACATATTTCTTCTTCTACTCTTAACCATGTTAACATCATTAGATTACTGAACTAAAGTGACTAATAACATCTCATTGATTAGTTATAAAGAGAATAATTTATATTTGCTGTTTGTATCATAGTTTACTTGGTCATATAATAAAAGAGTTGTGTACACCTCTTATGACGTTCATAACATTTTCATATAATTGCACATGTATGTCATTTTTAATTACCGTACTTATTCTAATAAGCCCATATTCCCATAAACGCCCCCCCCCCCCCCCAGATGAAAATAAAACCCACAATCATGTACATAGTACGGTCATTAAAAAACTACTCTAATAAGCTCCCATCCCCCTGTAATCTCATGGGCTTTTCTAATTAACGCTCTGGGCATTTATCAGAATAAATACGGTGAATTACTTTGTGGTGAGACTTTGATTAGGAATATAATATCACAGGGAAAAATTTGTAAAATAGCAAAATGTTGTGCAATTCGGCCCATTTGCTAATATAATTTGTACTTGATTAACAAAATATTTATACTTCAATGATAATGATGTCTTGCAAATTACCACTCAGAAGAGAAAATTGCTAATAAATAAATTTTGAATAACTTTTTCCCTGTATCATCAATCAAATACATGACCATGATGACAGGTATGATCTCATTGTGATAAGCAACTCATTTTTCCTTTCAAATGCAATATATCATAATAATAACCTTACCGGTACTAATATTTTTAAATCTGAATAAAGAAATATGGCAGTCTCACTAAATTATTTTTCATTTCTCTTGGAACTTTTTCTGTTTCTAGGTTGAATAGAAATATTATAGACCAGATTAGCACTTATTTCAGGTTTATTATACATAAACTACAAAGATAAGTATAGGCATGCTTTAAAAAAAAATATTTTGTTGATAATTGATTTTTTATTGATTGATAACAGTTTTCTTAGGCAATAATATTGTACTGGAATATATGTATCACAAATAAATAACATCCAACTCGATGTACTCGCATATCTTCACTAGATATATTCATGATATTTCTGAATTCAAAAATTGTTTATATTTACATAATAGTGTTTTGGGTCATAAATATTACATCAGGGAATACATAGCTCAGTTATAAATAGTTATTCATCCCCAGTTAAATACAAATTTAACTGACGTTGAAAGAAATGTTTTTTTTCTCATATTATCTGTCCAACATCACTTAATTTAACCCTTACACGACTAAGCGCGACTACAGTATATAGTTTTGATTAAACCACTGTTATCAACTCCCGTCGTCACTGTAGGTGAGACAGAGGGAGCTATGAATTCTGCCTCCGTCCCAGTTTTTATCTCTTCTTTTGCCTATAACTTTGTAACAAAAAAAGCTGGAATAACAATTTTTGGTATGTGGGCTACTTCTAGGTGGATAATGGACAAGTTAAAATATTTTAAATCTGAATTCAATATGCAAGGTCGCAGAGGAGAAAATGATGTTACGGGGTTGGGCCGTCCGTGAATATTTCGTTTCCAGAGCATATCTCAAATTTTACACACAACACCTCTACGGGGTCTAGTTGTGCCTTTTGGGGTATATGAACTTTGACCTACTTTTGGTTCCGAACTATGACCTATTTAGACGTTTTGACGCACACTTCGTTTCCAGAGCAGATCTCGAAAACTACTGGGCTGATTACAGTCATATTGTGCATACATGTTCTCTAAGGTCCCCAGTTGTGCTTATTCAGGTTTCTTGACCTTGAAGTTGACCCTGCAGCTCTTTGACCTGATTTATAACATTGGTAAATCCGACTGAAACATTTTGCCAAATATCATGAAAACCGCTCAAGATAGCTACACCATTACTATAGAACAAATTGTAAGGTTTCAGGAGAGGATGCATTTTGAAAAATTTCCACTTGATCAAATTCAAAATGGCCACCTATCAGCCATTATTCACCTCGACAGGCCTGATATTGGGTAAATCGTGCTAGATAGCTGAATCATTACTATAAAACAAAATGTGACGTTCAGGAGAGGATGCATTTTGAAAACTTTCGACATTATTCGCTTTCACATGGCCGAAATTTGGTAAACCGTGCTAGATATGTAAACCATTACTATAATAAAACGAAATGTTGAATATATCACTGTTGAAGTTGGGTGCTGCAATAGTGAGGCACCTTTAGATGGGGGTGGAATTTTAATTTTAGATTGGGCGCTTAAGGGGTTATAATGCTATTTATCATGGTTTCATTGTCATGTAGGCATATATAGGCCTATAAATACATAAAATAGGCTTCACTAAGCTGTTACACTTTAAAAGTCTACAGTACTTCATTCTGTCTATGACAATTAAAAAAAATCAGGGGAGATATGAAATAAATCCATGTGTATTTTATATTTTAAGAAATAGTCTGGGCATTGGATAGGCTAGCAAGACCTCTATGTCTGTTTTTTTTCATCATCTGACATCCCTGCATGTTAACACAAAACATTGTAGGTCTAATGATATTTAGAAAATGTTAGGCTAAATGTTTTTTTAATTATTAAAATGTCGGGTCAGCAGAATGTTATAAAACATTCATATAGAATATTATGCAAAAACAGTATTAAAAAAGTTTTAAAAACAGTTTTTTTAATACCTACATATTATGTTTAAAAATGCATTTCAAAGGGACAGGCCCAGGCTAAAATCATAAAAAAAAATTGGTGATTTTATTTTTGCTTCTTAATATGACCATATGATGTAAACATCAACTATGGCAAAAATAAGAAATACGGGAATTACGTCTTTGAATCTAGCCTAACTGGTGAATGCACAGCAGAAAAATTTAAAAACTTTTGCAGTTCTAGTCTACGGACATGTTTACATCATATGGTCATATTTATTGTTTTAAAAAGTTTTTTGGATGAATGTTTCGTATAAAATTTGTATAGATTTAATGTTTTAAAATAGGCTAGGCCTATTTTGTTGATCGACCTGACGTGTTATTGTTATAAAACATTTTCATTTGACATTTTAAATATGTTTGATTTTTTTTTTGTGTTAGGCCTACTTGAGATCGTCATTATTTTTTTTTACAAAATACTGAAGTTTCAAAGTTTTATCAAAGTTTTGCCCCTCTCCCTATAGGGCCCCATAGGCCTATCATGTCTAGAAATAGCTTTTAATTATATAGAGTGCCCTGAGGGTTAAATATTGTGATCAATATACTCATACATACCCCCCCCCCCCCCGTGAGTAGCCACAAGTGATAATGATGATGATAGGCCGATTATATAGTCTAGGGCATAAACCAGAAAGGTCTAACGTCATAACTAGGGCTATAAGAAAAATATATGGGCCTGACTAGAAAAATATTGAATAATGGCCTCAGGCATCTCCCAAAATGTATGTGTTCCTGCCAAACAGCGCTGGCTGTCAAGATGAAGACACTCGTCACCCAGTTCCACTCTGTCTGTCACTGGCCGTAGGTGTAACTGCAATGTTATCGGTATTGCCACCACCAGGCGCGTAGCCAGCCGTACGCCAGTACGCACGTGCGTACACATTGTAAGGGAGAGTAAAAAAATATGACCCTATCAAAAAAAAGAAGCAACAAGTTAGCTGACTAGCCCAAGCCTACATGTATGCGTACTTAGCAGTCAAAATAACGACTTCTATTCTTTATGTGCAGGTGTTGCGTAAAACGCCAGAAAAGTAGGATACAAATACAATAGGCCTAAATGTTTCTCTTTTCAATGACAGTCACAAATTCATGACATGTATGACTATAGTGCCGCTAAACTTGCCGTGGACGAGCCCACACCGTAAAGATGTGGGACCGTGGATTACTACATTCGTTTTACCTGGGATAATCAAATGAACTGAGCATACGATGTATACAAAATAACCTTTTATTGACCTGATTAATCGAGCCAAGTCTTAGATACCGAGCGTCCAAAAAAATGTCCCACTTTACCCTTGAGTGGGCACTAATCTGTTGCAGTTCTGTTTCAGCGGGACAGCCTTATTGCGCCGACGATCATTGCTCCGACGATCATTGCTCCGACAATCATTGCTCCGACAATCATTGCTCCGACAATCATTGCTCCGACAATCATTGCTCCGACAATCATTGCTCCGACAATCATTGCTCCGACAATCATTGCTCCGACAATCATTGCTCCGACAATCATTGCTCCGACAATCATTGCTCCGACAATCATTGCTCCGACAATCATTGCTCCGACAATCATTGCTCCGACAATCATTGCTCCGACAATCATTGCTCCGACAATCATTGCTCCGACAATCATTGCTCCGACAATCATTGCTCCGACAATCATTGCTCCGACAATCAATGCTCTGACAATCGTTTTTTCACTGATTTGTGAGAGATAACAGTCCTCATTCTGCGGATCTACTCCCGTAATTTTCAACTTCACACCCAATTCAATTTAATTAGGATCGTAACACTTTATTGCGTTTATCCTTTTTAAGTATGCATTGCTAACGCAGATGCCAACTGCAAAATAAATAATCGAGGGGTTATGCAGATAACCGAAAGAACCAAAGATAAAAAACCTATGTAACTGTAAGTGCACGTCTTGATACACGCTTAATATAGCAAATAAAATATTTTCCGGCTTTATATAGCTTACACAGATCCCAAAAAATAAACATTGGCAAAATAAACTACAGTAAAGCTTGAAGTGTAGCCTATATACCGGAATGCCTTAGAGACAAAGTTTATTCCGGTTTTGACAGGTTCCGGTTTGAACAGGTTTTTTTACCTTTGGAGAGGAACGATAGCTTGTACAACTGACATGCGGCTTGTAATTCAAGGTGCGTCGTTGGTAGGCCTATAAATGATAGGTGACTGTATGCAGCCAAATTAAATTGATATGATAAAAGACATATCTTAAGGTGTTTATTATGGTTTTAATTTTCTCTTTTTTAGCTCGTTTTTGTGTGGTTGATACATGTTGATTATACGGATCAAAGAAACAAACTGATCAATTTGCCGGTATTGTGGTCTTGATACGAATTGCCTTTTTAACACCTGACTTAGAAAAACAGTACATTTTTGTAACTGTATGTCACATATCACACACGGAGCGCAATTATCATTTTATAAACATTGAATTTTTTTCGCCTAACCCAAAATAACATTAAATTCTTGTAATCGTCCGTCACGCATTTCAGACATGGAGCATATTAATTGTGTTTACAACGGAATAAGCTCGTTTAAATATTAAAGCAAATAGAGTTAATCATAAATTTTGCAGCAGTTTTATTTTTTAACTGTTTCAGTGTTTGTGACGACTAGGCTACACTCGTTTGTTTATATATTTTTCGAAATGAATGACGCTGGATAAAATGTTATGAAACGGTATAATTATGTAAAAAAGAAATCCATTGATAATCCAGTGGTGAAAGAATTATTCAAATAAACTTTATATATATATATATAAATATTTTACCTGTGTAGGCCCCTATTTATTAATTTATTGGGTCATTAAATATCACAAACAGAATAAATTTAACCAAAACACAGTTTAATTTCCTTAAAAAAATATTTGTGTTTAATGCACTGATATGTTTATGAATTGATACGAACTTTTAATATTTTTTATATATTTTATTAATTAATGATTTTGTTAAAATATTTTATTGATCAATTCTTAATTCGTTATGTTGTTAAAATATAGATCAAACTATGCAACACTTAACTTAGCACCTTTACCATTGATTAACAAGCAGGATTTTACATCACCTTGTCGCCGCTCTGTTTAACTTTTATAGTGCACCACATGCGATTTAAAAAAAAATCGTTTCCGGTTTGGACGGGTAAAATACAAAACAATTTATCTATTTGGGGAAAATAATGAGCCCGGTTTTCAGAGTAGACATGTTCCGGCTTGGAAAAGGTTAATTATTATTTTTTGAGTATTGTTTTGAGTATTGTTTTGAGTGTAATACTGTAATTAATTCGCGACCAAATAATCATTACGGTTTAGATAGGATTCCGGTTTGTACAGGGTCCGGTATGTGCAGGTTGCACTGTATTATGGTAGATTGAATTTTTTTTTTTTAACATTTTGCTCGACTTTTCTCTGGAGTCGACGCTAAGTCGTTTTTAAAACTAAATTTATAGACTCTAGCGTTGTTCAGATCAATGATGGAAAACCGTGTTCTATAAACTATGCAAACACTGCCATTGATATAGCCTAGTGGCGTCACTTTAACCCTTTAACCGCCGGTACCGCATATATTCGGGTTTTGATTTTTTATTAGCACATTAAGTACCACCTTTTAAACATGTCAAAAATAAAATGTGACATCAATCAGCAATATTTGAAAACAATTGACCTCCATATTGTCAAATCTGAATAATTTTCACTCTCTTGAAGTTGTGGATCGCGTCAGCGAAACACAACTTCAAGTGGGTGAAAATTCAGATTGAATAATTTGGCGGTTAAAGGGTTAAAGATTTTTTTCGAAAGATAATTATTTTGAGCCTCATAGGCCTACATGTAGGCCAATTGAATATCAAAAATGTCATTTTCGGCGTCGGAGCAATGATCGTCGGAACAAGAGTTGTTGGAGCAATGATTGTCGGAGCAATGAGCGTCGGAGCAATCATCGTCGGAGCAATGATTGTCGAGACAATGGTTGTCGGAGCAATGATTGTCGGAGCAATGAGAAGACCCCGTTTATGCAACGTTTTGGGGCTAATTCTAAACGATCTCTTTTTGTACCTGCCCCGCACTGTGTTTAACAAATGGTAGGCTGCACAATGAGATTCTCTAGAGCGGATGTAGCCTACAGTCCGAGCATTGCTATGTACCCTAGCAAATGTGTCTGTATCTACGCTTCTGTCCCCCAGTGTATGCATATCCCATGCTACACTGACTTCTCACACCTAGAGACACTGGTGACAAGAGTGAAATCCCAATGTTATTCTAATGTTGGTTCACCGTTTACGACACTGGCCCAACATTAAAACAATATTGTTTCAACATCTCATGCTTGCTGGGATGATTTATGCCTATCAGAGCTAATCATGTAACCAGGTAACACATTTAAATAATGATCAAATAACGTTTTCGTAAGCTATAGCCACCATGTGTAAGGTTACCTGTTTTGTATATTGTCTGGCAGCTGGCATAGTAATAAAAATCTTGGATATAGATCTGTATGCCTACAAATAATAGTTCTTTCATCTTTTAACCCCTCCACATACTCTAGCCTCTAATCATGTATGATTAAAAAAAATTGAGGGTCATTAAATATTTATCTACAACATGTAATTATTTATTTCATGAAAATTTAATCTCAAAATATTTACTTCAAAAACACTCCAACCCCCCCCCCCTCCTGGCGATTGAATGGTGGCCCGCTTCTGACCAATCACAGAATGTTCAACTTAACTAGTATTCGTTCTCACAAAGACACTACGTAGCCTACATAGTGGACGATTTTGCGTCTAAGAAAGCAAGGCCATTGGCTTTAATCCTTAGATCTACTGATCAATAGTAAATCTTATAAAAGTTTGGCGCGCCCCTTTGGCGCGTCAGTCAAATGATGGATCCGCCATGGCGGTTTTTAAAAAAGTTGATCTATGGATAATCGTACTTGACAGAAAAGAATCAGTGAATTTCAATCTATAATCACTGAGTAAAATGATTTAAATTATATTATAACTTGATATAATTCAATTTTTAATTTTGTTGCTGTATTCAATTTTGAAATTTTACAAAAAAAATAAAAAAACTCAAAATTTTTAAATCAATATATCTTCACCGCAAATACCATCAGATGCCACCATTTGCGATCTTTTTTTCAAATTTTTCTCGGGGGAGGCCCCCCGGACCCCCGCCGTGTCCGCTGAGCTGCGCGCAGCGGGTATGGGGGTCCCCCCCCATAAGACGGCAGCCATGAATTAGGGAACATCCACTCCCTCCCCGTTTCGGAAAAGCTCCGTAAATCCGTACCCCTAGCGTTGTGCGTACACATGTTCATAACCCTGGCTACGCCCCTGACCACTGACACTTCCAAGGTGTTATAATACTGTCAGTCACTGTGACTGTGTTCGTACGTCAGTCGTTGCTGTCTTTTATCTGACAAAACCATTGCCCTAGGCTATGCCTATGGTGTCGATCACAAAAGGTGTGCAGCCACGCTCGGCTGGATGCAGAGGATTAGACGGGGCACCTGTCAGGCTGTCTGACACTTCGTTCCACATCATGACTTCTAGACGGGGGCGGGACCGGTTGAAAATGTTGACTTTTTTTGTAGGCAGTTCTAACTAAGCTGTGTGAGCCTGTGTCACCCTCGCTGACTAGGGCCTGTACGACAATTTGCTGTGCAGTCAGTAGGCCTATGCATTTGTGTGTAGGCCTACTGCAACGTTACACTGTAGCCGTGGCGTAGGCTGTACTGCGTCTGTAGTCTAGAACTATAGATCTGTAGTGTGTAACGTTATAGTCTAGATTTTTTTATCGGTAGACTATATAGGCCTTAAATTATTACTTAAAAATGTAGACTGAGTTAATGTCATATAATCAGCACTTGACTTTAACTCTTATATGTATTTTCGTAGCCTATGTGTGATGTCATGTTTTGTTGAACACGTTTATTGGTGGTAGGCCCTAAACGTTTTGTTGTGGCAAAGAAGTGACAGTGGCCTGAGTGCATGGAGTGGTTTGTTTACAACCAGAACCAAAAGGGCTGTCCCCTGCGGTGTATAAACGTGACGTTGTCGGGATACCCACACACAAACTAGCAAAGTTGTGCACATGAAGCGATGACCACATCAGTAACACTTGCACACAAAACGATGACCACATCAGTAACACTTGCACATGAAGTGATGATGAAATCATACCATATTTGGTAAGATATATCTATTATCAATGGAAGCTGGAAACTGAAATAAAAATGCCAAACTTAAAACGCCAATTAATTGCTGTTCTGTAATTTTTAAACATAGGTCATAATTTTGAAATTTGTTCAGTATTTTATGATCTATCGCTTTCCATCAAGTGCACCCTCTCACTTCACTGTACCTTTAAAGGTACAGTGAAGTGAATTTGTATTAAAAAACTGGAATGGCAGAAAGTTTTGTTATACTATATTCTAAAATTACATCAGTAGCATATTTTTTTTTATAATGATTTGCCACCTTGAAATTACATTTAATATCTTTTTACATATTCAATAAAAGCAGTCTCGTGATTTTCCGGAATTTAGACGGACCTTTTGAGATCACAATAACTGATGACGCAGAAGCGGAATTCCCGGAATCCCCCCACTTAAGTAAACACGACTTCTCAAAAGGTAAAGTTATTCGTTGTTTAACTTATGTTAAGTGATGCACATTGTTGATATAATATGTTTTTAATGTTTTATTGATGAAATAGAGAGAAATTGTGTCTTTTGTATGGATGTAAAGTAGACTAGCTCATCCCACAGGCATCCGTGCTTCAGGTTCGCATATTATCGCTCGCTCTTATTAGGTACATTTAAACAGTCATTATGATGGGGTTTTTCGTGTTTCTTTCAGGATTTTTGTGAATTTGCGATACACTAAAATAAAAGACATATTTTTCTCTGTTTGTTTGTTCTTCTTGCTCACTATTACTGGTAGAAATGAAGCTATTATTGTAGAATTAAAAAAGTAATTTTCTTTGAATGACACTTTTATCACCTTTTCCGAGAGTTCCCATCATTAGATTTCTCGCAATTATAAAAAAATGGTGCCAGCTCTCGCCTTTAATTCCATAATTGTTGCAACAAGTGCTTTAAGAGGTAAGTGGAACAGGCATGCTGTGTTCCCTTCTGAATTTTTTTTTTACGCAGGTGCCATTTAAAAATTTTTGTAAAAAAATGCAAAAAATAAAAATAGACTATGTTCACTGCCCTATGTAGAAATTCTGGAGGACATCATTAAGACCGGTTGGACAGAACAATGTGGGCATCTCTAAGAATTGAGATGCCTGGGGAAGGCTGCACTAGTTTGCCCATGGTAAAACCTGGGTGAAGTTTTGTTTGCCTACCCTGCACTTCCTCATGGGGCGCACCGAGGGTAAAAATGGAAGTTTCATGGCTATAAGGATGAGAATCCATCAAAATTTTTTTCCTCCAAAAAAAAAATAAACTGGGGCCGGAGGTTATGCCCAACTTTCTGATTGTTGTGTGACCTATTTGCTCTGTTACAGTATTGCGGGGCACTCATTGGGTGCCCTGATTGAAAGTACCTACTCTTATCTGGCCAAACTTCTGAACTTCCACACGGAGCAACACGACAATAGCGCGCTTATTCGTCTCACAAGAGGCCCGTATTTTTAGAACCATTATAGCAGGTCCCAATTTATTCTTATGAAGTTATGAGAAATTTCACTCGGACACACGACGTGACAAATCACAGATTCAAAAGTCTCAGGACAGTAATGTCTAATGGGTAAACACTGCCACTGGCACTGGTAAACAGTAGTCTGAGTAGACTCAGTGACCGAGTTACTTACTTGTCTGACCGGTAGTGCGGTAGCCTACCCGTTTACCAGTGTTTACCGTTACTGACAATGAGACAATGTCAGTGGGTTTTCCGGCAAGATGCTGCCGAAATGATCGGCAGGAATGTTGAGTATGGGGGGGGGGGGGCGGGAAAACAGTGGCGGATCGAAGATTTTAAGAAAAGTGGCAGGCCTTGGGTTCCCCCAACGACCCCAGATTTTTTTGTTAATTTAATCTAGACCAAATTTGTACCTTTATTGGACATTCCACAGTATTTGCTAATAATTAAGGTGATCAGCGCATACCAGAGAGGACCACAGGTGGTGGGGGGGGTTTGGAAGAACATAAAATGCATAGTTCAAATTGAATATTGCTTAAAGTAGGTAAATAACAAAAAAATTAAAGTTTCCCTATACAATTATGCTGACCCTTTTTTCGTAACTGCTGACATGCAAAAAGAAATATTTGACCACATTCCACTCTTTTCACTGAGCAAGAAAAATCTTGTGCTAGATCAAAATTATAAAAACATGCAAAAGTTGTTACCTCCATGTTGCGAATTGCTGAAGGGATAGGCCTACAGGATTCAAAATATCACCCAGACAGTTGAACTTTTTGAAGCAGTGGAAGAAAACTACTGGGAAGAACGTTACTGAGAGTTTTAGTTTTTAGATACATCAGGGCACCAAACGAGTGCCCGCAATACAGTAACAGTAGCAAATATACCACATACCGTATTATCCCTAATAAACGCACCACCCCTAATAAACGCGCCCCCCCTTTTTCATGTACCCTGTATATCCAGTCAGCTGGCTTGAAAAAATCTACCAGACACCAGCCTTCTGCGTGTAGCCGTGTCAACATGGTTGAGCCACGGTCAGCGTGTTGTGAGCATGGGTGTAAACGCGGTATTCTACTGTTACATGTAGCCTAGTTGTTGTACATGTTGTTTTAACACTGGGCCAACGTCGTACAGGTTGTGTTAGAATAACGACTGCGTGTCAGGTTTGCTTACAACAAAAGTACTAACTGTCCATTGCACTAGCTCAGTGATCATTGAGTCAGACAGATTTACAAGCGCCCAAAATTCCCGGCGTTTTAAATAATGCGACGCCAATGTATAGGGCCTACCCGTAGGCTTAATGCTAAGTATGATTTGAAGCCTCTAATGACACGAAAAACGTCTGCCCCTGTTTATCGTGCTACGTCATGTTTTGGCCGTCAGCAGTTGGCGTCCACTGGTCATTCAAATATGTGAGGTATGGATCTTGTTCTACTATAGTAGCGCCGAGACACAGGACTTGATACGTGCTTAAACCCAGACGATGGCATTGGCCCATTAACATGATTAATGCTGCTGCTGCTTTGAACCAATGTTATAGCGCACATGTATACATGATGTCCCTGCAGAGATGATACACCACCATTCGATAAATGGCGGGCTAAGGTCGGCAAGAGTAGATGACGTCATCAGGCCGGGGACGGTCTGCTGTGGCAGACATTCTGAGGCCTACACACTGTGTGAAATTAGACGTAAATTTAATCAGTTAGGCCTACAGCTTTTTAAAGCATTCATACAGTATGTTGCAGACGCATTTCTATTATTCTAATCAGCAGTAATGTATCTAAAACAAATACGATATTTATATATCGTCGTGCCCAAACAAGATCATTCCAAGATGAATGTGATGGTAACCGCCTCGTCTCTGCCTATATAGCGGGCCGTGGCTGCATAAGGTGGCAGCCTGTGTTAACATACTAGTTACACTTGATGCCAGCGCGCACGTGTGGCGCCTTGAGAGTGGATGGGGGTTTGCACGTGCAGTGAGTTCTCGCCAATGTCGCATGGCTTAATGACGGCGCTGCAGCCGAATGCGACCGTGAAATACAGATCAACATTTTAGTGCACATAATAAACGCGCCCCCAACTTCGTCTCCGCGCCCGGCGCGTTTATTAGGGATAATACGGTATGCACATAGCAATTAGAAAGTTAGGCATAAAAACCTCTGGCCCCTCTTAGCCTTTTTTGTTTTTTTAGTCTAAGGGGGGCATGGAAGAAAATTTTTGATGAATTTTCATCCTTATGTCTAAGAAACCTCAAAAAAATTTTCACATTCAGTGCGGCCCATGAGAGAGCATAGGGCGGCCTAGGGCCGACAAACAAACCTTCACGCAGGTTTTACCCTGAGCAAACTAGACTAATGCGGCCATCCCCAGGTATCTCAATTCTTAGAGATTCCCACATTGTTCTTTCCAAATGGTCTGATATGATGGCCTCCAGAACTTCCTCATAGGGCAGTGGTCATAGTCTTTTTTCATTTTTTGCATTGTTTACAAAAAAATAGGGAAAATAGAGAAGTGAGGCTTCAATTTTGAAGCGTCATTTAATGATGTAAATAAACATGTTAAATATTAATTCACAACATGTCTTTCAGACAATTATTTATTTCATGAAAATTCAGTCTCAATATTTTTTTTCAAAAATATTCTGGCCCCCCCCAGAGATGGAATGGTGGCTCCCTTATGAAATTCCAATCAATTTTCATCTCTACCTTGAAATATTAGGCATGACTTACTTTTTATAGACGGAAGTCTTATAATTTATGGGAGACTATTATTGTACAGCTTTAGCATGTTTAGACCCCAAGCATCACTTGTATCTGGTGGGTCTGGCCCACATATATAAAATGCCATTTATGATTAAAGTTTAAACCTGCTGACCCGCGACAGACTAAATGACAATTTATTTATTTAATAAATTTTTAATAATGTTTTCCCTGAAATTTGTTCTAAGTGACATGAGTAATAACTTCTTGTTGTGAATCACATCTACTTCACAGTAGCTTGAGATCTATACAAATAAAATTATTGTATTTCATAGCAAAATATAATAATTTATTAAATGAAATATAACAACTGTATAACAGAATCTGGGACACTTTCCAGTACATTATGGTCTACTTGGTAGCCTAGACCTACTATCATATTTTTTCGAATTAAATTGACAATCAAAAGTATCTTATTTGAAATTATTTGTATCCTTGTCCAGCTAATTTGGGGGTACAGTAGGGGGAGGGTTATGTTAGCTCCGGGCAGCCATCTGTCCAAATATCCAGGAAAATAGTTTCTACACAGTCCCATTTGCAGAGCATTTCTCTTATTATTTTATAGATTAAAATTACTTTTGTGATTGTTACTATGGTTATTTATCATGTTGATAAACACATCAAAGCGACACAATCAGGCCATCATTTTTATTTTGTCTCTTAATCATGTTAATATGATCGTTTCCATCGAATAGAATTTCAGAAATCTTTTAAATTGCTGGTTGCTATGGCAACATAACAAGTGTACCAGAAATGCTGTTTCTCAGCTATCCTGTATTTCGTATTTTGAACATACATGTCTGAAATTATTTCCTTTTTCTTTTAACTGGTAAATGAACAACACAAAATTAAAAAAAAACTAAGCATTTCCATAGTTTATAATATGGACAAACTAACATGACTAAGGAGTCAAAAAAAGAAATGATAATGTCTGCCTGATTGTGTCGCTGTAAATTCTTTCACATGTTATCAGTGATTATATCCACCACTATCAAAATATTATCAGTCTTAAACTGGATCAGAATTTTTATTATTATTTTATTTTGTAATTAATAAAACAGTTCCATGATAACTTTTTTTCAAGGTGGAGAAAATTAAATCATTCTTTACACATCCAAAATGATGCTTTGATGCATCATGAGGGTTCAAAAGGTTAGTGCAAGTCTCACCCTGTAAAAATAAATTTGTTTCATACTTTTTTCTGGTTGAATAAAGTATCAATCTTTTTTTCCTATAGCCTATATAATATTATAGGGGGGGGGGGGTCTTATGTATCTTGTGTATAATTTTATCATGTATATATACCCATGATACCGATATATATATTTTGGTAGGGGGTGTGGATAGATGTGCCCTTGTGACTCATAATAATATAGTAAACCTCACGGTGAGGTTTACTATATTAGCCTTTCGACCTACTTTTTGACCTGCATCTCTTGGGCTATATTAACAGCTTTACAATTTTATAGGTGTTTACTGAAGAATATTGTTTCTAGCGAATATGTCTTTTTCATACTGCACCTTCAGGAGGGTACATGTAGATACGCCTTTTTGAGTTTTGAGCTCCGACCTTCTTTCTCAGCCACACTGGTCTCCTTAGGCTAAATTACCAAAATGGTTTCAGAATCTGTGGATCAAATCTCAAATAAAAGTGGTACCAGTTAGTTTTTTTACCAGAATGGGTTGCAGTATGCCTGCTAGAATAATCTCTTCAAGCACGAGTTGTATTTTGAATTGATATTATTATTGAATTTCGAAGGGGGAGGAGAGCAGATGGAATATCATCATTAGGTAATTTTGTTTTGAATGACATTTTATCATCAGATGATCTTCTTATGGGTTTCACATCATCAAGTGATTTAAAAAAAATGTTGTTACATGTAGTTTGGTGTTTCGGCGAATAATTTTTTGATGTGAACCCTATGAAAAGATCATCTGATGATAAAGGTGTCATATTAAAAAAGATTTAAATTTTACAATTTAAGCATCATGATCAAACGATATGGCTTTATTTCTACTAGAACTATAGATTAGAGGCCATATCCAAATATTGTTCTAGAAATTGGTTCTGATAAACTGAATGGTTGACTATATTTATCTCATTCTTCATGCTCCAGAGAGGAAAACCATTGCCGTCCATTTGGGACAAACAATTTTTAAGCTACAAGGTAAAATGACTTTACTGCTACAAGACAAGGTCAAATATGAATTTAAAAAAAAATGAAGCTAGGAACAAATGTATTACCTCCTTTTCATGTTATTTTGACTGGACAATAAATTGCTGATTTATTGCAATTTTTCGCATTTTATGTCAATAATTTGACCTTGTGGATGAGATAACTTGAAAAGTTTTCCATGTATCTTCTTTACATTTGTTATGCATGTTACTTGTGACCAGTTCCCGGACAAGTTCAATAATGGCTGATAAAAAATTTAAATGGCCGATTTATTGCGATGTTTCGCATTTTACTTCAATAATTTGACCTTGTGGGCCCAATAACTGGAAAAGTTTTTCATGCATCCTTCACAATTTATTTGTTATGTATGTAGCAAAAGACCAGTTCTCGGACAAGTTAAATAATGGCTGAAAAAAAATCAAAATGGCCAATTTATTTTGATTTTTTGCATTTTACGTCAATAATTTGACCTTGTGGGCGCAATAACAAAAGTTTTTCATTTATCCTGCTCAAATTTGTTATGTATCTTTTACTAATAAGCAGTTTGATAACGGCTGAAAAATATCGAAATGAACGATTTATTGCGATTTTTTCCATTTTACGTCAATAATTTGACCTTGTGGGCGAAATAACTTCAAGTTTAATAATGGGGGCAGACTATTGTCGAGTGTGCATGCTCTTGTTTCAATTTGAAATCATCATAAATGTCTTAGTTAGCTCTTTCTGATTCCTTTGAATAGCTGTGTTACGGGTTTAAAACCATTATAAATATTTTTACTCTTACACTATAGACGTAAGAATGTGACATCTAGATACGTCAGATTCTGACGTCTAAAGATGATCCCCATGCTGTAAAAGTTAATGCAACAAATTGTTTCAGGTGCTGTACTATTAAAAATGAACTACTGCATGCACTCAGTAGCCTACATGTTCACTGAAAGTCGAGTTTCCTGGGAAGATGTGATAAAAATCAATGGTAAGCATGATATATGTGTAATTAAATAAATTTCAAACTGCTCTTGCATAATCTCAGGAATATATCATTATGTATAAATATTTGGATTGCTGTCAATTGTTGTAAATTTATTAGCCAGATTCATTTTTGCTACAAAATTGACTGGTTATGCAGGGAACTTAGATGACTATATTGTTTTTATCGGATTCCCTATCCATGCAATGAAGTTGATAGTGGAGGGTTATGGCTTCACCCATGGATAAATGCTTTTTATATTGCACATAGACATCTCTTAGGGGGTGTAGAAGAGACTTTTGGGGGTTATGACCTACAATTCTCTCTTTCTATATAGCTTTAGTTAGGTTGTTGGTGATAATTATCACGAACAACCTCTGTATATATATAGCCACCTATTAGTCTGCAATAATCAGTGTGCTGGTTTTAAAAGTGGCATAGTGCTACCATCCAAGACGGGTACCTTCATGCGCAAAAAAGTAATTTTTAGGGGCACCTGAAAGTGCATAACGGGCATGTTTCAGTAGCGGATTCAGAAGGAGGCGCAGTCGGCGCCTACCCCTCTCCCCCCCCGTTCAGGGTTAAAAAAACACACAAAAAACGAGCATATTTTGGCCAAAATATGCTATAGAACTAGTCATTTTTAGGCCTTAGATTTCATAAATTTTCCGGGGGAGCATATAAGAGACTGGCTGTGCCAGCTGAGGTGCGCATAAATTATTGCAAAAATCAGTCTGCAAATTCCTGGATCTGCCAAGTGCTGTGTTTGAGGGCACTTAAAAGTGTGTAACGTCTAAATGCATAAAGTAATCACATAAGTGTGTATTGCATTAAATCTCAGGAAATTGTAAACAATTGTATTATAAATGTAATTAATTTATTATATTCATAGAATATCATGCTGAATCATGCTAAATCATTGTTTATTATGCAGTGTGTGAATTATAATAGTACCGTATTTAGCGGGGTACAGTACGCACCTGTGTATAGTACGCAGGTACCAATATTTGTACCAAAAAACACAGATAGTACGCATCGGTGGATAGTACGCACCAGGGTGGTGAGTATCTACACAGTCTGTCTGGGGCGTGTGTGTGGTATGTCTTTATTACTCAAGGCATTCAGAATGTGGTTCAACTCAGCAGGTGACATAAGGATATAATTGATTCGCTAATAAAGATTATATAAAATAAATGAAAGGATTTGATGAAAAGAAATATTATAAACACCATAAAAATATAAAATTAGGAAGATGACTAATTATTCACTAGTTTCAGGTCAAATAAGCTGATTTTTTATGTATGAAAATCACATTAATATCGAATAAGCTTGATTTTTATGTATGAAAATCACATTATTAATGTGATTTTCATACATAAAAAATCAGATTTTTAGGCCTCAGCCAACATTTTGGTGGATGCCTATTGTCGTCACCAGGCGCATCCGTCCGTCTGTCCGCCACTTTGAGCACTATAAATTGTTCCACATAACTGCAATGCACATTAAACTTCACATACAGGTTAATCATGACTAAAGCTTGAGTAGTTTCACATTTGACCTTTCTGTGACCCCTATGACCTTGATTTTTTTGCGATCGACAATTTTTCTTGTTAACGCGATTCACTCAACAATTTTTCATGTCTCGCTCCAAAATTTATACCAGATATCCATTTCACTAATAGCTCGTATGAGTACCAAATTGTGCAACATTCGAACAGAAACTAGGTGATGGCGGCCAAAATGGCCGTTTATCGGCCATTATTTTTTCAATATGCGTAATATCTGGAAAACCGGACCAGATAGCTACTATAGAACAAAATGTGCAGTTCCAGGTAGGGATATAACACGACAAATTTCAACATGAAAAAAATTTAAATGGCCGACCTGCGGCCACTCAGATCGTCAAATTTTCTCGATAACGTGATTCACTCGACATTTTTTTATGTTTCGATCGCTCCAAAATGCATACCTTGAAATAACACTGTAGTGTCATCTTACAACTACAGGGTATGGCACCTCAAGCCCTGAGGGTCATATAGCTATCATGGCTAATTGTGCCTATAGTTTATATAATGTTGTGTCTAAATGGTTGTAATTATAAAGGTGTTTTTGGAATAATTCATCACATTTTTTTTCAAATATTCACTTCATTCCCAAGAGTATGATTCATTAATTCATACAAAAAAAATCAATAATAAGCATTTTCATATCTGGAACACTGCACCCTGGTATCAGAAACTAAACTACATAAAAAAAAAAAATTGAACTTGAATAGATGCATCATGACAAATTTAAAATCATTTAAATTGAAATTTGCCTACATGAGGCCATTTTTTGACTTTATTAATTTGGGTAATATCTGGCAAGTCATGCCAGATACAATAGACCATTAGTATAAAAAATTGGCGGTTCAGGGAAGCATTTCACATTGTGCCCTGGAAACATTTCAACTGAAGCTATCAAATCAAAAATGTTCGACATTTGTTTATTTTAGCAGCTACCTCTGACAGTTATTATTCCGACATCTATGTAGCATACACACCGAACAGAAAGTGGATAAAATATATCAGTAACTCTTGTAGCCCATACATATTTCATGAAGTTGCTGAACATTTTTTGAGAAAGCAATAGAAAATAATTTAAATATGTTTCAAGACTTTGTGCACGGGAATAATTCAAACAAAAAAGTAATTGATTTATTTCTTCATATTTGGAAATAACATTTTATTTCCCAAATTTTTTGCTTATTTAATTTTTTCTATATAAATTTAACAGACAAAAATTGTTAATCTGAAATTTTTCATCATTATATTTCTTCCCATATTTGATCACTTAAGCACATTTTTATAAACCATATTATCGATTAGCACATTTAACCCCATCCCAATAATAATCTTAAAATTAACATTTCCATAAGTTTCATTTCCATTGTAAAAGTTACAAGCAGTTTGGCATTTTCATTGGAAATAAGAGAAAGTGGGTGGAAATTAGCATTGCATTTGCAGATGACCTATATTTGTTTAATTTGAAAAAACAAATTGGCACATATTGATTTTTGATAGTGATTTTGTTTAGTATACTGAAATTGATTAAAAACGACTATATTCATGTTTATCAGTTTTTTAAACATGTTAAAGGGTAATTTGAACATTTCTAGACAGGTTTTAGTGGCAAATGCCATTTTGGGGAATGGCCAACTGGCCTCACATAGGAGGTTGGCTGCTCATAAGAGTGGCTGATCATAGCAGGTTCTACTGTATAATGTACTGTAATTGTGTTCAGTGACAACAGGTTAGGAATAACACAATTTTTTTATGTTTAGATATATAAAAAAATTCAACAGTCTTGATGGTATCTATTATATTTCCACTTAACTATAGACCTATTCCTGATGACATTACATGTATCATATTAATATAAATTGGCACTATATGATATAATTTGACATTAACATGATTAAGTTCAGTATTTTGTTCAGCATGTCAAGTATTGCGTAGCAAAATACTATGCAATTCTCCCCATTTTCTAAGCAAATTTAAAATTAATTAGCAATTTTTTTTATTTACCTAAGATATAAGTATGTGTGGCAATTAGTCACAACTTTGAGGACAAAATTTTAAAGCAATAATATTCAAACAAATTCCTCCATGATGATACAATTTGAAAAAAATCTTGTTATATTTACTGTATGACTGTACATGTGTTATATGTCTGTATGTATATATATATATGTTTTTTCCAGGTCATATGGGAATCTTGATTGACAGAATGAATAGATCATCTTCAGAGCATTCAAGATAATTTAATTGGGTCATCACTCACTCAGGATCATATTATAAGCAAATTAACTGAACAAATTGCTTTGGTCACAGCTAGCTTATATATGTCTGTGTGAACTTCAAATAGTGTCTGACCCTTTAAAAGCTGCACCAGGTGCTATAAACATACTGCACTGACATTATGTATGACAATAATATGTAGTTTGATGTTGTATAAAATTAATTAATAATGTGTACAGACTTATATATCTTCCACTCTATTGTTGAACACTGGCGAACAAAAGACATTGCTCTGTTTTTTGGTTTAAAGATGGACCCTATACAGTGGTTCAGCACTTCAATGGCACTGAGGTCGATCAGTGATAACATATTTCTTCTTCTACTCTTAACCATGTTAACATCATTAGATTACTGAACTAAAGTGACTAATAACATCTCATTGATTAGTTATAAAGAGAATAATTTATATTTGCTGTTTGTATCATAGTTTACTTGGTCATATAATAAAAGAGTTGTGTACACCTCTTATGACGTTCATAACATTTTCATATAATTGCACATGTATGTCATTTTTAATTACCGTACTTATTCTAATAAGCCCATATTCCCATAAACGCCCCCCCCCCCCCCCAGATGAAAATAAAACCCACAATCATGTACATAGTACGGTCATTAAAAAACTACTCTAATAAGCTCCCATCCCCCTGTAATCTCATGGGCTTTTCTAATTAACGCTCTGGGCATTTATCAGAATAAATACGGTGAATTACTTTGTGGTGAGACTTTGATTAGGAATATAATATCACAGGGAAAAATTTGTAAAATAGCAAAATGTTGTGCAATTCGGCCCATTTGCTAATATAATTTGTACTTGATTAACAAAATATTTATACTTCAATGATAATGATGTCTTGCAAATTACCACTCAGAAGAGAAAATTGCTAATAAATAAATTTTGAATAACTTTTTCCCTGTATCATCAATCAAATACATGACCATGATGACAGGTATGATCTCATTGTGATAAGCAACTCATTTTTCTGGTTTATGTATTATACTTTTGGTATCCTTTCAAATGCAATATATCATAATAATAAACTTACCGGTACTAATATTTTTAAATCTGAATAAAGAAATATGGCAGTCTCACTAAATTATTTTTCATTTCTCTTGGAACTTTTTCTGTTTCTAGGTTGAATAGAAATATTATAGACCAGATTAGCACTTATTTCAGGTTTATTATACATAAACTACAAAGATAAGTATAGGCATGCTTTAAAAAAAAATATTTTGTTGATAATTGATTTTTTATTGATTGATAACAGTTTTCTTAGGCAATAATATTGTACTGGAATATATGTATCACAAATAAATAACATCCAACTCGATGTACTCGCATATCTTCACTAGATATATTCATGATATTTCTGAATTCAAAAATTGTTTATATTTACATAATAGTGTTTTGGGTCATAAATATTACATCAGGGAATACATAGCTCAGTTATAAATAGTTATTCATCCCCAGTTAAATACAAATTTAACTGACGTTGAAAGAAATGTTTTTTTTCTCATATTATCTGTCCAACATCACTTAATTTAACCCTTACACGACTAAGCGCGACTACAGTATATAGTTTTGATTAAACCACTGTTATCAACTCCCGTCGTCACTGTAGGTGAGACAGAGGGAGCTATGAATTCTGCCTCCGTCCCAGTTTTTATCTCTTCTTTTGCCTATAACTTTGTAACAAAAAAAGCTGGAATAACAATTTTTGGTATGTGGGCTACTTCTAGGTGGATAATGGACAAGTTAAAATATTTTAAATCTGAATTCAATATGCAAGGTCGCAGAGGAGAAAATGATGTTACGGGGTTGGGCCGTCCGTGAATATTTCGTTTCCAGAGCATATCTCAAATTTTACACACAACACCTCTACGGGGTCTAGTTGTGCCTTTTGGGGTATATGAACTTTGACCTACTTTTGGTTCCGAACTATGACCTATTTAGACGTTTTGACGCACACTTCGTTTCCAGAGCAGATCTCGAAAACTACTGGGCTGATTACAGTCATATTGTGCATACATGTTCTCTAAGGTCCCCAGTTGTGCTTATTCAGGTTTCTTGACCTTGAAGTTGACCCTGCAGCTCTTTGACCTGATTTATAACATTGGTAAATCCGACTGAAACATTTTGCCAAATATCATGAAAACCGCTCAAGATAGCTACACCATTACTATAGAACAAATTGTAAGGTTTCAGGAGAGGATGCATTTTGAAAAATTTCCACTTGATCAAATTCAAAATGGCCACCTATCAGCCATTATTCACCTCGACAGGCCTGATATTGGGTAAATCGTGCTAGATAGCTGAATCATTACTATAAAACAAAATGTGACGTTCAGGAGAGGATGCATTTTGAAAACTTTCGACATTATTCGCTTTCACATGGCCGAAATTTGGTAAACCGTGCTAGATATGTAAACCATTACTATAATAAAACGAAATGTTGAATATATCACTGTTGAAGTTGGGTGCTGCAATAGTGAGGCACCTTTAGATGGGGGTGGAATTTTAATTTTAGATTGGGCGCTTAAGGGGTTATAATGCTATTTATCATGGTTTCATTGTCATGTAGGCATATATAGGCCTATAAATACATAAAATAGGCTTCACTAAGCTGTTACACTTTAAAAGTCTACAGTACTTCATTCTGTCTATGACAATTAAAAAAAATCAGGGGAGATATGAAATAAATCCATGTGTATTTTATATTTTAAGAAATAGTCTGGGCATTGGATAGGCTAGCAAGACCTCTATGTCTGTTTTTTTTCATCATCTGACATCCCTGCATGTTAACACAAAACATTGTAGGTCTAATGATATTTAGAAAATGTTAGGCTAAATGTTTTTTTAATTATTAAAATGTCGGGTCAGCAGAATGTTATAAAACATTCATATAGAATATTATGCAAAAACAGTATTAAAAAAGTTTTAAAAACAGTTTTTTTAATACCTACATATTATGTTTAAAAATGCATTTCAAAGGGACAGGCCCAGGCTAAAATCATAAAAAAAAATTGGTGATTTTATTTTTGCTTCTTAATATGACCATATGATAAACATCAACTATGGCAAAAATAAGAAATACGGGAATTACGTCTTTGAATCTAGCCTAACTGGTGAATGCACAGCAGAAAAATTTAAAAACTTTTGCAGTTCTAGTCTACGGACATGTTTACATCATATGGTCATATTTATTGTTTTAAAAAGTTTTTTGGATGAATGTTTCGTATAAAATTTGTATAGATTTAATGTTTTAAAATAGGCTAGGCCTATTTTGTTGATCGACCTGACGTGTTATTGTTATAAAACATTTTCATTTGACATTTTAAATATGTTTGATTTTTTTTTTGTGTTAGGCCTACTTGAGATCGTCATTATTTTTTTTTACAAAATACTGAAGTTTCAAAGTTTTATCAAAGTTTTGCCCCTCTCCCTATAGGGCCCCATAGGCCTATCATGTCTAGAAATAGCTTTTAATTATATAGAGTGCCCTGAGGGTTAAATATTGTGATCAATATACTCATACATACCCCCCCCCCCCCCCCCCGTGAGTAGCCACAAGTGATAATGATGATGATAGGCCGATTATATAGTCTAGGGCATAAACCAGAAAGGTCTAACGTCATAACTAGGGCTATAAGAAAAATATATGGGCCTGACTAGAAAAATATTGAATAATGGCCTCAGGCATCTCCCAAAATGTATGTGTTCCTGCCAAACAGCGCTGGCTGTCAAGATGAAGACACTCGTCACCCAGTTCCACTCTGTCTGTCACTGGCCGTAGGTGTAACTGCAATGTTATCGGTATTGCCACCACCAGGCGCGTAGCCAGCCGTACGCCAGTACGCACGTGCGTACACATTGTAAGGGAGAGTAAAAAAATATGACCCTATCAAAAAAAAGAAGCAACAAGTTAGCTGACTAGCCCAAGCCTACATGTATGCGTACTTAGCAGTCAAAATAACGACTTCTATTCTTTATGTGCAGGTGTTGCGTAAAACGCCAGAAAAGTAGGATACAAATACAATAGGCCTAAATGTTTCTCTTTTCAATGACAGTCACAAATTCATGACATGTATGACTATAGTGCCGCTAAACTTGCCGTGGACGAGCCCACACCGTAAAGATGTGGGACCGTGGATTACTACATTCGTTTTACCTGGGATAATCAAATGAACTGAGCATACGATGTATACAAAATAACCTTTTATTGACCTGATTAATCGAGCCAAGTCTTAGATACCGAGCGTCCAAAAAAATGTCCCACTTTACCCTTGAGTGGGCACTAATCTGTTGCAGTTCTGTTTCAGCGGGACAGCCTTATTGCGCCGACGATCATTGCTCCGACGATCATTGCTCCGACAATCATTGCTCCGACAATCATTGCTCCGACAATCATTGCTCCGACAATCATTGCTCCGACAATCATTGCTCCGACAATCATTGCTCCGACAATCATTGCTCCGACAATCATTGCTCCGACAATCATTGCTCCGACAATCATTGCTCCGACAATCATTGCTCCGACAATCATTGCTCCGACAATCATTGCTCCGACAATCATTGCTCCGACAATCATTGCTCCGACAATCATTGCTCCGACAATCATTGCTCCGACAATCATTGCTCCGACAATCATTGCTCCGACAATCAATGCTCTGACAATCGTTTTTTCACTGATTTGTGAGAGATAACAGTCCTCATTCTGCGGATCTACTCCCGTAATTTTCAACTTCACACCCAATTCAATTTAATTAGGATCGTAACACTTTATTGCGTTTATCCTTTTTAAGTATGCATTGCTAACGCAGATGCCAACTGCAAAATAAATAATCGAGGGGTTATGCAGATAACCGAAAGAACCAAAGATAAAAAACCTATGTAACTGTAAGTGCACGTCTTGATACACGCTTAATATAGCAAATAAAATATTTTCCGGCTTTATATAGCTTACACAGATCCCAAAAAATAAACATTGGCAAAATAAACTACAGTAAAGCTTGAAGTGTAGCCTATATACCGGAATGCCTTAGAGACAAAGTTTATTCCGGTTTTGACAGGTTCCGGTTTGAACAGGTTTTTTTACCTTTGGAGAGGAACGATAGCTTGTACAACTGACATGCGGCTTGTAATTCAAGGTGCGTCGTTGGTAGGCCTATAAATGATAGGTGACTGTATGCAGCCAAATTAAATTGATATGATAAAAGACATATCTTAAGGTGTTTATTATGGTTTTAATTTTCTCTTTTTTAGCTCGTTTTTGTGTGGTTGATACATGTTGATTATACGGATCAAAGAAACAAACTGATCAATTTGCCGGTATTGTGGTCTTGATACGAATTGCCTTTTTAACACCTGACTTAGAAAAACAGTACATTTTTGTAACTGTATGTCACATATCACACACGGAGCGCAATTATCATTTTATAAACATTGAATTTTTTTCGCCTAACCCAAAATAACATTAAATTCTTGTAATCGTCCGTCACGCATTTCAGACATGGAGCATATTAATTGTGTTTACAACGGAATAAGCTCGTTTAAATATTAAAGCAAATAGAGTTAATCATAAATTTTGCAGCAGTTTTATTTTTTAACTGTTTCAGTGTTTGTGACGACTAGGCTACACTCGTTTGTTTATATATTTTTCGAAATGAATGACGCTGGATAAAATGTTATGAAACGGTATAATTATGTAAAAAAGAAATCCATTGATAATCCAGTGGTGAAAGAATTATTCAAATAAACTTTATATATATATATATAAATATTTTACCTGTGTAGGCCCCTATTTATTAATTTATTGGGTCATTAAATATCACAAACAGAATAAATTTAACCAAAACACAGTTTAATTTCCTTAAAAAAATATTTGTGTTTAATGCACTGATATGTTTATGAATTGATACGAACTTTTAATATTTTTTATATATTTTATTAATTAATGATTTTGTTAAAATATTTTATTGATCAATTCTTAATTCGTTATGTTGTTAAAATATAGATCAAACTATGCAACACTTAACTTAGCACCTTTACCATTGATTAACAAGCAGGATTTTACATCACCTTGTCGCCGCTCTGTTTAACTTTTATAGTGCACCACATGCGATTTAAAAAAAAATCGTTTCCGGTTTGGACGGGTAAAATACAAAACAATTTATCTATTTGGGGAAAATAATGAGCCCGGTTTTCAGAGTAGACATGTTCCGGCTTGGAAAAGGTTAATTATTATTTTTTGAGTATTGTTTTGAGTATTGT
Source organism: Flabesymbios commensalis (assembly GCA_964017125.1). Classification (NCBI taxonomy): domain Eukaryota; kingdom Metazoa; phylum Annelida; class Polychaeta; order Terebellida; family Flabelligeridae; genus Flabesymbios; species Flabesymbios commensalis. Next base: position 35,824,066 of record OZ024904.1, on the reverse strand, counting down.
TTTGAGTGTAATACTGTAATTAATTCGCGACCAAATAATCATTACGGTTTAGATAGGATTCCGGTTTGTACAGGGTCCGGTATGTGCAGGTTGCACTGTATTATGGTAGATTGAATTTTTTTTTTTTAACATTTTGCTCGACTTTTCTCTGGAGTCGACGCTAAGTCGTTTTTAAAACTAAATTTATAGACTCTAGCGTTGTTCAGATCAATGATGGAAAACCGTGTTCTATAAACTATGCAAACACTGCCATTGATATAGCCTAGTGGCGTCACTTTAACCCTTTAACCGCCGGTACCGCATATATTCGGGTTTTGATTTTTTATTAGCACATTAAGTACCACCTTTTAAACATGTCAAAAATAAAATGTGACATCAATCAGCAATATTTGAAAACAATTGACCTCCATATTGTCAAATCTGAATAATTTTCACTCTCTTGAAGTTGTGGATCGCGTCAGCGAAACACAACTTCAAGTGGGTGAAAATTCAGATTGAATAATTTGGCGGTTAAAGGGTTAAAGATTTTTTTCGAAAGATAATTATTTTGAGCCTCATAGGCCTACATGTAGGCCAATTGAATATCAAAAATGTCATTTTCGGCGTCGGAGCAATGATCGTCGGAACAAGAGTTGTTGGAGCAATGATTGTCGGAGCAATGAGCGTCGGAGCAATCATCGTCGGAGCAATGATTGTCGAGACAATGGTTGTCGGAGCAATGATTGTCGGAGCAATGAGAAGACCCCGTTTATGCAACGTTTTGGGGCTAATTCTAAACGATCTCTTTTTGTACCTGCCCCGCACTGTGTTTAACAAATGGTAGGCTGCACAATGAGATTCTCTAGAGCGGATGTAGCCTACAGTCCGAGCATTGCTATGTACCCTAGCAAATGTGTCTGTATCTACGCTTCTGTCCCCCAGTGTATGCATATCCCATGCTACACTGACTTCTCACACCTAGAGACACTGGTGACAAGAGTGAAATCCCAATGTTATTCTAATGTTGGTTCACCGTTTACGACACTGGCCCAACATTAAAACAATATTGTTTCAACATCTCATGCTTGCTGGGATGATTTATGCCTATCAGAGCTAATCATGTAACCAGGTAACACATTTAAATAATGATCAAATAACGTTTTCGTAAGCTATAGCCACCATGTGTAAGGTTACCTGTTTTGTATATTGTCTGGCAGCTGGCATAGTAATAAAAATCTTGGATATAGATCTGTATGCCTACAAATAATAGTTCTTTCATCTTTTAACCCCTCCACATACTCTAGCCTCTAATCATGTATGATTAAAAAAAATTGAGGGTCATTAAATATTTATCTACAACATGTAATTATTTATTTCATGAAAATTTAATCTCAAAATATTTACTTCAAAAACACTCCAACCCCCCCCCCCTCCTGGCGATTGAATGGTGGCCCGCTTCTGACCAATCACAGAATGTTCAACTTAACTAGTATTCGTTCTCACAAAGACACTACGTAGCCTACATAGTGGACGATTTTGCGTCTAAGAAAGCAAGGCCATTGGCTTTAATCCTTAGATCTACTGATCAATAGTAAATCTTATAAAAGTTTGGCGCGCCCCTTTGGCGCGTCAGTCAAATGATGGATCCGCCATGGCGGTTTTTAAAAAAGTTGATCTATGGATAATCGTACTTGACAGAAAAGAATCAGTGAATTTCAATCTATAATCACTGAGTAAAATGATTTAAATTATATTATAACTTGATATAATTCAATTTTTAATTTTGTTGCTGTATTCAATTTTGAAATTTTACAAAAAAAATAAAAAAACTCAAAATTTTTAAATCAATATATCTTCACCGCAAATACCATCAGATGCCACCATTTGCGATCTTTTTTTCAAATTTTTCTCGGGGGAGGCCCCCCGGACCCCCGCCGTGTCCGCTGAGCTGCGCGCAGCGGGTATGGGGGTCCCCCCCCATAAGACGGCAGCCATGAATTAGGGAACATCCACTCCCTCCCCGTTTCGGAAAAGCTCCGTAAATCCGTACCCCTAGCGTTGTGCGTACACATGTTCATAACCCTGGCTACGCCCCTGACCACTGACACTTCCAAGGTGTTATAATACTGTCAGTCACTGTGACTGTGTTCGTACGTCAGTCGTTGCTGTCTTTTATCTGACAAAACCATTGCCCTAGGCTATGCCTATGGTGTCGATCACAAAAGGTGTGCAGCCACGCTCGGCTGGATGCAGAGGATTAGACGGGGCACCTGTCAGGCTGTCTGACACTTCGTTCCACATCATGACTTCTAGACGGGGGCGGGACCGGTTGAAAATGTTGACTTTTTTTGTAGGCAGTTCTAACTAAGCTGTGTGAGCCTGTGTCACCCTCGCTGACTAGGGCCTGTACGACAATTTGCTGTGCAGTCAGTAGGCCTATGCATTTGTGTGTAGGCCTACTGCAACGTTACACTGTAGCCGTGGCGTAGGCTGTACTGCGTCTGTAGTCTAGAACTATAGATCTGTAGTGTGTAACGTTATAGTCTAGATTTTTTTATCGGTAGACTATATAGGCCTTAAATTATTACTTAAAAATGTAGACTGAGTTAATGTCATATAATCAGCACTTGACTTTAACTCTTATATGTATTTTCGTAGCCTATGTGTGATGTCATGTTTTGTTGAACACGTTTATTGGTGGTAGGCCCTAAACGTTTTGTTGTGGCAAAGAAGTGACAGTGGCCTGAGTGCATGGAGTGGTTTGTTTACAACCAGAACCAAAAGGGCTGTCCCCTGCGGTGTATAAACGTGACGTTGTCGGGATACCCACACACAAACTAGCAAAGTTGTGCACATGAAGCGATGACCACATCAGTAACACTTGCACACAAAACGATGACCACATCAGTAACACTTGCACATGAAGTGATGATGAAATCATACCATATTTGGTAAGATATATCTATTATCAATGGAAGCTGGAAACTGAAATAAAAATGCCAAACTTAAAACGCCAATTAATTGCTGTTCTGTAATTTTTAAACATAGGTCATAATTTTGAAATTTGTTCAGTATTTTATGATCTATCGCTTTCCATCAAGTGCACCCTCTCACTTCACTGTACCTTTAAAGGTACAGTGAAGTGAATTTGTATTAAAAAACTGGAATGGCAGAAAGTTTTGTTATACTATATTCTAAAATTACATCAGTAGCATATTTTTTTTTATAATGATTTGCCACCTTGAAATTACATTTAATATCTTTTTACATATTCAATAAAAGCAGTCTCGTGATTTTCCGGAATTTAGACGGACCTTTTGAGATCACAATAACTGATGACGCAGAAGCGGAATTCCCGGAATCCCCCCACTTAAGTAAACACGACTTCTCAAAAGGTAAAGTTATTCGTTGTTTAACTTATGTTAAGTGATGCACATTGTTGATATAATATGTTTTTAATGTTTTATTGATGAAATAGAGAGAAATTGTGTCTTTTGTATGGATGTAAAGTAGACTAGCTCATCCCACAGGCATCCGTGCTTCAGGTTCGCATATTATCGCTCGCTCTTATTAGGTACATTTAAACAGTCATTATGATGGGGTTTTTCGTGTTTCTTTCAGGATTTTTGTGAATTTGCGATACACTAAAATAAAAGACATATTTTTCTCTGTTTGTTTGTTCTTCTTGCTCACTATTACTGGTAGAAATGAAGCTATTATTGTAGAATTAAAAAAGTAATTTTCTTTGAATGACACTTTTATCACCTTTTCCGAGAGTTCCCATCATTAGATTTCTCGCAATTATAAAAAAATGGTGCCAGCTCTCGCCTTTAATTCCATAATTGTTGCAACAAGTGCTTTAAGAGGTAAGTGGAACAGGCATGCTGTGTTCCCTTCTGAATTTTTTTTTTACGCAGGTGCCATTTAAAAATTTTTGTAAAAAAATGCAAAAAATAAAAATAGACTATGTTCACTGCCCTATGTAGAAATTCTGGAGGACATCATTAAGACCGGTTGGACAGAACAATGTGGGCATCTCTAAGAATTGAGATGCCTGGGGAAGGCTGCACTAGTTTGCCCATGGTAAAACCTGGGTGAAGTTTTGTTTGCCTACCCTGCACTTCCTCATGGGGCGCACCGAGGGTAAAAATGGAAGTTTCATGGCTATAAGGATGAGAATCCATCAAAATTTTTTTCCTCCAAAAAAAAAATAAACTGGGGCCGGAGGTTATGCCCAACTTTCTGATTGTTGTGTGACCTATTTGCTCTGTTACAGTATTGCGGGGCACTCATTGGGTGCCCTGATTGAAAGTACCTACTCTTATCTGGCCAAACTTCTGAACTTCCACACGGAGCAACACGACAATAGCGCGCTTATTCGTCTCACAAGAGGCCCGTATTTTTAGAACCATTATAGCAGGTCCCAATTTATTCTTATGAAGTTATGAGAAATTTCACTCGGACACACGACGTGACAAATCACAGATTCAAAAGTCTCAGGACAGTAATGTCTAATGGGTAAACACTGCCACTGGCACTGGTAAACAGTAGTCTGAGTAGACTCAGTGACCGAGTTACTTACTTGTCTGACCGGTAGTGCGGTAGCCTACCCGTTTACCAGTGTTTACCGTTACTGACAATGAGACAATGTCAGTGGGTTTTCCGGCAAGATGCTGCCGAAATGATCGGCAGGAATGTTGAGTATGGGGGGGGGGGGCGGGAAAACAGTGGCGGATCGAAGATTTTAAGAAAAGTGGCAGGCCTTGGGTTCCCCCAACGACCCCAGATTTTTTTGTTAATTTAATCTAGACCAAATTTGTACCTTTATTGGACATTCCACAGTATTTGCTAATAATTAAGGTGATCAGCGCATACCAGAGAGGACCACAGGTGGTGGGGGGGGTTTGGAAGAACATAAAATGCATAGTTCAAATTGAATATTGCTTAAAGTAGGTAAATAACAAAAAAATTAAAGTTTCCCTATACAATTATGCTGACCCTTTTTTCGTAACTGCTGACATGCAAAAAGAAATATTTGACCACATTCCACTCTTTTCACTGAGCAAGAAAAATCTTGTGCTAGATCAAAATTATAAAAACATGCAAAAGTTGTTACCTCCATGTTGCGAATTGCTGAAGGGATAGGCCTACAGGATTCAAAATATCACCCAGACAGTTGAACTTTTTGAAGCAGTGGAAGAAAACTACTGGGAAGAACGTTACTGAGAGTTTTAGTTTTTAGATACATCAGGGCACCAAACGAGTGCCCGCAATACAGTAACAGTAGCAAATATACCACATACCGTATTATCCCTAATAAACGCACCACCCCTAATAAACGCGCCCCCCCTTTTTCATGTACCCTGTATATCCAGTCAGCTGGCTTGAAAAAATCTACCAGACACCAGCCTTCTGCGTGTAGCCGTGTCAACATGGTTGAGCCACGGTCAGCGTGTTGTGAGCATGGGTGTAAACGCGGTATTCTACTGTTACATGTAGCCTAGTTGTTGTACATGTTGTTTTAACACTGGGCCAACGTCGTACAGGTTGTGTTAGAATAACGACTGCGTGTCAGGTTTGCTTACAACAAAAGTACTAACTGTCCATTGCACTAGCTCAGTGATCATTGAGTCAGACAGATTTACAAGCGCCCAAAATTCCCGGCGTTTTAAATAATGCGACGCCAATGTATAGGGCCTACCCGTAGGCTTAATGCTAAGTATGATTTGAAGCCTCTAATGACACGAAAAACGTCTGCCCCTGTTTATCGTGCTACGTCATGTTTTGGCCGTCAGCAGTTGGCGTCCACTGGTCATTCAAATATGTGAGGTATGGATCTTGTTCTACTATAGTAGCGCCGAGACACAGGACTTGATACGTGCTTAAACCCAGACGATGGCATTGGCCCATTAACATGATTAATGCTGCTGCTGCTTTGAACCAATGTTATAGCGCACATGTATACATGATGTCCCTGCAGAGATGATACACCACCATTCGATAAATGGCGGGCTAAGGTCGGCAAGAGTAGATGACGTCATCAGGCCGGGGACGGTCTGCTGTGGCAGACATTCTGAGGCCTACACACTGTGTGAAATTAGACGTAAATTTAATCAGTTAGGCCTACAGCTTTTTAAAGCATTCATACAGTATGTTGCAGACGCATTTCTATTATTCTAATCAGCAGTAATGTATCTAAAACAAATACGATATTTATATATCGTCGTGCCCAAACAAGATCATTCCAAGATGAATGTGATGGTAACCGCCTCGTCTCGGCCTATATAGCGGGCCGTGGCTGCATAAGGTGGCAGCCTGTGTTAACATACTAGTTACACTTGATGCCAGCGCGCACGTGTGGCGCCTTGAGAGTGGATGGGGGTTTGCACGTGCAGTGAGTTCTCGCCAATGTCGCATGGCTTAATGACGGCGCTGCAGCCGAATGCGACCGTGAAATACAGATCAACATTTTAGTGCACATAATAAACGCGCCCCCAACTTCGTCTCCGCGCCCGGCGCGTTTATTAGGGATAATACGGTATGCACATAGCAATTAGAAAGTTAGGCATAAAAACCTCTGGCCCCTCTTAGCCTTTTTTGTTTTTTTAGTCTAAGGGGGGCATGGAAGAAAATTTTTGATGAATTTTCATCCTTATGTCTAAGAAACCTCAAAAAAATTTTCACATTCAGTGCGGCCCATGAGAGAGCATAGGGCGGCCTAGGGCCGACAAACAAACCTTCACGCAGGTTTTACCCTGAGCAAACTAGACTAATGCGGCCATCCCCAGGTATCTCAATTCTTAGAGATTCCCACATTGTTCTTTCCAAATGGTCTGATATGATGGCCTCCAGAACTTCCTCATAGGGCAGTGGTCATAGTCTTTTTTCATTTTTTGCATTGTTTACAAAAAAATAGGGAAAATAGAGAAGTGAGGCTTCAATTTTGAAGCGTCATTTAATGATGTAAATAAACATGTTAAATATTAATTCACAACATGTCTTTCAGACAATTATTTATTTCATGAAAATTCAGTCTCAATATTTTTTTTCAAAAATATTCTGGCCCCCCCCAGAGATGGAATGGTGGCTCCCTTATGAAATTCCAATCAATTTTCATCTCTACCTTGAAATATTAGGCATGACTTACTTTTTATAGACGGAAGTCTTATAATTTATGGGAGACTATTATTGTACAGCTTTAGCATGTTTAGACCCCAAGCATCACTTGTATCTGGTGGGTCTGGCCCACATATATAAAATGCCATTTATGATTAAAGTTTAAACCTGCTGACCCGCGACAGACTAAATGACAATTTATTTATTTAATAAATTTTTAATAATGTTTTCCCTGAAATTTGTTCTAAGTGACATGAGTAATAACTTCTTGTTGTGAATCACATCTACTTCACAGTAGCTTGAGATCTATACAAATAAAATTATTGTATTTCATAGCAAAATATAATAATTTATTAAATGAAATATAACAACTGTATAACAGAATCTGGGACACTTTCCAGTACATTATGGTCTACTTGGTAGCCTAGACCTACTATCATATTTTTTCGAATTAAATTGACAATCAAAAGTATCTTATTTGAAATTATTTGTATCCTTGTCCAGCTAATTTGGGGGTACAGTAGGGGGAGGGTTATGTTAGCTCCGGGCAGCCATCTGTCCAAATATCCAGGAAAATAGTTTCTACACAGTCCCATTTGCAGAGCATTTCTCTTATTATTTTATAGATTAAAATTACTTTTGTGATTGTTACTATGGTTATTTATCATGTTGATAAACACATCAAAGCGACACAATCAGGCCATCATTTTTATTTTGTCTCTTAATCATGTTAATATGATCGTTTCCATCGAATAGAATTTCAGAAATCTTTTAAATTGCTGGTTGCTATGGCAACATAACAAGTGTACCAGAAATGCTGTTTCTCAGCTATCCTGTATTTCGTATTTTGAACATACATGTCTGAAATTATTTCCTTTTTCTTTTAACTGGTAAATGAACAACACAAAATTAAAAAAAAACTAAGCATTTCCATAGTTTATAATATGGACAAACTAACATGACTAAGGAGTCAAAAAAAGAAATGATAATGTCTGCCTGATTGTGTCGCTGTAAATTCTTTCACATGTTATCAGTGATTATATCCACCACTATCAAAATATTATCAGTCTTAAACTGGATCAGAATTTTTATTATTATTTTATTTTGTAATTAATAAAACAGTTCCATGATAACTTTTTTTCAAGGTGGAGAAAATTAAATCATTCTTTACACATCCAAAATGATGCTTTGATGCATCATGAGGGTTCAAAAGGTTAGTGCAAGTCTCACCCTGTAAAAATAAATTTGTTTCATACTTTTTTCTGGTTGAATAAAGTATCAATCTTTTTTTCCTATAGCCTATATAATATTATAGGGGGGGGGGGATCTTATGTATCTTGTGTATAATTTTATCATGTATATATACCCATGATACCGATATATATATTTTGGTAGGGGGTGTGGATAGATGTGCCCTTGTGACTCATAATAATATAGTAAACCTCACGGTGAGGTTTACTATATTAGCCTTTCGACCTACTTTTTGACCTGCATCTCTTGGGCTATATTAACAGCTTTACAATTTTATAGGTGTTTACTGAAGAATATTGTTTCTAGCGAATATGTCTTTTTCATACTGCACCTTCAGGAGGGTACATGTAGATACGCCTTTTTGAGTTTTGAGCTCCGACCTTCTTTCTCAGCCACACTGGTCTCCTTAGGCTAAATTACCAAAATGGTTTCAGAATCTGTGGATCAAATCTCAAATAAAAGTGGTACCAGTTAGTTTTTTTACCAGAATGGGTTGCAGTATGCCTGCTAGAATAATCTCTTCAAGCACGAGTTGTATTTTGAATTGATATTATTATTGAATTTCGAAGGGGGAGGAGAGCAGATGGAATATCATCATTAGGTAATTTTGTTTTGAATGACATTTTATCATCAGATGATCTTCTTATGGGTTTCACATCATCAAGTGATTTAAAAAAAATGTTGTTACATGTAGTTTGGTGTTTCGGCGAATAATTTTTTGATGTGAACCCTATGAAAAGATCATCTGATGATAAAGGTGTCATATTAAAAAAGATTTAAATTTTACAATTTAAGCATCATGATCAAACGATATGGCTTTATTTCTACTAGAACTATAGATTAGAGGCCATATCCAAATATTGTTCTAGAAATTGGTTCTGATAAACTGAATGGTTGACTATATTTATCTCATTCTTCATGCTCCAGAGAGGAAAACCATTGCCGTCCATTTGGGACAAACAATTTTTAAGCTACAAGGTAAAATGACTTTACTGCTACAAGACAAGGTCAAATATGAATTTAAAAAAAAATGAAGCTAGGAACAAATGTATTACCTCCTTTTCATGTTATTTTGACTGGACAATAAATTGCTGATTTATTGCAATTTTTCGCATTTTATGTCAATAATTTGACCTTGTGGATGAGATAACTTGAAAAGTTTTCCATGTATCTTCTTTACATTTGTTATGCATGTTACTTGTGACCAGTTCCCGGACAAGTTCAATAATGGCTGATAAAAAATTTAAATGGCCGATTTATTGCGATGTTTCGCATTTTACTTCAATAATTTGACCTTGTGGGCCCAATAACTGGAAAAGTTTTTCATGCATCCTTCACAATTTATTTGTTATGTATGTAGCAAAAGACCAGTTCTCGGACAAGTTAAATAATGGCTGAAAAAAAATCAAAATGGCCAATTTATTTTGATTTTTTGCATTTTACGTCAATAATTTGACCTTGTGGGCGCAATAACAAAAGTTTTTCATTTATCCTGCTCAAATTTGTTATGTATCTTTTACTAATAAGCAGTTTGATAACGGCTGAAAAATATCGAAATGAACGATTTATTGCGATTTTTTCCATTTTACGTCAATAATTTGACCTTGTGGGCGAAATAACTTCAAGTTTAATAATGGGGGCAGACTATTGTCGAGTGTGCATGCTCTTGTTTCAATTTGAAATCATCATAAATGTCTTAGTTAGCTCTTTCTGATTCCTTTGAATAGCTGTGTTACGGGTTTAAAACCATTATAAATATTTTTACTCTTACACTATAGACGTAAGAATGTGACATCTAGATACGTCAGATTCTGACGTCTAAAGATGATCCCCATGCTGTAAAAGTTAATGCAACAAATTGTTTCAGGTGCTGTACTATTAAAAATGAACTACTGCATGCACTCAGTAGCCTACATGTTCACTGAAAGTCGAGTTTCCTGGGAAGATGTGATAAAAATCAATGGTAAGCATGATATATGTGTAATTAAATAAATTTCAAACTGCTCTTGCATAATCTCAGGAATATATCATTATGTATAAATATTTGGATTGCTGTCAATTGTTGTAAATTTATTAGCCAGATTCATTTTTGCTACAAAATTGACTGGTTATGCAGGGAACTTAGATGACTATATTGTTTTTATCGGATTCCCTATCCATGCAATGAAGTTGATAGTGGAGGGTTATGGCTTCACCCATGGATAAATGCTTTTTATATTGCACATAGACATCTCTTAGGGGGTGTAGAAGAGACTTTTGGGGGTTATGACCTACAATTCTCTCTTTCTATATAGCTTTAGTTAGGTTGTTGGTGATAATTATCACGAACAACCTCTGTATATATATAGCCACCTATTAGTCTGCAATAATCAGTGTGCTGGTTTTAAAAGTGGCATAGTGCTACCATCCAAGACGGGTACCTTCATGCGCAAAAAAGTAATTTTTAGGGGCACCTGAAAGTGCATAACGGGCATGTTTCAGTAGCGGATTCAGAAGGAGGCGCAGTCGGCGCCTACCCCTCTCCCCCCCCGTTCAGGGTTAAAAAAACACACAAAAAACGAGCATATTTTGGCCAAAATATGCTATAGAACTAGTCATTTTTAGGCCTTAGATTTCATAAATTTTCCGGGGGAGCATATAAGAGACTGGCTGTGCCAGCTGAGGTGCGCATAAATTATTGCAAAAATCAGTCTGCAAATTCCTGGATCTGCCAAGTGCTGTGTTTGAGGGCACTTAAAAGTGTGTAACGTCTAAATGCATAAAGTAATCACATAAGTGTGTATTGCATTAAATCTCAGGAAATTGTAAACAATTGTATTATAAATGTAATTAATTTATTATATTCATAGAATATCATGCTGAATCATGCTAAATCATTGTTTATTATGCAGTGTGTGAATTATAATAGTACCGTATTTAGCGGGGTACAGTACGCACCTGTGTATAGTACGCAGGTACCAATATTTGTACCAAAAAACACAGATAGTACGCATCGGTGGATAGTACGCACCAGGGTGGTGAGTATCTACACAGTCTGTCTGGGGCGTGTGTGTGGTATGTCTTTATTACTCAAGGCATTCAGAATGTGGTTCAACTCAGCAGGTGACATAAGGATATAATTGATTCGCTAATAAAGATTATATAAAATAAATGAAAGGATTTGATGAAAAGAAATATTATAAACACCATAAAAATATAAAATTAGGAAGATGACTAATTATTCACTAGTTTCAGGTCAAATAAGCTGATTTTTTATGTATGAAAATCACATTAATATCGAATAAGCTTGATTTTTATGTATGAAAATCACATTATTAATGTGATTTTCATACATAAAAAATCAGATTTTTAGGCCTCAGCCAACATTTTGGTGGATGCCTATTGTCGTCACCAGGCGCATCCGTCCGTCTGTCCGCCACTTTGAGCACTATAAATTGTTCCACATAACTGCAATGCACATTAAACTTCACATACAGGTTAATCATGACTAAAGCTTGAGTAGTTTCACATTTGACCTTTCTGTGACCCCTATGACCTTGATTTTTTTGCGATCGACAATTTTTCTTGTTAACGCGATTCACTCAACAATTTTTCATGTCTCGCTCCAAAATTTATACCAGATATCCATTTCACTAATAGCTCGTATGAGTACCAAATTGTGCAACATTCGAACAGAAACTAGGTGATGGCGGCCAAAATGGCCGTTTATCGGCCATTATTTTTTCAATATGCGTAATATCTGGAAAACCGGACCAGATAGCTACTATAGAACAAAATGTGCAGTTCCAGGTAGGGATATAACACGACAAATTTCAACATGAAAAAAATTTAAATGGCCGACCTGCGGCCACTCAGATCGTCAAATTTTCTCGATAACGTGATTCACTCGACATTTTTTTATGTTTCGATCGCTCCAAAATGCATACCTTGAAATAACACTGTAGTGTCATCTTACAACTACAGGGTATGGCACCTCAAGCCCTGAGGGTCATATAGCTATCATGGCTAATTGTGCCTATAGTTTATATAATGTTGTGTCTAAATGGTTGTAATTATAAAGGTGTTTTTGGAATAATTCATCACATTTTTTTTCAAATATTCACTTCATTCCCAAGAGTATGATTCATTAATTCATACAAAAAAAATCAATAATAAGCATTTTCATATCTGGAACACTGCACCCTGGTATCAGAAACTAAACTACATAAAAAAAAAAAATTGAACTTGAATAGATGCATCATGACAAATTTAAAATCATTTAAATTGAAATTTGCCTACATGAGGCCATTTTTTGACTTTATTAATTTGGGTAATATCTGGCAAGTCATGCCAGATACAATAGACCATTAGTATAAAAAATTGGCGGTTCAGGGAAGCATTTCACATTGTGCCCTGGAAACATTTCAACTGAAGCTATCAAATCAAAAATGTTCGACATTTGTTTATTTTAGCAGCTACCTCTGACAGTTATTATTCCGACATCTATGTAGCATACACACCGAACAGAAAGTGGATAAAATATATCAGTAACTCTTGTAGCCCATACATATTTCATGAAGTTGCTGAACATTTTTTGAGAAAGCAATAGAAAATAATTTAAATATGTTTCAAGACTTTGTGCACGGGAATAATTCAAACAAAAAAGTAATTGATTTATTTCTTCATATTTGGAAATAACATTTTATTTCCCAAATTTTTTGCTTATTTAATTTTTTCTATATAAATTTAACAGACAAAAATTGTTAATCTGAAATTTTTCATCATTATATTTCTTCCCATATTTGATCACTTAAGCACATTTTTATAAACCATATTATCGATTAGCACATTTAACCCCATCCCAATAATAATCTTAAAATTAACATTTCCATAAGTTTCATTTCCATTGTAAAAGTTACAAGCAGTTTGGCATTTTCATTGGAAATAAGAGAAAGTGGGTGGAAATTAGCATTGCATTTGCAGATGACCTATATTTGTTTAATTTGAAAAAACAAATTGGCACATATTGATTTTTGATAGTGATTTTGTTTAGTATACTGAAATTGATTAAAAACGACTATATTCATGTTTATCAGTTTTTTAAACATGTTAAAGGGTAATTTGAACATTTCTAGACAGGTTTTAGTGGCAAATGCCATTTTGGGGAATGGCCAACTGGCCTCACATAGGAGGTTGGCTGCTCATAAGAGTGGCTGATCATAGCAGGTTCTACTGTATAATGTACTGTAATTGTGTTCAGTGACAACAGGTTAGGAATAACACAATTTTTTTATGTTTAGATATATAAAAAAATTCAACAGTCTTGATGGTATCTATTATATTTCCACTTAACTATAGACCTATTCCTGATGACATTACATGTATCATATTAATATAAATTGGCACTATATGATATAATTTGACATTAACATGATTAAGTTCAGTATTTTGTTCAGCATGTCAAGTATTGCGTAGCAAAATACTATGCAATTCTCCCCATTTTCTAAGCAAATTTAAAATTAATTAGCAATTTTTTTTATTTACCTAAGATATAAGTATGTGTGGCAATTAGTCACAACTTTGAGGACAAAATTTTAAAGCAATAATATTCAAACAAATTCCTCCATGATGATACAATTTGAAAAAAATCTTGTTATATTTACTGTATGACTGTACATGTGTTATATGTCTGTATGTATATATATATATGTTTTTTCCAGGTCATATGGGAATCTTGATTGACAGAATGAATAGATCATCTTCAGAGCATTCAAGATAATTTAATTGGGTCATCACTCACTCAGGATCATATTATAAGCAAATTAACTGAACAAATTGCTTTGGTCACAGCTAGCTTATATATGTCTGTGTGAACTTCAAATAGTGTCTGACCCTTTAAAAGCTGCACCAGGTGCTATAAACATACTGCACTGACATTATGTATGACAATAATATGTAGTTTGATGTTGTATAAAATTAATTAATAATGTGTACAGACTTATATATCTTCCACTCTATTGTTGAACACTGGCGAACAAAAGACATTGCTCTGTTTTTTGGTTTAAAGATGGACCCTATACAGTGGTTCAGCACTTCAATGGCACTGAGGTCGATCAGTGATAACATATTTCTTCTTCTACTCTTAACCATGTTAACATCATTAGATTACTGAACTAAAGTGACTAATAACATCTCATTGATTAGTTATAAAGAGAATAATTTATATTTGCTGTTTGTATCATAGTTTACTTGGTCATATAATAAAAGAGTTGTGTACACCTCTTATGACGTTCATAACATTTTCATATAATTGCACATGTATGTCATTTTTAATTACCGTACTTATTCTAATAAGCCCATATTCCCATAAACGCCCCCCCCCCCCCCCAGATGAAAATAAAACCCACAATCATGTACATAGTACGGTCATTAAAAAACTACTCTAATAAGCTCCCATCCCCCTGTAATCTCATGGGCTTTTCTAATTAACGCTCTGGGCATTTATCAGAATAAATACGGTGAATTACTTTGTGGTGAGACTTTGATTAGGAATATAATATCACAGGGAAAAATTTGTAAAATAGCAAAATGTTGTGCAATTCGGCCCATTTGCTAATATAATTTGTACTTGATTAACAAAATATTTATACTTCAATGATAATGATGTCTTGCAAATTACCACTCAGAAGAGAAAATTGCTAATAAATAAATTTTGAATAACTTTTTCCCTGTATCATCAATCAAATACATGACCATGATGACAGGTATGATCTCATTGTGATAAGCAACTCATTTTTCTGGTTTATGTATTATACTTTTGGTATCCTTTCAAATGCAATATATCATAATAATAAACTTACCGGTACTAATATTTTTAAATCTGAATAAAGAAATATGGCAGTCTCACTAAATTATTTTTCATTTCTCTTGGAACTTTTTCTGTTTCTAGGTTGAATAGAAATATTATAGACCAGATTAGCACTTATTTCAGGTTTATTATACATAAACTACAAAGATAAGTATAGGCATGCTTTAAAAAAAAATATTTTGTTGATAATTGATTTTTTATTGATTGATAACAGTTTTCTTAGGCAATAATATTGTACTGGAATATATGTATCACAAATAAATAACATCCAACTCGATGTACTCGCATATCTTCACTAGATATATTCATGATATTTCTGAATTCAAAAATTGTTTATATTTACATAATAGTGTTTTGGGTCATAAATATTACATCAGGGAATACATAGCTCAGTTATAAATAGTTATTCATCCCCAGTTAAATACAAATTTAACTGACGTTGAAAGAAATGTTTTTTTTCTCATATTATCTGTCCAACATCACTTAATTTAACCCTTACACGACTAAGCGCGACTACAGTATATAGTTTTGATTAAACCACTGTTATCAACTCCCGTCGTCACTGTAGGTGAGACAGAGGGAGCTATGAATTCTGCCTCCGTCCCAGTTTTTATCTCTTCTTTTGCCTATAACTTTGTAACAAAAAAAGCTGGAATAACAATTTTTGGTATGTGGGCTACTTCTAGGTGGATAATGGACAAGTTAAAATATTTTAAATCTGAATTCAATATGCAAGGTCGCAGAGGAGAAAATGATGTTACGGGGTTGGGCCGTCCGTGAATATTTCGTTTCCAGAGCATATCTCAAATTTTACACACAACACCTCTACGGGGTCTAGTTGTGCCTTTTGGGGTATATGAACTTTGACCTACTTTTGGTTCCGAACTATGACCTATTTAGACGTTTTGACGCACACTTCGTTTCCAGAGCAGATCTCGAAAACTACTGGGCTGATTACAGTCATATTGTGCATACATGTTCTCTAAGGTCCCCAGTTGTGCTTATTCAGGTTTCTTGACCTTGAAGTTGACCCTGCAGCTCTTTGACCTGATTTATAACATTGGTAAATCCGACTGAAACATTTTGCCAAATATCATGAAAACCGCTCAAGATAGCTACACCATTACTATAGAACAAATTGTAAGGTTTCAGGAGAGGATGCATTTTGAAAAATTTCCACTTGATCAAATTCAAAATGGCCACCTATCAGCCATTATTCACCTCGACAGGCCTGATATTGGGTAAATCGTGCTAGATAGCTGAATCATTACTATAAAACAAAATGTGACGTTCAGGAGAGGATGCATTTTGAAAACTTTCGACATTATTCGCTTTCACATGGCCGAAATTTGGTAAACCGTGCTAGATATGTAAACCATTACTATAATAAAACGAAATGTTGAATATATCACTGTTGAAGTTGGGTGCTGCAATAGTGAGGCACCTTTAGATGGGGGTGGAATTTTAATTTTAGATTGGGCGCTTAAGGGGTTATAATGCTATTTATCATGGTTTCATTGTCATGTAGGCATATATAGGCCTATAAATACATAAAATAGGCTTCACTAAGCTGTTACACTTTAAAAGTCTACAGTACTTCATTCTGTCTATGACAATTAAAAAAAATCAGGGGAGATATGAAATAAATCCATGTGTATTTTATATTTTAAGAAATAGTCTGGGCATTGGATAGGCTAGCAAGACCTCTATGTCTGTTTTTTTTCATCATCTGACATCCCTGCATGTTAACACAAAACATTGTAGGTCTAATGATATTTAGAAAATGTTAGGCTAAATGTTTTTTTAATTATTAAAATGTCGGGTCAGCAGAATGTTATAAAACATTCATATAGAATATTATGCAAAAACAGTATTAAAAAAGTTTTAAAAACAGTTTTTTTAATACCTACATATTATGTTTAAAAATGCATTTCAAAGGGACAGGCCCAGGCTAAAATCATAAAAAAAAATTGGTGATTTTATTTTTGCTTCTTAATATGACCATATGATGTAAACATCAACTATGGCAAAAATAAGAAATACGGGAATTACGTCTTTGAATCTAGCCTAACTGGTGAATGCACAGCAGAAAAATTTAAAAACTTTTGCAGTTCTAGTCTACGGACATGTTTACATCATATGGTCATATTTATTGTTTTAAAAAGTTTTTTGGATGAATGTTTCGTATAAAATTTGTATAGATTTAATGTTTTAAAATAGGCTAGGCCTATTTTGTTGATCGACCTGACGTGTTATTGTTATAAAACATTTTCATTTGACATTTTAAATATGTTTGATTTTTTTTTTGTGTTAGGCCTACTTGAGATCGTCATTATTTTTTTTTACAAAATACTGAAGTTTCAAAGTTTTATCAAAGTTTTGTCCCTCTCCCTATAGGGCCCCATAGGCCTATCATGTCTAGAAATAGCTTTTAATTATATAGAGTGCCCTGAGGGTTAAATATTGTGATCAATATACTCATACATACCCCCCCCCCCCCCCCCCGTGAGTAGCCACAAGTGATAATGATGATGATAGGCCGATTATATAGTCTAGGGCATAAACCAGAAAGGTCTAACGTCATAACTAGGGCTATAAGAAAAATATATGGGCCTGACTAGAAAAATATTGAATAATGGCCTCAGGCATCTCCCAAAATGTATGTGTTCCTGCCAAACAGCGCTGGCTGTCAAGATGAAGACACTCGTCACCCAGTTCCACTCTGTCTGTCACTGGCCGTAGGTGTAACTGCAATGTTATCGGTATTGCCACCACCAGGCGCGTAGCCAGCCGTACGCCAGTACGCACGTGCGTACACATTGTAAGGGAGAGTAAAAAAATATGACCCTATCAAAAAAAAGAAGCAACAAGTTAGCTGACTAGCCCAAGCCTACATGTATGCGTACTTAGCAGTCAAAATAACGACTTCTATTCTTTATGTGCAGGTGTTGCGTAAAACGCCAGAAAAGTAGGATACAAATACAATAGGCCTAAATGTTTCTCTTTTCAATGACAGTCACAAATTCATGACATGTATGACTATAGTGCCGCTAAACTTGCCGTGGACGAGCCCACACCGTAAAGATGTGGGACCGTGGATTACTACATTCGTTTTACCTGGGATAATCAAATGAACTGAGCATACGATGTATACAAAATAACCTTTTATTGACCTGATTAATCGAGCCAAGTCTTAGATACCGAGCGTCCAAAAAAATGTCCCACTTTACCCTTGAGTGGGCACTAATCTGTTGCAGTTCTGTTTCAGCGGGACAGCCTTATTGCGCCGACGATCATTGCTCCGACGATCATTGCTCCGACAATCATTGCTCCGACAATCATTGCTCCGACAATCATTGCTCCGACAATCATTGCTCCGACAATCATTGCTCCGACAATCATTGCTCCGACAATCATTGCTCCGACAATCATTGCTCCGACAATCATTGCTCCGACAATCATTGCTCCGACAATCATTGCTCCGACAATCATTGCTCCGACAATCATTGCTCCGACAATCATTGCTCCGACAATCATTGCTCCGACAATCATTGCTCCGACAATCATTGCTCCGACAATCATTGCTCCGACAATCATTGCTCCGACAATCATTGCTCCGACAATCATTGCTCCGACAATCATTGCTCCGACAATCATTGCTCCGACAATCATTGCTCCGACAATCATTGCTCCGACAATCAATGCTCTGACAATCGTTTTTTCACTGATTTGTGAGAGATAACAGTCCTCATTCTGCGGATCTACTCCCGTAATTTTCAACTTCACACCCAATTCAATTTAATTAGGATCGTAACACTTTATTGCGTTTATCCTTTTTAAGTATGCATTGCTAACGCAGATGCCAACTGCAAAATAAATAATCGAGGGGTTATGCAGATAACCGAAAGAACCAAAGATAAAAAACCTATGTAACTGTAAGTGCACGTCTTGATACACGCTTAATATAGCAAATAAAATATTTTCCGGCTTTATATAGCTTACACAGATCCCAAAAAATAAACATTGGCAAAATAAACTACAGTAAAGCTTGAAGTGTAGCCTATATACCGGAATGCCTTAGAGACAAAGTTTATTCCGGTTTTGACAGGTTCCGGTTTGAACAGGTTTTTTTACCTTTGGAGAGGAACGATAGCTTGTACAACTGACATGCGGCTTGTAATTCAAGGTGCGTCGTTGGTAGGCCTATAAATGATAGGTGACTG
This sequence comes from Flabesymbios commensalis, assembly GCA_964017125.1. NCBI lineage: Eukaryota > Metazoa > Annelida > Polychaeta > Terebellida > Flabelligeridae > Flabesymbios > Flabesymbios commensalis. Next base: position 35,804,650 of record OZ024904.1, on the reverse strand, counting down.
TATGCAGCCAAATTAAATTGATATGATAAAAGACATATCTTAAGGTGTTTATTATGGTTTTAATTTTCTCTTTTTTAGCTCGTTTTTGTGTGGTTGATACATGTTGATTATACGGATCAAAGAAACAAACTGATCAATTTGCCGGTATTGTGGTCTTGATACGAATTGCCTTTTTAACACCTGACTTAGAAAAACAGTACATTTTTGTAACTGTATGTCACATATCACACACGGAGCGCAATTATCATTTTATAAACATTGAATTTTTTTCGCCTAACCCAAAATAACATTAAATTCTTGTAATCGTCCGTCACGCATTTCAGACATGGAGCATATTAATTGTGTTTACAACGGAATAAGCTCGTTTAAATATTAAAGCAAATAGAGTTAATCATAAATTTTGCAGCAGTTTTATTTTTTAACTGTTTCAGTGTTTGTGACGACTAGGCTACACTCGTTTGTTTATATATTTTTCGAAATGAATGACGCTGGATAAAATGTTATGAAACGGTATAATTATGTAAAAAAGAAATCCATTGATAATCCAGTGGTGAAAGAATTATTCAAATAAACTTTATATATATATATATAAATATTTTACCTGTGTAGGCCCCTATTTATTAATTTATTGGGTCATTAAATATCACAAACAGAATAAATTTAACCAAAACACAGTTTAATTTCCTTAAAAAAATATTTGTGTTTAATGCACTGATATGTTTATGAATTGATACGAACTTTTAATATTTTTTATATATTTTATTAATTAATGATTTTGTTAAAATATTTTATTGATCAATTCTTAATTCGTTATGTTGTTAAAATATAGATCAAACTATGCAACACTTAACTTAGCACCTTTACCATTGATTAACAAGCAGGATTTTACATCACCTTGTCGCCGCTCTGTTTAACTTTTATAGTGCACCACATGCGATTTAAAAAAAAATCGTTTCCGGTTTGGACGGGTAAAATACAAAACAATTTATCTATTTGGGGAAAATAATGAGCCCGGTTTTCAGAGTAGACATGTTCCGGCTTGGAAAAGGTTAATTATTATTTTTTGAGTATTGTTTTGAGTATTGTTTTGAGTGTAATACTGTAATTAATTCGCGACCAAATAATCATTACGGTTTAGATAGGATTCCGGTTTGTACAGGGTCCGGTATGTGCAGGTTGCACTGTATTATGGTAGATTGAATTTTTTTTTTTTAACATTTTGCTCGACTTTTCTCTGGAGTCGACGCTAAGTCGTTTTTAAAACTAAATTTATAGACTCTAGCGTTGTTCAGATCAATGATGGAAAACCGTGTTCTATAAACTATGCAAACACTGCCATTGATATAGCCTAGTGGCGTCACTTTAACCCTTTAACCGCCGGTACCGCATATATTCGGGTTTTGATTTTTTATTAGCACATTAAGTACCACCTTTTAAACATGTCAAAAATAAAATGTGACATCAATCAGCAATATTTGAAAACAATTGACCTCCATATTGTCAAATCTGAATAATTTTCACTCTCTTGAAGTTGTGGATCGCGTCAGCGAAACACAACTTCAAGTGGGTGAAAATTCAGATTGAATAATTTGGCGGTTAAAGGGTTAAAGATTTTTTTCGAAAGATAATTATTTTGAGCCTCATAGGCCTACATGTAGGCCAATTGAATATCAAAAATGTCATTTTCGGCGTCGGAGCAATGATCGTCGGAACAAGAGTTGTTGGAGCAATGATTGTCGGAGCAATGAGCGTCGGAGCAATCATCGTCGGAGCAATGATTGTCGAGACAATGGTTGTCGGAGCAATGATTGTCGGAGCAATGAGAAGACCCCGTTTATGCAACGTTTTGGGGCTAATTCTAAACGATCTCTTTTTGTACCTGCCCCGCACTGTGTTTAACAAATGGTAGGCTGCACAATGAGATTCTCTAGAGCGGATGTAGCCTACAGTCCGAGCATTGCTATGTACCCTAGCAAATGTGTCTGTATCTACGCTTCTGTCCCCCAGTGTATGCATATCCCATGCTACACTGACTTCTCACACCTAGAGACACTGGTGACAAGAGTGAAATCCCAATGTTATTCTAATGTTGGTTCACCGTTTACGACACTGGCCCAACATTAAAACAATATTGTTTCAACATCTCATGCTTGCTGGGATGATTTATGCCTATCAGAGATAATCATGTAACCAGGTAACACATTTAAATAATGATCAAATAACGTTTTCGTAAGCTATAGCCACCATGTGTAAGGTTACCTGTTTTGTATATTGTCTGGCAGCTGGCATAGTAATAAAAATCTTGGATATAGATCTGTATGCCTACAAATAATAGTTCTTTCATCTTTTAACCCCTCCACATACTCTAGCCTCTAATCATGTATGATTAAAAAAAATTGAGGGTCATTAAATATTTATCTACAACATGTAATTATTTATTTCATGAAAATTTAATCTCAAAATATTTACTTCAAAAACACTCCAACCCCCCCCCCCTCCTGGCGATTGAATGGTGGCCCGCTTCTGACCAATCACAGAATGTTCAACTTAACTAGTATTCGTTCTCACAAAGACACTACGTAGCCTACATAGTGGACGATTTTGCGTCTAAGAAAGCAAGGCCATTGGCTTTAATCCTTAGATCTACTGATCAATAGTAAATCTTATAAAAGTTTGGCGCGCCCCTCTGTCAGTCAAATGATGGATCCGCCATGGCGGTTTTTAAAAAAGTTGATCTATGGATAATCGTACTTGACAGAAAAGAATCAGTGAATTTCAATCTATAATCACTGAGTAAAATGATTTAAATTATATTATAACTTGATATAATTCAATTTTTAATTTTGTTGCTGTATTCAATTTTGAAATTTTACAAAAAAAATAAAAAAACTCAAAATTTTTAAATCAATATATCTTCACCGCAAATACCATCAGATGCCACCATTTGCGATCTTTTTTTCAAATTTTTCTCGGGGGAGGCCCCCCGGACCCCCGCCGTGTCCGCTGAGCTGCGCGCAGCGGGTATGGGGGTCCCCCCCCATAAGACGGCAGCCATGAATTAGGGAACATCCACTCCCTCCCCGTTTCGGAAAAGCTCCGTAAATCCGTACCCCTAGCGTTGTGCGTACACATGTTCATAACCCTGGCTACGCCCCTGACCACTGACACTTCCAAGGTGTTATAATACTGTCAGTCACTGTGACTGTGTTCGTACGTCAGTCGTTGCTGTCTTTTATCTGACAAAACCATTGCCCTAGGCTATGCCTATGGTGTCGATCACAAAAGGTGTGCAGCCACGCTCGGCTGGATGCAGAGGATTAGACGGGGCACCTGTCAGGCTGTCTGACACTTCGTTCCACATCATGACTTCTAGACGGGGGCGGGACCGGTTGAAAATGTTGACTTTTTTTGTAGGCAGTTCTAACTAAGCTGTGTGAGCCTGTGTCACCCTCGCTGACTAGGGCCTGTACGACAATTTGCTGTGCAGTCAGTAGGCCTATGCATTTGTGTGTAGGCCTACTGCAACGTTACACTGTAGCCGTGGCGTAGGCTGTACTGCGTCTGTAGTCTAGAACTATAGATCTGTAGTGTGTAACGTTATAGTCTAGATTTTTTTATCGGTAGACTATATAGGCCTTAAATTATTACTTAAAAATGTAGAGTTAATGTCATATAATCAGCACTTGACTTTAACTCTTATATGTATTTTCGTAGCCTATGTGTGATGTCATGTTTTGTTGAACACGTTTATTGGTGGTAGGCCCTAAACGTTTTGTTGTGGCAAAGAAGTGACAGTGGCCTGAGTGCATGGAGTGGTTTGTTTACAACCAGAACCAAAAGGGCTGTCCCCTGCGGTGTATAAACGTGACGTTGTCGGGATACCCACACACAAACTAGCAAAGTTGTGCACATGAAGCGATGACCACATCAGTAACACTTGCACACAAAACGATGACCACATCAGTAACACTTGCACATGAAGTGATGATGAAATCATACCATATTTGGTAAGATATATCTATTATCAATGGAAGCTGGAAACTGAAATAAAAATGCCAAACTTAAAACGCCAATTAATTGCTGTTCTGTAATTTTTAAACATAGGTCATAATTTTGAAATTTGTTCAGTATTTTATGATCTATCGCTTTCCATCAAGTGCACCCTCTCACTTCACTGTACCTTTAATGTGTCATGATTACTGTAGTTTTCATACAGAGCTGAATGCTGGTAATGATCTGGGTAGCATGTTTATTTCATTTATTTTATCGAAACGTATCCTTATTTGATTTTAACTTAGTTCTGATTTAAAACAGAAAGAACAGTTTGTTTCTGTTCCGTTTTAAAATACGTAAACATTGATCAAGCTGAAAAAAAACATTGTTTACGATCATCATAACTGCAGAAATGCAAATTTATGCCAGTGAAACGGATTTCATACATTAAGCTTAAATCAAAGAACTATACCTTGTTATACTATTCAAACTACTATATCAAGCTACTCAGGTATATACTATGTTGATAATTATTGAAATTGATATATAACCACCATGCTACATAATCATGATAACAATCGAAGTAATATATACCATGATTACAGTGAATCTAATCTAAAACATCTACCGAAATGAACCCTCCTATCATTTATTTATTTATAATTTCAGTTTCTTTTTAATTCGTGGAAAAATATAAATATTTATTATTTGATTCCACCTAGAAATGAATAGATAATACCAACCAACGTTTAACATAAAATAATATGCCTTATTGTTACCGTTCTGAAAAGGCCATCATACATTTATGTTCATGGCCAAGGCATGCAAAACCATCTAGAGTAAAAATTAATAATAATAATAATAATTTTAGTTTATTCTAGTCACCCCGAATGGTACTAAATAACGATCTGGCCCAATCACATAATTATGATAACAACCACAAAATAACATACCACTATCACCATGATTACAGTATATCTAATCTAAAACGTCTAAAGAAATGAACCATATGATATCATTAATTTATTTATAATTAGTGTTTTTTTTCAATTTTGTTGGAGAAATATAAATATTTATCATTTGATTCCACCAAGAACAAAATAGATAATATAGACAAATATTAGACATGTATGCCTTAGTGTTGCACATTTCATAGAGATACGCTTTCGGTTCTCACAACAAGTGCTATGAAGCACGCGTCTGTTGGATAGCCAAACTGCTTTTATATAAAAAAGATATACAAAAAATAGCTTAATTTAACGCTAGTTTGATTGTCTAACTAGAATTTTTACTTTCAAATTTGCGAACATATATAGACATAAATAAACCAGTTATGCCATAGAGTTAAGAAATACAGCTTGAAATTGGCGGCCATTTTGGATTTGTCGGCGAAATATTGGTTAAATCATTTTCAAAACATCAAAAAACGTTTTCTTTTGCCCGAATTATGTCAGAAACAATGTAAATGGATTTTTGTAGGCATAATACATGAAAAGATATAATTAATACTTACTTTTTGATTCAGCCCTTAAGCTACCGTTCTGAAAAGGCCATCATACATTTTTAGACCCCTCATATGTATATCTAACTGAAAATCAGAATAAAGTTTAGTCACACCAATTTGTACAAAATTTTGGTCTGGCCCAATACAAGGACTACGTGGACAGACCTCTCGTCATAATGATTTTTTATCTGTGTTCTTTTCAGCTTGGTAGTTATATTTTAACCTACATGACATTTGTCACTTGGCTTGGTGGAATGTCAGAGTGGTAACACTCCCTTGGCCTTCGTCCATTGGATGTTATTCAACGTCCAGTGGCAGCTTGTCTTTTTTAAAGGTTGTTGACATATTATTTTTGAGTGTCTGCTATCCCATTTTTAAATATGTTCTTTTCGCTGAAGCAGGATACTGCAATGACTCTCATATATCAATTTGATAAAGAGTTTAGTGGTGACAATGGCTTGATAGATACATGTTTAATAACAACAACTAGCTTAATAGTCCGAGCTAGGGCTTATATAAAACTGACGAAAAACAATCTTGCGCTGTTTTTTATCATTGCCGGTAATATCTACTGGTTTAACTATTGTTGACGTAACTTTGACCATGTTTTCGCGCCTGTTTTGGAGACTAGTGCCAATAAAAGTGTCTATCATCGTTACGGCAGGCCTATGTAATTATTTTCAGTAATCCGATAAAAACAAATACTCGCATAAGGGCCTGCCTTGCCGCATGCTTACACCTTACACAATGGCAGTCATCTAACATCAAACAAATTGCCGGCGCATAAAAAATAGAGCGCACATGACAATAACTGTAACGTTAACCTTCTAACCGCCGGTCCCGATTATATTCGTTTTCTCGATTTTATTAGCACATTAAATGTCAGCTTTTTGAACATGGTAAAAATAAAACGTGACATCAGACAGCAATATTTCACAAAATCTAAATAATTTCCATCCACTTCAAGCTGGTGAAAATTCTAATGAAATAGTCTGGCTGTAAAGGGTTAAACTCTGTCCTTTATGTGGTTTAAATGTAGCCTACTGTACTCAGCTAATCGTGGCGACCCATCTTTTTTAATCTAGGTCTAACGGTACTTAAAAGGTCAGGAATATCATTTTTGATTATAGTGTACATAGGTCTAAATTGGGGGGGAGGGATAAAAAGTGCATTTTTTCAGTTTCAAAATCCCGGGGGGTAATTTGAAACTAGTTTCAACGTACCCCCGGTACGCTGAACCTAGTGATAACGTACCCCCGGTACGCTGAAACTAGCTTCAGCGTACCCCCGGGGGGTAATCTGAAACTAGGGGAGGTAACTTGAAACTGGTCTTTTTCTAGTTTCAGCGTACCAGGGGGTACGTTGAAACTAGTTTCAAAGTACCCCCGGTAAGCTGAAACTAGTTTCAACGTACCCCAGGTACGTATTGCTACACCGGCAATGATTTGACGTCAGAATAAACTCACTAATGGTTGAAGCCTTGAGGGGGACTAATAAACCACATACTACGTGAGCGTTATTTAAAACTCAATATTTATTATTAATTAATTTATTTATTCAATTAGATTTACAGAAGCCATAAACCAATCTATGCCTTCAAATATTTTCAGGCTAATCACAAATGAGTGAATGAATGAATGAATGAATAAGTGAAATAATGAATGGGGTTTTAGACCACCTTCGTGCACATATAGGCTAAACTGGGCCCGGGTAACCTCTCGAGGATGGTGGGATGAATGAGATCACACTGCCCTTCAGAAACAGGACTCGAGATTCGAGCCCTCGTGGTCTGAGGCCGAGCACGCTACCTCTCGGCCATGGAGGCTCCCCACAATATTGAATCTTTACGAGTGAGCGGGGAAGAAACACTTTGTTTCTTTAAAACACAGTGGGGTTTGAAATCCGACTTTCCAAGCAGGCAGATTTTACCAGGGCCCAAGCCCGGGTTTAATCACAATGACATGTGATGAAGAGCATTTGAGCGGAATAGATATCTATGTTTTACCGGTAGCCCCCTACTTATCACAAGAATGTAAATTATACTAGCAATACTGCACTAATTTTGACAATATGGCGGTTTGAACATCAATTGACGTCACAACGATATGCCTTCTACTTTTTATGTCAACAAAACCCGCCAGCCCATAACTCTGTAGGCCTAGAGAAGTGTCCATAACAGTGTTGTTTATTGTAGAAATCTGCTACTGTTTTCTGGTGATCCAGTTTAGCTTACATGTGCTAAAAATATGCAGAAAACTCAATTCATTCGGTCGTTCATTCATCCAACTTATACCACTACAGTTGGATATAGGAAATAAAAAAGAGTACTCTTTCTATAAAAATAAATGTATAAGAGTGTACTAATTATGCTAATTATAGCGAAAATATTTGGCGACGTTAAAATAAATAACAAGAACTTCTTTGACTCCTTGTTTCTCTTACTCACTGTTAACGCATCGACATTGCAGGGATTTAGGATTTTAGTGCTGGCAATTGTTCTCATAATCACAGTTTATTAAACACTATACTATTATAGCGGGGGCAGTCTGTGAAGTACAATCAGGTATAACAGTGGAGATAACTAGCGACCACACCTTTGTAATTGACCATTTATAAAACACTAAGTAGTCTATTACTAATATTACTGACCGGACCTTCTACAAAGTACAATCGCTTTCGCTCAACAACTCATCAACTGAATAATTGCAACACCTGGAAATAATTGTAATGTTGTCCCAATAACTGACGTATTAATCGGCTCATTTAAAAAAGTAACATAGCCGTGCTATAAGCACTTGAAGGGTAACTATAAAAATATATATCAGGAATTATTAACTATTTATAACAATAGACTGGCGTAATAACAACATAACTGACTTATTAATTGGCTAATATTAAAAAGTAACATAGCCGTGCTAAAGAATTAAAGGGTTAACTATAAAAATATATATCAAGAATTATTAGCTATTTACAACAACAGACTGGCGAAATAATAGCAAATAATTTATAATATACTGTTTTAAACACTGTCTTCTGTTATTATTCTGTTATTATCACAATAACGATCTTATTAGGCGTAAGCCTAATTAATATACTTAAATTATATTTCATTCAAATCATATTTTAAAACATATCTCATACATTTAAGTGATCATCATATAAAATAATCAAATATCATTAAAGTCTTAAAACAAGTTAATACCATAGACATCGAGGTATGAACTACCAGCAGGCGCGAGATCGTCGGGAACTTACGGCGCACATGCGCGGCTAGAAAAAGGGATAACTGATTTCCTGTCTACCTTTCATGCTGTCTATTTATGTTTTTCATCAGCTCGATAGGCGAGTAATTTGGGCTATTTTGTCACTATTATTTAAATTACTGAACCAACTAATTTTTCAAAATAATGTATTTTTTAATGTTCATGCTAAATATATATACATTAAAAACAATGACAATTAAGGTTTAAAATTTAAATTAGACGCCAAAGTGAAACTGTTTCAAACTTGACTGTAGTGTATCACTAAGCCAGATGTCAGTAGACCTTAATTCAGACAATTGTCATATTGAATTGAATACATGCACAGGCGTCAAATTATAGGTGTATTGGACATGGTTTGTATACGTCTATGATCTATGTCCACATATTTTCACGGGAGAAGGATACTTTATTGGCTTGGATATTTTATTCTTGTTGTAATATTTAAATACTTTTGATAATGAAGCAGAAAGAACTAATAAATGTATTCATTTATCGAATACATTTGTCACGATTTAAAATATATTGATGTTAATAATTAATTTAAAGGGACTGGCCCACGCTAAAATCATCAAAAAATCGGTGATTTTATTTCGGGTTCTTAATATGACCATATGATGTAAACATGTACATAGACTAGAACTGCAAATTTTTATAATTTTTGTGCTGCGCATTCACCAGTTAGGCTAGATATTGAGACGAAATTCCTGATTTCTAATTATTGACAACCATGTCAAAAATAGGAAATGCGGGAATTTCGTCTCTATATCTAGTCTAACTGATGAATGCACAGCACAAAAATTATAAAAATTTGCAGTTCTAGTCTATGTACATGTTTACATCATATGGTCATATTAAGAACCCGAAATAAAATCACCGATTTTTTGATGATTTTAGCCTGGGCCAGTCCTTTTAACTGTGATTGAAATTGTGATCGACACAATGTTTACATACCCATGAAAAAACGATCAAAAAGCACATGATTGACAGTTTACAGCGAAAGTAAACTATCCCTTTTCTCGCAAATTCTCGCAGACGGAAGCTCATACACATCAATCAGTGTCGTGAGATTTGAAGTCCGTGCATAATTCCCTCGATGTCTATGTTAATACCAACATATCCCCAAAGGTGCAACACACATGACCAACTCATCCCCAGCCCTCCAACAGCTACAACCAACTCATCCCCAGCCCGTCAACACCCATACCAACTAATCCCCTGATATACCGGGGGATGAGTTGGTATAGGGGATGAGTTGACTGCACACCATACCAGCGATCCATATAATGAAACTCTAGTTCAAAGAGGGCGGAGGCCCTAGGGTAGTGGTTAGCACCGTTGCCTTTCACGCCAAAGTTCGGGGTTCGGTTCCCGATCTCAGTGGTTTGAAAGAAACAAACATGTTTCTTCCCCATCCACGTGTGAAAGTCAGTATTGTGGGGAGCCTCCGTGACCGAGAGGTAGCGTGCTCGGCCTCAGACCGCCGGGGCTCGAATTTCGAATCCTGTGTCTGGAGGACAGTGTCATCTCAATCAGCTCACCATCCTCAGGAGGTTTTCCTGGCCCATTTTAGCCTATATGTGCACAAAGGTGGCCTAAAGCCCGATTCATTTCATTTCATTTTCCAGTTCAAAGAGTGGTGACTTTGACCTGTTTCAACATTTGCCTTTAAGATCGATCATCTATAATATGTCAAGTTGTGATAAATATAGTACAATGAAAAATAGTAATATGTGGAGATGTGCAGTATAGTTTAAGAACGCCGAGGTAAGATTCTGATTTTATATGCGGGTTTGAATGAGATGGGGTTCTGAGAATGTGGAGCGAGCGAGATCAAATTCATCGCTTATCTAGTTGCAGGTGCCTGTGGTCCAAATAGAGCCCGAGTTAGTTCATTGGATTCTGTACACTCAACATCACTCTCTAACTAACCTAGGTACTAACTTTGCATTCGTGCAAATGGAACATCTCGTCAAAATTCAAAGAACTCTTGTATTTCACACTTTCACATCTTGTCTAGAAAATTACAGAGAGTCCAGGTTGCTGCTGCACTAATTTGCAGTGTTGTAATTTTATATTATAAGCCTTTTTATCCCCCGCCCGTAGGGGAAGGGGATTTTAGTCGGTCCAGGATTCTGTTTTCTTGTGGGCGCCAAAACTACTGGTGATTTTTTTTTGAAATTTGATCATGACATTCCTAGCAGCATGTGGTTGTGCAAGTGATTTCTTAGAGATGCTACCAAAATTAAAAATGGCCGCCAGAGGTCAACTCCATTTTTTTGTGGGCGCAAAAACTCCAAAATTTAAAGTCAGAAATTATTCAAATTTTACTATAAAATTCTCCACGATATGGAGATGTGCAGGTTTTACTAAAATTCAAAATGGCCGCCATGGATAAACTTCATATTTTCTTGTGGGCGCAAAAACCTGAAAAATTTATGTCAGTAATAATTCACTTTGTACAATCACATTACCCAACATCTGGAAATGTGCAGGTGATTTTACTGAAATTTAAAATGGCCACCACAAATAAACTTTTTAAATATTTGTGACCGCAAAAAATCTAACCTAATTTATGGCGGGGGATGATATAGGACTTAAGGCCTCTTGTTTTGTTTTGGAAACGTGCCAGCTAACTCATTACTGTCATCTCAAGACTTTCATTGGATGTAAACTGGGTGAGCCTGTAAGCTTCCATGTCATCAGCTGGTCATAGGAACATTCCATTATATGGAGTAAGGGTGGTGACAAACTGTTTTTACAGAACACAATTAAAAGGCCTACAGTTTTTAAGTCTCCGCATTTTGTTTCTGCTCTCACTCGAAAACCCCTACTCGGATTGTTTCCAAATATTTGCAGTATGTATACTGGCCCTGGGGAATTTGCCTATTAAATTTTCTTTTTGCGTTTTTCAGTTTCTTCAACAAATCCAAGATGGCCGCCAACATCCTATGGTGCTCTCTAGATATTGAACCGCTTCATGGATTTGTTTCATGTTTGGTTTGAAGGAAAGACCTTACCCAGGACGTGTGCTGAAAAGCTTTTGGTGTGATTCTGATAATAAAAACGTGTTTTTTTACGTTTTAGTATTTTAGGGATATTTCAGTTTTGCTTATTTTGGCCATCATCAAAATTTGGTAATATAGCCATACACCCCTACTCGGATTATTTCTAAATATTTCCAGTATGCATATTGGCCCTAGGAAAATTGCCCTGTGCATTTTTTTTGTGTTTTTCAGCTTCTCCAACAAAATCCAAGATGGCCACCAAAATCCTATGTCGCTCTCTAGAGCTTGAACCACTTTATGGATTTGTTTCATGTTTGGTTTAAATGAAATATCTTACCCTGCACATGTGCTGATTAGTTTTTTGTGTGATTCTGATAATAAAATCTTTGATTATTTTACGTTTCAGAATTTTAGCGAATATTTCAGTTTTGTTCATTTTGGCTATCATCAAAACTATACACCCCTGCCCGGATTATCTCTAAATTTTTGCAGTATGCACATCGGCCCTAAGAAATTTTCCCGGTAATTTTTGTTGCGTTTTTCAGCTTCTTCAACAAAATCCAAGATGGTGGCTAAGTCCTATGTCACTCTAGAGCTTGAACTGCTTCATGGATTTGTATTATGCTCGGTTCAAGGGAGGAACCCTACCGGTACCCTGGTCGTGTGCTGTTTAGTTTTTGGTGTGATTATGATAAGAAAAACTTACATTTTTCTACGTTTTAGGATTTTAGTTGATATTTCAGTTTTGCTCATTTTGGCTATTATCAAAATCTGGTAATATAGGTATACAGCTCAAATGTTATCTTTTGGGTATGCTTACTGGCCCTGAGAAAACTGTCAGGAGAATTGTTTTTCTTTTTTTAACAAAATTCAAGATGGCCGACGAATCACATGTTACTCACAAGAGGGTGAACGCTTCACCGATTTGTTCCAAGGAAGCAACTTACCCTGGACATAAATATGTTGAGTAGATTTTGATGTGATTCTGACATCACATTTTTACGTGGTTTACATAAAAAAATGGTGACAGTACTGTATTTCTCTATATTAATGTATTCTGGTTGCTAAATCTATGTGGGGAGGGTGGAGACGCAAGCTTTGCCCCTCAGGCAAATCTAGTTTTTAAACAAGTCTAATTTCCTCTTATCATAGTAGCATTTCCATTTGAATTGAAGTGTTTTATATTATAAACTTACACAGCCAGTATCAAAATAGTACAGTTCATGCAGCTTTGGTGTGGAGGCTATTCTGGAAATACTGTAGATCTGGTAATATTCGCGAGGTTTTAATTTTCGCGAGGACGACAAATTCAAGAATCTTGCAAAAATTACTATTATAATAGCAATACTAAAAAAAAAGGAAAATTTGTGAATTCTAAACGTGGAAAGTCCCAAAATCAGAAATTCGCGAAAATTTAAACACGCGAAAATTACCAGATCTACAGTAGCCCAACTGAAGATGTCCTAGGACAGTTTGTCCCGTCTGCTGATTGCCTGTCAACGAATACGCAACAAGATACATTCAGCCAATGTTGTGTTAATTTTGTGGTAGCTTCACAGACAGTGGCAAAGCAATAACCCAACATTGGCTCAACGTCTCTATTAAGTATGTATGCCACTAGAAGTCAAAATGTAGTATCTGCTAACTTGTAATTTAGGCTGATACTGTGTTCTATTAATGACATTAATTGTGGCTTTGTACTTGCAACTCTGTTCCTCGCCAACTGTGATTATGTAATACGTGAGACCTCACTACCTGTTCTAAAATGACTGCCAACTAAATCTATCTAAAATGTAAATATATCAGGATCTAAATTACATATTTGTTTTTTTCAGCCAAAACTATCCAATATTGATAGGGCCTACATACTTCCTTAGCCCCAATATTGACAAAATGGCGATCAATTTTGTAAGGCAGGATCGATAAGTCAGGATCGAACCAACCTAGACGACTGTAGGTCTGCAGAGACGGGGAAGCTATTCCAGCAAACACGTTGACCCAATGCTAGCGTAATGTTGGTCCAGTGTCGTAGATGGTGGGCCAAAAAAACCCAGCATTGGGTAAACGTCTCGTGTTTGCTGTGATATCAACACATCCTGTAACGAGGCATTGACCAAATCAGCATAAATGCTGCTCCGCGGTCTACAATAATCGGGTTACCATATATCCTGCTGTTTTGAATTCACATCCTTAATGATAACATCTTTGGTGTCTATTTATAGTCAGTCAGTCAGTCAAACGAAAAGAGCTTAGTTTTTGATAAGGTTCACACTGAAAGCTAGATAATTTCTGATGATACCAGGTGTTAGGGACATGCCTGGGGGTCACCACAAGGGGGGATGTAGAGTTTGAAAGTGGTGCAATTTTTTGTAATTCAAGATGACGTCCAAGATGGCCGATAATATATATTTAAGAAATAGTGTAAAGTGGTCATATTTAGCTCAATTTTCTTTTGTAATACACCATTTCATCTAGTTTAGAGTTACTGAATGCAGCTAGGCCACTCTCAGACAATTCTGATCATTATTTTAAATCCCTTCAGCCCCAAAGGTTTTTTTATCGAACAACTTAGTGATGTCAATTAGGCCAAAATTATTATCTATAATAATTATATCATTATTAATGGTGAAGGATAGGTATCAATACAGTGAGTCTGACTATGGTAATAACAATTAGTTAATGTAATTAATTATAATTTATAATAATCAATTCATTATTAGTGGTGATGGATTGGAATTAATAGTGTAGCTACAAATACGGCAATGTCAATTGTGCAAGCTTCTCAATGTTAGATAATTTTTCTTTTTCATTTCTCAATTTCTACTACTTTGGTATCCACTGAATCTATCTAGACCACTCCCAAATAATTAAACAAAATATTTAACCCTTTTAGCAAAAGAGGTCATTTTAGCAAGCACTAAGGCCACAATATCCTCTGTAATGTCAATATACCATACTGCAATGAACCCAATTATGTTATGACCAGAGATTGAAGTGGGGTGATCATAGAAATCATAACACTTTTCTTTGCCAATAACCATTACAATTCCTATTGTTAGTCTGGGGACAATCGGACCCGAGGATAGCGGAGCTGCGCGAAATGCCACGTTTTAGCATTAAATTGCACAGCGAAACCAGAGTCTCGGGCCGTCTAGGCATGTCTGGGGGTAGATCCTCTAGACATGCCCAGAACCCCTCATCGGGCGAGCAAAGGAAAACGCTCTCATCACCCCCACCCTCACATCATCATCTGTACATCATTCATCTCATCAATTGCCTACAACGTTTTTATCATATTACAATGTCACTTAAAAGATCTTTTGTGTCGAAAAGTGACGTAAAGCAATGATTTATTACTAATACTAACCATTACAATAATAGCTTCTGTTCATTCGCGATAGGATGTGCTGACTTGAGTAAAACGCAAAATAGCCACCACTGACCAACTTTAAAACAAATTTGTTGGACCTGTTACCACATTCACAATCGGTTTTGTTAAATGCAATAATTATTTAAAGCTCATTTATACCTTTCATTGACTGTCAAGCAAAATAATTTTACATAGATTTTACATAGATTTACATTAAAATTTAATTACTAACATTTTTTTTGTCAATATGACTGAACGTATTTCTTTATGACAGCAGATAGGATATTCACACAAGCATATACTGTATATCTCTCTAAAGCGAAAATCCAGGCAGAAAATATGACTATCAGTTGCCAATAAAAATGTGCCTGGCTAGCCTGGTTTTTATTCAGTATCTCTTCAGCTTTTTTTGGATCAGGTCACCAGCGAGAAGGATGTATCGTTTGCAGTACCAGCTGCTAATGTACCTATTTACATTTGATATTTGTAACAATGTTAAGTAACAGGTGTCTAAATTGGGGTTTCGGTAAGTAAAGGGTAGAATAAACAAGCTATCCTGGGCTGCTTACATGTGAACCACATGGTGGAGACGGTACTGCGACAAGTACTAATTGTCACCCAGGACGTCCCCTAGTTCTGGAGGCCTGTGTGAGTCGGCTCTGAGAAACAGCCCGAGAATGTCAATGTATATCAAAGCAGGATCCTGATTGGTGGAGACGTCATTTCACCACAGGAAGTGACTGCGCCCGTCAGGATCCGCTATAAAGGAAGGCGCCCACATCCTTCGTGAGAGAAATTGGGGAGTATTCTAACAGAGACGTTTCGGGTTTGGCTAAGTTTAGTGGGAGTTGCTTCGGTATCTAACATCTTGTAGATCACTGAAGCAACAGCAAAATTATAAACAAATTACACAACGAGATAGAAAGTACTAACAACTATGTACTGAGAAAATTGAACCATTTATGCTTAATATATATTTTATATATATTCAAGACTTCAGTATTTTATCAACCAGTGTTGTGTTTGCCGTGCCAGAGCATTTGGACACGCGACGATAGCGTGTCAACGTATATCACTTGTTACATTGGCGCGTGACCAGGATAACGTCCCGCTGGTCACCCGTTTATATCGGCCCCATGACGAGGAGTTTTGTGTCACAGATAAGGCCCGTTTACATTGGTGTCGTGACCAGGATTTGTGTCACGGATAAAACCCGCTTACTTTGGTGCCATGACCAGGATTTGTGTCACGGATAAAACCCGCTTACATTGGTGCCATCTGACAGGATTTTAATTTGAAAAGAAAAGCAAATTAAATCAATTCAAGAACCTTAGTTGAACAACGATGGAAAGTTACAAAAGTGACTTGACTTGGCATGGCAAAACAAATATCAGTGGATAAATACTAGTTATGTACGTAGTGGTGGCTATTTCAAACCACTACTTTTATCGAGACGAGACGGCGGACAAATAATCAGGATCCAGACGCAGCTGGGCGTGGACATATATACTGACGGGATCAAGGACGAAGCTGGGCGCTGACAGACTGACGGGAGTTACCAGGAGGAACAAAACAAGATCTACACAACAGCTACGCAACGTTGGGATCGTTGGCTAGACACAAACGCCTCGATACACTTGCAGGTCAGTTAAATTCTAGGCTGCTATAAATAAAATTGTCATTTGTATCATTATTATTATTATTTGGAACTAAATATTATTAGCAACAATGGCTAATGATTAGAGGTACAAAATCAACAATTATCCCAACTAGTGGGTATTTCATGTATATTAGGCAAAACACACTGCGATAACGCAATTTCAAAATTCACTGGGGAAACCAAAAAATTCAGAAATTGGGTTAAAAGCATAGAGAAACATGTAAAAATTATGGCCAAACATGAGGATGAAGCTGTGGGGATAGCATACCAGGCTTCTGAGGGATTGGTGTCAGATTTTATAGGCAGATATAGGTCCTACTACTGCCCATTCGCCCACAGTATGGGCTGACCTAAAAAAGAACTAACGGCATATTTTGGAGAAGTGACGGATCCGCAACAAGCTTTGTCAATGTTGCGACGGACACGTCAAAAACATACTGAAGGAGTACAAGTATATGCCGAGCGCATGCTCGCACTCGCGGAAGACGCGTGGCCTGACAGAATCACAGACAAGTTGGTACAATGCCAACTTGTAGATATTTTCGTGGACGGACTGACATCTGATACGATAGCCAGGAAATTAATGCGCCAACAGCCGGACACAATGGAAGCTGCTGTAAAACTAGCAGCTACGGAACAAAATTTAGATATGAGGTTTAAATTACGAAATAGAAAAACGGGACATGAAGACAGAAACGATAGGGTTGAGGAGCCGATGGAGGTTGACAAATTTTATGGTAAATGTCACCGGTGCGGTAAAATAGGCACAGGGCTTATTCTTGTGGCAAGGGTGCGACAGGTCGCCATGGTGCGACGGGGGCAATACGTAGGGTGGAGGCACAGCCGCGACGATGCTGGTGCTGCAGGGCCGAGACACATTTCAAAAGGGATCGCCCCCATAAACACATTGCGTACAGGCGACCCTGCCCTGCCTGCGGGGAAAAGGGTCACCTGCAAAAAACCTGTAGAAAAGGGTTAAACGGAAACGTCCAGAATTAAAAAAAAACCGTTTCTGGACTCAAATAGACAAAAGGGTTCTAGCATTTGTGAAGTTAATTTAGACAAAGAGGACTGCTCCTCAGTACTAATAACGTTTGGAAGACAAAGATTTCGAGCTTTAATTGACACAGGTGCTCAAGTGTCAATCATTTCAGACAGGATTTTGCACAAATTAAAGAGTTATGATCTACTAGAAAATACACAGTTAAAGCTACGGACTGTCAATGGTGGTAAAATAAAAATTGCCGGCATCGCCGATGTGAAATTCAAAATAGGAAAATTGTATAAGAAACATCCTTTTTACGTAACAAAAGGTGTCTCCCAAAATGTGATTTTGGGGAGAGATTTTCTGGTTACAAATAAAGTTGAACTGGATTTCGAAAATACCCAGCTTACAATTGACCAACAAACTATACGCATGGAAGATGACGCATACATAGCCTCCTTTGTGAGATTAGCCCAGGACGTTGTTTTGCCACCACAGACAGCTGCCGTATGCAATACCAGACTAAAACACGGGGGACTTGAAAAAACGGTATATAATATTAGTGAAATCAAAACAAGGTTTATGGAAAGAGAACCGGGTCTGTTAGTGACAAATATAATATCCGAAAACAAAACAAACAAGAGGCCCAGGGGCCTTGACGTTTGTCAACAGCATTGCAAAAAATCAGCTATAAATGTGTCAGGGAATGTATATCTATATGTCCCACTCTAAGATGCATTATCATGAAAAGATGTATATCCTTTATATCAATCATTGGCATTTATATTATTATGTTCGGTTCCCATAATACATTTTGCTGATTTTACACACGCTCTGAAGCACTGCAACTAATGAAATATGCTTGACAAAGAATCATTTCACAGGACTACAATGTTAATATTACAAAAGTGTAATTATTACTTCTTCTGGGACTTTTAGAATGCCCCAGTTAGCCAGAAATTTTCACGAAATCTTTAATTTTCAATTTTAATTCTTCTGTCTAAAATAGGCCTAACAAAGTTGTAAATTATATGCTTTTAACCCGTTGAACACGAGATTATTATGCTACTGCTTTGTTTCTGAAACGAAATTATTTTATGACGTCATAGTTATCGCATGCAATCAGACCCGGAGATCTCCGGGCCTCGTATCTGAATGGTCTCCCTAAATCACGGAGATCTCCAGGCCTCGTCACAAACGGGTTAATGTTTCTCACTCAGCCATGAAATATACAGTAGCCCTAATCCATCATTATCACATGTGGACGTAATGCACTTTCACTGCACCCTCTTACGTAATGCCAATTATGGAAATCACAATACACACAGTAGACCTAAGGATAAAGACCCATGAAGGCTTTCTCAACTCACACGAACTTTGCTGAAATGTTGCTGTAATGTTGTCAGGCCAACGTTGAGTCAGGTGTTAGTTGGCTGTATCAAATGCTATGAAATGAAATAAATGGGGTTCTACACCACATTTGTACACATATAGGCTAAACTGGGTAAGGATAACCTGAGGATGGTGAGATGAATGAGGTGTCACTGCCCTCCAGACACAGGATTCGAAATTGAGCCCTGTTGGTCTACGGCCAAGCACACTAACTCTCGGTCACAGAGGCTGCCCACAATATTCAATATTTACAATTGAACAGGGAGGAAACATTTTGTTTCTTTGAAACTTGAATGCCAGAGCAGGAGACAAATCCGCGATCTCTGACTTTCCTAGCAGGCACCAGGACCCCCCCCCCCCCCCCGCCTTTCGGTATTGTTATTACATATATACAAACACATTACCTGTGGATTTAATATTGGTTCCCCATCAGGGGCGCTGCCCAACATTTTTCATATTTTATTCTGCACAACATATTAAATGTGCATAATATATATTGGTCATGTCATTGCTATCCCTTACCTGTTATAATTGACAGGTATGTTTTTACTCTGGTTCTGCCATAATAGTGTTCCCTGTTCCACTTTGATTTTCATTTATTGCAAAAATGAAAAATATATATTTTAAAGTTTTATAATCCACATGCACGGCTGGTCCTAGTCTTCATCATTGACGGTTGGCCAGTAATTGGTAGAAAACAATCAACGAATGGGAAAGCGTGAATTCAACTATGATGCTGTGTCATTAAAAAAAACACTAATGGCCCAGCTGCTTTATAGACACTTTATAGCCCTACATATTATTACTTCGAGGCATGTTTTTAATATACATATATCCACTTCTAAAGTATGCATACTTTTAGGTGCATCCCAGCAAATACGATACGGCGAACAGTGGATCAACACGCAAAGGTTTCGAATTTCAGAAGTTTAGCCAGACCAAATATAGAGTTAACTCTATGGCAAGATACGTGTGATTGTACTTCAGCGGTATTGCCTCATTGTAGTAGTCAACGCGATGCGTACAAAGCATAATCTCATAATATATTACACTGGCTATATACGCTATACTTTCCACAGAAGCTAAACTTGAATATAGCCCAAACATAAAGACGCAGACGGTTAATATACGGCAATATAAATAGTTAAAATTATATGTATGAGATTGGTACTATTACATATTCAGAGCCCGATTTGTAAATTGGAAAAAGGGGGCCAAGGGGCCCATAATATTTTTCGGAGGGGGGTGGGGGAGAGGCATTGGCCTTAGACGATGGGGCATGTGACCCATTATTATTTCGAAAGGGGGGCATTTTCCCAACAACAAATTAAACACATAAGGGTCATTCATATCACCTCATATTCCATATTAAACGTTCATCAGGTGTTCATGCTGATGGAAATATCAAAGATTCATATTGGCGGTTATATGCTATTATTAAAACCGGAAGAAGAAAAAGCGTTTGCAAGTAGGCCCAATCGACTTCACGTCACCACGCACTCACATGAGTTAATATCACTTGTGTCAATCAATTGCGTCAACAATATCGAGTGTTATTGGAGTCGATCACATAGCTAAGTGCTACTCATTGTCTTCCTCGGGGGCTGTCGGATCTCTCTTGGGGCAGTGTCATCAACGGGCGGGGGCCCTAGGGTAGTGGTTAGCACCGCTGCCTTCCACGCCAGAGCTCGGGGTTCGGTTCCCGGTCTCGGCGGTTTGAAAGAAACAAAAAATGTTTCTTCCCCATCCACGTGTGAAAGTCAGTATTGTGGGGAGCCTCCGTGACCGAGAGGTAGCGTGCTCGGCCTCAGACCGCCAGGGCTCGAATTTCGAATCCTGTGTCTGGAGGACAGTGTCATCTCAATCATCTCACCATCCTCAGGAGGTTCTCCTGGCCCAGTTTAGCCTATATGTGCACAAAGGTGGCCTAAAGCCCGATTCATTTCATTAGTGTCATCAACTTCCTCTGTTGTTGCCGCTAGGCCTACACCTATTCACCTTAAACCGCTAAGCGCGACTGTAGTCGCTTTAATCCGTTTTATTAGCCATTTAAACATCAAGATTTGTAAATTGCTTAGTCTGAAATTACAAATTATTCAAATACGAGTTGTTTTCTCTCACTTAAAGTTGTGGGTCAAGGTAGTGAGACACAACTCCAAGTGTGTGAAAATTTAAATTATTTAATTCAGCGGTTTAAGGATATTATTATTATTAGTCACAATGAACAAATTTTCTACAATATTTGCTGTACAAAATAAATTTGTAGGCCTATTATTATTCGTTATATATTGGTCCATTTTTTTAGATTTTTTTTTGCTTTTGATTTTAATGGCACATATAGTCTAAGTCTATTTCTATAGACATCTACACCACGTTCAAGGTAGAGATTTCCCTTTGAAAATACATTGATAAATGCGGATACAACAGGTGTGGCGAAGTTGTGGCGAGGTTACTTAGCCCCATGTGGCGAGGTTACCAAATCTGTGGCGAGGTTACTCAACCTTCTGTGGCGAGGTTACCAAATCTGTGGTGAGATTACCTGTGGCGAGGTTACCTTGTGGCGAGGTTACAGTCAGGTTACAGGTGACAGTCCAATAGTTCGTTGGAATCAGCAACATTTCAACTACATTTTGGTTTCAGTAGCTCGTTTTCTGCCATAGTTCATTTAAATTGTATTGGTAAGCATATAGGCCTATGTTTTTGATCATGGGATGCTGAACCTTGACTAATACTGAAACTAATACAGCGATACACAGCTCTATATCTAGCCTAACTGGTAAATGCACAGCACAAAAATTAAAAAAACTTTTGCAGTTCTATTTTATGGACATGTTTAATTTATATGGTCATATTAATAAGCCAAAATAGAATCACTGATTTTTTTATGATTTTTGCCTGAGCCAGTCCCTTCAATTCAGCAGACAGGGCCTTATCTTCAAAAATCCTATGGCCCACTAAAATTAACTTGTTGCGTCAAAAACAAAGATATTGCTCAAAGTGTGGCGCAGCGATAGAATAATGTTGGGCCAGTTTTATTTTTTGTGGGAATCCCACTCTTTATAAGTCAGGCACCGGGTATTCTTTACATCAGGCGCCAAAAACACCAGATAACACGATACATTGGCCCAATGCTGATGTAATGCTGGGCCACTGTCTGCGACGCTTGGCCGATATTATTCCAATCAAAACCCTTTACGGTCTAATCACTATATTTGGGTAAAACCAAAAATTGGGGTAACTTTGTAGCATCAAAAATGGCAGTGAGGTGACCACCAAAGAGGAGGAAAACTACTTTATAGGTTTGGTGCACTGATCCCAATAGAGCATGAAAAAGCCACTGGCTGCGCTAGAAATTTTTTTTTTGCTTCAAAAAATCATTTTAAAAAAGTTGCAGCATTCCACTTACTACTCCGTTACCAAATCCAAACCATTTAAAAAATTATGTTACTTTGTTTAGCTTGACATCACACTTTTTAAACGTGATATCCTTATTGGAGCATAATACTAACCAATCGTACATCAAAACTGCTAAAAATTAAAAAAAAAATTGATGGGATGAACAAAAATCTTTATTTCAACTCCGTTACCAAGCCAAAAAATACTCAACTCCGTTACCAAATGTTTGGCTCGACATAAATATAAACTGTATATTTTCTTATCATAACATCGATCACAAATGGGTGCTCTATTAATATGGGGACAACGAGCCATGTTTTAAAAGACTATATCATCAATCATTATGACTGTAAAACCCATAAAATTTGACAATTCACCACTCTGTTCCCTTTTCTTGGTAACGGAGTAGAGTGGAACGGAGTAGTAAAATTAAAAGTATTTTAGGGATTAATGAAAAGATCTGGGCAATAATTCAAAAATATATCATACGGGTGCAAATAGTCCCCATAGCAACTGTTGTAGGCATACAATCATAAAACCCAACTCGTTTTTATACCCACAAGGCTAGGAACGGAGTAGTAAAAACAAAAGTATATTTTCTAACTTTTTGGTAATACCTGTTTCGAATAACTTGTCACTCAACAATATTAATTCTTTCAAGGTGAAAAACTCGTATATGGCCCTTTAGTGTGTCAAACTACACTTGCTATAATTTTAGTTCATGATTATTCACTTGATGGGGCATGCTACAATAATGGTAACGGAGTAGAGTGCAAATGTGGGGACATGTATATTCATCAAAATTATTTATATCGATATCAATTTTAAGTCGAATTTTGATCATTGATTAGTTAAAGTGAACAATGTCTAGCCATGAAACGTAATTGTTAGAATTATATTGTGATTTTGTATCCTACAGTGAAGTTTTAAATAGTGGAATTTTCTCTGGGGACATGCCATTTTCCACGTTTCCATGACATAGAGCTCTTATGAAACCATATATATATATATTTTTTTTACAAATTATCCAAACATTATTAGGTAGTAATGCCTAAACGTGAAGTTGCACCATTTATTTTTAATATTATTATATTTAAATCAAAATGCGGACCTTTTAAGTCCTGGGGACACTAATTTTATGTAAAGTTACCCCAATTTTTGGTTTTACCCATTTAATCATGAACATATATTTTATCTGAACACTTCTTAGCCTAGGGACCCCAAACGTTATATTGGACATATTCACAAGGACTGGTGTACAGAAATGTCAACCGTTTCTCACACACAGCACCCCTATTTCCCCTAAATAGGACACAAACTCAGGCAAAATAAACTTAATAAATAAAAATGTATAGTTCACCATACTTTGTCCCCTTTTCATTTCAGATGGTCGTAATGAAAGGGTTAACTTACCACATGATCGGGCATTGCAATAAATTACATTATTCGGTCATTTTTCACACCAGAAGTGTATAAATTATATCAATGTGTAATGCCTTTTACCGCCGAGTCCAAAAGTCTTATTTTAATAATACAAAATTTGCAATTTTTGGAGATAAATATCTTAGCCAAGACCTAATTGTTATATTGCGTAACATAACACAGTTGTGTCAAGTGAGGCAGAGAGGGGTGGGGGAAGGTGGCTAGCCCTCCCGCGACAGACTGCGGGCATTCATGAACACCTACCCAGCTATCACGAGGCATTGACCCAATGTTGCTTTAATGTTGTGCCGACGTCGAAGATGGCGGGCCAGCATTAGAATAACATTGGGTCAATGCCTCATGTCTGCTGGGTTGCTGATCAGCAAACTCGAGTCATTGACACAATGTTAGCCTGATAGTGGCCCACCGTTTACAACACTGGGCCGACATTAGCCCAGCATTGGCATACCAGTATATAGGCCTTAACCTTTTCACTACCATACATGACGGAAATTTCCGTCGTCATTCGTCAATGAACGTAACCATAAAATGACACAAATTTTCGTCAAATATATACTACATTCATGTATTTTTCGTCATTTGAAGCTGGAAATTGCGTTAGCAATTCCAGCTTCAAATGACGAAAAATAGAACTCCTTCACCAGTGTATCTGGATCCTGGCATGCACCCCGGCCTGGAAGTCAAAGGGTTAACAAGATAAACGTTCACCCAGTGCTAGCTTACTGCTGGCCCATCGTCTACGACCATGGCTCAGCTGTGAAACAGCATTGGCTAAAGGTTTCATTTTTGCAGGAAACACCGGCAACTCAATACCCTGACACAATGTTGGTTCAATGTTGAAAGAGTGTCATAGATGATGGCACAACATTTAACCAACATTGGGTCAGTGCAAGCCAAAAGGAGGCAGTGACATCAGCGGAAAGGAAGTATATACTTGATTTACAAATGAACAAATACGGCCTTTTGACAGCGCTATGGCAGGAAAAGACGGGACGCCAGTTAAAAAGCAGTAAATGCCTAGTATATCAGGGAGCAGATATTGCCTTCTGACATTGCACAGACAGAACAGATAGTAACGGAAGTTAACGACAGACGTTAGTGTGGAAAACCAGCTTAAAAGTTTGTAGAGTCGTCAAACTAAAAAATCCCCATACAAATCTGTAACCACACAAACCGCACATTCAAGTTACGCAAGGGCAATGTGGTCGGTAAAGCAGAAAGGGTTAATGTGTCGTGTATACAATCTGTCAACTATCCGGGGCCAAAGACTGGGGGAGGTGAGTACCAATCAGAGACTGCTAGACGTAAACACAACGGAGGAAGTGAGTATCTAGAGTCTGCGGACTCAGAGTCTACAGTGACGGGGGGAGGTGATGAGGCAGTGTTAGAAGTAGGACAAATAACTGCACCCCCAGAGTATCAGAATCAATTACAATATTTGATTAGTCTGAATAAGGATTTATTCGCAGAAACCGATAAAGACTTAGGCAGAACCAAAGCGGTGAGTATGAAAATAGATACTGGTGATAACCCGCCCATCAGGTTACGCCCGTATCAAACAGCCATAAATCAAAGACGAGTCATTGACGAAGCCGTGAATGATATGTTGAAGAATAACATAATCAGGCCAAGTCATTCAGAATGGTCGTTTCCATTAGTTCTAATTGAAAAATCGAATGGATCAAACTGATTTTGTGTTGATTTTCGGAAATTGAACAAAATTACAAAATCATACGTTTGGCCACTACCACATATAGATGATATATTAGCTTCTATGAGAAAGAAGAAATATTTTACCTGTTTGGACCTAAATCTGGGTACTGACAAGTAGAATTAGACCCTAAAGACCGCAGTAAAACGGCTTTTGCTTGTCACAAAGGTTTATATGAATTTAATGTGATGCCATTTGGCCTGTGCAACGCTCCGAGCGTATTTCAAGAATTGATGACATATGTACTTGAAGGAATCAGTGGTGAATATGCCATCGTATACCTTGATGACATCATCATTTATTCTGAGACAGAACATGAACATTTGATCCATCTGCAAAATAAATTTGACAGATTAAGAAAATTTGGACTGAAATTGAAAATGTCAAAATGTGAATACATGAAACTAAAAATTAATTATTTAGGATTTATTGTTGGTCGTGAGGGGTTAGAAGTTGACCTAAACAAAGTAGAGGTTATACAAAAGATGGCGCCACCAACTGATGTCCGGGCATAAGATCATTCATTGGGTGTGTGTCGTGGTATAGGCGGTTTTGTCCGAAGTTTTCTGAAATCGTGACACCCCTAATTGCCCTGACTAAGAAACATGCCAGATTTACCTGGACCAAGGTGTGCCAGGACTCATTTGAACAATTACAAACTATGATGACAGAAGCGCCGATCTTAGCGTACCCAGATCCTAGCAGAGAGTATATACTTGTCGAGCATTAATTCAAATACGGCCCTTTCTGTATTATGTATCTTTTTGTCGTGCTTCCAATCGAGCACGTCGGACTTGTGGTGAATCGGGTTTGTTTATGTTCACTTTTTTTGGACAGGCAGGTAGGCCTACATCGATCATGAGATCATCCACAGTTACTCGTCATGTGGCCCCGATGGGCCAATGCACAGGCCCACATCTTAGTGTAGGGAGCATTTATTATAATATAGAGGTTTACCCATAGAGTGTGTGGCGCGCACCGCCTGAGAGAGGAGGTTTACCCACTGTGCAGTGAGCCCCTCATCTCTCTTGAGAGAGGAGGTTTACCTAGTGTACAGTGGGCCCTTCATCCCTCTTGAGAGAGGAGGTTCACCTAATGTGCAGTGGGCCCTTCATCCCTCCTGAGAGAGGAGGTTTACCCAGTGTGCAGTGGGCCCTTCATCCTTCTTGAGAGAGAAGGGTTTACCCAGTGTGCAGTGGGCCCTTCATTCTTCTTGAGAGAGGAAGTTTGCCCACTGCACATTCGGTAAACCTCCTCTCTCAAGAGAGATGAAGGGCCCACTGCACACTAGGTAAACCTCATCTCTCAGGAGGGATGAGGGGCTCACCGCACACTGGCTATACCTCATCCTTGAAAGGGATGAAGGGCTCGCTGCACACTTGGCAAACTTCATCTGTCAGGGATTAGGTGATACTAGTACAATGAATGCTCCCAACGTCACCTGGCCCCGGGGATGATGTATGTGCCAGATGGAACATACCATTCTCCACACATAGATGTCGCTCAGGTCAACCCCGCTCTCTCTCTGTAACCACACGCCATGTTTCGACAAAAACTGCTCATTTTGAGCAGTTTTGTTGATATAACAACTGTAGGCTTATAAACACGCTTGAGTGTCCTGAATATATATGGCAAATATAAAACACCACTACTCCGCCACATATGAGTTTATATTCACATAGAAATAGAAAACATTCAATGGATTACTTTTTCTCCCTACGTGCTGCTGTGAGAAGGTCCATGTTTACGTTTTTCTGACAGAATTTACAATCGGCTTCAAAACACTGGCAAATATAAATTACTGAATGACATGCGAATTGTGCTGGTTCAATTTATCCACTACTAAACAGAATAAATAGCCCTTACCTGTAACAAACTCTAAAATCAAATTAAATATTGAAAAAAGGATAAGTAATGAGTTGAAGTGAACACCAAAATAGTTCCGTGGTTATAGGAATGGTTATAAAATCACGTGGTAACGCTCACTAACGGCTGATAAATATGGTCAATCGCCATCCGTGCATATGGCGAAATGAGCGTGTGGTATCAGAGATATAATCTCTGAGGTCAGAATGGGAACATACTCCACTCATCGATGTAGTTGCTTTTGTGCTTTTTTTTGATAAAAATGGATTGATTTTTGGGACTTCCGGCTATAGCAGACGCTTTAACAGCAGACGATCTTTGTTTAGTCTTTATTTAATTAGCCTAATCTACTGACCTAAGACTTATTCAAGCTCAGTTCATACGAGCTAGTGTATAGGGCACAGTTTACTGTGTTTTTAAGCCAATAACATATTATAATATGAATGGGCAATGCCCAGAGTGCGAGCGGAGCACCAATTACTGAATTATAGTTTATACTAGTTTATACATGAATTATATAGCCCAGCCTAGGCTATAGTCTGTCCGACGGTGAGGATGGTCCAAAATGGAAGTTAGCTTTTCGGTATCCAGTCAGTCAATTCTCAAGGGATTTTCACGAAATTTTGCAACCATTATTATCTAGTCATTTGGCAACAACCCTGAAAATTTCGCGAAATTCCATTGATTATTTCAAAAGTTAGACCCTTTGACATGTAACGCAATTCTGAGAATAAACCGGAACGGAAGTTAAATGGTTTATACATGTTATAGTGGAGCGTCATAAATAGACAATTCGGCCTACTACATGTCAAATTGTCTAACTTTTGAACTAAACAATATTTTTTATGAAATTTCAGGATCGATACCAAATGACTAGAAAATAGGGTTTACAAAATTTCATGAAAATCGGTTGAGAATTGCCTGACTGGATACCGAAAAGCTAACTTCCATTTTGGACCATCCTCCACCGTCGGACAGACTTGAGTGAATTAATAAGTTGGGCTGATTACAAGAGATATAATCATATATACTCAGAGTCAGATATAGGGTCTCACCACCCCAAATGCCAGTCCCATTGAAATACATATAAAATCAATTCCGCGGGCCGATTTTACTTATTTTTGCCCTCCCCCCTATCTAGTGCCGTTCCGCTCAGGGCCGTATATGCGCAGAAGGGAAACCTCAGTACGGGAGAAGCTTAAGAATACGACAGGGTTATTCTCAGAATTGCTTTACATCATGTGAAATGGTCTAACTTTGAAATAGGCCTACTGCTAGGCCTATAGACTACACACTAGAATTTCGCGAAATTTTCGGGGTTGTTGGCATTATGCTGATATTCGCTACAATAATAATATTAGTTACAAATTTTTGTGAAAATCACTTCAGAGTTGACCGGGTTTGACCTCGCCCTACCCTAGGGCTAACTGTGTCACTGTCAATGCCATCAAACTAATCATGTCCTCACATTCTAATGATTCTTCAATCATGGAAGGAGAAAAGGCAGCAACCCAGTTGGACAGTGATGTTAGCTCCAATGCTGTTTCGGATTCGCTCCCAACTGCCACAGACAACCCCTGTGCAGATCCTGAAGCTGTAGCTGGTCCGAGTGGCATTTCTGGTCATAAAGCTGGGAGCTTGCCTCCTGATTCTTCAATGGGCATTCCCTTAAGTAATACTTCGCCTCCCGCTCAACGATCAGCCAGATCTACCAGAGGCGTATTACCAGGCAGGCTGAAAGACACCGATTATGTCGAAACAAGAGTGAAGGCCCTATTGAACGCTCGTGATGTTCTCAAATCGCGTTTGGAAAGGCGTAAAAGTGAAGCAGGAGCCCTTCTCACAGGGAACTGTTCACGTAAAACAGCAAAAATTTGTAGCTCAGGTATTATTGAAACTTTCACAGCATTGAACAAAACAATACTCAATATGTTAGTTACCTGAGTGACAATATTCATATTCAAGCTGCCTTTGACTGTCTAAGAGAGACAAAGAAGAAGACTGATATGATCATTGAAGATCTTAATAAATATCAGGCTCGTGATGATATTCGGTCTATTAGCCATGTTACGTCAAGCGGCAAGAGCGGTAGTGTCCTCGAACAGTCAAGAAACTTGAGACTTGAAGCAGCCCGCTCAAAACTGAAACTACAGCAAATAAAGCGCAGGACTGAAATTGAGGTCAAACAACGCCAAGCTGAAGCGAAACGCATTGCTGACGAGAAACTTGAAATTGCAGAACTTGAAGTCAAGATGTTGGACGAATTCATCCAGGAGAATGATTACGGAGATTTTCACAATCAGCTACCTCCTGTAGATGAAACTCACCTGAAACAGCTATATGTGCAAAGCTGGTTAAGTGGGCAGCCGTCAGCCTCAGAGGGTAATCCAGACACGTTACAGTCTGAAACCCCGCATGGTATCGGTGGGTTGAATCATCCTCCCCCACTGGTTGTGCATACTGACCCGCCTGTGCCACATGCCACAGATCAACAGTGTGTTTCATATGATAACGTGGTGAATACACAAAGGCGTAATCCAGACACGTCACAGTCTGAAACCCGCATGGTATCGGTGGGTTGAATCATCCTCCCCCACTGGTTGTGCATACTGACCCGCCTGTCCCACATGCCACAGATCAACAGCGTGTTTCGTATGATAACGTGGTGAATACACAAAGGCAAAATTCACCACATCTATCTCAATTCCCATTACACAGCACTTCTACTCTAACCACTCAATCCGAGGCATCTTCATACGCAGGCAGTGGGGTGTTTAATAAAGTGAATCCTACACCTCCCCCTGTCAGTGCTACTTATACTACTATACCCGAATCCTGTCCTTATGATTCGTACAAGCAGCAATCTTGTATATTGTCAAATGAGCGCGTGGTGCATGAGCCACAAGGAGGTGTTAATCCTCAGGGTTTTAGTCCATCAAAACTTTCTCATTCACACCGTTTATTGCCGGTAGGTTTGCAGTTTGATGCTCCTCCGCCTGCAATAAATAGTGGTTTTAGTCAACAAAATTTAGCACCTCAGCTTATGGTTCATAATGAGAACCCTAATCCCGTTGTTTATGCACCTACTCGATCACCTATGACAGAATTTAATGCACGCACACAAGCTGAGTCACGTCTCGCCGAAGAGCCGACTCATGATTTGCGTGTAGTTTTGCCTCGTAGTGAGACCAGAAGCCATTTTAATAAACCATGTCCTAACATGGAACAAGCTCATGGGTCTCCTGTTCATAATCCCATACCAATCAATCAGCAAGTTCATTTTGTGAGTGATAACCATAGTGCACCTGATCATACTCAACATTCAACAGTGCAGTATGATACGCGGCCATCTTCAACACTTTCGTTTAAGCCAATTGCTGCACCTAATGTAGCGCCGCAATCGAGGTCAAGCGAAAAAGCACGTTCTGATGCATTGTCACATAACTTTTATTCACTGAATCCTGACGCCACAGCGTGGGAGCCCGGTAATAAAAAAAGCTTCAATACACCTTCAAATGTGTTTAATAAAGCTATTGATGCCTGGATAGATGATTTAATTCCAGATCAAGAGACTGTCATTAATGCACCTACCACCACATCGCCTGATCAGCTTGCTCAAGCTATAATTCGAGTTGAAAGTGAACGCGATCTGCCACAAATAGCTATACCTGTCTTTGATGGTTCGCCATTGAGCTGACCTAAATTTGTTGAACAGTTTCACATGCAAGTACATTGCCGCGCTGGCTTATCTGACACACGCCGTATTGATCTTTTGCAATCAAATGTAAAGGGGGATGCTTCAAAATTAATTCGTGGATTGACGTATAGTGGTAAAAACTATGCTGTAGCACTCAAGAAGCTTAAAACAGCTTTTGGTCACAGAATGATGGTAGCCAGAGCTTGCATAAACAATATTACCAATGGTCGAACTATTTCTCACAACGATCCGTCTAGCCTTCCTTATTTTCACGTTAAAATTAGAGACTGTATTGTTACACTTCAACAAATGCACTATCACTCTGATTTATTTGGAAGTGATACTTTGTTGCAAGCATCACGCAGACTGCTGTCTGATAAAATTCCATCGTGGAATAAACATGTCCAAAATATTTGTTCATCACGAGAACCTACACTCAGTGACCTTCAAAATTGGTTAAAGAACCAAGTGAATGTTGCCTTGAATCCTTACGCCGTTAAAATGAACAGTGTGGGTACTTCTAGAAGAGATTATAAACAATCTGCTTTCAACAGTGGTGTTAAAGAAAAACATTCAACAGTTTCACTGAATACTGCGATTTCTAAGGAATCTAACTCGAAAAAAATTCACTCCAAAGCAGGTGTTTCAAATGGCTCTAACAATAAAACAGCCAGCCCTAACAGCTATGCCTCAAAAATTACCAGCCCTAAAGGGTCGAACATTAAATCTAAAAATGAAAAAAAGGAGACAAATGTTCCACGTGCTGATAGTGAGAGTGAGACAAAAACTAAATACTGCCCACACTGTTCAGAAAAACATTACTTATGCTTCACTTGATAGTGCTAGTGAAATTTCTCTCATACATGAGGATTTAGCTGATGACTTAGGTTTAACAGGGCCTAAGAAAACATTGTCTATAAGGACTCTTACATCGGAAATGTCATCGCCCTCACGTCGAGTTTCTCTCTCTTTACGCCCTGATGACGTAGATGGTCACTCTGTTCATATAAAGGAAGCATGGACAACTAAAGCGATGTTCCGCTGTAATGATCAATGTGTTGGTGAAAATGAAAGCGCTGAGCACTTAAAAAATATACCATTTCCTGACATAAAACCTTCTGATGTTAAAATACTCATTGGCGCTAATGTACCAGAGGCCCACTTACAGATTGAATCAAGAGTAGGTGCTCCAAATAAACCTATTGCAGGTAAAACTAAGTTAGGGTGGACATTGATAGGTATTGGTAAAGATGTTCCTGATACTTCACTTGTCAATGTTAATTTAATTGCTCGTGAAAATGAGCAACTACACACGCAAGTTGAACAATTCTGGCGTACCGAGTCATTTGGTGTAGTACATGACATTAGACGTGGCGAGTCACCTGAAGATCGCATTGCTCAAAATATGTTAGAAGAAAATACTAAGTTTGTAAATGGTCATTACAAAGTAGGGATGCTCTGGAAAGAAAATAATGTTGTTTTACCCAACAACAAGATCGTTGCTCAGAATCGCTTGGTTTCAGTGTTAAAACGATTCAAAAATGATGATAATCTGAGAGACATGTACTCAAGTGCGGTTAATGAATATATCAAGATGGGGTATGCACGTAAGCTGACAAAGACTGAGTCTGAAGCAACCGGTCCTAGAACTTGGTACTTACCTCACCATGCTGTAAAAAATCCTAACAAACCTGAAAAGGTGCGTGTAGTTTTCGATGCTGCATCTACTTATTGTGGTACTTCACTAATGACAATTTAGTCACCGGACCAGATCTTCTTAATAGCTTATTTGGTGTCCTTCAAAGATTCCGTCTATATGATGTGGCCTTGGTGGCAGACATTAAAGGCATGTTTAATCAGGTTTGTGTGTCAGACGAGGATTCTGATTCGCTTAGATTTCTGTGGAAATCTGATTTAACTGCACCTGGTCCACCAGACACATATAAAATAATGGTACATATTTTTGGAGCAGCTGATTCACCTAGCTGTGCCAATTACGCTCTCCAGCGTACTGCTAGAGACCATGTAGACAAATTTAACGAAACTGTAGTCAAAACTGTTTTACGTGATTTTTACGTGGACAATATGATGATCTCTGTTGCTAGTGAGACGGAGGCAATTAATCTTTCTAAAGACTTACTTAGCATATTGGCTTGTGGTGGATTCCACTTGACAACGTGGATGTCAAACAGACAAAATGTCTTAAAAACATTTGAAAATGAAGAGCGAGCAATACATAGTTTGGATTTGGATTTTGATGAATTGCCTGTTCACGGAGCTTTGGGAATGAAATGGAAAGTTCAAAATGACTGTTTTACATTTGCGCCTTCTGATAAACAAGTCACTAATACAAAACGGGATATCGTCAGCATAGTTAGCTCAATATTCGATCCCTGCGGAATACTTGCTCCCTTTGTGTTCAGAGCCAAATGCTTCATTCAAGAGTTGTGGCGGCATGGTTGTGATTGGGACGAGCCTTAACCTGAAATATTTGAATCGGCCTGGAATGCTTGGCTTCAGGAGCTGCTGAGTTTAAACAATTTTGAGCTACCTAGGCACCACTTCAACCTCAGTCCACATACAACAAATATTGGAATACACCTGTTCGCTGATGCTTCAATGAAGGGTTTCGGAGCTGTTGCATATTTTCGCTACCCTACCAACAGTGAAAAATATACTACATCTTTCTTAGCCGCCAAGACTCACGTAGCTCCCATCAAACCAGAGCTTTCCATACCTAGACTAGAATTGCAAGGTGCTGTTTTGGCGGTCAGATTGTGGGCCTCACTTAACAAGGAGCTGAGTCTCACAGTGGAAAATGTTGTTTTCTGGTCAGATTCGACTACAGTTCTGCGATACATTAAAAATGAGAGCAAGCGTTTTAAGCCATTTGTGGCTAATCGTATTTGTGAAATACGGGAGTTAACAAAACCTGACCAATGGCGCCACGTATCTTCGGACAATAATCCCGCAGATTTGTGCACACGTGGATTACCAGCACATGTTTTAAACAGTCAACATTACTGGTTCAGTGGGCCATCCTTTTTACAGGATAATGAATCTCAATGGTCTGCTACTACTGTGTCTGATGATTTGTCTAATGATGATCCTGAAATACGCACAAAAATAAATGTGCTTAACACTGCAGGGAATGATAGTGTTATATTACCAGAAAGTATGTTTAATTCATTAAATATTGCAAGATTTGTGAAACCTGAAGATTATTCCTGCTGGATTAAATTGATACGTCACACAGCGTGGATTATGCGTGCTATTAAAATCTTCTTGTCATTCTCAACTGGCAATAAAACCTGTGGGAAGAATGGTGCTCATCTCCTCGTGGTGGAGATTAAGGAGGCCAAGCTGTGTTGGATTCGCAATGCTCAGCATGATGTATATCAACGTGATATTGTTAGCCTCCAATCAAACAGCAAACTACCTTCAAAAAGTGATTTGGCGCCTTTAAGGCCTTTCTTCGATGGCACACACCTACGCGTAGGAGGTAGATTACGCAAAGCTTTAATACCAATTGAGGCTAAACACCAACTCATTCTACCCTATGCCCACTGTGTCACAACATTGATTATTAATCGTGCTCATATTGATCTCAATCACGGCGGCCCAGAACATATAATCACACACATAAGACAAACTATGTGGCCGATAAAGGCAAGGCGTATGGCCAGATCTGCTGTGACTAAGTGTATGCAATGTAAGAAGAATAGAGTGAAACCGTCCATACCTATCATGGCAGATTTACCTATTTGTCGTTTAGATGTATCTGCTGGACCCTTTTATAACACCGGGGCTGACTATTTTGGCCCTATGTGATTCAAACGTGGACGTAGTACCATTAAACGCTGGGGGTGTTTATTTACGTGTTTAACTACCAGAGCGGTACATCTTGAGCTGGCCGACTCACTTGAAAGTGATGACTTCACTCTAGTGCTACGCAATTTTATTGGTCGCAGAGGCCAATGTCATCATCTATTTAATGACAATGGTACCAACTTTGTGGGAGCACATAGGGAGTTAAATGACTGCCTCCGTCTTCTCAACCAGAATAAGCTGAATCGATTTTTGTCATAGCGTGAAATTCAGTGGCATTTCGATCCGCCTTCTGCACCCCACTTTGGTGGGGCCTGGGAAAGACTGGTGCGTTCAGTAAAGATTGCTTTAAAAGCTGTGCTAAAAAGCAATTGTGTTAATGAATCTGTGTTAAGAACTGCACTAATAGAGGTGGAAGCGACAATTAAAAGCCGACCTCTTACTCACAATAGTACTGATCCCGAGGATTATACCGCTCTCTCTCCCAATCATTTCTTACGTGGTCGAGCTGATATTGCGGATGGAGTTCTTCCTGATATTTGTGAGGACAAAGAAATTAACAGTCGCCGTCGTTGGCGGCAATCTCAGGTCTCAGGATCACTTATGCCGTCGTTGTTTGCGTGAATATTTGCCTTCTCTGACTGTTAGACAAAAATGGTTGTCCAATGGACTACCTATTTATGTAGGTGATCTTGTGCTGCTAGTGGATGACAATGTACCCCGCGGTCAGTGGCAACTTGCCAGAATTGTTGATGTTTTCCCAGGTGATGATGGTAATATTAGAACTGTTCGTGTTAAGACTGCTCAAGGGACTTATATTCGTCCCGTTGCAAAAATATGTGTATTAGAAGAAAATGTAAAAACTGTAAAAGTGTAAAAACTGACTAAGTTTAAGAATTATCAAGAGTTGAATTACATTCATAAACTTAATTTGCTCGATGCCTTTGAACTCAGTTATTTGACTACCATCAGGGGGGGGGGGGGTAGCTTTGTCGAACATTAATTCAAATACGGCCCTTTCCGTATTATGTATTTTTTGTCGTGCTTCCAATCGAGTAGGGCCTACGTCGGACTTGCGGTGAATCGGGTTTGTTTATGTTCACTTTTTTTTGATAAAAACATGACCGTGGCTTCACGGATTTCAACAGTAGAGTAACAAACAAATGAATAAATAACTAAAGAAATGTCATGTTCCGTAGTAAAGAAATGTTATGTTTGACAGTAAAGAAATGTCATGTTCGACAGTAAAAACATGTGAAATCTTCATAGTTTTAAGCCTTGTGACTTGTCTATGCTATAATTTGTAACTTGTCTAAATCGAAGCCAAAAAGACATCTTTGAATACAATTTGTACGTTCAATACGCTACAATACTATATACAGCTCTAGTGATCAGTGTGTGGGTGCGTTATTAGCGCAAGAATCAGATGACGGGGAGAAGGTCATACATTATCTGTCACATAAGTTGTCTGCCTCACAGAAAAATGGCCAACTATTAAAAAAGAAGGATTTGCGATTGTATACGCACTTGTAAAATACAGTCATTATTTACAAGGGGCTAAATTTCATTCTCCACACATAGATGTCGCTCAGGTCAACCCCGCTCTCTCTCTGTAACCACACGCCATGTTTCGACAAAAACTGCTCATTTTGAGCAGTTTTGTTGATATAACAACTGTAGGCTTATAAACACGCTTGAGTGTCCTGAATATATATGGCAAATATAAAACACCACTACTCCGCCACATATGAGTTTATATTCACATAGAAATAGAAAACATTCAATGGATTACTTTTTCTCCCTACGTGCTGCTGTGAGAAGGTCCATGTTTACGTTTTTCTGACAGAATTTACAATCGGCTTCAAAACACTGGCAAATATAAATTACTGAATGACATGCGAATTGTGCTGGTTCAATTTATCCACTACTAAACAGAATAAATAGCCCTTACCTGTAACAAACTCTAAAATCAAATTAAATATTGAAAAAAGGATAAGTAATGAGTTGAAGTGAACACCAAAATAGTTCCGTGGTTATAGGAATGGTTATAAAATCACGTGGTAACGCTCACTAACGGCTGATAAATATGGTCAATCGCCATCCGTGCATATGGCGAAATGAGCGTGTGGTATCAGAGATATAATCTCTGAGGTCAGAATGGCTAAATTTGTGATTCAAACAGATCATAGACCACTAAAATACTTGTTTTCTGTTGAAATGAAAAACAGAAAAATTCAAATGTGGGCCATAAAGATTAGTGCATATAATTGTTGCTGCCTGTATCACAAGTTGATGAAAACATGCCAGAGGTAGGTATGTTCAACTCTAATGTAGTTGCAACGCGTGATGGGAAAAGTGACAACATAGCAGACATGTCAGACGTCAAGACAGACGACGAATCATTGATGTTGCCAGATATGGAAAAAGAACAAAGAGATGATCCACAGTTGCAATCCCTAATCCGAGATATGGAGAGTGCATCAGCAACAAAAGGGTCATTAAAGAGATATATCATGATGGATAAATTATTGTATTACTGTGTTGAGGGGGCAGAAATACAATTGAGACTGATGGTTCCGAAAAAATATCAGGACATGGTTCTGCAGCAATTTTACGAAAGCTGTGCGCGATGGGGGCCAGATAAGACATACAAGCTCATAACCAACAAGTACCATTGGGTAGGGCTGTACAGGGATGTTTTAAGTCATATTGATAAATGTGTACCATGCAAGGGGAGAATGCTAAAACAACACAGCACTCCATTGCAGGAAATGGATGAGGTGGCATATCCATTTCAAAAGGTCGGTATTGACACATGCGGACCTTATCCAACAACACTGCAGGGCAACCGCTATATCTTAACCATAGTTGATATATATAGTGGGTGGCCAGAAGCTTTTGCTATTCCAGAAAAATCTGCAGAAACAATTGCCAACATCATTTTGGATGAACTGATTTCGAGACATTCTTGTCCAGTCACCATAGTGACGGAAAATGGAACGGAATTCAAGAATTCAGTAATGGAAACATTATGTCAGAATCTGAATATTAAGCACATTTTTACATTTACTTATCATCCAGAAGGTAATCGGAAAACGGAACGGTTCCACAGAGTCATGAATGATATGTTGTCAAAACAAGCCTCTGACAGGTTAGAGAGATGGGATTTAAGTCTCCCACAAGTTCTGGCAGCATATAGAGTGGGTGTGAGTGATAGCACTCAATATGCACCGTTTTTCCTCTTGTACACACGTGACCCTGTACTACCTATTGACAATCTTTTACGTCCCAGGAGGAAGTACTTGGGTGATCAACATCATCAACTAGCTTTGGAGCGTCAACATGAGGCCTTCGTCAAGGTAAGACATAATCTCCAGCAAGCTAGAAGGAAGCAGGCATTTTACCATGACAAACGTGCCAGGGATAAAGAATATGAAGTTGGTGACCCGGTGTATCTCTACAACAATCAACGTCAGAGTAAGTTGGAAAAACGTTGGCAGAGTCACTACCGCATTGTCACCAAACATAGTTTTTATACCTACACGATTAAACACCAACTTACAGGCGATGTAAGGAAAGTGCATGCGAAACATCTGGAGAGGGCTAATATATCAGACTGGCCCATGCCTGCTCCTAGAAAAATAAATGACAGAGCCGCTAAGTATGGTGTCCCACCAGTGGTAAGTACCGAAACAGCGCAAGATTGTGAACAAGCAGAACTATACACCCCTCCCGTCACATCTGATTCAGAGGACAATCTCCCCTTGTCTAAGTTAAGACAACGGCTAAGAGATGCTGGTAGTTATTCAGATACGGCAGAAATGATAAGTGACATGAGAAGTGAGAATATGGTAAGTGCCATTGAGATCGAGCAAAAGAGAATTGCTAAGGCACGTGATACATATACGCGTTTACCAGACCAGCGTAAACAAAAGCGTCATAGGGAATAAGGTAAGAAGTAAGTGATTAAGGTTTGATAATTTTCATGAGACGAAATTATCAATTCGATAACAAGGAAACAGTCGACTTGAGATAAGTTAGGTTGATAATTTAAAGAGAAATAAATTATCAATACGGAATAAAAGGATGATAATAAGAATATCAATAAGAAGGTAAGTTGATAAATTCATGAGAATAAATTATCAATGAAAGTACATAGTTCTCCCGTGATTAAGGAGATGTGGATATCAGTTGAGGGTTACGCTGATATGTAATTGAAGTTGATACCTTTCAGGAGAAGAAATTATCAACATATGAGGGAGTTTAAATGGGTTTAATTTAAAGAGCATCAGGTAAGAAAAAAAAATGTTATTGTGTTACAGTGCTTGAGCTTTGCTAACTCATGGCGGCTGGAGGCATAATAATATTGGTGGCTGCAATGCTCATCGCAGTGATGCCTGACGCATGTGAATCCCAGAAGGTGAGCGAAAACGTGATATTCAGGAAGACAAGAGAAGTATCAATTACACAGGCGCGGTGGTTATTTACATTTGTCATTGACTTTGGAGCATATGAATCATTTGCTAAACAGATAAGAGTGGAATTATTCAAAAGTGAGGAGGTTCTGGAGAATCCTAAGTTAGTTCCAGTTGGACAAGGTCAGTATGAAAAGTTATTGAACAGCTATAGAGAAGAAGTTCAGTCCATGAAAACTATTTATTATATGACAATGACAGGAATTAAAGAAATTTTGTCATTACGAGAGAAAGCTACCAGACGTACAAAACGAACCTTAGTTGCTCTAGTGGGAAAAGGGTTATCGTTTTTATTTGGCACAGCTACAAAAAGTGACGTAAGAGTAATGAGAAAAGGATTAGAAGTTTTATCTACAAACCAAGAAAACTTAATTCATGTAATAGAGGACAGTTTATCTATAATCAATATAACGCGAATAGAGCTGACAGAAAATCGACATGCTATTACCAATCTGAGTTTGATAGTAGGGGAATTAGATAAAAAAATTCACTAACATCACGTACACAAGGGTTAAAGATGGATTTATTGATCTTAAATGGTGTAGTACACACATATTCAAGGATAAGTTTGATGATACTTGAAATTAAGGAATCTCTGGATAAAGCACTGTTATATCTAGAAACTATTAAACTACAATTAAATCAACTAGCCTTAGGACATTTATCACCATCCGTGATTTCACCTGAACAATCACAGGACATATTATATGATATTCAAAAACATATTCCAGAATATTTATCTCTACCACAAGATCCCAAAACAATATGGTATTATTATCAATCTTTAACGACTGTGACAATAATTAAGAGAAAGAAATTGCTCACTCTGGTGAGTCTACCTTTGATAGATACAAATTCGCGATATGAATTGTACCAGATTTTTAACTTACCAGTACCGTATAACCTGACGCGGATGACAGCTCAATACGAGCTTGAAACCAATCATCTGGCGGTCAACATCAAACGTACGCAATACATGTTGTTATCTGACACTGAGTTTCTCCAATGTGCGGCTCCTCGAGCTAGTTTCTGCGTTATGAGAAAGCCCTCTTTTCCATTACATTATTCTCAGAGATGTGTTACGGCACTTTTCTTAAAAGATGTTGAGAGAATTGAAATTTTTTGTAAAACAATTGTCACTTTAAACAATAAGCTGCCGATAGCACTATATATTTCAGACGGGACATGGGTAGTGATTACAGTAGAACCCATTGTTTTCACGGTTATGTGTGTTGGCAATAAACGCTATCAGACTACAGTTCGTCCAGCTGTATCGTATGTTGCTCTGAACATGTCATGCCATGCTTTCTCAGATCAAATGACTTTACCACCCTATTACTATCACGAATCAGAATATCATTTGAAATCTAGGCAAGCTGACTTACTTCATTTGAAGAAATTTACGGGTGACATTGTGTGGGGACGGCTCGACGAATTAGGTGACGACATAGATCTAATAGATGAAATCAATAGATTACCAAAATTAAATGACATAGATGACATTTCCTTAAGTCAATTGATAGAGAAGTTACATCAGTCTAAGATTGTAACTATGACACCAGTACAGAAACGCCACAGGTATGTTACCTTCACACTGGGAGGATTGATGATTTTGTTAATGACCAGGGTAGGTGCAGTGGGCATAGTATACTGGAGATACCCTGGGATATTAATAAATTGTTTCAAAAAATTGAAAAAACGCAGCCTAGTATTTATAACACCTGCAAGTGCCCAAACATCAAGTGGTGAAAACACGGAGGTGTTGGCGCTGTCTGAGACGGTCAGAGGTCCAATCAGACTGTCATCTTGATGACTGGATGGTAGTACACGTGTGTAGGAGACGTCCTACA
The DNA here is from genome assembly GCA_964017125.1 of Flabesymbios commensalis. Taxonomy (NCBI): domain Eukaryota; kingdom Metazoa; phylum Annelida; class Polychaeta; order Terebellida; family Flabelligeridae; genus Flabesymbios; species Flabesymbios commensalis. The sequence goes on along the minus strand of OZ024904.1, from coordinate 35,763,212 downwards.
AGATACATTAATGATCGTGAGATTATATTGACTGTATATAAACTATGTTCCAGAGGCAGAGAATGCTGAGAAGTGTATTTAAAATGTAAATTGTAAGTAAAGCATCATATATGATTTTAGAGTGTATTCCACTCAAGACATTGTTCCAGAGAAGAGGATGATATACTTTTGGATAAACCTGATATTATAATGACTGTAACTATGCAATAACTATGTTCCAGACACTGTATATGCTGGGAAGTGATGTTTGAAATGTAAATTGTAAGTAATTTACTTACAGAGTGTATTCCACTCAAGACATTATTCCAGAGAAGAGGATGACAATACATATACATTGTTTAGGTAAAAATAATATATATTTGTATAAGAAAAATATAGGTGGAAGATGTGCGCACCCGAAACTTATATTTTTATTTTTGATATGATTTTACTAATCATAGGGATTTTAAGGGATTGAAATATGGAATTCAAGCGTGTAAACAAGTTGGATTCCATAGGGGGAGGTATGTAACAATGTTAAGTAACAGGTGTCTTAATTGGGGTTTCGTTAAGTAAAGGGTAGAATAAACAAGCTGTCCTGGGCTGTTTACATGTGAACCACATGGTGGAGACTGTACTGCGACAAGTACTAATTGTCACACAGGACGTCCCCTAGTTCTGGAGGCCTGTGTGAGTCGGTTCTGGGAAACAGCCCAGTAATGTCAATGTATATCAAAGTAAGGATCCTGATTGGTGGAGACGTCATTTCACCACAGGAAGTGACCGTGCCCGTCAGGATCCGCTATAAAGGAAGGCGCCCACAGCCTTCGTGAGAGAAATTGGGGAGTATTCTAACAGAGACGTTTCGGGTTTGGCTAAGTTTAGTGGGAATTGCTTCTGTATCTAACATCTTGTAGATCACTAAAGCAACAGCAAAATTATCAACAAATTACACAACGAGATAGAAAGTACTAACAACTATGTACTCAGAAAATTGAACCATTTATGCTTAATATATATTTTATATATATTCAAGACTTCAGTATTTTATCCACGAGTGTTGTGTTTGCCGTGCCAGAGCATTTGGACTCGCGAAGATAGCGTGTCAACGTATATCACTTGTTACATTGGCGCGTGACCAGGATGACGTCCCGCAGGTCACCTGTTTTCATCGGCCCCGTGACAAGGAGTTTTGTGTCACAGATAAGGCCCGTGACCAGGATTTGTGTCACGGATAAAACCCGCTTACATTGGTGCCATGACCAGGATTTGTGTCACGGATAAAACCCGCTTACATATTGTACTCATCACACCTTCCAAAGTATTACATTTCTAAAACCATTTATGCAATCTATAACTGGTCAAGTAGGTCAGGTTAGAAAACCTGGCGGATATAATTGCAAGTAATTCCTCCTAGCAAACACCATAAACATAATGTAGATGTTATTTGCTTTTTGTATCTTCAACATAAGGCCCTGATATAAAAATATCTTCAGACACAACTTTTCATAACTTAAATCAAACATAGTATTGAAATCATTAGAATTGATATATTATAATACCCAAGGACATAAAAAACACAAATCTGAAAAAGGACAACGATAGCATAAATGATAGGTTACCATTACTGAATTGACCTTTAAACAAAATTTAATAAATATTTATTGATGATATTCTCAATTTGGTGGTGCGTTCTGTGATGATGTCTAATCAAATTCTTCCATGGCTCAGCGTCCCCTATTTTTTTCGATTTTATGAGGCCTTCCCAATGGCCAAAACAAGTGTAATATATATGAAACAACCTCCCATTAGATGAGGGGTAAATCCTCTTTCTCATCATCAACGCTGTTTTTATGGATTCAGTGCATCATGAACAAAGAATTAAAGCCTGGTATTAATAACAGAAATAATGAGATATATGGATAATGAAATATGTTGAATGCAATGATTGAAATAAGACCCCCCTCTCCTGGAACTTCCTACAGAGCCCTGTACAACTGCACAAGCAATGTTGAAGAGATATCTTGAAAACTGGTTGTGGCATTGCAGAATACCTTTTCTTTCACGCTGAGACAGATATTATATCACCACCTTTCGAGCAATTTGTTGATATACTCATTCAAGCTAGATGTGTCTTTTAATGAAGTTTGTCATACAGTATAACTAATGTGACCTATCTGCACGTGATCAGTCGCACAGCTGATTTTTTTCACAAATTGCAGAAATGTCAAAAACTATATATACATGATAACACTAAAAAACAGTTCCATTAAATAAATGTATTAATAATAAAAAATATCTATATAGCAGATAGGGCCTACATAAATTATTTTAAAAATCAACCCTTTGAATGGTTTATTTTACTTTATTGAACGTTATTTTAAATGATAAAAATATAATATAGGGTTTTGAACAATTGGTTTTAAAATGTTGAAAAAAACAATAATGTTGGTTGCAATAAAAATAATCACTGATGGTTTGAACTATATATAACCCAGTTGTTCTATTTCACAATATCACATTATCTCACTCTCTGATAAAAAAAATGTGCGATGCGGCTGTTCAATGGGTCACATAATTATGGTGTCAGATATCATCACTAGATGAGACACAGTAAATACATGATTCAGTAACAAATCCGCACCTCCTGGACTATGGGTTAGCAATGACGTTTCACATACAATGTCTTCAAAATGTATTATTCCTATAGCCTTTCCTAAGCAAACGCTCATGTCTGCAGTCCACCAATATGATACAACGTTTTAGAAAGTTTGGCTAGTCCGGTATACTTACACTCCACCAGTGGTCCTCAGAAAAAAATATCATCAATATTAAAATGATATTTTGATATTAAGTACATTTAGGTGGGGGGATTTTGAATATAGTATTTTGTTGGAGAGGGCTCTTGTTTTGAGGAGGGACATAAAAGCTCATACTTTCCCTTAGAACTTCGCGTTAAAAGGGTTAAATATTGTTCAAATTGTCTTCGAGTGATCTAGATTGACTCACGACCACCTAAGTAGTTAACATGGATTATTACAGAATAAAACTGGACTAAACATATGTCAATTTGCACACTTTTTCCTAAATTTTACCAAGTGCTGATGGCCGCCATCTTGGACGCCATTTTAGATAACTGAAACCAATAAGTGTGATATTGCCTTAGTTTTTTTACTGATACAAATCCGTTACCGTTAATAATGAATAATTTGTTATAAATAATATTTTGTCCCTATTGACATTCTAGACATGTCCAGTGCGAAAGCTCCCCGGAGCTGAAAGGGTTAAATGTTTAAAATAAATATAATGATAAATTCGATTGTTTAAAATAACATTTTATGGGGTGATCTAGAACAATTTATTGACTTATAAACTAGTTGAAATGGTGTATTACAACAGAAAATTCATTTAGAATTACAGTGTTTACGCAAACTCCTAGGTCTGACTATACGTCGGAGGCCATCTTGGACGCCATCTTGTTTTATAATTATTTAGATTACCTAGTTGGCATTACCATAGTCACTGTATTGATACCAATCATTCACCATTATTATGGAATAATTATTATAGATAACAATTTTGTCCTAATTGACATCACTAAGGTGTATGATAAAGAACATTTGGGGCTGAAAGGGTTAAAAATAATGATCACAATTGTCTGAGAGTGGCCTAGCTGCATTCAGTAACTCTAAACCAGCTGAAATGGTGTATTACAACAGCAAATTGAGCTAAATTTGCCCAATTTACACTATTTCTTAAGTATGACTATTTGCCGGTGGCCATCTTGGACGCCATCTTGAATTACAAAAAATTGCACCACTTTCAAACTCTACATCCCCCCTGGTGATGACCCCCAGGCATGTCCCTAACACCTAGTATCATCAGAAATTATATAGCTTTCAGTGTATACCTGAGTGTTATTTTTGGGCACTGGCTGACTAATTAGTCACGCAGTTCAGCCCCTGTTCATGGCAAACCGCGATATATCGAACACATGTTTTTTTAATCACAGACATACATTGATATTTGTCTGTTTTAATGTTTGGTCAACATCACAGTTCGTGGTCTAACATCGAACCAGTACCGGTAGGCCTAGGCCTATGGGATTATCACTTCCGTAATGCTTCGGCCTTGCTTAAACTGTCTGGAAACTGTGTTAGGTTTGATGACCCTTTGGATGCTAGCAGGATTGATTATTCAGCGAAAAAGGTAGACCAACACTACACCAACATTTTTTCAACGTGTCTTTATTTGTCCAGCTTTGCAGAGAGGGTAGCAAAGCAAGAAAACAACATTGGTTCCAGGTGTCGTGTGCGTACCAACCCCGGCAAACATGAGATGCGACTCAATGCTGTTTCATTGCTGGGCCGGCGTGGCAGACATTCTACCAGCATTAACCCAACATTGGGTGTCAACTTGTGTAGTCAGCTCTGTGGAGCAGTGATTATTTAGCTTATTATCAGTAGTGACGATTCAAAATTTTAGCCTGCACAATGTTCTCTGGTAGGCCTACGGCCTATGACAAATTGTCAAACATCTTTCGAAGTGTCCTTTAATAAGGCTCGCAAATTTCATCTTTTTAAAAGGTAGTGGAAAATAGCAGAAAATACTGAGGTCTCAGTGTTTCATCCAGGATTGAAAAGGGGCATGGCGCCACCTATCATTTGGGGCACCTACCTTATCATGCACGCCGGGCACCCAGTTAGGCGTTTCCAACACCCACCCTCCCCAATTAAGGGTATAAACAGAATCAGTTAAGTATGTAAACATCGCCAGTGATTACCACTATGTACACAGGCCGTTATCATGTATTACGTCATAGGTGTGAGCGCGCGACATCAGTGACGGTGACCAGAGTGTTTTTCACAGTCACAATGGCCTGGGTGTGTTGAATATGACATAAAACACTTTTAACTCTTCCTTTATCAATTTCGCATTTATGCGAAAACTACCTTCCTTTACAAAATTCGCATTTATGCGAGATCCACATGTGTACATGCAATAATTGCAATGGAGATATTTCATTACATAGCTTTACATGCGTGGTTGAAAATCGCCAACCAGAATGGTTAGTGACATGTACGCAATGTAAGCTTGCATTATCATTTTGTGCGATGTGCGCATTTACTATAATCTTTATTGTACCCAGGGGCTACAGCAGGGATCCACCTTAAAAAAGAAGTCTGTTTCTGAGGATAGTTTTGTCAGTTTGTGAGTCGTCTAGATGTTATATGGGACATATATGAAGCTGACAGCTTGACGTCACAAGTGCAAGCCAGTAGGGGAAGTGGCGAGTCATTGAGAGTAGCAACATACACAAAGCTACCTCGCAACTGGAAAACATTTATCCGTGTGGATTCAAACAAATCAGGTCTGTTCCTCTCCTTAGCTGATGCAATGGAGAGGTATATCCCTCCCTTGAACAAATATCTGATCACCACTAGAGAGGAATAGGTGCTATACATGCCACAGTGTGAAGTATCATTATTGGAACTTTGCTCCCACGAGGAGGCAGATGGCAGGCTATTGCTTTATGCTGGTCATGCATATGGCCAAGGACAAAGGAAGATTATGAGTCAAGCCAGTGATACTGACGTTGTGGTAATTTCCATAACGACAGCGAACATCCTGCATGGGTGCAAGCTTTGGATAGCATTCAGTTATTGTAAAACATTCCGGTATGTCGCAGTGCACAGTATTGCAAACTGACTGGGAGCATCTTGTTCTCGAGGGTTGCTCCATGCCTTCTGAGGCTGTGATACCGTTTCCTCATTTTATGCAATTGCCAAGAAAACCATGCGGGAAGTGTGCGGGACTTATGGAGCCCTGTTTGGAGTTTAAAACCAGAAGCACCAAAAGCATGCAGATAATTAATTAAGTGTTCATGCCGTAACAGCCACTGGTGCAAATGCAAGAAGGCTTGCCTGCCATGTACACAGCTGTGTTTTTGTGAAGGACAATGTACATGACACAATCAAATTCCATCGGACAGCTATCTTCTACAAAATAAAACTATTGTGCTTTATGTTTTTGATGAACGACAGAAAGTACATTGATAACCATTGTTATAATAATCAATCACTCCCATCATTATTCCTAACAGTAATTTGTTTAAATCAGGAAGCCAAAGTGGTGGCCAGTGATTATCCAACCACAAATGGCTGGATAATTGTGGCGCTATATAATAATTATCGTTTTTTATTTATCAAGATCAACCAATTTTTCCCAATTTTCGGTGGTTTTGGTGGCCACCTTGGATTTAATTTTTTTAAATGGTCACCATAGCGTAAGATAACATGAGAATTGGATTCTCACCCTTGAAAACATGGGTTTAGATATAAAAATATCCTTATATTGCAATGAGAACTAAAGTTATTAGGATTCTCGATTTCAGTCATAAACGGCGGCCATCTTGGATTTTCAGGAGGTTACGGCGGCCATCTTGGATTTTCAGGAGGTTACGGACTTCGAATCAAATGTATCATGATCGATTTGAACTCGGCATACCTTAGTTTATAATTCTGTATGCAAATTTTCATGCTTTCTTCACAAAAGTAAACATTTGACTGTTATCCGCCCCACTATTTCACCTGTCCTAAAGTACATTACACACTGAGCTGAAGGCCTTGTATTGTTTAAACCACTGGGCTTTCAGTATCGCTGACCAGCATTGTCCTCTGTACACCTGCAGTATACATGTACACGTGTACTATCAAAAGGGGTGATTTATCTGCAGTTGATTTAGAAGCTGTGGATTGATATGTCATGAGCTGTGTGGTCTAAAGTATGTAAATATAAATATATCTAAATATTTCGTTGATTAATAGGTTTTTTACTTAACATTATCAGCGGGTTTTTGTATCGACTGGCGTTGCTTAAATACTTATAATAGGGTTAATTGCGTGACCCCAGGAAAACATTGCCTTCACCTTCCACCCATATACTAAATCTACTGTATAGCAAAAAGATCACCACCGTTGATAGTATATTGCAGGTGTACACAAAACCTCTGCACGGGACAATGCTGGTCAGAGGTACTGAAGGCCCAGTGATTTAAACCATACTAAAATAGCTATAGAAATCCGTAGGCTATTTAATATAACTTATAGTTGCTCCAATATGCGTCTTCACATTGCTCCAATAGGAGTGCAACAAAGATTTTACAACGTTTGAAAGGTTTATTGTCTACGCAGGTCATTGTACAAGCAAATGAGATATCAGTGGCGTAGAACAAACTTATTGTAACATAAACTATCACATTATAGAACGGATAATACGAATAAATTATAAAAAAAAACCATAAATGGAATTTAACATTTGGTCTATTTTTCTTCGATATTGTGAAATAGAAATTAGCGTCGAGAAGAGTTGCACTTCGACAATAGGAGTGTTTTACAACATGCCGTGTGATTACAAAAGTTTGAAGCAATTAGTAGGTCTATTCACACAAATTCATAGGGTAAAATGAGTTATTACCATGGGATCTAGTAATCTTTCTAAATTTACCTTGACCTGGAGTTATCTGAGATATCGTGATGACAATGTTTTATGACAAAAATGGCTCAAGATCACCATATCCAAATTTGACCTACAGTTTTGGAAGTTGTATGGATACGAAAGCTACACAAATTGAACAAATAAAGAGATTTATCAGCCTTTGTGACCTTTGCAAATAGGTCAAGGTCACAAATGGATCACTGGTATTAATTCCCACAAATTGTAGGTGTGGAGATATCGCCATGACAAACGTTTTCCTTTAATAGCCTTCGAGACCTTGAACAATCGATCAAAGTCACCCATATTTGAACTTGACATTGCGTTTCATCATATGGATCACTGGTATTAACATAGAAGCAAGACAAATCGTAGGTGTGGAGATATCGTGATGACAAACTTATTCCCTCTATCGGTCTCTGGGACTTAAATAGGCCAATGTAACATATCTTTGAACTAGACTTTTATGAGGTCTATAACTGGTATTAATATAAAATTGTTAGCTTTAGTGAATTATTGTGATGACAAGAACCGGACAGTCGAACACGTAATACCTTCGCTCTCTCAGAGACAAAAATTGTTCGGCATTGTGAATAAAATTCCAATTCAGCTAACAAAATTAGACATTTTTTGCCCAAAATGCGTATATTAGGCCTATTATAATGGGACATTTTAGTGCAGAATAAAATGAACCTAATGGCGTAACTACTGCTCAAGTAAAGATATGTTTTAGGTGTCTTAAACACAGATACAAGGCATAATTAATTTCGTTTACAAATGTTAAATTATTTACTTTACTTATGTTAAAGCTAGATGGAATGGGATGATATATTTAAGACACCATTATTAATTGCTTAATGACATTTTATCCCCGGGATTATGTAACATGTAAATTTAATATATTTAATCCACTTTTTGAGGGAGCAAAAATTTGAACAAATGTCAGGGTGGCATAAAGGCGTCATAGAAGGTAACCTAACTACTTGGTGACAGCACATTCTACAGGTAATTCTGTTAAGAAATTATGAAAAAGAAAAAAACACCATAATTATATAAATCATTATAGTTTATGGCAACAATATGCTGTGAGAAAATGCAATACAAACACTCTCATAAATATTTATTATATACCTTTGAGTATAAATGTAGGACAATACTACTGTGTAATGCATGTAGTTATATACCAAATATTTCCAGCTTATTGCCTATGGCACTATAGATTTACACAATCGCACATCTTTTCAATTCTCACATGCACTATGGGGTCATTCATGAATGCAAACGCAGTTACATTACCATGAAAATTCAGAAACATTAATGACAACGATACATGTATCGTTAAAGCAGAATCAGGCTAATAATCGAGCTAGCGATTCATAATTTGGGCGTGGATACAAATTCAAGTGAACCATATGTATTATTACTCAGTACTGGCTATTTGCAAGTCACCATTTTTTACATTCCATACAACTCTACTTAAAGTGAATAATTAATTATTTTACATTCAAAATAAAAATATATTCAAATATTCTCGTGGAAGTGATTAAAGGGACTGGCCCACGCTAAAATCATAAAAAAATCGGTGATTTTATTTCGGGTTCTTAATATGACCATATGATGTAAACATGTACATAGACTGGAACTGCAAATTTTTATAATTTTTGTGCTGCGCATTCACCAGTTAGGCTAGATATGGAGACGAAATTCCTGATTTCTAATTATTGAAAACCATGTCAAAAAAAGGAAATGCGGGAATTTCGTCCAAATATCAGGCATATTAAAGTTAATTATGGCGATGGTCGGCCATTTATGTGGGTAAAATTTCAAAAAACCCAAAAGGCACATATACACCCCCTAAGGGATATGTGTGTCAAAAATTAAAGAAATCCATGCACGGGTTACAGAGTTCTGCTCCGGAAACGAAAATGTCGACGCCGGACAGACAGACATCCGAGACGACGCCAATACCAACCGGTGACCGCCCCCACGTCGTCGGGCGGGGGATAAAAAAATGTTAGTCATGATTAACCTGTATGTGAAGTTTAATGTGCATACCGGTATGCGAAACAAGTTATAGCGCTAAATGGCGGACAGACAGATGAACAACAACAGCCTAAAAATATGTGATTGCTGTCACATGTGTTATATAACTGATTGTCCCCTTTATTGAGTTTTATAGATACATGTAAAACTATACCTTTGAAAATTTTGACTTTACTACATGTGAACACCATGTACTTCATATTACAGTCATGATCTTTACTACATGTGAAGACCATGTACTTCATACTACAGTCATGGTGGATAATGAGATAATTCATAGATTTTGACATAAAAATGACGCTATCAGTAAAATACATGTGTGGTATAAATTTCAGAGTAATACTCAAAGAATTTTGAGTGCATGGTGTCAACGAAAACAATTGCACAATGAAAAAAATAGTTAAAAAAACTCGATCAAGGTTTTAAGTTAAAATACTTTTTAATATCAATTTGCTGGCGAAGGACTTGTTTTATGGATAATCCTAATAATAATTTGAACCCTTTTGACCCTGGCCTCCTGAATATAACTGCCTCTCCACCCTGTCCTCCTCCTGGAGTAGTATTGGTGATATTAATATCTTTTTTTTTCTATAATAATTGTATTTATTTGTTTTCTATTATGTTGTTTTTTAACATGGTCCAGTACATTACTTGGAATTATGTCAAAACATGAAAGGTTAATTTCATACTGATATATCGTTATAGTGGGCCATATACGGTACATAGGGTTAAAATCACTCCACTGTATCCCACAACCCTTCTTTTTGTTGCAGATATTACTACGAGAGCAAATTACAATAAAAGACTTCACCCAAATTGGCAAAATTGGGACAGCATTTCGATCTCATCGACATTCAAATTTACAGTATGAACACACTTGCCAAATCGCACGACTCCATTTTGAATTACGCCCCATGTTTGAACTTTCCGAGCTATGGAAATACACATGTGGTATAAATTTCAGAGCAATACTCATGTTGAGTGCATCGATAAATTGTAATTCGAAAAAAAATCAAGGTTATAGAAAGGTTAAATCTGAAATCAATCAAGCCTCAGTCATGGTTGACATGTATTAGAAGTTTGATGTACATACCAGTAATGCAAAATAAGTTATAGTCCTAATCGACTGATGGACTAACATCGGGACAAATGGATGCGTCATGTCACGACAACAGGCACTCCCTCAAATTTTGATTATATATTAGCTAAATGAAAATGGCTAATAAATGAGAAATTCACCTCTTAGGTCACTCAATAAAAAATACCGTGCAAGCATTCAAATACCCCTCGGCTGATGCAGTGACTCTATATATGCAAGGTTTCAAGGCAATTAATTAAAAATAAGAAAAATTTATTAAAATTGATAAAACCAAAATGGCCGACGCAGCCTCGTTTTCAGTCTCACATGAAAACGGAAAATACTAATAGACTCGCAGACCCTGAAAACCTATATATATACCAGGTTTCGAGGGAATTCTGAAAAAAAAATTAGTCGCCAGGTGGCGGCCATTTTGATTATCGGTGGAAAGCAGGAATTCTAATCAGGCCATTCCCATACTCATGGGTAACTTCACATAAAAAAAAGCCATTAGTTGATGGCAGGACCCCTCAGCCGTAGGCTTTGTCCATCAATATCAAGAAATAATGAGCAAAAAATGACCCCCACTAACACCATGTCATTTTTTTTAAATGGATGTGGCGGCCATTTTGTTTTTAATAGATTCATCCCAAAAGTTAAACAGATCATCAGAAATACCTAGAGAGCAACCATACCAAATTAGAATGCAATCCAAGCAACGGTTCATAAGTTATCGTGCCCACAAGCTTTTTAGACGGCCATCTTTTTTTAAATGGCTGCGGCACTCATTTTGTTTTAATGGATTCATCCCAAAAGTTAATCAGATCATCAGAAATACCTAGAGAACAACCATACCAAATTTGAATGCAATCCAACTAACAGTTCATAAGTTATGGTGCCCACAAGCTTTTTAGATGGCCATCTTGGAAAATGGCCGCTTATGGCTTGGTGCCAAAAAAAAATATATGGTCTGACACAAGTAATTACAGTCCCATAGACTTACATGTATTATCGCCCACACGCTAGAGGCCACAGGCCTAAAACTGTACGTCAGATCCACTAGCATTTATTTCAATGTAAAGTTAGTGTGAATTTAAAAAATGGCTGTGGCGGTAATTTTGTTTTTAATGGATTCATCCCAAAAGTTAGTCAGATTATCAGAAATATCTAGAGAACAATCAAACCAAATTTGAATGCAATCCAAGCAACAGTTCATAAGTTATCGTGCCCACAAGCTTTTCAGGAGGCCATCTTTTTTTAAATGACTGCGGCAGCCATTTTGTTTTCAATGGTTTCATCCCAAAAGTTAATCAGATCATCAGAAATACCTAGAGAACAATCATATCAAATTTGAATGCAATCCAATCAACAGTTCATAAGTTATCGTGCCCACAAGCTTTTTAGGCATCCATTTTTTTTAAATGGCTGCCGCAGCCATTTTGTTTTTAATGGCTTCATCCCAAAAGTTAATCAGATCATCAGAAATACCTAGAGAACAACCATACCAAATTTGAATGCAATCCAACCAACAGTTCATAAGTTATGGTGCCCACAAGTTAATTAGGCGGCTATTTTGGAAAATGGCCGCTCATGGCTTGGTGCCAAAAAAAAAAAAAATATATGGCATGAATTGCCCAGGCACATAGGTCATGTCTGTAAAAAATAAACAAAATTGATCAGTTAACTTTTTGGTAAGAGCTGAATTTCTGACTGCCCGCCCGCCAGACCGCCCGTCTCTGGTTATCACTATACCCCACAGCCTTAATGGCCGAGGGGTAAAAATGGAGAGATCCAATAATTATTTTTCAAGTTATCGCGTTTACAAGGAATTATAAAATTAAACAAGAGCACACTCGACAATAGCCCGCCGCCATTATTGAACTGATAAGTCAATATTGCGGCCACAAGGTCAAATTATTGACGTAAAATGCGAAAAATGACAATAAATCGGCCATTTTGAATTTTTTTCAAGCCATTATTGAACTTGTCCGAGAACTGGTTATTAATAATATGCATAACAGATTTGAAGATGATACATGAAAAACTCAAGTTATCACAAGGTCAAATTATTGATGTAAAATTCGCAATAAATCAGCTATTTTGAATTTTTTTAAGCCATTATTGAACTTGTCCAAGAACTACTTATTAGTAACATGCATAACAAATTTGATGAGAATATGTGAAAAACTTTTTCCAGTTATCGCGCCCACAAGGTCAAATTATTGACGTAAAATGCGAAAAATCGCAATAAATCGGCCATTTAAATTTTTTTTTCAGCCATTATTGAACTTGTCCAAGAACTACTTATTAGTAACATGCATAACAAATTTGAAGAGGATACGTGAAAAACTTTAAGTTATCGCAACCACAAGGTCAAATTATTGAAGTAAAATGCGAAAAATCGCAATAAATCGGCCATTCTGAAATTTTTTTCAGCCACTATTGAACTTGTCCAAGAACTACTCATTAGTACCATGGATAACAAATTTGAAAAGGATACGTGGAAAACTTTTCAAGTTATCGCGCCCACAAGGTCAAATTATTGACGTAAAATGAGAAAAATTGCAATAAATCGGCCATTTTGCATTTTTTTTCAGCCATTATTGAACTTGTCCAAGAACTACTTATTAGTAACATGCATAACAAATTTGAAGAGGATATGTGAAAAACTTTTCAAGTTATCGCGCCCACAAGGTCAAATTATTGACGTAAAATGAGAAAAATCACAATAAATCGGCCATTTTTTTTTTTTCAGCCATTACTGAACTTGTCCAAGAACTACTTATGAGTAACATACATAACAAATTTTAAGAGAATATGTGAAAAACTTTTCAAGTTATCGTGCCCACAGGGTCAAATTATTGACGTAAAATGAGAAAAATCGCAATAAATCGGCCTTTTTTTTTTTTCGGCCATTATTGAACTTCTCCAAGAACTACTTATTAGTAATATGCATAACCAATTTGAAGAGGATATGTGAAAAACTTTTCAAGTTTTCGCGCCCACAAGGTCAAATTATTGACGTAAAATGTGAAAAATCGCAATAAATCGGCCATTTTTTTTTTTCGGCCATTATTGAACTTGTCCAAGAACTACTTATTAGTAACATGCATAACCAATTTGAAGAGGATATGTGAAAAACTTTTCAACTCATCGCGCCCACAAGGTCAAATTATTGACGTAAAATGTGAAAAATTGCAATAAATCGGCCATTTTTTTTTTTTTTGCCATTATTGAACTTGTCTGAGAACTGGTCATTAGTAACATGCATAACAAATTTGAAAAGGATATGTGAAAAACTTTTTAAGTTATCGCGCCCACAAGGTCAAATTATTGACGTAAAATGTGGAAAATCGCAATAAATCGGCCATTTTTTTTTTTCGGCCATTATTGAACTTGTCCGAGAACTGGTCATTAGTAACATGCATAACAAATTTGAAAAGGATACGTGAAAAACTTTTCAAGTTATCGCGCCCACAAGGTCAAATTATTGACGTAAAAGGTGAAAAATCGCAATAAGTCTGCCATTTTGAATTTTTTTTCAGCCATTATTGAACTTGTCCGAGAAGTGGTCATTAGTAACATGCAAAACAAATTTGGGAAGGAAACATGAAAAACTTTTCAAGTTATCGCGCCCACAAGTAAATGTTAACGCCGACGCCGCCGCCACCGAACTTCAATTGCAATAGCCCACCTTTTTTAATTAAAATTAAAAGGCAGGCTAAAAATCAAGATGGCCGCCATAGCCTCGTTTTCAGTCGCACACGAAACAGACAATGTCAAAAGACTCGCAGACCCGAAACCTATATATACCAGGTTTCGAGGGAAATCTGAAAAAAAGTCAAAAAAATTTTAATCGCCAGGTGGCGGCCATTTTGATAATCGGTTGAAAGCTGAAAATCTAATAAGGTCATCACCATACACATGGGTAACATCACATAAAAAATTGGAAAGATCAAATAATTATTTGTCAAGTTATCGCGTTAACAAGGTATTTTGTAATAATAAAAAAAAGATGGCCGCCAAAGCCTCGTTTTCGGTTGCACGCAAAAACGGACAATGCCAAGAGACTCGCAAACCCTGAAAACCTACATATACATGTACCTGGTTTCAAGGGAATTATGAAAAAAATAAAATCAAGTTGAAAAAAAAAATTTAGAGTGCATATTTAAATGAATTGTCGCCTGTAGGAGCGCTTATTATGCTATGCAAGGCGCTGGATTTTGCAATGTGACAACAAATGCTAATATGCTTAGTTACGTATGGGAGTCAGCTATTCGACCAGTTGTGTTGTACGGTTCTAGCTCTCTTCACATAAATAATATGTAAAAAATGTTTAAGTTAAAAATGGAAAATTACAAGCAAAATTGTTTAAAAACAAGCAGAGGTGTACATACTTTCTGCAAAAATTCTTCGTTTTTGAAAGCCCGCAACATTGATCAGAGCTGATCCGATCGATACTCTCTGGCTCTTCAAGAGCTAGGACATTTTATATTCATGTAATAAAACAACATGTTTCTGGTGAAATGATGGGTCACAAAGATTTGATTTGTAGGGTCACGCTGATGTGTGAAAAGTACAGCATTTCCTTTCTGAAATATATTTTTGATGTCTCTTATTCACGAGTTGTCAAGAACAATTTTCCCAAAGGATATGCGTACAAGAAAATCGGTTCAGACGACAGAGTGCTCACAAGGAAAGTAGGCAGCCATCTTGTTAAGTGACAGCCAAATTGCTCCCGTGACAAAAAACTATTCAAAGAAATTACCCATACAAATAAAATTTCCAACAGACCAATAAAATGTGGCCAAAAATCAGGCAGTGGCGACCACAACTGCAGCAAAAACAATGTATCCACCAACAATAAATCTGTAATTCTTTTAAAATACTAAATAAATTATAAAAAATATTTTACAAATAATGTATTTCTTCTAAAAATATAAAATTTAATCAATTTTAATCAAACATCATGTATTATAATCAAAACCATCAGTGTAGTTAAATTAAAATATTATCAAACATAAAATATCTAAGCACCAGATGACAAGCAAATATTTTTTCTTTGGAAATTAAAATTGCAGATTCATAAGCCACTCGATAACTAGTAATTTTACAGAATAATGAAAAGTACTGGTGATCAAACAATAAAAAATTGTCATTCGCAAAGGGAAATATTTGCCACTTTGAAAATACATCCCATGAATTCCAAGAAAACTACTGATTGTATATGATACAAACAACCAAAACTTCATATACCAGTCATATATTTCTGCTTGTGTTGATAACGACTTCACATACGGTACATTCAAACATAACCTTAGATGTCGCTACACCATTATAAATGTAATAGAAAACAAGATTTCAATAAACATTTAGTCAACCAATAAGTTATCCGAATGGGGAAGTGAAATTAACAACCACTTGAAAAAACAATTTTGATAATGTAAAGAGGACGATTATTAGGGACATAAAACACCCCTCTTGTATTCGCAACTAATATTTGTGCAATTATTCTGTGAATTATCATTTTACAAATAATTACTGATAATCAGTATGTATGGTAAATTATAATTACACTTTCAAATAAGATGGATGTTTATCACAAAATGACTGTGAAAATGATTTCTCACCAAGACAAAAGAAATATCTAAGCACATAAAGAAATTTAAAAAATAAACAACAGGAAAGTTGGCATACATAAAAAATACTATTGTTTTAAGAAAAACGATACAGAACACAGATTGTTAGTGACGGTGGTGATTTTGGGAATGCTAATATGCCAATAGTACAAGCAGAAAATACTGCCATTTAAGGAATGACAGTATTAGAAACTGAAATATGAGATGTAATGGATTTTACAGGATTACTGAAAAATGCCATTAAAATTATTTTTCTTAATTGATCACAGATTGTTAGTGACGGTGGTGATTTTGGAAATGCTAATATGCCAATAGTACAAGCAGAAAATACCATTAAAATTATTTTTCTTATTGATCACTCTGTTTACCCGCTATTAAAATTCTACATTAAGACAAAGTAAATTCTTACAGTACATTAAAGTGGTAAATATTAGCCTTACTTTTCCTTTGCGAAACAAATGGTGGCAGAAGACACAGGCGCTGTTCAAGTATTGGAAATGAGTAGAGATACAATATACTGGTAGTTTAACTCATTCAAGACAGGGCCCGAGATATCTCGGGAAGTTTCTTCGACGGTACAAGACGGAGCCCAAGATAATGTTATATCAAAAGTCCATTTTTTTAAATGTGCCGTTCACAGAAACATGCATGTACTGAGAGTGCCGTCTTAAATGAGTTAAATTCAGTAACATAGGAACTAAAAATGCAATGAATGTACAATTAGAAATTATAAATTTAGCCTGTCAGTAAATTAATCAATTGAATCATGACAGCAGTTTGAATAATTTACCGATTGCTTTATACAACTATTCATAGTTGATATATATACTATACATGTATATTTATATCAGTATATAAAATATACCATTGGATAATTTGCACTTCCTATATTCAAAATAAGAGAAAAAATCAGAAATATGTGTATAAATTAGCTATTTTTTTAATGCACATTTGATGAAAAGCAATAATAAGTACAAACAGAATAAAACATAAAATTTTCCCATCTCAATTACAGTATCAATTCAGGGTTTGATGGGCACTACAGATTGTGACCAGATTTCTACAATTAAAGTTAAGCAAGAACGATCATTTATATTTATAATACAACAGTCATCCCTGTGCAGAAAAATAACTTTTCTCCAACATTTACACATTATATAGCTCACTCACACACGATATCACAGTGGTCATAAACTAAACAATGTCTCAATATTGCATACATGCTGCATTTTTTAATCCATTATAATCACAGGCTACATAGTTCTGTAACATTTTGAACCAATACAGGATGTTGGCCCAATGCCGTCTCAATATTGGGGCAGAAATGAAGGGGCAACATTGAGGCAGCATAACATGGGATATTAATCAGTAAAATTGGTAATCATTGAAGCAAATCTTTGTCTCAAATGAATGAAAAAATGTTTGAGATATTAGTCTTTTATAATACCGACTATTCTGACAATGCAGATTCAGTAAATGTATGGCCGAAGTCGAGCAATAGATGGGATGCATCAGTCTGTTCTAGCTAGTGTCAGTGATGCCATGATGACATGCGGCTGCTATAATCTCGCTGATGATGATCATGACGATAGTCTTGCCTACATTGCTGATTGTGGTTTGATTT
This sequence comes from Flabesymbios commensalis, assembly GCA_964017125.1. Taxonomy (NCBI): domain Eukaryota; kingdom Metazoa; phylum Annelida; class Polychaeta; order Terebellida; family Flabelligeridae; genus Flabesymbios; species Flabesymbios commensalis. The sequence continues at coordinate 35,745,355 of OZ024904.1, read as the reverse complement.
ATTGTAACTGTTATGGCACGAAAGATGTTTACGTTCAGTCTTGGGGCTGCTCGTCGAGTAACTGTAACTGTTGTGTTTCTGGGAAAAAAATCAAATGAAAGATCAACATCAAGAGCAGGGTTTCTGCCAGGGGGGGGGGGGGGTCCGGATCCCCCTCGGGATATCGCCCCCTTGTTGGCAAAGAAAATGAGAATATGTTGCAGATTTTTTGCCGTAATTTCAGCAAAAATCGGCCATTTTAAGCACTCAAATTTAAAACTCTTTTGAATTTTTTTCCTCTTTTCAAACATTCCTGGCAGAAACCCTGAAGAGATATCTGAAGAGAAACAATAAATCCCTAAATTATTTGAGAGATTAATATATGCTATATTTGATCCATGCATTTTGTGTAAAAAATCTGTTATATAGATTCAGGTGTTTTCAAAATATAAAATTGTTCTTTTTTTCTGAAGAAAAAAATCAAACAAAAGATCAACATCAAGAAATTATCTTTAGCAAATAGTTTTTCAGAAACATTAAATTCCCAAATTATTTATTTCATTTTGACAGATACATGATACTTGCTATATTTGATACATTCACTTTGTGTGAAAGATCTGTTGATATAGATTCAAGTTTCTAAAAAAATTAAATTTTCGCAAATAATTTCCAGAATAGAAAAGCACATAGCACAACTAGAAAGGGAATTTGACGCATATGCGTCACATGAGGCCTATGTAGACCTACTCTATCTCCTATCCCCTTGACCTAGATTTTTCTGAGATATTGTGATGACAATGTTTAATAACTAACATAGCTCAAGATCACCATTTTTGAATTTGGCCTATAAGTTATATCAATTGTATGGATATGAAAGCGATACAAACTGTTCGAACAGAGATTCATCAGCCTGTGTTATCTTTACAAATAGGTCAAGGTCACCCATCCTTGAACTTTATCATATGGTGAATTACTGTTATTAATATGGAAGCAATACGTATTGTAGGTGTGAAGATATCGTGAGTACAAACATATTTCCTTTACGTATTTATTTCCTTTATGTATCAGCCTCTATAAGCTTGCCAAATAGGTCAACGTCCCCAAACATTGAGCTTGAGTTTCATCATATGGATCACTATTATTGATATGGAAACAATACTAATTGTAGGTTGTAAGTAAGTAATTGTAAGTTTTTCCCTTTATCAGTCTATGTGATGTTGACACATAGGTCAAGGTCACCTATCTTTTAACTTGAAAGAGACTTTCAGAAGGTCTATCACTGGTATTATTATAGAACTGCTAGCTTTAGTGGTTATTTAATTATAGTTATGACAAGAACGAATGGACGAATGGATGGACAGCCAAACAACCAAAAAACATAATGCCTTCGCTTGCTCCGCTGCATAAAAATCTAATGCAATACAGCCAGATGGTTCTTATATATATAGTGTGAATGATGATAATTACACCTAAATTCACATAAACGCTCTTTAGAAGCAGCAGAGAGGTCAATGAGATTAGGGACCATTGTCTTCTTCTTTCTGTTTACTGGCCAAACTTCAATATAAAAGATGGAGGCAAGGCATTCATTAACATGTGCATGCATACATGTCAGTGATAAATCTGTTGTTTATTTTGCTTTTCCCAACCACATTTATAAGATTATAATTTTGGCTTTGCACAGATCAATACAACCCTTCTAAGTTCAGGGTTAGCTATCCGAAACAACAAAAAACTACAAATGAGCGATCTACATATTGCGAAAGGCCAGGCAGCCAGTGTTCCATCTAGGGTCCAAAAGGGGAACAGCGCTACCTATCATTAGGGGCACCTGGTCATGCATGTGGGGCACCCGGCTAGATATTTCCAGTACCCCCCTCCCCCCCAAGTTACAATTATAAGCAGTGCCTAGAAAGTAATCCGCTATGTGTGTAAACATCATCACTATTTACATGCAGCCATCAGGATTTACATCACAGGTGTGAAAGCACAACACCAGTGCACATGTATTGGGAGTTATCAAGTTGTTTTGCACGGGTTTAAGCAGTCACAATGGCACTAATTCGAAAGGGCATGGCGCCTCCTCAATAATAAGGGGTACCATATAGTGCTCATGAAGGGAAAACTTGCGCTCATGAAGGGCAGCATGGCGCAGCACCATGTTAGAAATGGCTAGATAAAACACTGGCAGCCAGCCTGCAACCTACATGTAGCTAAACCAAACAAACTACATTAGATTACTCGGCCATTTTGAATTTGATCAAATTGAATTTTTTTTAGGGCATATCCCTCTCTGAAACCGCACATTTTGTCCTTCAATATTCAAAGCCATCGGGTCCCGTCGCTTTACTTGGGGTTAAATTCTTCTTCCGAGTGAGTTAGATGTCAGGAAGTCAGATGAAATTTGTTTTCTATAGATTTTGGAGGTACATCTGATGTTTCAGAAGTGAAGACTCACTGGAACTAAATATTTAATGCATTTGCTTTTTTGGTTGTCTCAGCTAAAAGATTTTCTTTGAGAGGAGAAACACCTCGTTTTACGATTTTGATCATTGACCAAGGTCTCTTTATTCTTTTAATCATGACATGAATTTTAATTCCATCTGGGTAGTCTTTAAACATCTTGTACAGATTTATAAAACAGTAACAAACAAGCCCATACACACCTGTGTTTTCCCTTCGTTCAGATAATCCTGAGAACGTTGGAATGGATTTGTTCTGAAGTCATGATGTGACTTTACCTTCTTTAATTTCTTCGTCTGAAAAAAAAGTCATGCATAAAGGAAAGTCTGTGCTTAAATTAAAATAAAGAATTTCATGTCATTGTCAGTGTGATTTCGTTACGGAACTTATGTCCTAAACTCAGATCTGAATTAAGGTCACCGTCAAAGAGGCAGTTTTTTTCGGTGATAATCAGGTGGGACATCACACATCAGTGTCACAGGTCTATCACATCGAAACCAAATTGACTTGGGTGTAAAAAATTAGCATGCTAGATGAAAAAAATCATTAATGTAGAACAGAGCATTTTGTTACTTTCACATCAATTGAATTGACCAAAAAGTAGATATTTCACTTATGTCACCATGGTAACCATCACCCTGACCCATGGTTACAGGCAGGGTTCCCCACAGAGAAAAAAATCATCCGGTCGTTCTCACAAAAATCGTAACTTAGCGCGCGAGCAGCGTAATAAAATGTTTACTGTTGCGCGCGCATGCGATAAAAAAATCAAAGATTTTTTCATTAAGACACAACAAAGTAAATAATTGACAGTGTTTATTGAACACTTTTAATAGCATTTGATATGTATGTAAAATCACAGTTACTTAAACATAAAATAATATTGATTTGATGGTTTGTGAGTGGTGTATTTGAGTGTAGGCCTATGCATGTTTTCTTTGTGTTCTATGCGTTTTTGTTTGTTGGTGAGAGTTATTATCAGATTATTCTGTTATTTACAAGTGTTGTTGTGTATGCGTGACAAGGTTTGTGAGTTAGTAGGCCTATCACTCACTCACCAACGCGGTGACACTTTGGTGAGTGACAACGTGTCGTGGTGACTGGCAACGCTGGAAGTGTTGGCCCGTCAACGCTGGTCAACAACGCGACATTGCTGTCATTACACTCGAGTACTGCCAGCGTCGCGCCAATGCCGGCTCAGCGCTGTTAGCGTGACATAACACTGTGACATAACACTCACTTGCTGTCAGCTCTGCTTCCCAGCAAAGACGAGACCTCTACCCAATGCTGGTCCACTGTAGACGGTGGCCCAATGTTGGGCCAACAGTGCCAAGAGGGAGGTGGATTATGGGGGGTAGTAGGTGTATGTGTACATTTTGTGTTCACTGTACACCGGCAATATATACGCGCACACCAGTCTTACACGGACAAGCTGATCGCTAAACCAACACAGTATGACACTGGCGACAAGAATAGGGCCTATTGGCTAATCTACCAGCTGGATAACAGCCGGATGGGACCTATTACATGCTGGTCGGCATAAAATTCATCCGGTCGGCATTTCCGGCATTGTGGGGAACCCTGGTTACAGGGGCGAATGACGGTATGTAATTTGCATTTTGATAGCTCATATATGGTCAATGGGTTGACCACGTGTGAAATGTTTTATATGCATACTGACAGAGCAGCAGGAATTCTAGCCATTGTGTCTATATTTTTTCAGGTATTTAAAAAAATAATGATGCCAGTCAAAGAGATAAATAGGTCAAGAACACTCATCTTTGAATTTTGCTGAGATTATCTCCAGCTTAGAAGGACTGAGGTGGAGATTTTGTCTATTTTTTTTGTTGTGGTGAGCTACGAGTCCCAGTGTGGTCAAACATACCTAGCACAGTGGAACTTAGGATAATTACCTTGCCATGATCCAACTCATCATCATATGTATCATCATGTCGAAATCTGTTATCTTGCTGTTCCCTTACAGGGGGGTGAGCACCATCCCAAGAATCAACTGTAAAAAATAGGAAAAAATGAATACTACTGTACTACAGTAGAACCTGCTATGAGCAGCCACCCTTGCGACACCAGAAAAGTAGCCTGTTAACGCAGGTGGCTGCTCATAGGATGTTAATTTGTATATAAAATGCAATTCTGGGGAATGGATAAGTGGCCTCCCATAAGAGGTTGGCTGCTCATAGGAATGGCTGCTCATAGCAGGTTTTACTGTACTGTGTTTACTTAACTTTCACCACAGATCAAAATAATGTTACATACCATATCCCCATGCATTAACGTGCATGCACTTAAATTTGAAGATGCACTTAGTTAGTGTTCGAAAATAGGTGCATGCACTTATCTTGAAACTTAAAAATAAATTTTCTTTAGAATTGTAATTATTTGATTTATTTCAACCAAAAATAAACTAAACTAATAATGACTGACTGGCACTTTGCAGTTAACTTGCTGGATTCACTCAAGGCAATAGGACTAAGGTGTTGACACTACTTGAGCTGTCATATCACACCTGATATGCCGAAGCTCTTCAGCTATTATCACACCCATGCACTACAGCTCGACAGGTGAACTGTCGGCACATATATCTATGATATGGAGCAATTACCTCCTAATACGTACCCATTAAAATAAAATAAAAAATAATTGATGTAGTTCATGTTTACGATCAGCAGCACATCTAATTATTACCCTACACAGCCGTGCACATATTTAATTTTCGAATGTAAGTGCATGTACTTCTAAATGAACAGGAATATAGTAGTGTTCTAGCCAACTGACAGTCACATTTTTTGAACAATTTAATACTAAAATATTGTATCGTAAAAAGTGTTTAATTAGCGTTATACAAGCATACCCTGATTGCCAAAGCTCCCATGTGACATCCTCTGAAGCTCTGTTACTACACATAGGTTTGATGAACGCTCACCATGCCAAGTAGTGCGTGACTTTGGAGCAGTTGCTAACTCTTCCGAATCCCCATTACTATTTGCATGTCCTTTATCTTTGCTGTGTGCATCCCATTGCTGAACAGGCACTGCAAAAATGTAAAAGTTAATCACTTATGTGGAGCAAAAAAAATCATTTATTAGGCTTGCAGATAATATTGATAGTTGTATTTCAAACGGCTAAATAAATAAATTTACCAGCAGGGAAACTTGAAAAAATGTGTATGATAGATAAGAGCTCATCACTGTAACAAGGCCCGTCAGCGAAGGAATTGGGCCTCGGCCCCCAATCAGGGCACGAAACAAGGATTGTTGGCCTGGTTGTGTGTCGGACCACCAGGTCAACTTTTCAGGTTGTCCGAATGATTTTTTAAAAGTCCGAATTTTGCAACATAAAAAAACAATTTTTATTTAAAATAAATTAATTTTAAAACAATGGCTGGTGATTCCCTGCAAATCTACCGCTTATTTCAGGTGTTAAAGGGTTGATGAGCCGTGCACAGAAAAAATTTGCATATTTGTGTAAATCTTATCAATATTGACTGGTTGTCCGGCGGGAACCCTGAGATTGATACTGGGTTGTCCGGCTACAATATGGGTTGTCTCAGACGCCCGGAATGCCCTTATTTCGTGCCCTGCTAATCATTGTTCAAAGGTGAAAATCATTTGGAAAAAATGTTGACTCTACTATAATATCTCATGACCACTTACTTCAAATTAGTCATGCTTCCAGATATTATGCACATTGAAGTCAATAATAGCCACAAGTTGGTCATTTAAAATTTTATAGAGTTGATATTTTTAGGGCATATCCATCCCCGGAACTGCACATTTTGTTCTATGGTATTTATAGTCCGGCTATCTGACACGGTTACGCAGATATTACGCACAATAATTAAATCAATATTGGCTGCAAGTTGGCCATTTTGAATTTTGTCGAGTGTCAGCCATTTTGAAATTTATCGAGTTGAATTTTTTTGGGGTATTCCCCCCCCCCCCCTGAAACTGCACATTTTGTTCTCTAGTAATAGTCTACCGGTAGTTACCTGGCATGCTTTTCCAGATATAACGTATATTTAAAACTAGATTTGCCGCCGCACATAGTACATTAATTATAGAGAAATACAGTACTGTCACCAAATTTTTATGTAAATCATGTGAAAATGTGATTTCAGAATCACACCAAAATCTAATCAGCATATGGCCAGGGTAAGTTGCTTCCTTGGAACAAATCGGTGAAGCAGTTCAAGCTCTTCAGAGTAACATGTGATTCGTCGGCCATCTTGAATTTTGTTGAAAAAATGAAAAAAGAGAAACAATTCTCCTGACTTTTTTCTCAGGGCCACTGAGCATACACAAAAGATCAAATTTGAGCTGTATAACCATATTACCTAATTTTGATAATAGCCAAATGAGCAAAACTGAAATATCAGCTAAGATCCTGAAAAGTAAAAAAAAGAAAAGTTTTTTTTATCATAATCACACAAAAAACTAATCAGCACACATCCACGGTGGGGTTATTCCTTTGAACCAAACATGAAACAAATCCATGAAACAAATCCATGAAGCAGTTAAAGCTCTAGAGAATGACAGGATTTTGGCGGCCATCTTGGATTTTGTTGAAGAAGCTGAAAAACGTCAAAAAAATTGACCGGCAAATTCCCTAGGGCGAATATGCATCCTGCAAATATTTAGAAATAATCTGATCAGGGGTGAATAGCTATATTATTAAATTTTGATGATAGAGAAAATGAACAAAACTGAAATATCCGCTAAAATTCTGAAGCGTAAAAAAATCATAGTTTTTATCATCAGAATCCCACCAAAAACTAATCAGCACATGTGCAGAGTAGGTTCTTTCCTTTAAACCAAACATGAAAGAAATCCAAAAAGCGGTTCAAGCTCTAGAGAGCGACATAGGATTTTGGCGGCCATCTTGGATTTTGTTAAAGCTGAAAAACGATGAAAAAAATTTACAGGGCAAATTTCCTAGGGCCAATATGCATACTGCGAATATTTAGAAATAATCCGAGTAGGGTTGTATGGCTATATTACAAAATTTTGATGATGGCCAAAATAAGCAAAACATAAAAAATATCCGCTAAAATAATCAAACGTAAAAAAATCAAAGTTTATCATTATGAGAATCACACCAAAAGCTTTTCAGCTCACGGCCAATGTAAGGTCTTTCCTTTAAACTAAACATGAAACAAATCGATGAAGCAGTTCAAGCTCTAGCGTGCGCCATAGGATTTTGGCGGCCATCTTGGATTTTGTTGAAGAAACTGGGAAACGCAAAAAAAAATTACCAGACAAATTCCCCAGGCCAGTATGCATACTGCAAATATTTGGAAATAATCCGAGTAGGAGTTTTGAGTGAGAGCAGAAACAAGTGGCGGCGGCGGCGGGCGGACTCAGCAAAAACAATAAGTCTCCACCACCACGGAGTCCTAAAAAATGTAGATAGCTACATGTATTTCTGCCGCTGCAAAAAAATATTTGCCTAATGTGCGCCCATTTTCGAACTCATCAAAGCTATTAGTGAAATAGATATGGTATAAATTTTTAAGCAATACATAAAAAATTCTTGTAAATGGCAAAAGCGAGGAAATTGGCGATCGGGACAAAACCAAGATCATTGAGGTCACTGAAAGGTCAAATGTGAACACAATCAAGCTTTAGTCATGATTAACCTGTATGTGAAGTCTAATGAGCATTCCAGTAACGTGAAACATGTCATAGTGCTAAAAGTGGTGGACAGATGCGCCACATGACGACAATAGGCATTCTCAAAAATTTAGCTGAGGCCTAAAAAGGCGGAGGATACACTAACATAATTTAATATTAGAGCCAAAGGGCTCAATGACATTGAGCAAATGACCTAAAAAATTGAAAAATATTGGCATGTTTGGAAAGGATATAAATATAGTAGGGGCTAATCTTGATCTTGACATGCCTTTCTTACCCAAGTCAATATGAAAGGATTGCTCATTCACAGATGATGATTACAACTGCTAAAGCTGATTTTTAAGGTTTTAGAAGCTTGGAGCAACATTTAGGCTAGTTATCACAGCTTCAACTGACAAAGCAGACTACCTGACATGCAGACAGGTAAAGTATGTTTGTTTTCAGGGGGGGGGGGGGGAAGAGTGAAAGAAATCACATTTCGTTTCATCTGCCGCCGATGGAAACTCACATGCACAAAGCTTGATAAACACAGGGGGGGGGGGGGGGGGGGAGAGGGGCAGCAGATTTGTAAAAAATAATGCTTTCATGGTGACTAAATTTGTATCCCTGTTTGTGTATTTTCACCCTAAAACCATATATATTTCGTTTCAGTAGGTCGTGGGCTACGAAGTGGTTGCTATGACAACTCCCCCTGGTGAGCGAAAAATCCAAGATGGCCGCCCAAAATGGCCGCCAATCACCAGTCATGTCACTTAAAACAGGTTTGAGTCCACATAAATTGGTTGTATACAAAAGCAGTGTGTGGTACTTGACATCTAGGAATGATCACTGTTATAAAGTGAGTAGCTTAAAAAAATTTGGGGTAAAAAAAATCAATTTTAAGGATATTAGAGCAATTAGTGTTCAGAACGGGAGAGCCGAAAGTAGCGAGCTCTTACGTTATTTCTCATGAAAAATCCACGATCTAACATATACCTGTTATTGTAGCTAGCCAAAAACTTTGTAAAACTATATAAAAATGTAAATTTTATTTTAGTTTGTCCTTGGCTATGCAATGGTTGCTATGGCAATGCCACATTTTGAGCAAAGAATCAAAGATGGCCGCCCAAAATGGCCGCCATTTGCTAAAAAGCGGCAAAAAACAGGCTTGTTGCCACACAATTACATGTAGCTCTAAGGGGAAGTCGATCACATTTGTTGACATGAGGTGTTGAAAAATGTCATTTAGAGCATAGTCATGATAGCCTAGCGCAGCAATGCCATGTCTAATTGACCAGCCGTGATATGTTTACATGTTATTAGGATATTATAGGCCTGCATAGTCTAAGACGTGACCAGTCACACAACATTACTTTAAAACATAGGTGTGGCTTCAGTTACAGTTTAGACCAGGGAACAACTAACGATATGCCCATTCATATAGAGCCGTTAGGCTAAGCCGCCGAATGCGAGCCGATGTCCACCGATTTCCACTCGGGTTTTTCCGTAATTCCAAAATGGCGGCGCCGGCGCCGATTTGAGCATTTTCAATATTTGTTGGCAATTCACTGCATGATTGTTGAACAAATAGTAATAGCTATAGTGAATGAATAGGAAAAAATGATTCAACATATTTGTATTTCTAAAGTGACACTTTTATAAAAACATTCAATAATTAGAACTTGATCAAAGTCGATGTTATACATTGAAGCAAACACAAATTTTCAATTTGTTGATATCCGGAGCGGAAGTGATGACGAACTAGGTCAGATTGTAAGACGATCTCCGATTGGTCCGTGAGGGCATCTCCCAGCCAATTAGAATATCGGCTACATAATGACACACGTCATGCATTTACGGGAGATGCGGGAAAAACGGCCTCAAAACAACTTTATTTTTAATAAAGCCGATAAAATCGGCTTTGACAATTGTAAATTTCAAATAAAGCCGATAAAATAGGCTTGGACATTTCTAGGGTTAAACACCCTTTAATACTACAATGATTTATTAGACAGACCTTCAAGTTTTTCTGTTTTTCCAAGTGTCTCCTTAGTCTTCTCAACCCACACGTATTCTGTTTCTTCACAATTATCTTGTTCTCTCAATTTCTTTTCAAACTCAGATTCTGCATACTTGTGTTTATTTCTCACATGTACACCATCTTTGTGTTCCTTTTGTATATGTTTATCATCCAGAGGTTCATCTTTTCGCTTGTCTTTTTTCTTTTTCTTTCTTTTTCGTTCACAATGATCTTCATCAATACTGTCATGTTGATGTTTCCTTTTCTTCTTCTTTTTTCTGAATCCATCCATGCAGGATACTTGTGGAGAAGCATCACTTTCTACATAACCATTGGTAAGAGTCTTAAGCAAATTTACAGATGAAAAACCTTTACTGATCCCATGGTTGATTTCATTCTCATCTGGTACCTCTGGTACAACATAATTGTCTGTTTTGCAATCATCATTCTTTTCAGTATTCATAACAGTTTCTTTATTGACCTCCGTTTGATGCCTTTTTAATGTGATATTAAGGTTATCGACAAAGGGATTGAATGCCTTTGTGTCTTTCAGAGTATTCTCACACTTGACATTTTCCTGAAGGGAGGAATCTGATTTATTTTGTGTTGTAACCTTCCAGCCTGGAGGCTTATTGTCTCCCAGTGGAGTAAAAACTCTGAAATTTTGTTTCTTACAATTTTCAATCTTCCATTCTGTTGTTGAATTCAAGCTGGTGTTACTGCTACCAGAAGCTGATGCTACAGATGGTGATACCTGTAAATCTGCCTCCAGAACACTCCACATTGGTGTGGTAGCATTAATATGAGAACCTGTATCATTTGTTACCACTGATAAACCATTCTCGCTCAAACTTTTCTGTGAAGCTCGTGATGCATTTGTTTGACAACTAGTTTCGACTGTACTCTTTTTCTTTTGAACAGGGTAGGGGCCGACACATTTGTTCAAAGGACCATATGATCCTGGAACAACAGTTGTAGTGTTGAGTTTTTCATCAAGGACAGGTTCAAAAGAAGGTCTGTGCTTCATTTTGGCCCCCGAAGGAGACGGTGACTTACCTATCCTTTTCTTCTCATCATTCTGTGAACCGTTACGTTCACCTAGCTGCATTTCTTCACTGCTTTCATTCCCGGTTTCTGAATCAGAGGTCTCTCCATTGTAAGGTACAAGTTTTTGGGACAACTTAGAGATGTTGCTACTCTTATTCACCTCAGTCCTGACAGTTTTAACATTTGCAGCCACCAATTTAGCCTGTGGGCTGTCTGATACAGATTTATAACCTTTCTTGTCTTTTTTAATTGTTAGCACAATCCTTGGTTGAGAATCTCCAGCAACAGATAATTTTGTGCCATTTTCTTTCGGCTTAATTCCAAAAGATATCTTATCACGCTTAGCAACATTTGGTATTATTGATGGCTTTGGAGCAACAGTTGGAGATGAATGAGGGGCAGAAGATTTGTCTGTTTTACCAGTCAAGGATCTAAACATGGAATCAACAGGCTGAGTTCTAATCAATGGAGTCCCCATGTCCTTGACAGGGTTACCTATCAAATATATTGAAAATATATTAATACTAGTTTCATTAAAGAAATGAATAAAATGCTTACTTAAAAATAAATACAAAATACACCATACATAAAAAAAGACTTACTTGTGGACCCATTTAATTTCCTGATTGTCTCGTTCATTTGACTTGTTTTTGTTGTCACTGGGGACTGCAAAAAAGTAATTATATAATATATATCTTTATCTATATATATTATATATTTCAGGGCACACAATTTACTTCTATACTTGGTGTATATCAAATTCCATTTGTTATTTTAAAATGATTTCCATAAATTGTATATCTAACACATAGTGAGGATTGCAAAAAAAGTTACAGTAGAACCTGCTATGAGCAGCCAATCTTATGAGCAGCCAACCTCCTATGGGAGGCCTCTTAACAATCCTCAAAATGGCATTTTGTATACATAAGAACCTCTCCTAGCAGGTTCTACTGTATATACAGTAGTTATCCCTTATAGCATGAATCGTTACTACACGAATCAGATATAACACATGCAACCAGGGATACCAAAATTCAACACTTTCATTTTTACAATTTTTCACTTGTGTTATATATATATATTTCAACATTTGACTGAGCATGGAATTTTATGCTACCTTCACATGTGAATCTTGCTATAAATAGCGACAATCCTTCACGTTTGACGATCACGCAATGTCGCCAGTAAGTGGTATTGTAATGCATATGATGGCACCTTTTCAGAACAACAGTGTCTCATTTCGTAACTAAACACGAGTTCAATTATTATAATATATAACACAAATCGTGTAATAGAATAATATAAACCGAATATATCGTGCATGATTTGATCTAAGGATTTCAACTACATAAATAAACATAAATAAAGATCTTAAATAAATTGCATAGCAAATATGAAAGTCTCCACCTTACACAATGAAAAAAGGTTATTGCCTATGTCATCTTGGATATGCAAATTAGCATTTACTTTGATCTTGAAAATGGCAATTTGCCCATGGTGGCCATCTTGGATAAAAAAATTACCAGATTTTCGAACTCAACCAGGATAATTCATCAGAGGGTGTTCAGAAAAAAATTCACAAAGATCGGATGAATGTTGACAACTTGAGAACGTTTACTTCGATCTTGGATTTACGAATTAGCCCATGGCAGCCATCTTGGATTTATAAGCAAATATACTGATTTTTGAATTTAAGCAGGATAATCTATCAGAGGGTGTTCAGAAAAAAAAGCGAAGATTGAATGAATATTGACGACTGGAGAGCGCTAACATCGATCATGAGTATGCATATTAACTCATGGCTGCCATCTTGGATATGCAAATTAGCTAATTTTTTAACTAAGTGAGATAATACATCATGAAGTGCTTAATTTTTTTGCAAAGATTAGATAAATATTGGCGACTGGAGTGCGTTAATGCTTTACATTGATCCTAAATAAGCAAATTAGCCCATGGCTGCCATCTTGGATATGCAAATTATCTGATTTTCAAACTTAAGGGGCTTCACAGTCTTGATATTTTATTCAAAATATTAATTAATACAGAATGGTGTCTTAATCTTTTATTTTACTTATCTGGCTGCCGAGTTATTAATAATTTAACAGTTTCATTTAGGCATATCTATGTGTTATTACTTTGTGTGATAAGGGTGAGACATGCATATCATGTTTAATTTCGAGGCAGGTGGGGAGAATGTCACTCACTTGAATAATGGGACTCTATTCTTTGTATGGAGATTTTAAGTATGAGCTAACATTTGTGCCTTTGGCCTGACACTAGGACGTTCACCCCTGACCGTGCGAGATTGTAGTAAAGAATTAGCTACAAATCCAGTGACGTAAATCCTGTTTTTCGCTCTTTTAATTGTTGTGATTTTCTTGAAAAACATTTGCAGTTTTTTTATTCGGTATCTCAAAATATAGCAAAAATGCTACTAGACAGTATAAGCCTTTGTTATTTTATCGAAAGTCATCACATGCAGTGATATAAATCGCAAAATGTGGTAAAATGAAATAATATTTAAAAAAAATCAGACTTTACTGTAACCAACTGGTAACCGATTTCCACAGGTGTCCTTTGACCTAGTCTCAGGAGATCTACGACTGGTTATGTGGGTGTTGTATCTCAGCTAACACGAGACATTGATCCAATGGTAGTTTAATGTTGGCTGATCATCTGCGATTCTGGCCCAACATTAGGCCAACTCGGTTCAACGTCTAGTGTTTGCTATTAGGGTGCTGGCCAATGTAACATTATATTGGCCCATAATTTAACCACTATTTTACATACAAACTGTACACACACCGATTCCCCACTTCCTAATTCTTGATAGTGTATCACATGGTGAAATAATTCTGCTACAGTTACCCAGTTTTTGTGCATTTAAAAAGCCTCAAAAAGAATATGAATGATTGTATTGTACATTTTATGTTATTTCTGGCGAAATAAACAAAACAGTTTTGCAGCTTTAAACAACTGCGCACAGCATTGATCACGTGACTCTTATGCTACCCAGTGGAAACACTAAGCTTTGTTTATCCAATTGTTTTCAGTCAACAACTTTAAAAACAAATGTAAACCCCAGAACGTAATATCAAGACTGTGAAGCCCCTTTGAGCAAGATAATCCATCAGAGGGTGTTCAGAAAAAAAGAACGATAAAAAATATCATATCTGTGCTATTACATGATTTTAAAAAACCACAGTCATGCTATAATACTTTATTACACAATTCAAAAACGTGTAAAAAAAACACCACACTCGGGCCTAAAAGTTATTGGAGCCACTGTCTGTGTACATATCAGGTCAATATATGTCAATATAGTAAAGGTTTTTAATATATCGCATGATACCTAATTACCCAATTAAAAAAGAAAATTGTGCTTCACTATTTTATTACACGATTTTAACACGTTGCAATTAATTAATTAATTTATGCAGTTGAATTTCTAAGATCAAATTGTGCACGTCATATTCATTTTATATTAGGCTACTCTATTACACAATCCGGTTAGCGCCAATCGTGAAGGATTGACACTATTGATAGCACAATTAACATGTGAAATTAGCTGAAATTGGATGTTGAAATATTTATAACACAATTTTTCCAGGAAAATGATAAAAAAAATTGGGATCCATGGTTGCATCTTATTATATCCGATTCGTGTAGTAACGATTCGTGCTATAAGGGATAATTACTGTATAGCCCGATCTTGATTACTTTTAAAGAAATAGAGCAAAAAAATCACTTTTTTTTAATGGATGCCAGGCAGCCATTTTGAAAGGAAACCTGCCTGAAAGTTTTTGGAGCCCACTGCCTGTGTACATATCAGGTCAATCATAGTAACGGTTTTCAATATATCGCATCCAGCTTTGAAAATGGCTGACTGGTGGGCATGATGGGAAAAAAACATCACTCACATAATTCCACAAGGGTATATAGCGAGCTAACACAAGTAAATATATAAAAATAGTCCAAACTAGATTTGCCTAAGGAGCAGGGCTTGCGTCTCCACCCATCCTACATAGATTTAGCAACCAAAATACATCAATTATAGAGAAATACACTACTGTCAATTTTTTTTTATATAAACGACGTAAAAACGATGCCAGAATCACACCAAAATCTAATCAACATAGGTAAGTTGATTCCTTGGAACAAATCGGTGAAGCAGTTCAAGCTCTTGAGAGTAAGATGTGGTTTGTCGGCCATCCTGAAGTTTGTTAAAAAAATGAAAAACAATTTTTCTTACAATTTTCTCAGGGCCAGTGAGCATACCCAAAAGATAAAATATGAGCTGTATAACTATATTACCAAATTTTAATAATAGCCTAAATGAGCAAAAGTGAAATATCACCTAAAATCCTGAAACATAAAAAAAATCAATGTTTTTTTATCAGAATCACACCAAAAACTAATCAGCATATGTGCAGGGTAAGGTCTTTCCTTTAAATCAAACATGGAAAAAATCCATGAAGTGGTTCAAGCTATAGAGAGCGACGTAAGATTTTGGCAGCCATCTTGGATTTTGTCTAAGAAGCTGAACAAGAGGCCAGCCGGCCACCATAATCCCCCGCCCCGCCCGTGTGATAGAAATTTTGCAGGGTGCATACTTCCCTGAAGTCACATTCTGTTCTACAATAATGATCCACCTATCTAAATTACTGTGTATATTACAGATATTGAAGTCAATGTTGGTCACAAGTTAGCATTTTTTTAGTTTGAGCAAGTTGCCATTAAGAGGATATATATATCTCTCACTGAAACCATACATTTTGTTTTATAGTATTTATTGGACTGGTACATATCCTATGGAATTTTTGTTCCAATGGTTGATGCTGTGAATAGATTTAATGCCTTATCAACGTTGAATTTCGTTGGTAAATTTTAATTTTATGTGTTTCTCTCTAGCAAAAAAAACATCTTTTATGCTAAAAAGTGACCCATTTTTCGGGCGCTTCTGCTCTGAAACTATATTGATGGGGTTTCGAAAGGGGCGTAAACGCCGTAAACGGTGATTGTACACAGTTGAGACGATGACTCACTTTGCTTCTCCTGTGCACGTTTCAAAAACTTTGATAAAAATTATTATTTGTCCGCCATCTTGAATTTATGCAAATTTGGGAAGAATGAATATTATTTTTTGTAACAGAAAAATTAAAGGAGTGTACAAATAACTTTTATCATGATCATTTTCCACATTATGCCAATTTTGAAGGTTAGAGCATCTAACTATCTGGCACAGTTTGTCCGGTATCAGGCATATTAAAGTTAATTATGGCCGATAGTCGGCCATTTTGAATTTGATCAGTTGAAAAATTTTCAGAGCATATCCCTACCTGAAACAGCACATTTTGTTTTGTAGTAATGGTCTAGCTATATGGCACTGTTTGTCAGATATCAGGCATATTAACGTTAATTACGGCCGATAGTCTGCCATTTTTAATTTGATCAAGTTGAAAATTTTCAGAGCATATCCCAACCTGAAACCGCACATTTTGTTTTGTAGTAATGGTCTAGCTATATGGCACAGTTTGTCAGATATCAGGCATATTAAAGTTAATTACGGCCGATAGTCGGCCATTTTTAATTTGATCGAGTTGAAAATTTTCAGAGCATATCCCTACCTGAAACCACACATTTTGTTTTGTAGTAATGGTCTAGCTATATGGCACGGTTTGTCAGATATCAGGCATATTAAAGTTAGCTATGGCCGATGGTCGGCCAATTAAACAGGTAAAATTTCAAAAACCCCAAAAGGCACATCTACACCCCCTAAGGGATGTGTGTGTCAAAAATTAAAGAAATCCATGCACGGGTTACCGAGTTCTGCTCCGGAAACGAAATGCGGACATCCGGACGCGGGACGGACAGACATTCGAGGCGACGCCAATACACCCCCGCCCCCACTTCGTCGGGCGGGGGATAAAAATGCCAACAAAAATTATCGGGCAAATTTCCTATGGTCGGCCAATTAAGCAGGTAAAATTTCAAAAACCCCAAAAGGCACATCTACACCCCCTAAGGGATGTGTGGGTAAAAAATTAAAGAAATCCATGCACGGGTTACAGAGTTCTGCTCCGGAAACGAAATGCGGACATCCGGACGCGGGACGGGCGGACGGCCGGCCGGACGGACATTCGAGGCGACGCCAATACCCCCCGCCCCCACTTCGTCGGGCGGGGGATAAAAATGCCAACAAAAATTATCGGGCAAATTTCCTAGGGCCAATATGCATACTGCAATTATTTAGAAATAATCTGAGCAGAGGTGTATACAGCTATATTACCAAATTTTGATGATGGTTGGCCAAAATGAGCAAAACTTAAATATCCGCTAAAATTTTAAAACGTAAAAAAATCGAAGTTTTTGTTATCAGAATCACACCAAAAACTAGTCAGCACACGCCCAGGGTAAGGTCTTTCTTTTAAACCAGACATGAAAAAAATCCATGAAGCGGTTCAAGCTCTAGAGTGACATAATGCAAAAATTTTGAAATAATCTGAGTAGGGGTTTTCGAGTGAGAGCAGAAACAAAATGTGGCGGCGGTGAGTGGACAAAAACACTAAGTCTCCACAACCATATAGTGGGTGGAGACTTAAAAACAAGAGAGTATGGTCAATAACAAACAGTGATGGCGGCGGAAACCGAGCAAAAGCTAAAAGCCCCCCCCCCCTGGTAGGGGGGATGCTTATGACACATACCTTGATCAATTTGCTGCTCAATGGGATAGAGGGGTTTTTACGTCTGTAGAAAAGTACATAAGCTTCAGCTGCGAATACCCGTTTAATACTGACTTGAGAAACCTGTAAAAACTCAAACTGTTAGTTAAATATTTTGCATCAGGAAACACATGTGGGTATACAATATTTTAAAAGACAGCACATGAAACAAGGGCCTCTAATCATTGTTTAAAAGAGAATATAACCTAAAAATTACTTTCAACTATAACTTATACTTTGACTCCACTATATGCCATGACCATTTCAAATTAGTCATGTTAGACAGATATTATGCATATTAAAGTAAATAATAGCCTCATGTGGGCAATTTTTATTTGATCTGAGTTGAAATTTCTTAGAGCATATCTCTCCCTGAAGCCGCACATTTTGTTTTACAGTAATGGTAGCTATCTGGCACAGTTTTCCAGATATTATGCATTTTAAAGACAATAATGGCAGCAAGTCACCCACTTTTGAATTGAATCGAGTTGACATTTTTCAGGCCATATCCCTACCTGAAACTGCACATTTTGTTTTACAGTAATGGTCTAGCTATCTTGCACAGATTTCAAGATATTACGCATATTAAAGTCAATAATGTTCACAAGGCGGTCAATTTAAAATATAATTTGCTTGAGTTGAAATTTTTGAAAGCAAATTTCTCCCTGAAGCCGCACATTTTGTATTAATTATATAATAGTAATGGTTTAGCCATCTGGCTCGGTTTTCAAGATATTACACATATTAAGTCACAAAAGGTCACAAGTCAAATTTGATCAAGTTGAAATTGATCAGGGTATATAAAATAGCCCTCTATGGAGCATCACATTTTGTTTTATAGTAATGGTCTAGCTATCTGGCATGGTTTTCCGGGTAATACGCATGCATAGTGAAAATATAATTGCTGATAGTCTGCCATTTTGGCTGCCGATATGCGCCCATTTTCAAACTCATTCGAGCTATTAGTAAAATTGATATAAGGTATAAATCTTCGAGCGATAGATAGAAAATTGTTGAGTGAATCGCATTGACCAGAAAATTTGCTGATCGGAAAATAATCAAGGTCAGATAGGTCACAGAAAGGTCAAATGTGAACTCAATCAAGGCTTAGTCATAATTAACCTGTATATGAAGTTTAATGTGCATTCCAGTAACATGAAACAAGTTATAGTGCTAGAAGTGGCGGACATACAGACGGAGTGGCGGACACGCCGCATGACGACAATAGTCATCCACCAAAATTTGGCTGAGGCCTAAACATGATCTGTAGGGTTCCAAATAATTATGATGATGTCCCTCGACGTACATGTTTTAAGTTGTACATTTGAAGTTGTATGCTTAAATTCTCTTGACTACAGAAGAAATACCAGTCTTCAGAACAAAATAAAATTTGTCTTTAGAACAAAATAAAATTGGTATTTGAATAAGAAGTCTACAAGGTGAAAATGATTGATTGTTCATTGAACACAAGGCTCAATAAATATTATAGTTACGGCTACAATTTAATATTTAGGTAGCTAATTCTACACTGTTCATGTTATTAAGAGAATCAAATCATGATGTCCTACCATGTGATCGTTCATCAAGTACCACATATTGCTTGAAGATCTGACATATGCTATGTAATGGCCATGACTAGTACTAGAGCCACTGTGAACCAGCACACCATATAGAGAGTACATCACTGGATCTCCCTGAAAAAATCAAAATATGTTTAAGCTGAAAGAAATAAAAAAAACTTTTAAAGAAATAGAATACATACAAGACAAAAGTCTAGCGGTACACACATCTGCAAAAAAGAGGGGACATGGATTTCAGGTGGGAGGATATCTGCTTAGCAGTACAACCCGCAAGAGGATAGAATTACAAGAAGCCACTGATTTGATCATAGATAACAATCATGTTTGCTGGCTAACTGTGACAACTCATTGTGTTCTGCAGCTGATATTGGCGGTAACATCCTATTTTGATTACATACCTTTACAGGAGAAAATGCAGAGCCCTAGCAATTGACGGTTACACTAGACACTGAACCAATGGTGTTTCAATGTTTGGAAGCATCACATACTGTACAGTACACTGACTGTCAGTCAGAGCGATGTGTGGTGCTTCTAGATGGAGAGATTGGGGAGAGACATACATCCTGTGCAACCAGCGTTCATTATATACCTGCACTTAATTTAAACAAGACTACATAAGTCCAGGAGCTCCCGCTCCGAGTTAGAATTTGATTGAAGCGATTTCGTGTCGTGTTATTATTGTAGTCCTAGGCTAGGTCAAAAATCAAGATGCAAGACAATTAGGTCTAAGAGGCTCAGTCTAAGAGTAAGATAAGAACAAGACAGTCAGTCAGAGATTGCAAACCTATCTGGCACGGTTTACCCGATATCAGGCCAATCATGGTAAATAATGGCAGCATTGACATTAGGATTTTTTTATACTAGACAACAGGGCAGGTAAACTGTGATTTTTGTCTGCCCTGGTGACTTTTAACTGGATCTGGAAGTGGTTGTAGGGCTGAAACTATGAAAACTTTACCCGACCACCTGTGCGGCCGATGTGGACAGTTTATCTGACCTAGGCCTTTTTAACCTGCCTTGGGCGGCCGGTCGGACGTTGATGTCAATGGCTATAACGGCTGGTTGACGGTCATTTTGAATTTGATCTAGTTAAAAAATTTCAGGGTGCATCCTCCCCCGAAACCTCACATTTTGTTTTATAGTAATGGTCTAGTCATCTAACACAGTTTGCCACATATTGGGCGAAAGTAAACAATGTTCGATAGGCAGATATTTTGAATCTAGTTAAAAAAATTTAGGGTGCATCCTCCCTCGAAACACAACATTTTATTCTACGGTAATGGTCTAGCCATCTAACACGGTTTACCAAATATCGGTCATGTGAAAATAAATAATGGCCAATAGGCCGCAATTTTGATCGAAATTGTTCAAGATGCATAATCTCCTGAAATCTCACAATTTATTTTATAGTAATGGTCTAGCTATCTAGCATGGTTTACCTGATATCAGGCCTATCGAGGTGAATAATGCTGATTGTCTGCCATTTTGAATTCGATAGATTTAAAAATTTCCAGGGTGCATCCTCCACTGAAAACTCACATTTTGTTTTATAGTAATGGTCTGGCCATCTAGTACGGTTTATCAAATATCGGCCATGTGAAAGTGAATAATGGCCGATAGGCTGCTATTTTGAATTTGATCGAGTTGAAATTTTTCATAATGCATCCTCTCCTGAAATCTCAAATTTTTTTTTATAGTAATGGTCTAGCCATCTAGTACGGTTCACCAAATAACGGCCATGTGAATGTGAATTATGGCCAAAGGTGGCAATTTTGAATTTGATCAATATGACTATAATCGGCCCAGTAGTTTTCAAGATTTGCTCCGGAAACGAAGTGTGTGTCAAAACGTCTAGATAGGTCATAGTACTGAACCAAAATTAGGTCAAAGTTCATATACCCTAAAAGGCACAACTAGACCCCCTAGAGGTGTTGTGTGTAAAATTTGACAATCGGACAAGTACATCCTGAGATATACTGCGGCAACAAAATGTTCACAGACGGCCCAACGGCCGTAACATTCAATGCGACCTTGCGTATTGAATTCAAATTAAAAATATTTTAACCTGTTCATTATCCACCTAGAAGTAACCCACATACCAAAAATTGTTATCCTAGCTTATTTTCTTACAAAGTTATAGGCAAAAGAAGAGGTAAAATCCGGATGGAGGCGGAATTCATAGTTCCCTCCGTCTCACCTACGGTGATGGCGGGAGCTGATTAATCAAGAAGTGAATGACGGAACAAAGTCTAGGACTTTATTTCTTCAAAAACGAGGGTTAATAGCTAAAATGGGTCACCTGTCGAATGCTCATGTACTGCCTCAAGTTAAACTCTTCAGAGAAACCAACATGGTGAGTAACCTTGCAATTGAGTCGATAACTGTCAAATCTGAAATAAAATATTATGAAATAAAATTTTTGTGTAATTTTTCCAAGTGATCTTCCAAATTTGTAGGTACTGGTATTAAATATCTCTTTAAAATATCAGTACTACAGAGAAGCTATTAATTTCAAATGAGTACATGTACTCAGAAAAATAACCTGAGTATTACAATATTTGTTGCACATTCATTTGAATGTAATGTTATTTTAGTGCTGAATTTACAGGTTTCTAATAATATAATTGCTGTTTTCCCACTGTCTGTACACTACCCACTGCTACACCAGTCTTGTGAAAAACTTCCACGACTAGACAATGTGGTTATTTATCTAAATTGAGTATAGTATGCATACATTTTAAGACTGAATTGAGTAATCAACATTTTAATTTTGTTATGTTTGTTATGCAATTCATTCAAGATAATCAGTGTTGACACATTTTAGTTGACTAATTAAGCAATTTCGCAACCTGTAGCACTAGATTACTTAACCAAATTAAAGAGCATTCTAAGCATTGAAATTAAGCATGTTAAAAATACACATGTGCATGAGCATGAGGAGCAAAGCTTGCATCTCCACCCGCCCCACATAGTACATTAAATATAGAATAATACAGTACCGTCACCAAATTTTTACGTAAACCACGTGAAAATGTAATGTCAGAATCACACCAAAATCTAATCAACATATGGCCAGGGTAAGTTGCTTCATTGGAACAAATCGGTAAAGCAGTTCAAGATCTTCAGAGTAACATGTGATTCGTCAGCCATCTTGAATTTTGTTGAAAAAAGAAAAACAATTCTCCTGACTTTTTTCTCAGGGGCTCCGAACATTGACAAAAGATAAAATTTGAGCTGTATAACCATATTACCAAATTTTGATAATAGCCAAAATGAGCAAAACTGAAATATCAGCTAAAATCCTAAAAAGTAAAAAAATATAAGTTTTTATTATCCTAATCACACAAAAAACTAATCAGCACACATCCAGGGTAGGGTTATTCCTTTGAACCAAACATGAAACAAATCCATAAAGCAGTTTAAGCTCTAGAGAGTGACATAAGATTTTGGCGGCCATCTTGGATTTTGTTGAAAAAGCTGAAAAACGCCAGAAAAATTTACCGGGCAAATTCCATAGGGCCAACAAATATTTAGAAATAATAGGAGCAGGGGTGTATAGCTATATTACCAAATTTTGATCATAGCCAATATGAACAAAACTGAAATATCCGCTAAAATTCTGAAACGTAAAAAAATCAGAGTTTTTATTATCGGAATCACACCAAAAACTAATCAGCACATGTGCAGGGTAAGGTCTTTCCTTTAAACCAAACATAAAACAAATCCAGGAAGCGGTTCAAGCTCTAGAGAGCGACATAGGATTTTGGCAGCCATCTTAGATTTTGCTGAAGAAGCTGAAAAACGCCCAAGAAAATTACCGGGCAAATTCCTTAGGGCCAATATGCATACTGCAAATATTTGGAAATAATCCGAGCAGGGGTGTATAGCTAAATTAACAAATTTTAATAATAGCAAAAATGAACAAAACTGAAATATCCACTAAAATTCTTAATCGTAAAACAATTATAGTTTTTATTATCAGAATCACACCAAAAACTAATCCCCACATGTGCAGAGTAGGGTCTTTCCCTTAAACCAAACATGAAACAAATCCAAAAAGCGGTTCAAGCTCTAGAGAGCGACATAGGATTTTGGCAGTCATCTTGGATTTTGCTGAAGAAGCTGAAAAACGCCCCCAAAAATTACCGGGCAAATTTCTTAGGGCCAATATGCATACTGCAATTTTTTAGAAATAATCCGGGTAGGGGTGTATGGCTATATTACCAAACTTTGATGATGGCCAAAATGAGCACAACAGAAATATCCGCTAAAATACAGAAACAAATTTTGAGAAAACATATACAAACATATACAAACATGAAACAAATTTTTATTATCAGAATCACACCAAAAGCTCTCAGCTCACGGCCAGGGTAAGGTCTTCCCCTTCAACCAAACATGAAACAAATCGATGAAGCGGTTTAAGCTCTAGCGTGCGCCATAGGATTTTGGCGGTCATCTTGGATTTTGTTGAAGAAACTAAAAAACGCAAAAAAAAAATTTACCAGGCAAATTCCCAAGGGCCAGTATGCATACTGTAAATATTTGGAAATAATCCGGGTAGGGGTTTTTGAGTGAGAGCATAAACAAGTGGCGGCGGCTGGTGGACTCAGCAAAAACAATAAGTCTCCACCACCACATAGTGGGTGGAGACTTAATAATCTAGAAGAGGACTATCATAACATTTTATTATAATTACAAATCTGTGTGGCAAAAAATCGGTTTTGGTTAATAAGGTTAAATAGATGTTATAATTGCATTGCACTGAAAGTCTCCACCTTCGACGATTAATAATTATTGCCAATGCAATAACGATGGAGCTATACGATTACATCGATTTGTAAGGCGGGTCCGGGGTGGCCATCTTGCGAATTAGCTGATTTCAAAGGGTAATACAGTAATACCCAGGGGGCCCCAGATGCGACCCCCTCCAGATACGACCCCTCGTATTATGGAAAAAAAATTCTGAGCACCGACGTGCTTTACACTGGCACCCTTTAAATACGACTTCCCCTCTGACATGACATACGACCTTCAAATCATGGCAGTACCTGGCGACATGGTTCTAAAAATACAACTTTCAGCCACTATCAGCCCGGCATGAACTGTCCGTCTGAAGATACTGCTTGTGTTTACAAGACTACATGTATCACATACGGAGCACCGGGTTAATGCTGTAGAGTGTCGTTCGAAGTGGGCCAGCATTGACACAACCTTGGTCAATACACTGTATGCAGATGTGTACTGGTAGATTCAAATCACCATACCAGATAGCGATATCCTTCTAAAGACACAACTTTTGAAAATTAGCTGTTCAGACTCCGTCATGTCTGCAGATTTTTCCAGCCGACTAAATGTATAACAACTTTAATATTCTAGTCACAGTGTTGGGACGCATATTAGACTAAAGTGACTGAAAAATTATTTTCGCTGACATTTTTACTGTATCTTGAATACTTTTTCTGTTAATAATTTAAAACCATGTTTGAATGGGGTTTTCAATGTATATATTTATTTACTGTATATATGCGATACAGTTAACATCTAGTGCACCCTTGGCTTTACAAGGTGCATTACACCATTAATTAGCAGGAGATGTCAGCAGTGTCAGTGTCAGATAAACATCCCACTACAAATTGATTTGAAAAATGAGGCAGGGTATAGCAGTCTATCATCACGGGGGAATAAACATAAACAGGGTCTGCACACGCCGTAGCGAGACGCCAAACTGATGCCCCCATTGACGACGTGGCCCAGCATTATAACAACACAACACCTACGTCTTGCGTGATTATACTCACAGCCACGTGCATTACAGTGCCTCAGAGTGCATACACGTTTAGATAATTGCTAGTGCGTGTTTTGTCTGTGTTGTCTGTTTACCTTCAATCCTGGTCAATATAGAAGAGGTCGGTCTCGCACGTTTGCCATCATTTGTTTTTTAGTTTTTATTTGGCAGTGTATTATTGATCGATCCAGGAGTTTCAGGTTGAATTAAGAGTGTAATGTGTGTGACAAATTAACAGAGCCATAGCGTGCACAGTGTCAGCCTTGATCTGTCACAGCTATTTTTCACACGTGATGTCGGCACCTGGATTAGGTAGGCTCTACTAGGCTATACCATGAGTTGTGTCAAAATGACAGCAGCATGTGTCAGTTTTTCTTACAACAAAAGGAATGACTGAATAGTCATTGCACTGACTCAGTGATCATTTAGTCAGACAGATTGATCAGCGTTTCAGACATAAATATTGCGCCGCTGTTAAATATCACCCAAGCGCTTTAAAATAAAAACAAGACTACATAAGTCCAGGAGCTCCCGCTCCGAATTAGAATTTGATTTAAGCAATTTTTTGTAGGGTTATTAATGTAGTCCTAGGCTAGGTCAAAAATCAAGACGCAAGACAACTAGGTCTAAGAAGCCCAGTCTAAGAGTAAGATAAGAACTAGACAGTCTGTCAGAGATTGCAAACCTCCATTGAAATTAATTATCCTAATCAGTAATCCCAGTAATCCAGTAATCCCAGTAATGGTCTGCCTACCTATCTGGCACGGTTTACCCGATATCAGGCCAATCGAGGTAACTAATAGCTGATTCGATATAAACTAGTTAAAAACTTAGGGTGCATCCTCCCCCGAAACCTTAAATTTTGTTTTATAGTAATGGACTAAAATCTCACACAGTTTGCAAAATATTGGGCATGTGAAAGTAAATAATGGCCGATAGGGGGCCATTTTGAATTTGATCGGGTCGTTTCACCTACGGTGACGGCGGGAGCTAAAAACAGGGGAATTTCATTTTGCGGAATTGGACAAGGTTTTCTTTTTCGATTTCAGAATAGAATGTATTTTCTAGATCACTCCAAAAACATAACAAACAAAAAAATAGTCCATAAACATGTTTCTTTCTCTTAAGGTCTCACCACACAAATTCATTCGTGCATATCATTATAAAGTTTAAGAATAAGAAAGTTAGTCTCTTTTTAAAAATTGTGGCTCTTTGCAGCAGCTCCTGTGGTGATTATTACGGATATATCATTTTGATAACAATTTAAATCGATTCTGTGAGGTTTTGTTGTAGCAAAAGCATCAAAATTATAAAAGATAGATCTAACAGGAAGTCCTTGCGCTGGCTGTAACAGGGCTCTTCTAAAAAACGAGGTCAATTTTTTTCTAGGTCGCATGGGGGAGAGTGGAGCAAGAGCTTATTCTAGGCTAAAATAGCAGAAAAGCAAGCAGATTCACATGCCTTTTCTATTTTGTATTTTAAAAGAGAACAGACGGATGGTTAAAATGGTATATAGGGTTATTTACATTTCCCCATTCTAGGAGTGCTAGGAGGCCTGAGCGTATGGGTCATAATACATGTAAGTCTATGGGACGGGTATTATGTGTGGTGAGACGTTATAGTAATGGTCTAGCAAGGCTTACCAAATATCGGCCATGTGAAAATAAATAATGGCCCATAGGCGGCCATTTTGAATTTGATAGAGGCAAAAATTTTCAAGATGCATCCTCTCCTGAAATCTCACATTTTATTTTATAGTCATGGTCTAGCTATCTATCATGGTTTACCCGATATCAGGCCTGTCGAGGGTAATAATGGCGATTGTCAGCCATTTTCATTTTTTTTTAGTTGAAAATTTTCAGGGTGCATCCTCTCCTGAAACCTTACAATTTGTTTCATAGTAATGGTGTAGCTATCTTGAGCGGTTTTCATGATATTCCGCAAAATATTTCGGTCGAATATACTGTTGTTATAAATCAGGTTGAAGTGATTGGTCAAACTCAAGGTCATGGTACAACAAGAGCACACTCGATGATAGCCCGCCGCCGAATTATGATAAAGAAAGTAAAGACGAATGTCATCACGTAAATAACAACCCAAGATATAAATGGTATGTTAAATAAGATAGATACATGTATAATATGATATACTATATAATACTTGCATAGACTACAAGCAGATCTATAAAAAACCAGCCGCTTTTCAAGTTATCGTGCCCACAAGGTCAAATTATGGACGTAAAATAAATGTGAAAAATCGCAATAAGTCGACCATTTTGATTTTTTTACCGGCCATTATTGAGCTTGTCCAAGAACTGCTTATTAGTAACATGCATAACAAACTTGAAGAGGATACTTGTGAAAATGTTGAAGTTATCGCGCCTACAAGGTCAAATTATTGACGTAAAATGAGAAAAATTGCAATAAATCGGCCATTTTGAATTTTTTTTCAGCCATTATTAAACTTGTCCAAGAACTACTTATTAGTAACATGCATAACAAATTTGAAGAGAATATGTGAAAAACTTTTCAAGTTATCGCGCCCACAGGGTCAAATTATTGACGTAAAATGAGAAAAATCGCAATAAATCGGCCATTTTTTTTTTTTTAGGCCATTATTGAACTTGTCCAAGAACTACTTATTAGTAACATGCATAACCAATTTGAAGAGGATATGTGGAAAACTTTTCAACTTATCGCGCCCACAAGGTCAAATTATTGACGTAAAATGTGAAAAATCGCAATAAATCGGCCATTTTTTTTTTTTTTGGCCATTATTGAACTTGTCCGAGAACTGGTTATTAGTAACATGCATAACAAATTTGAAAAGGATATGTGAAAAACTTTTCAAGTTATCGCGCCCACAAGGTCAAATTATTGACGTAAAATGTGAAAAATCGCAATAAATCGGCCATTTTTTTTTTTTTTTTCGGCCATTATTAAACTTGTCCGAGAACTGGTCATTAGTAACATGCATAACAAATTTGAAAAGGATACGTGAAAAACTTTTCAAGTTATCGCGCCCACAAGGTCAAATTATTGACGTAAAAGGTGAAAAATCGCAGTAAGTCGGCCATTTTGAATTTTTTTCAGCCATTATTGAACTTGTCCGAGAAGTGGTCATTAGTAACATGCAAAACAAATTTGGGAAGGAAACATGAAAAACTTTTCAAGTTATCGCGCCCACAAGTAAATGTTAACGCCGACGCCGACGACGCCGTACTTCAATTGCAATAGCCCACCTTTTTTAATTAAAATTAAAAGGCGGGCTAAAAACCTGAAAAGCACAACTAGGGACCTTAGAGATCATGTATGTGCAATTTGAGATTTGCTCAGGAAACGAATGGCGAGTCAAAAAGTTCAAATAGGTCATAGTACTGAACCAAAAGTAGGTAAAAGTTCATAAACCCCAAAAGGCAAGCTAGACCCCCTAGAGGTGTTGTGTGTAAAATTTAAAGAAAATCAGACAAGCACATCCTGAGATATGCCCCGGAAACGAATTGTTCACGTATGGTACAACTCGGTAACATCATTCAATCTTCTCTGCGACCTTGCGTATTGAATTCAGATTAACAAGACTACGTAAGTCCAGAAGCTCCCGCTCTAAATTAGAATTTGATTCAAGCAATTTTGTGTAGGGTTATTATTGTAGTCCTAGGCTAGGTCGAAAATCAAGACGCAAGACAACTAGGTCTAAGAGGTTCCGACTAAGAGTAAGTTTAGAACTAGACAGTCTGTCAGAGATTGCAAACCTCCATTGAAATTAATGTAGTCCTAAGCTAGGTCGAAAATCAAGACGCAAGACAACTAGGTCTAAGAGGTTCCGACTAAGAGTAAGTTTAGAACTAGACAGTCTGTCAGAGATTGCAAACCTCCATTGAAATTAATGTAGTCCTAAGCTAGGTCGAAAATCAAGACGCAAGACAACTAGGTCTAAGAGGTTCCGACTAAGAGTAAGTTTAGAACTAGACAGTCTGTCAGAGATTGCAAACCTCCATTGAAATTAATGATCCTAATCAGTATCCCAGTAATGGTCTACCTATCTGGCATGGTTTACCCATGGTTTACAATTTCTAGGGTGCAATCCTCCCCCTGAAAACACATTTTTTAAAAGTAATGGTCTAGGCATCTCACACGGTTTACCATTTTGTATTTGATCAAGTCAAAATTTTTCAGGATGCATCCCCTCCTGAAATCTCACATTTTGTTTGATAGTAATGGTCTAGCCATCTAGTACACTTTACCAAATAACGGTAATGTGAATGTGAATAATGGCCGATAGGCGGCTATTTTGAATTTGATAGAGTCAATTTTTTTCAAGATGCATCCTGTCCTGAAATTTTACATTTTGTTTTATAGTACTTAATGGTCTAGCTGTGTTGCACGGTTTACTGAATATCAGCAATGTGAAAGTAAATAGTGGTCGATAGGTGGCCATTTTAAATATGATTGAGTCAAAAAATTTCAAAATGCATCCTCTCCGGAAACGTCACATTTTTTTTATAGTAATGGTCTAGCTATCTAGCACGGTTTACCTGATTTCAGGCCTATCGAGGTAAATAATGCAGATTGTCGGCCATTTTGAATTTAATAAAGAGTTAAAAAATTTAAGGGTGCATCCTCCCCCAAAAACTCACATTTTGTTTTATAGTAATGGTCTAGCTATCTAGCACGGTTTACCTAATATCAGGCCTATTGAGGTAAATAATACTGATTGTCGGCCATTTTAAATTCCATAGAGTTCAAAATTTTCAAGGTGCCTCCTCCCCAGAAAACTCAAATTTTGTTTTATAGAATTTTTCAAGATGAATCCTCTCCTGAAATTTCACATTTTGTTTTGTAGTAATGGTCTAGCCATCTAGCACGGTTTACCAAATAACGGCCATGTGAAAGTGAATAATGTCCGGAAGGCGGCCGTTTTAAATTTGATCAAGTCAAATTTTTTCAAGATGCATCCTCTCCTGATATCACAAATTTGGTTTATAGTAATGGTTTAGCTATCTAGCACGGCTTATCCAATAACAGGCCTGTCGAGGTGAATAACGGCCAATAGGCGGCCTTTTTTAATTTGATCAAGTTGAAATTTTCCAAAATTCCTGAAAACTTACAATTTTTGTTTTATAGTAATGGTGTAGCTATCTTAAGCGGCTTTCATGATATTACGCAAAATATTTCAGTCGGATTTACCGATGTTATAAATTAGGTCAAAGTGCTGGGTCAACTTCAAGGTCCAAAAACCTGAAAAGGCACAACTACTAACAATTTTCCAAAATGCATCTCTCCTGAAAACTTACAATTTTTGTTTTATAGTAATAGTGTAGCTATCTTGAGCGGTTTTCATGATATTACGCAAAATATTTCAGTCGGATTTACCGATGTTATAAATTAGGTCAAAGTGCTGGGTCAACTTCAAGGTCCAAAAACCTGAAAAGGCACAACTACGGACCTTAGAGAACATGTATGTGCAATATGACTGTCATCGGCCCAGTAGTTTTTCGAGATCTGCTCCGGAAACGAAGGTTGCATCAAAACGTCTAAATAGGTCGTAGTTCTGATCCAAAAGTAGGTCAAAGTTCATTTACAGTAGTCCCTCCAGATGCGACCCCCTTCAGATGCGACTTCTCCTATTATGCAACTTTTTTTCGTAGCACCGACGTGCTTTACACTGTTAAGCACCCCTTAGATGCGACTTCCCCTCTCCCATGACAAGCGACCTTCAAATCATGGCACTACCTAGGGACCTCCCTCTAAAGATACGACTTTTTAAAATTAGCTGCTAAGCGGCACTGTCAGCCTGGCATGAGCTGCCCGTCTGAAGATACTGCTTGTGTGTACATACCGTCAAATACAGTACAGCAGATACGTATGTTGAGCCACTGTCGGACTAAGGCTGGTACAACGTGGTATGAAGTGGGTATGATGTGTACTGGTAGCTTCAAATCACCGTACCAGATAGAGATAGCCTTCTAAAGATACGACTTTTTGAAATTAGCTGCTCACAGACTGTGTCACGTTTGCAGGTGTCTGCCGGCCATGCACTGTCAAGATCCGGCTTTTTAATGTCTCTAGCCGACTAAATGTATAACTACTTTAGTATTTTAGTAACAGCGTTGAGACGCATATCACATTATAGTGGCTGAAAAATGCTTTCCGGTGATATAACTATGTTTACTATATCTTAAATACGTTTTCTGTTATTGATTTAAAACCATGTTTAAATGAGGTTTTCAATGTATATATTTATTGATATGGGTGCAGTCAACATACAACGAGCCCTTGGCGTTACAGGGTGCATTACACCCCTAATTAGCAGCCGACGTCAACGGTGTCAGTGTGTCAGCGGGGCGTGATAAACATCCTACTTCAAATACCTAACTTTTCCAATTATGATCGTACGAACATGTCATAAATATCACTAGAAAGCTTATTTATTGCTGAAAATAATGATATAAATTATATAATGATAGCTCCTAAACTCGCAGAGTTATTGATTTTGAAAATGAGGCAGGGTTTAGCAGTCTATCATCCCGGGGAATAAATGTAAACGAGACGCAAACCGATGCCGCCATTGACGACGATGGCCCAGCATTAAAACAACACTGCAACAACGTCTCGCGCCGTCCATATTCAGTCACGTGCATTACAGTCTCTATACACGTGAAGATAATATCTGTGCTAGTGCGTGCGTAGTTGGTATTGTCTTCAATTCTGGTCAACATAGAAGACGCCGACCTCGCCTGTTTGCCATTGACTATTTTAATGAGAATACAGTGTACATCCATAATACCGTATTTGTTTTTAAATTTTTATTTGGCAATCCAATGTATTATTGATCAATCCTAGTGTTTCGGGTTGAGTTAGAGTATGATGTGTGTGACGCATTAACAGATCAAGCCATAGCGTGCAAAGTGTCAGCCTTCATCTATCACAGCTTTTTTTCACACCTGATGTCGGCACCTTGATTAAGTTGGCTCTACTAGGCTGTAAAATTAGTTGTGTCAGGCCGCGGAGTGTCAGTTTAGCACAACAAAAGTAATGACTACATATGGTCATTGCCCTGACTCAGTGATCATTGACTCAGACAAATTGATTAGTGTTTCAGCCATAAATATCGCGGCGCTGTTAAATATCACCCGAGCGCTTTACATCAGTGCACATATATAGTCAGTGCACATATATAATAAACGAGCCTCAACTGCGTCTGCCTACATGGCACGTTTACGGTTTATTAGCGGCACTGTACGGTACATTGTTTTAATGCTGGGCCAGAATGGAGTCAGTGTCACATGTTTTGTAGTGTAAAGCATAGGGCTATATTGAAATGTGGAGAAAAACACTACCTCAATGCTTATGAAAACACAAGCCACTTCCAGTACTTCTAAATTACGTGTTACCGTTAGAACAGGCAATTAACACAGGCTGTCAACTGCGCTGATCGTGTCACAACGTGTCACAAATTAAACATCAAATTCGGCCTATTTTACGTTTTTTCTAGAGTTTTTTTCACCCCTCTGAGATACGACTACCCCTCTGATGTGACTTTGGTTCTTTGGCAGTATGGAAGTCGTATCAGAGGGGGACTACTGTACCCCAAAAGGCTCAACTGGACCCCCTAGAGGTGCTGTGTGTAAAATTTGAAGATAATCGGACAAATATGCTCCGGAAACGAAATGTTCACCGACGGCCCATCGGCCCAACACGGAATCCATAGCTCCCTCCGTCTCACCTACGGTGACGGCGGGAGCTAAAAAATATTTTAACTTGTCGATTATCCACATAGAAGTAACCCACATACCAATAATTGATATCCTAGGTTATTTTTTACAAAATAATAGGCAAAAGAAGAGGTAGAAATACAGACGGAGGCGGAATCCATAGCTCCTTTCGTCGCACCTCAGGTGACGGCGGGAGCTAAAAAAATCATGCATGTAGTACAAACCTTTTTAGTTGAATAGTCAGAATATTGGGGGGGCGATGGAGAGTAAATCTCTTCTGCGCAGGAACTTTCATATTACACCTGGAAAATAAAATATATTTACTTTCACAGTAGCCAGTATAAGAAATAGAGATAGAATTTATATAGTAACTTTATTTTTTTTTTAACAGAAAAAATTGAGGCAAAGAAAACATACTTAGTACAACTATATGCATTTTCTTTATCCAGCGTGTCTGGTTGAACAAACCTATGCAAAGCTGCTTGTATCGACTGAACATTCTGAAACACAAAAGAAATTACTTTCAACTCAAATTTAATGGGACAAATATGATCACCTGTACTGAATGACTTATATAATAGTAGCATTTTTTTCTTCCTTCATACAGGGTTTATAATAAGGATTGTAGGTATGATTGTTGACCCTTTTATTAGATTTTCTAAATGTTTGTATATTGTAATACATGGTAATACAGTGTGCAGTGGTTTTGCACCAACAAGCTGATCACTTGAAGCTTTGTGTTTTGGACACCATTATTAGAAATCCTATTATGTCTCGGCATTGATTTTTGTGGCGCATGACATTCTAGTATTTGCACCATAATGTGTGATTTGTCTGAAAGTCAATGAAACAGTAGGCCTAAGTCATGATACTCTCCGTCTAATGTCACACCTTACAGATTAGAGGTTTTCTCTAGTCACTAGCTCTTACTCAATACAAAATAGATACTGATAAATTCAGATTTATAATAGATATGTTTTAATATTTGGAACCGCCCTTGTCATCTTGGTTGTTTTCTTTATATTTCTAAAAATTCAACTGGAAAAAACTCTGCTGGCCATAAGATGGACAGTGACTGATCACATTGACTTGCCTTCCTCAGATATTACTTGCCATGGACCAGCCAACTGCCAGTATTTGAATCGACACATGAATTCACTGAAAAAAATTGTTGAGAAAGACCTTGTAATATATAATTGAAGCTATGTATCATCAGCGCATCTATAACTCATTTTATCTGGCTAAGAAACATTGTCACTAAGAATTTAGGATACAACATTTGATCCATAGGGTGACAACATGTACTCAGACAGCTAGAAATGTAACTGTCTACTATAATATTCGGACAGTGCAACTTTTTAAAAGTGTAAACTGCCTGCAAGGCATGTAACAGATGCGCATTATTTACAACTAGGGATCTGTTTATTCTCATCACTGATTCGAGTGCAATAAACTGAAATGGAAAAGATGGGCGTATAAAACTTGAAAATGACTGGATATGAATCAACAGAGAAAGCAATGGTTAGACGTTTCCTTGAAATTTCAAAAACAACACTGTGCAGCGAGGATCAAAAACTTTAAATACATTTATCAACACTTGTATTATAGTGTGAATGTAATTCTTTGATGCTAAATGTAAAACAAGAGCACACTCGACAAGAGCGCACTGCTCAATAGCCAGTCGCCATTATTGAAAGTTAAAGGTGAAGTGAAGTGCAAAAATTCACAATACATCGGCCATTTAAAAAATTTTGCTGATAAGTAACATGCATAGCAAATTTGTGAAGGATACATAAAAAAACTTTTCAAGTTATCGTGCCCACAAGGTCAAATTATTGAAGTTAAATGTGAAAAATCTGAATAAATCATCATGTTGATTATTCTTTCAGCCGTTATCGAGGTTGTCGCAGAACAGAACTGCTTATTAGTAACATGCATAACAAATTTGAACAGGATACATCAAAAAATTTCAAGCTATGTCAAATTATTGACGTAAAATGCAAAAAATCACAATAAATCGGCCATTTTGATTCTTTTTGCCATTATATTTGTCCGAGAACTGTCATTTGTAACATGCATAACACATTTGGGAAGAAACAACTTTTCAAGTTATCGTGCCAACAATTAAATGTTAACGACGACACAGACCTTCAATTGCAATATCACACCTTTTTTAATTAAAAAGCAAGCTAAAAAGTAGTTTTGTTACAGTTTATGTTGTGCATTACGACAGTACATGTATATCCAGTATACCCAGTAAACAGGAGTCATTGAATTGAATGTTAGATTAATGTCGGCTTGCCTCTACGACATTGGTTCA
Source organism: Flabesymbios commensalis (assembly GCA_964017125.1). Taxonomy (NCBI): domain Eukaryota; kingdom Metazoa; phylum Annelida; class Polychaeta; order Terebellida; family Flabelligeridae; genus Flabesymbios; species Flabesymbios commensalis. Next base: position 35,710,095 of record OZ024904.1, on the reverse strand, counting down.
ATGTCTTGGTTCGCTGGATAGGCTCAACTCAGTTGTTGGCTGGGCAGGTGTTTGTTGTTTCGAGATTAAAACTCCTTAAAACAAGCATCATGTCTGGCAGCTGTTGTGACACTGTGGATGCTAGTATGAAGTAAAATGCATATTATGCAGCTACATACTTTGAGTTTGAGCTAGATTTGCTTTGAGGGGCAAAGCTTGCGTCTCCACCCGCTCCAAAATACATCAATTATATAGAGAAATACAGTACTGTCACCAATTTTTAATCTAACCACGTAAAAAATGTGATCACACCAGAATCACAGCAAAATCTAATCAACATATGGCCAGGGTAAGGTGCTTCCTTGGAACAAATCAATGAAGCGGTGCAAGCTCTTGAGAGTAATATGTGATTAGTCGGCCATCTTGGATTTTGCCAAAAAAATGAAAATAAGAAAAATAATTTTCCAGACAAATTTCTCATGGACCAGTTATCATACCCAAAAAATCAAATTTGAACTGTATAGCTATATTATCAAATATAATTACTGCAAATATTTAGAAATAATCTGAGCAGTGTTTTCTGTTTGAGAGCAGAAACAAGTTGAGACGGCAGGCAGACTTAGCAAAAACAATAAGTCTCTCCCATCACAAAGTGGGTGGAGACTTATTGTTTGTGAGATTTCATAATAACCAGTGATATACTGAAGTGCACTGAATCACACGTTCACGGTTTCACAAGGTCAGACGTGCACATATTATCTGAATTACAGCATTCCCTTTTCGCAACACATTTATTGTTTAATGCCACATGTTTAAAGAATATTTACAAAGATGGCAGGCCAGTCAGCTGTAACTTCTCTCCATCAACAAATAGAAATTCTGTCTGTTTCCATGACATTGTACTAACCTTGAAAACTATCGCGCTTACAAGCCAATTTGATTTTCATGACCTTGAAAAAGGTTGAGGTTACTGAATAATAAAGTTGACATTAAGATTATAGTAGTTGTTAAATAATAAAGGAGCGTCAGAGCGTTATGAAATCATCGCACCTACAAGGTCATTTAGTTTCCTTGACCTGGTGACCTTGATCACAAGAGTATCGGAATTGAGTAGTTAAAAAATGTGCCAGTCAAGGCGCCATAAAATTATTGAACTTGCAATCATCTGCAACACCATATGCCCGCCGTTGGAGAATATTCACAATTCCATCTTTCTAACACACCTTTAGAACCGGCAAAAGTGTGTCACACAGGATATGCATGTCCCAAAGGTAATGGACAATATTTAAAGGTTTGTGGTATCTAAAATGTGCAGTAAATAATGCATGTCTAAAGCATTGAGAAGGGCCTATTTTTACCTTCTGTTTTACCAAATTGTTACCTATTTTTAGAAAAATGTGTGTTTACCTTCACGTCCAGGCTGATATCCATCACAGGGTCATATGTATTGGATTTTCCCTTGCATCGCAAACATAGAACTGTGAAAAAATACATTCATTTTCAACAACAATCTGCCAACAAAGTATGAATTTTAAAATCTTTGAGATAAGAACTGGTGGGTGAGGCTTTTTTTAAGGTGTGTGATAGCCACAGAGTTCGATTTACTTTTTAAACATCGCCTAGCCATTTGCAAGAATCTCTTAAGCTTATACTATTGGCCAAAATTGTGTGTTTCGCTACGCAATGCTGAATAAATTGAACACAGAACCATTGTTCAATTTTAGACAGAATTTTGCGAGAGACAGGACTCTTTTATGTTGTAAGCGAGTCCTCATACTGAAGAACCAATATTTTTTTGCTGGCATTAATGTCAGCAAAATTAATAGTTCTGTCCTGTAATGAAGATTAATCTGTTCCAATCAGAAAAGCCTGCAGGCCACACAAGGGTATTAATCAATTTGTCCTGCATATATAATTGAATGCCACACGGACTCGTCTCAAAATTATGCGCTGGTGATTATGTTCACACAGCGTAATGTGACCGTAGCACAACGAATATCAAATTAAGGTGTGTTGATAGATAAGATAGGAATGGAATCATACACTTGATTCAAAGGATTTTTTTAAATGCTGTTCTATCATTATCAAACTAGTATAAGGAAGTGCCTTGGCCAAATTTACATATTGATAAATCGTTCACAAAAATAATTTTTATATCTTAAAAATCAGCTGGAATAAATTAGTTGAATTCATACAAGATATATTTACCTTGACTTCTAAGAAAGCCACCAAATATTTGGTTAATAAGTGTAGTCTCTTTACTATATCTGTCCAGCCTGAAATAACAGTAAAATTAAAAATATTTTAAACTGTCCATTATCCACCTAGAAGTAACCCACATACCAAAAATTGTTATCCAAGTTTATTTTCTTACAAAGTTATAGGCAAAAAAGGGGTGAAAATCCAGATGGAGATTCTATAGCTCCCTACGTCGCACCTATGGTTACGGCGGGAGCTAATTATAACTAGAACGTGCTTATCAACACAGGTGTGAATATGACAATCATGCCTCAGTCTACAGAGGTCACAACAACCAGAATCCCCTGCATTCACCTGTAAGTTGGTCTGAGCAATCCCTATAGAACATATTACTCCAGTCAGATTAGACATGACTATTGGCACTTTTTATCAAACCATCAATATAAAAGGCATGCCAATGCTTTCCATGATTACATCCATGTTTTTTTTCTACCACAAAACTATACTCATATAAAAATACTGTACAAGCACTCAAACACCCCTCAGTGATGTAGTGACTCAAAATGGCCACAAATTTGACACAGAACAGGCTCCTGCTGGTCTACAAAAAGTGCTTGCCATTTAGTCGATTTTAGAGCCCGATAAGCATATAATATATATACATCAAACTTGAATAGTTTATTCGTAATCATAATGAACAAATAAAATATACGTTCTAAATGGCTAGATATTTTAAATGTAAGAAAATGAACTGCACAGTCAACTCAGTTCTACATATTGCATAGGTGTCCTAGCAGGGTGCCCACTGCAGTACTAACTCCAAGGTCGTGACACTCAACAGGACAAGATGGGGGTGGAAGCGGCCACTGGGAGCGGACAAAAATGTTACCGGGTTGAATCAAAATTGTGTCAATGTCTCTTGTTTCACACATAATGCAACATGCGGTACCCTGGGGTACCAAATAGAAATCAGCCATTTTGTCTAATGCATTATTTTATTTTCAGGGCTGTACCCCGCTTTATACCAAAAAAGGTAAAATAATTTTAAAAGAGGACAAAAATTATAGATGTGAAACGTTCTTATTTTGCAAATTTTGTTTTGGCGGCATTTTCGTCACTAAGGACAAATTTCCGCCAAATTCACCAGGTGGCCTTGCAAATAACGCATCACATCTCAAAACGACTGACCCAGACAGTATGTTGTGATTGGTCGACATGATCATTTCTACCAATGATATGTATGATGCTTAAGATGTAGTGGGTTCTATGCTTCTGGGACAACCAAAGGCTCGCACAGATTATTTGTACGGCTCTACAACAGGCAACAGCCAAACTTTAAAGCATACCTAGTTAAAGCATACAGCAAAATGCAGTCAATGACAATGGCGCACTGCAGAGTGTAGTGTGCTTAATTTTGTTTAATAATATTATAGTTGGAGGCCATATTGCTGTAATCTTATTTTACATGAGACCTATTGAGTTTAAAACAGTGTTACTATAGGAAAATAATTATATTATTGCATACAGGCCAAGTGTACAGCAATGCCTGCATATGTTGTCGTGACTTCTTTGCAGAAAACCTTTAAGCATTCATGGCGGACAACAAAATAGTGACCAATTGTTTTCACACCCTATCGCGAATGATAATCTAGGTCAACCATCTTGAGACATCTACAGCTATTAGCAGATATGTGCACCCAAAATATTTCATTTCAGTATTCTTTCAACAAATATCAGGATTTTGCTTCTGCACCAAAATCATGATACCCTTTTCTTAAATAAGTGCATATAATATATTGACATTTTAATTTTCTTCTTGCTTCTGATAATAGGCCTATGAACATGATTTTTAATAGATATATTTATTGGTCAATGGATCCATTAGGCCTGAAAATGTAGGATTAGAATTTTAAATGATAATTCAATCTATATACCGGTACTGAAAGACGAGATCTACTGACATGAATGTTATAACTAACCCTTACAGCGCTGAAATATACTTGTATAAATCATGGAGACCAACGAGTTTTCTCAATTTTAAATCATCATAAATGTCTTACTCAGCTCTTTCGTCTTCATTTGAATACCTACATGGTATGTCATGGGGATACTGCCATTAGAAATATTTTAATTCTTTCAGTGCGGGGACCATCTATTTTCACCAGAAACTGACGTCTACACAAAGACTTAGCCAGACAGAGACACTTTCAGCCGTCTTTTGGATGGCCTATTTTCAGCAGGGACGTAGAAAAATATCGCCAGATTCCACCAAATTGCATTGTTGGAGAACCCCAGACCCCGTCCTGTCCCAACAATAAGTAAATTTGGACTCCCTTTTACTATTTCCTGGCTAAGTCCTTGCGTCTACAAACGTCCGACCAAAGTCGGTCACCGCGCTGTAAGGGTTAAGACTGCATTTTCAAAGATTTCTGTATTTGGGCTGTAAATCCGTACAAACTACAGAAAAATACGGGAGGTGTACAGGTCTGCATTAGCTTCCTATTTAACTATGGCGTCAGATGTTCCTGACATTTGAAGGTATGTTTTGAAGGGGAATATTTATTATTGCAAAATATTGTATTGGTTTCACAATAAATTTGTTTAAAATAGTGAGACATATGCTAACTTCCTAAAGCTTCCAACTAGCATTTTCTTCAATTTATGAAATTACATTGTGATTGGCATACCGTATTCATTCTAATAAACACCCGGGGCATTAAATAGAATACCCAGAGATGATGGGTCCTTATTAGCTTAGTTTTTAATATGATCATATATAGCTTACATGGTTTTATTTTGAAATCAGGGGGGGGGGGTTATTGGAATGTGTGCGCTTATTAGAATAATTCCGGTATTTCAACCTTTAGTTAGTCATTGCTCTCAGTCAGCACCATCTTGAGTGACCACAATTTACAGAGAGAAAACTACACTGTTATAAAATTCAGCAAAAATAGCATAACTAAACAAATACAATACTTTATGCTTTTTCAGAAACACCATTTGCTGTGCAAAATGTATTCGATGTAATGACAGAAAAGTGAATCTTTTCATGCTGCCGTTTTGACAAGATGTCCTTGAAATATATTTGGTACACACTGGGAATGCCCAGAGATCCGTTTTGATGTTACCATTTTATTCTAATAAGTTCCAATAATCTAAAAATAGTCGATTCTTTATTCAGTTAAAAAATTGTTTATATTTTTTGTAAGGAATGGTCAATTATTCTCACTTAGTATGTCCATACAGCATTGCCTTGTGCATACCATCGATGACATAGCGGAGGAACTCATGGGCGTCTTCTTGTCTACCAAATTGTAGATGTCTTGAAATAACTGAAAATGTGTACAAGAAAAAGAAATTAAGGAGTGGTAATATTTTTTGTAAATTAGAATATAACTACTTTTTACTGCTTTAAGGTCAATGAGTCTTCAAAGAGCAAAATTAAATTGAGAGCAGCACAACCTTCTTTGCATAGCCAACCCTTTCAAAATTGCATCAATAAATTATTTTTAAAAAAGATGGCAGCGCAAGAGAGGTCCAATTGTATCAATCTTAGCTCAAGAAGTAAATTTATACTGTAAACTAGAAAATAATGGCACACTGTTCAAGACGGCTTTGGCGCAAAATATTTCCATTCACCATGAGCATAGTATTGACATACCACAGTAAATAGCCTATAAATCTCCACAATTATTTTCATTTCTCACAGCGCCAAAGTTTAAATCTGTCAGTATTTCCCGGTGTACAGTACCGTATTATGCTGTGTATACGTCGCACTTGTGTATAAGTCGCATTGGGGTTTGTGACAGTCTACACACAATATATAGTACGCACCTGTGGACAGCACGCGCTTTGGAGCACGTGGATTGCTTGTATGTGTACGACATTATATGATGAGTGCAGGCATAGTGTTTATGGTGTTTAACTAATATATACTTTTACCTTGTTTACAGTAGTTAAAAATAATACAAAAACAAGAGGCCTGAAGTCCTATATCATCCCCTGCCATAAATTAAGCTACAGTTTTCAAAGTTTTAAAAAGTCGACTTGTGGTAGCCATTTTAAATTTCAGTAAAATCACCTACACATTTACAGATGGTGGGTAATTGTAAAATGTGAATTATTTCTGACGTCAATTTTTTAGTTTTTGCGACCACAAAAAATTATGAAGCTCCTCCATGGCGGCAATTTTAAATTTCAGTAAAACCTTTAAAAAAATCACCTGCACATAGATCTCCATATCATGGGGAATGTGATTGTTAAATTTGAATAATTTCTCCCTATAATTTTTTGAGTTTTTGCACCCACAAAAATATTGAAGTTGATCCGTGGCAGACATTTTGAATTTCATCCAAAACTTTTAAAAAGTCAAAAGTTGCACATCTCAATATCGTGGGGAATGTGATTGTGAAATTAGAATAATTTCTGACAAGTTTTAGAGTTTTTGCGCCCACAAAAAATTTTCGAGTTGACCTATGACGGCTATTTTGAATTTTAGTAGCATCTTTAGTAGTAAATCACTTCCACATCCCTATGTTGCTAGAAATGTGATGTTGAAATTAAAAAAAAAATCACCTTACTAATATTTTTAGTTTTTGCACCCACAAAAAAAAAGAAGTTGATCCATGGCGGCCATTTGAATTTGAGTAAAACCTTGAAAAAGTCACCTGCACATCTCCATATCGTGGGGTATGTCATAGTGGAATTTGAATAATTTCTGACTAAGTTTTATAGAGTTTTTGCGCCCACAAAAAAATTTGGAGTTGACCTTTGGCGGCCATCTTGAATTTTGGTAGCATCTTTTAACAAGAGCACACTCAACAACAGCCCGCCGCCATTTTTGAAATGAATTTATTGCACCCAAAAGGTCAAATTATGAACTAAAAATGTGAAAAATCGAAATTTGGGAAGGATACATGAACATCTTGTCATGTTATCGCACCCACAAGGTCAGATTATTGACGTAAAATGCTGAAAATCAAAATAACTCGGTTATTTTTATTTTTTTAGGACATTATTAAAATTGTCTGAGATCTCCTTATTAGCAAATGCACAGCACTCTGACTCAGGGATGCAAGTTCACCTAGAATTATAAGGCAGTCTCGCACTTCTCATGAACAATTAATGTTGAGACCGGGTAGGCGGACATTAATCACTTATTGTAGAGTGCCTGAGCTCACTGGCTTCTGGCGCCCATAAATCACATCCACTCTATTGCTTTACTGTGTAAAGCAAAAATAACAAGACTACATAAGTCCAGGAGCTCCTGCTCCGAATTAGAATTTGATTTAAGCAATTTCGTGTAGGGTTATTAATGTAGTCCTAGGCTAGGTCAAAAATCAAGACGCAAGACAACTAGGTCTAAGAAGCTCAGTCTAAGAGTAAGATAAGAAATTGACAGTCTGCCAGAGATTGCAAACCTCCATCGAAATTAATGATCCTAATCAGTATCTCAGTAATGGTCTACCTATCTGGCACGGTTTACCCGATATCAGGCCAATCGAGGTAACTAATAGCTGATTTACGGTCACTTTGAATTCAATATAAACTAGTTAAAAAATTTAAGGGTGCATCCTCCCCTGAAACCTCAAATTTTGTTTTATAGTAATGGACTAGCATCTAACACAGTTTGCAAAATATTGGGCATGTGAAAGTAGATAATGGCCGATAGAAGACCATTTTAAATTTGAACGAGTCAGATTTTTTCAAGATGCATCCTCAGCTGAAATCTCACATTTCATTCTATAGTAATCGTCTAGCCATCTAGCACGGTTTACCAAATATCGGCCATGTGAAAGTGAATAATGGCCAATAGGCGGCCATTTTGAATTTGATCGAGTCTAAATTGTTCAAGATGCATTCTCTCCTGAAATCTCACACTTTGTTTTATAGTATGATCTAGCCATCTAGCACGGTTTAACAAATGACGGCCATGTGAAAGTGAATAATGGCCTAAAGGCGGCTATTTTGAATTTGATCAAGTCAAAATTTTCCAAGATGCATCCTCAGCTGAAATCTCACATTTCATTCTATAGTAATGGTCTAGCCATCTAGCACGGTTTACCAAATATCGGCCATGTGAAAGTGAATAATGGCCGATAGGAGACCATTTTGAATTTGATCAAGTCGAAATTTTTCAAGATGCATCCTCTCCTGAAATCTCACATTTTGCTTTATAGTAATGGTCTAGCCATCTAGTACGGTTACCAAATAACGGCTATGTGACAGTGAATAATGGCCGATAGGCGGCCATTTTGAATTTGATCAAGTCAATTTTTTTTAAGATGCATCCTCTCCTGAAATCTCACATTTTGTTTTATAGTAATGGTCCAGCTATCTAACACGGTTTACCAAATATCAGCAATGTGAAAGTAAATAGTGGCCGATAGGCGGCCATCTTGAATACAATTGAGTCGAAAGTTTTTAAAAGGCATCCTCTCCCGAAACGTCACATTTAATCGGCCATGTGAAAATGAATAATGGCCGAAAAGGCGGCCATTTTGAACTTGATCAAGTCAATTTTTTTCAAGATGCATCCTCATCTGAAATCTCACATTTCGTTTTATAGTAACATGGTCTAGCCATCTAGCACGGTTTACCAAATATCGGCCATGTGAAAGTGAATAATGGCCGATAAACGGCCATTTTGATTTTTATCGGGTCATATTTTTTCAAGATGCATCCTCTCCTGAAATCACACATTTTGTTTTATAGTAATGGTCTAGCCATCTAGCACGGTTTACCAAATAACGGCCATGTGAAAGTGAATAATGGCCGATTGGCGGCCATTTTGAACTTGGTCAAGTTGAATTTTTTCAAAATGCATACTCCCCTGAAACCTTACAATTTGTTTTATAGTAATGGTGTAGATGTCTTGAGCGGTTTTCAAGATATTCGGCAATATCAGGCCTGTCAAGGTGGATAATGGCCGATAGGCGGCCATTTTGAATTTTATAAACTTGAAATTTTTCAAGATGCATCCTCTCCTGAAACCTGACAATTTGTTTGATAGCAATGGTGTAGCTATCTTGAGCGGTTTTCATGATATTCCGCAATATCAGGCCTGTCGAGGTGAATAATGGCCGATAGGCGGCCATCTTAAATTTAATCGACTTGAAATTTTTTAAGATGCATCCTCTCCTGAAACCTCACAATTTGTTTTATAGTAATGGTGTAGCTATCTTGAGCGGTTTTCATGATATTCCGCAAAATATTTCAGTCGGATTTACCGATGTTATAAATTAGGTCAAAGTGCTGGGTCAACTTCAAGGTCAAGGTCCAAAAACCTGAAAAGGCACAAATTGGGACCTTAGAGAACATGTATGTGCAATATGACTGTCATCGGCCCAGTACTTTTCGAGATCTGCTCCAGAAACTAAGTGTGCGTCAAAATGTCTAAATAGGTCATAGTTCTGAACCAAAAGTAGGTCAAAGTTCATATACCCCAAAAGGCACAACTAGACCCCCTAGGGGTGTGGCGTGTAAAATTTGAAGACAATCGGACAAGTACTTTCAGAGATATGCTCCGGAAACGAATTGTTTACGGACGGCCCAACGCCGTAACATCATCATTTTATCCTCTGCGACCTTGCGAATTGAATTCAGATTAAAAATATTTTAACCGGTCCATGAGCCACCTCGAAGTAACCCACATACCAAAAATTGTTATCCTAGCTTCTTTTCTTACAAAGTTATAGGCAAAAGAAGAGGTAAAAAAAAACGGAGGCGGAATCCATAGCTCCCTCCGTCTCACCTACGGTGACGGCGGGAGATAAAAACATAGCCTGAGCAATGTTTTATTAACTTTTTTTTCAGAAATTGGCCAACATCTAATGCGCGAGATGGGCAGAAAAAAACACACATGTTTTTTTTGGGTAATGCACAGCTTCAATTTAATGAGCTCGCTCATCTAAAACGGAGACAAAAAACTTAGTGGCCTAATAAGCTTAAAAAGATGCCTGCTGGTGAATGTTGGTCAGTCCTATCAGCCGCTCTCTTTTCACTTTCTCATGGAAGTGCTAGGGTTTTTTTTTCCATTTTCAACTTAAATTTATTCAGCATTAGTCAACACATAACTACATGAATATTAGTGGGAAGATAAATCTTTTTGGAATTACTGCTCAATTTGGTAATAAAACAAATACATACGCTTCAATTTTCTTAAAATATTTGTCGGTTCAAATGGTCGACCATCCCCTGAGAAGCATCGATGAATATGTTTTTGCAATTCACATACCAGGCAGAAATCTCTAGCAGCACCTGCAAATAATAGAATGAGTTTTTAACATTGATACATAATCAAAAACAAAAACAATCATATATATGGTCGATTCCCATGAAAGTGATGCATATCGACAAAAAACGACTTTGTTGCACAGTCCTGAATTCTTCAGTTTATATCGCAGACATATAGAACTTTCACAAAAAATATATGCGAGCTCTTAATATACGATAGTAGCAACATGAATGGAGTTTATGCTCATTATTGAACACCAGAGTAACCCTACGAATGCATATTATGTAATCAATGCCATAAGGTAACTAAAACTTTGATCGCAAAGAGTACAGCAGCTCAAGCGGTAACAATTTTAAGAACAGTTGCCAAAATTGGATAATGCACATAATGATTTGTAGCCAACTTCTCCTCTGCTGCAAATAATCAATATTCAGAAAATATACAAAAAAAAACATACTATTTCTTTCAATTCAAGGCTTAGAGTGGAAATAGCAGTTGAACATTAAAATGTAAATGGAGCATCTTGTTTAAAATCATGATTGTTCATCTAAACAGGTTTTAAAAGTGTATTCATAGGGTTACAAAGTCATATTTTATTGAAAAATAGGGCTATTAATTAACATAACAGTAATTGTTGTGTTATGAACGATTTGTATCCATGACTAACATTACTTTGACAGTCACATTAATAAACAATCAGAGAAGGATGGAATAAAGAGTTTTTTATCAACAAGGTGCACGAGGATCACGAAAGAATTAATTTAATGTTTGTCACTGAATTAATAGTCAACCTAAAAATATACATACGTATACACGTATCATTCACTTGTGAAAGGTATTTGACATGTTCCTCTCACAGGAACCATCAGCAATAAATACTTGTTACTTGACAGATAGAGCTACAATGAACAAAAAGGGGTAAAACTGGTTGATTTACGTCGATTCAAAATGCTTATAACAGCTTTATTTGTAGGGTTACGCTGTCATTTGTAGGGTTACTCTAGGTGGCCTACGAAAAATCATCACAATACTGAAATATTGACTGGCTCATTACATTATTTAACAACATGTGTGTTCTCCCGTATGATACTGCTCAATATCCAATAGATTTACCACGTTAAATTACTTCACAGAGATCATTGAACAAAATATCTAAATAGTCAAATAATTTTATGTATTTCCAGCTGGTGAAGTCAGACAGTGATTATGGCGCTATTGTACCATACACGTTTTAAAATACCACTTGTTTTTGCTTGCTTGTATACATCGTGAACATCGTTATAACACGATCGTTGGGGTCCAATAAGTGAAATCGTTCTATAAGTGAATCGTGTTATACAGGACAGAATCGATTATACAACGATAAAAAATTATCATAGTGGCCATATTTGCATGTTTCTAAGACTTATTACAGCTATATTGATTGATTATTGATAGTAATATTCCTTTGATAAAATACAGGTAATTAAAATAACTGATAAAAAAAAGTAACAGTTATTCATTACTGCAGAATAAGACAAAATAATGTGCATGTGTTTATCGTAACAGGTGCGTTATGACCACACTAGACGTACAGTGTCCCAGATCACCCGAGCAAACAAGGCACATTGAACCAATGCTGGCCTAATGCTGGGCCACTGTCTGCGTCGCTGACCCAACATTAAACCAACAATGTGTCGTGTTTGCCGGGACGCTGATATTGTATGGGAAGTTTGCCTCCTGCATGTGTGAATATACAAGCAAGCGTGCCCCCAGCAGACACAAGACGTTGATTCAATGGTGGATTAACATTGGTCCAGCATCGTAGACCGTGGACCAACGTTAAACCAACATTGATTCAACGCATTGTGTCTGCTGGGCCGTGGACGGCTCATTAAGGCAGGGTATTGTACTGAAGTGACCGGGGGATTAGTTAGGGCCTATGTCATGTTATGTCCCGACGCGATGTTGTTCTAATGTTGGCACAATATCTGCGACGCTGGCCCAATATTAGGCCAGCACTGCTTCAATGCCTCGTGTTTAAGGCGGTGATGTTATGCCGGCAAACGCAAGACATTACCGAAAGCACATGTTGGATCAGTGCTGAGCCGACGTCGAAGATGATGGTACAACATTGAACCAGTATAGCACGAGCTTTGGGATTTGCCAGACAGGCGTCTGTCTGGGGATGTGTCATGTCTAGTGACCCCGTGGAAGCTAGTGGATAATATAGGCTTATTAGTCCATGGACACAGTCCAGATTTTAGGTCCTGATGTGCGCTTTGGTATAAGCTCATGAAACTTTGCACATGGACTCCTTAAAATATACTTTGTGATATTTTTCAAAGGGGGGCAAAAATCCTTTAACACAAGAGGCCTAATTTGCATAAATCCAAGATGGCTGCCATCCGATTTGCCGCTTATTACATTATGCCTCATAACTTTGGAACAAATGACGGCACAAACATGTGTAATGTGTCTAAATAATCGGGATTGAATTTTAAATAATGTGGAAGTAACTACATGATGATAGTGGAATCCTAATTTGCATAATCAAAGATGACCGCCATCTAATTAGCCGACTATAACATTATGCTTTATAACTTTGGAACAAAAGAAGATAGAAACACGTATAAAGGGTCAAAATAATCAGGAATAAATGTGCAATACTGTGTACGTACGTATTATGCGGATATCAAAGGTTTACTTTGCATAAATTAAAGATGGCTGTCATCTGATTATCTAATAATATACCTAATAACTTTGAAACAGATGAAGATATAAACACATATAAAGTGTCAAAATACAATTGAACTGCTGAATTTGAAATACTGTGAAATTACATGTATTATGATACAGAAACCTAATTTGCATAAATTCAAGATGGCCGCCATCTTATTTGTAGATTATCACATTAAGCCATATGCCTCATAATTTTGGAACAAATAAAGTTATCAGCAGGTATGGCATGTCAAAATGCACCATAATTATATTTCCAATACTGTGCAATTTTGTACATGGTGATAACAAAAGCTCTATATAGATAAAATTAAATATAGCCGGCATCTGATTTCCAGTTATCAATTGATTTGGTATAGATAAAATCAAATATTGCCGCCATATTATTTGCAGCTTGTCAATTTATAGCACAACATTGGAACAAATGAACCGATTTACTATTTCTTAGAGACGATTACAAGTGTGGTTTTGATGGAATCTGTACTCATTTATGGTACAGTTCAACTGTTTTAAGGTCAATTATCTTGATAAATATTAATTTGATAGAATTTGATTTAAGCAATTTTGTGTAGGGTTATTAATGTAGTCCTAGGCTAGGTCAAAAATTAAGACGCAAGACAACTAGGTCTAAGAAGCTCAGTCTAAGAGTAAGATATAAGAACTAGACAGTCTGTCAGAGATTGCAAACCTCCATTAAAATTAATGATCCTAATCAGTATCCCAGTAATGGTCTACCTATCTGGCACGGTTTACCCGATATCAGGCCAATCGAGGGGGAGAGTGGGGCATGTCCGCCCCCTGGGGCAAGTCCGCCCCACCATGTTTATCGCACTAGGGTGCCACCTGGTGAATATTATTTTAGTGAAGACGATGCACCTTCTATAAGACACCATTTTCCGAGGCATGACACACATCCTGGCGTTTCAGTTTTTGCAGAGGTGAATAAAACATCTTAAGTGCACAATTTGATCTAATATTGTCATTTTACTGATATGCAGTGTAGTTGTATAAATCTTTTAGATAGTGATGAACAGTAATTTGGGGTTATAACGTTGGACTGTTGATAAGTTCTTACCATGTAAGGTTTGAAAGTCGGATCATTAGTGTGGCCGATATTAGAGGCACTAAACAACCATATTAACTGGGGCATAACCGCCAGTGGCGGACATGCCCCATGACGATCATGCCCCAATGGCATTACAGTTAGAATATTATCCAGCCCCAAAAATATGGCTTCACTACTGTGTGGTCGTCTATTTGTACTACTACTAGTCATGGTCAATTATATTTTGATGGAGTCGGTTTACAGGAGTGTTAATTTTGAGCCCTTACCCAGCAAACACAAAACGTTGGCCCAGTGTTGGTTTAATGCTGGGCGACCATCTACATCAGCCCAACTTTCACCCAATATTGGGCCGATGTTTCGTGTTTTCTGAGTACATGTGTAACACCCCAGATTATACCCCCCTTGAAACTATACCCAGGCAGATTCTGGTATCTCCCAGTATTCTGGTATCTACCACAGGGTAAATTCTAAATTATACCCCGGGGTGGATCCTGCGGCTCCCAGAATCTACCCCTCCCTCCTAGAATATACCCCCCTTCTCGTGACAAGTGTCTTTGAATCCCAGAATCTACCCTCCCTCCCAGAATATACCCCCCTTTTCAACCAATTTATATGTGCGACCCTCCCAGAATCTACCCCTCCCTCCCAGAATATACTCCCCTTTTCAACCAATTTATATGTGCGACACTCCCAGAATCTACCCCTCCCTCCCAGAATATACCCCCTTTTCAACAACAGTATGCGACCCTCCCAGAATCTACTCCTCCCTCCCGAAATATACCCCTTTTTAACAAATGTATATTATGTGCGACCCTCCAAGAATATACCTGTTCCTCCCTGAATATACCCCCCTTTTCAACAACTATATGCGACCCTCCCAGAATATACCCTTCCCTCTCAGAATATACCCCCCACTTTTCAACAAATGTATATGTGCGACCCTCCCAGAATATACCCCTCCCTCCCTCCCTCCCTCCCAGAATACACCTCCCTTTTCAAAAACTAAATGCGACCTTCCCAGAATCTACCCCACTTTCAACAACTATAATATTATGCGATGCTCCCAAAATCTACTCCTCCCTCCCAGAATATACCCCCCCCCCCTTTTCAACAACTATATATGACCCTCCCATACTCTACCCCTCCCTCCCAAAATATACCCACTTTTCAACAACTATATTATTTTACGACGCTCCCAGAATCTATCCCTCCCTCCATCTCTCCCAGAATATACCCCCCCCCCCTTTCAACAACTATATGCGACACTTACAGAAATTACCCCTCCCTCCGAGAATACCCCCCCCCTTTTTCAGACAACTATATGCCCCCTTCCCTCCCGGATATATCTCTTCTCACCTTTCTACAACTATATGCGATATTCCAAGAACATAGCCCTCATCACTGAATATACCCCCTTTTCTAGACGCTTTTGTAATTGTGAGACAATCGACCACTTGCTCCCAGAACTGAAAAATATTCTAGAAGGGAGGGGCAGATTCTGGGAGGGTCGCATAATCTTGTAATTGTTGAAAATGGGGGTATATTCTGGGAGGGATGAGTAGATTCTGGGAGGGTCGCATATAGTTGTTGAAAAGGGGGGTATATTCTGGGAGGGAGAGGTAGATTCTGGGAGCCGAATACCTTTCACATAATCACAATAAAGGGGGGAGGTAGATCCTGGGAGGGGGGGGGGTAGATTCTGGGAGCCAACGCAATCTACCCCGGGGGTATAGTTCGGGATCTGCCCCGGGGTAGATGCTGGGGCGCCCACAATCTACCTGGGTATAATCTCAGAGGGGGGTATATTTTCAGACTTTACACCGTTAGTGAAAAAAAGTGTTGAGAGAGTGGTTGCTGTAATATTAAGCGCTCACTGCAATAATTGCAGGAGCAAAATAATAATTGTCCACCACTCCCCAAAAAAATAAACCAAAAACAGGGATCGACACTAACTGATTTTAGGTAGTAGCCCAAAGGGCCAGTAACTTCAGATAATTAATGGCCCTTAGCCTTATCGTTCTAGTCCTTAGTGTACACAGTATCAAGGGGAGTGTAATTTTTTTGTTGCCCCCAGGGCCAGTATCTTAGGTGATTTACTGGCCCTTAGTGATTTTTACTGGCCTCGGGCCAACGGGCCAGTGTTAGTGTCGAGCCCTGAAAAACAATCGGAGGACTGCCCCCAAGCTAAGATTTTAGCCTAAAATGAAATAAATCCAGCATTCAGTTTGGACTGTATCGTAAGACAACTAAATTTTGACTGTTAAAACATTTTTTTGAAATATTCAAAGTTCAATTTCTGACACATAGGCCTACTGTTATCCAAAAATTTTGTAAAATGGCTGCCAGGTCAACAAATTTCACCACAAATTACCCTTATGCATAATTATAAACATTAAGTAAATTTAAAAACGATCTGCAAAGATCTTAGACTCAAATGGCCAAAACGTGACAGAGGCATAAACGGCGGCGGCAGACGTCAAATGCAAAAACAGTAAGCATCCTCTTTTAGAGGAATGCTTAATAATAGACTTTCCCCACGAATGAAAAAAACATTGCCACTGTTGAGTAGTCACAGTCTGCCTCCCAATTTAATTTAATCAATATTTGAGAGTTAGGTCATAATTGGTGGCGGTGATGCCCCGTGCATGTGGCGGTTATGCCTCATGCACGGGGCATAACCGCCACATGTGAGTCAAGTTTTATTTCCCACATCAACTGTTCATAAATTGGCTGGGTGCCATCGAGTCTTGTTTCAACCAGAGTACTGTGGGAGGTTGTCTTAGTAGCCATATTAGTCCAATTTATCTTTACTGCTGTAGGGGTTAAAGTAATATATGTCTTAGGGTGGCGGACATGCCCCACTCATAGCTAATTTACGGTCATTTTGAATTTGATAAAAACTAGTTAAAAAATTAGGGTGCATCCTCCCCCGAAACCTCAAATTTTGTTTTATAGTAATGGACTAGCATCTAACACAGTTTGCAAAATATTGGGCATGTGAAAGTAAATAATGGCCATTATAGGGGGCCATTTTGAATTTGATCAAGTCAGAATTTTTCAAGATGCATCCTCAGCTGAAATCTCACATTTCATTCTATAGTAATCGTCTAGCTATCTAGCAGGGTTTACCAAATAACGGCTATGTGAAAGTGAATAATGGCCGATAGTCGGCCATTTTGAATATGATAGAGTCAATTTTTTTCAAGATGCATCCTCTCCTGTAATCTCACATTTTGTTTTATAGTGGTGGTCCAGCTATCTAACACGGTTTACCAAATATCAGCAATGTGAAAGTAAATAGTGGCCGATAGGCGGCCATTTTGAATTCGATTGAGTCGAAAGTTTTTAAAAGGCATCATCTCCCGAAACGTCACATTTTGTTTTATAGTAATGGTCTAGCTATCTAGCAAGGTTTACCTGATATCAGGCCTATCGAGGTAAATAATGCTGATTGTCTGCCATTTTGAATTCGTAAGTTAAACATTTTCAGGGTGCATCCTCCCCCAAAAACTAACACTTTGTTTTATAGTAATCAGGTAATGGTCTAGCCATCAGGCACCAAATATCAGCCATGTGAAAATGAATAATGGCCGAGAAGGCAGCCATTTTGAATTTGATCAAGTCAAATTTTTTCAAGATGCATTCTCATCTGAAATCTCACATTTCGTTTTATAAATGGTCTAGCCATCTAGCACGGTTGACCAAATATCGGCCATGTGAAAGTGAATAATGGCCGATAAGCGGCCATTTTGAAATTGATAAAGGGAAATTTTATCAAGATGCATCCTCTCCTGAAATCACACATTTTGTTTTATAGTAATGGTCTAGCCATCTAGCACGGTTTACCAAATAACGGCCATGTGAAAGTGAATAATATCCGATTGGCGGCCATTTTGAACTTGGACGAGTTGATTTTTTTCAAAATGCATCCTCTCCTGAAACCTTACAATTTGTTTTATAGTAATGGTGTAGATATCTTGAGCGGTTTTCATGATATTCCACAATATCAGGCCTGTCGAGGTGAATAATGGCCGATAGGCGGCCATTTTTAATTTTATCAACTTGAAATTTTTCAAGATGCATCCTCTCCTGAAACCTTACAATTTATTTGATATTAATGGTGTAGCTATCTTGAGCGGTTTTCATGATATTCCGCAAAATCTTTCAGTCGGATTTACCGATGTTATAAATTAGGTCAAAGTGCTGGGTCAACTTCAAGGTCAAGGTCCAAAAACCTGAAAAGGCACAACTAGGGACCTTAGAGAACATGTATGTGCAATATGACTCATCGGCCCAGTACTTTTCGAGATCTGCTCCGGAAACGAAGTGCGCGTCAAAACGTCTAAATAGGTCATAGTTCTGAACCAGAAGTAGGTCAAAGTTCAAATACCCCAAAAAGCAAAACTAGACCCCCTAGGGGTGTTGTGTGTAAAATTTGAAGACAATCGGACAAGTACTTTCAGAGATATGCTCCGGAAACGAATTGCTTACGGACCGCCCAACGTGGTAACATCATCATTTTCTCCTCTGCAACCTTGCGTATTGAATTCAGATTAAAAATATTTTAACCTGTCCATTAGCCACCTGGAATTAACCCACATACCAAAATTTTTTATTCTAGCTTATTTTCTTACAAAGTTATAGGCAAAAAAAGAGGCCAATAAAAATGGAGGTATAATCCATAGCTCCCTCCGTCTCACCTACAGTGACGGCGGGAGCTAAAAACAAATTTTATGGATGACATTCTCACTGATATATTCAATGGCAAACAGGCAGTGTCAGCTCTGGGCCGGTATCTTCGTTGTTAACCCAGCATTCAAATTAAAGACAACGCATGCACACAGACGCTATCTGTATGACCGTGAATATTGTCGGCGCGAGACGTCGGGGCAGTGTTGTTTTAATGCTGGGCCAACGTCGTTAATAATGGCCTACATTGGACCGGCATCGGTTTGGCGTCTAGTTGTGGCGTGTGCAAATCCCGTCTTACATCCAGATCTGACACACAGCGTCTTGTTGTGCAGTTATCCAGCTGGCTGCGACGGCTATTCATTCACGTCTTATCTCTCTCAGTTTGTCCAGGGAAGTAGTCAAATAGAAAAAAACATGTTTTTTTCTTGACTTCAATAAGACTAATTTTATGTTAAACGAACCTGACCACAACGAACGAACCTGTATGCAAAATCGGCCGCCGTTTTAGCAAAACGAAATGGTTTGTCAATATTAAGGACAGGAGAGTAATTTGTTTTGTTTTTTTCAAGCCAGTTTATAGGGTTGCCTACCTGAAAAACAGAGGGGGGGGGGCGTTTATTAGGGAGGGGGGGGGCGTTTATTAGGGATAATACAGTATATCAGCGTTCGTAATTGGCCCAAACCTGGGAAACTCGTTGCTTTCTGTACTGTGGACCAATCTAAAAATTAAACACCTCTTTATCTGATTTTTTTTTTTTCCCCGCCACCTGACAGTCCCAATGCTGGAAAAAATCGGTAAAAAAATTAAATAAATTTGTGTGGCCTAATGGCTCAGTTAGACATGGCAGATAGGTGTCAAACCTTGATTTTATAGTATCAAGGGGAACATACACAGATGTATTCATAAATTTCTGTGTAATCGGCCAGGATTCAAACCCAGTACCTCTCAGTTTCGAGCCATAACCGGACCAAATAGGCCATTGGTGCCGACCACGAGTGCCACAAGGCACTATTTATTTATGTTCAATCTCATTTTTTTTTTTTTATAAATGACCATCACTATATACATGTACATGTTAAGTTACAATGTGGCTATTAGATCATGATTGCCTCTTGTGAAGAAAAAAAGGATAAATACAAGATTCTGTAAAATTACAGGAAGACTTGCACAGCCTAGAAAACTGGGCTGCCAAGTAGGACATGGAGCGTAATTGACAGATATCCTCCACTATCTCAACTTAGACTGATAAACCCTGTCTATCAACTCAATGATCACATTCTTAAACTTGTTAAATCCTAGTTAATCCATATTTAGGATTGTTTTCATTTCAGATGTTTTAGCCACATATCCCTTTGCCAATACTGCAAAGAAAGCCAGTGGAAATTTGACTTTCCTACACGCAACCTGAAGGATTGTATATCCCGCCCAACGAATCTTATTTTTCACTTGGGAGGTGGTCAACCCTCGAATAATCCGCATCCGAGTTAGACTACGTTTTTAAGATACAGATTCCATCAAAACCATCCATTCGAAAGCAAGATCCAATAAATCAGTTGATTTCTTTCAACGATAAGAGACAAAATAAATAAATGACAAATTCGACGACGGTCATCTTTAATTTATGTAAATTAGACGTAACTGCACAGTATTCAAGAGTAATTCTGATGTATTCTCTCGTGTGTTTGTTCCACAGTTATGAAGCAAAATGTGGTGATTAGCAAATCAGACTGGCCATCTTAAATTTATGCAAATTAGCCTTTTTTTATTATAATAATATATATATAGACATGGTATTGAAATTTCAACCCTGACTATTTTTACACATGATACATTTTTCCATCTCCATTGTTTCAATGGCGGCCATCTTGAATTTATGCAAATTAGCAGTTTGCTATTATCATATAAATACACAATATTGAAATTTGTGTCCTGATTATTTTGACACCTTACATATGTTTTTATATTCATTTGTTCCAAGGTTTCAATGCATAATGTGATCATTGCATAATATGATGATTGGCAAATCAGATGGCGGCCATCTTTAATTGATGCAAAATATCATTACCACGATTACCATATACATACACAGTATTATAATTTCAATCCTGATTATTTCGACACATAATACATGTTTCTATCTTCATTTGTTCCAAAGCTATGATGCATAATGTGATGATCGGCGAATCACATGGCGGCCATCTGTGATTTATGCAAATGAGGTATCCGCTATAATTATATACGTGATTGTACAGTATTACAAATTCAATTCTGATTATTTTGCTACCTTATTCATTTGTCTATCTTTATTTGTTCCGAAGTTATGGGACATAATGTGATAATCGGCAAATCATATGGCGGCCATTTTGAATTTATGCAAATTAGTGCTCTTATGAAGGAGGGTTTTCGTCCCCCTACGAAAAATATCACAAAGTGCATTATAAGGAGTCCCTGTGCCAAATTTTGTGAGTTTATACCAAAGTGCACACCTTGGTGACTGTGTCCATACCCATGGACTATATGTTTGACATTATCCGGATTCATACTTCCATGACGGGTTACCGTATATTAAACAGCACCTATGGCTTAAAAATGTTTTTTCAAATATGATATTTTAGTTGTTAAATTTCTGTTCATTTAGTCATTACCGACAATAAGACAGTAGTCGAAATACGGCCTACTGTTCGTGCAATGTCAGGGCGACGCCACAAGGGTTACCTGTAATGTCAGATATGCATTTGGTCTCTGGCAATTACGCATGATCTGATGATAGGCCTATACTGTTTTCTTATTCTAGCTTCATGTCATAGATATCTATGCGCTATTTCGTCATATAATTATGGCAATATGTTAAAATTATAATGCCATCTTAGATTACTACAAATATAGCATGTTTTTTGTACGTGAAAATTAGTTAAAAATAAATGTTCGTGCTATAATCTGCTTTAATTAAAACATGATATTTACACAATTCCTATTCCAGATAATTAGGCCTACATAATAATTGGATGATCAAAAGGTCACCAAAAATTATACGACACCATGCTGCTTGCACAGAATACACGGACCCAGCAATGGTCTAACGTTTAGCCAACATTGAGTATCACGTCTTTGTTAGCTGGAGCACAGTTGTACGAGCGCTCACCACTCGTGTTAGCGTTATCACATAATCAGCGGCAATAAGTCGGCGACAAAATCTCGCTCCCTGTTTTAATAAAACGTGTAGGTCTGTGCACAGTTGGATTTTATAACACGATTTTCTGAAAAATAACATAGAGAAGGGGTCTTAAATTTTGGGGTCCATGGCCTTATCGTGTTATAACCGATCCGTGTTGTAACGATTCGTGCTATAACGATGTTTGCCTGTATATTGTATATGAAAAATCTCGTGCTTATAGAGAAGGTCTCCCAATGCCAATTAAACTCATATTGTGTTTTACAACATAGTAGCTATTTGTGAAATTGGTCACCCTACGAATACACACAGTGGTGAACTCTTTTAGATGCTAGATATGCCTAAATTAAAATTTCCAATATTTGTAATACACAAAAGAATACTGTTTTTACACATTTGATATATTTTTTAATATGATGTATAACAAAGTATATTAACAGTAAATTTGCCTTTGCATTGGCGAGTTAAAATAATTTTCAAACGTTTTAAAACATGTATTTTATTTTTTGGATAAAAATATATTAACTTGTTGAGTTTTACACCTTATAAGTGCTCGCTATGATGTTAGCTTTATTCTTGGCCTGTTTTGCAATGAGAACAATATATATTTTGTAATCATTTAACGTTTTACTCTTATAGATAGTAACCCTACGAATACCTAACATTTGTGTAACCCTATGAATGACAAGATCATCAGTCTCTGGTGGCTCTTCATCACAGTAGAGTATTTTAAGCTATATCGCCTACATATTGCCATGTCATGACATGATAATGCATCATAGATAATAAATTAACTCCTGTATTCTCCACACCTACACAGTGAAATGTAGCACTGTGATAATTTGTGGGTAATATTAAAAATTCGAACATCGCTAAAGTTTCAAGATATCTATTTTAACCACTAAAATCTGACTGTCACGTATACTGTACCTTGGTTATTCTGTTAGACAAGGTTGTAAACCCTATGTGCTTTCATGAAATTCCACAGCTGCCATTTCTTTATTTAAAATTCGTAGGGTTACACATATTTCTACACAGCGTAGTGTTCAATGGAAGAAATTTAAAAAAAATGTATACGTTACCTTGCCCATATTATACATTGGTGTATCACAAGTGTATTCAGAGAAAAGACCTTGTGTTAATCTGTAGTAGTATTCGTTTTATAGAACATGAAAGCGCATCGTATGGTTACAAAAACGCTCTTTAAATTATTGCACCTATTTTGCTATTAGCAACATTATTTTGTGGACATGCTCCACAATAAATTCGGTTCAACAAATAAATAGCAAAAACAGCTCATGTCATAGATATAGTGTGTACAATATTTATATTGTACAATATTGATTTACTCAGATATCATAACACAAGCTGTATTCGTGGGATTACACTAGTTTTACATTTTCAAAAAATATGAATTGAAAAAAAAATCGAATTCACAAAAGCAAAAAAAGTGTTGGCTATTGATTAGGTGCAGGTGCGGCGCTTCAGAATGGGTAATATAAAGGCACTGTTTATTTTGAATATTGAGAAAATGAACTTTCTCAAGAAAAGGTACAAATGCATCACTTTTGTCGGAATCGACCATATATATATATAGGCCTACAGTGTGAATAACTAACTAATTGCAGCACTCGGCGAGTGCATGTGAAGCGCTACTTGCCCAGAAAAAAATGAACTCGCCCCAAAAAAGTAAAACTTTTGGTTGTTTAGCCAGTTGTTTAGGGGTCTTGTTAAGTTTTGAAAAAAATCAAAAAATCCGAGAAAAACTCGGATTGGCCAGGCAAAAAAAAACACACCATTTCCAAAAAAAAATTCAAATTTGAGTTGGGGCTTGACCCACCCACCCACTTCCAAGTTTTTCTCAGATTTTTTTATTTTTTTTAACTTGACAAAACCCCTTACCAAGCTAACCAAACAGTTAACTTGATTTGATGATCCATGATAATTAGGCCCTAGATCAAATAAAATCAGGATATAAACTATGGCTAAACATTCTAAATATTATTATAGAGCAGATGCCTCTTATTCCTTATCTATGACATGGCTGTAATTTAATTATAAACATATCATTATTTAATATTGGTGGATGTCTCCTATGACGTCCGTTACCAATGTTTACATCTAGTTTCGAGACATCGTTGTAACTTGCTTACATGTGATACACTACACGTGTATGTAAGTGTAACACAGCACATACCGCAGTCTGTTACAATTAGCACTATATAGGGGATTGCACAATTGCCCAATTGCTCTGTCAAGTGCCCGAGGAAATGATGCCACGTGCATATCGTGCATGCACGTACTGGATCAGCGATGCATGCACATGTAGCTAGTGTACAAACTACAGGCACAACGTCATCGTACTAATTTACCAAATCTCCAATCTTGCTGTAAATACCGCCATTATACTACTATGTATATTAAAGCTGCATAACTGTTTTTTTTATTTCGACAGAAATAACAAAATGTACAAAACAATTATTCATATTTTTTTAAAGCTTTGAAAATGCACAAAAACTGTGTAAATGTTGCGGAATTATTTCACCACGCGATACACCATCAAGAATTACGGAGTAATGAATCGGTGTGAGAACAATTTGTATGTAATAGTGGTTAAATTATAGGCCAATCTAATATTACATTGGCCAACATCATACAGCCCTAATAGCAAACACGAGAAGTTGAAGCGAATCGGCCCTATGTTGGGCCAGCACGGCAGACGATGGGCAATATATGACCATTATCATTGGATCAATGCCTCGTGTTAGCTGAGATACAACACCTCCATAACCAGCCGTAGATGTCCTGAGACTAGGTCAGAGGACACTGTTGAAATCGGTTGAAGTAAAGATTTTTTTTCATATTATTTTTACACCATTCTGTATTAATTAATATTTTGAATAAAAAAATCAAAACAGTTACGCAGCTTTAAAGCTTTTTTGGAACTTATTAGGTCAAGATCGCTCGACAAAATAAAACAAATGATTGATCTGGCCTGACAATCATTATTTTCCAACTGTAGACTGACTGGGTGTAGTCTGGAACACTGGCACTGCAGACCACTTTGCATGTTTAAATTACGGGAAAATATGCACTCGCCAAGCTGGGCGAGTTTTCGGCCAGCCGAAATCGCATGCCAGTCATGCACACTGTATATACATTATATGCCTTATATTCAATTCCTACCGGTAGTCAGCGGGCAGTAATAAGCCTTTGAATATTGTCCCCTTTTCGTTGACCTGGGGAGATTGGTCTGGCAATAAAAGTTATTCTATGCCGAGAATGTGCTAAGCGAGTCTAGTCTTGAGTAACGTTGTGTAGAAGTATTGATTCATGATTTATATAGACCCTTCATTTAGGACTAGGTATTACTTACAAATTTAGGTCAATAATCTGTATGGGTTATGACATTAGTCCAATGTTATTCTTATGGAGCCATTGGGCATACAGATTCATTTATACCCTGTAGTATTTAAGTTTGGTGTGTGATGCAATTCGCTGTATAGCATGTGATGTCATTCCTGCAATACCAGTGATTTCTTCATTTGGATACTTTGAGGTCTTCACTGCGGTACTAAATTTAAATTCGCAGCTTTATGTCAGGTGGTATCAAATATTACGCATATTTAATATTGTGTTTCACATTAGTTTCATATAAGTAGTTCAGTGGGACTAGGCTTGGTTGTCAGCTGTGTATTAGTAAGTGTATTAGTTAAGTAAAGTGTCTCTGCTTTAGAAATAGCCAATGAATGGTTTGGAGTCTAGCACTTTGCTATTACATGATTTTGTTTGACAGCAGGATTCACAATGTTGTGACTGGGTTGCAACTTTGGAGCATCAGGCACAGTTTCTTACAGACCATCAGTTTATATTCACTATAACATTATTATATTGGGTGGACAGTAGCTAAAGTGGTAAATAGGTTTACTTTAGTTATCTTGTTTCAAAGTTGAGAGTATTTGAGTAAAATCACTGGCTATACTGGTAGTTTTATATAGATAAATGACATTTGGTGTCAGAACCTGATTTTCACTCTCAGTAAATTTTCTTTGTTTATTTGAGAGTGACATTATTTTATTTGGATTTGAGTATTTTGGACTATAATTGAACACTAGTTCAAAAAAATTAATATCTGACCATTCGCACACCCATCCTTCAACACTTGGTCTGTGTGGGTGAATGCTGTCACAATATCAATACAGTAAAATCCCGCTATAAAAAAAAGATTTGTTACACTGCACAACAACGGTCCTGGACTCTGTAAAAATTCTGTAAATGTTTTACTTTGCAAAATCCCTTAGAAACAATTTTGAGCTACCTCCCTGTTTGAATATTTAACGGTAAATCGAAGTTGGCATAGGCCTACATGCCAGAATTTCTTGCAAGAATGAAGAAGACAATCAAGGGTCTGAGGTACATAATAGTTATGTTAGTGAGGACAAATATAGGACTGCTTAATGTAACTTACAGCTTTTCTTGTGTTCTCCACTCTGCAAATAATTCGCTAAAGGTGGTGTGTATGACAGGCACTGTAGGGTTGCATTAATAAAGCAAGTATTAGCTGCATTGTATAATCCTGGGCCTGCATGTCGTGGCTTTGGCCATTCCATCCTAACACCTTCTGGTGGGTAAAGGACAACCTTGGGGGATGGTAGACCGTCTCCATCTTGATCTCTCCCACTCATATCTACAACGAATATATAACAATGGTCAAATATTACATGTAAACTTATAGCATAACTAGATTAACTAGTCTAGACTACTGTAATTGCCAGACTATACCATGCCCTGGTCTATACAGCGCAGAAGGTCGAAATAGGCCTTTCTTATAGCTTACATATCGCGCACTTTTAATTTACCTTCTAGATATCGACGTGACACGGCAGTTGCTGATGAATCATATTTTAGGATTGTAGAGGGGTAAAAAAAGGCTCTATAATTGCCGTCTCTGGTACCGTAACCCAACTAATCAAAATGGAATGGCCTTATAATATAATAATAATAAGAAACTAGAGCACACTCTACAATAGCCCGCCGCCATTATTGAACTTAAAGTTATTGCGCTCACAAGGCCAATTATTGACGTAAAATGCAAAAAATCAGCCATTTTGATTTTTTTTCAGGCATCATTTTTTTATTAACTTGTCCGAGAACTGGTCATCTTCAACATGCATAGCAAATTTGGGAAGGATACATGAAAAACTTTTCAAGTTATCGTGCCCACAAGCAAATTTTAATGCAGACAAACTTCAATTGCTGCATGTTAACAAGACCTCTGAGTATTTTCGGAAAATGTCGAGACGTGTTAGGAAAAAGTTTTAAAAAGCTTTCACCCAGAGCATTAATACTACGCTAAATACTAAATCCGAAATAAGCCGATTTTTCATTTAGGCCTAGGCTGGACAAACAAATATAAAATGGTTAATCACTTTGGGATGTGAACAAGATGGAGAGGACATGTAATCAATTAGGTTGTATTTAAAATGAATAAAGTTTAACGCACTTAGTCCCAATCTTAAGCAGGAATGATTGATTTCACTCTATCCAAGCATATATTTATGTAATCTAGGTAAAAACGTTGACAAACTTTCAGTCTTGTTGTTTAATGTTCAATATTTTAAAGTGAGACAAAGTTTGTGTGCTGCAGATAAGTTTGCTTGAGGAATTCCAGTGACGTATAGTAGATGCAACAAAGATTTTTCTTTTGCTCGAAAGACGTGAGGCAGGTGTAGGAAGCGTTGTGTTGTCTGCATTGTGAAGGTTATATTCACATTGGGATGTGAACAACATGGACAGGACAGACATGTCATCAATTATAGCCTCGTTTTGGATCACACATGAAAACGGACAATGCCCAATAGACTAGCGGACCCTGTAAACTAATATATACAAGGTTTCAAGGCACAAAAATGTTAATTAAAAAAAAAAACAATAGTCACCAGCTGGTGGCAGGCCTTGGCGCATGAGGCACACAAAAGTGCACGCGCACAACAGCGTGCCTAATTCAAGATTAAGGTACACTAAAAAGTGCGCACCTGGATCCCGATTAAATGTTACTGACACACGACGAGATAAAAAAAATAACATCACGGGCACCGAGTGGTTTTAAAAACAGACAAACTACCGGTAAACAATACCAATATATTAGCGCCAGTTTGGCCTTGTCAATCGGCAGCGCCTGTATTGCATGCGGCCCGATCTGCGCTATCGCTATCCATGACAACCCACACCTTCAAATATTTTGGGTGTGGCTTGTTTCGGCCGAGATTCCATAGTCCAAAATGGCGCTGATTGAGATTGTCTAGTCCTCGTTTGTCTAGTCCTCGGTCCAAAATGGGTTTAAAACATTCCCATTGCCCAGCAAAAAACGAGCTGTGAATGACTAGATGTAGGTGAAATGTTGCTGGTTCTAATATCTAGAATTCAATTCATTGGCTCATAAATTGTGTGTGAATCTTATACATTACCATCTTGCAATTCTGTATATGAGTGCAAGCTGTGGCTAATACATCAGTTTCAGTGACAGTTAAGGCTACCGCTGGCGCTATAGGCCGACTAGTTTGGACAAACTCCACAATCACACAATGTGGATAGGCATGGCCATCGTTCAGCTATCAGAGACAAAGGCAAAGTAATGGAGAAAGCTAAAACTCTGAAGCCCAAAGGAATATTTTATATGCAGGACTTTACACAACGGGTGAAGCAAGCAAGAGCCCAGTTGAAAGACAAACTACTGGCTATGAGGGATCTGGGATATAAAGCATTCTACTCGCATGACAAACTGGTGGTCTTGGATGAGGACAGCAAACGAAATGTATATGTATATGATGAACGTAAGGGAAATCCGGTCGCCGCGCTATATACAAACTTTAAGGAAAGAGTGGGCGTGAAAAATGACAAGGACAATGATCAACCAGCGGGTGGTGACGAAAAATATGATAATACTGTGAGATAGGATAAAGGCCAGGGCCTACGTTTATTAGCATGGAACTGTGACGGGCTAAAAAAAAATCGTATGTATGAGCTTTCTAATATTATTTCCGGACATGATATTGTATCATTTTTTGAAACTTGGTGCCAAGAAAATGACCTTCCATTTCTATTGTCTGAATTAACTGACTATACATGTGAATTATTAAATGCTGTCAAACTACATAAATATGGACGCGCTATGGGAGGCATAGCTGTTTATATAAAGAAACATATTGCGAAATATATAAAGAGAATAAACGTTGATTTTTCCCATGGCATTGCTCTTAAGATATGTAAAACTTATACAAATCTAGACTTTGATATAATACTGTTATGTGTATATATATCCCCCTCAGAAGGATCACCGAGATATAATAATGAAGACTTAAATGGTATAGTCATATTAAAAGAAGAAATAAGAAGGTTAATGACAGAAAATATAGAGTCAAAATGTATGGTACTTAATCATGCTGATTGGTATACTCCAGATTATTTTAACAATAGATGCCACTCTAAAGATAATACATTAAATAAATTTGGGAAATCATTGATTGATCTGTGTTGTGAAATGAATATGCATATTCTGAATGGTAGATGTAAAGGTGATGAGGATGGTGAGATAACTTTTGTAGCCGCACAAGGTAAAAGTGTTATAGACTATGTAATTGTTGAAACAGAACTGTATAGTTATTGTGAACATTTTCAGATAATAGATTATGACTCATGTTCACATTTTCCAATATCTGTATATATGTCTTTTATAGAACAAATGTATAGCAGTAATAGAGATTCTCAAAAATACACCAAGCAAATAAAGTTTAGATGGGTGGCGGAGAAAGCTGATGAATTTTTACACAAACTAAATGGTGAACATAGTCAATATCAATTATCCCTACTTGGAAATGATGTATTAAGAGATGTAAATAATGCTGTTGCTATATTAGTAAATGTGATTCACCGAGCTGCTGAATCTATGGCAATATCTACAACATTTAAGAGGAACACATCACCTAGATAACCTCGTTGGTGGAATGAAAATTGTAGTAAACAAAAAGTAATAAAAAACAAATTACTACATAGATTTAGAATGACAAATACAACATCAGATCTAAATAATTACCTCACAGCTAAAAAATGTTTTCGGAATGCTTGTAAAGAAGCTCAGAAAACGGACCAAGAATATTTGACAATTCAATTGTGTGATAGTGTCAATGACACAACATGTTTTTGGAAACATATAAAATCTATGAATAGCAAAGGTAATGTCATAGATAAATCTGAAATTACAGGGTCAGAATGGAATAACTACTTGAAGAATGACGTGAATATTGATGAAGATTTTAAAACAATGACAGATGATTTTGTTAGACAGCATAATGAATTATGTAATGCTTGTGATAATAACACAGTGGACTTTTTAAATGATGAGATAAGAAGAATTGAAGCAATTGATTCTTTGATTAATGGAAAAGCCGCAGGGAATGATGGAATAGTAGAAGAAATGCTCAAGATATCAAAATATGTTCTGATACCTCATTTATTTATATTGTTCAATAATATCCTTGAAAGTGGTATTTACCCGAACGGATGGTGTGAGGCAATTTTATGTCCACTGCATAAGAATGGTTCTGTAAATGAAGTTGGGAATTATAGAGGTATTTCATTATTGCCAGTATTAAGTGAAGTGTTCACAAAAATATTAAACAACAGACTTGTTAAGTGGGCTGAGAACCACAATTTGCAAAAAGAAAAGCAAGCTGGTTATAGAAAAAATTACTCTACAATTGATCAAATATTAAGCTTACAAGCGTTGTGTCAAAAATATATTACAAACAAGAGCACACTCGACAATAGCCCGCCGCCATTATTGAACTTAAAGTCATTATTGCAGCCACAAGATCAAATTATTGACTTAAAATGCGAAAAATGACAATAAATCGGCCATTTTCAATTTTTTTCCAGCCATCATTGAACTTGTCTGAGAACTGGTTATTAGTAGCATGCATAACAGATTTAAAGATGATACATCGCGCCCACAAGGTCAAATTATTGACATAAAATGCGAAAAATCACAATAAATCAGCCATTTTGAAATTTTTTTCAGCCATTATTGAACTTGTCCAAGAACTACATATTAGTAACATGCATAACAGATTTGAAAAGGATACGTGAAAAACTTTTCAAGTTATCGCGCCCACAAGGTCAAATTATTGACGTAAAATGCGAAAAATCGCAATAAATCAACCATTTTGAATTTTTTTAGCCATTATTGAACTTGTCCAAGAACTACTTATTAGTAACATGCATAACCAATTTGAAGAGGATATGTGAAAAACTTTTCAACTTATCGCGCCCACAAGGTCAAATTATTGACTTAAAATGTGAAAAATCGCAATAAATCGGCCATTTTTTTTTTTTTTCGGCCATTATTGAACTTGTCTGAGAACTGGTCATTAGTAACATGCATGACAAATTTGAAAAGGATATGTGAAAAACTTTTCAAGTTATCGCGCCCACAA
Organism: Flabesymbios commensalis; assembly: GCA_964017125.1. Taxonomy (NCBI): domain Eukaryota; kingdom Metazoa; phylum Annelida; class Polychaeta; order Terebellida; family Flabelligeridae; genus Flabesymbios; species Flabesymbios commensalis. Next base: position 35,678,541 of record OZ024904.1, on the reverse strand, counting down.
GGTCAAATTATTGACGTAAAATGTGAAAAATCGCAATAAATCGGCCATTTTTTTTTTTTTTTCAGCCATTATTGAACTTGTTCGAGAACTGGTCATTAGTAACATGCATAACAAATTTGAAAAGGATACGTGAAAAACTTCTCAAGTTATCGCGCCCACAAGGTCAAATTATCGACGTAAAAGGTGAAAAATCGCAATAAGTCGGCCATTTTGAATTTTTTTTCAGCCATTATTGAACTTGTCCGAGAAGTGGTCATTAGTAACATGCAAAACAAATTTGGGAAGGAAACATGAAAAACTTTTCAAGTTATCGCGCCCACAAGTAAATGTTAACGCCGAAGCCGACGCCGACGACGCCGAACTTCAATTGCAATAGCCCACCTTTTTTAATTAAAATTAAAAGGCGGGCTAAAAAGAAGGGAAGATTTTATGTTCTTTTTATTGACTTTACCAAAGCTTTTGATACCATACCTCATAATCTGCTATGGTATAAGTTAATTAAATCAGGCGTTCATGGAAAATTGTTAAAAGTTTTAAACTCTATGTATTCGAATTTAAAGTCTTGTGTTAGGACACGCTCAGGATTAACAGAGTATTTTCAATGTACTGTAGGTACACGACAGGGATGTATGTTAAGCCCTTTTCTTTTTACATTATATATAAGTGAACTTGTAGATATGATGAAAAATGAAGGTTGTCAAGGTGTATATGTGGATGAGCAGAATCCAAATATATTGATGTTTATGTATGCAGACGATATTGCCTCTGGTACGGACACTGTGTCTCGAATGCAGAAAATATTAAATGTGCTGTCAAAATATTGTAAAAAGTGGGGTTTAATAGTTAGTATTGCGAAAACCAAAATATTAGTGTTTAGGAGAGGAGGTAAAATTAAAAATAATGAGAAGTGGTGGTTTGATGGCACACCTATTGAGGTGGTTGACTTTTATAAATATTTGGGTGTATTATTTATGTCAAATTTGAATTGGTCAATGTGTAAAAAAACATTATCATTACAAGCTAAACAAGACTACATAAGTCCAGGAGCTCCCGCTCCGAATTAGAATTTGATTTAAGCAATTTTGTATAGGGTTATTAATGTAGTCCTAGTCTAGGTCAAAAATCAAGACGCAAGACAACTAGGTCTAAGAAGCCCAGTCTAAGAGTAAGATAAGAACTAGACAGTCTGTCAGAGATTGCAAACCTCCATTGAAATTAATGATCCTAATCAGTATCCCAGTAATGGTCTACCTATCTGGCATGGTTTACCCGATATCAGGCCAATCGAGTTAACTAATAGCTAATTTACGGTCATTTTGAATTCGATATAAATTAGTTAAAAACTTAGGGTGCATCCTCCCCCGAAACCTCAAATTTTGTTTTATAGTAATGGACTAACATCTAACACAGTTTGCAAAATATTGGGCATGTGAAAGTAAATAATGGCCGATAGGGGGCCATTTTGAATTTGATCGAGTCAGAATTCTTCAAGATGCATCCTCAGCTGAAAACTCACATTTTATTCTATAGTAATCTTCTAGCTATCTAGCACGGTTTACCAAATATCGGCCATGTGAAAGTGAATAATGGCCTAAAGGCGGCCATTTTGAATTTGATCAAGTCAAAATTTTCCAAAATGCATCCTCAGCTGAAATCTCACATTTCATTCTATAGTAATGGTCTAGCCATCTAGCACGGTTTACCAAATATCGCCCATGTGAAAGTGAATAATGGCCGATAGGAGGCCATTTTGAATTTGATCAAGTCAAAATTTTTCAAGATGCATCCTCTCCTGAAATCTCACATTTTGCTTTATAGTAATGGTCTAGCCATCTAGTACGGTTACTAAAAACCGGCTATGTGAAAGTGAATAATGGCCGATAGGCGGCCATTTTGAATTTGATCGAGTCAATTTTTTTTCAAGATGCGTCCTCTCTTGTAATCTCACATTTTGTTTTATAGTAATGGTCCAGCTATCTAACACGGTTTACCAAATATCAGCAATGTGAAAGTAAATAGTGGCCGATAGGCGGCCATTTTGAATTCGATTGAGTCAAAAGTTTTTAAAAGGCATCCTCTCTCGAAACGTCACATTTTGTTTCATAGTAATGGTCTAGCTATCTAGCACGGTTTACCTGATATCAGGCCTATCGAGGTGAATAATGCTGATTGTCGGCCATTTTGAATTCGTAAGTTAAAAATTTTCAGGGTGCATCCTCCCCCGAAAACTCACACTTTGTTTTATAGTAATCAGGTAATGGTCTAGACATCCAGCACGGTTTAGCAAATATCAGCCATGTGAAAATGAATAATGGCCGAAAAGGCGGCCATTTTAAATTTGATCAAGTCAATTTTTTTCAAGATGCATCCTCATCTGAAATCTCACATTTCGTTTTACAGTAATGGTCTAGCCATCTAGCACGGTTGACCAAATAACGGCCATGTGAAAGTGAATAATAGCCGATAAGCGGCCATTTTGAATTTTATCGAGTCGAATTTTTTCAAGATGCATCATCTCCTCAAATCACACATTTTGTTTTATAGTAATGGTCTAGCCATCTAGCACGGTTTACCAAATAACGGACATGTAAAAGTGAATAATGGCGATTGGCGGCCATTTTGAACTTTGACAAAATGAATTTTTTCAAAATACATCCTCTCCTGAAGTCTTACAATTTGTTTTATAGTAATGGTGTAGATATCTTGAGCGGTTTTCATGATATTCCACAATATCAGGCCTGTCGAGGTGAATAATGACTGATAGGCGGCCATTTTGAATTTTATCAACTTCAAATTTTTCAGGATGCATCCTCTCCTGAAACCTTACAATTTATTTGATATTAATGGTGTAGCTATCTTGAGCGGTTTTCATGATATTCCGCAATATCAGGCCTGTCGAGGTGAATAATGGCCGATAGGCGGCCATTTTTGATTTTATCGACTTGAAATTTTTCAAGATGCATCCTCTCCTGAAACCTCACAATTTGTTTTATAGTAATGGTGTAGCTATCTTGAGCGGTTTTCATGATATTCCGCAAAATCTTTCAGTCGAATTTACCGATGTTATAAATTAGGTCAAAGTGCTGGGTCAACATCAAGGTCAAGGTCCAAAAACCTGAAAAGGCACAACTAGGGACCTTAGAGAACATGTATGTGCAATATGACTGTCATTGTAAATAGTTTGTTTTACCAAGGAATCTGGGTGAAGCTACCAACAAAAATAAACTAAAGAAAAGTGAGAGGAAACTGCACATATCATGGACAACTGCAATTTGGAATGCATTTTGAGATGGGGCTAGTATTATTTTTTGAGTTTGGTAAATTGTTCATAGTGTTTGAGGGAAATATGCATGTTTCAAAGCTTCAGTATTGCATCTGTGGGGTAGAAAATGACATTCGATAAATTTGTTCTGCATGGTGGTGGTATGAATTGGTCTCAGGTAAGGAGTAGGGTCTATTCTGTGAAACGCAGTGACGTCACTCGGTGAAAACACGGTTATATAACACCCCCTCCCCCCATACTTCATTCTGTGAAACTCAGTGACGTCACTCGGTAAAAACAAGGTTATATGAGACCCCCTCCCCCATACTTCATTGTATTAGCTAGCTCAGTGAAAACAAGGAGGTCAAGGTCATTGCGTTTCACAGAATTGCCATAATATTGTTGGTGATTTTAAACTAATACGGAGTGGCTAATCGCATAGCAAATTTATAATGGCAGTCAATGGTCGCCCGTCATTTCGTAAACGAGGCTGCCCACAGTGTTTTTAAAAGTGTCAGACATTGCCCTCCAATCCATGGATGGTAAAATGGATATGACAATTGGGGAAAATGGGACATCAGTAAAAAATATGGCAAAGCAGGGACAAGTATGATCTGATTTCAATTATTGTCATTTCAAGGTAACTATTCTCTTATATATTTAAACTATCATGTAAAACCATAGCAACCAGAAATGAAAGACATGCCATTTGTTGATGAAAGTGTTCAATATTACCCACAGCTTTTTATTAAACAACCTGTTTTTTTTAAGAACTAGACAGTCTGTCAGAGATTGCAAACCTCCATTGAAATGAATGATCCTAATCAGTATCCCAGTAATGGTCTACCTATCTGGCACGGTTTACCCGATATCAGGCCAATCGAGTTAACTAATAGCTGATTTACGGCATTTTGAATTAGATATAAATTAGTTAAAAACTTAGGGTGCATTCTCCCCCGAAACCTCAAATTTTGTTTTATAGTAATGGACTAACATCTAACACAGTTTGCAAAATATTGGGCATGTGAAAGTAAATAATAGCCGATAGGGGGCCATTTTGAATTTGATCGAGTCAGAATTTTTCAAGATGCATCCTCAGCTGAAATCTCACATCTCATTCTATAGTAATCGTCTAGCTATCTAGCACGGTTTACCAAATATAGGCCATGTGTAAGTGAATAATGGCCTAAAGGTGGCCATTTTGAATTTGATCAAGTCAAAATTTTCCAAGATGCATCCTCAGCTGAAATCTCATATTTCATTCTATAGTAATGGTCTAGCCATCTAGCACGGTTTACCAAATATCGCCCATGTGAAAGTGAATAATGGCCGATAGGAGGCCATTTTGAATTTGATCAAGTCAAAATTTTTCAAGATGCATCCTCTCCTGGAATCTCACATTTTGTTTTATAGTAATGGTCTAGCCATCTAGTACGGTTACCAAAAACGGCTATGTGAAAGTGAATAATGGCCGATAGACGGCCATTCTGAATTTGATCGAGTCAATTTTTTTCAAGATGCATCCTCTCTTGTAATCTCACATTTTGTTTTATAGTAATGGTCCAGCTATCTGACACGGTTTACCAAATATCAGCAATGTGAAAGTAAATAGTGGCCGATAGGCGGCCATTTTGAATTCGATTGAGTCGAAAGTTTTTAAAAGGCATCCTCTCTCGAAACGTCACATTTTGTTTTATAGTAATGGTCTAGCTATCTAGCACGGTTTACCTGATATCAGGCCTATCGAGGTAAATAATGCTGATTGTCGGCCATTTTAAATTCGTAAGTTAAAAATTTTCAGGGTGCATTCTCCCCTTTTTCAAGATGCATCCTCTCCTGAAACCTCACAATTTGTTTTATAGTAATGGTGTAGCTATCTTGAGCGGTTTTTATGATATTCCGCAAAATCTTTCAGTCGAATTTACCGATGTTATAAATTAGGTCAAAGTGCTGGGTCAACATCAAGGTCAAGGTCCAAAAACCTGAAAAGGCACAACTAGGGACCTTAGAGAACATGTATGTGCAATATGACTGTCATTGTAAATAGTTTGTTTTACCAAGGAATCTGGGTGAAGCTACCAACAAAAATAAACTAAAGAAAAGTGAGAGGAAACTGCACATATCATGGACAACTGCAATTTGGAATGCATTTTGAGATGGGGCTAGTATTATTTTTTGAGTTTAGTAAATTGTTCATAGTGTCATAGGAAAATATGCATGTTTCAAAGCTTCAGTATTGCATCTGTGGGGTAGAAAAAGACATTCGATAAATTTGTTCTGCATGGTGGTGGTATGAATTGGTCTCAGGTAAGGAGTAGGGTCTATTCTGTGAAACGCAGTGACGTCACTCGGTGAAAACACGGTTATATAACACCCCCTCCCCCCATACTTCATTCTGTGAAACTCAGTGACGTCACTCGGTAAAAACAAGGTTATATGAGACCCCCTCCCCCATACTTCATTGTATTAGCTAGCTCAGTGAAAACAAGGAGGTCAAGGTCATTGCGTTTCACAGAATTGCCATAATATTGTTGGTGATTTTAAACTAATACGGAGTGGCTAATCGCATAGCAAATTTATAATGGCAGTCAATGGTCGCCCGTCATTTCGTAAACGAGGCTGCCCACAGTGTTTTTAAAAGTGTCAGACATTGCCCTCCAATCCATGGATGGTAAAATGGATATGACAATTGGGGAAAATGGGACATCAGTAAAAAATATGGCAAAGCAGGGACAAGTATGATCTGATTTCAATTATTGTCATTTCAAGGTAACTATTCTCTTATATATTTAAACTATCATGTAAAACCATAGCAACCAGAAATGAAAGACATGCCATTTGTTGATGAAAGTGTTCAATATTACCCACAGCTTTTTATTAAACAACCTGTTTTTTTTAAGAACTAGACAGTCTGTCAGAGATTGCAAACCTCCATTGAAATGAATGATCCTAATCAGTATCTCAGTAATGGTCTACATATCTGGCACGGTTTACCCGATATCAGGCCAATCGAGTTAACTAATAGCTGATTTACGGCATTTTGAATTAGATATAAATTAGTTAAAAACTTAGGGTGCATTCTCCCCCGAAACCTCAAATTTTGTTTTATAGTAATGGACTAACATCTAACACAGTTTGCAAAATATTGGGCATGTGAAAGTAAATAATAGCCGATAGGGGGCCATTTTGAATTTGATCGAGTCAGAATTTTTCAAGATGCATCCTCAGCTGAAATCTCACATTTCATTCTATATAGTAATCGTCTAGCTATCTAGCACGGTTTACCAAATATAGGCCATGTGTAAGTGAATAATGGCCTAAAGGTGGCCATTTTGAATTTGATCAAGTCAAAATTTTCCAAGATGCATCCTCAGCTGAAATCTCATATTTCATTCTATAGTAATGGTCCAGCCATCTAGTACGGTTACCAAAAACGGCTATGTGAAAGTGAATAATGGCCGATAGACGGCCATTCTGAATTTGATCGAGTCAATTTTTTTCAAGATGCATCCTCTCTTGTAATCTCACATTTTGTTTTATAGTAATGGTCCAGCTATCTAACACGGTTTACCAAATATCAGCAATGTGAAAGTAAATAGTGGCCGATAGGCGGCCATTTTGAATTCGATTGAGTCAAAAGTTTTTAAAAGGCATCCTCTCTCGAAACGTCACATTTTGTTTTATAGTAATGGTCTAGCTATCTAGCACGGTTTACCTGATATCAGGCCTATCGAGGTAAATAATGCTGATTGTCGGCCATTTTAAATTCGTAAGTTAAAAATTTTCAGGGTGCATTCTCCCCTGAAAACTCACACTTTGTTTTATAGTAATCAGGTAATGGTCTAGCCATCTAGCACGGTTTACCAAATATCAGCCATGTGAAAATGAATAATGGCCGAAAAGGCGGCCATTTTAAATTTGATCAAGTCAAATTTTTTCAAGATGCATCCTCATCTGAAATCTCAAATTTTGTTTTACAGTAATGGTCTAGCCATCTAGCACGGTTGACCAAACAACGGCCATGTGAAAGTGAATAATGGCCAATAAGAGACCATTTTGAATTTTATCGAGTCGAATTTTTTCAAGATGCATCCTCTCCTGAAATCACACATTTTGTTTTATAGTAATGGTCTAGCCATCTAGCACGGTTTACCAAATAACGGCCATGTGAAAGTGAATAATGGCCGATTGGCGGCCATTTTGAACTTGGACGAGCTGAATTTTTTCAAAATGCATCCTCTCCTGAAGCCTTAAAATTTGTTTTATAGTAATGGTGTAGATATCTTGAGCGGTTTTCATGATATTCCACAATATCAGGCCTGCCGAGTAGAAAAATGGCTGATAGACGGCCATTTTGAATTTTATCAACTTCAAATTTTTCAAGATGCATCCTCTCCTGAAACCTTACAATTTATTTGATATTAATGGTGTAGCTATCTTGAGCGGTTTTCATGATATTCCGCGATATCAGGCCTGTCGAGGTGAATAATGGCCGATAGGCGGCCATTTTTAATTTTATCGACTTGAAATTTTTCAGGATGCATCCTCTCCTGAAACCTTACAATTTATTTGATATTAATGGTGTAGCTATCTTGAGCGGTTTTCATGATATTCCGCAATATCAGGCCTGTCGAGGTGAATAATGGCCGATAGGCGGCCATTTTTGATTTTATCGACTTGAAATTTTTCAAGATGCATCCTCTCCTGAAACCTCACAATTTGTTTTATAGTAATGGTGTAGCTATCTTGAGCGGTTTTCATGATATTCCGCAAAATCTTTCAGTCGAATTTACCGATGTTATAAATTAGGTCAAAGTGCTGGGTCAACATCAAGGTCAAGGTCCAAAAACCTGAAAAGGCACAACTAGGGACCTTAAAAAACATGTATGTGCAATATGACTGTCATTGTAAATAGTTTGTTTTACCAAGGAATCTGGGTGAAGCTACCAACAAAAATAAACTAAAGACTAGCTATCTAGCACGGTTTACCAAATATCGGCCATGTGAAAGTGAATAATGGCCTAAAGGCGGCCATTTTGAATTTGATCAAGTCAAAATTTTCCAAGATGCATCCTCAGCTGAAATCTCACATTTCATTCTATAGTAATGGTCTAGCCATCTAGCACGGTTTACCAAATATCGCCCATGAGAAAGTGAATAATGGCCGATAGGAGGCCATTTTGAATTTGATCAAGTCAAATTTTTTCAAGATGCATCCTCTCCTGAAATCTCACATTTTGTTTTATAGTAATGGTCTAGCCATCTAGTACGGTTACTAAAAAACGGCTATGTGAAAGTGAATAATGGCCGATAGGCGGCCATTTTGAATTTGATCGAGTCAATTTTTTTCAAGATGCATCCTCTCTTGTAATCTCACATTTTGTTTTATAGTAATGGTCCAGCTATCTAACACGGTTTACCAAATATCAGCAATGTGCAAGTAAATAGTGGCCGATAGGCGGCCATTTTAAATTCGATTGAGTCGAAAGTTTTTAAAAGGCATCCTCTCTCGAAACGTCACATTTTGTTTTATAGTAATGGTCTAGCTATCTAGCACGGTTTACCTGATATCAGGCCTATCGAGGTAAATAATGCTGATTGTCGGCCATTTTGAATTCGTAAGTTTAAAATTTTCAGGGTGCATCCTCCTCCGAAAACTCACACTTTGTTTTATAGTAATCAGGTAATGGTCTAGCCATCTAGCACGGATTACCAAATATCAGCCATGTGAAAATGAATAATGGCCGAAAAGGCGGCCATTTTAAATTTGATCAAGTCAATTTTTTTCAAGATGCATCCTCATCTGAAATCTCACATTTCGTTTTACAGTAATGGTCTAGCCATCTAGCACGGTTGACCAAATAACGGCCATGTGAAAGTGAATAATGGCCGATAAGCGGCCATTTTGAATTTTATCGAGTCAAATTTTTCCAAGATGCATCCTCTCCTGAAATCACACATTTTGTTTTATAGTAATGGTCTAGCCATCTAGCACGGTTTACCAAATAACGGCCATGTGAAAGTGAATAATGGCTGATTGGCGGCCATTTTGAACTTTGACAAAATGATTTTTTTCAAAATACATCCTCTCCTGAAGCCTTACAATTTGTTTTATAGTAATGGTGTAGATATCTTGAGCGGTTTTTATGATATTCCACAATATCAGGCCTGTCGAGGTGAATAATGGCTGATAGGCGGCCATTTTAAATTTTATCAACTTCAAATTTTTCAAGATGCATCCTCTCCTGAAACCTTACAATTTATTTGATATTAATGGTGTAGCTATCTTGAGCGGTTTTCATGATATTCCGCAATATCAGGCCTGTCGAGGTGAATAATGGCCGATAGGCGGCCATTCTTAATTTTATCGACTTGAAATTTTTCAAGATGCATCCTCTCCTGAAACCTCACAATTTGTTTTATAGTAATGGTGTAGCTATCTTGAGCGGTTTTCATGATATTCCGCAAAATCTTTCAGTCGGATTTACCGATGTTATAAATTAGGTCAAAGTGCTGGGTCAACTTCAAGGTCAAGGTCCAAAAACCTGAAAAGGCACAACTAGGGACCTTAGAGAACATGTATGTGCAATATGACTGTCATCGGCCCAGTACTTTTCGAGATCTGCTCCGGAAACGAAGTGCGCGTCAAAACGTCTAAATAGGTCATAGTTCTGAACCAGAAGTAGGTCAGAGTTCAAATACCCCAAAAGGCACAACTAGACCCCCTAGGGGTGTTGTGTGTAAAATTTGAGGACAATCGGACAAGTACTTTCAGAGATATGCTCCGGAAACGAATTGTTTACGGACGGCCCAACGGCCCAACGGCCCAACGCCGTCACATCATCATTTTCTCCTCTGCAACCTTGCGTATTGAATTCAGATTAAAAATATTTTAACCCGTCCATTAGCCACCTGGAAGTAACCCACATACCAAAAATTGTTATCCTAGCTTATTTTCTCACAAAGTTATAGGCAAAAGAAGAGGCCAAAAAAAACCGGAGGTAGGATCCATAGCTCCCTTCGCTCACCTACGGTGACGGCGGGAGCTAAAAAGTGAGAGGAAACTGCACATATCATGGACAACTGCAATTTGGAATGCATTTTGAGATGGGGCTAGTATTATTTTTTGAGTTTGGTAAATTGTTCATAGTGTTTGAGGAAAATATGCATGTTTCAAAGCTTCAGTATTGCATCTGTGGGGTAGAAAATGACATTCGATAAATTTGTTCTGCATGGTGGTGGTATGAATTGGTCTCAGGTAAGGAGTAGGGTCTATTCTGTGAAACGCAGTGACGTCACTCGGTGAAAACACGGTTATATAACACCCCCTCCCCCCATACTTCATTCTGTGAAACTCAGTGACGTCACTCGGTAAAAACAAGGTTATATGAGACCCCCTCCCCCATACTTCATTGTATTAGCTAGCTCAGTGAAAACAAGGAGGTCAAGGTCATTGCGTTTCACAGAATTGCCATAATATTGTTGGTGATTTTAAACTAATACGGAGTGGCTAATCGCATAGCAAATTTATAATGGCAGTCAATGGTCGCCCGTCATTTCGTAAACGAGGCTGCCCACAGTGTTTTTAAAAGTGTCAGACATTGCCCTCCAATCCATGGATGGTAAAATGGATATGACAATTGGGGAAAATGGGACATCAGTAAAAAATATGGCAAAGCAGGGACAAGTATGATCTGATTTCAATTATTGTCATTTCAAGGTAATTATTCTCTTATATATTTAAACTATCATGTAAAACCATAGCAACCAGAAATGAAAGACATGCCATTTGTTGATGAAAGTGTTCAATATTACCCACAGCTTTTTATTAAACAACCTGTTTTTTTAAGAACTAGACAGTCTGTCAGAGATTGCAAACCTCCATTGAAATGAATGATCCTAATCAGTATCTCAGTAATGGTCTACATATCTGGCACGGTTTACCCGATATCAGGCCAATCGAGTTAACTAATAGCTGATTTACAACATTTTGAATTAGATATAAATTAGTTAAAAACTTAGGGTGCATTCTCCCCCGAAACCTCAAATTTTGTTTTATAGTAATGGACTAACATCTAACACAGTTTGCAAAATATTGGGCATGTGAAAGTAAATAATAGCCGATAGGGGGCCATTTTGAATTTGATCGAGTCAGAATTTTTCAAGATGCATCCTCAGCTGAAATCTCACATTTCATTCTATATAGTAATCGTCTAGCTATCTAGCACGGTTTACCAAATATAGGCCATGTGTAAGTGAATAATGGCCTAAAGGTGGCCATTTTGAATTTGATCAAGTCAAAATTTTCCAAGATGCATCCTCAGCTGAAATCTCATATTTCATTCTATAGTAATGGTCTAGCCATCTAGCACGGTTTACCAAATATCGCCCATGTGAAAGTGAATAATGGCCGATAGGAGGCCATTTTGAATTTGATCAAGTCAAAATTTTTCAAGATGCATCCTCTCCTGGAATCTCACATTTTGTTTTATAGTAATGGTCTAGCCATCTAGTACGGTTACCAAAAACGGCTATGTGAAAGTGAATAATGGCCGATAGACGGCCATTCTGAATTTGATCGAGTCAATTTTTTTCAAGATGCATCCTCTCTTGTAATCTCACATTTTGTTTTATAGTAATGGTCCAGCTATCTAACACGGTTTACCAAATATCAGCAATGTGAAAGTAAATAGTGGCCGATAGGCGGCCATTTTGAATTCGATTGAGTCGAAAGTTTTTAAAAGGCATCCTCTCTCGAAACGTCACATTTTGTTTTATAGTAATGGTCTAGCTATCTAGCACGGTTTACCTGATATCAGGCCTATCGAGGTAAATAATGCTGATTGTCGGCCATTTTAAATTTGTAAGTTAAAAATTTTCAGGGTGCATTCTCCCCTGAAAACTCACACTTTGTTTTATAGTAATCAGGTAATGGTCTAGCCATCTAGCACGGTTTACCAAATATCAGCCATGTGAAAATGAATAATGGCCGAAAAGGCGGCCATTTTAAATTTGATCAAGTCAAATTTTTTCAAGATGCATTCTCATCTGAAATCTCAAATTTTGTTTTACAGTAATGGTCTAGCCATCTAGCACGGTTGACCAAACAACGGCCATGTGAAAGTGAATAATGGCCAATAAGAGACCATTTTGAATTTTATCGAGTCGAATTTTTTCAAGATGCATCCTCTCCTGAAATCACACATTTTGTTTTATAGTAATGGTCTAGCCATCTAGCACGGTTTACCAAATAACGGCCATGTGAAAGTGAATAATGGCCGATTGGCGGCCATTTTGAACTTGGACGAGCTGAATTTTTTCAAAATGCATCCTCTCCTGAAGCCTTAAAATTTGTTTTATAGTAATGGTGTAGATATCTTGAGCGGTTTTCATGATATTCCACAATATCAGGCCTGCCGAGGTGAATAATGGCTGATAGACGGCCATTTTGAATTTTATCAACTTCAAATTTTTCAAGATGCATCCTCTCCTGAAACCTTACAATTTATTTGATATTAATGGTGTAGCTATCTTGAGCGGTTTTCATGATATTCCGCGATATCAGGCCTGTCGAGGTGAATAATGGCCGATAGGCGGCCATTTTTAATTTTATCGACTTGAAATTTTTCAAGATGCATCCTCTCCTGAAACCTCACAATTTGTTTTATAGTAATGGTGTAGCTATCTTGAGCGGTTTTCATGATATTCCGCAAAATCTTTCAGTCGGATTTACCGATGTTATAAATTAGGTCAAAGTGCTGGGTCAACTTCAAGGTCAAGGTCCAAAAACCTGAAAAGGCACAACTAGGGACCTTAGAGAACATGTATGTGCAATATGACTGTCATCGGCCCAGTACTTTTCGAGATCTGCTCCGGAAACGAAGTGCGCGTCAAAACGTCTAAATAGGTCATAGTTCTGAACCAGAAGTAGGTCAAAGTTTAAATACCCCAAAAGGCACAACTAGACCCCCTAGGGGTGTTGTGTGTAAAATTTGAAGACAATCGGACAAGTACTTTCAGAGATATGCTCCGGAAACGAATTGATTACGGACGGCCCAACGGCCCAACGCCGTCACATCATCATTTTCTCCTCTGCAACCTTGCGTATTGAATTCAGATTAAAAATATTTTAACCTGTCCATTAGCCACCTGGAAGTAACCCACATACCAAAAATTGTTATCCTAGCTTATTTTCTTACAAAGTTATAGGCAAAAGAAGAGGCAAAAAAAAAACGGAGGTAGAATCCATAGCTCCCTCCGTCTCACCTACGGTGACGGCGGGAGCTAAAAAGTGCCTAAAATATAAATCTGTAGTCATTCCGCGTCACTTGTCTCCAACTGCAACTGTTTCTCAGCACTTGGTGTTCCCATAATAACCGCTGTCCCATATATTAGACGTCCCTCCCCTATCCGTCCTCAATAGAATTATTTGTATTTGGGAAATATATTGGCCACTACCACAATATACCATGGCGGTTACTGTTGTATTTGACACAAGTTTTAAAAACCCCACAGCTTATCGCGTTTACAAGGAATTTCAAAATTATTAAAATCAAGATGGTCATTTTTGTTCAAGCATGAAGACTTCCCGACATTGCCAAAAGACTCTTAAACCCCCGAAAACCTATAAACCAGGTTTCAAGGAAATAATAAAAATAAAAATAAAAAATAAAAAATTATTCGCCAGCTGAAAATCTAATCAAACCAGAGTGTCAATGACACAGAAGCTCATCCTTAATTAGCCCAAGTTGATTATAAATTAAAATTTCTGAAAACCGTGAGGCAGTTCTATGCACAGGCAAAAGCTCTTTCAAATAAATCAAACAAAATTTAAATCGGGTAAGAATTGAGGGAGGATAAGCATTTCTTGTGAATTGTGGACAGAGTGCCCTAATTGGGTCTTAATTAGGTCATAAGTTAATTAATAATTACAATTTCTGAGATCCGTGACGATGTTTAATGCACAGGCCCGAGGTCTTTCTAACAAACCAAAAAGAATTGAAATCGGATAGGAATTGAGGAAGAAGCATTTCTTGTGAATTGTGGACAGAGTGCTCTAATTGGGTCTTAATTAGGTCATAAGTTAATTAATGATTAAAATTTCTGAGATCTGTGGGGAAGTGTGCCCTAATTGGGTCTTAATTAGGTCATAATTTAATTAATAATTAAAATTTCTGAGATCTGTTAGAAAGTTTAATGCACAGGCCCGAGCTCTTTCAAACAAACCAAACAGAATTAAAATCGGATGAGAAATGAAGGAGAAGCATTTCTTGCGAATTGTGGACTGAGTGCCCTAATTGGGTCTTAATTAGGTCATAAGGTAATTATTCAATAAAATATATCTGACATCAGTAAGGAGGTTTAATGCACAGGCCCGAGCTCTTTCAAACAAACCAAACATAATTGAAATGGTATAAGAATTGAGGGAGAAGAAGCATTTCTTGTGAATTGTAGACAGAGTGCCCTATAATTGGGTCTTAATTAGGTCATAAGTTACGTAATAATTGAAATTTCTGAAATCCGTAAGGATGTTTAATGCACAGGCCCGTGCTCTTTCAAACAAACCAAACATAAATGAAATCGGATAAGAATTTCTTGTGAATTGTGGACAGACGACAGACAAGTCACAACAGACGACAGACGCAACACGATGGCATAAGCTCATCTTAGGCCTAAAGGCCGGATGAGCTAAAAATTGTCAAAAGGGGTTGAATGTTCGTATAAATTAAAAATTCAATCTGTTGGACCATGTTGGCATAGTAGCATGGGCAGGCAAAATGATTCCTGTCACCACAAGTGGCTACTTTCAGGTGCTCTGAATGGTCATTTTTGAATATTTACATAACAGATATTTTTCTTCTGTCGCCACATCAACCACTTGCCCACCTCTGGACATTATTTACCCCTTCAGGCCGAGGGGTAAAAATCGCAATAAATCGAGCCATTTTGAATTTTTTTTCACCCATTATTGAATTTGTCTGTACCGTGCATAACAAATTGGAGCAGGATACACAAAAAACTTTTGAAGTTATCTCGCCCACAAGGTCAAATTGCAATAAATCTGCCATTTTTAATTTTTTTTCATCCATTATCGAACTTGTCCAAGAACTGGTCATATTTAACATGCAGCCGCCTCTGAACTTCAATTGCAAAAGCCGATCTTTTTAAATTAAAAGGCGTGGCTAAAAAGGAATCGGGAGTTCAAATATACCCTATTAATGGTACATATATGCTAGTCATTTCAATAAACAATTACCCCTATTTCGGATCTATATCTGTTTTACATTGTCATGTATCAATTAACATAAAGAACTTCAAAATTTCATCAATGCATAATTTTTCAACTTTCCTTACTTGACTCAGGAGCTCCATTTGCAGTGCATTTTTCTTTTCGTTGCCCAGCAGTGGATGGATTTAGTGGTGGATATTTAGCTCTAAGCTGGTCAAACTGGACAGAGCAAGATTTCTCAGAGGGTTGGAAATCAATCTTGTGTAGCAAGATCTTTTTTGATGAAGAAGCAAGACGAGCATCCAATGACTGGGCTGTGACCTGTTGTAAAGAGCTTTTCAAGCTCTCTTCAATGTCTGCCACAGCTTCAGTAGAATTTGCTGGCATAGCAAACTTTGCAGTGAATAAAATTATCTGGAAAACAAACAAGCCACTGTCACCAAAGATGAGAATGACCCTCCCCCATAGTTTTGCCATTAAACAGGTACGATAAAAACCCACAGAACAGGTGATAAAAGTGCCATTCAAAACAAATACCTCTTTTAATTCTACAATGATGGCTACATTTCTACCATTAAAAATGAGAAAAAAAGAACAAACAAACAAAGAAAAATATGTCTATTATTGCAGTGTATCACAAATTCACATAAATCCTATTTTTCACAATTGTAGACATATTCAAATGATTATTTGACAACATTTCATTGTTTTCACTGGTCTAGAAAGATGCCATGCGAGATCAACATGAAAAAAAAGTTTGCCGCGAAAAGACGCGATTTTTATATACGCTGCATTAAAACACCTGTCAATGACCGAAAATCAAAAAAGATAAAAAATTTCAAAACCCTTTAAGAACTAGGGCAAAAAACAAACGAGGTGCGCAAAAATACCTCCTGCGCGAAAATACCACCACCCTAACGTAAGGGGCCCTTAAGTCGCTATTGAACCCTGAGTCGCCATGTCAATTCAACTGCGTCGTCCTCAGCCCCAGGACTCTGGATTAAGTTGAAAAAAAAATTAAATCGAAGTTGACACTCTTTTGAACAAGGTAAACAAAATATATGTGAATTCGCGCTAATATTTGCATTTAAAAAATAAATTTTCTAGCGAGTCCCAATTTACACCTTGGTGAAATTACAGGCAATGCAACTGTAGGATCAGGCGATTGGGTTGTTGTCTTCTGCTTGCTCTAATATCAGTCAGCCATCTTGTAAAGCGGTCGGACTGTTCAGTGTATTTAGCGTTGATGTCTTTAAGTTATTTAGATTAATGGTATCTATATGGCACGGTTTGTCAGATATCAGGTATATTAAAGTAAACTACGGCCGATAGTCGGCCATTTTTAATTTGATCCAGTTGAGCATATCCCTACCTGAAACCACACATTTTGTTTTGTAGTAATGGTCTAGATAGCTATATGGCACGGTTTGTCAGATATCAGACATATTAAAGTTAATAACGGCAGATAGTCTGCCATTTTTATTTTGATCAAGTTTAAAACTTTCAGAGCATATCTCTACCTGAAACCGCACATTTTGTTTTGTAGTAATGGTCTAGCTATATGGCACGGTTTGTCAGGTATCAGGCATATTGAAGTTAGTTATGGCCGATGGTCAAGCAGGTAAAATTTCAAAAACCCCAAAAGGCACATCTACACCCCTTAAGGGATGTGTGTGTCGAAAATTAAAGAAATCCATGCACGAGTTACCGAGTTCTGCTCCGGAAACGAAATGCGGACATTCGGAGCAGGACGGACGGACATCCGAGGCGACGCCAATACCCCCCGCCCCCACTTCGTCGGGCGGGGAATAAAAAGTGTACATGACATGGTGAGTGATGAATCTAAGTTACACATCACATTCTATAATAGATCGAGACAGGATTAGCCTATGCATGATATGCCACGGAAGCTGACAATAATAGAAAGTTACCTTGTGAGGCCTGTAACGCAGTGTTTCAATGCCATCATTACAGGGTTGGTTTCAGTTTGCGGGATCCCCCCCCTTAACAGCAATAGATACTCCCCTTAAATTAAGTAGCCCGTGCACCCTGGCCCTGTCATACACAATAATCCCGCTAATAATATGTCCTGGTGCGGTATTCGTGTAGGCCTACCGGTATAATAACGAGTCTTGGAAATTGGGGGATTGAGTTCGCGATATTATTATTTTGTATTTTTAAATATCCTTTATTTTAATAAAGACCTAATTGGGAACATACAATAAAATATGCCTGATAAAAGTTGACCGATATATGGCCCACAGCATCATCGCCGCGGGGCAACAATGAACTAATTTTTAGAAACTGACTGGTTTAGAGATGAGCGTGTCTTGTTTGACAAGGAATCTATAGGCGATATTATTTGGTCTGACTGCATGAACGCTCGCACGTTCAGCATACTCTATTAATGAGCTCCCGTACAAAATCTGCTCACGCTCCAGAGTGACGAAGCCACCAGTGGCATTCATTCGTCCTGTCAGACACCTGGTTAAAGTTCAGCACAGTTGTTCTACTGTCTCAAGAGAGGCTGGCCCAACACTAAACCAACAATGGCCAATGAACTGTAGTTCTTATTGTAGGCCTTACGTGTTATCCATATATCTCTATGGTGTTAGGCTGTTAGCTGTGTAAGCCTAATTCTATAGGCATAATCCTCAGCTCCTAGCAAATCCTGGAAGTAGGCCTATACTACATGTATGGCTGCACAGTACTGGCCATAGTATGCGACGTCAGTACAGCATTGAACCAACCATGAGTCAACATGCATGCATTTAACCCTCGCTTTGGTTAAAATCCAATATTTCAGATGGGCTGATTCTTGGCTAAATCCGATATTTCGGATGGCCTAACATACTTTAGTATGACCCCTTTTAAGTTCCAGTATTTTGGAAGTCTATGGCTCAAATGCAATGTTACAATAATAAAATGCATAATAAAAGGCATCTGACTTGAATTTTGATTTCATTTACCCCAAAATTAGGAATCTACAACTAATTCGAAACAAAACATAACCATGCCAGATTCTGAACTGAAATTTTTTCACGTGGCCTTGAAATGCTCAAGTAATTTTCAAATATGATGTAGTTCCAGACTAAAATAATATTCAAAGTTTGTGAATAGTTAAAATATAATATTATAACTAGATGCAAGTGTTTACCATGTAAACACCCAAGAAGGCTCCCCCTCCCACTTTTCAAATAAGAGTTATACATTAATTATAATTTTTGCAGATAATTAATTTGTATTATCAAGTAATATTATGAGGCAGAGGCTAGCAGCTTATTTAGGCTAGGGTTATAAGGTTCTAATTTGACGAAAAAGACTAAAGATGGCCGTCATGACCCGGATATTTTCCCAAACTTTTTGAAAAATTTATGCAGTCTAGGAAATACTACTACTATGCACTATGTTGAATATTGAGTATATCGGATGGGTGGCTTTGAAGTTATCAGGGTGACAAGGTCCTAAATTGAAGAAAAAAGATTAAAGATGGCCGCCATGACCCAAATCTTCTCCCAAACTTTCTGAAAAATTTATGCAGGCTAGGAATTATCACTACTATGCAGTATTTTGAATATTGAGTATATCGGATAAGCGGCCTTAAATTTATCAGGGTGACAAGGTCCTAATTTGACAAAAAGAGATTAAAGATGGCCGCCATGACCAGAATATTTCCCCGAACTTTCTTAAAAATTGATGCAGCCTAGGAATTAATAGTTGCATCCAGTATGTTGAACACAAAATGAATCGAAAAAGCGGTTTTGTAGATATCAGGGTGACAAGGTCATAATTTGACAAAAAAAGATTAAAGATGGCCGCCATGACCCGAATATTCTTCAGAACTTTCTAAAAAATTGATGCAGGCTAGAAATTGATATTACTAAGCAGTAAGTTGAATTTTGAGTATATTGGATGAGTGGCTTTGAAGTTATCAGGGGACAAGGTCCAAATTTGACGAAAAAAGATTAAAGATGGCCGCCGTGACCCGAAAATATTTTCACAAACTTTTTGAAAAATTGATGCAGCCTAGGAATTAATATTTGCATCCAGTATGTTGAACACAAAAAGAATCAAAAAAGCGGTTTGGTAGATATCAGGGTGACAAGGTCCTAATTTGACGAAAAAGGATTAAAGATGGCTGCCGTGACCCGAATATTTTCAAAAACTTTCTGAAAAATTGATGCAGCCTAGGAATTTTCATTTGCATTCAGTATGTTGAACACAAAAAAAATCAAAAAAGCCGTTTGGTAGATATCAGGGTGACAAGGTCCTAATTTGACGAAAAAAGATTAAAGATGGCCGCCGTGACCCGAATATTTTCACAAACTTTCTGAAAAATTGATGCAGCCTAGGAATTAATATTTGCATCCAGTACGTTGAACACAAAAGGAATCGAAAAAGCGGTTTGGTAGATATCAGGGTGACAAGGTCCTAAATTGACGAAAAAAGATTAAAGATGGCCGCCGTGACCCGAATATTTTCACAAACTTTCTGAAAAATTGATGCAACCTAGGTATTAATACTTGTATCCAGTATGTTGAACACCGAATGAATTGAAAAAGCGGTTTTGTAGATATCAAGGTGACATGGATGAGAGGCGGTGTCCATGTGCCGCCGCCGCCCGCACGTGCTAGCGGATGAAACTGTACAAAAACTAAAAGGCTCCCCCTGGTGGGGGGGGGGGGAGCCTTAATTAAAATAATGTTTTAAATATTCTATATTTGCGATATTGTAAATGTTTATATGAATAATAGCTTAATCGGATTTACTTGTATTATCGTCCATTCTGACAGTCATGAAACCTGGTCAAGCATGAAGTCCTATCATTTGCAATTACATTTTCACAATATAAAGTGACGTTTTTCTATCAATATTTCTTTTTGAAACACATTTTGAGATGTTTCTTCTCATGTTTTGTTATTTATAGCTAGTGAGTGTGAACCAGGACCCAACTTTTGGGACTGAATCTGTAGGGCCTAGTAACAGCATCTAGCCTAGATATGTAGCAGTAAACCTACCTAGTCTATGTAGCTCTATATTGGTTTCCTGTTTATTTGTTTACATGGTGCATGTCATTATTGTGCATTGTTAAATATTAGTTTATTTACAGAATTTTTTTTCCTCCTGGTTTATGTTGGCATGGATATTGCCCTGATTGTGAATTTGTACTCGTATTGGCCATTTTTGTTGTGTGGCAGTCACTTTGTATTTTTGAGTGAACATCTTGAACATTGGTTTCTGGAGAGCAATACTGGGCCAATGATTTTCCGCACTCGCGGGAAACGGACGGAATAGCGGAATATACCCTGTGAAACGGAATTGCATATTTCCGACGATCCAAATCCACTTATTTTAATCTTTTTTTTTTTTTAACTTCAACCCTTATCCTGTTGATCGCGGTAAATGTGCGACTTTGACAGTGCTGATATGCTGTGTCTACATGTGATCGCAGCATTTTCCTGTTTCGGAAATCCATTGAGATGACATAATGCAGCTTGACTATTTTTAGTCATTTTGATTTTAGACAATTATTCCCGCTTGTACCTACTGGGACTAAAGACTACGCATGGGGTCCCTTCCGGTACAATGACGCATGCGCATACAGTAATTGAGCCGGAGCTTGCCAAAATCTGCCGGGTTTCACGAATCACAGCAGGCATGCGTCGTGTGCCCTGATGCTGGGCCAGCGTTGGCTAAGGTGACCGGAAATTGACAGTACAATCAATAACGCCGCGTGTGCGTTGATGAGGGGCTGGATGAGTCAGCACTTTTTGCATCGACGATTATTATTCTATAGTCAATTTTTTATTATTGCTTGGCATTGCTAAGATACTAATTTATGCAGTTATAATATGAAAAATAATGTGTTTTTGTGTGTTTCGTCTTGTTGATGATTAGCAATCAACAATTGTGTTATTATTCAATTACAGATCCGAGTTACTTGTAGCACACTCAGTCACTGTAGTCAGTAGACTAATTGTAGTCAACAATTTGTGAAAATCACTCTGAAACGGAATTCACCAAAATGGAAAACAGAAAATCGATTTTTTTTAAACGGAAAATTATTGGCCCCACAATACTACTTGATAATTCACATTTGTGGATATCATTTATTAGTTTTGGCATAAATTTATGGCATACATATTTATGTTTATATTTTGTGTAAATGTTCACATCAATTAGTAAACTTGCATAAGATGTTCCGGGAAATTGGATTACTTGGCACCAGGCAGCTATTTTCAACTTCTAATTTTTCACATAACTTGATAGTTTTTTTATTTTTACTTGAGATATAAAGTACTGTAAAATAATTCACCAAAGAACAATTGGGCAATTCCACCAATTATGAAACTTTTACAAAAAAAAAAATCTCATAAAATCACAAAGGTAACCACTGCAGATGGCAGGTATTTGATCAATTTAGTTAAACTCAAAACACTTTTTGTAATTTTTACATTTTTCACGTCGGCATGGCTCATTGAACGGACATGATATTAAAAGAAAAAAATTATTGAAAAAATGGTAAAAATTGAAAATCCAAAATTCTGTGCCACTTGAACCTTAAAATTGCCTAGCTTTGAGATGTGTATGCAGTTTAGTAGTTATATTTTGTAATATTTATTTAACAAATTTGAAAAATAAAAATTCTATAATTGAAAAATAATTTGTAAAAATAAATTACGCTTGTGTACGTCCGAAACCCAAAATATACCAATTGTTCTTTTACTATTAAGTGAAAGCGAGAAAAAAAACTTTACTTAATATATAACATTAACTATATCCCATGATAAGTTTTCAGTATATTTTAGGTTTCTCACTGGGCTGCTTTCTCAGAAATAACGGTTTCGGACGGACAAAGTTTCGGACATACAAGATAATGTACGTCCGAAACAAAAAGGAACCTTTACAACTGAAATAGGAACACCTATATTTCAACAATATAATATCGTTGGTGTCGAAAAACAGGCTTATGTTCATTTAGTTGTTTTAATATAATATCAACATCTTTTTCATTATTATTTCCCTTGAATTGTTATTTAACTAAGTTTATAAAATATATTATGGTGGGGACGTAGGCTACATCCGAACCCAAAAAGTACAAGTTTAGCAAATTTTCCTTAATCCATGGTCCAAGACAGAAATAGACATAAGGATCTAAAGCTAGGTTCAGGAGTTGGTTGTATTAGTAAAGTTTCAAAGTTATCTTCTGTTTTGATAAATACTACAGTTCAATTCTGGGTTTTAACCTTTTAATTCTTGAACCGTAACAATGTTTGCAAGGAAATTGAGGAAAAAGTAATGTAAAAAAAATAAAATAATAAAACCAAATAATTTTCCTACCTACCCTGAATAAATTTTAGAAAAAAAATAAAATAAATATAAAAAATAAAATAAAGTTGCTACCTTTCCTGTTCTATTTTCACAACCAATCGGAAACCAACAATTATTATTTTTAGGCCTTACCACATTTAAAAAAAATTATCGTAACCATTTGCATCTGAGAAAAATGAAAAAATAAGACTTTTAATACCTAACTTCCATTTTCAAAGACTTATAAGGCTTAACTTTAAAAAAAAAAAATTCACAAATCAAATAGGTAAAATATATTCTAGATATCCCCAGAGAGCACCAAAAAACAACTTATATTAAAAAAAATTCTTGGGGGCATGTCCCAACACCCCTCTACCAAAGGGCGAACACAATAGCGGTGCTTAATTCGCGATCTCAAATTTTCATATTATTTTTCAAAAGCCACCATGTTTACATTTATTTCTGGGGGAAACCCTGTTCATAGTACCATAAACAAGTTATTTATCAGTCTGTTTATTGACACAGGTGATTCCGGTGTTCACAAATATATGATCAGACACACTTTGACTTGAAAAATAGGTCAGAGATACCTTTCTGAATTCATTTTTCAAAAGGGCGACTTGAGGGCACCCTACGTTAAGCCATGGCATAGCCATATGATATAGCCTATAGACCCTACTATAGGTCGTACGCCCAATATCGCGAACCACGTTTGTCTTCATTTAAAAAATATTTGGTAGCTAAATTTTATTTTTTCAACTCCATTCAACTTGCCAAGTTATACGGCGCCTATTACTGTCGTTTTTCGGCAAAAATACCCAACATCGTCTGAACCTTTCTTTGTCATGTATTATGACAGGTGCAAGTCATTCATCATTAGAGCGGAGGGCGATATAAAGTAAAACTCGGGAATATCGGTATACATAACAAAGAATCGATTTCCCAAGGTAAAATACTTTTCAATTAAAAATTATGCCTGGGGATCGCCGGACATGTTAGTTAGTTGGATAGAAGTAAAAAAAAAAAATTTCAGCAAGTAAATATTTTTTAAATTGCGAAAAACGTGGTTCGCGATATTGCCAAGCCTAAGGCTAAGACTAAATTTGATAAAATCAGGCTTAGACTACAGTCTGTCCGACGGTGGAGGATGGTCCGAAATGAAAGTTAGCTTTTCGGTATCCAGTCAGTCAATTCTCAAGCGATTTACATGAAATTTTTTAAACCCTATCTTCTAGTCATTTGGCATCAATCCTGAAAATTTTGTAAAAAAATATTGGATAGTTCAAAAGTTAGACCATTTCACAAAAAAATAAATTGCTTGGATGCACAGAAGTTAAATGCTTTCGTTTCGTTGAAAAATATTGAGTATTTTCAAAATAATAAGCACATTGTCATTGTGGAATGTTGCTTTTGCGTAAGGATGGACATGTGACCCCAAATTGATCTGGCTTGCCCAGAATGCAATGGGTCACGGATGGGACTAGTATAAACCCATTAATTTTATTCCGGCTTTTTCTCAGAATTCCGTTACATGTCGAATGGTCTAACTTTTGAAATACTAAATGGAATTTCGCGAAATTTTCAGGGTTGTTGCCAAATTACTAAATAATAATGGTTGCAAAATTTCGTGACAATCGCTTGAAAATTGACTGACTGGATAGGCCTACCAAAAAGCTTTGAACTTTGAAATGTAACTTATAGTAAAAGTCACCTTAAATCTCTCACTTTCGCGTTGCATGTTTTTCGCTTATTGCTCAAGCAATTTTCATCCGATTTTCATGAAATTTGACAAGCTTTAGTTTCTAGTCTTACGGCACCTGCCCTGAAAATTTCGGGGGAAAATATTATACAGTTTAAAAGTTAGACCATTTGACATGTAGTTTTTGCGAATTATGACGCTCCTCTATAAACCCATTGCACGCTATCAGCTTCACTCACGAAATTCCACTACTTGTCAAATGGTCTAACTTTTGAAATACTCATTCAAATTTCACGAAATTTTTAGAGTAGGCACCGGAATAGTTGAAAAAAGTGCTTGCAAAATTTCATGAAAATTGATTCAGAATTGACTGAGAAATCAGCGAAAAACACCCAACGCTGGTGGAAGTTGTCTGCAACTATACTATAGTCTTAATCTTATGATCTTATCCAGCAGCACCTCCTATTTCAGTATTTGGAGCTAACATATTTTGGACTATCTACCACCGTCGGACAGACTGTAGTCTTGGGACTAAAGATCTAGGCCTGACGAGTAACGGTGGGCTAACGTATCCCCATGAGCGGCCTAACCATCTGATTCTGACCACGCGGCTGCCATCGCATGCATGGGCATGGCTGCCGCAATGCCGGCCTCCCGACATTCCCAAAAAAAAAAATGTAATTTTCTACGACACTTTTTTATAGTTGCGGCTCAGGCTTTCCTGGCAATTCTATTCAAGACTCTTATTCTGTCAATTAAGTTCTATAAAATATAATGTTGTACGTGGTATAATTGTATATCTTCCTGTGGCATTCATACCAGATATATTTTAAAAGGAAATCATGTACCAAAATCCTCGAAATGCATGAAATGTCAGCATGACCAGTGCGCTACCGTACATCCGGGTGTTAGCGACGTCAATCAAGTCCGAAAACTACTCGCTAGGGGGTGTTTGAATCGCTCTGGTGGGAAATGTCGACACCGAGCAGCTCTGAGGCCGTAAGTTACCCAGTTAAATTAATATGAATTACTCGTATTTTTAATAATTCAGAAACACTCTGTGGTCCACACTGCTATGTGTCAGAATATGTTAATATGAATAGGCATGCCTAGAAAACGAGCGGAAATTATTATGAACTATAAAGTAGGGGGTCATGTAATGACATAGGCTAAAACATAAGTATAAGGCAATGTAACGTGAGGATAACTTTGACTTTGAGTGAATACTCCAGCAGCCCTCCATTGTGGAGTATCAGGCTGGAGGGGGGGGAGAGGCTGGCAGATCTAGTCGACCAGCTGACTCTTGAATGCTGCTGTTCGATGCTAAAAAGAATTTTGTCCCAGTGTGGTGTTAGCTCTGATAACGTGTAGGCTAGACTACCTAACATATGGCAGGCCCTGGCGCAGGGTGTTGAGCGATTCATATATTGTCGGAAGCCCAGGCGGCCCACTTGTGTGCTAGCTAAAGTCTAAACCAAACAAGAGAACAAACATAGAGGCCTGCAACACTGAGTTCGATTACACTACTATTTACAGAAATGTAGTGTTATCTACATCGTCATTGTTTGAAAAATTAAAAGCGGAAGCATCTAAATATGTTGTTGAACTAGACTAAATAAAATGTCAGTGAGTTTGGTCTTACATAACTTCGTAAGGGAAATGTTCTCGCAGGATATTTTTCTACTCGCTAGGTGGTGTAGGCTACGCACTCACAGGAAGTAAGACATGGGCGATAATCAAGGACATATCCCCGGCAATACGTAGCTCCCAGATGGCACGCCACGATGCCCTAGCACTATAGGAGGGAGAGCATTAGCGGTGGCACGGGAGAGCATGAATGAGTCCGCGGTCGGCCACCAGTGGGCGCCACGAAAGTCAATCACCAGCAACAGCAAAATCGGATAAAGTACGATGGCTGGTTCAAAACGTAGGCCTACGCCGTTAAGACTATAATAAACCCATTGCCATGACGTTGATAGATCTGTCTCGTACTACCTTAACCCTTACATTATAAAATAATAATAATGATGCATTCACATTACCCTTGGTTACAGAACCTGTTCATTTATGTGCCATTTCAACTTCCCGGGGAGCATACAGCTTCATAGCTATTTCGGTGCTAGAAACACATCGTACACATTACCATCTCTGTCATAGGCCTACCATGTACTCATTTACATCCATGTGAGCTGAACCACATAAAGGTGGAGTGCCTCGGACACAGCAAACAAAACAACGATATTTCAACGTTGAAAGGGGGGGGGGGGCTTGAAACGAAATGACAAAAATATTTGTTATTTCGTTATAACGACTTATAAGTCGTTAAATCGACTTAGTAGTAGTCTTTATAACGAATTATAAGTCGTTAAATCGACTTTAGTATAAGTCGTTAAATTACAAGACTTGTCGTTATAACGACATATTGTAAGTCGATTTAACGACTTGTAAGTCGTTATAAGTAGGCTTAAATCAATTTAACGACCAATAAGTATTTATAACGACATCTGTTAACTCCATTTAACGACTTATAAGTCATTATAACGACTTATACTGAATCGATTTAACGACTTATAAGTCGTTAGAACGACTTTGCTTAAGTCGCTTTAGCGACCTACATGTTGTTAAACGACTTATACTAAGCTGATTTAACGATTTATAAGTCGTTATAACGAGATAGCAAATATTTTCGTCATGTGATATATAGGGCCAAATAACAAAAACACAAATTGGCCAAGAAACGACGAGCCCAGCAATAGGCCTACACAATTATAGAATAAACCTATAAACTTAACCTAGCCCATTTTTGAATATGCAATTTAATAAAGATGAGTAGACTATTTTAAAATGCATTTTATCACAGTTTACATATCCATTAGAACACATTACCATTCTGAAAAGCTAAAAGCCAGTATCTGCTCACTTTACATGTAAGCAGATACCGCCTTTTGGCTTTGTACGGCAGAATAGAAGCCATCCCATGATACAGAACCTTGCTTTTTCACCATGACTCGTGGATGCGGAATTTAATTTTGGCTCTCTTTGTAGATATTTATAGGCCCCCTAAATAAGTTAGAAAATCACCACTTATGCATGTAAACCTTCTGTTGATGTCCTGCCGTGCCACCGGGAGCCAGTAGTGCTTAGATGTGGAATCACGGTCGCCCCTTGATCTATTTGTTATCACCACCATCAGCTCGCCGACTGTTTCCACACATAATTACCTCTTTAGGCGCTAAGTTATCTAATCTAACTTTTAACCAACTTGAAGTTGTGTCTCGCTACAGCGACCCACAACTCCAAATGGGTTACAGTTACTCATATTCGTTTAATTTTAGACCAAATATTTGGAAATCTTTATGTTCAAACATTCATTTAATTCCTAATAACTGTGATTTAACCCGCTGATAAAACACATTTCTCCCGGCCAACCTTTTACAGCATGCTATGTCCTTCAAACCCTTCTGGCTCCCTGGCTAATAATATCCTCCTAAAATATTTTTAAAAAGGGGGAGACAATTGGGATATTGTAGTGGATCAAAATTTCAATGAATAAAAGTTCTATGCTTTCCTCAATATGACAAACTGGATGAATATGGAAAAACAATTTGTAAATTTAAACAAAGTTTCCTCTCCCAACAGCGTCGCTATAGGGTTCCAATATATATCAGCAGAGTCAGTGGCGGATCCAGGATTTGACAGTCAGGGTTACTCAGCAAAACATTTTGAACAAGACTACATAAGTCCAGGAGCTCCCGCTCCGAATTAGAATTTGATTTAAGCAATTTTGTATAGGGTTATTAATGTAGTCCTAGTCTAGGTCAAAAATCAAGACGCAAGACAACTAGGTCTAAGTAGCCCAGTCTAAGAGTAAGATAAGAACTAGACAGTCTGTCAGAGATTGCAAACCTTCTTTGAAATGAATGATCCTAATCAGTATCCCAGTAATGGTCTACCTATCTGGCACGGTTTACCCGATATCAGGCCAATCGAGTTAACTAATAGCTGATATACGGTCATTTTGAATTCGATATAAATTAGTTAAAAACTTAGGGTGCATTCTCCCCCGAAACCTCAAATTTTGTTTTATAGTAATGGACTAACATCTAACACAGTTTGCAAAATATTGGGCATGTGAAAGTAAATAATGGCCGATAGGGGGCCATTTTGAATTTGATCGAGTCAGAGTTTTCCAAGATGCATCCTCAGCTGAAATCTCACATTTCATTCTATAGTAATCGTCTAGCTATCTAGCACGGTTTACCAAATATCGGCCATGTGAAAGTGAATAATGGCCTAAAGGCGGCCATTTTTAATTTGATCAAGTCAAAATTTTCCAAGATGCATCCTCAGCTGAAATCTCACATTTCATTATATAGTAATGGTCTAGCCATCTAGCACGGTTTACCAAATATCGCCCATGTGAAAGTGAATAATGGCCGATAGGAGGCCATTTTGAATTTGATCAAGTCAAAAATTTTCAAGATGCATCCTCTCCTGAAATCTCACATTTTGTTTTATAGTAATGGTCTAGCCATCTAGTACGGTTACCAAAAACCGGCTATGTGAAAGTGAATAATGGCCGATAGGCAACCATTTTGAATTTGATCGAGTCAATTTTTTTCAAGATGCATCCTCTCTTGTAGTCTCACATTTTGTTTTATAGTAATGGTCCAGCTATCTAACACGGTTTACCAAATATCAGCAATGTGAAAGTAAATAGTGGCCGATAGGCGGCCATTTCGAATTCGATTGAGTCGAAAGTTTTTAAAAGGCATCCTCTCTCGAAACGTCACATTTTGTTTTATAGTAATGGTCTAGCTATCTAGCACAGTTTACCAAATATCAGGCCTATCGAGGTAAATAATGCTGATTGTCGGCCATTTTGAATTCGTAAGTTAAAAATTTTCAGGGTGCATCCTCCCCCGAAAACTCACACATTGTTTTATAGTAATCAGGTAATGGTCTAGCCATCTAGCACGGTTTACCAAATATCAGCCATGTGAAAATGAATAATGGCCGAAAAGGCGGCCATTTTAAATTTGATCAAGTCAAATTTTTTCAAGATGCATCCTCATCTGAAAACTAACATTTTGTTTTACAGTAATGGTCTAGCCATCTAGCACGGTTGACCAAATAACGGCCATGTGAAAGTGAATATTGGCTGATAAGCGGCCATTTTGAATGTTATCGAGTCAAATTTTTTCAAGATGCATCCTCTCCTGAAATCACACATTTTGTTTTATAGTAATGGTCTAGCCATCTAGCACGGTTTACCAAATAACGGCCATGTGAAAGTGAATAATGGCAGATTGGCGGCCATTTTGAACTTGGACGAGTTGAATTTTTTCAAAATGCATCCTCTCCTGAAGCCTTACAATTTGTTTTATAGTAATGGTGTAGATATCTCGAGCGGTTTTCATGATATTCCACAATATCAGGCCTGCCGAGGTGAATAATGGCTGATAGGCGGCCATTTTGAATTTTATCAACTTCATATTTTTCAAGATGCATCCTCTCCTGAAACCTTACAATTTATTTGATATTAATGGTGTAGCTATCTTGAGCGGTTTTCATGATATTCCGCGATATCAGGCCTGTCGAGGTGAATAATGGCCGATAGGCGGCCATTTTTAATTTTATCGACTTGAAATTTTTCAAGATGCATTCTCTCCTGAAACCTCACAATTTGTTTTATAGTAATGGTGTAGCTATCTTGAGCGGTTTTCATGATATTCCGCAAAATTTTTCAGTCGGATTTACCGATGTTATAAATTAGGTCAAAGTGCTGGGTCAACTTCAAGGTCAAGGTCCAAAAACCTGAAAAGGCACAACTAGGGACCTTAGAGAACATGTATGTGCAATATGACTGTCATCGGCCCAGTACTTTTCGAGATCTGCTCCGGAAACGAAGTGCACGTCAAAACGTCTAAATAGGTCATAGTTCTGAACCAGAAGTAGGTCAAAGTTCAAATACCCCAAAAGGCACAACTAGACCCCCTAGGGGTGTTGTGTGTAAAATTTGAAGACAATCGGACAAGTACTTTCAGAGATATGCTCCGGAAACGAATTGTTTACAGGCGGCCCAACGGCCCAACGGCCCAACGGCCCAACGCCGTCACATCATCATTTTCTCCTCTGCAACCTTTCGTATTGAATTCAGATTAAAAATATTTTAACCTGTCCATTAGCCACCTGGAAGTAACCCACATACCAAAAATTGTTATCCTAGCTTATTTTCTTACAAAGTTATAGGCAAAAGAAGAGGCCAAAAAAAACGGAGGTAGAATCCATAGCTCCCTTCGCTCACCTACGGTGACGGCGGGAGCTAAAAATAGGTCTTCAAATCGTGCATTCTAGAGCATAATATATCGGCCCAAATATTTATGGGAGTTTTTTGTTTTGGGGACCCTGGATGGCAGGGGCCACATAGTTCCGTCACTGAGTTTAATATGAGGAAGATGTGACGGTCCTAGACCATCTAAGTGTACATAATAAAGATGTGACGGTCTTAGACCATCTAAATGTATATGGGGAAGATGTGACGGTCTTAGACCATATAAGTGTATATAATCAAGATGTGACGGTCTTAGACAATCTAGAAATGTATATGACAAAGATATGATGGTCTTAGACCATGTAAATGTATATATTCAGGATGTGATGTCTTGGACCATCTAGAAATGTATATGACAAAGATGTGATGGTCTTAGCCCATCTAAATGTATATGAAGAAATGCAACGGTCTTACACCATCGAAATGTATATAATCAGGATGTGACGGTCTTAGACCAGCTAGAAATGTATATGACGAAGATGTGACGGTCTCAGACCATCTACATGTATATGACCAAGAGGTGATGGTCTTAGATGTGATGGTCTTAGACCATCTAAATGAATATGAGGAAGATGTGACGGTCTTAGACCATGTAGATGTATATAATCAGGATGTGATGGTCTTAGACCATCTATAAATGTATAAAAGGAAGATGTAATGGTCTTAGACCATCTACGCGTATGAAATCATAATGTGACGGTCTTAGACCATCTAAATTTATATGACCAAGCGGTGACGGTGCTAGACCATCTGAATATATATAATCAGGCTGTGACGGTCTAATTAGACCATCTAAATGTATATGAGGAAGATATGTGGCAGTCTTAGACCATCTAAATGTATGTAATCACGATGTGACGGTCTTAGACCATTTAACCATTTTAATGTATATGGTCTAAGACCAACATGATGGAAATAACATCATCGTGATGGTGTTAAACCATCTACAAACATTGGCGGGATGTGATTGTTTAGGACAATTTTAATTATAAGCAATAGGTCTACCAGGATGTAATGATCTCAGACCATCTACATGGACATTAGCAAAACGTAATGGTCTAAGACCATTTCATAGGGCCTCTAATTTAATAATATGGACATAACTTTGAACGACGTGATGGTATGTAAGCCTCACATTAAAATACATCCTATACAATAATCAATAGACTCATTAGCAATTAGATTAATAGTCGTTTTATATTAGAATTAATATATAGGTAGTGAGATCTGAGCCCGTCTATAGTCTAGCCACGATCTATTATATAACAATAACTCTATAGACTTAGTTAGATGTCTAGGACCATATCCATATCTTACGTTAACCATAAGAATGGCTCCAATACAAAGACGTTCATCAATCAAGAAAGTTTACATAATAATGACTGGATAAATTTAGAATAAGTTAGTCGATAGAATAAGTTAGTTTATATGGTAACATACCCTGATACCTAGAAGTGCGGACCATGTGGTAATTCTGATTGTTATTAAAAATAAGGGTAATTTATATTAACCCTTTCATCCCTAGCTTGTTTTGGGCCATATTTTCATTTCAAACATGCCATATTTAGTCATAAATCACACATTGCTCCAAGAGAATGGCCAGGAAGTCTACACATATTGTGATAGGTTAGGACATAGACTTTCGTTTGCTGTCACATTTCAGCCCGTAGATGGTTGCCATAGCAACGGAACTGCCCCCAGTTCCAGAATATGTCGAAAATATGTGTTTTTGACAGTTTTGTTGGGTGTATTACCTCAAAAATTGGTAGTCAACCATAATTTTAGTTGGAACATGTCAATTTGACCTTATTTTACCAAAATCACCAATCGCGTGTCACCCACGTATACTACTGATGGTCAAAGGTCACACGTTAGTGAAGTTGTATGTGCCATATTGCATTGGAATATGGGCGCACATTGGAGCAAAATGCTGATGTTTGGCGCAGTCACATAGTTATGACCTAAGCTATAAAACAAAACACTGCATGTCTGGAGGCACACACATCACTGGGGCTAATATCCCTGGTGTCCATAAGGAGAAGTTAAGACCATTCATAACGGTTGCTATGGCAACTAATTGCACCCTGAATGCCTACAATTTACTAAAACACACATAAATCTCAAAAAACTTTTGCAATCCTTTAAAAAGCAATTTAAAACTATTTGAAGTGAATCCCACATGCAGCAGTATTAGTGTTAGACTAATAATGAAGCACCCCAGATAGGCTATACTAGGGTCAAGAGAAGGGTCAAAAGGTCATGAAAAAACACGGTACTCGATGCCCGGTCACAATGGATCTAGTACATGAATTGCACATGCGTAACATTTAAATTGACCTCACTTGCTTAAAATTTGATGAAGGAATATCCCATAAGTGGTGAGATAGTTGGGGAGAACACCACCGGAAATTATTCCATAGGGACAATGAACCTTCATATAGGTTGTCATGGCAACTAATGTCACGCCAAATGCCCACAATTCCCCCAAAAAACACATAAATATTATATATAACAACAACTTTCAAAAGCCAATGAGAACTATTTCAAACTGCTCCAAGGAAATCTTACAAGCTGTATTAATATTAGTGTGGTACTAATAATGAAGCACCCGAGAGACTACTGGGGTTCAGGTAAGGGTCAAAAGGTCATGTATAACCATGATACTCAATGTACGGTCCTAATAGGAATATTTAATAGTACATTATTGATGCCGAAAATGCACTTAGTAACATGCAAATTGGCCTCATTTAAGAACAACAAACTTAAATCCCTAATAATTCAGTAACCGGAGCAGTAAAATAAGAAAATAAAACACCATTCTCCATGGATTAATCTTTTGAATGAAATAAACAAAACAGTTATGCAGCTTTAACTTTAGTGTAATGTAACTTGCGGCCTGAGACCTGCTCAGTGTCGACCTTACCCACGAGTGAGATTCAAACCCACCCGTGGGTAAGGTCAACACTGAGCAGGTCTCAGGCCGCAAGTTACATTACACTAAATTTAACCCTTTCACCCCGGATGGTCAATATTTAACCTAACTCACATCGTATTCGCCAGGTGGCGTTTTTTCGCGCACTTGTTCAGTTAGACTTTGGGCCCACCTGTACCCTCTCCACCCCTGGGGATTTTTGTAGACCATATATTGTTTTCAACCTTATCATGTACCAAGTTACTTTCAGGTGGTCTGCAGGTTTTACATACATGAACAAGGTCACAAGGGGTAATCGCAGTATGGTACCCTTGACCCTTAGGGTGGTATGATAATGTGTCATATACACACTGTCAGTGGAAAGGGTTTTTTTCGAAAATAAAAAAAATAGATTATTGGACCAGCATTTTCCAATAAATCGGTCGGAACCCAGCCTAAGTAGCCTACACATGGTGACATGGGTTGGTGTTGGGTTTCATAGGGGAGTTATCCAAAGGTCAAGTTAAGGTCATCTCAAGGTCACAGCAAGGTTAAATCAGCTCAAAACGGTTGAAAATAGCTGATTTTTGTTGTTTTGGCTAACATTATGTTCACTTGAAATGTATATGATGGCTTGAAACACACCTGGATCCCAACACGGACCTATGCCAAAACACCCCCAAGAGGTTGCAGGGGTAACATTTAGGGTCGGAGGGTTTTTTACCCCGCCCCCTTCAAATCACCCTTGCATCAACAGAGTGAACCAAATAACACACTGATGGTAAATTTTGACCAATGACCAATATACATTAATGACATCTGATAATACCCAACCCAAGTATACATCGTGAGATAGGTTGGGGCTGGATTTCGCAGGGTTGTAACCCCAAGGTCATAGCAAGGTCATCTCAAGGTCACGGCAAGGTCAAATCAACACAGCAAAGGTGAAAATAACTTGGTTTTTTTTGTTTTTTTTCTACAATTATGTTCGCTTTAGATGTCTATGATGGCTTGAAACATATCTAGATCCCAGCACGGACCTATACCAAAACACCCTGGAGAGGTTTCAGGAATAATATTTAAGGTTGGAGGGTTTTTATCCCCCCCCCCCCTCTTCAAATCACCCTTGTGTCAACACTGTCTCATATGGCAGAATGGACCAAATAACACACTGATGTTATATTTTGACCAATATACATTAATTACATCTGATAATACCCAACCCGTACATGGTGAAATTGGTTGGGGTTGGATTTCACTTGGTTGTAACCCCAAGGTCATGGCAAGGTCATCTCAAGGTCACGGCAAGGTCAAATCAACACAGCAAAGGTGAAAATAACTTGTTTTTTGTTTGTTTTTTTTGTACAATTATGTTCACTTTAGATGTCTATGATGGCTTGAAACATATCTAGATCCCAGCACGGACCTATACCAAAACACACTGGAGAGGTTTCAGGAATAATATTTAAGGTTGGAGGGTTTTTATCCCCCCCCCCTCTTCAAATCACCTTTGTGTCAACACTGTCTCATATGGCAGAATGGACCAAATAACACACTGATGTTATATTTTGACCAATATACATTAATTACATCTGATAATACCCAACCCAAGTGTACATGGTGAAATTGGTTGGGGTTGGATTTCACTTGGTTGTAACCCCAAGGTCATGGCAAGGTCATCTCAAGGTCACGGCAAGGTCAAATCAACACAAAACAGGTGAAAATAGTTTTTTTCCTACAATTATGTCCACTTTAGATATCTATGATGGCTTGAAACATATCTAGATCCTAACACGGACCTATACCAAAACACCCCAGAGAGTTTTCTGAGATAACATTTAGGGTTGGAGGGTTTTTCACCCCCCCCCCCCCTCCCTTCAAATCACCCTTGTGTCAACACTGACTCATATGGCAGAATGGATCAAACAACACGATGTTATATTTTGACCAATGACCAATATACATTAATTACATCTGATAATACCCAACCCAATAGTATACATGGTAAAATAGGTTACGGCGGAATTTCACAGGGTTTGTAACCCC